>CM067339.1:99020657-100305157 GCA_034376525.1 Nicotiana benthamiana | reverse complement strand
TCATGATACACGATCCGCGATCATGAAGCACACCAAAACATTAGATAACCGACAATTCCAAAACAAAGGAAATAGTCTAAAACCCTTTCGAAACACACCCGAAGCCTCCCGGACCCGGTCCAATCACACCAGCCAATACCAAAACATAACACAGACCAACTCTAGACCTCAAATAACACAAAACAACATCAAAATCATGAACAACACCTCAATGGAAGCCTAAAGAACTAAGCCAACTTTACAAATTCAAAACTTATGTTGAATATGCCTAAACAACTCGGAATGAACTCAAATTTTGCTTGCAAGTCCCAAATGACACAATGGACCTATCTGCTGGAACCATAATTCCAATTCGATATCATCAGAGTCAACTCTTGGTCAAACCTATGAACCTTCCAAACCTTCAACTTTTCAACTTTTGCCTAATAGAACCAAATCAACATAGGAACCTCCAAATACAAATTTGAGTATACGCCTAAGTCCAAAATTATTATACGAAGCTTTTAGAGCCATCTAAAGACCATTCCGATGTCGTTTACATAAAAGTCAAACTCTGGTCAGCCCTTTGAACTTAAGCCTCCAACCATGGGACAAAGTGTCCCAATTCAATTCAAAACTCTACTGAAACCAAACCAACTATCCCCACAAGTCACATAACAAGAAATACACATATGTAAAGAATCAAACAGGGGCATCAAGGCTAAAATACTCAGAACAATCGGCCAGGTAGTTATATTTTCCCCCTCTTAAACAAACGTTCGTCCTCAAATGAGTCTCAAATCATACATGGGTCTCAAGAAGGTGAGGATATCTACTCTGCATCTCCTTCTCAGTATCCCATGTAGCCTCCTCGATCGGCCTCCCTAATGAGCCTTCACCAATGCAATATTCTTCGACCTTGACATTTGAACATGCTAGTCCAAATTGGCCGCCAACTCCAAATCATAAATCAAATCCTCTTCCAACTGCACCATGCAGAAGTCCAATACATGTGACCGATCCCTATAGTACTTCTGGAGCATGGAAACATGAAACAGTAGGTAAACCCTCGATAGACTAGGCAACAAGGGAAGCCTGTAGGCCACCTCCCTTGCTCTCTCTAGAACCTCAAAATGACTAATATACCTAGGGCTGAACTTGCCCTTCTCCCAAACCTCATCACACCCTTCATGGGAGAAACTCTGAGTAGAACCTTTTCATATTCCATGTACGCCACATCACGAGCTTTCTTGTCAGCATAACTCTTCTGCCTGGACTGTGCTGTACAAAATTGCTCCAGAATTTACTTCACCTTTTCCAAAGCATCTAGAGCTAGATCACTGCTTAAAAACCTAGCCTCCCTTGACTCAAATCAACCAACCAAAGAACGACAACGCCTACCATATAAGGTATCATACAGAGCTATATAGATACTCGACTGGTAGTTGTTGTTCTCGAACTCTGCTAACAGGAGAAACTTATCCCATGATCCCCTAAAATCAATGACATAGGCTCGTAACATGTCCTCTAAGATCTGAATAGTTAGCTCGGACTACTAGTTTTTCTGGGGATGAAATATTGAACTCAGATCGACCTATGTGCCCAACTCACGGTACACTACTCTCCAAAAGTTCAATGCAAACTGAGTGCCTCGATACGATATAATAGATACCAGCACACCATAAATGCGAACAATCTTACGAAGATAACTCCAAGCTAGCTACTCTGAAGAGTATGTAGACAAGAATGAGATAAAGTGTGCAGATTTGGTCAGTTTGTCCACAATGACCCATGCCGCATCAAATCTCCTCAAGTTTTATGGAAGCCCAACAACAAAATCAATAGTGATGCGCTCTCACTTCCACATCGTCCTATCGAGGCTCTGAAGTAAACTATCGGGTCTATGATGCTCGTACTTCACCTCTTGCTAGTTAAACCACCACGCGCAATCTATATCCTTCTTTGTCCTCTGCCACCAATAGTGCTACCTCAATTCACGGTACATCATCGCACTGTACAGGCCTCCTCTAGTATTAGCTCTCGCAACATATCTACATTAGGCACACAAATTTGACCCTATAGCCTTCCATACCTTATCATCACCAATGATAACCTCCTTAGGATCACTGTGTTGCACTGTGTCCCTCAAGACAAGCAAACAGGGATAACCATACTGACGATCCTTAATGCACTAAAACAAGGATGGGAGCGCTACAAAAAGAGCAAGAACTCAACTAGGCTCCAAATTATCAAATCTCACAAACATGTTGGTCAAATCCTGCACATCCAAAGCTAACGGCCTCTCCCGGGATGGGATAAAAGCAAGATTCTCAATGCTGCCCACCTTCCTACGCAATGCAGCGGGCAACACAATGACCTTCCTTGGACGATAAGAAATAGGGATATCATAGTCTTTAAATAGCTTTAACCACCTCCATTGACTAAATTTCAAATCACAGAATAGATGTTGGAGACTTATGTGATCGTGAACACCTTGCAAGACACACCTTAAACATAATGCCTCCAAATCTTGAATGCGTGAATAATGATAGCTAACTCGAATCAAGTACTACTAGTTCTTCTCATAGGGATTTAACTGACCTGAAGCATAATCAATAACTTTACCATCCTGTATAAGCACACATCCAATGCTAACCCGTGAAACATCACAATAAATTGTATAAAAACCCAATCCCGAAGGCAAACCAGAATTGAAGTTATAGTCAAGGTAGTCTTTAACTTCTAAAAGCTGTCCTCTCATTCATAAAGCCACCCCAAATTTGATTCAGGGCACACGCCCGAGTAAAAAATCACGATACAAACCTACTAGAGCCGTAAAATACCGTTCTAGGGTTGTTTTCACAAAGGTCAAACATGGGACAATATTTCTAACTTAGGCTTCTAAGACTAGAACCAAAGGATCCAAATCAACTCTAAACCTTCCCGAAATGATACTAAATGACCCCCCCAAGTCATAAAACTACAAATACACATATGTGAAGCATAAAAAGGGAAAACGAGGCTCAAATACACAAAATGACCGATTGGTCATTATATTCTCCCCCTCTTAAAACAAATATTCATCCTCGAAAGTAACTAGATACATACCCGGAGTGAAGAAAAGATGAGGATAACAATTCTGCATGTCATGCTCGTTCTTTGACATTAACTTTCGGACATTCTTGTCCAAGATGGCCACCGGCTCCTCAACATAAGCCAAATCCTTGTCCAATTAGACTTAACTAAAATTTAACACATGGTATAGATCACCATAATACTTTTGAAGAATAAAAACATGGAACACTGGGTGAACTGCCGATAGGCTCGGTGGGAATACAAGCTTGTAGGCAACCTCACAAACAATCTCAAGGATCTCAAAGGACCAATGTACCTAGGGCTCAACTTGCCCATCTTACCGAATCGCATCACACTCTTCATGGGAAAAACCTGGAGCAAAACCCTTTCTCTAATCATAAATGCTACATCACGAGCCGTCCGATAAGCATAACTCTTGCCTAGACTAGGTTGTAAGAAGCCAATCTTGAATCAACTTAACTTTCTCCAAGTCATCTCAAACCAAATCTATGCCTAACAACCTAGCCTCTCCTGGCTCAAACCATCCAATTGGAGAACGACACCATCTCCCATATAAGGCCTCATAAGGAGACATTTGATAACTCGATTGGTAGCTATTGTTGTACGAAAACTCTACAAATAGCAAAAGTTGATCCCAAGAACCCTCAAAATCCATAACACAAGCACGTTGCATATCTTCTAAGATCGGAATGGTACGCTCAGGCCGCTCATCCATCTAGGGGTGAAATGTTGTACTCAACTCATATGCCTAACTCACAATGCATAGATCTCAAGAAATGCAATATAAATTACGTGCCTAGATAGAAGAATAGACACCGACACACTGTGGAGACAAACAATCTCACGAATATAGATTTGAGCCAACTGCTCGGAAGAACAGGTAGTCACCACCGGAATAAAATAAGCTAACTTAGTCAATCGGTCCATAATCACCCATACCACATCAAATTTCTTCAAAGTCCATGGGATCCCAAAAACAAAATTCATGGTAACACACCTCCATTTCCACTCGAGAATCTCAAGTCTCTAAAGCAAACCACCCCGCCTATGATGCTTTTACTTCCCCTGCTGATAGTTTAGGCACCAAGCCACATACTTCATTATATCTTTCTTCATTATCCTCTACCAATAGCGTTGCTCCAAATAATGATACATCTTAGCGGCACCCGGATGAATAGAATACCGTGATCTATGGTTCTCCTCAAGGATCAACTCGCACAACCCATCAACATTGGGAACACACAATTGGCCCTGCATCTGCAACACCCCATCATCTCCAATAGAAACTTTGTTGGCATCATCATGCTTGTTGTGTCCTTAGGACAAGAAAATGGGGATCGTCATACTGATGCTATCTAATGCGCTTGTATAAAGAAGACCGAGAAACCATGCAAGCAAAGACCCGGCTGGGCTCTAGAACATCCAATATCACGAACTAGTTGGCCAAGGCCTGAATATCTATGGCTAGTAGCCTCTCTATTGCAGGCAAGTATGCCAAACTGCTCATACTCTTCTCCTTTCTACTAAAGGCACCAACCACCATATTGGCCTTCCCGGGATGGTACAGAATAGTGATATCATAGTCTTTCAGCAACTCTAAGCACCTATGCTGCTACAAATTAATATCTTTCTACTTGAATAGATGCTGGAGACACCAGTGTCGTTATAGACCTCACATGGAACACCGTACAAATAATGCCTTGAAATCAGCAATTTACGAAGAGGCCAATTCCAAGCCATGCACTGAATGATTCTTCTCATGAACCTTCAGTTACCGAGATGCATAGACAATCACCCTACCATCTTGCATTAACATCGTGCCAAGCCCAATACGTAACGTATCACAATACACAATGCCCCGAGCCAGTAAGCAATACCAATATTGGGGCTGTAGTCAAATCAGTCTTAAGCTTTTAAAAGCTTTCCTCGCACTCCTCAGACCATTTGAAAGGAGAACCCATCTGGGTCAATCTAGTAAAAGGTACAACAATGGATAATAAGAAACCCTCTACGAAACAACGATAATATCCAGCCAAACCAAGGAAACTCTGAATCGTGTAGCCGAAGACGGTCTGCGACAACTCTGAACTACCTCAGTCGTCTACGAATCTACCTTGATCCCCTTGCTAGACACCACATGGCCCAAAAATGCAACCGAATTGAGCCAAAATTCACATTTGGAGAATTTTGCATATAACTTTCTCTTTTTCAAGGTCTAGAGCACGATCCTCAAATGTTTCTTGTCCCCCCTCCCCCAAATGCCAGAATGTACCAAGATGTCGTCAATAAACATACTGACGAATGAGTCAAGATATGGCTGGAATACATTGTTCATCCGGTGCATGAATGCTGCTAGGGCATTAGTTAGCCCAAATGATATTCTTGAAGATAGCTTTTGGAATATTCATATTTCCGAATCTTGAACTGATGATACCCTAATCTCAAATCAATCTTTGAGAACACTGTGTCACCTTGAAGTTGGTCTGGAGAAAGAGGGGGCCTTTGTTTTTTCATCTTTCCTAAATCGATCGATCAAATTCTTCATATCCGAAGCGCAGGAAGGATCTGACTAGAAAGTCGTCTTGCTGATGCGATAGTCCTCTGGGTATGGCCACATTCGTCTCGACAATAGGATAGGGAAAGAAAATCCATAGACGAGACCAACTGGGACCGAACCTTTCTATCTTCTTCTTTCTCTTTTTGTTCCCGCCTGCCGAGGACCTATGTTACAAATAAACCATCAATGTTCGGCAGTGGGTATCTGTTCTTCAATGTAACCTTGTTCAACTACCTATAATAAATACACATCCTTATAGAGCCATATTTCTTCTTTCAAACAAGAATGGAGTACCTCAAGGTGAACCACTCGGTCAGATGAAAAAAGTAACTCCTACAATTGTTCCTTTAACTCCTTCAACTCTATTAGTGCCATGCAATATGGTGGAATAGAAATGGGCTTAGTGCCTGACATAAGGTCAACACCAACATTGATATCCGTATTAGGTGGCATGCCCAATAGGTCTGCCAGAACATTTTGGGAAATCTCTCACTACCGAAACTGACTTAACGGTAGGAGTATCATCACTGACATACCTCACAAATGCTAGATATGCTTCACACCCCTTCTCAACCATGCAATGTGCCTTAAGAAAGGGCACCACTCTGCTAGGGATGTAATCCAATATATCCCTCCAATAAAACCACGACAAACTTAGCATGGCCAAGGTCACAGTCTTTGCATGACAGTCTAGAATAACATGATGGGCAGGAAATCATTCCATGCCCAAGATCACATCAAAATCTATTATATTTTGTAACAATAGATCAACTATGGTCTCAAAACCACCAATTACAACTAAACACGACTGATACACGTTGTCAACAATAATAAAATCTCCCACAGGCGTGGATAGATAAACATGAGAAGTCAAGAAATCACGAGATATATCCTAATACGGAGCAAAGTAAGATGACACATCTAAATAAGTGGATCCCAGATCAAATAAGGCTGATGCATCTGTATGACAACCCGAAACCATATATGTGATGACAACACTTGATACAACTGCTTCTGTCCTACCAGGGAAAGCATAAAAATGAGCTTGGCCTCCCCTCTAGGGCGACCTCAAACTGCCTGACCTCTACCTCTAGATGGTAGGGTAGGTAGAGCAGCGACTGGAGCAGCAACTGTGGTTTGTAAACCCTATGGAATCCGTGGAGCCTGTGTAGTCTTTGGAGGTGCACCCCTCCTGAGTTCAAGGCACTCCCTCACCATATTTATGGTATCACCATACTCAAAACAAGCTCTCAATAGACATGGCTGCTGAAATGACCTTGGCCTGGTCGACTAGACTGTCTACTGAAAGCACCCTATACAGGAGGTGCACTAGAAAGTGGCTGAGCAAAGTGGGCAACGTGAGACCTCGGAATAGCAAGAGAACTAGAAGTAGTTAGAAGTTCTGAATTAACTGGCTGGGTCACATAGCCTCTGCCATGATGGGCCACAACTGGAGTATGGGCACCACTATATCCTCGCAAATTGCGGCCTCTTAACCTCCCTGTCCTCTTTCTCTTATGGCCCTGCATATCCTCTAACCTCAGAACGATCTTTACCACCTATTGGTATAGAGTATTCGTCTCCAACTCTTGAGCTATGCGTAATCTAATACCATAGTTAAGCCCCTCGACGAATCCAAAGACTCCCTCTCTCTAATTGTAGAAACCAAGTTAGGTGCATGCTGGGACAACTCACCGAATCTAATAGCATACTCTGACACTGTCATAGTCCACTAACGCAATGCATCCCAAAGGGTTTAGGGAACAAGCTCTCTCAAAAACATCTCTAAAAACTTACCCCAACTGAGTGGGGTTTTATCAGCTGGTCTACCCACTTCATAAGCATGCTACCACTGATACACTGCTATTGACATCTGAAATATGATAAAAGCGACTCCACTCACTTCTGAAATATCCATGGTAAGAAGGATACCGTGGCATTTCTCTATAAACCTTACGCATCCTGGGTAGCTGCACCACTGAAAGTAGGAGTATCATACTTCATGAACCTCTCAAGTCTCTTCTGCTCCTCCTCAGATGCCGCTAGCCTAACCTCGGGCTGAACCAAAATAACTGGTTGTACTGGTATGACCCTTAGGAACTGCTCAACATGGACCCACTGCTCTGGAGTATAGGTCGTAGGAGTCTGAGGTCCTCCCCCAATCTGAGATATGCATGGTGTAAGGGGAATCAACTCTGTATAAGCTAGGATGCCGAACATGCTAAAAAACTGTGCTATGGTCTCATGAAGTCTAGGGGCAGTAACAGATGCCTCGAGTTCCTGTCCCCCAATCGGAGCTACTGGTGGCTCTTCAGTCACTTCTCGAGCGGGTGCTCTAGCTGCACCATGTGCCCCTACTTAGCCTCTACCCTGGCTTCGGCCTCGCACAGCTCTAGCAGTGGGCGTAGGTATCTGATCACCGGTGCTAGCAGCGCATGTCCTCACCATCTGTGAGAGAATAGAAGAAAAAGATTTAGATTTCGAAGCAGACAAATTCGCACGATAAGGAATGAAAGGATTGGAACTTCGTAACAGTCATGTAGCCTCTCGAAGATAAGTATAGACATCTCCATACTAATTTGAATGACTCTACTAAACTTTCTTATGACTCATGACACTTATGAATCTAGGACTTTGATACCAACTTGTCATGACCCCAAATTCCCACCTTAAGATGTCGTGATGGTACCTAGTCTATAAGGCTAGGTAAGCCTAACAAACAAGATAATAAGAAATATAATGACGACTAAAAACCAGATATAACCTGATGAATCTCATAATAATATCAATATTGAACCAAAATACAAGATCTCTCAAACCGGTGAGACAGAGTCATAAGCTCTACAGAAAAGTACTAAGATCTCAATATACATCACTATCTAAATAACAAATACACATTAATAAGAGATAGAAGAAGGTGACTCTGAGGCATGTGAATGTCGAGCAAGCATACCTTCATGTCTTAAAAAAAATAGCTAACTGATCACTAGTGTTCGCCACAGGCAGATATACCTAGATCTACACTAAAATATGCATAAGCATAGTATGAGTACATCACAATGGTACCCAATAAGTATCAAGTGTAACCCTAGTAGAGTAGTGACGAGTCCAAGTCAAGATACCTACTAGGACAAGATTAAAGAAACAAAGTATAATAAAGAAAAATAACAGGAAAATAGGGAGATGAATAATAAAAAAGCAGTTTATAATGTAAACGAATGACAAAATTTAAAGCAAGAAGGTGACAAGAAGGGAACACATAATGAGAACTACAAGTAATCAAATACGGCTAGAAATAGGTAAGACAAGGAAGAAAAATAACAAGAACTATTCAACCAATAAACCTTTTCTACATGAAATGCACAACAAGAATCACAACCGTGGTACCACCTGGTATTCACATTTCACAACTCAAACCATAATCTTTCTGAATACCACCGCGTGAGCCTTGAATATAGTTTTAAAAATCATTTTTTTCAAAATAGCTACAGGCATTTTAGCCCACCTTATCTCACTGCATGGCTTCAAGTAATTCCCTTGCTAGCAACATGTGTATCAAGCCCACCTTATCTTACCACATGTGTATCAACCCCTATTCTTATACCATCACATGCGCATCAATATCACAATATAATAGAAACTCGAACCACTAGTGCCCATATGCCATAACTTTCCAAAATTAACAATATCAATATTTTCACAGTAAATAGCTTATGGCTCAACCACAATGTATACAAGAATCTAAATAGTGACATAATGAATGAGGAATACTCAACAGGAAAGATGTTTCAAAATTGAAAAACTTCAACTTAAATGTGATAATAGCTTTCACCACTACAACATTAATAACCCAACAAAAGGTAATTCCCACGAGATGAAAACTTTAAGTAAGAGTAATGCAACAATAAAGAGGCAACAAAAAAATGCTAACAACATCAAATAAATCATCGAATAGTGGATTAACACATGAGTAGACTAATAATGAAAGATATAACATGCTATGACAATTCAATTAAAGGAATGAAAAGAGTCTAAGTTACCTAAATCGGTCAAATACCACATATAGCCTGCATGCACACTCGCCACCTTACGTACACATCTTCCACATAACACAAATAGCACAATCAAGCCAAATTATAAGGGGGTAGTTCTCCCGCACAAAGTTAGACAAGATACTTTCTTCAACTAGGCCAACTCAAGCCCGAAAATAGGCTTTCTCCTAAAATTCGCCTCCACATGGCTCAAATCTTATAAATGACTTAACAACATCAAAAAATATTGGAGAAACCAATTACAATAGATAAAGCTATGATCTTTACACTTTTTTTAAAAGTCAACAAACATCAACCTCGTACCTCCAGTCAAAATTTGGGTCCAAGGGATGACTATCCATAACCCCACGAGTCCATATATGTTATTAGTTTTAAAAATCGAGTCTAAATCAACTCATAACTCAAATGATTATTTTTCAAAACTTCAAGAAAATCTCCATTTTTTTCTCTTTGATTCTCATAAAATTTGATGTTAAATTTTAGATATAATCATGAAATATAGTTGAAAATTGATTAGGATCACTTGCACAAAATTTTTAGATGAAAATTCTCTCTCAAAATTTCCTCCTACCGAGTTTAGGTTTCTAAAATATAGGAAATGAGACTAAATCCCAACCTTCAAGACCTTATGTTCAATTGCAGGCGTCGTATTCGCGACACTGGGTTGCAACTCCAAACCCTCGTAATTGCATCCACTAATAGCCTAAGGGGACTTCAAATATGACCATAATTCAATTTTGAGACTACCCAAGTTTTTCTAACTTTGCAAATGCTAACCAGTTATCGCAATAGCCATACCTGAGCTTCCCCTGTCATATTCGCAATTGCGATGATGGTGCCCACAATTGAGATAGCTACAGTACCAACACACCAACAATCTATTTTACATTCAATCCATTTTCTAGCACGTCCGAAACTCACCGGAGCCTTGGGGTCTCTAAGACAAACATCCGCACGAATCCAAAAACATCATACGGAGCGTATGAATTTCAAAGAAAAGTTCAAGAACTTCTAGAATTACAACCAAGCATCTGGATCCTATCAAATCAACTTCAGATGACACCAAATTTTGCATACAAGTTCTGAATACATAATGGAACTATTTAAAGTCCCAAAATCAAATTTGAACCTGATTTCCAAAAGTTGACCTGTGCTCGAACTTCTAAACCTCAAATTGCAAACTTTTGGCAAAACAACACAAATCAACCTATGGACCTCCGAATTCGACTACGAGCATACGCTGGAGTCCAAAATCATGATACGAACCTATTGAAGCCATCAAAATACCGTTCAGGGTCATTTTTACAAAAGTCAAATATTGGTCAATATTTCTAACTTAGGCTTCCAGGCTAAGAACCAAAGGGTCCAAATCCATACAAAATCTTTCTGGAATGAAACTAACTGACCCCGTAAGTCATAAAACACAAATACACATGTGTGAAACATCAAAAGGGGTAACGAGGTTCAAATAAATAAAATAACCGGTCAGGTCGTTACAAAATTTGGGCATACACCTAAGTGCAAAACTGCCATACGAATCTATTGGAGCCATCAAAATATCATTCGGGGTCGTCCGCAAACTTCGATTAGCCTCCCAACTAAGCCTCCAACCAAGGGACTTAGTGTCGCAATTCAATCCAAACCAACCATCCGCGCAAGTCATATAATGGCAAATATACATATGTACCGCCTCAAATATTAGCAATAGGCTAAAATAATTTGAATGGATGATTGGGTCGTCGCAAAGAGAATTGAGAGAGAGAGATATATATTCAAGGAAAAAGCTCAAATTTGTATTAGCATAAAAATGTGATTCTCATATTGCATGTTCCCATTTATATGGTAGATACTCGAATTGAAATGTTGAAAATATCAAAAGCTAAATTAACTAACTAACATTTTCGTCAACTATAATTTGAAAACATGAAAAGAAAGTGCAACTAATATTTAAAAAATTCTACTCAGCATCCTACTCAGCTTCATTACTGGTCTCCACGTCCTCTATCGCTCTAATAATATCACATTCCTTCTGATGGAACTGATGTTTGGTATATGAATCAAAAATATTTTTTACAAAAAGTATTTTTGAAAAATAAGTCATTTATTATTTATTTTTAAGTAAAAAATATTTTTGAATATTTGATAAGCCTGAAAAAGCAGTTATTCTAATCTGGCCATTCAGAGGGGGGTTGTTGGCCCAAGTAAAGGAGAATTTTGAAGATTAACAACAGAACTCAAACATGGACCAGGTCCATCCCAGTGAAGCACAAATATGGTCAACTCAAGCACGTGAGATGCACATGAAGGAGATAAACCTAACTTATCCGAAGTGATATCTCCTGATCATGATAGAAATGTTGCATACTGGATTATGAGAAAGACTCCTTATGCAAAGAGAACACGATTTGAGAGAAGGATAGAGTTAGAGGTTTGAGATTAACCAGAACTCTTCCACTAAGGAAGAGTAGTAACAGAATTCTTGTTAATATCTTTTTACTAACTCCATAAATATCAACGTTGTTCTCTTTTACAGCTAACACACATAAGCAGAAGTTAAACATGAATTGAGAGTAAAATAACAAGGCAACTTTGCAAGAAATTTATGTGTGATTCAAGCATGCAAACCTGAAGCTACATGGACCAGATAGAAGAACCAGTTCCAAGTGTCTGTCTTTTATTCTAGTTCAATTGTAGAAGTATTTTCATATTATACCTTTCAGCTTTATCTAGAGGCAATTGTATTAGGTACTCAGAGTTTTCAATTTAGAGTTAATTTGATGTTGTCGCAACAGCTGAGACTGTGTGCTACAACAAGATTAGAGTTAATCCTAGGTTTACAAAAGAGTTTTTGTAAAAGCGGTTTTTGGTTGAGCGATTTTAGTGGAGAGTTTGGAAAAATCCTACTAGAAAGTAGGTCGTGGTTTTTCACCTTTTGAGCCAGGTGTTTTCCACGTAAAACCTATGTGTTCTCTAATTTTGTACTTATTATTGCATAACAGTAGTAGTTAGAACACATAGAAGAACCAAGTTCTTCTATAATCAGGTTAAGAGAAAATTCGGGCACCACACAAATCACCCCCTCTTGTATGGTATTGAAGTATAAAACATCAATTGGTATCAAGGAGGGTTATCCTTGAAGAGGCTGACACCTTAGGAACAGATCAAGATGAGTGCACTACCTGGAAACTAGGAAGGACAATCCATTTCTAGGCCTCTACTCTTTAATGGCCAGTACTACTCCTGGTGGTAAAACAGGATGAGAGATCACATCATCGGAGATGATTATGAACTATGGGACATTGTTACTGATGGTCCGTTGGCTACCATGAAGAAAAATGCCGAAGGAGTGGATGTGCCAAAGACTAGAGCTGACTGCAATGCGGAGGACTTGAAGAAGTGGGAAAAGAATGCTAAGGGAAAGAAATGGCTTGTGTGTGGAATTGTTTGAGACGAGTACAATAAAATTCAAAGTTTCACTACTGCTAAGGAAATTTGGGACACTCCGCAAATGGAACATGAAGGAATTCTTCAAACGAAGAGATCAAGAGGAACACTGTTGTATTTCCAATATGAGAATTTCACCATGAAGGAAGGAAAAACTATCCAAGAGATGTATAAAAGGTTCACAACACTAACAAATGAACTTAAGTCTCTTGGAATTATCCTTGAATAAGACAAGGCAAAGAAAATTCTGACAAGGGTTTTCCAGTTACTTGGGAAAGAAAAATCACTACTATTCAGGAATCAAAGAATATTACCACTCTCAAGTTGGACGAGTTAATCGGAAATCTCACTGCTTATGAACTGAGAAGGTGGATTCTCCTAATAAGGAAAGAAGCTTGGCTCTCAGAATCGCTGAAGGTGCAGATCTAGAGGAGGATGAAATATCTATGATCTCGGGGCCTTTCACGAAGTATCTAATAAGAGGAAAGGGTTCTTCAAGAGGTGCAACTTACAAAAAATCAAGGGTCCCTGAGAAACAGACCAATGATGGTTGTTACAAATATGGTAAAACTAACCACATGATCAAACCCTATCCCCAATGGGAAATTGAATGGAAGAAAGAAAGGGCTGAACGAAGAAACAGGAAGAAGGAACAAGTTCACCCTAAGGAGAATGAAGGATCATCAAAGGCTATGGTTGTTGCTTGGGGAGAAAGCTCATTTGAGGATTTAGAAGATGAAGATGGAGATGAACAAACACTTATGGCCATTGTAGAATTAGATGATGAATTAGAGGTAAGTGTGATTCATCTCAAAGACAAGATTAAATTTTAATCTAAAGAAAGGGTATCTAAGTTAATATTAGATTTCATTGACGAATATGAGGCTATAAATAATGAAATGAACAACTGTCTAAAGAATGTGTAATCTTGAAAGCTAAGTTCAAAAACCTGGAACTCAAGGCTAGTGGAAGAGATAGTAAAAATGCCAAGTTGAAGAACCAGGTTCTTGAAGTTGATACCACTATGTTAGTCTTTATATTTGAAATTTTAAAACTGAAATTAGGAACAGGTAAAAGAAAGCTAATCACACACATCTCACCTTAGAAGAAAATCTTGAAAAAAAGAATGATGAGTTGTACAAAAGGATGAGCATATAAGAGCCCTAAAGGAAGATCTAGGCAAGGTTAATCATGAATAAGACAGAACTTGCAAATGGAATAAGTCCTCTGATGCACTATCATGGCTACAAGAACATGACAGTAGCAATAAAAGAGGACTTGGCTATGGGGCCCCTGCACCTTAGTGGGATCCTAAAAGCAAGTACAACACACTTTCTGAGAACAAAATCTGCACACACTGTGGCAAGACTGGTCACTACAAAGATGAAAAGGCCAGTCAAAAGAACAAAGCCTTTGTTTAACGAAAAAATATGTTGCCAGGATGGGATAAAAAGAATTTAGTTCGTTCCTTTTCTTATAGAAAGGGACCCAAACTAGTTTGGGTTCATAAGACTAACCCCTGATTTCCTTTTGCAAGTCCAAGTGAAGGGGAGAAACCAAATATGGTACATGGATAATGACTGCTCAAAGCATATGACTGGAAGCAATAACCGGTTCCTTTCATTTGAGGACCTAAAGGGAGGTAATGTCTCATTTGGAAATGGTAAGAAATGTGAGATCATTGGGGTTGTAAAGGTAGGTAAGACAGACTCACATTCCATTAAGAATATCTACTTGATAGATGGCTTAAAATATAACTTAATTAGTGTATCACAACTGTGTGACAAAAGGTAACTTGGTAGCATTCACCTCCACTAACTATTTTATGATAAATCTTACCACTGACAAGATTGTTTTGCCGGGAAAAAGAGTAAAAAATATATACATTGTAGATCTGTCCACTCTTTCTGTAAGGCACCGTGAATTTTCTACTTAAAAACCTGGATCTCGTAGTGCCAGGTTGGGATAAGGTGTTACAAAATTCATAAAATTCTTCGCGGCGCCTTTTGGATTGATCCCTGCATTAAAAAGTCAAGAAATTATGTTTCCAGAAAAAGTGCAATTTTTCGGTCGATAATGCTGTCGCATATCAGGATGCAGACCGCATTTCTGTCACAGAGTGAGTCAGTGTGTTGGCCAAATTTGAAGTTAACTATGCGGTCGATTATGCGATCGTATAACCAAAATGTGGACCGCATAGTCGTCGCATAATTTCTTTGGGATTTTGTGAAGGGTAGTTCTACGGTGCATTTTGCAATCGCACAACGTGAATGCGGACCACATTTCTGCCCTAAATCCAGTCAATGCATCCAATTTTTGGGGAGAATTTTGCGGTCCATTCTGCGGACCACATGTCGACTTTGGGATTGCAAATGCGATCATAGTTCTCACTCGAGGCTCCTATTTTTAATTTTTAAATCCGACCCCACCCCATTAAGAATGCCCCAATAGACCATTTTCTATTACTTTGCTCAACATAGAGAGAGAGAGAGAGAGAGAGAGAGAGAGAGAGAGAGAGAGAGAGAGAGAGAGAGAGAGAGAGAGAGAGAGAGAGAGAGAGAGAGAGAGAGAGATGGAGTTCTAAAGTGAGAAGGGGTGATCTTCATCAAGCTCTCTTTAAATATTTGACCAAATCCTTGAAGAGTTTTAATTGAGGCTACTAGGTCTTCATCCCAATTGGTAAAAACTGTACCCTCATCAATAATTTCAAATATTTCTGTTAAAAGGAGTAGTTAGGAAGTGGGTACATGGGTATAAGACTAGTAATCTTGCATGCATAGGAGACAATAGGATACGGGGAGGATGAGAACTAAAAAGAGAGCAATTGGGGCATAATGTAGAAGAAATTTCCTTTAAAAAGAGGCCTAAGATCACAATGCATCTTTAGTATTTGATGATATGCCCAAATGAACTAGAATGTCTCTAATTCTTGGTTCAATTGTAAATCATACACAATAGATCGAAGTGCTAAGCGTTCTGGAAATCTTGGAAGGTTTAAGAAACCTATATTGAGTTATGTATGGCTAAACTCCCTTTTATTAGAAATTGAGCTCCATTGGTGGTAAGACTAGAATTGGTTGATTTATTGATTATTACTTCACATTAATTGATTTGTAATTATATACATACATGCATGAAGGATGTGCCTCAATGTAAGTAATATACTATTTTTGATATTTAGAGAAGTGTGAAGAATACAAATTATGTGTTGAAATGCTTAGGCTAAAAGCCAAGATTAAAATCAAGATTTGTCATGCTAACTATGTAGAAACTTATCTATGCTTGTAACTTGAATTGCTTGTATGTGACTATGATCATGAAATTGCAAGATGGATATTGAAAAAGGAATGATGTGATAACTGTGGCCCTAAGTGCCAATGAATTGATATGAGCTATATGAAATAAAGATTCAAATGAGATGATCAATGAGGAAGGAACAACGCCTAGGTAAGGTGGCCTAGCCGATCGGGCCGTGACCGGACACCATGCCGCACACATAGTAGTAATGTGCTAATAGTGAATTCCGAGAAAAAGGAAATGAAATGGTGATTGAGATATATACCTCAAATAAGGCAACCTAGCCAATCGGGTAATGACCTGACTTCGCTCAAGATAGCGGTGGTATTGAGGACAGTGATGAAAATATGAAAGAAATGCCCCAAACTAAGTTATGGAAATTATGTGAAAGATTATATGGTTTATTTTTTTGATGATGTGGTGTCCGGTTAAAACCTTTGATTTACTCTTGTGATTTCCTTGCTCTTGATTGATAGTTCTTTCTAGTAAAATGGTGTTTAGTTATATATACTAGTACTATTCTATGGTTCTAACATCCCTTTTACCGGGGGCGCTATATTTTTAAATGAATGTAGGTGGCTCCAAAGCGGATAGTGACGATCGTGTGTAGCGGAGCATCCTTCTTCTCAAGATCTTGGTGAGCCCCCTTCTCCTTCAAGGGGCTATATTGCACATCTTTTTATTGTGGACTTTCACTTTTGAGATATAGTCGGGCTGGTGTTGTCACATTTATCTTTGGTATCGTTAGAGGCTCCGTAGACATATATGTGGGTCTTGTCCGAGTGTTGGATGGGTGTACTAACTATATTGTAATTCTATCTCTTGCCTCTTTAAAGTACAAATATATGAAATCTTGGAACTCATCTACAGTTTTATGTTGTGTTTTAGAATGAATTGGTAATATGGTATGTACTATCTTCCTTTATTGGATAAATAAAGCATGATCCCCTTATTCGTATTGTGTTAGGTAGGTAGTATCTGATAAGGATTACTCAGTCAGGGTCACTCGATTGAGCGATGGTCGCACCTCCCGAGGTCGGGCGTGAAACTTTTAAAAAATGAACTCACTTGCTTAAGCATATTGGACAATGATCCCCTGCTCTGGCATAAAAGACTTGAACATGCAAGTCTAAGTCAACTCAACAAATTAGTCTCCAACGACCTGGTGATACGGCTGACTAACATCAAGTTTAAGGATGACAAATTTGTGAGGCTTGTATAAGGTGGAAGCAAGTAAGATCCTCTTTTAAAAGCAAGAAAGTGGTAAGCACGACTAAGTCGATGGAACTGGTTCATATGGATCTCTGTGGTCCAATAAGAACATTAAGAAGATGTGGTAAAAAATATGTGATGGTGCTTGTTGATGATTACTCTAGGTTTACTTGGACATTATTTTTAACATCTAAGGATGAATCATTTGGCATGTTTATCACCTTTGTTAGAAAAACTCAGAAATAACTAGGCAATCAACTTGCATCAATTAGGTCTAATCATATAACTGAATTTGAAGATGCTAAGTTGGTGATTTTTGTGATTAACATGGCATATATCATAATCTTCTTGCCCCTAGGACTCCACAACAAAATGGAGTAGTTGAATGAAAGAAAAAGGACACTTGATGATATGGGTAGGACTATGCTTCTTTCTAGTAAATTGTATCGTAGCTTTTGGGCAAAAGCTGTAAATACTGCATATTACATCATTAATAGGTTGATGATTATACCTCTTGTAGAGAAGACTCCCTATGAGTTACTTAAAGGGAGAAAACCAAATATATCACATCTTAGGGCATTTGGATGCAAGTGCTTTTACAATGGAAAGGACTGCCTAGATAAGTTTGATCCCAAAAGTGACGAGGGAGTATTCTTGGGATATTTTTCACATAGAAAAGCTTATAAAGTGTACAACAAAATAAATATGTGTTTAGGAAGAATGTGTACATGTAGTTTTTGATGAAACTAACATTCTTTCTGAAAGATAAGAACATGAATATAAGCTATTGGGTCTGTAAAAGGGTGAAATGTAGTTACAGCCCAAGCTGAAGTTACAGCAGAAGAAGGAACATGTGATGGAACAAGTTCGTTATTCAGGGCAACATGACTGGAGGAACTAAACAAAGAAGAACTGAATCTAATTCCCAAATGGAACCTGTCCATGAGCCTATTCCTCAGCAACAGTACATGGAAGAAACATCAAACAGAAACCGGTTGGTTGTGAAACCTTACAGGTATAAAATTTCTCATCCCATTAAGAACATAATTACTGATCCAACTTCTGGAATTAAAACTAGATCTCAATTAAAGAATCTGTGTTCTTTTGATGCTTTCCTATCTCTTATTGAACCTAAGAATATTGCAGAAGCTTTGCAGGATACATACTGAGTAAATGTAATGCAAGATGAACTCAATCAGTTTGAAAGAAGTCAAGTTTGGCATATGGTTCCAAGACCCATGGATAGATAAAAAATTGTCACTAAATGGTCTTCAAAAACAAACTTGATGAGGATAGAACTGTTACAAGGAACAAGGCAAGGTTGGTGGTTCAAAGTAATAGTCAGGAGGAAGGCATAGACTATGATGAGACATTTTCTCCAGTTGCAAGGTTGGAAGCAATAAGACTCATCATAGCCTTTGCTTCATACATGGAATTTACTCTTCACCAGATGGATGTCAAAAGTGCCTTCCTAAATGGCTACTTAAAGGAAGAAGTGTTTGTCAAATAACCTCCAAGGTTTGAAATCAAGGAGTGTCTGAATCATGTATACAAACTAGACAAGGCACTATATGGACTCAAGCAGGATCCTAGAGCATGGTATGAATGACTATCCAAATTACTGCTTGAATGTGGCTACAAGAGAGGTAAAATCGATAACACTCTATTCTTGAGGGAAAAAGGTAAGGATCTTCATGTAGTATAAATATATGTTGATGACATAATTTTAGGGCAACCACTGAAAAACTAAGTAAGGAATTTGCTAAAACTTATGGGGAGTGAATTTGAAATGAGTATGATGGGTGAGCTTAATTTCTTCTTAGGCTTACAAATTAATCAAAACTCAAATAGAACCATGATCCATCAGCAGAAATATGAAAGAGAATTGATTAAGAATTTTAAAATGGAAGAATCAAAGGAAATAGATACTCCTATTGCAACAACCAGAAAATTGGACACAGATGAACCTCGTTCATCTTTTGATAGTTGTATAAGGGTATGATTAGTTCACTTTTATATGTTATTGGTAGCAAACATGACATTGTTTTTAGTGTAGGGATTTGTGCTCGATTTCAAGCAAATCCAAAGGAATCTCACTTGACTGCTGTCAAGAGAATATTGAGATACTTGAAAGTAACTACTGACCTTTGTCTTTGGTATCCAAAAGGTAGTAACTTTAGCCTAGCTGGATATGTTGATGTTGACTATGTAGGTTCCCTTGTGGATAGGAAGAGTACCTCAGGTATGGAACATTTCCTTGGTTCATGTCTGTATCATGGGCTACTTAAAAGAAAAATTCAATGGTTTTATCCACTATTGAAGCTAAGTAGGTTGCTGCTTCTTCCTATTGTGCTTAATTGATGTGGATCAAATAGCAGTTGATGGATTTTGGTATTGAAGTTGGTTGTATATTTATTTTCTGTGATAAAATAGTGCTATTAGTATGACTAAGAACCCCGTTTATCAAAAGAGAACTAAGCACATAGATGTTAGGCACCATTTTTTTAGGGGCAACTATGAGAAAGGACTGATTACTATAGAATTTTGTATTACATATGAACAGATTACTGACATATTCACAAAAGAACTAAGTAGAGAGCACCTTGAAAGGAAGAGGTTAGAATAGGGATGATTACGATCACTTTATGGGACCAGTTTAGAATGCACAATAAAAAGTTAAAAAAATGAAAAAATAGTTTTGTTTTTGGTTAGAAAATCTTGAAGTTGTGTAAATATATAGATTAATCTTTGCTCTGTCTAATACTGTAAATAGTATACCTTTATAACATGTGTTGATATGACTTAAATGGAATAGGTGATGAAACAGGTCCGTCCATCCAGGGCAGCCTGACTGGGGAACGGAACAAAGAAGAACTAAATCTAATTCCCAAATGGAACCTATCCATGAGCTTTTTCTCAGCAACAGAACATGGGAGAAATATCAAACAGAAACCAACTAGTTGTGAAACCTTATAAGTATCAAAGTTCTCATCCCATTGAGAACAGAGTTACTGATCTAACTTCTGGAATTACAACTAGATCTCAATTAAAGAATCAATTGGTTGTGAAACCTTATAGGTATCAAAGTTCTCATCCCATTGAGAATATAATTACTGATCCAACTTCTGGAATTAAAACTAGATCTCAATTAAAGAATTTGTGTGCTTTTGATGCTTTTCTATCTCTTATTAAACCTAATAATGTTTCTGAGGCTTTGCAGGATGCAGACTGGTTAAATGTAATGCAAGATGAACTCAATCAGTTTGAAAGGAGTCAAGTTTGGCATCTAGTTCCCAGACCTAAGGACAGATCACTAATTGTCACTAAATGGGTCTTCAGAAACAAACTTGATGAAGATAGAACTGTTACAAGGAACAAGGCAAAGGTTGGTGGTTCAAGGTTATAGCCAGGAGGAAGGCATAGACTATGATGAGACATCTGCTCCAATTGCAAGGTTGGAAGCAATAAGACTCATCATCGCTTTGCTGCATATATGGAATTTACTCTTCACCAGATGGACGTCAAAAGTGCCTTCCTAAATGGATACTTAAAGGAAGAAGTGTTTGTCAAACAACCTCCAAGGTTTCAAAGCAAAGAGTGTCCGAATCATGTATACAAACTAGACAAGACACTCTATGGACTCAAGCAGGATCCTAGAGCATGGTATGAATGACTATCCAAATTCTTGCTTGAACATGGCTACGAGAGAGGTGAAAATGATAGCACTCTATTATTGAGGGAAAATGGTAAGTATCTTCTTGTAGTACAAATATATGTTGATGACATAATATTTGGGGCAACCACTGAAAAACTAAGGAAGGAATTTGCTTATCTTATGGGGAGTGAATTTGAAATGAGTATGTTGGGTGACCTTAATTTCTTCTTAGGCTTACAAATTAAAGAAAACTCAAATGGAACCATGATCCATCAGTAGAAATATGCAAAAGAGTTGATTAAGAAGTTTAATATGGAAGAATCAAAGGAAATAGACACTCTTATTGCAACAGCCACAAAATTGGACATAGATAAACCTAGTTCATCTATTGATAGTTGTACAGGGGTATGATTGGTTCAATTTTTTATCTTACTGATAGCATACCTGACATTGTTTTTAGTGTGGGGATTTGTGCTCACAAGCAAATCCAAAGGAATGCCACTTGACTGCTGTCAAGAGAATATTGAGATACTTGAAAGACACTACTGACCTTTTTCTTTGGTATCTAAAAGGTAGTAACTGTATCCTAGCTAGATATGCCGATGCTGACTATGCAGGTTTTCTTAGGGATAGGAAGAGAACCTTATGTATTGCATACTTTCTTGGTTCATGTCTTGTGTCATGGGCCACTAAAAAGCAAAATTCAATGGTCTTATCCACTGTTGAGCTAAGTAGGTTGCTGCTACTTTTTGATGTGCTCAATTGTTGTGAATCAAACTGCTGTTTATGGATTTTGGTATTGAAGTTGGTTACATCCTTATTTTTTGTGATAACTATAGTCCTATTAGTATGACTAGGAAACCGGTTCATCATAAGAGAACTAAGCATATAGTTGTTAGACACCATTTTTGAGGGACAACTATGAGAAAGGACTGATTACTATTGAATTTTGTGCTACTGATAAATAGATTGCTGACATCTTTACAAAAGCACTGAGTAAAGAGCACTTCGAAAGGAAGAGGTTAGAATTAGGGATGATTAGTTTCACCTAATGGGACCAGTTCAGAATTCACAATGAAACATTAAAAAAAATGAAAAAAATTGTTTTTGGTTAGAACATCTGGAAGTTATGTAAATATCTAGATTAATTTTTGCTCAATCTCATACTGTAAACAGTATACCCCTATAACATGTGTTGATATGACTCACTAATCTCAAAAAAAGATTCTCTATTTTGGTAAATTGAGGCATGATCAAGAGGATTCTTAGTGAAGAACCTGGTTCATCTGAATAATGACGTATGTTTTTTTACACTCTGCACAATTAGAATATTAATATAAAATTCATGAGCAGAGACATACCTATGTTTAAAAACGTTAGAAAAGCCTATCCTTTTGAATTTGAACTAGTTCCGTCTCTATTAGAATCCTCACAGCTTAAACTGCCAAGAATCTAGGGAAGCTTAACCGCTCATTCAACCTGAAATTTCAAGTTTATTGGACTTCTAATTGACTATAAAAAGCTACTGTTTGACATTAATTAACCATTTCTTTTAAAAAACTATCATCACCATCACTATCACTCTCATAATTATCTAAACCATCAATTCTCTTTCGTTTTCTACTCTTATCTATTCCAAAAACCCAATTCAAAAATCCTCTTCCAGAATTAGCAAAGATGACCAACCTTCAAGATAATCCAAGCACCCTCCACCACCTACACACTCTGATTCCTCCACTACTCCTTAACCTAGCACAACCCCCCAACCTAGGAGAAGGTGGGTGAAAAATGTTTTCTCACAAAAATGTGGCTATAGGTGCTCTTCCAAAGAAACTAAATGCCAAATTAATGGCTAGTAGAGCCCAAGATCCTGAAAATTCTGATGATTCCTTCAAGTATGCGAGTGAGGAGGAAGGAACCGTGTCTTCCAAAAAAGGCCAAAACCCTCTTTCTGAGGTACATTCTGTTCTAGTTGAAATTATGGAAAATCATTTTGTTCTAGCTGGGTCTGTTATGAATGTGGAAATGCCCGAGTCAAGAAGGAGAGAAGGTAAAAATAAAAGTGAAAAAGACAAGAAGAGTGAGGGTGTGGGTAGTGATGTAAGGGGAAAAGGGAAAGAAGTGACTAATTCTTCACCCAATTCCGAAATGGTTAGACCGACTATATGTGGGGCTGATCATGAAAATGTGGTAGAGAGTAGCAAGAAAATAGGGAGAAGTGGTTTTAGGGAGGCTGCTGAAAGGCTGGTCAATCTTAGTTCACATGCAGATGAACCTAGTTCATCTATTGAGGAGACCCTAACAGACCTTTTGAAGAAGGTGGGTGCAAGATATAAACCCAAGAAAAGGAGAACTTCAACACCAAAAGCTCCAACATAGCAAAACTACAAAGAAAAGAAAGGTTACTTCTCCAATAACTGCTGATATTAATCTACCAAAAGGAAGGGCCACAAGGAGTAAGTTGAAGCAGAGTGAGGATGAGTTACAGAAGTCCATGGTAGAGAGAAAGAAAAAAAGAATGGACAAAGGGAAAGCTAAGGTTGCAGAGCCTGTTGAGGTTGTTTATTTAGATGTGATGGACCCGATCTATCAAAATGAACATGTGACTGTGGATGTGGAGGTTCAGACCCCTAAGCTAAAGTAAACCAAGGCTTATTCAAAGAAGTCTTCATCTATTTTAAGGCTGCTTAACCTTCTTCTTTGGCTAAAAAACAAGGTCTGTTGTGAAAGCCAAGAAAGTTAAGATTGCCGAGGAAGAATATTGGAGTGGTGAAGAAGAGGGTGAATCTTACTATAAACAAGACAAGCTGGCCAAGTTTGGCAAATGAAAAATCTTGAAGGGTAGATTGTTGAAGGATTTGGAGGAACCAAGGATGGTTTGACTGGTTGATGCTCTAGCTATTCAGGGCTTGAAGGACATGGTCCTTCAATTGGATGGCAGGCTAGCAAGAAATGAGGTTATTGAGTTTATGGCCAATGTAGAAGTCAAGGATGGCAGAGTTACTAGTTAGGTGAAAGGGGTTCACGTGACGTTTGATACAAAAGAGCTGGGTGAAATCCTTGACATTCCTTCAGAAGATGGCCAAGTCTGGACTCCCTTCCTACTGCCCTTGCCATTACTAGGAAATTCTATGAGGTCACAGAAGAGAATTAGGCCAAGGTTGTGCATAAAAGTGAGATGAAGCCTTGCCATAAAGTCCTACTTGAGTTTTTCAACAAGTGTTTGATGCATATGCAGGAAAGAAGATACATTGCTAACTATATGGATTTGGTTTTAATGGAGTTTCTTGAAAGTGCATGGTAGATCAAGTTACTTGATAGGGTTATCAATGCATCCAAAGGCCATGCAACTTCTTATGGGTTTATTCTTACAATTGTTCTAGATCGTTGCAAGGTGCCTGTGAAGAAATGGGAGATGACCACAAGTAAAGACTATTTTGGAATCAACACTTTGATTGCTTATGACTCTAAGTTCAATGCCATTCTCAATGAACCTGGTTCATCCAAAAAGACACCTATCAATGGCAAGGTCAGAGCTCTAGTGCAGGATAGTGGGGAAAAGGATGCTAAGATAGCTAGACTGGAGGCTCGTTTAGCAGAGGTTGAATCGGAGAGAGATGATCTCAGAACTGCTCACAAAGTAAAAGGAGAAGAATGGTGGCATTTTTTAAGACATGATACACCTTCTCCAAGAAAAATCCAACCCTCTAATTCTTCCATGCCTTAAGTTCTTTAGCCTTCACCTTATCTAGACCTTTCAGTGACCCAAATTAGGGATTTTTCTTGTTTTGCTCATGTTTTCATTGTTTTTGTTTTTTATGGATTGTGCAGAATCATATTCTCTATCAATGAAGTTTGCTATTTTTTCTTGTTGATTGTTTATATTTCCTTGATAGTTTGAATATGTTTGGTTGATTACTGATAATTAATCCATGATTGCACTTGCAGTTGTCCCAGTGGCCATGAGTAATAGTTAAAATTCTGGGAATCACACTGTGTTTATGTAACTTTTTGATGATGTCAAAAGGGGAAAGAGGTATTGTGCTTTATATTCTGAATAAGTGATGTTCATAACCTAATGAACCTGGTCCTTGATGATAAGTAACGAAATTTCTAACTTTGCATTGATGAACAAGCTGAGTTCTGACAGGGCCTAAGTGAGTGAAAAGTACAGGGTTTGTCATCATCAAAAAGTGAAAATTTTGTTGGACCAAGTAAGGAGAGTTTTGAAGATTGAAAAAGGAACTTAGATATGGACCAGGTCCATCCTAGTGACGCACAGATATGGTCAACTCAAGCATGTGATATGCACGCGAAGGAGATAAACCCAACTTATCAGAAGTGGTATCTCTTGATCATGATCGAGAAGGTTGCATATTGGATAAGGAGAAAAACTCCTTACGCAGAGAGAATATGATTGAAGAGAAGGATATAGTTAGAGGTTTGAGACCAACTAGAACTCTTCCACTAAAGAAGAGTAGTATCAAAATTCTAGTTAATCTCTTTTTACTGACTCCATATATATTAGTGTTGTTCTTTTTTACAAGTAACACACATAAGCAGAAGTTAAACGTGAATTGAGAGAAAAATAATAAGGCAATTTTGCAAGCAATTTATGTGTGATTCAAGCGTACAAACCTGAAGATACACGAACCAGATAGAAGAACCAGTTCCAAGTGTCTGTCTTTTATTCTAGTTCAATTATAGTAGGTGTTTTCATGTTGTACCTTTTAGCTTTATCTATTGGCAATTGTATTAGGTACTCAGAGTTTTCAAGTTAGAGTTAACTTGAAGTTGTCGCAACAGTTGAATCTTTGTGCTACAACGGGATTAGAGTTAATCCTACGTTTACAAAAGAGTTTTTGTAAATGCAGTTGTTGGCTCAGTGATTTTAGTGGAGAGTTTGGAAAAATCCTACTGGAAAGTAGGTCTTAGTTTTTCACCTTTTATGCCAGGTGTTTTTTGCATAAAATCTATGTGTTCTTTAATTTCTGTACGTATTATTTCGTAACAATAATAGATGGAATACATAGAAGAACCAAATTCTTCTATAATCAGGTTAAGTGAAAAATCAAGCATCGCACATGTGTAATATTAAAATATAAAACATCAGGGATGGGAGGGTGGGGGATGCATGTACAAATAATGGAGAGAATTAGGCAGCGCGGTATCTTGTTAAATATTAGACATTGGAAAATGATTTTCATTGTCTCCTTTAAGGAAGTCATTTTCCGCTAACCTGTAATCATAGAAAATTATATATAACGTCAATCATTTTAGGAATCGAGCATAACATATTAGGCTGTGTAATGCCAATGCATCATGCACGCTATACGCTTATGCTTGTTCCGTTATCTTTGTCTTCATAGCGTTGTTCATATATATATATATATATATATATATATATATATATCTATTCATATGTCTAAATGCGTATGTCCTTAGTTTATAAGAAGAACAGACAAAATGATCACCCTGCACGTTAAATGTATTGAATATGTCATAACATATCGACATAGCTTATTTAAAAATAGGTCTTCAATTTTGTTTAGCTAATAAGCTTAGCTGAGATCACATGAATAATGGCTAAATAACCTTACCCAAAAATAACCATCTCTTCTTAGTCAGCCCTCAATATGCATAAATTAGGAGGTTGCAAAGGCGTCATGAGAAGTGTAGAACTATGGTAGCTATTGAGATGTGTGACCATTTTCTCGTTTAGAGGTTAAAGTTGCTAGAGTGAGAGAATACATTTTTATTTACTTAATTACCCTTTCCCAATTTCTGTGATGCAGTTTGTGAAGGTTGCTTACCATCAGAGCAACCGCTCTTGTCTATATAAGTTAATTTAATTAAAAATTTAAAATAATTAAAAGGCATATGAAAAAATCACAAGTCACAACCAATCTATAACTCAATTGAATCTTGAAATATGAATTGTGCCACATAAATGGAGACTGAGGTAGTAAATTTTAGACGGCAAGCATCTGAGAAAATAACACTCTTGCATCAGATAATTTGAAAGTATACAACACTAATGCTTTTACATTCGCAAAGGAAATTAAACGAAGCAAAATTTTTCGAGGACATCTACTTTTCATCAGTGTCCATTTCATCATGCACGAATTGTTTTAGGCAGTCTCAATACGTAAATCTAGCCTTGTAATCCTCCCAGAGCTGATCCACAGATTTTCCTAGCAAGTCACAAAAATAACTATCGCTATAAGAATCCCTCATCTTCTTGTTGAGTTCCACCACGAATCCATCTTTAAGAGAACTGCAGTAATCAAGAAACCGAGCAGTCACGTCGTAGCCTTGGTCCCAACTGCTACCTTGGCCAGACTTCACCCAATGTTTAGGTGCAAAGCCAGCTTTAAGCCTCACATAATCAGCAACTCCTTCAATTAATCCTTGAGGAGCTTGTCTATTACCTTTCCACTGCCACACATGGGTCATTTCATGATACAACACTCCAGTGATTTCTCTTTTCACATCACCAGAGTAACCTTCTATGTACCTGCAGCGGTGGATCAAAAATTTAAACATGATGCATGGGTTAACTCTAACTAATTTTATATATGTTGTAATTTTCAAATAATTGATTCAAGATTTAATATATATGGGCTGCATCCGCCTCCGGTTCACTACCGGGAGTTGACATGGATCTCTTTGTTGTCTTGATATGCAACGTCGTCTCCATCCATGTCATCAGCGATGAATATGCTGATGTGTTGGACATCTTTGCGGTTGATGGGGCAGTTGATCTTGAGGATATCGTTACAGATGAAATTGGTGGCAGAATCAAGGGTTTGAAGGATGTATTGGCCACCAATGTCACGGTCAAATCGAGTACCGGATGCAGTCGTAATGGTGACTGAGTAGTTCACTGCATCGATTCCATTGATGATTGCAAGGAATAAAAGAGAACTTAAAAAGCAGGTCATAGCCATGCTTGAGTTTTCAAACCTTTAACGAGTTGTGTTTTGAACTTTTGATTGCTTCGATCCTTGCCCTTAAATAGAAGATTCAATTGGCCTAATGATTTTTAATAGGGACAATATTAGATGAAAATTCATTATATGTTTGGAACTATACATTTGGTACTTGCTCCGAAGACTATTCTTATTGTTATATACTGTTGTTGTTATTAATAAGTGCTTCTTTTTAAATTTAAAAATATATATATTTTTAAAAAGTAAATGTAATATCAGGCTTTCATATCTAACGTTTTCCTGATACTTTAGCGATTGATCAAGATTTATAGTTTTATATGCTTGTAGTTAAGAACTGAATAGGTGCTCCATGCGAGCTTGTCATGAGCTGTAAATGTAATATTTGTCTGTTATTATCCTTCTAGCCAAAACCAACAACAACAACAACCCAGTATAATCCCACATAGTGGTGTCTGGCGAGGGTAGTATGTACGCAGACCTTACCTCTACCTGGGGTAGAGAGGCTGTTTCCAAATAGACCCCCGGCATCCTTCCCTCCAAGAACTTCTCACCTTGCTCTTGGGGAGACTCGAACTCACAACCGCTCGGTTGGAAGTGGGGGTTGCTTACCATCAGAGCAACCCTTCTAGCCAAAACCAACACGAATTATTTTTTTTTCTTCTTCTTCGTCTTCCTACAAGATCCAAGATATGGATGAGATTAATGTCTATTTATGAATCGAAAAAGTAACTAAATAACTTTGTAAAATTAAACCAAACCAGCCCAAACAGACCAAATTAATGCATACGACATCTATACTTATATCTATATATGTATTTAATGACATGTAGACGTTAAATGTGTTGGTACACCCACCACATTTGATTTCGCCTTCAGGGTCCGCCGCCTTTGCATGGTTATTATTTCTTTAACCTTAAAATTGAATAACAATTAAACTTATAAGTGGTTTTAAGGATACGTGATTTTATTGGTACAAACTGAAAAATATGAGCATTAATGTTAGAAATAAACTGAAAAATAAAGCAAACAAATATGATGAGCGATTATAGCTTTCGAGCTAGATCGCCCTCGTACAACAGGGTATGCTAAAAAAAATAAACTGAGCAGCAGAGCTTAAGAGACCTTTAAGAGAGAAAAATGTAGTATATTGCTTGATTATGTGTGAATATCCTATGATTAAAGAACGATTAGGAACCTTTTCATATAGTAGAGAAATCCTATTTATGGTATAATCCTATTTATAGAAGCAAATCCCATGATAGGCTAAATAACCGGTCTTGACACGATACGTGCCGAGATTTCCCCCATGGTTTGTGCCCGATCACGAATATATCGGCTCTCTGTTGTTCGACCTAGCAGGCTTCCTTCCATTTTGCTCGATATCTTTCTTGCTTCGATCTCAATCACGACAGGTCTCGATCTTGATCGTCCATTGATCCTCGAGCTTACAATCCTTGAAGCCACGTGATTGCAGCCAAGAAGCCATGTGATCGCTATGAACAAACTTGTGAAATACTTGCCCAACTCTTCCCATAAAGCCTCTAGTGCAATGGCCATAATGTTCGGCGTAAAGCTTAAAATGAAAAATAATTTTTATTTTCCGGAAATTAGACATAAAGGGCTACAAATTTCATTTTGGATCACCTCAAAATAATTTATATATTGCAAGATATAAGCTTCTGAAGTTAGCTCAGTGACATCAGAAAATTTTCTTCGTGAACGTGATTCAAAATAAAATATGCATTTTACTCTTTGTGATCACAGACCAGAAATTCACTACCGCGATATACACACATGTATCCAAAAACCAATCGTTAAAAAAGGCCGAAAAATTAATTGAAACCACCCCGAGACTCACTCGAGCCCTCGTGACTCCGTCCAATCATACCAATAAGTACATATACCTAATCCAAACTTATCCAAAAGCTCAAAACATCACAAATAACATCAAATCATGAATCGAAGATTAAGATCAGTTTCTTAACTTTCAAACTTCGTCGAATGAATCTGAATCCGACCAAATCAACTCAGTATGAAACCAAACTTTGCACACAAGTTCCAAATAACAAAACGGATCCCTTTCATGTCTCGGAATAACAATATAAACTCTATAGCCAAAAAATCAACTCATGGTCAAACTTATGAAATTTCTAAACCTTTAAATTTCTAATTTTTATCAAATAGAGTAAAATCAACTTACACACCTTTAAATCCAAATCCGGATATAGTTTAAGCCCAAAATCACAATGCGAACATATTGAAACCATCAAACATGAATCCAATGTCATTTACTCATCTGACCTTAATCAACTCATCCAACATAAAACTTCTTATTGAGAATTACTCTTCCGAATTAATGCCGAACTTCCAGAACATCAAAATAAACCATGCTGCAAATCATGATGTAAGTTAATCAAGACTTAAACTACCAAACATAATGCTAATACCGAAACGACCAACCGGATCATTACATGCATATATTACAAATTCAACCCTCGAATTCGAGATGAATTTCCTCGGGTGACTAACAATTGCTAAAGGAACACATCAAAACTCACATTCCCTTTTGTTGCATTAATTTAAACACTTCACATGCACAATTTCTCCTACTCATCAAAATTACATAATCAACCCTAAAGTGACTATAAGAACAACTAAATCAAGTGCAGATCACACTAAAAACATACTGTTAAAATTAATATATTGTCTTGTCCTTATTTGTCCATATTTGTTCACATATGTCCACATTTGTCTAGACTTGTTCACATATGCTCAAACTTGTCTACGCTAGTCCACACTAGTTCACATTAAACTACACTAGTTCACATTAGTTCATGAGCTACATACATGTACTAGGGTGTGAACTTATTTATGTAATGTGTTCACTTAACTTATGCGTAACTAGTATGTCTAAATACGAAATTGACTAGATGTATGTAGGAGTTTTACTATAAATACCCAAAGTATTCTAGCCATTTGAATCATCAAACCAAATCAAGTGAAATTAAGAAAAGTGAATGAAAACTATTCTTCACAAATATAAGAAAAATTCTCTCTTTGATTTCCTCTTTGATCACTAATCTTTCTACCTCAATCCAACAGATTGGTATAAGAGCCTATTCGATTATAAAGTTGGGCGTTAAGAAAAGCTAAACAATGGCCTTAACTAATGGACAAGGAGTGGCTCAACTATCCATTCCTATGTTCAATGGAGAAAATTATAACTTTTTGTACTTGAAAGCTAAAACAGCTTTTCAAGCACAAAGATCTGTTGGAATTGGTTCAAAATGGTTATAATAAACCAGAAGAAGGAGCAGAACTCACAGATGCAGAAATGAGAACACTAAAGGAGACAAAAAAGAGAGATGCAAAAGCTCTTGCTTATATTCAACAAGCAATGAGTGAATCCATCTTTCCAAGAATCATGAGAGCCACAACATCAAATGAGGCTTGGGAGGCTCTACCTGAGGAATTTCAAGGAGATACACGTGTACGAAACATCAAGATTCAAACTCTAAGATGTGAGTTTGAAAACTTGAAGATGAAAGATAGAGAAAGTGTAAAAGAATATTGCTCCAAAGTTGTTGAAATAGCAAATCAAATGCTATTGTATGGGGAAGCCGTTAAAGATAAGAAAATTGTAGAAAAGATCTTGATAAGTTTGAATGATAAATATTATCCCATAGTCTATATTATTGAGGAGACTAAGGACGTCACTAAGTTAAACATCCGTTAGTTGATGGCATCACTACAAGAACACGAGTAAAGGTTGTTAAGACACTCCAAAAAGTCTATTGACAGTGCTTTACAATCTAAGCTCAATGTGTCCACAAAATCACAAGGAGAATCATCAAAAGGAGGCAAATGAGGTCGTGGAGGAGGAAGAAAGCAACGAGGAAACAGCTCCAACAACTCCAAATAAAAATGCGGATTTTTCAAAAGAAGCAATCACATTGACAAGGATTGTTGGTTTCAAGGAAAGCCACAATGCAACCAGTGCAAAAAGTTTGGTCATGTGGAGAAGGATTGTTGATTCAAGAATCAACAACAAGCAAAAGTCTCTGAAGAAAAAGGAGATCAAGGAATGTTCTTTGCAAGCTATCAAATAGCCAAAGAGAAATATCGCAATATTTGGCTATTGGATAGCGGGTGCAGTAACCATATGTCCGGAAACAAAATTATTTTTACAAGTGTGGATGATAAAGTGAAGGCCGAAGTGAAAATGGGAAATAGTGCCATTGTTCAAGCAATTGGAAAGGGCTCAATCCGTGTCCAAACAAAGGAAGGTACACAGTTCATCCATAATGTACTTTTGGTTCCAGATTCAGATCAAAATTTATTAAGTGTTGGGCAGCTGGTGGAAAATGGATATGCTGTCTATTTTGAAAATAATTTTTGCATAATTTATGATAAAAAAAAAAGAGGAAACAAATTGATAGAAAAACCAATGATGGAAAAATGAAGAAGCTTCTCATTAAGCGTCAATTATGGGGGAAAAGTTGCAATGAACAAACAAGTGAAAGATGAATCCTAGCTACGGCACAAAAGGCTAGGGCACTTGTACTTTAATGGAATAAAATTATTGCATGAAAAAGAAATGGTATATCGGCTGCCAACAATTGAAGAAAAGGATGGAGTCTTTAAAGGATGTGTTATTAGAAAACACCATAGAAATGCATTCCTTCAAGGAGGAGCTTGGAGAGTAAACAAAGCTTTGGAGCTGGTCCGTATCGATGTGCGCGGTCCAATGAGTACCACATCTCTTGGAGGTAACAAGTATTTTATCTTGTTCAATGATTACTATACACGGATGACTTGGGTTTATTTTATGAAACAAAAATCCGAGGTGTATGACATTTTTAAAAAATTCAAGAGCCCTATGGAAAAACAAAGTGAAAAATATATAAAGGTGCTACGAAGTGATCGAGGTAAAGAATATACCTCAAATCAATTTGAGAAATTTTTCGAGGATGAAGGCGTTGAAAGGCAACTAACCGTTGGGTACACACCACAATAAAATGGTGTATCCAAAAGAAAGAATCAAATGGTTGTTGAAATGGTAAAAACAATGTTGAAAGAGAAAGGAAAGCCAAAATTTTTGGGTTGAAGAAGTGTATACAGCGGTATACTTGATAAACAGGTGTCCGACCAAGGCGGTGTAGAATAAGACCCCCTTGAAAGGTTGGAGCAAGAGGAAACCTTTAGTGAAGCACTTGAAAGTTTTTGGGAGCAGGTGATATGCTCAAATCCCGAAAGAAAAGAGGAGCAAGCTTGATGAAACAAGTGAGAAGTATATTTTTGTTGGCTATAGCTCAAAATCAAAGGGCTACAGAATGCATAGCTTGAAGAGGAAAAATGTCATCACAAGCAGTCTGGCTTAGAAGAATTTTAAAAGATGTTGGAGAAAAGCAAGACAACGTAACAAAGTTATTTTGCGACAACAAGTCAACCATAGCAATGGCAAAGAATTCAAATTATAGCAGCAGAACAAGACACATAGCAGCAAAGTATCACTTCATCAGAGAAAAAGTTGATGAAGGAGTGATTGAGCCAAAGTTTTGCAAGTCCAAGGATCAAGTTGCGGACATTTTTACCAAGGCGCTACTCAAGGAGAATTTTATCAAATTTTGTGAGCTTTTGGGTGTCCAAGAACGAAAACATTAAAGGGGAGTGTTAAAATTAATGTACTGTCTTCTCCCCATTTATCCACATTAGTTCGCATATGTCCACATTTGTTTAGACTTATTCACATATGTTCAAACTTGTCTACACTAACCTCCACTAGTTCACATTAGTCTACACTTGACTAGATCAGTAGCTACATACATAAACTAGGGTGTGAATTTATTTATGTAATGTATGAATTTATGTGAACATAATTAGTATATCCTTTATATAATATAGACTAGATGTATGTAGGAGTTTTACTATAAATAACTTATGTATTCTAGCTATTTGAATCATAAAACCAAATCAAGTGAAATTAAGAAAAGTGAACGAAAATTACCCTTCACAAATATTAAAAAAATATTCTCTCTTTGATCACTAATCTTCCTACCTCAATCCAACACATACAAACAAACTTGTATCGTTCCCAATTTAGACATGTATTACAAACCAAGAAGAAAACGAGAAAGATCAAATTAAGCATACCTGAGATGCAACAAATGAGGTGGAAGATTTTGACTGGTAATAGAAGGGGAAGAAACGAGTTAGAGAGTAGAGGGGAAAGAGAGGGGAATGAATTGCAGAAGAGTCGGCGATTATGTTAGAGAGGTTAGGGTAGAGTTAGGTCTTCCCCTTCTTTTTGTTTTCTTTTCGATGGTTTTGAAAACAAGAAGAAAAGAGAAGAGGAAAAATAATCGGCTAAAGATTAAAATGGAAGAAATACCTGGGTGCGCAGTAGAGTGCGAACACATATGGCTGACAGACTGTAAAATGTGAGTACTCAGATGCGGGGTCAAGGCCTCTCGTGTGCAGCTTCACACATCCAATGCACCCCAACGTATGGCTAATTCCCAATTACTCCAGAACTTTTGGATGTTCATTTTATGACCCTATCCTAATTCCTCAAAGAGACAAATTCAATCAAGAGCCATTCTTTGTATTTTCCTTAGTTATCCTTTTGCTATAAAAGGGGTACAAACTCTATAACCTACATATCAAATAATATTTTATATCTGTAGATATAGTTTTCCACGAAGAGGTCTTTTCTTTTTCTAAACCTAAAATCTTCCTCACAAGTTCAGTCCCTTGAATTATGTGATGATGTTCCTTTTATTGTTCCTTCTTCTGATCCTCGTCCACATGCTAATAAGCATTTACCCATCAAACCTGACCCTAATCCCACTAATTCTACTTCCTCTTCTATTTCTTCTCCTCCGGTCTCTGCACCAGATCTACCTATTACTCCCTATCCATCTCATGTTATGCCCGCAACTCCACTCTTAAGAAAATTTGCTAGGCCATATCACCCTCTTCCTCACTTGCAAGATTATGTTTATCAATTTCCTCATTTTTCTCTAGTCCTACTTCTTCTTTTCAACATGTAGAACCTACTATGTATTCTCAAGCTGCTCATATTCTAGCCCGATAAGAGACTCTGAGGAAGGAATTTGGACGCCTTAGAAGCAAATCACAGTTGTGATATTATTGTGTTACCTAAGAGAAAAAAACCTATCTATTATAATTGGATAAACAAAATAAAATGTAGGACTAATGGTAATGTTGAAAGGTATAAAGCAAAAATACTGGTTAGATGAGACACTCAGCCTATAATAAAGTTGTCTACTATTAAATGTTTAATAGTTATTGTTGTTATGGCTACTATATAAGTTATATGTAAATAATGCTCTTTTACATGGTGAAGTTGAAGAAGAAGTGTATATGAAACTCCCTCCCGACTTATCTATTTCTACCTTGTCTTCTTCTACTTCTACTCCCTTGGTTTGTAAATTACAAGCGTCTTTTTATGGTCGTAGAAAAAATTCAAAATAGAAGAATTCTACGTTCTCCAAATCATTATGTTGAATGGGTTATGCTCTACTAATGACTATTCATTGTTTGTTAAGAGTGATCTTAGGAATTTGGTAGTTTTGGCTGTGTAATTGATGATGTCATTTTGTTAAGGGATGATATTGTGATGACCCAGCCGGTCATCTTAAGAACCTATGTCCCGATTCCCTATTAACTGTTTTTCCAGTATTTATTTCTACTATTTTGAATTGCCGGGATGTTCGACGGAGAGTTTTGACACACTTAGTCCCTAAAGAAGAGCTTAAGTGTTGGAAATTTGACCATAGTTTGAACAGTGAGAAGACGATCTTGCAATACAATTTTAATGGTTCCGTTAGCTCCATTGAGTGATTTCGGGCTTAGGGATGTGATCGGCTTATGTTTTAGAGGTCCATAGCTATTTTAGGTTTGAAATGCCGAAAGTCAATTTTTTGTAGTTTCCGGTCTGATAGTGAGATTTTGATTCGAGGGTTGGAATGGAATTCTGGAAGTTGGAGTAGCTCCATAGGGTTGAATTTGACGTGTGTGTAAAATTTCAGGTCATTCGAATGAGGTATGATAGACTTTATGATCAAAAGCATTCTTTTAGAGTTTTGAAGTTCTTAGGTTTGAATCCGTGGTTGATTAATCGTTTTGATGATGTTTTAGGCATTTTAACGATTGGTATAAGTTTAGACAGTGGTATTAGACTTTTTTGTGTTTTTGGTTGAGGTCTTTGGGGGCCTTGGGATGGTTTCGGAAGGTTGTCGGAAGGATTTAGAATTTGTTTGAGCAGCTTCAATTGCTGGTTTTATATCATAACCGCACCTGTGGTTGGGTCCCGCAGGTGCGTAGCTGCAGAAGAGGCATTTTCCATCATAGAAGAAAAAATGGAGAGGTTGAATAGAAGCCGCAGAAGCGGGTGGGTTACCGCAGAAGCAGTACCGCATCTGCATAAGTAGGGTCGTAGGTGCGGAAGGCTGAGTTTAAGTGAAATGTCGTAGGTGCGACCCTTGTTCCGCAAAACGGGAGCGTAGGTGCGGTCCCAGGGGCGGAGAAGCATAATAACTTAGTAGAAATATATAAATTCTTGCCTTCACGAAATTTAGCTATTTTCATCTCTTTTCAAACAGGAAGAAGCCTTGGGGAGCATTTTCAAGGGGGATTTTCAGAGGAGTTCATTGGGGTAAGGTCTTTGATCCCTAAACTCATTATTGGAGTAATTTTCATCATTATAAGCATGAAAATTTAGGGAAATCCATTGATAATTTGGGGGTTATGGCTATTAATTAGAGATCTTTGGGTGATGATTTGAGGGACCATATGAGGTCTGGTTCTGGTACTTTTGGTACGATTGAACTCCTGAGAGTGTGAGAATTCCAAAAATATAAATTCTACCTGATTCTGAGATGTGGGACCAAGGTATATTTTGCTCATTTTACCTTATTTTGCATACTAGCTTAGATTTTATGTGTAGAATCGGTTACTTGAAGTGTCATTTACATTATGCAATTAAATTAAATAGATTTGGGTCATTTGAAGTCAAGTACTCGTGGCAAAAACATGGTCTCAGGTTAATTATTCAACCGGTTCGAGGTAAGTGACTTGTCTCACATTGTGTGGGGGACATTCCTTTTAGGATTGATATCGTGATAAATGAAATGCCTTGTACGTGAGGTGATGAGTGCGTTGTTAATAATCCTGTTTTTTAATTGTATTTTCTGTTCCTTCTTACATTACTTGGAATTCAAGCCTACTATTAGCTTAGAGAAGCATGTCTAATTGACTTAATTGCTCTATTTGCTTTAACTGCCTTATTTGTATTACGTGAAGCATGCTAGGGTAGAATTTCCTGTTTTTATCTTGGTGTGAAGCTGAATTTAATTAAGTATTCTTTATGTTATTGCTGTGTGTTTTACTTTGGGACTACGGGACGACATCCTAGGAGATCCCTATATGTAATTATGAATTAGGCTGAAGTGCGGGATACCAAAAGATCTGTGACATATATATTGAGGATACTAAGAGATCCTCGGGATACCAAGAGATCCCTGGCCTATATTGAGGATACCAAGATATCCTCGGAATACCAAGAGATCACTATTACATATTGAGGATACCAAGAGATCCTTAAGATACCGAGAGATCCCTAACACATATTGAGGATATCAAGTGATCCTCGGGATACAGATACCAAGAGATCCTCGGGATACTGAGAGATCCCGAATAATTATCTTTGTGAAAAGTGGTATTTCTTGTGATTGTTTATCTCTGTTTCAGTTATTGCCGTTATCCTTACTATCATGTTTTATTTCTAATTGTTCTTTTTCCACTGTACTATTTTACCGTATACTTTTATACCGTATATTTTATTTAATCTCAGTAGGGCACTGACTTTCCTCGTCATTACCCGATCGAGGTTAGGCTTGGCACTTACTGAGTACCATTGTGGTGTACTCATGCCCTTTCTGCGTTTGTTTATCATGTGCAGATTCAGGTACCTCTACTCAGACTTATCAATCGTGAAATGAGACTCTTCGAGACTCCGAGGTATATCTTCCACGTTCGCAGATCAGAGAGTCCATTTCTACTCTTTCTTTTGTATTAGCCCTTTTGTACTTTCATTACTTTGTTAGACATTCTAGAGTTAGACACTCGCAGACATTAAAAGGCTTTTGATCAAGAGATTTCGAGTTTTAGGAAAATGTATTTAGTTTTTTTCAAGAGTTGTTATTGTGTATGACGAGCGGCACTTTTAAACACAGCTTTATCTCATTATTTCGGCTTTTAATTATTTCTTCCACAAATTTTAGTTATTTTTCTGCATTTTTAGGCTTACCTAGTTGTAGAGACTAGGTGGTGTCACGATGGTTCATAGACGGCGAACTGGGGTTATGACAAGTCGGTATTAGAGCTCCAGGTTCAAAGGAGTCATGAATCACAAACCGGTTTATTAGAGTCTCGATGATCAGTACGGAGATGTATGTACTTATCTATGTGAGGCTATGTAATTGTTAGGAAAATTCCACTTCATTTGATTTCCTATTGAGCAAGATTTTTGATATCATAATACTAAACTTTTAACTTCTATTCTCTCAAAGATGGTGACGACACGTGCTACCCAAAATGATCAAGCACCTGCACCCCCTATTGTTGTCGTCAGAGGCCGAGCTGGGGTGAGGCCAAAGACGTACACGCGGTACAGCCAGAGCACCCACACAAGCTACCACTGAGGAGCCACCAATAGTGCTAGTTGGATCCCAAGCACCTGATACGCCTACTGCTACTACTACACCAGCCTTACAGGAGACCTTATCTGCTACGTTCGCAGATCGGAGAGTCCCTTTCTACTCTTTCTATTGTATTAGCCCTTTTGTACTTTCATTACTTTGTTAGACATTCTAGAGTTAGACACTCGCAGACATTAAAAGGCTTGTGATCAAGAGATTTCGATTTTTAGGAAAATTTATTTAGTTTTTTTGAAGAGTTGTTATTGTGTATGACGAGAGGCACTTTTAAGCACAACTTTATCTCATTATTTTGGCTTTTAATTATTTCTTCCACAAGTTTTAGTTATTTTTCTGCATTTTTAGGCTTACTTAGTTATAGAGACTAGGTGGCATCACGATAGTTCATAGAGGGCGAACTGGGGTTATGACAAGTTGGTATTAAAGCTCCAAGTTCAAAGGATTCATGAATCACAAGCCGGTTTATTAGAGTCTCGATGATCAGTACGGAGATGTCTGTACTTATCTACGTGAGGCTATGTAGTACTTAGCTTAAAATAGGGAACAAGTGGAATACTAACTCGCTTAGTCTCCTCATCTATGCCAAAAAAATGTAGTACTCTCTTCAAATATTCCTTTTGAGATAAATAGAGTTTCTTTGAACGTCTATCTCTTATTATCTCTATGCCAAGAATTTTCTTTACCTTGCCCAAAATCCTTCATCTTGAACTCCTTATTCAGCTGAATATTCAACTTATCAATTTCTTTTGAATTCTTGGAAGCTATCAAAGTATCATCAACATATAGGAGAATATATATAAAGGAACCATCTTCATGCTTGCACAAATACACACAATGATCGCATTTTCTTCTCTTGTACCCTTGCCGCGACATAAACTTGTCAAATCGCATATACCATTGTCTAGAAGATTGCTTCAATCCATTCGACGATTTTTCATGTTTTCACACCAATCCCACTAGCAAGAGCCTATTCCATAATAAGGTTTCGAGAGGATTTTAAGTGCTTGTTAATTGCTTTGCCTCTGTGGGCATTGGAAGAGCCATATTTTACCTATAATTTTTAAAAATGACAGAGAATTTGGTCTTAGCTAGTGGAACAAGAAAGACATGGATCTATATTCAATACGCAATCAAAGGATTTCTCCCCAGAAGAATTCCCCTTGCTTTCTTTTTGCTCCGCTCGTGCGTGGCACTCCTTGCTCGCGGAGCGGCATACCGAAAAAAAGAAGCGACTACCTTACTTAAGCAATTTTCTGGATGAGTCACATAGATTTCCTCATCCAAGTTTCCATGTAAAAACGCAGTTTTTACATCCATCTGAACTAGTTCCAAATCAAACTGAGCTACCAAAGCCAACGTAATTCTAATAGAAGAATGTTTTACAACTGGAGAAAATACTTCCTGGTAATCAATTCCCTCCTTTTGAGCATATGATTTGGCTACCAATCTTGTTTTGTAGCGAACGTTTATTTAGTTAGGAAATCTTTGCTTATTTGCGTAAACCCATTTGCAACCAATTACTTTCTTGCCCTTCGGGAGATTGGGCAATCTCCATGTATGATTCTGATGAAGGGACTATGTTTCATATTTCATGTAAATCCTCCACTTATCTTATTTTGAACTTTGGACTGCGTCTTTATAAGTGGTAGGAACATCATCAGCTTCAATTGAGGCGGCACAAGCCACCGTCTCTATGAGATGAACAGGTTTCTTTATTGTCCTTTCCGGTTTACTTGTTGCAATTTTCTCAAGTTGTTGTCGAGGTTCTTGAGTTGGAACCTCTCTCTCAACTAGCTCTTCTTCCAGAGGATGATCTTCATTTGTTTCCTCCTCTACTTCTTGTGTAGGAAAAATAAATTTTCCCTCAAACTCCACCTGCTTAGAAACACCATCATCTTGTTTGGTATCTTCATTCGTTACCTTATTTACCATAGCAGATTCATCGAAGGTAACATCCCTACGGAATATTACTTTCTTTGTCATAGGACACCATAAGCGTTATCCTTTGACTCCATAAATAATCCCCATAAAAATAACCTTCTTTGCGCTTGGATCCAATTTTGACTTTGTCACATGATAATATACAGTTAAGCCAAACATGTGCAAAGAGTCATAATCTACAGTAGGCTTTCCATACAATTTTTCAAATGGTGTCTTGCTATCAATAGTAGCAAATGGTAGACGATTAATGAGGTGCATGCATATGTAATTGCCTCAGTCCAAAATTCTTTGCCCAACCCAGCATTAGACAACATACACTGTACTTTCTTCATCAAGATCCAGTTCATGCGTTCTGCCGCTCCATTCTGTTGTGGTGTATGTCTGACAGTGAAGTGTCGGACGATGCCATCATTTTCACAGACCATATTGAAATGATCATTTTTGTATTCACCTCCATTGTCTATGCGAATACGCTTGATCCTCCTGCCTGTTTGATTCTCCACTATCGTCTTCCATTTGAGAACAATTCCCACCACTTCATATTTTCTCTTCATTGTATACACCTACACTCTTCGGAAAAAATCATCACAAAGGTTACAAAATAGTACTTCCCACCCAATGAAGGTGTTTTAGAAGGACCCCAAACACCAGAGCGTACATAATCCAAAATGCCTTTAGTATTATGGATCATTGTATCGAATTTAGCCCTTGGCTATTTCCCTTTGACACAATGCTCGCAAAAATTCAAGTTGCAAGATTTTACTCTTTTTAATAATCCTTGATCATATAGAGTTTTCAAGGATTTTCCTACAGCGTGTTCCAAGCGCATGTGCCATAGCCAGGTTGATTCTGCCTCTTTTTCATCACTGGATGTCACTGCTGTTTTCCCAATAACTGTACTACAGCTATAATGGTATATGTTATTGTTCTTCCGATTAGACTTCATTACCACTAGTGCACCGGAGCATACTCTCATCACTCTATTTTCTGCAATGATTTTGAACCCCTTTGATTCTAGGGCTACCACAGAGATGAGATTCTTCTTCAAACCCTATACATATCGAATATCTGTTTATGTTATGATCATTCCATCATGGTTCCTTAATCGTATTGAACCAATACCATATGAGGCGAGAGGGTTATTATCCGCTGTGTAGATGACTCCATATTCTCCTTCTTGAAAATCCGCGAACTAGTCCCTGTTGGGACACATAAGATAGCTACAAGCCAAGTCCATCAACCATATATCTGATGATGTTCATGACTCCGTTGAAACTAGTGAGAAGTCTGAATCATCACAATCAGCTACATTTGAATCCATATTGACCTTTCTATTGTTATGCTTGGCCTTGTTCTTAAACTTCGTATGGTCTTTCTTCTAGTGTCCCTTTTCTCGACAAAAGGCACATTCATCTTTTCTAGGTCTAGATCTTGACTTGGATCTTCCTTTCTTTGTCCTCATTTGATTTTGAGGACGATCCCTCACAACCAGTGCTTCTCCTTCTCCGCTCTTCTATTTTTCTCCCTTTTTTGTTCATAGTTGTACAAAGCTAAACAAACTTCTTTGAGAGAAATTTCATCATTCCCATGGAGTAGAGTAGTTTCAAGGTGCTCGTACTCATCAGGAAGTGACCCAACAACATCAAGGCCAAGTCACCATCATCAAAAGTTGCATCCATATTTTGCAAATTTGTGACCAACTTATTTAAACAGGTGATATGTTCATCCATCGTGGTACCCGGAACATAGGTGAAGCGAAACAGTCTCTTCTTCATGTACAATTTATTTTGACTGTTTTTCTTCAAAAATTTATCCATAATTTACTTCCAGAAGTTTTCTTTGTGTATGGATATTTCTACTCTCTAGAATGGTACCGCAAGCAACACGGTTAATAATTCTTCAATCTTCTTCTCCAATAACATCTGGTCTTTTTATTCAATGGAAAGATCTAGCCCTTGTTGAAAAGGGACACCTAGAACCTTGCCTTGCCACATCCCAAAATGTCCCAACTCGTCAAAAATTTCTACAGCAAATTTCGCATTTGACACAATTCTTGTCATAAACGAAGATGTCAATGATGACGTATTATTGACACTTGAAGTAGATTTTTCTTGTTTATTGTCTCCCATCTTTGACACAAATATTATTTAATAGCTAAGACACAAATTAAGATTATTTTCTTTCTGGTGCGGAAGATCAGACTAAGCTGCAATCACAGAGCATACCCAGACAAAACCTTGACTCAGTTGACTCAGTTACCAAGATAAATCTTTTCTGATGTGGAAGATTAGACTATGCTGCAACCACAGAGCATACTTAGACAGTATCTTGGCTCTTATGCCAATTGTTGCGGAAGCCAAATGTATATAGTGTGAATGTGTTACAACTACTATACCAAAATTATAATGGCCACCAAATAATAAGTAAGACAATAAACCAACAATAAAAGGAATACAAGAATTTACGAGGTTCGACAAATTTTACCTACTTTCTCATAAACAATCAAATTTTTATTCATCTTCAAAAATACAAATGAAATAATACTAAAGAAAGAAGATATAAATGACTTAAGAAGATAAAAAGGAAAATAAAAAATGTATTTAAATTCTAAACATTAGATGTTTTCTATAAGATGATGTACCAACCAAAATTGGTACTTCACCGATGTAGGGGTTCTGCCACTCAACACGGACCGCCAAAATAACAAGTGGCGAAACGGTGCAATGTACATCTGACATTCTCGCTTCATTCCTTAATTTGAGTCTTTTTCTTTTTAAAAACAACGGAGGTCAACTAAGTAAGAAGAGAGAAAAAGTAGTGTGTTTGAAGACTTCCACCGGGTATCGTCATAATAGCGTAAAAAATAGAGATTGAGAAAAATCTGTGTTTAGAGACTTCCACTGATATCATTCAAAGTATAATTTTGATGTTTATTTTTCTGGAGTTAGTTCAGGCTGATTTGAAAAGTATACATTTTCTATGTATACATTTCATCAAAAAATTATTATATGTATACGTAGTTTGAGTCACAAAAAAATGATACTTAGCTCAACTCGGAAAATCAATTGTACACAGGGAAGCAAAAAGAAATAGAAGCGACTCAACATGTAACGTGCTGAACGTATAACTTTTATTATATTGATGCTCAAATGATCTTTACATTGCGTGGAAGAATTGTATACATTTATAAGCAGAAAAATGGATCAATTATGGTAAGTGCAACCTGTCTATATCTTGTCTTCTGGGCTCATAAAACTCCTAAAGAAGTTAATTAACAAAAACAAAACCAAATACAATTTTGAAATTCCTACTAGTGACCTCGTCCACGGCGACTTGGCCCAGAGTATGCTCTCTGTAAAACCAAATTCTCTACCATTGGGTAGAAAGATAGGGGTCTCAATCCCTCAACTTTCATGCAGTTATTGGACAAGAAAATAAAGAGGATTATTAGAATGACCAAGACAAAAGTGTACTTGAAACACTTCATTTTCTTGTTACTTCTTGTCAGTTGAGGATCAAGAAATTGAACTATTGGTTTTTGCTATGTTTTTTTGGGGAAAAGGATGATCACTATATAAAGGGTGACATGACAGTGAGGAGTTAAGCAGGTATATTTCTTTGACTTTGATGGTTAGACTAAGGAGCAAAATTTCGCTTTTTCATAGGTATGAATTTTCAGTTTGAAAACGTTAAATACACTAGATTTGAATGTGGGAATTTTAGTCAACGAATGAGGCATTGAATATTACTACATCTTTTTATAACATGCAGGATTTTGCGTTGTCATAGATCCAAGATTTAGCTTTTCCGATTGTACATTTCACATAACTTTCTAGTTTTAAAGAACAAAAACATATAATAGGTGATTTGTCTTTTATCAACCTAAGTTTTAATGGACAAAATTATTTAATATTTATGTTGATGGAAGGTAATATATATATATATATATATATATATATATATATATATATATATATATATATATATATATATATATATATATATATATATATATATATATATATAGACACACTGGATGAAGTTAGTCGAGGTGTACATAAATTGATCTCAACATCAATAATAAGAAGAACAAATAAAATTTTAGAAAAATTAAGAGTAATTTCTTCTCATGAAAGTTTTGGTTGGAAGAGAATATTTTATACTCGTATTATTGGGTGAACCCAATAAAATAATTAAAGTTTGTACAAATTGATTAGAACGCCATCATTACCTTGAAGAAGAAAAAAAGGAGATATCATCTAAGAATTTCATGAACTACGATCATACATAGTGGAAGCATGCTTCCCTTCATACAACCTTACTTAGCTACTTCAATTTCAAAGGTCCAACTTCACTTTACCATCACGACACTCATGTTCCATTCATATTTCACATCTCACTAATCTTTTTCCCTTCAGATAATTAATTAATTAAGGACCTTCATTAATTTTTCTTTTTACCCAGGTCCAAATAGTTGAATATTATTTTTGAATTGCCCGAGAATTTGATGCAATTTTATTACTAGTTGTATTTTCGACCAAACATAGTCAAAGTTGGCTGATATTTGACCTTGTGCATATATACCCTAAGGTGGGATATTCCTAATATGACGATGAAGGAGGAAAGTTAAATTGAATTGACAATCAATTAAAGATAATTAAATTATAATTAATTGTTTAAATACTACTATCCACCTAATCATTTACGCATGAAACGAATTGTACAACAGATCTTATTTGTTTTGTGATTGAGACTTTGGTAACCGTTAATTTTCACCTATTCCTCTCTACTCTCTTGTTGTAGGCAAGTTCAGTCAAAATATGACTACTGTACAGGAAGAGCATTGAATAACAACAACTACTACTATCTAGTAATGTCCCATAAAGTGGGGTTTGGGGAAGGTAATATGTAGAGAAGCCTTACCCCTACCCGAAAAGGTAGAGAGGTTGTTTCCAATCTACCCTCAGCTCAGTGACGGAGAGGAAAAACAAAAACAAAAACAAAAACAAAAGAGCATTAGTAAGTCCAGCAGAAATAGCATAAATAATTATCTAAACATAAGAACCATAAATAAAATAGCATGCAATAATATCAGACAGTAACTACCATAAATGACTACCATAAGGGAGACACAATCCAATACACAAATCATCTATGGATAGCCCTGCCAAGCCTCACCCAACCCCGGGTGAGGAGTACAAAAAACTCTAGGGGCCCTATCCTACAACCATGATACTAGACCTCCAGACTTTCCTATCAAGGGCCATGTCCTCAGAAACTCGCATTCTAGCCATGTCATACCTGATCACCTCTCCCCAATACCTCTTAGGCCTCCCTCTACCTCGTCGTGCACCGACCATTGCCAGCCACTCACAACTCCTCACCGGGGCATCAGGACTTCTCCTCCGTACATGCCCGAACCACCTCAGCCTCGCTTCTCAGCATCTTCTCATCAACCAGGGCCACCCCCACCTTGTCTCGAATAACTTCATTCTTAATCTTATCTAACCTGATGAGCCCGCACATCCACCTGAGCATCCTCATCTCCGCAACCTTCATCCTCTGAACATGAGAGTTCTTCACTGGCCAGCACTCCGCCCCATACAATATGGCCGGTCTAACCACAGCTCTATAAAATTTCCCCTTGAGTTTCTGTGGAACTTTCTTGTCACACAGGACTCCTGATGCAAGCCTCCACTTTGACCACCCCGCTCCTATACGATGAGTGACGTCCTCGTCAATCTCTCCGTCCCCCTGAATCACCGACCCAAAATATCTGACACTGCCCCTCTTGGCGATGACCTGAGATCCAATCATCACGTCCCTGCCTACTTCGCTCGGCTCGGCGCTAAACTTGCACTCCAGGTATTCCGTCTTAGATCTGCTTATTTTGAAACCCTTAGACTCGAGAGCCTGTCTCCATATCTCTAGCCTCTCATTATCACCAACTCTCGTCTCGTCTATCAAGACTATGTCATCAGCAAATAGCATACACCAAGGCACATCCCCTTGAATATGTCGGGTAAGAGCATCCATCACCAAGGCAAACAAGAGAGGGCTAAACGTCGATCCTTGATGGAGCCCCATAACCACTAGGAAGAGCATTGAATGACAAATATAATTACCCAAATAGAAAAAAGATACATATTTTTTTAAAAAAAAGAGGAATTCTAAGATATCTAGAATTTCAAATATGACTGCCCATTTTCACTAATTTCTCTCTTGCTGAAAATGTGTTCACTCAAATTCAGACTATGCACCATCTTGCAAGAGCATTGAATGACAAATATAGTTGTCCGGATACCAAACGATATTTTAAAACAAACAAATGAAACAGTAATTGTAAAGTATTATAGTTAATAAAGTTTGGAAAAAACTATTATATCTATGCTGCAATCGAAATTCAATGTAGTAAAGTCAAGTCTAAGGATGTGAGATATGCAAACCTAATTCAATAATATAAGTTGGGCCGCCACGAGCGTTCTACTTTAATTGAGAACCAAATATGAGAAATTCCAACTTAGGAAGGAGTCAATCAATAGTATTATTTTCATTGCACAACTCTTGAAAATAATGTGAGAATGGCGAGGGCATAAGCATATATAGACCGTTTTTAACCCCTCCACTATTTCAATAATTCCAACACAAATGGCCCCTCACTTTACAACTAACACATAACTATCCCTTATCTGAATTCCACTAACCTAGATAATTAGATTTGTGTTGGCGAGATTCACACCTTGAATAATCGGTCTCTACTTAAAAAATAAAAAATTATTCCCAAAAAATTTTACAGTCATTGCTTATTGACATTATAAAAATGTATAGCACTCTTTATATATATATATACCCTCGTGCTCACTTCACCATCAAAATGCTCATGAGTGTGTTTGATACGAAAGAAAATGCTTTTCATGGAAAATATTTTCCTCAAAAATTAAAAATAAGTGACTTTTTTACTCACTTCCTCCCCCCTCCCCCCTCCAAACCCTAAATATTCAACTTTTTCGGAATTCCATTTTCTTTAACAATTTAATTATTCTTTTAAAAATTTTAACAAATCCAAAAGGGGCTATGTGTTGCTTTACTTTTTCACTAAAAAATAACGTTTAAGCTTGTGCTACATAACTAAAAAGAATATACTTTTTTTTTATTGAAAAAGAATGTACTCTTTCTACAACATGAAAAGAAAGTATTCATTATGTTAAAATGAAAGGAAATATTTTCTCTACGTCATAAAAAAGAAATACTCATTTTGTTAAAATAAATAAGATATTATTTTAATCTTCTGTAATTTACAATATTGAATGAGTGACAGCTAAAATTTCTCTCTGGAAAAGGGCCAAAACTATCCTTAACCTATTTGCTTAAGTTTAAAAATACCTTCCGTCCACCTATTTTATAAAAATTGCCCGCCCCCTTAAAAATCTGCCTCATTCATGCCCCTAATGTCAACTTTTCGGCCCACTCATACCTTAAAAATTAACAGCCCTATTTTGATTAAGAAAAAAAATTATTATTTATTATATGTTAATTTTCTATTGGCTTAAATTAAAACTTTACCCCATATCCACTTATTAGCCTACTCCGTCTTAGATTTTCACCCTTCAACACCCACGGATCTCCATCTCCATCTCAGATTTTTCGGCTTTAAATTAATTTTTAAATTAACATTTTTTTATCACATCAAAGTGAAATCAAGTAATCTTTGAAATTATGCTTCATTGTAAGATTTTATGGTTTAATAAGTTATTTTTTTGCTAATATTATATTTGTTGTGCTACCATGTAGTTTTTAAGAATTAATTGAAATCATATGACCAATACTTTATGTTATACAACTTTCACCTGAATATATGAACACTGACAGCGTGTCAATAATAATGGTTATTGAACATTTTTAATACTTTTGTTGTATATTTCCTGACAACTTCGCATCCAATTTTGATTATACCAATGATTTATTTGGTCTTTGCTCGGACCTCGGCCTTTTTCTTCTTCATTGGACTATAGTCTGAACATCCAACCATGTCCATACATTAAGCTATTGTACGAGAATGTTCTTCAGGTTATATCAATACCGCCAATTTTTTTTTTTATGAAAATTGTATGACTTAAAGTATTGGTGACAAAAGATTTTGGTTGTCTGAAAATAAAACTTTAATGAATACTCGTAGTGATTATTCAAATAGAGTACAAGGTCAAAAAAGGGATGAGAAAAACATAAGGAATATGAACCCACACGCTAGAGGGGGAAGGGAGAGATTTTTTGAGATGGGGATATTATTGTACCAACTCCAATAGTCTAGGTACAGTTTTGACCTTTGTTTCGTTATGCCACATGGAAATTAATTATTTTTTTTATCTAACATGGTCGTTAGTAGTAAGGGAGAGTGGTGCCACACACATCCCATGGGCACGCCGGCGGGCACTCAACTGGCACGTCAAGCTACGCTAATCGCCCCTATCATAACTGCGACCAACTTGGAGAAAGAATCTCCTCAGAAGTTAGACTATGCGAGTGCAGGAGGAGCCCCAGTTAAATCCAAAAATAAACGGTTGGGGGATCCGAATGTCAAGGCAAAGATCACTACTCAGAACAAACTGTCGGCAGTCATCTTAAAATCCACTTATTACTATAGTGTGATGGCTGAAGAATACAACTTTCTGTTATTGGCAAGTTTCTGCGCAATCATCCAAGCATTGAAAGAATTAGGTCTGTGTTTGCAGAAAAAATATCCCTAAAAGATTAGGCTAGAAATATGGCCTATGATTTTCGCACGGTCATCATTGACGTTACATATTATGAAGATTGCAAGACGGTGTGGTACCAATGATTAATTGACATTGACGGAATGGTCATGTTGTTACAAAAATGAACACCGAATTTTAGACCAGAGGAAGACTGCCCAATTGTTCCAATTTGGGTACTTTTGTCGGGCCTCCCCTTTCACTGCCACACATGGTATTATATCAAGCAAATTCTGAGTCCAGTTGGTATCCCTGTATCTATGGACTTAGCCACTTATTATGGTACCTGACCAGGAATCGCCAAGATTAGAGTGGAGGTGAATTTAACAAAGCCGCGTCTGCAATCTGTGTGGCTTGGACAGGAGGATGAATCCAATCCTCTAAAGGGATTCACTTAGAAGTTGGAATATGAGGGAGTCCCCAACTATTGTAAACATTTCAAGATTTTAGGCCACTCACTGATAGAGAAGAAAAGGCATAAGAAAAAGGAAAACAAGAATAAGGAATCAAAAGAGAAGAGTGCCAATAATGAAAAACAACAAGGGGATGCAGGGAATCAAAATGAACCAAAAATGAACAAAACAAATGTGAATCAGACCAAACAAATGGAACAATAGAACAAAGAAAACGGAGAAGCTGGATTTGCTAATAAAGGTGTCAGCTTTGGGCAGAACAGCAAGGAAGCCAATGATAGGAACCAATGGAAACTTCCTAACACCAAGAGAAATAAAAAATAAAGAAAGGAAGAAGAGAGAGCCAAGGTTACTGCAGAAAGAGGGCAGACTTCTGCTCTAGAAGAAAAAACAAATGATGTCTCAAGCAACAAGGAGGAGACCATCAACAAGATGAGTAAATAGAAGAAAAAAGAAAAAAGGAATGCCACACAAGAAAACTCTTCAAGCTTGTTGTTATTCAAAAGAAGAGCAAGAAGATGAACAACATAAACAAGAAAATCAAAATACAAATACCCCGGATACCGTAGTTGAAGAGTTTCTTAAAAAACTCACTGAATCGAACTATGACGGGAAAGCAAAAGAAGATCAAGGGAAAGAGGATACCCCTGCGAGGGCCTGGCTATTACCAAAGGGATGATGCGACAAGGGAACAACTTGACCAATTTGGTAGGGGATATAGAGAACATTATGCTTGCTTAAGAAATTGTCCAATACATTGGCAAAGATAACAGGGGAGGCAATATTATTATGAAGCTAGACATGGCTAAAGCTTATGAAAGGTTATCTTGGGCTTTCTTAACCTCAGTTGGCTTTGCAGAATAATGGATAGATATCATATGGAGATTAACATCGGATGTTTGGTACTCTATATCAATGGCTCCAGGAGAGGTTTCTTTACCTTCTCTCAAGGCTTGAAACAAGGAGACCCTCTATCTCCCTCTTTGTTTATCATTGCGACTGAAGTCCTCACTAGATCTCTCACAACAATCTTACTTCCAATCCTGACTTCACTCCTTTCCACATGAACCAAAGAGGCACCAAAATCAATCACCTTGCATATGCGGATGATGTTGTAATATTCAGTGGGGGCAACAATAAGTCTATAAGACTGATCATAAAGCAGATTAACAAATATGAGAAGGCCTCTGGGCAAAATGTTAACAAAGAAAAAAGGTTTTTCCTCACTGACCCCAAGCAAGATCCCACAGAATCAATAGAATGAGGGAAGCCACTGGTTTTATGAACAAAAAAATTTCCTTCAACTATCTTGGATGCCCATTATATGTAGGTAGAAAGAAACTTTCCTATTTCGATCTACAACAACAATAACAACAACCCAGTATAATCTCACTTAGTGGGGTCTGGGGAGGGTCCCTCTATCTCCCTCTTTGTTTATCATTGCGACTGAAGTCCTCACTAGATCTCTCACAACAATCTTACTTCCAATCCTGACTTCACTCCTTTCCACATGAACCAAAGAGGCACCAAAATCAATCACCTTGCATACGCGGATGATGTTGTAATATTCAGTGGGGGCAACAATAAGTCTATAAGACTGATCATAAAGCAGATTAACAAATATGAGAAGGCCTCTGGGCAAAATGTTAACAAAGAAAAAAGGTTTTTCCTCACTGACCCCAAGCAAGATCCCACAGAATCAATAGAATGAGGGAAGCCACTGGTTTTATGAACAAAAAAATTTCCTTCAACTATCTTGGATGCCCATTATATGTAGGGAGAAAGAAACTTTCCTATTTCGATCTACAACAACAACAACAACAACCCAGTATAATCTCACTTAGTGGGGTTTGGGGAGGGTCCCTCTATCTCCCTCTTTGTTTATCATTGCGACTGAAGTCCTCACTAGATCTCTCACAACAATCTTACTTCCAATCCTAACTTCACTCCTTTCCACATGAACCAAAGAGGCACCAAAATCAATCACCTTGCATACGCGGATGATGTTGTAATATTCAGTGGGGGCAACAATAAGTCTATAAGACTGATCATAAAGCAGATTAACAAATATGAGAAGGCCTCTGGGCAAAATGTTAACAAAGAAAAAAGGTTTTTCCTCACTGACCCCAAGCAAGATCCCACAGAATCAATAGAATGAGGGAAGCCACTGGTTTTATGAACAAAAAAATTTCTTTCAACTATCTTGGATGCCCATTATATGTAGGGAGAAAGAAACTTTCCTATTTCGATCTACAACAACAACAACAACAACCCAGTATAATCTCACTTAGTGGGGTCTGGGGAGGGTAGTGTGTATGCAGACCTTACCCCTACCCTTGGATAGAGAGACTGTTTCCAAATAGACCCCCGACATCCTTCCCTCCAAGAACTTCCCACCTTGCTCTTGGGGAGACTCGAACTCCCAACCTCTCGGTTGGAAGTGGGGGTTGCTTACCATCAGAGCAACCCCTGTTTCGATCTAATGGTAGACAAAATCAGAAAGAGATTGTATGGATGGCAAGTCAAGCTTTTGACTTGTAGGGAACATATTATCCTCATCAAAAGTGCTCTCCAATCCCTACCGATATATACCCTATCTGCTATGAGCCCCCCAAAAGGTATTTTAAAACTAATTGAAAGATATCTTGCTAGCGTTTTCCGGGGTTTTGCAGTTGACAATATGAAATATCATTGGAGCTCGTGGAGGAATCTTTGCTTTCCAAAGGATGAGGGAGGAATTGGTGTGAGGTCCATGGAAGACATCAGCAACACTTCGCCATGAAAAGATGGTGGAGATTTAGAACTATGGACTCTTTATGGGCTTCCTACCTTAGAGCAAAATACTGCATCAGATCACATTCGGTGTCTGGAGAACTCACATGCATGGAAACATATGACTTAAATAAGGAACAAAGTAGACAACGATATTTATTGGAAAATCAACAAAGGAACATGTAACTTTTGGTGGGATAATTGGTTGGGAATAGGTGCTCTTGCAGATCATTTTCCCAACAAAAGAACAAGCAAGAACACCACAGTTATGGAATTCATAACAGAGGAGAGTTGGGATATGACAAAGTTGGCCAATACTCTTGACGACCACACAGTTGTACAAATTAGAGACATTACTCTGAGAGATCCAAATAAAGATGACTATACCATTTGGGATGCAGAATCAACTGGACAGTACACTAACAAGAGTGCATGGCAGATGATTAAAAGCAAAAAGCACAAGAATGAAGCTTTAAATAGGCTATGACTCAACAATATTCCTTTCAAAATCTCTTTCCTGTCATGGAGACTATACTTAGGTAAGCTTCCTTTCAATGAAATTATTGCTAAATTTGGTAACCAAATTGTTTCTCGATGCAGGTGCTGCCATAGTCCTAAGGAGGATACCATTCAACATATCTTCATTGAGGGGAACGCTGCCAAATTTCTCTGGAACAACTTTGGAGCTCTTATGGGCATTAAACATGAAAACTGGCCAGTAAGGAGAGTCCTAAAAAATTTGTGGGATGAGAAACAACAACAACAACAACAACTACCCAGTATAGTCCCACAAAGTGGGTCTGGGGAGGGTAATATGTAGACGAGCCTTACCCCTACCCGAAAGGGCAGAGAGGTTGTTTCCAATCGACCCCCGGCTCAGTGAAGGAAATGAAAGACAAAAACAAGAGAGCATTAGTAATTCCATCAGAAATAGCGTAAATAATTATCTAAACATAAGAAACATAAATAAAATAGCATGCAATAATATAATAAAATAACTACCATAAATAACTACCATAAGGGAGACACAGGCCAAAACACAAAATCATCTATGGATAGCCCTACCAAGCCTCACCCAACCCCGGGTGAGGAGTACGAAAAACTCTAGGAGCCCCTATCCTACAACCCTGATACTAGACCTCCAGACTTTCCTATCAAGGGTCATGTCCTCGGAAACCCCTAGCCATGTCATGTGTGGGATGAGAAACCAAAGAACAAAATCCACAGATTCATTCTTCCTGCAGTTCCATTAGCAATCAACTGGAAAATTTGGACAGCATGTCCATATGGAGATCAAAAGAAGTTTCAACCAAGGAAAATGGAGTACCAAGTAATGTGTACTGTTCAAGTAACATTTTCTATGGCCTTCCCCAAATGCAACATGACAGATTCATGGCTAATTTTCCGTGAGAAGTAGAACGGTGGAATCCTACTCCGATATTGCATCAAGTTACTTGGCAAAAACCACCTAATGGAAGGATTAAAATTAATACTTATGGAAGCTACCTACCAGAAATGGGAAGCGCAGGAATAGAAGGTATTGCTATATATGAAGAAGGGGATCTAATAATAGCTTTCTCCCTTCCAGTCCAAAGCAACACCAATAATAGTACGGAAGAAACGGCTGTCAAAGTAGGAATTCAATAGTCTATTCAACTGGGGTATAATAACTTCTATCTTGAGATAAACTCGCAGATAGTGGCCAATATTATGCTCAATGGCCGATACATCGATAACCTTCACTTGAAAGGTCCGATTGATGAAATAACCAAGATCATACACAATGTTGAAATTAATATAGCTCACTGCTTCAGAGTAGCAAACCAAGTGGCGGATACTTTAGCAAAAAATACGCTAAAAAACGGGAGCAGTGGCTACTACTACACATTTCAACAGCTCCCAGAAAATGCCAAAGGTCCTTTCCGGCTTGATAAATGGCAACTACCTAACTTTAGAATTAGGTACGATAAGGCAAATTTTTTGTGAATTGATGTATATTCTTTTGCAGTTATGAAAGGTAGGATATAATTCCATTACCTTGCCTTCATATCTTTTCTTTATGAGGTAAGGTCCATGTCTTCCTCCATTTTACGTAATCTTTTTTTGTCGAAATAGACACGGTAGGGGTCTCGCCAACTCCTCCCCCTACCCCAGGGGCCTAGAACCTGAGTGATTGACTTTAAAAAATTTTAAAAAAAGAAGAAGATATTTTTCACTATTATTTTATTGAAATGAAAGGAAATAGTTTTTCCACATTATAATAATAAAGTAATTTTTTTGTCGAAATGAAATAAAATATATTTTTTATATCATGAAAAAAATATTTGTTATGTTGAAATGAACAAAGAAAGTACTCCATCTACAACATGAAAAGAAAATATTCTTAATAATAATTCTATTTAGAGAGGGGGTAGGCAGGGTTTCGGGAGGGTGGATGGGGTGGGGTAGGGTTAGGGGTGGGGCGGGTGGGTTAGGAGTTCGTTGGGATACGCATGAGGGGTTGGTGGGGATGGGTCCTTCTTGAAAAATATTTTTTCTTCAATTAAAGAAAAATATTTTCCAGAATATTTAAGCCAACTAAATATGAAAAAATTAAAAAATATTGCGGAAAAATATTTTTCAACGTGCCGAATACACCCTATATATCTTAGCATTTTTGCAAGATTCAATTCTTTAGGGCGTGAAACAGTTCAGTAAATGGTCAATGAGATTATTGACCAACATTACTTAAATCTCGTGATGGATAATTTTGTCAGAATATTCGGCATTGGTGAACTATGATGGATCAAATTCGTTTGATGTACTTTAAGGTACGATTAAAAAATAAAGTAGATCATCATTATTTAATCCTTTCGAACTTCTAATTTGATTTTTTGAACTTCTTTGTCTCACTAAAACAATCGGCTAATTAGTAAAATGTTTGTCTTGGTCCTTGAATATGTTACTGAAGACCGAAGAGGTTGATATGTTTCATCTACTTAGACTTTAGTAGGTTAGGTTTAATATTTTATCTCGCTCTTTACTTTTATTTTCATTGAAAAATAAAATTCAGCTATCTTAATGAGTTCTTATTTTGAAACAAGAAAGTTAGAAACATTCCAGCTTTGAACCATGTATCTAGACTAGACTGTGTAACTGGAGATGCACGCATAAGCATTTATTTTTATTGAGTTTTTCCATTAAGGTAGACGAAGAGAAACAAGAGGGGTTGCTCTGATGTTAAACAACCCCCACTTCCAACTGAGAGGTTGTGAGTTCGAGTCTCCCCAAGAGCAAGGTGAAAAGTTCTTAGAGGGAAGGATGCCGGGGGTCTATTTGGAAATAGCCTCTCTACCCAAGGGTAGGGGTAAGGTCTGCGTACACACTATCCTCCCCAGACTCCATTAAGTGGGATTATACTGTGTTGTTATTGTTGTTGTTGTAGACTACAGAAGAGGTTGGGGCTTCCAGTATTTTTAAACCGCGCCATCTAAGATAACAATGAATTTTGCTGTCGCGATCCAATCTTATAATAAGCTGTGATGTCATCCAATGTTGTTGTTAGGCAAACTAACTGTTAAGTAACCACGTGATTTTCTCTTTTAAATAAATTCTTTCAGGGGATTAAATTTTCTTTAAATTTAAAATATTTAAGAAATAACAGATTTAAAATAAATAACACAAAAGCAACTGAGTGAAAATTATAATCATGAAATAAAAACCAAAACCACGAGTCTATTAGTGTGTGTCTGTCAAAACCTAGTGTCACAAGAGTACGGACTACTAGTAAAATATATAAAAGATCAATATTCTACTTTCTGAAATAAAATAGACAGAACAACAACAACAACAGAAAGAGTTTAGCTGCGGCAGAACGGCTCGGAAGGGCAGCTTACTGTGTAGTCCCGTACCAGGAGGCAAGCGTGTGCGTCGGACTGATAACCAGATGCACCTGCCTCAGATCCTGCACATTTAAGTGTAGAAGTGCAGCGTGAGTACATAAACAACATGCACCCAATAAGTATCTAGTCTAGCCTCGAAGAAGTAATGACGTGGAGTCGATTTTGATACATACTATGGGCTAACAATGATATATCAAAATTATATACTAAGCATGGACTACATGAATAATACTAAAAACTCATTAATAGGAAATAATAGATACTTATTTCACAAATATTAAGCCCCAAGTTTATTTCACCATTTAACAGTTTGTATCTCAAGGCATATATGTAATATCAATTATGAATAGTTCCAAAGATTTATCATGTGCAAATTATGTTGAGGTCGTACGGTCCGATCCAACATAATATTTTGATTGTGCACTGGTAAAGATCGAACGATACGAATCGTAGATGCGTCTATTTACTACCCATGTGTTTGTCCCGCTCCATAAATAGAAAATACTACAAAGATAACAGTCAAGTGTCTCATTTAAACTTTCCAATATATATGTCAAATTTAAGCTTTTAAAATTATTTGTCCACTTTCGATATGACTTAAGTAATTAAGTTAACAAGTAGGGACAAACATTGGAAGTATAGCATAATATGGTTCCTAGATATCTAAACAATAGCATAATTATTAGCTATGTATTGACTCTCGTCACCTCGTACGTATGTAGCACCCACGAAAAAATTACACATATTTATTATTCATCTAGCTGTGGGGTTAGTTTCCTCTTACAAGATTAGAAAATAGACTTATCCCGCCTCAAAGCCTACTTTACGGTCCAAAATAATGCTTAATCACTCAATTCGATGACAAACAATCCAAAACTATTCAAATAGTATATAAACTAATCAATACATGTTCAAAAATTCATATTCCAACTATTATATTGCTTACCCAACCCTAAATGTAAGGTTCCTAAAATTCACCCCGTATGCCCACGTGTCCAGATTCCAGAAGTTTTTGAAGAGAGTTATTACTCATAACCTCATGATCTCAAATATGTGATTTTTACTAAATTCTATAACAAAATTCATTTTTATCAAAAACCTAAGTTTTCACCTAAACACAAGATTTTCACTAATTTACATGGTATAATCCACCCTTAGACAATGTATTTAACTCACAATTGACAGAAATTACTTACCTCAAACTGCTAGGTGAGAACCCCTCTCAAGAAGCTCCAAATATTGCACGTATAGAATGATATGGGTCTTAGACTACTCGAACAATAGATCAATTAGTAGCTAGTACGGTCTCTCGTCACCTCGTACGTACATCACCCCCGTAAATAGTTTATTTAATTCATGTATGGGGTTAGTTCCCTCTTACAAAGTTAGAAAATAGTTTCCTCTTACAAGGTTAGAAAAGACACTTACCGCGCCTCAAAGCCTATTTTTCGGTCCAAGATTTTGCTCAACCCCTCAATTCGGTGCTAAACTATCCAAAACTATTCAAATAGTATATAAACTAATTAATACAAGTTCAAATGTTCATATTCCAACTATTAAACTGATTACACCATCCCTAAATATAAGGTTCCTAAAATTCACCCCCAGGCTCACATGCTCGAATTCCAAAAATTTTCGAAGAGAGTTGCTACGGATCCTCATGAACTCAAATATGTGATTTATACTAAATTCTATAATAGGTTTCGTGGTGAAATCTCATTTTTATCAAAACCTAAGTTTTCACCTAATCCATAATTTTCACTAATATACATGTTATAATCTACCCTTAAACTATGTATTTAACTCATAATTGGTAGAAATCACTTACCTCAAAGTGCAAGGTGAGAACCCCTCTCAAGAAGCATAAAAATCGCCCAAAAAGTGAGAGAAATGGGTTAGAAATGGCTTAAGTCTCGTATTAAATGAACCCTTCTGCCCCACGGTTTTCGCACTTGGGGTGCCTTGGCCGCATCTGCGATACCGCACCTGCGGTGGTTGGTCCACTTCTGTGGAGGTCTTCAAGACCGGTGTGGGCCACTTCTTCGGATGAGAGACTGCTTCTGCGGTCCCGCTGCTGTAGCGAGCGTGCTGCGCCTAGGCCTGCACCTGCGCCCTGCCCCTTCGCACCTTTGCATTCGCGGCTGGCCAAGCGCAAGTGCGATTATGACAGCAGCTGGGAGCTTCAGCTGTTGTTCCCAAGTTCTAACTTGGTCTGAGCCTCGTCCGATTAGCACCAAAGGCCCCCAAGGCCCCACCGAACATATTACCAAGTTTGAAATCATAAAACGGACTGGCTCGAACTCTCAAAATGCACCAAACAACGGTAAGACTAAGAATCACACCCTAAACCAATTGAATCAAAACTATGAACTTCAAGTTCTTCAATTTACTCCCAATGCACCGAAACGTAAATTTTGCGTGAAAATCTTAAATGATATTACGGAACTATTTCCGATCATGAAATTTCATTTGGACCTTAATATCACCAAAACCTACTCCAACCCAAATTTAAAGAACTTCAAAATCCTTCAAAGAACCAACTTTCACTATTATGCATCAAAACCCTCCCGAGTCATCCAAAACCCGATCCAAACATACACTCAAGTCCAAAATTATCATATGAACCTGCTGGAACCGTCAAATCCTAATTTCGATGTCGTCTGTTCAAAATATTGACCGAAGTCAAACTTGCCTTTTTAGCCAACCTTAAGGAACCAAATGTTCTGATTTCAACCTGAAACCTTCCACATCTCGAACTAATCATTCCCGCAAGTCATAAAACAGTAAAAGCACATAAAAAGTCTTATTTTAGAGGTACGGGGTTCTAGAAAGAAAAATAACTGATCGGATCGTTACATTTGCATTGATCTTTAACTTGAAAACCTGATTTGACCAACCCATTGTTTCTTAGAGGAGTTAAATTCACGCATATGCTACGAAACTATATTTTATTATATTAAAGTAGTTGAACTTTATTCACTAATTGTAATCACGTAACATGGATTATGTGTAATCATCTTTTATTTTCTGACATGACATTTACGAGTGGCAATGCACCAAAGTAGTAAATTGACGAGTCACAGTTATATGCCTTTGTATATTTTGACTTTTGAAACAATTAACGCATAGTTCAGTTACTTTAATATGCTAGTTACGTACAGGCAATCTGGTTTTTCACTGTTTTTTGGCATTGCTGACATTGCACTTCTCGCTCATATGCAATGGATATGGCGGAAACGCTTTACAGGTAAGTTCAACCTATCTATACGCTCATCTTTTACTTTAATTTTCATGGTCTCCTCTTCCCTCTAAGCTCTAACTAGAAAAGAAACCCTATATCATTATCACCTAATTCGTCCTTTTTCTATCAGTGGCATTTATCACATAATACTTTTTGTCCTCCGGGCCATGTAAGGTATAACATCCGATGCTTTCTAGAACTCCGTTTTCATAAATAAGACTTTTCATATGTATTTTTATTGTTTCATGATTTGCGGAGATAGTTCATTCGGAATTTGAAAGGTTCAGGTTGATATCAAAACACGTGGTTCTTTAAGGTTGGCTAAAAATTCTAAGGTTCACTTCAGTCAACGTTTTGAGAAAATAACCTCGGAATCAGAATTTGATGGTTCCAATATGTTTGTATGATGATTCGGACTTGGGCGTATGCTCGGATCGAGTTTTGGATGACCTTGGAGTGTTTTGGCGCTTAATAGTTAAAGTTGGTTCTTTGAAGGTTTTTGAAGTTCTTTAAATTTGGTTTGGAGTAAGATTCGGTGATATCGAGGTCCATATGAAATTCCAAGACCGGAAATAATTCTGTAATATCATTTAAGACTTGCATGCAAAGTTTGGTGTCATTCCGAGTAGTCTAAGTACGATTTCAGCACAGTAGAAGTAAATTCATGAACTTGAAGTTCAAATTTTTATTCAACTGGTTTGGGGTGTGATTCTAAGTTTTGATGTAGTTTTGTGCATTACGTGGGTGCGAGCAAATTCGTTTTATGACTTCAAACTTGTTAATATGTCGGACGAGGCCTTAGAGGCCCCTGATGTCGTTTGAAGGGTGCGCAAATTGAGTTTGGAACTCAAGCGGGCTGGTGGTGCACTAGTTCTGGTGTGTCCGCACATGTGAGCTTTGGGGGTGCGAGGGTTGGGCCACAGAAGTGGTTCTGGAGCGTTTGGGCAGGAACCACAGGTGCCAAATTGTGTGCGCACCCGCAAACGCGCAAGTGCGATGATGAAGGGCGCAGGTGCGGACCCAGCTGCAGAAGTAGACCAAGCACCTCATGTATAAAACTGCAAATGTGGCCAAGGCACCATAGGTGCGACAAATGCTGGGGCAGAGTGGTTCATTTAATACATGACTTAATTCTAACCCATTTCCCTCACTTTTGAGCGATTTTGGAGCTTCTTGAGAGAGGTTTTTACCTAGCACTTTGAGGTAAGTAACCTCTACACAATATTAGTTTAAAATATGAATTCTGAATAGATTTTAATATGTAAATTTGTGAAATTTATGGGTTAGATAAAAAACCTATTTTTTTTATAAAAGTAAAATTTAACCACGAAATTGGTTATGGAATTTAGTGAAAATCATATATTTGAGTTTCTGAGGTTATGGTTAATAACTTTCTTCGAAAATTTTAGAAATCCTACATTTGGGGTTGAGTAATGACTTTAATAGTTGAAATATAAACTTTTGAACATATATTGATTAATTTATATACCATTTGATTAGTTTTGGATTGTTCGGAATTGAGTTGAGAGTTTGAACACAATCTTGGACCGAAAAACATGCTTTAAGATGAGGTAAGTCTCTTTTCTAACCTTCTAAGAGGGAATTAACCTCATAGGTAAATTGAATTAATATGTGCTTTTATTTGTGGGGTCTAAGTACAAGCGAGGTGACGAAAGTCCGTACGTAGCTACTAATAATTATACTTATATCTGGTTAGCCTATCACCCAAATCATGTAACACTTACGATATTTGCATCCTACTTATTAATTTAATTGCGTAAATCATGTTGAAACTTGATAAAGGAATTCTAAGAGGTTAAACTTCATTTACTAGACCGTTAATGAGAATTGGTATTATCTTTGAATGTTTGCCCCTTAATAATTCTTGAATTTGTTGTTTTAATGTATTTTTCTCTTCTTGTGGAACGGGCCGAATGCCTCTGTAGTAGATAGATGTATCTATGGTTCGTGCCATTTGACCATGGGCGTCGGACCGTACGATCTCAGCATAAATTGTGAATAATACATTTTTGGAACTAATTAAAATTGGTATCGCTTCATTGACTTGAGATGTAAATGGCTAAATGATGGAAACAAACTTGGGATTTATTATTTGTGAGAGGATTGCCTATTATTTTCATGTGATTTAGCTTTCAGCTATATTATGTAGTGTTGAAATTTCATATTTAGCCCATAGTAAGTGTTAAAGTCGACCCTTCATCACTATTTTAAGGTTAGACTAGATATCTAATTGGTACATGTTGTTTGTGACTCACGCTATACTTCTGCACTAAATGTGCAGGATCTGAGGTAGGTGCATCTGGATAACAGTCCGGCGTGCATCCCTGATTCCCGAGACTTTGCTGTGAGCTGGCCTTCTGAGCTCCTGCAGAAGCCAAAGTCTCTCTTTTGCTTGTATTTTTCTGTCTATTTCACTTCAAGTAGTAAACTAGTATTCTTTTGTATATTCTACTAGTTGCTCATACACTTGTGACACCAAGTCTTGGCACACACTACTAAATTTTTGGTTTTGATTTATTTCTATTGTTATAATTGCACTCAACTGCTTTCTTTTTATTTATTGTAAATCTTTTAAATTAAGGAAAGCATAATTACTTGAAAAATATATTAAAAAGAAAATCATAAAAGTGTTCATTATTGACTAATTGTGCTAGACGCCATCAAAATCTATAATAGAATTGGGTCGTAATATAAAGCCAGCATTTCAGCAAAAAGTTACCTCGCTTGGTGTTTAATAAAAACTCATATCAATTTATAATGATGAATTGCTAAAGTTGAGGTGAAATGTATAGTTAACTAGTGATAAATGTACACATAACAACACGTGCCATGCATCATTGGGTTAGTATGAACACCAACAGCAAAGTAAGATTTTATTTTTAAAATGGGTAAAAGTTTATTCCTAATATGATAGTCTATATGCATATATCTATCAATATAATATGTATCTTTTAATTTTGTATAAATTTTATTATATTTCTGTTACTATATTAAATAATAAAATATTAACTAATATTTACTTAAAATAATATAATATATTAAATTATAATTTTATAAGATTAATATTCTATCAAATTATATATGCATTACAGAGTTCTAACACTAGTCTCTAAAAAAACAAAACGGATGTTTATTCTTAACCCTGCAGATAATCAGATAGCTGCAAATATGTTCCATTACCATAATTGCGGATCAAAAAGCAACATAGGAGTAGTTTATTTCTTTTGAGATTCTTCCTCCCACCGTATCCACAGACCAAAGTCTTTCAAACAAAACTACTTCAAAACCTATTTCACAAAGAAATGGAATAGGGATCGATTGACAAGTGGTCCTTTATCCTTATCTGGATGATATGTCAACTTAAGTCGGCAAATCCCATTGCATTCTTTTTAGTATCTAAGCCAAAGGAATAAACTCTAAGTGGTACTTGGACCACGTTACAACAACAACAATCTAATATAATCTCACTTAGTGAGGTTGGGGAAGGATAGTGTGTATGCAGACCTTACCTTTACCCTTGGGTAGAGAGGCTGTTTTCAAATAGACCTTCGGCATCTTTCCCTTCAAGAACTTCTCACCTTTTTCTTGGGGAAATTCAGACTAACAATCTCTCGATTGGAAGTGAGTGTTGCTTACCATCAGAGCATCCCCTTTTGTCACCGCTTGGACCACATTACAAGCTTGAAAAGCACCAAATCGGTGTGCGGAGTTTGAAATAGAAACCAAGCTAAATATGGTCCACTTACTACCCAATGATGTATGCAAAAAAGTTTCAAGAGGAACTCAACTTATCCCAATGACCCTTAGCCCAAGGGAAAGACTAGATTACCTATCCCCCACTAAAGGCGGAAGGATTTCAACTTTACGGATTTTTAATTTTAAAATGATGATTTCAAATGTTAGAATCGGATTCTAAAAATTTAATGTGTACATATTTTTTATAAAAATTTTAATATAAATATATTATTTGAATAAAAATTACTAGATTCAAAGTCGAATCTATATTGGGTTTCTACCTCCATCCTTCCCCCTTCCCCACCTACACCCCACAGAACACCCACATAAAATAAAAATAAAGTAGGCCTGATATTATGATTTGTACCATATAAGAATGCTTCACTATTTTTTTAGGCGTACTTGAGATGTCGCATGTTCATTTTGGTAGTGAACTCGTTACACTTATGTAACGAGTTCAAATCGTAAAATTAGTCATTGATATTTTTATCAAGCTAAACTACTTATATCACATTTTTTTAGAATATGCCCTTCTTCAGGCCCTGCGTAAATGTGGGTTACCTTATACACCAGATTATCCTCTAACTTGGGATACAAATAGACAATATAGACTAATCAGCTAAAAAGTCTATACCTCTTCATTAGAAAAACCTAGACATAGATAACCTTGAAGCAGGACAATATAGAAATGATTATAGCCTTAAATAACTTATGTTATGTTATTTAGAGAGTACCTTTTCAAGTGATAAGAATTATGTGCTTTATAGCAGGGTGGGGAAATAGATTGAATCAAGACATGGTCGTTTAAGCTTCAGCTGCAGAAGTTTTGCCCTGCCGTTGATAGCATGAAACTTTTATACTACTCGATTTATATTTTTTTGGAATCACATCCCCTAGGCCCTAGCAGCTTAATAATTTAAACTTTTCTACTAGGTTAATATTATGAATCAAATTATTGCAACTTAATAACAGTGCTAGAATAGATAAATAAATAGATAACTGATATATTCAGGTCAATTTGGACGCAACTCGACTAGGTTATGTAACAAAACCAACATAAGTACCAGGTTTTTGTGCCACCAAGGCTTAGGTTGACGGGGATAGAACAAGTATCTTTATCTCATGGCGAACTAAGCTTTATGCTGTTCATATATAATGTACACAACATGCCAGGAACATGAGGACACCCACATAAATACTCCAAATACTAAACAAAGTTGGCAAAGATTCTCTCTCATCTTTTTCCTATTTTTATTACCATCTTTGCTAAAATATTGGACCCTACCACTCCACAACTTTGTATCAATCACATCCGATGTAGTACAACTCTGCCACCACTCACGCCAACATCGGCATTATGTTCAAAAGCTTCTCATTCACTCGTTCTCATACAGGAAAGAAGTTTTTGTAGTTGGGTTCCATCTTTATAATACTTGTCACCTACTTGATATGAAAGTTTTTAACCCAACACAAGGAATAAACAGGGGAAATGATGAAAACAAATTCAGCATCCTGATATGATACTTGGATATAGGATAAAAACCGCTGCCCTTAGGAACCACCTGCTTCTTGATAGTACAACAAATCTAAACATAAAGCTTCCAAATCATATGCTGAAACTTGAAAACAAGCATAAACAAATATAACTATATGCTACAGCGAATAAGATGCAGCGGCAGCGGAAGACAAACCAAACTATAGGATTATGATAAAGACTAAAAATGGAATCATAGTTGGATTGTCCACCTTGTTTATTTCTTTTTTATAAGAAATCTGCATCTGGTATATTTTAGCAATTTTACTTGAAGATAGTTAAAGTTTGATATATCAAAGGAATTCAAAAATACTCATCAAGGTGGGGTTACCAAATTAGAGGTAGAACTAGTTGAACAGACAAGAGAGAAATCAGTGGGGAATCTAGGCTTGACAATGACTCCAGTGAAACATGATCTAAGCATTATCCCCTAGAATACCAAGCATCGGCTGGAGGGACAGTGAAAATAGATATGATAAATCACAGTTTTCTGATCTCACCTTCACCTCCTGTGATCTCATTTTTATTCCTTGCCTCTCTGTCTGGAGGTCCACAAAATTTCAAGCTGACTCTATGGTGAAAATTGTGGGAGAAGAAAAGGCAACTTCTGCTCAATTACAATAACCATCAGAATGATTAGTGCTGTAGATGGCAATCAGGGAACTTCAGTGCTTGATCAAGGAGAATGGTTGAATTTGAGCTTAGGAAGGAACTTGCCTTCAATATATAAAGAATCCGAGTCACATATACCTACTTCTGCCAAGGTTTTTTCATGTAACTTCTGCAAGCGGAAATTCTACAATTCACAGGCGTTGGGAGGCCACCAGAATGCTCACAAGAGAGAAAGAGGCGCGGTAAGACAGTATCAGTCTCAGAGGATGATGACAATGATGGCTTTGCCAATCAATAACCCCATGTTCAGATCACTTGGTATGATTCCCCACTCACTTGTGCATAAATCCGGCAGAGATGTAAGTGCAACTGTGGTAATGTTCAGCGAGGCTGGTGCAGGATTTCAGATGACATCGCATACCAATCAAATGAACGGATCATTTGATCTGAAGTGGCCAGGAAGTTTTCAACTAAACCAGCAACAATCAAAAGACCATGCCTCAAATCCCAATAAGCTTGACCTGAATCTAAAGCTGTAATTATTCTCCTCATTCATATAGCTGCCACACTAACTAGTTAAGGATTGAGGCATAGTTGCTATTGTTGTTTCATCCGTCCCATATGGAACTCTTTATTTGCCAATCTGTTACAGCTTCAGGCCATCAGTACATGAACTAATTTGATGAACTGTGGACAACAATTTAGACCAAAAGAATCCTATAGTAGTGCAGCTCCCTGATATCAGGATTTTTTTTCAGACCTAGTGTCACAGGATCAACATCAAGAATTTCAAGCTTTTCTCATGTCCAGATATGAAACCGAAAGTGTGATATGTACTCAAGTGTTTTTGTTCCTACAGCACCTGAAACAACTTAACACCACAATCTCCATCAAATATATAGCAGAAGGTTCTCTATTTTGTGTTTATAGTTATAATCTTCTCTTTGATTTATGATCTTTAATCTTGATAGTCCCATATTTATACTACAAGAAGTTGGACAATTTTTATGAAGTTGTGTTGAGATGTATAACTTGGCTATGATGATAATACTCAATTGTGGACCATTTTGGTCATTGTAGGAGTCATATCTGAGCCTAATAGGCTATTTCTACAATTAGGCTATTCTTGTAATTTGTTTGTATATTTTGTATACTTTTGTAGTTAGGTCAATTGTGTAAATAGGCTATTCCTGTAATTAGGCTATGTCATGTAAATAGGCCACATATGTAAAGGGGTCATTTGATATAAGAGGTCAGGGGTCGTTTGTCTGTACCGAGGCACTCATTTTATCAGAGATATTTTTACAGTCTCTTCTTCGAGACTCTTCGATCCTCTCCCTTCTCTCTACTTTCTCTCTCTAAAATTCCTCCGATATTCTGTATGTTTTCAAGTTGTAAGAAAAGCAACAACTTTGACGTTTCTTTTCTGATGAAGCTTTAAAGATACAATATAGTTGCAAGGGAGTGAAGGAGAGTGCAGGCAATGACACACACTCGTTTTGCAGCACTACGGGAAGAGGGAACCTTCACAGAAATTCCAATTCCGAGTTTACAAAGATGTAGGAGAAGGAAATGAATGTTTTTACTTTTTCCCTTTGCTTCCATCATTTCACCTTCTTTGGGATGATGGTCAACAATGCTCACGATAAAGATGTTACATAATACACTGTGAATAGATAGAATTGGCTTTCAACTCTAGTACTTCAACACGTCAGTTTGACCCATTCTTCACCTTCACATTCCAATGAACAGAAATCTAAGCCCCTACTAATCAGCAAATGTAGCAAGCCTTCTAAAATACTTACTTTAAAGTTCTGCATGATGTCAGCAAATTACAAACAGAAAGTCACTAGATGCACCACTCAGAAAGTTTTGTAATTCATTACCACACATGAAATGAAGTATGGGTGATTCATCTTTAGTTTCATGCCAAATCAACCAAAATAAGGCTTAAAATATTCAGCATCACATCATAACAACATACCCAGTGAAATTCCACAAGTGAGGTCTGGGGCCGGTAGTGTGTACGCTGACCTTACCCCTACTTCATGAAGGTAGAGAGGTTATTTCTGAAGACCTAAGACTCAATAAAAGAATAAAAAGAAACATAGTAACAACAACGATATGATAAGATAACTTAAGCAAAAGAAAAAACAGGTATTAGCATGACTCTACAAACAAGGAAATACCTAAGTTGCTCTGACATGGCAGTTTAGATGCGGCACCCGTATCAAAACAAGATACAATTTGATTCCCGAAATCAGAACCAAAATTAGGGTAAATTTGAAGAAAATAGCATATCTTATCTAGGAAATCAATCATATACTTATCTACAACTTGAGAATAAAAACGAAATCCACACTTTACCATCTATATGTAAATATTCCACAAAATTTCTCATAATTTAGAGATATTTTTATATTTTTATTTTTTGAGTTATTTTTAGCCGGATCCTCGCACCCGTAAAGGATCCTTATCCTCGAATCTTAGAATTTACATCTCGAAGGATCCGGCTTCTAGATCCGCATCCGTGTCGGGCACCCGCATCCGAGCAACTTAGGGAAATACAATACTATATACTAGTGCAACTGGTATGGAAATAAACTACACTCAAATACCCACTAACCCTCTACCCTAATCCTTGACCTCCACGCCCTCCTATCAAGGGTCATGTCATTGGTAAGTTAAAGCTACTCCATTTCCTTCTAATCACTTCACCCCAATACTTCTTAGTCCTACATTTACTTCTCCTCGAGCCTACCAAGGCCAACCTCTCACAACTCCTCACGGCATCATCTACGCCTCTCCTCTTCACATGCATGTATCATCTTAACCTCACTTCTCGCACCTTGCTTTCACGAGGGCCACTCAAACCTTATATTGAGTAACTTTATTCCTATTATTATCTCTCCTGGTGTCGCACATCCATCTCAGCATTCTCATTTTTGCTACTTTCATCTTCTAGACATAGGAGTTCTTAACTGGCCAATCGATCTAACCACACTGTATAACTTATCTCTAAATATAGGCGGCACATTCTTATCACACAAAACACCAGACAACCTCCATTTTATCCACCATACTCCAATGATATGTGACATCCTCGCCAATCTCCCCATTACTTTGGATTATTGAGCCAAGGTATTTGAAACTTCCTTTCTTGGGTAGGACTTGAATGTCAAGCTTCACTTCTACGTCCATTTCATGACTCATGTCACTGAACTTGCATATAGTCTGTCTCCAAACCTTCAGCCTCGCGTTAACGTCGCCTCGTATCTCGTCAATCAGTACTATGTTATTTTCAAATAACATGCACCATGGCACCTCCCATTGAATATGACGTGTTAGTACATCCATCGTCAAGGCAAATAAAAATGGGCTAAGAGTTATCCCTGGTACAAACCCATCACAGCTGAAAGTGTTCCGAGTCTCCTCCACAGCCCTCTCCCAGATCTTAGTTCCATCACATGTGTCCTTAATCACCCTAGCGTATGCTACAGGAACACTGCTAGCCTTCAATCATCTCCAAAGGACCTCCCTTGAGATATTGTCGTAAGTTTTCGCTAGGCCATGAACATCATATGCAAGCCCCTCTTCAAATCCCTAAATTATTCCACCAATCCTGGCGAGATGAATGGCTTCTGTAGTTGAAAACTTATACGGGTCCACTAAACTATAGAGTACAATGCAGTAACTGCTAAATGTAAAGAAGACTAGAGATTTTCTATGTGGAAAAGTCCCACAAAAGGGGTTCGAAAAACCACAACCTACACCTGTAGGCTTTAAACTCAACTAACTTAAGTATATGAATTAGGTTTGTTCCTAAGACAGTGCTTCTAAGAAAGCAAACTAGGTATTACAATGTAGAACAATTAATAAGATTACAACTCAACTATGGACATACATAAGACTCTGCTAGAAACTGATCCTTAGTGGAGTTGTCTTCTTGTTCTTGACACACCAGTGACTTCAATGCCAGATGAATGTTTCTTCTGCTTGAGAGAATATCACTTAATACACAAAAGAAGTGTATCTTGCACCAGGTAATTTTATCACAAAAGATATCACAATAGTTAGTGATGTCAACTCTTGGTGTACTTCTTCTCAGTGAGAAGTGACTGCTGCACTGTCTGTGCAAACGCTTCTGGGCAGTTACGTTCCATATGGATAGTGGACTTTGTACTTCTGACAGAACACACCAGCGGACCGTGTCCTGATTGTGTTCCTCTGCTGTAAAAGTTTCCAGATGGTCACTTTCTTCTACTATGTTCCAGCTGTGCACCTGACCTGTACTTCTATAAGAGAGCCTCAAGGAGCAGGTCCCTGTTGTTTTTCTCTTTATACTAATTGCATATAGTCATTGACTTGTTCTGTTGCTGGAGATATCTACCGGCCCAACGTATCGGGTCCTTGTTGTGTTACGCCCTGTGGTCGTTCATCCATTTGCGGATTTTCAGACTTCGAACATTTCTCATGAGATGTGTATCCTGTGGGACAAGGTTATCTATCTGATTCTTCATAACAAGTTTGTTAGATCATCAAAACATAAGAAGCATAAGGCTAAGACATTGAAAACCCATCAATTTCCCCATTTTTGATAATAACAAACTTAGGTATGAAAAGCATTTGTTTAGATCAGAATTAACAATTAACCAAAAGAGATATCAGCAGTTCCCCCTTAATCTTATATCTCCGTCAACAACCTACAAGAATGTTACCCTCATACTTCCCCCCTTTTGGCATCATTAAAAAGAACCGCTAGGTAATAAGCATAAAGAAGTCTAACACAGCTAGCTCATGCCATATATGTGCACACAACATGACAGAAAAGAGAAGCCAGAGGAATACGGTATTGTACATGGCAACTAAAGGGGATTTGTTTCATTAATATTTACATTGGGCGGAGTAAATCAGGAGTAGTACTGGTTAATTTCAATATGCCATCACAAAACAAACAAAAAAACAAAAGTAAAACAACAACCACAGGATGTTGGAGCAAAAACAACTTAATATTAAGAGGATCCTAGGAAACATTGAAGGAAGGGGGCTTGGAGAAAGAGGCAGCAATGGTTTCGAGAACCAAGTCTCGTTTAGCATTTGCGGCCAGTTGTTCTTCAAGTAATTGAGCTAGAAGCCTCTCGTTTTCTTTTCTCGGTTGGGTGACATCCTCATGTACAGAATCAAGCCCCTTAGTTGCTTGGCTAAGCTAAGTTTCCAATATAGCATTTCGAGCCCTCAACCTTCTCAAGTACTCAGAGGCTACATTTTGAGAGTTTATCAACTGAGATATGGTCGAGATGCTCCCACCAACTCTTTCTATACATTCACATTCTTCTAGAGTTGTCTTAGAGAAGAACTACTTGCGTGTGCCCATTCTGGGATTCTCCAAAGGGACCTTATAGAACCTGAACACCTGAGTTAGGAGATGCCATAAGGTAGCCCGTGATTTCCACCCTTAAAATTTTCCACCTTCTATATGTTATCAATCATGATGGCTGGAAAACTGATTAGTACAAACTTGTCAAGCGCTTCAATTAAAACCATGTCCAATCTTGTAGAAATAGAGCGCCTCTCAGAGCCGGGAAAGAGCACTTTATTGACCAGTTCAAAGAGAAGCTGGTACTCAGGAAGTAGCACATTCTTGTGCACCTGTTCCCCCTGTTGAATAGCTTGTTCTTTCGTGATGGCTCTTCAAAAGTTTACTCGGCATACACCCTTAACTGAGTCCATAGCTGCACACGGAATTCTGAGAAACTTTCCCAACGTTGAAGCATCCAGTACAATGTCTACACCATTTACAAGAGCACAGATATGGTCACCCTCAATAGTGAAAAGAGAAGCTTAAAAAGCTTGTACGACATCTTCGTATACCAGAGGCATTCTATCTTCAAACAAGTGTTCCCACTGTTGAAACTCCATTTGACTCATCACTGTCATCTCCGAAATTGCTGGATCAAATGTACGTCCCCACAACACTTTCTAAGTTCTTAGTCTCTGCTGCCAAAGACCAGCATCATTGGTCATGGACCTTATTGGACCAGGTTCCTTCACAGTTTCCCTATTTAGTTTGCGACACCCTTTGGCAGACTTACCTTTTCAACTTGCTATCCCCACAGTATTGTCTTCTAACATGGCTAGCTCAGTCTAACTCCATTTAGAGCTACTATACTTCACAGGTGACCCTTTTTATTTCTCAATAGTTTCAGCGAATGCCTTTTCCGTGGACTGTTGAGTTGTCATAGATTGTTGTACTGAGGAACCAGGTTCTTTGGAAGCATCTTTGTCTACTTGGTTTACTGATACACTCTTGATGAAATTCTTTGGATTCATTTTCCTCTTTTTACTTGGCTTGACACTCCTCTTACTTTTCTGAAAAGAGGACTCGAAGTTGTTTTGCTGTAGTGACCTGATGGTGAGTGATTTTAAGGAAGACCCCAAGATCTTGGAGTGAATAAGGGGTACAGGAGTGAGTTTGCATGGAAGAGAAACGGGTTCATCAGAAGGCTTTTCTGGGAATATCTCACGAGTCAAGGACTCTAAGAGTTCTACAGTACTTGCATTTTCTAAAAGCGAGATCTCTTCCCTCTGATACTCAGACGAGAGATAAACGTCTTCATTTGTGACACTTTCAGCAGCTATGGCCATGACGTTGTGAGCTGCTTCCTTTTCAAGTGACTCCTTGAGAGTCATTGAGTCCAACATGGAGGAGTTTATTTACTGGTCAGGATCATCCTCAGGAACTTCTGGAGCATGAAGAGTGAAACCTTCTGTATGTTCTTTGGAGAAATCATAGGATTGACTGGACATAGGGTTCTCAAGATAATGGTAAACAGGGTTTAGCATAAATGGGAAGACAGTAGGAGTGGAGAAGAGACCGAAAGTGTGTAAAGTGGTAGACTGCGTGAAATAGTGATGGCCTGGAATTGAATTTAAGGCGGTGCTAGAAGTGGTATACTGAGACGATTGTTCGATCACCATTAGATTAGCACTTTGCAGACAAGTAGCTAGAGAGAGCAAGAGATGAAGGTTGGATCCTAGCTATACAACGAAGAAAAAGGTTTATGACTTTTCATAGGAGGGAAGAGAAATTTTACTGGAAGAGTGGCTAATGATGAGAGAAGAAAGAAACAAGTTCTGAATAGTCCTAAAAATGACGATAGGTTTGTGGGGAAATGTTACCGTGCAGAGGAGGTGAAAGGATTTGACGGACAATACATGATGCTCAGACACAAAAAAGTTGGATGATGTGGTAGCTGAATTACAAGACAATTATTACCCTTTTTTTGTTTAGAGAGGGCATGCAAAATTAAGCATATTACTACTAACCTGGAGTACAGAAACCTGATGCCAAAATAATTTTTGAAAAAGAGTTTTAGCAGCTTCCTTCTCGTAGTTCACACCTGTACCTTTAGCTTTTATGATTATCATGCGTGTTTACCTACAACGGTATTGATGTGAGTTAGAGTTGGTTAGAAAATACTTCAGCTATATTTACCTGACAGTGTCTTACAAATCCAACTAAAAGAAGATCAGGTTCTTCATCAGACTCTTATGACCCCATGTTCATCTTGATTCATCCGGAAAATTCCCTACCTTAAGGCTTTGATGCAGATATCTGAAGGTTGATTTTCTGTTCCGTAATACTTTCCACATATCAATCCCCTCTTCATTTTGATCATCATGGGATGATCTCTCAAGGGATGAGGCATGAACCATGACAAGTGTACCTCTGTTGGAGAACTTAAGGCCTTGTTTTCTGTGTTGTTCCCACAAAGGACTCCTTCACTCGTCTATTTGCATTCCTCTTTCCACCTGATCCTTTCTGTTGTCAGGCACAAGGCATTTTCTTCTAATTGGCAGTTCCTGGTGAATCTTGTTTTTAGGAGGACGTGGTTCTTCACCTATTCTCAAAGTAAAGAGCAGTATTCATTCCTTTTGCCCTGAACTTTTTGTGATTCCATAGGCGATGCGCACCGTCCATGCAGCATTTTACAGCTCCGTTCTTCCCTTCAACCACGCCATTTAGTTGTAGAGTCCTTGGTGTTGAAAAATTGTGCGTGCACCCTTCTTCCTCTCCTCCTTTGAGAACTCATGTCCAGGTGAAATTTTTGAGTTTGGCGAACCATGGACCAGGTTCTGATGAGTTTATTTATTCGAAGGCGAGAAGTATGCATATACCAATCCTTCATGCCATGGTTGCGACATCACACATCTCATGCCACCAACTTGTGGAGATTCATACTTAGTTGGAGTGGATGTTCTTGTTTCCTTTGTCCATTGAGATTACTTGGTGGGTTATCAGATTAGTGACTGCACTTTCTAAGCCACTCACATCATGCCACCAATTTGTGGAGATTTATACTTAGTTGGAGTGGATGTTCTTGTTTCCTTTGTCCGCTGAGATCACTTGGTGGGTTATTAGATTAGTGACTGTACTTTCTAAGACACTCACATAGTGCACGTTCCTATCTGAGTGCTAAACAAACCTTTTTACTTTTCATTCACTTGAGAATGTACCATTTACTTCCTTTATAAGAATACATTCCCTCCCTGTAGGGCTTTCAGTGAGAAAAGATTCATGATGTTTTTAGGTGCATGCTTTATGCATCCACTGTCCATAGTCCATCACAGTCTTCTTCTTCTCGTTGCTCCCTACACCTATACATCAATGGTTAGATTTAGGAACCCAAACTAGTTTGGGTCACTTGTTATTAAAAAAGGATGAATAAGGGATTTTCTAGTCCACGCATGCAATAACCACTTTTTGCGAGTGGTACCTGGTCCTTTGCTAGTACTCACTCTATCAGTAGACGCTTTATTCTTCTGGGTAGACTGAACCCTGGCCTCACAATTTTCTTTAAAATGTCCATTGTTTCCACAATGGGTACATAGCCAGTTATCAGGTATAGTGAAATACTTGATATGTGGGTTGTAGGGAGTTTTCTCCCTTTAGAGCCCGATTTCTGCTTGTTCCCACTATTGTTGAGATACATAGCAGTAACATCATCTAAGGACCAGGTCCACTTCAAGGATTTCTCAAGATCATTTCTTACTTTCTCTTACTCAGCTTGGAGTTTTTAATTCCTCTCGAGTTCACTGCAAAGACTAGTTTTTACAATAGTTAAGTTCTTCTCCAGCAAGATGTGCGACTCAATGGTACTTTCTTCCCTTTTCCAAGACTTACATTCATATGTTCTCTATTGATTTCCTCAATGGTTTCCTCTCGATCAGCACATATCACTTGAAGGTCGTCCCTTTCCTCATCAGTAGAGGCAATTTTTTCCTCTAAGGTGTGTTTCTTATTGCTGAGACCTTCTATTGTTTCTTTTTAATCAACAACTACTACCATCAGATCGTCTCTCTCATTCTCCACACTAGTTATTTTTCATTAAGGGCCTCCTTCTCTAACTCAAGATTAGCTATTGTCTCATTTAAGTCCACTACACAAACCACTAGATCGTCTCTAGATTGTTCGGTCTCTCCAAGTTCTATGGTCAGAATCTCCTTATCATTTACAAGACTATAATAAGCATCAATTAAGACATTTAATAAGGACCTTATTTTCTTAGAAGAATAGGATTTCAGATTTCTCGGAACATCCCTAAAATTTACCTCATCTTCTTCATCATCATATCTGAATGAGCCATCAGCGCGAACAGTGAATTGTACTTTGTTTCTTCAGTTTCTACTGCCACCATGGAACTTTTTTCTGCACCTAATTCCTTTTCGGATTCACTTGAGGAGTCTCCCCAAGCGGCGAGAAACTATTTAACGATATTGTCTGCAGCACTTTTTCAATTGAATCTTTTCTCTGGAACCAAGTTGCTTTTTCCTGTTTTGTCAAGATTTTGCTTGTACTGCTCTTGTTTTGCGAGTGGGCAGTCTTTGATGAAGTGCCCCGACTTTCCACATCCGTGACAGAGATCATTGTTCATTGTTTTACTTGAACTGCCCCACTTTGGTATGCCGCCATTTCTTCGAACTATTTTTTCAAATCTCTTAGTAAGACAAGCCATGTCACTATCTTCATCACTTGAATCACTCCTTTCAGCTTTAAGCACCAAGTTCTTTTCCTTCTTAGGCTCTCTTCTTTTACTTGTCTTTCTTTTTTTTTCATCTCGTATGTTTTCAGATTACCAATCAACTCATCCATGGTCAGAGTCTGTAGATCTTTAGCTTTCGTGGTGGTATTTACCTTACTTTCCCAATACCCAGTTAGAACACCGACAATAAAATTGACATGGCATGTACTGAAAAAGGGAAAGATCATAATGTCCCTAAAAGGTGCTTTTAGATTTAACTATTTATGTTATAAAAGAAATAGTGTGATATGCCACATAAATATGTTGCTGCAATTAAATTTTGGAAGTTTTCATTAAAGTTGTCAAGTATGTTTTTTTGAAATATTGGTAAAAGGTAGGGGCGGCCTACGGGTAAGGCAAATGAAGCCATTGCTTTGGGCTCCCAAAATATTAAGGGCCCCAATTTTAAGTACTACTATGTGTCACATATATTTTATGTAATTATTATTAACAAAATATTTTCAAAGTTTTAATTAAAGTTATACAGTTAAATGATAAATAACAATAAATTTCTCTAATTTAATTTAATGATGTATTTACCTTTGTTATCAAATCTATTTTTTTTCCTAAAAGGGAACTCATATGTTGGCTGTTTCTTTTTACCATATTTTATTGATTCATCCGTTATAAAGAAATTTTTTGTTTTTCATCCTTTTAAGAGAAATTCCTAAATGTAATGGGGTGCAAGGTTCGAAAGTTGACAGATTAACGGCGTGCCCGCTCTACCTTTTTCCATTTAGTTAATAACATATTTTCATTTATGACAATTCCAAACCGTGACATGCACCTAATCACACATCACATATTGTATAGTTACCATTAGTCCAAATTCCTAAAAGTTTGCTTTCTATCTCATTATTATATGGATTCTACAAAAGAAATTCAAGGGAATTTTAATATATTTTGCCTTTAGACCACTAAAACCGTTGAGCCGCCCCGGTAAAAGGAAGCACAACTTTTGTCCTTGAACCATTTTGGTTATTAAGGTGTTATGCATGGTAAGCGGTTAGGTCTTTTACTATTAGTCTAATAAATTCTCAGTAAATACCTAGGGAGGTCTAAAATTATCTAGCCAATACTTAGTTCCTTACTTTGATAGGCAGCAAAAGTTCTTGGTCTCCAATTTATTAGTTGCAATAAGCATTAGGCGCAAGCACACAAGTAGTTGCAACAATAGTTAGGTATTGAAGATCATTGTGAATTTCAGATGTGATATGCATAAGATTTGGAACCCCTCTGAGTTATAGCCAGATCTCTGCCTTCACCATGCACCCTTTTCTTCCTACTTGCTTGTATCTTTCTAAATTCGCCACGTCCTTTTTACTGCATTTGGATCAGGTTTCTTCTTCTCGCCACAGAAGCAAACTTACTCCACGGGCCTAATGTGTTTTGTGTTCGAACCCTCCTAGCAACCTATACTCTCAGTCTTTGCTCCCTGCCAATTTATCTACCCACCACAATATCCAACTATCGCTGCATCAGAAACTGTTGAGAAATTATGCAACATACAAATCAGCCTATATTAATAGTTGGATGAACCAACATTTCACTGAAATTTAAAGATAAATTGTCATTAATAGTAATTCCCTATATGAGTAAACAACTTATGATGGTCAGAATTTCTAAGGAAAATGCCGGTGAGCTAGCAAAATTCAGAATACCAGACAAGTTGCAGTGTCCACAAGCGTGAAAAGGATAAAAATTTGGGGCACCCTCATAGATAGATTTATACTGGACATGTGAGTTGTTGTGCATGGAGGACCGAAGGGGAGGTGTGGAGTGTGTAAACTCACTGAAGACATGATCTGAAATGTGGTTTCTCTCCCGTAGCTTTTGTGAGAATGCACGGGAGAAAAATATTATTGAGTTATTATTTTTACAATACTACAATGATCCCTATATATATTACATATCCTAATCCTAATTCATATAGGATTAGGGTGATTCACTCCTATTTACACTATTATTCTAACACTCCCCCTCAAGGTGGTGCATACAAATCATATGTACCGAGCTTGTTACATATGTAGTTAATATGAGGACCAGTGAGGGACTTGGTAAAAATATCTGCAAACTGATCATTCGACTTCACAAACTTTGTAGCAATATCTCCCAAGAGTATCTTTTTTCTAACAAAGTGACAGTCAATCTCAATATGTTTAGTTCTCTCATGGAACAATGGATTTGATGCAATATGAAGAGCAGCTTGATTCTCTCACACAAGTCCCATCTGACTAATCTCACCGAATTTCAACTCCTTGAGTAACTGTTTGATCCAAATTAACTCACATGTTACCATAGCCATTGCTCTATATTCTGCTTCTGCACTAGACCGAGCAACTACATTATGTTTCTTGCTTTTCCAGGACACCAAATTTCCTCCTACTAACACACAATATCCTGACGTAGAACGTCTATCAGACGTCAGACGGTGATCCTGCCCAATCAGCATCTAAGTATCCAACGATTCGCTCATGACCGTGATCCTCAAACAATAACCATTTGCTTGGAGCTGATTTTATGGAGCGAAGAATGCGAACAACTACATCGCAATGACTATCACACGGAGAACCCATAAACTGACTCACAACACTCGCAGAAAAGGAAATATTAGGTCTTGTCACTGTAAGATAATTTAATTTACCAACCAACCGTCTATATCATGCAGGATCATTAAGCAGCTCCCCCTGTCCTGGCAGAAGTTTAAAATTCGGATCCATCGGAGTGTCAACAGGTCTACAACCTGTCATTCATGTCTCCTCAAGAATATCTAAGGCATACTTTCGTTGTGAGACCATAATACCTGAGCTAGACTGAGCGACTTCAATACTCAGAAAATATTTTAGTTTGCCCAGATCCTTAATCTGAAAATGTAGAAAAAGATGTTGCTTCAATTTAGCAATACCATCCTGGTCATTGCCGGTAATAACAATGTCATCAACATAAACCACTAGATAAATACAGAGACTCGAAGCAGAATGCCGATAAAACACAGAGTGATCAGCTTCACTCCAAATCATGCCAAATTCTTGGATAACTGTGATGAACTTACCAAAGCAGGCTCGAGGAGACTGCATTAGACCATAAAGTGACCGGTGCAAGTGACATACAAGACCACGAGACTCCCCCTGAGCAACAAACCCAGGTGGTTACTCCATATAAATTTCATCCGCAAGGTCACCGTGTAAAAAGGCATTCTTAATGTCCAGCTGATAGAGGGCCAATGGCGAATAGCAGCCATGGAGAGAAAAAAGGCGGATTGAAGCTACCTAAGCCATGGGAGAGAAGGTATCACTATAATCGAGTCCAAATATCTGAGTATATACCTTGGCAACAAGACGAGCCTTAAGACGATCAACCTTACCATCCAGACCAGCCTTGACTGCATACACCCAACGACAACCAACAGTAGATTTACCTGAAGGAAGAGGGACAAGCTCCCAAGTACCACTCGTGTGTAAAGCAGACATCTCGTCAATCATTAGCCTGTCACCATCCTGGATGAGACAATGCATCACCTGTAGACATAGGAATGGAAACAGAGGACAAAGAAGATAGAAAAGCAGAATAAGGTGATGACAAACGATGATAACTCAGGCCGACATAATGGGGATTAGGATTAAGTGTGGTCCGTTTACCTTTCCGAAGTGCAATCGGTGAACTAGGAAGAGACAAGTCCGCAGTAGGAGAAGGGTCAGGTGCAGGACGTGAATCAGCTGGGTCTGATGCTGGGTGCGGACGATGATGATATGTCAAAAAACGGTGTTCCTGTGACAAGGACTCTAGGAGGAGCCATACTGGATTCCTCAACTGAGGGAATGGGTAAGACTTCAGTAGTGGAAGATAAAGGAGAATCTATAGTAGGCTCCGTAGAGCTCGGTATAGGTAAGATCGCAGAAATATCAGGGAGGTCAGAATGGTCAGAAGGGGTAAAGAAAGGCTTAGACTCAAAAAATGTGACATCAGAGGACATAAAGTACCTACGAAGATCAGGTGAGTAACAAGGATATCCCTTCTGAACACGGGAATAACCAAGGAAGATACACTTGAGAGCACGAGGGGCTAACTTATCTTTCCCAAGGGCTAATTTATGAACAAAACAAGTGCTCCCAAAAACACGAGGGGGAACAGAGTATAAGGGTGATTGGGGAAAGTATCTGATTCTGTATGGGAGATGAAGGCATCTGATTAAATAAATAACAAACTGTGAGAACTGCATCGCCCCAAAGACGCAGCGGAGCATGAGACTCAATGAGAAGTGTGCGAGAAGTCTCGATGATGTGCCTATTCTTTCTCTCGGCAACCCCATTTTGTTGAGGGGTATAAGGACAAGAAGTCTGATGAATAATTCCTTGAGAAGTCATAAACTGCTGAATGATGAGGATAAATATTCTAAGGCATTATCATTGCGAAAAGTACAAATAGAAACACCGAATTGATTTTTCATTTCAGTACAAAAATTCTGGAAAATAAAAAACAACTCAGAACGATCTTTCATTAAGAAAATCCAAGTACATCTTGAATGATCATCAATGAAACTAACAAAATAACGACACCCCAAGGTTGAACTGACTCTACAAGGACCCCATATATCAGAATGAACTAAAGAAAAAACAGACTCTGCATGACTCTCAATACTTCGAGGAAAGGAGGCTCGGGTATGTTTTCCGAGCTGACATGGCTCACACTCTAATGTGGATAAACTAGACAAACTAGGTACCATCTTCTGAAGCTTGGATAAGCTTGGGTGTCCTAAACGTCTGTGAATTAGGTCTGGAGGATCCGTAACTAGACATGCCTTGGGGAATTTTAGCGAGTTAAGGTAGTAAAGGCCTTCTGACTCAAGTCCTGTTCCAATCGTCTGCCCCGTATTGCGGTCCTGCATAATAAAGAAATCATCAATAAAATATATATCACAATGGAGGGCACGAGTCAAACGACTAACATATGCAAGATTAAAAGGACAGCCAGGGACATAGAGAACGAAATCTAGAGTGACAGAGGGTAGGGGAGTTGCTTGTCCAACTCCTTTTGCTTTGGTTTGAGACTCATTTGCTAAAGTAATAGTAGGAAGGGACTGCGAATACGCAATATTTGACAAAAGTGATTTATTACCAGAGATATGATCAGAAGTGGCTGAGTCCACAACCCATTGTCCAAGAGTACTAGACTGGGAAACACAGGCAAAAGAATTACCAGCAACAGAAGTATCAGTCTGAGCAACAGAAGCTACTTGAGTAGATTTTTGCTTACTTTCCCGACACTGAAGGAACTCATTATACTCTCTTTCAGATAAAGAAAAACCCTGGTTAACTGTAGTCTCTGTCTAAGCAACATAAGCATTTTTGGATGGTCGGCCATGTAAAGAATAGCACATGTCACGAGTGTGTCCAAGTTTATGACAATAAGAGCACTTGGGTCTAGATCTTCCAAAACAACCTCCTCTGCGTCTATTCTCCATAGTAGGAGATGCCCAATTGTCCACTGACTGGGATATAAGGACAGATGAATCAAGTGTCTGTGATGAGCTCACTAGGTAACTTGGTGCTGCAGCAAGGCGAAGTAATCGAGAGAATAGTTCATCAACTGTGGGGACAGTCGGACTAGCCAAAATTTGGTCACGTACTGAATCAAGGTCATTAGGGAGTCCAGCTAGTGTAAGAACTAGAAACATCTTCTATCGTTGCTCTTGTTGCTTTTCAATACTAGCAGAAACTGGCATCAGCGTCTCCAATTCTTGCATAACTGCCTGTACTTGTCCCAAGTAAGTAGACATATCCAATTCCTGTTTCTTCAAGCTTGTCATTCGCGATATTACATCATAGAAACGAGATATGTCATTAGTGTATAAAGTACGAGCCTTTTCGCAAACTAAATAACATGTCTGGAATGGACAAAACAAGGGCATCAACTTGGAATCAATAGATCGCCTCAAGATACTATATAACTGGGCATCGACCTATTCCCACTGTGTTTTGGCCTTTTCATCACCTTCAATAGCCCTTTTTGTTAAATGATGGTGAACTCCTTGACCTTTACACCACAACTCGACAGACAAAGCCCAAGCTAGGTAGTTTGAACCTCCCATTAAGGGTTCTGAGGTAATCATAACACCGGAATTGCCAGAACCCGGGTTTCTAGACCCGAAAGTATCGAGTCCCAAAGACATCGTTGGATTGTCACTAAATAATCAGAAAGAAATAACTGAAAGCTGCTGAAACAGATGAAGGAAACACTGTAGCTGCCGAAAAAATTAAAGTAGATACTGGAAAATCACTTTAGCTACAGGAGAAAATTCAAGGTTGTCGGAATTGAAAAATAAAAATATGGGTAGGCTCGGAATTTGAATATGATCAGACTGTCCTGAATTTTTTTTTTTTTTGAAATTCTAGCCGGAAGGTGGCTCACGCGCCGGAGCGTGGGACAGACGCGCCGCCGTCGGCAGACGCGTGGGGGGTGCTTTTCCGGTGATTTTTTATGGGGTTGGTCGATATTCTCTTCCGAACCTTGTGGTGGTCTCGGATTTTGCACAATACTAATAGTTAGTGAATTTGACGCGATTAGTCACTTAGGTCACCGAAAAATTGCACGGTAACTTGGTTATTCCTTCCCGGATGTCGTTGGTATGACGCACAACGATGAATTTCTCACGGTTGCTTTGATACCATGTGAGAATGCACGGGAGAACAATATTATTGAGATATTATTATTACAATACTACAACGACCCCTATATATATACACACACATTACATATCCTAATCCTAATTCATATATAATTACGGTGATTCACTCATATTTACATTATTATTCTAACTGCTTTCACGAAGAATAACAGATTTGTTATGCTCCCCAAATAGACAATGCAAACGAGTGTCTCGCAGTCTCATAAGCACTCCATCAACTCTAAGCTGTAGGAACATGTTCAACCATCAACAAGAGATATAAGCTACATGACATTATTTCTGATGCAATGGTTTCGTCAATAAACAACAGCATTATTTAAGTAGAATGTTCGGCAGAGTCACTCACCCAGAAACGCAGCAATAGGAACCAAACACTAGGCATGACTCTCTAGAAACTTAAAAAAGTTTGCCCAAATCTATTAAAACCAACTAATGTTGTGGAAGTTTGAAATAATAACACAGTTTAATAAAAAGCACAACGAGAACATTACCACTTTAACAGTCAGAAATGAGATCCCATTATCGGCCAATTCATCCTCGTATAAGATTATCTGTTCAAATTGAAGTAAATTAACCTTGGTGCTAGAAAGGTGAAAAAGTATCACGTTGACATGAATGAGACTGCTCAGTTACATGACCCAGAAATCACCAAATTCATCAACCTCATCATAAAAGATAATAGGTTATTTAGATGTTAATGCAACCAAATCAATTTTCTCCTTACAGTCTTCCCATGGAATGCAGCTGCTGCCTTCATCAGGTATTGCACTTTCTCACTGATCGCACAATAGTAGCAAGAATAAGCAAACATCTATTGAAAGCAAAGGAGCTGTAATTAAAGGACATGATTGAGGAAGGAAAGTGACGAAAAGGTTTTTATTGGTGACAAATCAAAGATATATTAAGTAATAACACACCAAGATGGTTTCACCAACAACAAAAACATATCCGGTAAATTTCCACTCGTGGAGTCTGGGGTAGTGTGTACGTAGACCTTACCCCTGCCTTCACAAGGTAGGGAGTCAGAATTAAATGAGTATCTGAATAACAGTTATCGATAGCATAGTAATTTATGTTGAATCATATGACGCTTCAACTCATCACAGATCATTCTTAAGTTGTAAAACTGAAATGCAACATCGGAGCCAAAACCATAGGTGATAGAACAGAATCAACTGATAATATAGCTTACTAAGCTAAACACATCAAAACTAATTACCAATTGGCTTAACAAATTCTACAAAAGATAACTTTGAAAGACAAAACCTTCTCAATCTTTAAGAAGTTTTATTCCAAAGGAAAAGGTAGAAACCTCAACACTTCCACAATAAGGTGTTGTGAAAGTATAGTCGTAGTCGAGCACCGCCTCTTGCAAAGGTTTACTGCAGAAACCAAAAAATAAAAACAAAAGAAAAAGGCAAAAGGAGTTAGAAAAAGAAAGAAAATAGTAAGCAAGTGAACATTATCAGAACACTCACCTTTACCTTAGAAAATGAAAGAAATATATTTTTCCCTGGTCAATAAAGATTTCTACATCAGCAAAATATTTAATCTGAGCACCAAGTGTCCATGACATTCAGTTCCTAGTCTAAATCATCTAAGAGATGCTAGAGATGTTTGCCAGTTCTCTCTCTCGCGCGCATAATTAAGACCATAAGTTTCAAAAGCCTTATAGCCGCACAAATATTACCGTATATGTATATATATATATGCTTGGAGAGATTCTTTTATTATTCATTTGGTTGTATAGCTAAAGCGAGAAGTATGTTCATTTCCCAAAAGTTATGGGGGGTTTTATTGTCTTCAAGAGAGGCTCCATTTGAGCTTAGGAAGTGCTCATTTGGTGTGATAGTCTCATGTCGTGCAGTTCACTGATTCAGCCAAAGGCCTAAAAATTGATCCAATCTTCTCTAGACCGTAGCGTTTTGAAGGTTCTGTAAGTTAGAATCTTTGTCAGAGAGATCCATTCACAATTCAAAAATGAGTCCAATCATCGGTAACTAGAAATGTTCAACATCCAAATAGAAGCCATCATGTGCTTTTACTAATATAAAATATCTATCATTAAGTTCTAGAGTTACGCTAGCCATATTTTCAAGAAGTAATATATGCCTTTCAATTTGATGCTCACCACAACCACAATGACACAAGCGGCGCTGTTGGATAAAATGGAAGATTGTTGCTTTTCTTTAGGAGCAGAAGTTTTCTGAAGTATATATAAAATATATGAAATAAAAATATATAATAAAAAAGAAATCTTTCTTTAAGCTCCGGCTGCTGATTTGTTATTCAAAGCAGAAAGGCGAAGAAAACAATATGTCATTAATTTAACGGGTATGACTTCATCAAAATTGGTAATATTTAGTTGGAGAACAAAAAATATTCTTTGAGAAAACTTCATCAAAATTGATAATCATGTCAAAATTAACTAGCATTTGATGAAATTTTTCTCATTAAGAATATTTATAATAATGTCAAATGGTTGGCTAGATTAAGAAACATGCAATAAAGGTTAGAGCAGTTGTAAAGGACAATGACTTACATACATAATTAGGACAAGTTATTTTTCTCCTTTTGATTAAAAATATTTTCCGTAAAATAATTTTCAATAATTAAATACCAAAAAATAACCTTTTTCATTGAAAATACTTTTCATCATGCGTTTGTTGGATCACTTATGTTCTCATGTGAAAGTTTGTAAGATCATCAATTTCATGATCATTTTCTAGTGCATGTTTGGTTGGACATGAAAGTAGCACATATAGTATAATAGTATAAGGTATAGGAGCACCAGCAGAACTAGCATGGGAAGTACAGGTTCGCAAATTCAATACTTTTGATTTAAATTCTGTATATTTATTGAGAAATTCATTAAATAATTAAACTTTATAATATAAAATTATCAAATCCTAATCAATCCACCTCAATATAGGAGTGGGTATTTTTTTAATGATGACAGAGTTATGTTTTAGGATGGGAATTGGGATATCAGAATAATGTACTGGCTCGGTGATGTTAGTATTGATCAAAACGAGTAAGACTCAATCAGATTTGGGATATCTTTAAAGGAAATTACACGATCTTCACCCGAAACAATCTATAGCTTGACTGCTGCATTTAAGTTGGGAAGGGAGAAAAGGAGAGAGATATGAATTAATGAGCTAATTACAGAAACATAGAAGTGATAAATTCATAAGCAATCCTCTCAAAAAGTCAAGTATTTTGGTCATAAGTATTTTACTTTATATTTTGATGATCTAATAATTTACTATCCAGAACAAAGTAAGAAATTTGTTACACATTTACAAGACGCTAAGATTACAAGGTTCTAGGTTGAGATTCGGCATGGGATATGATTCAACTCTTCATAGAGGAAGGAACAATTGAGGGAACAAGTCCCTACCAGTTCTCTAGGAGACTATATGAAGTCAACTCTCTAGTTGGAAAGGTGCTGCCTGCACACGCTACAATGCAGAAATACTGTTGCAGTCACCTTTCCATGGGAGACTTTTTACCTACCTTGTTTATGTTGGGAAAAAAAATGACCTTTTCCCGTAAACCCCAAGATCTCCGCCTCTTTTGAAAAGAGAAAAATTGAGAAATAAAAACAACACAAGAATTTAACGTGGAAACCCAAAACCGGGAAAAAACCACAACCGTTGTCAAAAGACAACAACGACCACTATGTGAAAAAATCTTACAATCACATAAACCTCAGTACATTCTCCTCACAAACAGTGTTAGAAACGCATTCGGTTTGGTACATTTGAAAACATAACTTAAGTTCCCTTATATAGGCAAGCCTCCAAGCTACTCTTCAACATTTTTCCAATGTGGGATAATGACCCTTCTCATTTTTAAGCAAAATCCCAACAAATTCCACCTTGATTAAAAAGATCATAGCAGCAGCTATCCGCCATACTCCACATTGTTGAACACCTGTCATACTCCACCATAAAGAGTATCGCCACTTAGAATAAACCATTCTAAGAAATTCCACTTCGGCTCATGTCGAAAAACACCTTGCTGATTATTATCATGCAACCTCCACTATTGGCTCTCCTTGGAAGTCCATCAGCTATCGACATAATTGTTTCATCACACACCTAGCATTCCTGCCAAACCAATGCCCGTGTGTAATTCCGCTATTAATCTCACATCCTTCACCATGGCAAATAGTAGCATGCCATAAGGATGTACATGTCTTTGGGTCATATAAGGTCATATGGGTCCCTATCAAAGACCATATTAACCGAATCACTTGACTTGGAGCCTGTAGCCGAACCTGCTCCACCTGCTGGACAATCCTTCTTCATGTGTCCAGGCTCTCCACACTTCCAGCAAACAACATTCCGCTTCATGGGGTTCCTCTTTTCCTTTCCTTTCCTTTCCCGTAGCACACATACACACTGCAGAAGAAGTATCCCTCCCATCTCCTTTGAGTCTTCTTTCTTCAGAGATGAGTGTGCTAATAACTTCTCAAAGATCCACCTGCTCCTTCCCATTGAGCAATATTGGCTTCATGTGTGCAAAAGACGAAGGGAGAGACCAGACGAGCCATAAGGCTTGATCCTCTTCATCTATCTTCACCCCAATAGCTTCAAGCTCAGAGACAATCCCATTGAGAACACTCAAATGATCCGAGATTTTAGTGCACTCACCCATACGCAATGTATGAAATTGTTCCTTCAGGTACACCCGATTTGAGACTCCCTTTGTTTGATACAGCTTTTCCAACTTTTCCCATACCTCCCTGGCCATCGCAATTCCATGCACATTTTCAAGGACATTCTTTTCCAATGATAACCGTATCGCACTTGCAGCTCTCAAATCCAAATCATCCCATTCTTCTTCTCTCTTGCTTGATGAATCATCGCTAGAACCTGCTTCTGGTTTTCCCTTCAGGGCCTTGTGTAGACCTGATTGAATCAATATATCCCTGACTTGAACTTGCCACAAGTCAAAGTTGATTCTTCCATCAAATTTCTCAAAATCATATTTGTTGCTTCCCATTGATCTGTATTGCTGACCAATATCCGTGGATGAAAAACACTTGCTTAGAACATCGTCTGTAGCTCGTGAACAGCACACCAGGTAAGTTCCCAGGAAAGAGAGGTGGGTCAGGCGTGACCACTTAATTACCAAGTCTTTTCTAGCCAGAGCTTACCTAGACATGTACCTCCACACTATCAGACTTGCTTCTAACCGTCAGAATTCACCACAAGCCTCGATACTCCAATTGCACCAACTTCCCCTCCTACAAGCTTCTTGAACCAGAAAATCTTTTCTGATGTGGAAGATCAGCCAAAGCTGCGACCACTCAGCATACTAAGATTCCCCCCTCAAGCTAGGCGACCTTGCTCTGATACCACTTGTTGGGGAAAAAATGACCTTTTCCCGTAAACCCCGAGATTTCCGCCCCTTTTGTAAAGCGAAAAATTCAGAAAAAAAAATAACACAAGAATTTAACGTGGAAATCCAAAACCGGGGAAAAACCACAACCGTTGTCAAAAGACAACAACCGACCACTATGTGAAAAATTCTTACAATCACATAAACCTCAGTACATTCTCCTATCAAACTGTGTTAGAAATGCATTCGGTTTGGTACATTTGAAAACATAACTTAAGACCCCTTATATAGGCAAGCCTCCAAGCTACTCTTCGATATTTTTCCAATGTGGGATAATGACCCTTCTCATTTTTAAGCAAAATCCCAACATTTTACACCATTGTAAGTGATGGCGCACATGTATATATATATATTCTAGGAAGGTAACACATTGACTTAAACTTTTCAGAATCTCATTTACGTGACTATCCAGCAAGAAAGTATCAAGTACTTCAAGAACAAAGAACAAATCAACTACGGGACCAGTTCCTACATCAAGTCATTATATATGTCCTTAGTTGAGTTGTCACTTTGTAATAGTTCTTCAATTGCAATTCCTATCTAGCTTGTTTAGAAGAATTCTATAGGAACCCCTTTGTAAACCTTAAACCTGAGTGTTTGAATCTTGGCTAGAGTTAGTCATGTTGTAAAGTCTTTATAATAGAGTTATCACAAAGTGGTTTGTAATAAAGTATTATAAGTTAGTGAAGGATTAAGAGGTTAATTCATAGGTTGCATAGGCTGTAATCTAAAAGTTGCTCAATAGTGAAGTTGAAATCCTACAAGGTTAGGTTGTGGTTTTTAATCCCGTGGAGCTGAGATTTTTTCACGTAAAATTTCTCTTGTCATTTTTTTACTGTCGTATGTGTGTATACTGTTGAATCTGATAGAGAACATGGTTCTCTATAGAGTTTGGTTGACCCTTATATTCTATCAATTTGTACCAGAGCAAGTTCTTTCTATCAGGTTAACACCTAGAAAGGATCCTCATAGCTGCTCCTCCAAACTCCGAACAAGGCCAGTCTACTTACAGGCCTCCAAGGTTCAACGGCCAATATTATGAATGGTATTCATCCCCAAGACCATGAAGGAATTCAATGACACTGACAGAAAGGCTATAGAAAAGAACTTTTATGCCAAGAAAATTCTTGTTTGTAGCATTGGTACTGATGAATATAAAAGGATATCAGCATGTCAATCTGCAAAAGAGATCTGGGAGGCTCTTCATACAACTCACGAGAGAACAACATGGGTGAAGCAATCCAATATTGATATGCTCACAACTGAATATGAGCTCTTTAGAATGAAAGATGATGATATATCCAAGATATACATACTCGATTCACCTCCATCATCAATGAGCTTCACTCTCTTGGTGAAAGTTGTGTACCTTGAAAATAGTAATTACAATTAAATTTGATTTTATGATTCTAAAATATAAATGATCTATTTTTATGGTAGTTTTTTAGGAAATAGATACTAAGTAAGAGATTGAAAAATGAGATAAGAGCTTGTATATAGTATAATGACCAAACCAAATGGCTAGAAATCGGGGCCTCGAGATGGCGCATACGGGCCACAAGGTCGAGTCGGATGCTCGGCTAGGGGAAATCGAAGGGGGATTAACAGTTATGAGGGCAATAAATGAAAAATAACAAATAGAACATAATAAATATAAGCAATAAATGTAAATAATGAGATCAAGAGAATATGTTAGAGAGCTGAGAGAATGTTCTTGTATATTTAATATTAAGTATCAGATCCCTTGAAAATGACAAAGGGCTCCCTTTATATATGAGGGAAAATCCCTATATGAAACATGTGTAGTTATTACATAAAGTAGCTGGTACAACCACTCAATCAGCCTAGTGCAGGTTGTCAATGTTTGCGGAGGCGTTGTGAGAAAGTCCTGCTCCTAGGGAACTTCCTGCTTATTTGCGACAAGCACCGATTCATTCTGCCCTGACACCGAGCACAAAGAATCACTGAAGGAATCGGACCCCGGGGCTGTTCCTCGGGCCCTTCTAGATGAGATTATGTAATACCTTGTCGACTGTAAAATTGGTCATCCAATTTTTAGCCGTATACAGATAGTCTCCGCGTTTCTCAAATTAAACCTAAGGCAATCATCCTCAAGATCTTGCCCTTCCGGCGCCTCCTTCAAAACAAATAGTTATGTCATGCCAAGTGACTGATGTAATAGGCAGGGATTCTAAAGGTCGCATCCACATAATCCTCAAAATCTTTGAACTAATTATAGTGGTTGGCTGTCTTTAGGTATGCTCCAACCGCATATGTTAGGCTTCTATAAGTATTCATTTCTTTGCCCCTTCCTTTCTACTGCACCGCCAGGCTCCCAACAGAGCTTTTCTTTTTTCTTACCTCTCTCCCATGCCTTTTCTTGAAACGTAATTTTAGTTTCTTCTTTGTAATTCCCTTTCAAAAATGGAAAACGTTTCCGCTTCCATCCCTCAGGTAGATGTGCCTTCCTCTTCCACGCTCTCTTCTGAGGTTAAAGCAACAATGTCTCCTAGTGCTGGAGAGTGTGTTCCAAGGGCCTTTGAGATGACCTTTGATTTTAAGGCCAAGAGACCTTCTTCGAAGCCAGGGCGACGCGAACCCGCATCCTGATATGTCAATTTAATAACGGACATTAAAAGGGTGAAAATCGACTGTCGCTGGGGAGACACGATGCTAGTGGAGGTTTCTTCTTGGGGGGGAGGACGTAAAGACGTACAAGGCCAATTTCCTCAGTGTGTATACTTATCCATTTATCCTCGGCTCGACAGTGCGCTCCATGCCTTTAATAGACCCCGTGATCCTTGACTTTTGTGAACGATATCAAGTGACTCTTGGCTAAATTCATCTGTTATTCTGGAATATCATTTACATGACCAGATATTACATGAATACGATCGAGGGGATGCATTTCACACTTGACTATTTGATCACAGAGTATAGTCCTTGAATATTTCGTGGGTATTTTGACACCCGATGAAGAGAGGAAAAAACGAGGGGGATCGTCGGCTTGCCCTCCGAAATCCAAGAAAACAAGAATTGAAAATCCTAAGGATGGTTCAGCAGTCTTAATTCCATAAGGGTCGAGGAGTCCCCTAGTTGGAGGCAAAAGGAAAGATGATCCTTTGTCAGCACCCAAAGGGGGAGAGGATTTGACTGTCTCTCATATTTTTGAATCGGTAACTTCCAAATCACGGCTTAGTTCCGTTGTTGCCCCGACTCGGGCTGAATAGGCATGCGAGGGTGTATCAGATGCTATTGTTGATGGCTAATATTTCCCTTGAACCGAGGTGCGTTTGGCAAGCGATCTAGGGGAGACTAATTCCGAAGCTCCTTAGAGGCAAGGGGCAGCCCCGATCCCGATCGAGGTCGTTGAAGTGAGTGATTCCCCTTCTGAATCGGCCTATCATTCAAGGGAGATGCAAGATATCCCCAATGTAGAGTCTCTCAGCGTGGGGACTCCCATGGGTGATAAATATGTGTTTGAAAAGTCTTTTGTTGCGCCCAAGGAAAAGCCTAAGCATGATATTTCGTTTATTTTTACCGAGATAGACAAGCTATGCAAGCAGGTGATCTATCTATAAATTCTACTTAGCGGTGCAACCTTTGCCCTTCTAACCATGTTTCCTCCATGGTTTCAGGCCAATGTGCTGTATGACCAAACCGTCACCATGAATGATCACTTCCTACTTCCTGGTGGTTCCATTCAAACTTTACTGCCTAATGCAGTGTTGATGCTACGGCCCTGCGGCATGAATCCATGGTCGTCCCAACAGCAGATTGTAAGATGGCGACACGTCTATCACTTGGAAATCAATATTGAACAAATTTGGCCCCATTTGTAAGCACAGACTAATTTCCCTAATGGTGGACCTTTAGGATCCATCGAAGGCTTTCACGTTGATAGCTCCATCCTTTATCTCATGCAATCCCTTTCCCAATTTCATGAGTGTTATCAATGGACAAATGTTGAGACTGGAACCCCCATCAATCAGGATCCTGGTGATGACATAATCTTCGTATTGCATAGTGATGTGCAGTGCTTTGTTGTGTCCCAACCCTTCAGGTGGTAGATCCTCCTCATGAAAAGTAAGTTTGTGACTTTCCAATACATGTCCTACCATGTTGGCCATTTCCCCGCCAGTGATGTTGCTGGGTACGTAAGCCTCACTAAGTACCCTTAGAAGAGCGTTCTTGCATGCCTCAGAGTTTTGTAGCAACGCAAGCATGGAGATTTGCGCCGGTATTTTGTTCAAATGGTTGATGACCTAGCATTCCTTGGCTTGTATCTTTCTCCAAAGATTGTCCGGCCCTATCTCAATGATGGTTGTCCTATTAGTGGTCTGCTTTCTTGACTCGGCTAAGTGTTCAGGGGTATAAACTCTACCAGTTCTTGTCATACCCTATGCGTCAACAGTTTCCTTGAACCTAACCTTGCCTTTCCTCCATGCCTCGGTTGTCTAGTATGATGTTATAACCTTTGTATGGTATTGTGTCATGGTCGACATTGCCACTGGGATCGGCGTGGGCATCTTTACTCCGAACGGAGCATGTACCTTGGGTGGTAAATACTACAACTTCGAATAGTGTAGGTGTACTTGCTGGAGACACGAACTCGACCTCAATTAGTGCTGGTGTCTTTATAGATGACGGTGTTTCAATCTCAAGCGGCACAGACATATTTACCTCAACGTCCTTAGATGGTTGAATCTGGACTATGATAGAATTAAGAGTAACTATTGGTTTCTTTGGGTCATCATCTCATGCGATTAACCCGATCGACCCCTCGGAATCCCAATCATCTTCTATTTCAATCATGTGAACGCCTCCACCCGTATTGTCTGGTAGAGGGTTTTTGCGGACATTCAAAGTAGGCTCCTTTGCCATAATAATCTTGTTGTCAATCAGAGCCTGGATCTTGTCTTTTAGAGAACGACATTCGTCGATGGTGTGTCCCTTCATGCCAGAATGGTATGTGTGCACATGATTTGTTTGGATTAACCCATTGAGAAGGTTTCTCATGAGTTATATCGGGGATAGGGGTGACATAACCAGCAACCTTGAGTCTCTCGTACAACTGGTCAATAGGCTCGGCAATGGGTGTATATTGTTTAGGAGGTCTACGATCAAATTTGGCTGAGGTCTAGGGAAGTTTTGGCGTGTAGGGGTGATTGATAGTGGGATGGTTGAGCATTATAGGCTTGGTAAACATGTGCAGGTTGGGAGTATCTGAGTGAAGTAGGTTGATATGTGGGAGGTGGAGTTTGGTAAGAGGGTGGGGGTGCTTGGTAGTTTGGTGTAGGCAAATATGTGAGTGGAGCCATCAGGTAGGTTTGGTATTTGATGGGATATTTGGTTCTCTGTGCAACAATTACGGCCACTACGTCCCTTTTCTTGAATGCACCACCAGACTGTAAGGACTTATTTGTAGCTTTCAAGGCCTCAAAATTTGTAACCATACCACTTTTGATTCTATCTTCGATCCTTTCATCCAGTTTGATAATGTTAGAGAATGTATGGCTCTTAATCAACATTAGTCGTTCATAGTACTGCGGGTCTTGAGCCCGGACAAAGAATTTATTCATTTGTTCTTCCTCTAAGGGAGGTCTAACCTTAGAAGCTTCGGACCTCCAGCGAGTAGCATACTCACGAAATGTTTCTGTAGGTTTCTTCTCTATATATTGAATATAGAATACATCCGGTGCATTCTCCGTGTTGAACCTGAATCTGTCTATAAATTCGGACGCCATGCTTACCTAGTTTGACAACTTCTTTGGATCTTGGCTAATGTACCAGGACAAAGCATCTCCTTTCAAGCTCTTCATAAAAAGCTTCGAGCATATTTTCTCTTCTTTTCCTACTCTAACCAGCTTGTCACAGTACATTCTCAAATGGACTCAGACTACGCACGTAAATCAAGAAACATCAAATGGAGCTAATAGATGTCTCAAAATGCAGAAATAAGGGTTAGTACTCAAAATAACCTATCGGGTCTTCACATTCTCCACATCTAAAAGAAATGTTCGTACTCGAACAGATATAGAAAAATACCTGCCACAGAGAAAAATTTGGGTATCTACTCTGCATATCGGACTCGGACCCCATGTAGCTGCCTCGATCGACTGACCTCTCCATTGCACTTCCACAGAGGGAAAACTCCTAGATCTCAACTTTCGAACCTGCTAGGCTAGAGTAGCCACTGACTCATTCTCATAGGCTAAATTCTCATCAACCTGAATTGTGCTGAAGTCCAAAACATATGAAGGATCACCATAACACTTCCGGAGCATAGAAACATGAAGCACTAGGTGAATACCCGATAATCTACGTGGCAATGCAAGTCTGTAGGCCACCACCAACTCTCTCAAGTACCTCAAAGTGGCCAATATACTGAGGGCTCAGCTTGTCATTCTTCCCGAACCTCATCACACCCTTCATGGGCAAAACTCTAAGAAAAACCTTCTCACCCACCATATATGCAACATCACAAACCTTCTGATCAACATAACTCTTCTATCTAGATTGTGTTGCATGAAGCCTATCCGGAATCAACTTGACTTTCTCCAGGGTATCCCAAAACAAATAAGTGCCTAATATAGCCTCTCGGAATAAATCAACCAACTGGAGAATTACACCACATCCCGTATAAGACCTTATAAGGAGACATCTGAATACTCGATTAATAGGTGTTGTTGTAGGTAAACTCCGTAAGCGGTAAGAACTGATCCCATAAACCACCAAAATCCATAACACGAGTATGTGACTTGTCCTCCTAGATCTGAATGGTGTAGTAGGACTACTCGTTTGTTTGGAATGAAATGTTATACTCAACTCAACCCGTGTACCTAACTCACACTGCATAACTCTCCATAAATGTGATGTAAAATATGTTCCTCGATCGGAGATAATAGACATCGGTACGCTGTAAAAAGGGTCAATCTCCCCAATATGGATATGAGCCAACAACTCTTAAGAATAGGTAGTCACAACCATTATGAAATATGCAGACTTAGTCGGTCTATCCATAATAACCCACAATGTATCAAATTTCTTCGAAGCCCGTGGGAGCCCAACAACAAAATCCATGGTAATACGCTCCCACTTTTGTTTGGGAATATTAAGTCTCTAAAGCAAACTGCCCGGCCTCTGGCGTTCATACTTCACTTGCTGACAGTTTAAACATCGAGCCGTATACTCCACTAATTATTTCTTCATCCTTCTTCACCAATGGTGTTACCTCAAATCCTGATACATCTTGGCAGTACCCAGATGAATGGAGTACCATGAACTGTGGGCCTCCTCAAAAATAAATTCGTGCAACACGTCTACATTGGGCACACAAATCCCACCATGCATTTGCAACACCCCATCATCTCCAATAGAAACCTCTTTGGCATTACCGTGTTGTACCATGTCCTTAAAGACAAGCAAATGGGGGTCATCATAACGTGTGACTTTATTTTAGCTTGAAGTTGTATCCTCAATTTCTCCTATTTACTCATATGCAATGTTGGTCACTCGGTATCAGATATGTAATGACTGTTTGTGATGCTGCGGATGGACTATCGAGACTATGGATGCTTTATCATCGCTTTAGTATGTTGTGCAATTTTGGATATGGATATGTTGGTGGATCTTTCTGTTATTTATATGAGGAATGAAATGGCATCTTATATCTTGTTGAAAAGTGTAGAATAGAGAAGATTAATTGATTGCATAGTGGTTGTTACTATGGTAGAGTCATGGGAATATGTTGATTAAATATTAGCAGGTGCATTATCTCCTTTGAGAATACTTGAGATCATATGTTTCGTATGAGACTTCTATTTAGTGGTAATACCATTTTGGGGCACTTGTGGAAGTTGGATTGATTGAATATGCATCGATAGATAATCGAATTGTGTTTTGACTTGTGTGATGCATATGAGGAGATTCAGCTAGAAAGCAACACAAGGTCTTGGTGAGTTAGGAAGGAAGGTTTTGCGAGTTTATCAGATAAGGTGTGTGTGGCTCCAAACCAAGTGGGGGAGTCTACCATTGGCGATCAGGTCATTTAGGAATGTATTGTTGTGGTTCCAAGATCTAGATGCATTACGGATTTGACATGGTTTGAGAAGGGGTTCGTCGAGGATGATTTGGGAAAGGAATATGCTGGATACATTGATGTAATATATATTATGGATATATGAATGGTGTGAAATGACTTAGATTTGATATTCATTGCGAATGTAGTGTGCATGGGAAATGAATCACTAGATGCTTCTTCTTGGTTATTCATGTGCTGGGGGCACAAGACGTTTGGCTCGTATTTGATGACGCATTAGAGATCGAGGCAAGGTGAATGACTTTCGAGAAGGATCCAATGGGCTAAAGACTCATATGTGGTATTTAAAGATTTTTAGAGTTGGGTAAGGCTAGGACATGAGATTTGCATGAGATGATGCTGAGAGTTGTGGTATTTTGATATCACTATTGATATTACATGAGCTTATTAGATAGATGAGGGAAATAACTTCATATTCATTAAAAGGTTCATTAGGACAGGTATTTCGGTTTCAGGTACTTCTAGTCTAGCAATCTATGTGACTTGGTTGATTTAAAGGGATTCAGTTCTGATGGTTTGACTATGTGTTAATGGGTTTAGAAGAATTCACGATGGTTATACCATAGCTCGAGGTTGATTCTTTCTACAGGTATAGAAGGTGTGTCGCGCGTGGTGATGTCCTCCTGGAGTGAGTTAAATATAAGGTTCTTAGTTGATGAGATTTTTATCTTGTTTGTGATTTAGAGTTGATTATTTTTTCTTCTTCTTATTTTCACAAGTTAGCATGATGGTTGTGGTATGCCGTATGGAATTGAGAAGTTGCAAGTACAAGGTTGCGATTTAGCTTCGAAGGGAAGGTCATGCGTTCTAGAAATCATGCGCGATTTTAGATGTTTAAGAGAATGCTGGTACTATTTGGTATCGCCTGAGAAGGGTGTGTAGTTTTGACTCGCGGATACTTGATTAGTATTATAGTGATTACCTGATTTTGGGCTATTGAGGTTCATATTTTGCTACGTAGCATGGAATATATATGTGAGTATTTTCCATGAGATGATTGTGTGCAAGTGAGGTATCAGTCATATAAGTAGTAGAGTTGGGATCAGATATGCAAATTTTGGTATCCCTAGTGTTAAATGACTGGATATTCTCGTAGGCATACTATCCCTTGGTTGCATGCTATGAGGATATATTAAGAATTGGATAGTTGACTGTATGTGTTATGGATAGGTTTCTATGGGCTTTTGGAAGGTCACTTACCTGTTTGCCGATGATCGGAATTGGTTTGGGGGCTATTTGTAGGTACATTGAGAATGTGTATTCTATATTAGATGATGCTTGCTTACTCTAGTGCAACATTTACGGTGGGTGTATCATCAGGCGAATTTGATATTATTCATGCCCTGGTTTGTTCATATGTTTCCTCATATGCTAAGATGATATGAGAGATTACGTGATTGCTCACACGTATGTTTTGGTTCTATTTAGGAATTATGGTAGTATATGCGCGAGATGGCTTTTTATGATATCGAATTGATTATTACCCTTTAGCAGTGCTTACATTTATCCATAGTGTATTATGTTTATTCATCGTCCCATAGTTGTATTTATGCACTCTATTGTACTTAATATGGACACACATGTGTTTAGTGAGCAATTTGGCTCGATGGGTATTCCTAATTAGATTGATATGTGTGTAGGATCGGGTTGCACACCACAACAATACTGTGATGAGATGTGATTCCTTATTCTTAGTTCATGTGTTATGCTTCAACTATGTGGAAATACTTCATAAGGATATGTTCAATATTTCCTACCTTTTAAACTTTCTCAACATCTTTGTTATTTTACCCTCTTACTATTATTTGTCATGTTTCAGTTATTGCTTGTTTGATGTACTGACCACATTGTGTGAGGTTCCATGTTGATTTTAGTGTGAATTGTCACTTAATCTGTTTGTAATGGGAGACCAGGTTTTTGAACCTAGAATTTGCACTATCGAATTGGGTTAAGGAATTTTTGGAAGAGTAATATTATTATTCCGTGCATAATTTGGTAATGATCCTTGTCAGACAAGAGAACTCCACAACTTATTGATTTCGGGGATGGTAATGAATTTTTGCATGTTTCTTTTATCATTAGCAGCGTCGTAAGGGTTTGCAACAAGGCTTTATTTTATATGAAATATATTACTGCTACCAGGTGTAGAAATGAGCAGCTATTGTGGTTGGAAGGTTACTACTACGATTACATGAGTTATGGGTACATCGTGTGGTTTAATCTTGGCAGTGTATTGATGGCTTGATGGAGCTTGATGAGATTGATATATATGTACAAGGATTAGATCTTATAGGGTATTCCGGATATTGGATTTAGTTCCACGCTATGTAGGCGAAGGTCGAAGGAAAAATCTTCAGTAGATGTCGTGTTCATAGACTTATATGGACTGTGGTACCATGGGGTTACTCATGGGTACAGGTACGATGAGTTTATTCAGCTCGGGTGTACATTTTATGTGACCCAAATCCAAATCTTACAACATTAAATAACATGTGTCTCGGATTGCAGGTGCATTTCATGTGGCGTGGTTCAAAGATACGTTTTAGATAATGTTGAAATCTTCTTAAAAATATTTAAAAGCGATTAATAAGTTAAAATATACAATAGTCTAAAACATGTACTAAATTCAGATAATAGGCCAATTATGAGAGTTTAAACAACCGTGCTAAAACCACCGGAATCCGGGGGTGCCTAACACCTTCCCTCGGGTTAACAGAATTCATTATCCAGGATTTCTGGTTCGCACACTTCACATGAAAAGTCGAGTTCTCCTCGATTTGAGATTTAAATAAACTGGTGATTTAGGACACCAATTAGAATATTCCAAGTGGCGACTCTAGATAAATTTGAATAAATAATCACATTTCGAATAATGTCACTTAAAGTGGAAAAACTCCCTTATTTACTACCTTTGGATGGTGAATAAAAAAAGGAGGTGTGACAATTTCAACCATATTATTTGTAGATAAATCAGCACAAACGGTATGCTCGACGGAGAAGAGGAATTATCATTACTGGTATGTCCATGAGCCACACTTGTAGATGGTAGTTGTTACAGGGTTAATTTTCGCAAAATCAACACTGCACGGCAGTAGCTCGCAGCCACTTCAGCCCGTCACTTTTTCACACAACACAGCCTTACTTAGACAATTTCAGGCTTGAACCAAACTTAAGAACACACACACAGTTTGCGGGTAAAAACCCAACCTTTATTATCTCTCTCAGAATAATACAAGGAATCACGTTTTTAGGCTTGGCTCACAAGTGTTTTCTGAATGCCTTAGCCATATACGAAATGCATATAAATAAAGGGGCTGCCAATGGCAGTTACAAAGGGGGACAGTTACAAAGGGGATCATGTCAGCCACTTGCCCATGATCTTTGATCATGTCTTCAACCACTTGCCCATGATCTCGGACATGCATTCAACCACTCGCCCATGATCTCGGATGTGGCTGCTTAGCCCACACTTCATCATGTGCCGCGCCCCAGCTTCGTCATATGCCGCGCACACAGCTTCGTCACTTGCCGCGCATGCTTGCATCCGGCCTGCCCGCACCTTGCCCCGCTTTAGCCTTGGACCTTGCCTCGCCCTTAACTTCATAGCCACGCCCTGCCATGAGTTAAGCCGTCCCACCGATCCGCGCGCATGCCTTTGTCAAGTGCCATGCGTCTATTGCCTTAGCCGATGCCCACAAACTCAAGGCTGCCTTGCCGACACTCCAGCCGCCTTGTCTTTGCTGTCTTGCCTAAGCCCATCACCACTTAGACACTCGCCCAGCGCCATACATTGCTTCAAGAGGACATGTCAAGGGGCAATGTACAAGCCCTTGACACGCATTCTGTCCGACATGCCTCATGTCTCATTTTGGGGGTCTAACAAACCACCCCCACTAGTTGAACTCGACGCCCTCGTCGAGGCTGATTTCAAATACTCTTCAATTAGATCGTTGAATTGCCACAATGAACTCCCTTTCTCCCAAGTCGCATCTGCCTCGGGCTTGTTCTTCCAGTGAATTAAAAATTCTGTCCGCCTATTTTTCTTGTGCATCCCAAGTACCCGGTGATCAAGAATTTTTTCAATTTCGTCCTCAATCTGATTGCGCACTTCAGGAGGAGCTCTCTTGATCTTGTGCCTTTCCGGATCTTCGGGATCTTCCACATAGGGTCGCAAGTAACTCACATGGAAGGTAGGGTGAATTTTCATTCTGTCCGGCAACTTCAACCGGTAAGCCACCTCGCCCACCTTTTCAATGACTTCAAACGGACCATCAAATCTTGCAACCAAGGCTCTATGCCTTACCCTGCTATCAATTTTCTTCCATATTTGCGGAGTAAGCTTCAACAAGACCTTGTCGCCCACTTTGAACTCCAATGGCCGCCTATGCTGATCAGCATATTTTTTCATTCGTTTCTGTGCCACTTTCAGACTATCAGCAGCTTCGTCCATCATCATCTGTCTATCCAGCCCATACCGATATGCTGCAGGACATTTCCCTCCGGTCTTCTGTTGTGCCATCTTCGTAGGCAGTCTTGGCTGCCTGCCCAACACAATCTCCATTGGACTCTTCTCTGTAGCTGACGATTTGTGCAAGTTGTAGGACAATTGTGCACAATCTAGCAAGTCTGCCCAATTCCGTTGGCTTGCAGTCACGAAATGCCTCAAATATTCTTCCAGCAGATGATTGATCCTTTCAGTCTGCCCATCTGTTTGGGGATGATTTGCTGTTGAAAATTTCAGATTAGTGCCCAGCAAGTTGAATAAATAAGTCCAAAACTTGCCAGTGAATCTTGCATCCCGATCGCTCACAACATCTTCCGGCATCCCGAAGTGTTTCACTACATGCTTAAAAAACAATTCCGCCGCAACTTTTGAGGGACATTCCGTTGGAGCAGCCATAAAGACAGCATATTTGGAAAATCTGTCCACCACTACCATAACCGAAGATAGCCCATTTACCTTAGGAAAGCCGCTGATAAAATCCATAGAAACAGATTGCCATGTCTCTTCAGGGATTGGCAAAGGTTGCAACAATCCTGCTGCTTTCTTCCGTTCCGTTTTATCGAGCTGACAAACAAGACAGCTTTTCACATAAGCTTCGATGTCTTGTTCCATTCGTGGCCAGAAATAATACCTTGACAGCAATGCCATCATCCTCTCGATACCCGGATGACCAGCCCAAAGTGTATCGTGAGATTCCTTCAGCAACTCACGACGTAGTCCGTTACCCAATGGTACGACGATTCTCCCCCCTTTGAAATGGAGTAGATCGTCCTCGATCCAGTACCGCCGCACGGTACCTTCCTTCACTAGATTCATTGTGTTCATATACACTGGATCATTTTTAGCAGCTGACTTGATTCGATCCACAAAATCCGATTCAAGTCTTGAAATTGAATAAACAGCAACAATGACTTCTTTCCGACTCAAAGCATCCGCTACCTGGTTGTGTTTTCCTGGCTTGTGCTCCCACACAAAGTCGTATTCAGCTAGAAATTCCTGCCAACGTGCTTGCTTTGGACTTAACTTCTTCTGAGTTTTGAAGAAGGTATTAGCCACATTGTCCGTCCTTACGACGAACTTTGTCCCCAACAAATAAACACGCCAAATTTGCAAGCAGTGAACAACAGCAACCATTTCTTTCTCGTGCGTTGAGTATCTTTGTTCTGCCTCATTCAGTTTCCTGCTCTCAAAGGCCACTGGATGACCTTCCTGAATCAAAACGCCTCCAACAGCCTTGTCGGATGCGTCTGTGTGGACTTCAAATGGTAACTCAACATCGGCAAGCCGCAATATTGGTCCTGTGGCCATGGCTTCTTTTAACCGACAAAATGCAGCCTCGCACTTCTCTGACCAATCCCATTTAACATTCTTTTTCAACAAATCTGTTAAAGGAGCAGCCCTTTTTGAGTAACCCGCAATGAACTTCCGATAATAGTTAGACAACCCAAGGAAAGACCTTAACTCTTTCACAGACTTAGGTACCTGCCAATCTACAATAGCCTGCACCTTAGTCGGGTCCATCCGCACTTGATTTTCACTTACCAAGTGTCCCAAGAATTTAATCTCCTGTCTGGCAAACTCACACTTTTCTTTCTTCACATATAGTTCGTACTCCCGCAACCGAGACAGTACTTTTTCTAAGTGTGCAGTGTGTTCATCCAAATTATGACTATAAATAACAATGTCGTCCAAATAAACAACGACAAAATTATCTAAGTACTCATATAACACATCATTCATAAGGTTGCAAAACGTAGCAGGAGCGTTCGTCAACCCAAACGGCATAACTAGGAACTCATATGAGCCATACCTTGTAACACAAGTAGTTTTTGACTCATCGCCTTCAGCTATCCGCACCTGCCAGTAACCAGATCTTAAATCCAGCTTCGTGAACCATCTTGCCCTGCTCAATCTATCCATCAAATCCTGCACCAATGGAACGGGGTATTTGTTCTTTACCGTGACTTTGTTCAGCGCCCGATAGTCGACACACATCCTTAGCGTCCCATCCTGTTTCTTTTGGAATAAAACAGGTGCACCAAAGGGAGCTTTAGATGGCTGAATTAGCCCTGCATCCAGCAGCTCGTTCAAACTTTTCCGCAACTCGGCTAATTCCTTCGGCGCCATGCGATAAGGAGGTTGTGCAGGGGGCGTTGAACCCGGTATCAACTCTATTTTATGATCAATAGCCCTCCGTGGTGGCAGCTTCTTCGGCAACTCTGGTGGCATCACGTCAGCAAAATCGCTCAACAGTTTAGCAACACAGTCTGGTACATCAACCTTCACGTCAGGCTTCATTTCCACCAAGGCAGCAAGGATTGTCTCATCTCCTCGCTTCAACCCTTTCTCAACCATCATGGCAGAAATCGTTTCAGCCTTCTGTTTACTTTCTTCTTTCCCATAAGGATAAACAGCCTTCACAAAACCAGGAGACGTCTCATTCATGATCATTACTCTGTCCAAGTGAGGCATTGGAACGAAGCAATGTTTCTTCATAAAATCGATTCCGAGGATCACCTCAAAATCTTCCATAGGCATCACCATCAAGTTTACCTTCCCCTTCCAGTTCCCCACAGACATGGGAACGTCGTAAGCCATGCCGTCAATGGGTTTGGCTTTGGTATTCACTGTCTTTACACAGGAAGAACTTTTTGACAATCTCAACCCATATTTCTTTACCAAACTGGCACACATAAGGGTGTGAGTAGCCCCTGTGTCAACCATGGCTATCACACTTTTCTCCGCAATTTTCATCTCGATGTGCATCAACACAGATTGAGAGCTTGTCTCGTTGACATTCAACAGTTGCAAGGGGTTTACATAGGCAACAACCCCATCTTCGCCTTCTCCCTCTCGTTCATTTTCCTTTGCAAGCAACGCATTCACCCGCCCTCTGTTCGGACAGTATTTTGCGAGATGAGAACCACCACACGTCCAGCAACCATCAGACTTTTTGTTTGCGACGCCCTTATTGTGACAGACCCCATCAGCAACTTTTCCCTTTTCGACAAATTCTTTCCGAACTTCTTTCCTCCATTCCCCTTTCTTCTCTGCCCGTTTCTTAGGCTTTGAAGTTGAGGGAACATCAGAAAGATTACGAGTGCTGCGATAATCAACTAGTGAGTCGGCCGCAGCAATGGCACTTGGGAGATCTTTCACGTTCTGTCTCCGAAGTTCATTCTGCGCCCAGGCCTGCATTCCCGAAATGAAATTGTGCAATTTATCCTCCTCAGACATGTTCTGAATATCCAAAAGCAAGGAAGAGAATTCCTTGATGTAATCTCGAATAGATCCCGTCTGTCTCAAACGTTTCAGGCGGTCCCTAGCAATCCAAGAAGCATTGCTAGGCAGGAACTGGCTCTTCATTTCCTCCCTAAGCTTGTCCCACGTATCAATTTTAGGTCTGCCTGAACTCGCATCATCCGTCATACGCGTTCTCCACCACAATTTAGCATCTCCCGTGAGGTACATGCTCGTAATTGTGACCTTTTCCGTATTCGGAACTTTGGCAGCAACAAAGTATTGCTCCATGTCCCACAGAAAATTTTCAAGTTCTTTCACACTACGCGTTCCACCAAATGCCTTTGGGTCCGGGATCTTTAGTTTCGAGCGTTCTTCACTGGCTTGGCTTGGAGCAGCCAACGCCCTTCGAAGAACAGCGTTCTCAGCCTTCAAGTCGTCGATCTCCTTCTTTAGATCTTCAACTATACTGTTTGTCGCCTCACACGTTTGTTGGATCCCATCGCGGAACTGATCTGCCCCGTCCTTCAGTCGGTAGATCTCTGTAATTAGATCTGCCAAGTCTAACGTATCATCAGTTACGCCGATTAGCGCTTCCAACCGTGCAACTCTGTCGCGCAGGTCCGATGTAGACCCACCCGCCATGTTCGAGAGTTACAACCTGGCTTTGATACCAGTTGTTACAGGGTTAATTTTCGCAAAATCAACACTGCACGGCAGTAGCTCGCAGCCACTTCAGCCCGTCACTTTTTCACACAACACAGCCTTACTTAGACAATTTTAGGCTTGAACCAAACTTAAGAACACACACACAGTTTACGGGTAAAAACCCAACCTTTATTATCTCTCTCAGAATAATACAAGGAATCACGTTTTTAGGCTTGGCTCACAAGTGTTTTCTGAATGCCTTAGCCATATACGAAATGCATATAAATAAAGGGGCTGCCAATGGCAGTTACAAAGGGGGACAGTTACAAAGGGGATCATGTCAGCCACTTGCCCATGATCTTTGATCATGTCTTCAACCACTTGCCCATGATCTCGGACATGCATTCAACCACTCGCCCATGATCTCGGATGTGGCTGCTTTGCCCACACTTCATCATGTGCCGCGCCCCAGCTTCGTCATGTGCCGCGCACACAGCTTCGTCACATGCCGCGCATGCTTGCATCCGGCCTGCCCGCACCTTGCCCCGCTTTAGCCTTGGACCTTCCTCGCCCTTAACTTCATAGCCACGCCCTGCCATGAGTTAAGCCGTCCCACCGATCCGCGCGCATGCCTTTGTCAAGTGCCATGCGTCTATTGCCTTAGCCGATGCCCACAAACTCAAGGCTGCCTTGCCGACACTCCAGCCGCCTTGTCTTTGCTGTCTTGCCTAAGCCCATCACCACTTAGACACTCGCCCAGCGCCATACATTGCTTCAAGAGGACATGTCAAGGGGCAATGTACAAGCCCTTGACACGCATTCTGTCCGACATGCCTCATGTCTCATTTTGGGGGTCTAACAGTAGTGATGCTGGCCTTGTGGAAAAAGTCGAAGGTGAGGAGTTGGGATAACTCTGGTTCTCTTGTGGTGAGGTAGGCTTGATGTGGTCTGTTGGTAAGGTAGATTAATAATCAATGGATCAATAGTGGTCCTAGTAGAGGAGTTGAGCACCATAACATCCTGTGAAGCAAAAGGAAAAATAGACTCATAAAAAATAACGTGACGAGAAACATAGAATTTGGAAGAAGCCATGTCAAAGCATTTATATCCTTATGTACTTTACTGTATTCCAAAAATATACACGGACGAGATCTAGGAAAAAGTTTGTCCTTTGCGTAAGAAAGAAACCAAGGAAAGCATAAACAACCAAAGATGCGCAAAAAAGAATAATCAGGATTCATATTAAACAATACACGAAATGAGGCTTTATTGTTCAACCGGGGAGTGAGTAATCTATTAATTGTATAGACAACCGTCTCAAATGCAGTTGTCCAAAACTGATGAGGAACATTGGCATGACGTAGAAGGGCACGCCCGGTTTCAGCAAAATGTATCTGTGTTTTCTCTCGGCACAACCATTTTGTTCAGGTGTATAGGGGCACGAAGAACGTTGCACAATTCCATTATCTCTCAAATAAATTTTTAAGGTTTGAAACTCTCCTCCCCAGTCTGCTTGAAAGCATTTAATAGGGCAACCAAAATATATTTCAACAATAGTACGACATTGAATAAAAACTGAAGTATTTAGATTTAAAACGAAGAAAACAAATCCATGTATATTTGCTGAAATGATAAAAAAAGATGACATAATAATGATAACCATCCTTCGAAGCTACTGGAGATGGGCCACAATCATCATAACAAACTAATTCTAAAGGCCTTGTGGCCTTGAAGCTAGACTCTTTAAAAGGAAGTTTATGACTCTTACTAACAGCACATGTGATGATGACGCAAGCACGTTGGATGGTAAAGCATGACGAACTGTAGGGTAAGATGCATGAGCTAGACGAGCATGCCAAACGCCGAGAGAAGCTGTATAGGAAACAGGTGATGAAGAGTGCAACACCAGAAGAGAATATAAGTCGCCACTACTCGACCCCTTGTGTCGAATTTTTCTCATTGCCAAATCCTTAATAAAAAAATAGTTAGGAAAATAGTCGACAGACTCTTGAGTAGAATTAGTAAAGGAGCTAATTGATAATAAATTGTGAGTAGTAGAAGGAAAAAAAAAAAAAGTACGACCCAGTACAATACCACTCAGTGGTGTCTGGGGAGGGTAGTGTGTACGCAGCCTTACCCCTACCCTGGGGTAGAGAGGCTGTTTCCAAATAGACCCCCGGCATAAATCCCCAGAATTTGCTCCTGGGGAGACTCGAACTCACAACCTCTCGGTTGTAAGTGAGGGTTGGATCCATTACCTAATGTCACTGCTTCGGGGCCTTGATACTCAAAGTGAATCCCTAGATTATCAAGGTCTGCTGTGAGATGATGTATGGTGCCACTATCCATTATCCAGGTTTGTGTAGGTGGATTGGGAGAACTGGAAAGATTAGAAGTGGAGCGGCCAGACACCATGCTGCTAGCTCGTAGTGAAGGACATACACGTGCAATATGATCTTTTCCTTCACAAATTATGGCAAATAAGTCCGGCGTAGTCAGAAGATTGTTGATTTGCTTTAGTTGATTGGTTAGATGCTTGAAAGTTACTATTTTGGTTACTCTATGTGAACCCTTGGATGGAGAAGCATCTGCGACCACGCCCTCCTCGTCCTCTACCACGCCCTCGGGTGGTAGAAATAGAACTCTAAGTGAACTGAGTGGTGGGTGCAATAACATTAATGGTCTCATCTCTTTTTAACTGTCTTTCTTCATTAAGAAGAAGGCCGTATAATGCATCAAATATAATGTTTTCTTGACGTGATTGTAGTGACCTAGTGAAGGGCCGATAGGTAGGGCCTAGTTCAGCAAGAACAAATTTAACTAAATCATCATTGTAAATCAGATGTTGTAATGCAGCTAATCTATCCGCGATCCCTTTGGCCTTTTGTACACAGGCCTCAATATTTGCATTGTCGCCACGCAAGGTATGCAACTGCATCTTGAGTTCACGAATTAGTGACTTCGATCCTGAAGCATATGAAACAATAGGTTTATCCAAAGCTGCACGAGCAGTCTCTGCTCCAACTAATTGAGGCAGGATATTTTCAGAAACTAATGCAACAATCCAACTTAGCACAAGTTGGTCTTTTTGTACCCATACTTTGTAAGCAGGATTTAGCGTATTCTGATTAAGAAACTGTGTCGGAACTGGCTCGTGCTACCATCAATATGATGGTTGAGACCACAACCACATACCATTGGCATAAACTGTGTCTTCCACAACAAGAAGTTTGGTGATGTGAGTTTTACCGGTAGTTGATGCGCAAGATTTGGTGAAGACATAAAAGATGTGAGATATTGAGCATGTGTTTTTGGTGTAGTAGAGGTGGACGAGGAGTTGATATAATTACCCATATCAATAATGTCGTCGTTCTCTGTTAGTGAAAAAAATTTCCTCGGATTGATTAAACCACTTAAGGCTCCGATACCATCACAAACTCTTTCATTCACTGATTGTCATGTGTGATTACAACAAGAATATATATAAGGAGTTCCATGATCTATAGAACTCCTAAGTCTATAGACATACAAAGAGCAATATAATACAAGTTCGTATACTATAGGGAACCTAAACCTACAACAAATAAATAACTTTAACCAAAATTCTAGTTGATCTAGGATTATTCTTTACGTAAAGGAGTACTCTACATGTGTGATGTTAGTATTGGTTATAATAAGAAAGACTCGATCTCATTCTTTAAAGAAAATAGATCTCCACTCTGTTGTAACACCCGAAATCTAGCTTGATTGCTGCATTCAAATGGGAGGGGAGAGGGGAGAGGGGAGAGGGAAGAGGGATATGAATTAATGAATTAATAGAAACATAGAAATGATCAATTCATAAACAATCCTCTCAAAATGTAAAATAGCTCCTCTTAGCAACAACATCCGAAAAAAAAACAAGTGAATGTATAATCCAAAGTACAGGTAACGAAATGAGCCATCATCATCCTCCTAAATAAAGAGATGGCAATTCATATATATAGAGACAAAAGCAAATTATCATGCAGGATTTAAAATAGAGTTCTACATTAGAAAGCAGAGTAGAACCCTTCCTAAGACTAAACTTTTAGTAACAATTATTGTTGACAGCTTCAGGCCCTCCGCTCCACTCTGCAAATAAAACATGCATCCAAATATAAAAAAATGACTATGAGAATAATTGATCTTAACAAGAGTTACTAATTACTCCCTCCATTCTCTTTTCAGTGATCATTTCAAGGGTTTGACACACCCATTAAAAAAATTACTTGATAGTATTAATTAAGTGGTTATTTTACAATAAGAAACCTTTAATATATGCATAGCAAATGTACAAAGAAGTCTTGAAAGACTTCTAATAAGTTTGTTCAACATTTATTACACAAGGGGAATCTTGGGAAAAAAATTAGTATGTTTTTGATTCTTGTAAAGTTATTTAATTACTATTTTAACACAAATTTAAAAGGGAATGGAGGGAGTATTAAGTAGGATTGACAACTTAGAAAACTAAAGGAAACAAGGAAATCCAAAATATAAAGATCTATAATGATGATTATGAATTTCTCAATCAAGAATAAAAGCTTAATTAGGGATAATTACAATTACTTAAACAGTCAATTGTTAAGGGATCGTTTGTTTTGCAGACAATGTTATGCAATGATTATAATGCTGGAATTACATTATTAAGGATTAAAGTAAATAATTGTTTCTTCATTGCATTATAAATGAAATTTTTAACGTAAAATATAACGTTCTTTACAATTTTACCCTTGTTGTAAAACGAATAAAATAAAAGATAAAATCAATTCTTATATGGTCTTCTCTAGATGTTTTATCCCCATAAAATGAATTGCCTTATAAGTGAATGTTAAACTGAAAACTAAGCAATTTATACACAAACTAATAACTTAAAAACTGAAAATAAAATAAGTTTTACTTATTACATTAGTGAAGTGTATTTTGGCTGTTTTAGATTAGATTATTCACACTTTCATAGGTTGCCATTCTACTTTTGTTCCACATAAATAATTAGTTACAGTTGAATTTCTGTAACGTATATATTTACATCTTTCATTTTAAATTCTTAATCAACTCCAAAATGATAGAGTAAGAAAAAAATACCTGATCAGTGGCTGAAGGAGCAGGAGATAAAGCTCCAAGACTTGGAGCTAGAGCTGGAGCACCAGTGGGAGGTAAGGGAGGACTCAATGCGGAAGGAGATGGTGCCGGAGATGTTAACTTCTTTGCAGGAGCCGGAGCCGGTGTTGAAGCAAGAGGTGCTGGTGACGGAGCAGCAGGCGGAGGAGGGGTAGCTGGAGGTGGTGGAGAACTCACTGCAGGCGGAGGAGGATTAGCTGGTGCCGGTGGAGGTGTAGATTGTACAGCTGGAGGAGGTGAAGTTACAGTAGGAGGTGGGGATGAAACAGTGGGAGGTGGTGAAGCAGTTGGCGGTGGCTGAGCTAGCGGCGTTTGTGTGTTAACCGGAGGAGGAGAACCAGTAGGTGTAGGAGAAGCTGGGGTAGTAGTAGGTGTTGGTGGTGCTGGGGTATTAGTGGGTGTTGGAGGAGCTTGGCTAGTGGGTGTTGGGGGTGTTGGTGTATTAGTAGGTGTTGGGGGTGCTGGGGTATTAGTTGGTGTTGGTGGTGCTTGGCTAGTGGGCGTTGGTGGTGCTTGGGTGGTGGGTGTTGGAGGAGCTTGGGTGGTGGGTGTTGGTGGTGCTTGGCTAGCGGGTGTTGGTGGTGCTGGTGTATTAGTAGGTGTTGGTGGTGCTTGACCACCAACTCTGGCGATGACAATGCAGATAAATCCGAACAAAACAACAATTTTCCCCGTCATCTTTACAGCGGAGAGAAGAAAAAGGAAAAGGAGAGAAGAAATTTCTGCTGGTTGGACAGAAAGGTTTAGAGGGGGAATATATATATGTAAGGGTCTTTCTATAGGAAGTACTTTTGAAGAGAGAGTAGAGAGGTGGCAAGTCTTTCTACGATTTGTAGTAACTATCGTATTAGTATACTTAGATCAAATGATGCTTTATTGTTGTCTTACGTTAGTTAATACTACTAAAAGAGTAAAAGACCTCGACTATAGCTAGTAGGTCTCGCACTGGAAATGGAATGTCGACTTCTTGTTCATCTTGTCAAAGAAGTTAGGGTCATTATTTAAGATAGCAAATATTTGTTGGAATAAGATATCAAAGGGAATATAGACATAATTGAAGAGGAACAAACAAATGTGCTGACTTTTTTGGCCAATAAATTAGGCCATTACTATAAAGAAGATATCAGGAAAGATGCAATTATAAGGAAATGGAATTTTTCCTCCAGATTTTAAGCAATCTCGCCAGAGATGGCAGGCATACTTTCGGGACCTTCTTAACGAGGAGGGGGACCGTATCATAGAGTTAGGGGAGTTGGGGCATTCAGAGCGGCATAGAGACCTTGGGTACTGCAGGTGCATTAGGGTGAAAGAGGTCATGGGGGCTTTGCGTAGGAAGAGTAGGGGTCGAGCGACCGGGCCGGACGAGATCCCGGTGGAGTTCTGGAAGTACATGGGTAAATCTGGAGGGGAGTGGCTCTCTAGGTTGTTCAATGTTATCTTCAGGACCAAGAGGATGCCGGAGGAGTGGAGGTGGAGTACAGTGGTGCCCTTGTACAAGAACAAAGGGGACATCCAGTGCTGCAACAACTATAGGGGTATCAAATTAATAAGTCACACGATGAAGGTTTGGGAGAGGGTGATCGAGGCGCGAGTGAGGGAGGTGACTTCTATAGCCGGGAACCAGTCGGTTTCATGCCGGGCCGCTCCACCACAGAGGCTATCCACCTAGTCAGGCGGCTGGCGGAGCAATTCAGGGATAAGAAGAAGGACCTCCACATGGTGCTCATCGACTTGGAGAAGGCGTATGACAAGGTACCAAGGGAGGTGCTATGGAGGTGCTTGGAGGCGAAGAGCGTGCCGGAAGCCTATATCAGAGTAATCAAGGACATGTACGATGGTGCTAAGACTAGGGTTAGGACGGTGGATGGCGAATCAGACCATTTTCCTGTGGTCATGGGGTTACATCAAGGATCAGCTCTAAGCCCCCTCCTGTTTGCCTTAGTGATAGATGCTCTAACCCGACATATCCAAGGGGATGTGCCTTGGTGTATGCTTTTTGCTGATGATATTGTATTGATTGACGAGACGAGGGTTGGCGTCAGTGAGAGGTTAGAGGTATGGAGTCAGACTCTCGAGTCTAAAGGTTTCAAAATAAGCAGATCCAAGACGGAATACCTGGAGTGCAAGTTTGGCGCGGAGCCGAGCGAGGTAGGCAGGGACGTGGTGATTGGTTCCCAGGCCATTGCCAAGAGGGACAGTGTCCGATATCTTGGGTCTGTGATTCAGGGGGACGGAGAGATTGACGGGGACGACACCCATTGAATAGGAGCCGGGTGGGCAAAATGGAGGCTCGCCTCAGGGGTCCTGTGTGACAAGAAAGTTCCACACAAACTCAAGGGGAAATTCTATAGAGCCGTGGTTAGACCTGCTATGCTGTATGGGACGGAGTGCTGGCCCGTGAACAACTCCCATGTTCAAAGAATGAAGGTTGCGGAGATGAGGATGCTTAGGTGGATGTGCGGGCACACCAGATTAGATAGGATTAAGAACGAAGTTATCAGAGAGAAGGTAGGGGTGGCCCCAGTGGATGAGAAGATGCGAGAAGCGAGACTGAGGTGGTTCGGACACGTTCGGAGGAGGGGCCCGGATGCCCCGGTAAGGAGCTGCGAGAGGCTGGAGATTGTTGGCGGTCGGCGAGGTAGAGGGAGGCCTAAGAAGTATTGGGCAGAGGTGATTAGGCAGGACATGATTAGAATGCAAGTTTCCGAGGACATGACCCTTGATAGGAGCGTCTGGAGGTCCAGAATCAGGGTTGTAGGTTAGGGGCTCCTAGAGTCCTTCGCACGTCAGTAGGTTTTCTCATAGACGATTTGTGTGTTAGCGTGTGCCCTCCTGTGGCTGTTAGTTATGATAGTTACTGCACGATTTTATTGCCTGCGATTGTATGTATGTTTCTTATTTTTAGTTAATTATTTTCACTATTTTCTGCGGGAGTCACTAATGCTTTTTGTTTTTGTTTTGTTTTACAGCTGTTTTTCCTTTTGTCCTATGCGCCGAGGGTCGATTGGAAACAACCTCCCTGCCCTTTCGGGTAGGGGTAAGGCTTGTCTACATATTACCCTCCCCAGACTCCCACATGGTGAGAATATACTGGGTAGTTGTTGTTGTTGTTGTTGTTTAGTATCTCTTATAATGTTACCAAAAAAAATTGTACTGCTCTTTACTTTTCTCGGACACCTTGTAGTTTATGTGTTGTTGAAAAACAACAAAGGAAAAAAAGTTCGTATCTTTCACGTTATTTCAGATAAGACTTTGTAATGTGTAATTGTATAGTTAAACCTCAAACATGCTAATGTGAACTTTGGTCAAGCAGCATCCTTTAAAATGATTGCATGCGTGTAGCCCGGACATATTATACTCCTTTTCCCTTCCCTAAATTATGTATAATAATATTATATTCTTTATAAATTTCTTAATTATATATTGGTAAATTCATGCTTAAAGACTTTTATGGTACAATAATTATTAGGTGTACCTCTACGAATAAAATTGGTGTTCAAATTCCACTATGAACGGTCTTGTTTTCGGCACGGAGTATAAATATATATGTGAAAATCATTAAAATTTTAAAAAGAATATAATTTTAAATCTGTAATTTCAAAAGTGTAGCGGGTATATAGTAGATGCTAAAGTTAAATTCGTCGAATATAAATTTAAATTCGCATCTTCACAATAATACACCTATTCTCAAAATCTTAAATCCGACACTGCATATATAGCTGTGCGAGATGAGAGAAGGCAGGCCTCAAAAAACGGGTTGGTATGTATTGATTTTGATTCGAAAGAAAGGAAGATCATTCAACGTAATTGTGAAGCCATTTTAATTTGCTTGCAAAGCAATTCAACTTTCCATACTCTCCACTTTCCACAAATAATTTGAGCTTTTCTTCATTAATAATGATAGTAATCCTCAGCAACAGACAAGTTTATTAAGTGGGAGATCGCCATGTTACCTTTTTTAAAGCCTAACTCATGAGTTTTGCATTATCATTATAACGTAAATAGTTCTGTTTGTTACAAGAATTTCAAATAAGCATTCATAATTAGGTTGATTAAGTTCTCATTCTTTATTTCTTCTACTCTCCTTTTTCAGCTCTTATTGCCCCTCATTATAAATTATATGCACTGCCTTCCATTCTTTCAATCCGTTTAGCATTACACGTAAAGTACTAGCATATATTCAACCAGCTACAAATGCATTTGTATTTGGAAGAATTGTTATTTTTCATGTTACATACACATCTATGCGAACTAACTGATGCATAATTTTTGTTTAAACATAATATATAATTATATCTAAGTTCCCTTCTACTACATATCGATCATCAAGAAGTAACGAGGGTTGTGATACTTTGAACCACTGTTTTTAGAATTCAGATGATGAAATAAATATGACTTCGGCTTTATATAAAAAACTATACATTAAATTTCTTAAGCATCGATGTATAGAGCTTAACCAAGCTCAAATTAGAAAAAGTAGTCCTCGATGGCAAGTTATATTAATTGGCAGAACTTAGTGTAAATATCAAAGGGTTGCTCTGATGGTAAGCAACTCCCACTTCCAACCGAGAGGTTGTGAGTTCGAGTCTCCCCAAGAGCAAGGTGGAAGTTCTTGGAGGGAAGGATGCCGGAGGTCTATTTGGAAACAGTCTCTCTATCCAAGGGTAGGAGTAAGTCCTGTGGACACACTACCCTCCCCAGACCCCACTAAGTAAGATTATACTGGGTTGTTGTTGTTAGTGTAAATATCAGCTTTATGAGTGTACGTGATCATTAGTTGAGAGGTTGAATAGACAAGTTATCTGTAAATCCCTTTCCTTTCGATGGTTTAACAATTCAAATTACCCATGCTGGATTTGCCCACCATTTCATAATTGTACAGCTAGCAGGCTGGATGTTGGGTGGGCCCTATATCAGGCCCAAACAGCTTAGGCCTTGGAGTAAAAGGAATAAGCTCCATATACTTCACTACACGTGTAAAGGATAATTGGGGGTTACCCTTTTAACTGTTGCTCTGTTCCTTTCATTGTTCTACTGTTTATCTTCTTCTTCTTTTCACAAAAAAAAAAAAAAACTTCTTTTGATAAAAGGGACAAGGAAACAGGATACAGCAAGCTGGGGAAATAAATAGTTCCTACCATTAACAGGTCTATTTTAAACTTTCTACTTATCTCGTATATTGTTGGACAAGATAATATTATAAGCTTGATTATTCTGATTTATTCAAACTCATTAAATTGTTACGAATCAAAATTCATTTAAAATTTTGATTACATTGGATATCGTTGTCAGGTAAATCAACAATAATTAATTAATTTAATTCTTATTTTAGTATTTTTGAAATTATAATTTCATTCAATTATGAAATAGTAAAAGATGGAATTTACAGAGTAAGTAATAATATTTTAACAATTTTAATACTGAATAATTCAAAATTACCCCTAAAATCGGTGTTACAAAATGCATGCGCATCAACTACAATGATAAAATAAAATACAGCATCTAGTCGGAATACAAATTACAACAACAACAACAACTACCCATTATAGTCCCACAAAGTGGGGTCTGGCGAGGGTAATATGTAGACGGGTCTTACCCCTACCCGAAAAGGTAGAGGATTGTTTCCAATCGACCCTCGGCTCAGCGAAGGAAAGGAACAACAAAAACAAAAATAACAACAAAAGAGCATTAGTAGATTCAGCAGAAATAGCGTAAATAATTATCTAAACATAAGAACCATAAATAAAATAGCATGCAATAATATCAGACAGTAACTACCAAAAATAACAACCATAAATAACTACCATAAGGGAGACACAATCCAATACACAAATCATCTATGGATAGCCCTGCCAAGCCTCACCCATCCCCGGGTGAGGAGTACGAAAAACTCTAGGGGCCCATATCCTACAACCCTGATACTAGACCTCCAGACTTTCCTATCAAGGGCCATGTCCTCAGAAATCTGCATTCTAGCCAATGTCATGCCTAATCACCTTTCCCCAATACCTCTTAGGCCTCCACCTGCCTCGTCGTGCCAGCCGCTCACAACTCCTCACTGGGGTGTCAGGACTTCTCCTCCGTACATCCTGAATCACCTCAGCCTCGCTTCTCGCATCTTCTCATCCACCGGGGCCACCCCCACCTTCTCTCGAATAACTTCATTCTTAATCTTATCTAACCTGGTGAGCCCGCACATCCACCTTAGCATCCTCATCTCCGCAATATTCATCCTTTGAACATGAGAGTTCTTCACTGGCCACCACTCCGCCCCATACAACATGACCGGTCTAACCACAGCTCTATAAAATTTCCCCTTGAGTTTTTGTGGAACTTTCTTTTCACACAGGAGTCCTGATGCAAGCCTATACTTTGACCACCCCGCTCCTATACGATGGTGACGTCCCCGTCAATCTCTCTGTCCCCCTGAATCAGCGACCCAAGATATCTGACATTGTCCCTCTTTGCGACGACCTGAGATCCAATCATCACATCCCTACCTACTTCGCTCGGCTCGGCGCTAAACTTGCACTCTAGGTATTCTGTCTTAGATCTGCTTATTTTGAAACCCTTGGACTCAAGAGCCTGTCTTCATACCTCTAACCTCTCATTAACACCGACCCTTGTCTCGTCTGTCAAGACTATGTCATCAGCAAACAGCATACACCAAGGCACATTCCCTCTAATATGTCGGTTAAGAGCATCCATCACCAAGGCAAACAAGAGAGGGCGAAGCGCCAATCCTTGATGGAGCCACATATGGTTTGAGTCGTCACCCACCGTCCTAACCCTAGTCTTAGCTCCATCGTACATGTCCTTAATTACTCTGATGTAGGCTTCTGGCACGCTCTTCACCTCCAAGCACCTCTATAGCACCTCCCATGGGACCTTGTCATACGCCTTCTCCAAGTCGATAAGCACCATGTGCAGGTCCTTCTTCTTATCCCTGAATTGCTCCACCAGCCTCCTGACAAGGTGGATAGCTTCTATAGTGGAGCGACCCGGCATGAAATCGAACTGGCTCACAGATATAGATGTCATCTTCCTCACCCTGGCCTCGATCACCCGCTCCCAGACCTTCATGGTATGACTTATTAATTTGATACCCCTATAGTTGTTGCAGCACTGGATGTCACCTTTGTCCTTGTACAAGGGCACCACTGTACTCCACCTCCACTCATCCGGCATCTTTTTGGTCCCGAAGATCGCATTGAACAACCTGGAGAGCCACTCCACTCCACTCCTGACCTACCCATGCATTTCTAGAACTCTACCGAGATCTCGTCAGTCCCGGTTGCTCGACCCCTACTCATCCTACGCAAAGTCCCCATGACCTCCTCCGCCCTAATGCGCCTACAGTACCCAAGGTCTCTATGTTGCTCTGAATGCCCCAACTCCCCTAGCTCTATGTTACGATCCCCTTAATCGTTAAGTAAGTCTCGAAAGTATTCCTGCCACCTCTGCTTGACTTGAGACTTCCCCATCAGAACTCTACCATCCTCGCCCTTGATGCACCTAACTTGGTCAAGATCATGCGCATTCCTTTCCCTTTCTTTAGCTAACCAGAATAACTTCCTGTCCCCGCCTTTCTCCCCTAATTCCTCGTACATACGACCAATCGCCGCATTTTTGGCTTCCGTAACCGTCATCTTTGCTTCTTTCATCGCCGCATTGTAGATCTCCCTATTCGCTCTCCGTTCTTCCTCGCTTGTGCTCCCTGCCATCTTAGCAAACGCCGCCTTCTTCACCTCCACTTTTCCTCGGACTACATCGTTCCACCACCAGTCACCCTGATGTCTGCCTGAATAGCTCTTTGCTACCCCGAGCATATCCCGTGTTACCTCCCTAACCAAGATCGTCGTCTCTGACCACATAGCATTCGCTTCCCCAGAACTTCTCCAAGCTCCTCCCTCAGCTAACCTCCTCTCCAACTCCTGTGCTTTCTCCTTATTCAAAACACCCCATCTAATCCGCGGTTGTCCCCGAGTACCCCTCCTCTTCCTCTTCACCCAGAGACCGACATCCATCACTAGGAGTCTATGAAGAGTCGAAAGGGACTCTCCCGGAATAACCTTGCAGTCCTTGCACATACTCCTATCGCTCCTTCTGAGGAGGAGGTAATCAATCTGAGTCCTCGCCGCCGAACTCTTGAAGGTGACCAAATGCTCCTCCCTCTTCTGAAATGTCGAGTTCGCAATCAAAAGCTCGGAAGCCCTGGCGAAATCTAGTAGTGACGTGCCTCCTCCGTTCCTAACCCCAAAGCTGAAGCCACTGTGCACCTCACCATAACCACCAGCATCAGCCCCAATATGACCATTAAATTCCCCTCCAATAACTAACTTCTCAGATTGGGGAATACTACTCACCATATCATCCAAGTCCTCCCAAAATCGCCTCTTAATCTACTCGTCTATGCCCAATTGTGGCGCGTAAGCGATGATGATGTTGAGGACGCAACCCCCAATAACCAACTTAATAGACATTAACCTATCATTCACTCACCAAACCTCGACCACGGACTCCCTTAGATCCCTATCAACCAAGATGCCCACTCCATTCTTACCTCTCACGACCCCAGAATACCACAACTTAAACATGTCTGCATTCCTCGCCTTCGACCCTTTCCACCTAGTCTCCTGGACAAAGGCTACGTTAACTCTTCTCTTCTGAAGAACCTTCGCCAACTCAATGGACTTACCCGTCAGAGTGCCTACGTTCCATAACCCGATCCTTAATATATGAGCGTCCGCTACCCTCTTCCCACCCTTGCCTCCGGCCCTACCCGTAGAACCGCTCCCAGCCCCCTTGCTCGCCCTTGCCCCCACCCCTGCCCCCCAAGGACATGACCTTACTCTACCATCTCCCTACGCGGCGACTATGCCAACCGATTATGGAAAATAGTGATGCACCCACGTACTACAGAGGAATACACAAAAGGATGCAAGCTAGGAATCGACAAAGTAAACCACACACAGGGTGCTTAGATAGAAAACGTAAAAGGGTGTACAGAGTAAAAAATGAGGTCGGGAGGTACCAACTCCCGTTGGAAAAACCTGGAAGTATGCTTTGATTCACCCGATATCAACTACCACTAGCTGTTGCACACTTCGTCCTGTGTTGCTTTGCTCTTCGCGTTCAAATGTCGTAAGCTCTCCTTGTCCACCGCGGCTTGTACCTGAAAATCATGCACATAACAAAAAAAAAGAGCGAGGGGGGCTGCCTAGCTCGGGAAAGGGGGAGGGGTTGCCTGAAAGTCACAAAAAAGGGGTGGTGTAGGGGGCAATGGCGTGAGAGAAGGGGGAATAGAGAAGAGAATGTGTAGAGAGAGGAGAGAGAGAGGAGAGAGGTACCTTATTGGGGGGTCACCGGAGAAGGGGGTCGCCGGAGCTAGGGTTGGCAGGGGGAAGGGGTGGGGGGTAGGGGGTGAGGGCTGGGTAGTGAAGATAGAGGAGAGAGAGAGAAGAGAGAGAACTTACTTAGGGGGTCGCCGGAGAAGGGTCGCCGAAGGAGCAGGGGGGTCGTCGGAGGGAGGGGTCACCGGAGGGGGTAGGGGGAGAGGGGGAGAGGGGGAGAGGGTGGAGGGGGCTGGGGAGGGGTTGGTTGAAGTTAACGTTGGAGAGAGAGAGAGTTACTGTGTTAGAACAGCTACTGGCTCTTAGGAAAAATTCAAATCAGCTACGGAATACAAATTAGACAGGAAAATACATAAGTAACTCAGAAGATATTGCACCAAATCTTCTGAGATAACAAAGAACGATTTCTTAACTTACTTAGGCGTGCTAGAATTTATTGACAATAAATTTGCATCAAGAAAATATAACCAGACCCAAAAGATATTGCAACAATTTTAGTATTTTATTTCAATTGACTTGAGAGTTACAATCTCTATGATTTCTTTGATTCTTTTTTTCTACTATAAATTCAAAGGTTTTGAGCTTGATCTTGAATTTATGATAATTTTCACAAACGATGATCTTGAATTCAACTATCACAAACTTTATTTTGAACTCGTATTTCCCGAACCTTGAATTTTTCTTCATTCGGAGATTGAACTTGATTGCTTGAAGTTTGAAGCTGGTAGAAAAATTTGCGGCGTTTGATCTACGAGCTTTCTCTTGCTTCTTGTTATGATTCATAGTATTTTTTTTGAGTTATGAAGATACCTATCTATAGCTGTATGAGGAAAAAGTTGTGATGAGAACAAACTTTTTCCTACCAATAAGATTAAAGCATGATAATTCCGCATTTGATTGGCTAGAATATGTCACTTACACATGTAACACGATTTCATTGGCCTTTTTATTTGACTTGGCATGTCTTGTCATTTCGACACGTGACACAATCCTATTGGCTCCTCTATTTGACTTGGTGTGCCACGTGTCACCAAACTAAGCCTCATGAAGATGACATCTTGGGTTTAATAAAATATAGTCATCATTCATAGCCCAATTAAGTGGACTAGCTCAATGAATTTTGACTTATTTATTTAATTCATATATAGTAAATATATAATTAATTTAATTATATTAATTTAATAAATTTATTTGAACTAATATATCTTGAATTTAAAATTAAAACAAATCATATTACGGATTTAAATCCAACAAATTATAATTATCTACACCTACAAGTCCTTCTCCAATAAAAAAAAAAAAAGAAGAGAAATTTTGTCCAATGATATAGTACAAGACGCCAGACTTGACAGGTCTCATATCCTGCGCTCACCAATTTCCCATTGTAATTGAGCTTTGCTTGGAATCGGAAACCAAAAGATGAGCTGGTGGTGGTCAGGAGCTGTAGGCGCTGCCAAGGTAATTACATTAACTTCTCTCTACACCTCCCCACTTCATCTACTGCAGTAATTCTTTATTCAACAATCTAATTATTTCTTAATCCTGCAGAGAAAGATCGAACAAGATGATGCTCCAGTACAGAAGTATCAAAGCGTTGCACTAATCATCGGAGTCACCGGCATCGTCGGCAACAGCCTCGCCGAGATCCTCCCTCTCTCCGACACCCCCGGCGGTCCTTGGAAGGTCTACGGCGTCGCTCGCCGTCCTAGACCGTCCTGGAACGCCGACCACCCTATTGAGTACATCCAATGCGACATCTCAAATCCTGAAGATACGCAATCCAAACTCACTCTTTTCTCTGACGTCACTCACGTTTTCTACGTGACTTGGGCCAGTCGATCCACAGAGATTGAAAACTGTGAAACCAATGGGAAAATGTTCAAAAATGTGCTGAATGCTATCATCCCCAATTGCCCCAATTTGTCTCACATCTGTTTGCAAACGGGTCGAAAACACTATCACGGCCCGTTTGAATTGTTCGGAAAAGTAGGACATGATACCCCACATCACGAGGGTTTGCCCCGTTTACCCGTACACAATTTCTACTACACTCTTGAGGATATTTTATTCGAGGAGGTGAAAAAGAAAGAAAAATTAACATGGTCAGTTCATAGGCCCGGATTGATATTTGGGTTTTCACCATATAGCTTAATGAATATTATTGCAAGTCTGTGTGTTTATGCAGCTATATGTAAACATGAGGGGTTGAAATTGAAATTTCCAGGCGTTAAATCAGCATGGGACGGGTACTCGGACTGTTCAGATGCGGATTTAATTGCAGAGCATCAAATATGGGCGTCAGTGGATCCTAATGCAAAGAATGAGGCATTTGATGTAAGCAATGGGGATGTGTTTAAGTGGAAGCATTTGTGGGGGATATTAGCTGAGGAATTTGAAGTGGAAGCTGAAGAATTTGATGAAAATAAGAAGGGATGGAGATTGGAGGAGATGATGAAGGATAAAGGAGAAATTTGGGATGAGATTGTGAAGGAGAATGGATTGGTGCCTAATAAATTAGAGCAAGTTGGAGGTTGGTGGTTTGCTGATATTGTTCTTAATGATGAGTGTCCTTTGGATACTATGAACAAGAGTAAAGAACATGGCTTTTTGGGTTTTAGGAACTCCAAAAATGCCTTCATTTCGTGGATTGATAAGATCAAAGCCTACAAAATTGTTCCTTAATTTGTTTGATTGGTAAAGTTTTCTTTACTACTCATGTAAGTTAAAGTTGTAATATATATATAAAAGTGGAAATGTGGATGTCAACTTTTTAAGTTTAGTGCTCTATTAATGTGTTAACACTTAAACACCGAATAAAATATCAAAACTTTGTAGAAGCCAAGTGGAAGGAAAAATATAAAGAGATACGACAAGTCAAGCGAAAATCATTTTTCATTGGTGAAATAGTCTCGTAGCTATTTAAATTTGTAGAAAATTTCAAAGCTGATATATAACTTTTTTGATTTTTTCATTTTAGTACCCCAACTCAACCAATTGATTATAAATAAACTCTTTCATTAGAGGGCATCCCTTAATTGTTTGACAAAAAGAACACATCAAATACTAAAGATCATTTATTAGTTTACACGTTTCATTTGTGGATCCCATTTCTTATTATTAATTTATCAAAATTTCTTTCTTATTTACTTTTTTCATTTTCCACCCGAACTCTATAATTTTTCGATGATATTTCTCTTTTCTCTATTCGTCATCCGGTTTGAGATTGAATACAAAAAAGAGAGAGGGAGTTAATGTGAGAGTATTCATTATTTTTCTTTGTTTTTCACTATCTTTGCCGGGGTTTGAAACGAAAAGAGGGGGAGGGGGAGGGGGGGAGGGGGAGGGGGAGGGGGGGGGGGAGGGGGAGATTAGAGATGGGAAAAAGAGAAGACGGAGGAGGTAGGGGTAGGGAATAATGGGGAAAAAGACACAGGAGTTATAGGAAATTTTGCCCGGGAATGGGGGAGGAGGGGCCAGGGGGGATGGGGAAGTGGGCTTGATTAATTTTCTTTCTTTTTTATTTTTATTTTTTTCTTGTTTTATAATTTTTAAATTAAATTTATTGCCGTCACGCACGTAATTTTCATGACTTGCATAGACCTTGTCCACATCATTTATATCACTGTCATATGAGCATTGTTTATGGTCAAATAAATTTATTAATTATTGAAATATATGAGTTTGAGTGTTCAATTTTTGCCCAATAGCCTAGAGAAAGCTCCAAATCGTTTTCACCCAATTCCACTCGTCATGGAAACTGATTCTCACACAATTGCCCATAATTCACTTAGACGTCAGGTAAATGTTGATATGCAATCAGTTACACTTAAGGGGCATACAAATCGAATTGGAGAATCGTACCAAATCGAAAAGTTAAATCAAATCGATTAAAAAATTTGATTAGATTTGATTTAAAGTAATTTAATATTAGGTAAAAAACTCGAACCAAACCGACATATAAATATATAATTCATATATATACTCTTAAGATTTATATAGAAGTTTTTTAAAAAAATGTCTAAAAATATTTGGGATTATTCTGCGGGCATAATATTTAATAGTATATGAAATGCTCCATATTTATTAACCTCAAATAATGGATTGTATGATCACTTTTACTGAAATGTGTTAAATCTCTTTGTTCTTCCATATTCGTATCATATATTAAGATCTATTAAATTATTATATCTTTTTCGAATGTGAAGTGATTATTATTATTTAGGTATTGTATTGATTTTTATGTTTAATTATTAAATTCGGTTAACCTTGAAAGTGTACATCAACGAAACATTATTGTGAGACGACTAGAAAGAATAACTATTATGTGTTACTAAGAAAATTATCTCATAAAAATATTTTAATAGATAATATGCTTGTCAATTTTTTTTATATTTTTACTAAACATATATTTACTTATCAAAGCTTTAATAAAGAAAGATTGAAATAGTAATAAAAAATCCAAAAAATTCGAAAAATCCTATAAAACCGAATCAATCCAAACCAATGAGTTATGGCATTATACTAAAAGATTCAATAATAAATATAATAAAATCACACAAATAAATATTATTAATTAGCCATAATAAAATCAAATAAAATTTAAAATTACTAATAAGTTGCTAAAATAAGTACTATTATTTATGTGACTAAACACTATGAAAAAAAGTAAGTTATACATTTTATCTAAATCAAGGGTTAGCATATTTTAGAAAGTGTTACTCGGGCTGCTAGCGCTACCAGCATGTGTACGGCTTAATCATATGTGAAGGAATTACCTATGATATTTTAGTCTCTAAAAGAATTTGAAACCTAGTTTCCCGTAATTTATATCGACTTCATTAATCGTTTGTGTATGTCTCGCCTATTGACTTATTTATTTAGAATGACTACGAAATATCATTTTTAGTTGTTAAAATATTACTAAGATATGTGGAAACTTAGCCATAGCAGTCAAAGGTCAATTGTGAAGGTAGGGTGAACCTCTTGATATGGATTCTTCAATTCAAGAGTGGTACCATTACGTGAGTGACATATAAGTAGCCAAATTATTGGTAATGCTGCCTCCAGTAGGAATTGAACCTACGAATTCGTTAATTATGAGTTGGGTGCTTTAACCATTTAGCTATGGATGCAAAAAGACTCAGCGAGTGAAATATGTTTTGGTATTCCTTCTCGAGCTTCTATTTCTTCCGTTAAAGGAGATTCGAAAAAAGATGGAATAGGAAGACGTATTTCCAGAACGAACAAGATACGAGTTGAGAAGGGGGAGTTAGCAAAAGGTTATTGTATACATGACAGGCGAAAATAAAAACTTTATTTTGCATTCGAGGTTTATACCACCTCATGATAATTTACTACAATTTGGTAATGAGTTGAGGTGAAAATATACACTATACACGTAATTCTAGATAAGTTTCTTTCCTTCTGCAACCATGTGATACACGGTTTCATCCGACGAACAACTTTAGGTCTTTATTCTGTGTCCTATCCTTTCTTGCGGATTCCTGGTTCCGCAGATGGGTGGAGAATATAAGGGGGACCTTTATCTCCTAAAGCTACTCATTAGGGAATACCGGCCAAATTAGTCTGTCTGCCGCTTTCTCTCATAACAGAGCCGTTATTCCGGGCTGGCATAGAAGTCTCTCGCGCGGGCGAAGGAGATGCATTTCTGGTACTGGTGGTATTGGACAAGCTCTAAGGGAATAATCTCTTTCTTATTTCTGTATTTCTTTCCCATGACGACTAAGAACAGGCAAATCAAAAATTTCACTTCGAATTTCGGACCTCAACATCCTGCTGCTCGTGGTGTTTGTATTGGAAATGAACGGGCTCTGCCACAAGGCTGAAGTGAACCGTGGATCTCTGTCTGATACTATGAATGATGGTATCCCCGTGTAGGCGCACTATCTCATCAATATATATCTGGGCTAGCTTGCCCGTAGAGTAAGTCATACTGATCGGCAGGAAGTGAGCTGACTTGGTCAGCCGATTTAAAACTTCTAATATATATATAAGTTTCTATCCTTATGCAACCATGCGGTACACGAAACATTAAAATTTTTAATTTATATATATATATATACACACACATATATACCCTATGTAATGATACAGTTAAATTTATACGTAGTTTCTAGAAAAGTGAATTAATTTGATCCTAAAATAATAAAAGAATTGAAGAAATATGTAATATTTAGCCTTGATATGAAGATGAAATAGCAAAAAAAGTAATTCCGGGAGCGAGAGTTCCATAACATATAATGGCTTCTTCTTCAAAAAATATCGGTTCCTCAAAGAACAAAAATAAAGTCGATGATGCCACTCCTTCTACAATGAGCAACATAATTCCTAGAAGTCTTGTCACAACTAAAAACTTCAAAGAGAAATTTTCTTCTGTTATCCCTCGTACATGGGCCGTTAGTATATATCCTTCTTCCGTACTCCCTTCTAGCATTCCTACTATGAAGGAAGATTGTCATTTCCAGTATTTAGACATTATCTCGCCTGATCTAGCGAAACGGGTAACTTTACCGAAGAAGGGTTTCTATATGTATCCCTTCACTTTAGGGATATTTTTTCTTAGCGGAGAGCTTGACTCCTTCATTGTAGAGTTTTGCCTTCACTACCAAGTATGTCTAGCCTAGGTGAGTCTCTCTCTGTGGAGGACGATTGCTGAGGCTGTTGTGTTGGAGACTCGTTTTCAGCAAAGCGAGTAAGAAGTAGAAACTCTTAGCCGGGAGATTGCCCCTCTAAGGGTTTAATTTAAAGAGGCCAAAGCCAAATGGGTTGAAGTTCTTAGTGCCGTTCTTGCTGTATTAGATTGAAAGGCTGCCTACGCTGAGAGATTGACCAACCTAGAGGAACCTTTGAACTCCAAAGCTTAAGAGCTTGCTGCTGCAGGGATGAAATATTCCCAATTAGAGGAAAAGTATAAGAAGACCATTGAACATAATAGAATTTTCAGCTCTACTATTCGCGAACTCAATGTGAGCCTTAAGTCCATTAGATCCGCCTGGGAAAACCTTCTACCGAGGTTAACTAACTAAAAGAAAAACTCAATCCCCGAGTGGCTTCGTTCACTGTCGAGAAAACTTTCTTTATGTGTAGCTTGAGGAGAAACTCTTGGAAGAGGCTAAAGCGAGTATCATTAACATTGATGCTGAAATCGCTAAAGCTCGTGAGCTAGTCTCACCTGCTAAAAGGGGTCTCCCGACACGGATGATACTTTTGATTTTTCTGCTTCCGATTACAGAACTTCGGGAACTGAAGAGGATTTGGGAGGTGAAGATATTGAAGGCCAGACTGATGAGGGCGAAGATGTTGAGCCATTGGCAGAACTACCTACTTCCTTTTGGGGCACAGAAACTTCTCTTCTTCCGAGTTCTGGAGATACAATAGTTTACCTTTTCCATTTGACCCCCACAAAGAGGGAGGGAGTCGACTGAACATCTCAGCCATTGACGGGAATTTTGCCTGCATCTGATCCCCAATTCTTGTTCACCCGGGATGATCGTCGCGGCAAAGTATGAAATGCTCATTTGCTAGTTAAGTAGATCCTTTATAAAGTGTATTCCTTCCTTGGCAGTACGGAAAGTATGTATCTATAAGGAAGTCTCAGGGCTCCCCTCGGACAATTGTCACTCAACAGCTCGAAAGGGGATTAGCAAAAAATCATGTGATATGTACTTATTTACATACTGCCCCTTAGGCCTATGGCGTCGTTGTACCCTGCTTACTCCTCTTTCCCTTTCCCTGGCTTCTACTTGTCTTTTTTCCCAACTTTTGTATTCGCTCCGTTTCGGCACGTTTATTGTGAATAAAGACATCTTTTTTTCAAGTATTGCATGAGTTTTTTTTGTTTGTTTGAACATTTATACAAGTTTTAATCTTTGCATTCTTTTTTTGCTTAAGTGTTTTGTGCAAGTTTTACTGTTTGCATCTGATTGTATATGACCTTGGGTATATTTTTACCCCAATATCATTTTGATTTTGGGTACAAATTCTTCCAAAAATAATCCTTTGTCATATAGGGTTTTATAAAAGAGGACTCTTATGTTTATGGTGCTCTTGAAGAGGACGTCTCATGTTCATTATGCACTAGGATATGAAGCACTTGTTTAGTATATAAATTCATCTTTCAGACAAGAAACAAGATAGAAATAAAATGACTTTACTTTATTCCTTTTATTTTTAAAAAGTTCAAAAGCATTTGTTATGCTAAAAAGAAATTGCCATTTCTTGTGTCCAGCTTATACAACTTGTTCCTGCAGGGCTGGCAGTACAATCCATGGTCCCGATGACATAACTATGTTTATGATTTTCATATTCCGTCGACGTGGTAGTCATTATTGTTGTATCCTTATATAATTCCCCTCAGTGTTCGAATGCGAAGAATGTAAATTGAAACAATGGAAGTTTTGCCCCTTCGAGGATCCAACTAATGAATTGCTAGACAATCTTCAGCTTGGTTACAAACTTCACTTCCCCTTAGAAATTTCTGCTATCTAGCAAAAGAATATCGAATAATGCTCTAGTGGTTTGCACTTGTGAATGGCCAGGTAACCTTTGCTTGATAGCAAACTCATTTTCCCGGTGGGTAATTTTTCTATCAAGCCAGAGATTATCTAGCCGCTCCAGAGTGGTTCTTCGCTTGTGTGCCTTGCTATTAAAGGTCTTATTACTGCTGTTGAAACCTACTCCGTAGTATGCTTTCCTTTTCTTCCTCTTTAAAAATCTTGACAGAAAACCCAATTGGGACAAAAACTGGACGATAGAAAAAATGTGCAGCATATACTTTCAATGTAACGACCCGATCGGTCGTTTTGAGAATTATAGCCTCGATCCCCTATTAACTGCTTCCCCCGTATTTTTTTTGCTATTGTGAATTGCCGGGAGGTTTCGCTTTTGTTTTTGGAGTTTTGGGACACTTAGTCCCTAAACGAAGGTTTAAGTCTTAGAATTGGACCGTAGCCGGAACTGTGTGAGAACGACTCATGTAATTCCGCCGATTACGTTAGCTACGTTGGGTGATTTTGGGCTTAGGGACATGTTCAGATTGTATTTTGGAGGCCTATAGCTTATTTAGTCTTGAAATAGCAAAAGTTAAATTTTTGGAGTTTTGGACTGGTAGCGAATTTTTTATATAAGGGTCGGAATCCGATTTCGGAAGTTGGAGTAGGTCCGCAATGTTGAATATTACTTGCAAAATTAAATCCTCAATGCAAATATAATATATTTTTGTGTTTTTTATTAATTAAATAAAATAAATATGCACAGACAAATGTAAACAAACAAGAAAATTATGTAGTAATTCCTAATAAATAAATAATTAAAAAGAAAAATTCTCATTTTGAAAATTTTATAAGAGTAATTCATGCGAGGCAAAAATCACGTGCTCACAAATGTCTATCCCGTTTCCAATGAAAGAAGTTGAGTTAGGGGTGAAAATAGTTTGGGCAAACTCGAAATTCAAATCGAAATCCGAATATTTTGGATTTTTGGTTTGAATTTTTGAAACAGATTGGATTTTGGTTTTAAATTTAGATTGGATGTTGGATTTGATATATCGTATTTTTGGAAATTCGAAAGTCCGAAGTTATTATACCTTATATTTAGTGCTACCCATTAGACATTGGTCCATATTCATATGTCCAATAATAATAAGTATAGTACCCTTTTAATTAGATATTAGCTCATATATTTAATATTAATTACTAAGTTATCGTAAGAATACTTTCTATTTGGATATAATTTTACTATGGTTTATCAACCTTATTAGTCTCTTTATATTTTCTTGATAATGTTTTTATTATTTGCATGAATACTTTATTTGATGGATTGCGGTGAAAATAAGAAACTGTTTAAGTAATTTAATATGAATACATCACTCGGATATTCATTTTGTAAGAAAAGAAGCAACCCAACTTATACGCTCAAAATAAAAAAATTCAAAAAATATAGGCTGATTAATCCGAAACTAAATTTAAAAAGTCCGATGCAAACCAAACTTATTTATATTAAATTTGAATTATCATTCTCTAATTAAAAAATAAAAATTTCAAACCGAAACTTATATATTCAATTTGAACTGACGGAACGCCTACCTCTAGGTTGAGTGTCTTATCCCTTTCGATGTTGAACCTCAATCAGAGGTTCTCTTTTATCATCGCATATATCAGTATGCCAATACACAATTGTTTAACAAGTTTAAAAAGAATTCTGGCAGAAATAAGACCTGATACTGTGTAAGGGTAAACCAAGTAAGTCTTAACTGCAACTAATTGGTGAGTATAACTTATCTTGATCATTAATTTGCTTCTATATTTTTATGTTCATGGTTAATTTTGCATGAATTTCACGGAATATTTTTCATAGACAAGTGTTCTATATGCGTTTTAATATTTAGCAATTAGCATGCCTAGCTCCCTTAAAATATTCAAAAATTATTGTACTATAATTTCACATAAATACAACTCACATACCTGACTTGTAACGTGACTTGTAACGTAACAGCCTAAATATTATTTTGCAAATCTATAACCTAAGAAATAATAGGTTAATTCCTGAAAGACAGCTTATTTTGCTCCCTTTGTAACAACCAGTTGTTTTTATTCTATTGATTTCCTTTGATTATTAAGCATTTGATAAAAATTGCAAATCAGCCACAACGCAACTCAAAAATCTTGAATAATACATATTATTTGAAGGTAAGAAATTCAAATACTTTTATATGCAATTGCTGAAACAATCCAACAGGATAAAAGAAAAATAAAAACTTGATAAATGAATTGTAGAATTGAAAAGAATGGACCTTGGGCCTAACTCAACCCCAAAAGCTAGCTTATGAGGTGAGGATTGTCCAAGCCATATAAGGAGACCAAGGACCTCAAATCCCTCCGATGTGGGACAACTCAACACCTCCCCCCCCTCCTCACGCCCAAATCTCTGGAGCGTGGACAACATAAATGGGGACCCAACCTCAGTAACAATAATTGGGATGGGCCTGGCTCTGATACCATGAAAAGAATGGACATTGGGCCTAACTCAACCCCAAAAGCTAGCTTATGAGGTGAGGATTGTCCAAGCCATATAAGGAGACCAATGACCTCAAATCCCTCCGATGTGGGACAACTCAACAAGAATTCCTCCAACGCTCATACAACACATAATACGAAAAAGAAGAAGGAAGAAAGTATCAAACTTCTGTAGAGGTCTCTGACACACTAACAATGTATATGCATTCTTATAAACTGAAAAAATATATAATTATACAATATTATACACCAATTATACAGTACTGTATAACTTGTATAAACATGTATAATAGTATATAAGAGGTATTTGTATACCCATATACATAGTTATACATTAGTATACAACGTTGTTACAAACTACTACATAGTTATGGTTTTTATCCAAACCAAATTTCAGATTCGAGACTTCAAGGTCATAATAATAATGGCCAGAACTTCAAACTTCAAAATCTTCCAACAATGGTGGTTATTTTTTTGGTGCAAATCAAGTTTGAGAGCTATTTATTTTTAGATCTGTGTGTATTTTTATGTTTCTTTAAAAAAATCTTCAATATTCTTCTGCTTGCCACCATGGACGATGGAGTAGGAGCTCCAGCCTTCTTCGAGCCATTAATGACAGAACAACGTGGGAGATAGAGGAGGGGGAATAGCAGGGGCTAGGTTAAGAAAGGATGAGAGATTTTTGTGTGTTAGAAAGAAAGAAATGAGAGGCGGTGAGAAAGAAGGGAAGAAGAAAGAAGAAAATAATAAAAACACTGAAAATATTCTTTAATAATGGAATATAAGTTGAAAATTTTCTTTCAAATTATATATCATATAGGTTAAATAATATAAAATTTTAAATATAGGCCATTTTTTTAGACTGTTAGACCAATTGACAGGGTATAATTCTTTCTTTTTGAAACAGGGATGGCGCATCCGTCTAAAAGTTACAAGAGGAGAATGACTTATGATATACTATCGGCCATTTGGAGCGGATATACAAGACTAAAATCCAACTTTACATTTTCTAATTAAAAATTTAATTTGATAAATTGTTTTTGTAGATCCTGATAATCAGGTATTATATGTAAGCTAATAAAATATACCTTCAACAATAATAAATCAGGTAACAAAATAAAAATATATATAAAAAAACGACATAAATATTCAACGTGATTCAATTGATTGTCTTACATCACAAGCAATCCACATATAAATAAAATACAAAATATCGAGAGTATAACAATACTTACCTCACAAACTTTTCCTCTAAACAAGACTTTCAAACTCCTTAGGAGTCGTTTGGTTAGAAAGGAGTTATCCCCTGATTAATTATTTGGGGATTAGTTATCCCAGGATTAATTATTCCACCTTTTCATGGGGATAAAAATACTACAATCCCAGGATAACTAATCCTGAAACTAATCATATCGTAGTTTTCTATCAATCAAATATGGGATAAATTCTTCTTAAATTTGGTCTTAGTATTAATTACTCCTTATCCCTCGCACCAAACGAGCCCTTAGGAGTCGTTTGATTGGAAAGAAGTTATCCCAAAATTAATTATTTCGGGATTAATTATTCAACATTTCTATGGGGATACAAAAATACTATAAATTCCGGAATTAATTTTACTGCAATTGTTTTTCAATTAAACATGTGATAAACTCGTCTTAAATTTAGTCTCAGAATTAATTGTTACTTATCCCTCATACTAAACAAGCCCTTAGAGACTACATTGTGGATGTTACTAGATGAGGACCAACGACCCTCAATCTAAAAAAGTCTAAATTTTATCCTTCGGGAAAAAAGGACTAGCCAATAACCACAACAACAATAAAAAATCTAGTAAAATCCCATAACTAGTCAATCATAAAAAATTAATAATTTTCTTTTACGATAAGAAAAAATTAATTATGTTCAATATATCCGACTTCCTTAATAAAAAAAACTAAATATAGAATTAAAATTAAGGCAAATACCTAACAAATATTACTCTTTTTTTTTTGGTAATTAAAAATTTATATTAATCACCAAAGTGTTCATCTTACAGAACCATAGGTCAGTTATATACAAAACTGCCTATCACAAAAAAGAGTTAACCTATCTCGACTATACCTAAAGTTCAAGCATTACAAAAAATATTGTTGGAGGTATATCTTAACTCTAGGGGTCGCTCGGATATTACAGATGTAAGCAATGCTCCTAAGTGAAATTTCACTGGGACAGTAGGCGCTTCTGAAGATTCGTGCATTCCTTTCCAACCAAAGAGCATAGAACATCTCTGCATGAACCATTTTGAATATATGAGCTTGTGGATATTTGCCTTTAGATTTCCCAACAATCCAGTTCAAATATTACTCTTAGTTTCAGTTTACATGTAAATATTTAATTAGTAACCGAATTTAAGAATAAAAAAGAAACTCATCGAAAATTGTGGTCATTAACATATAATGCATTTTTTGTGATATATAAAATTATATTTTTATAATACTAACATGATAAGTTTATGTTATTTTTAAATAAAAAATATGATTTTCTTAAGCAGAATATAAGTAAAAATTACAATATAAAACGAAATATACCATTTTAATTATAAATAATTATTTTAATTTATGTTAACCTATTTTATTTTTGGTCTGTTCCAAAAAAAATTACTCCTTTCTAAATTTAGAAAAAATTTAGCTTAAACTTCTAATTCTATCATTAATGAGAAGCTTTTATAACCATACAAATGTGCTGAACTCCCTTTTTGACTTATTTATAACCATAAATTTAAAAAGTCTTTATTATTTTAAAATTTGTACACAGTCAAACAGTTCATATAAATTGAAACGGAGAAAGTATAAAATAGGGTCCAAATTTAATAATTTTTGTTTAAAATTATAATTATAATATAGTAGAAAAAGAAAGAATAGGAGGGCCACTAACTGATCTACCGTCGCGCACTCCCTTGTCTCTATGCTATGACTAATTGACCATCATTATATCACCAATCGACCTTCTCCAAGTTTCTTTCTTATCATCCTGAGATTCAAACAAACGATTTCTCTCTTTTAAATCTACTGAAAATGAGCTGGTGGTGGGCTGGAGCTATTGGTGCTGCTAAGGTAAAAATTTCAATTCCTCTTTCTCTTCACTCATTCTGTATTTTGCATCTATTACAATTGTAAATGTCGAATCAATATATTCGAATTTTACGTCTGTATGTAATTAAGATATGCAGTAGTTGTTTCTTTCGATTTTGCATCTAATCTAGTTCAAATTTTAATGCCATAGAAAAAATTCGAAGAAGACGATGCACCGCCCAAGTACCAAAGCGTAGCTCTAATCATCGGTGTCACCGGCATCGTCGGAAACAGTCTCGCCGAGATCCTCCCTCTCGCCGACACTCCCGGCGGCCCTTGGAAGGTCTACGGTGTTGCCCGCCGCCCTAGACCGTCGTGGAACGCCGATCACCCCATTGACTACATCCAATGTGACATATCAAACCCAGAAGATACCCAATCCAAACTCTCCCTTCTAACTGATGTTACTCACATATTTTACGTGACATGGGCCAGTAGATCCACTGAGGTTGAAAATAGTGAAATTAATGGGAAAATGTTTCAAAATGTTCTCAGTGTTATTATCCCTAATTGTCCCAACTTGCGCCACATCTGTTTGCAAACAGGCCGAAAACATTATTTGGGCCCGTTTGAATTGTATGGTAAAGTTGCCCATGATTCTCCATTTCACGAGGATTTACCTAGATTAGACGCCCCCAATTTCTATTACACTCTTGAGGATATTTTGTTTAAGGAGGTGGAGAAGAAGGAAGGACTGACATGGTCAGTTCATAGGCCTGGGACAATATTCGGGTTTTCTCCGTATAGTTTGATGAACATTGTTGGAACGCTTTGTGTTTACGCAGCTATATGTAAACATGAAGGGTTGCCATTGAAGTTTCCAGGTGTTAAACCAGCATGGGGTGGATACTCGGATTGCTCGGATGCGGATTTGATTGCTGAGCATCAGATATGGGCTGCAGTGGATCCGTATGCTAAGAATGAGGCGTTTAATGTGAGCAACGGGGATGTTTTCAAGTGGAAGCATTTCTGGAAGGTTTTGGCAGAGCAATTTGGAGTGGAAGCCACAGAGTTTGATGAAGTGAATAGGTGCACTTTGGCAGAGATGATGAAAGACAAAGGTCCAGTTTGGGATGAGATTGTGAAGGAGAATGGATTGACGGCTACTAAATTGGAGGATGTTGGAGTTTGGTGGTTTGTTGATCTTATTCTTGCTGGAGATTGCCCTCTAGATACTATGAACAAGAGTAAGGAACACGGTTTCTTGGGATTCCGGAACTCACAAAAAGCCTTCATTTCCTGGATTGATAAGGTGAAAGCCTACAAAGTTGTTCCTTAGTTTGATGTGCGTTTCTTGGTTTTACTCTCTGATAAATTATTTGAGCTTGTTTCCTCTCTATTATGCTGTTTAATAAGAAGTAATAATAGCAAATTGAAGCAATTTCTAGCTGAAATGATGTAACTTTTGGCTTCTATATGCTGTTCTGCTGTAATTATCCATTTGTTATGTTTTTTTGCATCTTCTTTTTGTACATGTTGGTAACCTTGATGACTGGAAAGTGCTTATTATTTGATGAGATCTGTTTAGCATCTTTTTTTTTTTGATTGTGTTGAGATTTGTTTAGCACCTTTTTTTATTTATTTATTGTGTTGATATTTGTTTACCACCTTTCTGATAAAGAAGTTAAACAACTTCTTGTTGCACTGCCATTTCTACATAGTTGTTACAAGTAAGGAATGTTTGACCTATTTGGGTGTCTAACCTTTACCTCTGTAAGCACTTAGGGGTGCACTTGATTTATAAATGGATATCTTCATTGCAAATGGAAAATGAGCTAATATCTGACAAGATTATAAGGGAAAGTAGAAGACAATGGAAATTAGCAACCTGAAGTTTCAAGTCCATGGCCTGAATGTGCCCTGCTTGTTTTGAATAATTCCATCTTTGAATGCGAATTTCTAAATCTAGAAGGTCTTATAGATGGTGATGCATTTGCTATGAAAGTCGAATACTTAGTAGAAGGAATATTCATCTTTTAAAATCTGAGTGTACACCAGATGAATTTTGATATAATTGCATTTCAGAAGTTGTGTAACATGTACATCAATAAGGAGATCAGGTAGTCATCCCATCGTTGTTTAGGATGCATAGTTGAAGTACACCATATCTAATTATCTATGTATCAAATTGGATATCAGTTATTTGGATATGATTTGGTAGTTGCAAATTCAAGAAGAATGTGTTGCAAATCCAGATCCTCATCATGTAGAATTACAAATACATGATCTTGGATGTCTAATTGATAACATGCATATTCAATTATTCTAGGAAAAAATGACTTCAATTATAGCAAAGATGAATGTAATCATAAAAGAGCACAGCTTGATTCAGCTAATCTATCTATATATTATTAGAATATATTGTGCGTATCTTTTTATTATTGGTAGAATATTCTTTCATTATTATACAGTCCTATAGTTGGTAGGATTTGATTTCTTTCATTATTGTACAGTCCTATAGTTGGTAGGATTTGATACCTCTCTGTATTCTATATATACTTTTGTGAGCAATACGAGAAAATCAATTCTCCCAAAATTCTCTACATGGTATCATATGGCAGTGGCTTATCGCCAAAGAAACCCTAATTCTTTCCTACCCGCGCCGCCGCTGCACTAATCGGCAGCCCGCCACCGCCGACCTTCTCGGTCCACTACCTCTCTCCGGCGTCTTGCCGCACCACCGCTGCACTAACTGGCAGCCTTCTCTCTCTCGACGTCGATCAACGCCTCCTCTGCCTCGCGCTTCATGGCCGCTACGACATCCAACGATCTTCTCCAGCCGATTGCCATCAATGCATCGGCTCAGATCCCACTTAAATTGGATTTCACTAATTACCTGGCGTGGAAATTCCAATTCCGAACCCTTCTTACGGGTTACGACCTCGTCGGCTTCTTGGACAGATCGAAGCCGTGCCCACCAGCCACTATCGTCGACAAGGAGGTAACTTCCCCCAATCCAGCATATCCTTACTGAATTCGCCAGGACAATCTTATTCTCAGTGCCGTCATCTCGTCGATCACACCGACGATCATCTCCTTTATTGCCGATGCGGAAACCTCTAAAGAGGCCTGGGACATCCTCGCGCGCACATATGACACTGCTTCTCGTGGTCGTATCACGGCTCTCAAACAGCAGCTCCATAATCCGGTAAAAGGTTCTAAATCTGTTACTGATTTTATGCACAGTATTCGCGTGATTGTGGATGAATTATCTCTCCTGGGTGTTACTGTTGATTCTGAGGATCTTGTCATTAAAGTTCTAAATGGTCTTGATGATCCGTATATGGAGCTCTCTCATGCTATCCAAGCCTGTGAATCTCCAATCTCTTTTGCTGAGTTACATGACAAGCTGTTAAGCAAGGAGGCTCAGATTACTGCCCGTGCGCCGGCCACCTCCGCCGCATCTGATTTGGCTCCGTCGGCTGCCTTCGTCGCCTGACAACAGTCCTGTCGTAGCCGTTTCGGTGGCCGCGGGCGCGGCCGTGACAGCCGTGGATTATCCTCCGGCCGCGGTGGTTACTCCAACAATAGCCAATCTCGCGGGTACAATGGGAAGTGCTAGCTCTGCAGTGAATTTGGCCACTCCGCGCGCCGCTGTCCGTCCTATCCTATTTTCGGCTCAAATTAGCCCCCTTACGGTGGACCACTGCCGCGACCAGCATACGTTGCGTCATCTTATCCGGCTGCTCACACATCCCATCAATCTCCATCTGATTGGATCCTGGACTCTGGTGCCACTCATCACATAACCAATGATCTTGCCAACATGTCTCTTCACAGTCCTTACACTGGTTTCGATGATGTGGTTAATGGTAACAGTGAAGGTTTAAAAATTACACATACTGGCCAACTTTTCAGTTATTCATCTCTTTTATTGCCTGGGGCTCTCTGTGTTCTACATATTCGTAAAAATTTGATCTCTGTTGCTCAATTATGTCGTCACAATAATGTTAATGTTGTTTTTTCTGATACTGATTTTCAGTTGAAGGATCGTCGCACGTGGGCAACACTCGTCAGCGGCCCACGTAGGAACGACGCCTACTACTGGCCGGCGGCTTCCCGTCTACCGTCCGCCCTCACGGCACAAAAGCTCCCTGCGTCATTGTGGCACTCTCGGTTTGGTCATCCGTCAGCTAAAATCCTACGTCATTTAGTGTCTTCTAGCAGTATAGCGTCCAGTAGTGTGTCTGATTTTGCTTGTGTCTCTTGCAAGCTTCATAAGTGTCATAAGTTACCTTTCTCTGAGTCAAGTTTATCTTCTACTGCTCCGCTGGAACTTATTTTTTCTGATGTATGGACCTCTCCAATTATTTCTAATGAAGGATTCAAATATTATGTCATTTTTGTTGATCATTTTTCTAAGTACGTTTGGTTTTTCCCTTTACGCCGTAAATCTGATGTCTTACAAACCTTCCCCACTTTTAAGTCCATTGTCGAAAAATACTTCTCTACTAAAATCATTACTCTGTATACTGATAATGGGGTGAATTCCTAGCTTTACGCTCTTGTCTTGCCTCCCATGGCATCTCACATCTCACTTCACCTCCTCATACACATCAACACAATGGCTATGCTGAACGCCGTCACCGTCATATTGTCGATACTGGTCTCACTCTCCTTCATTATGCCTTTGTCTCTCTTATTTACTGGCCTTATGCCTTTGCCACAGCAGTCTATCTCATTAATCGTCTTCCCAAGACAAATCTATCGATGCTCTCCTCCTTTGAGTCTCTCTTCCATAGGCGCCCCAACCTTGCCAAACTGCGTGTCTTCGGCTGTCAATGCTTCCCTTGGCTTTGGCCCTACACCTCACACAAAATGAAACCCAGATCTCGTGCCTGTGTCCTCTTTGGCTACTCATCTACTCAAAGCGCATATCTATGCTTTGATCCCTCAACATCTAAAATCTTCGTCTCGCATCATGTCACCTTCCATGAAGATATTTTTCCGTTCTCCAAATTGTCTAACCCCGAGTCTCCACCCGTACCCGTTCCGGTCACCCTAGGAGTCCTTCCACTGCCTCCGCCAGTACCTGCCGCCGCTCCCACTAGCGATCCTTCACCGGACGCACTGCCGGCGCCAACGCCCGAGCCACCAGCGCACTCTCTACATTTATATCTATATAATATTAAAGCACGAAGGCCCTTAGTGAAATGTCGTTCATCTTTTTTACCCCTCTAAAATAGAGTTCACATTGTATAAAATAGTCATTTGATTATTTTTCTATATTAAGGAATAGTCATTTAATTAATTTCCTACTATTTAGGAACAATCATTTAATTATTAATCTAATACTTAAAACTTTTATTTTCAGTTTCTTTTAGATCTATAATTTCAAACACTTTCAACTGAAACTTTAAAAGTTTTATTCAATTCAAATTAAAAGTTTTGTCTTTCAACTAATTTAGGAAAATTTTATTCACTTTCAATGGAAAATATCATAGGAAATCTTTTAGTTAAAATTTTTTGACATATTAATTCTTCAAAAAATTTTAGGTAAAAACGTGCAATTTGATTTTCTTTTTGGTTTAGGAGTCTTTTTTTTCTAATAATCATTAAATTACACATAATTTTATTTTGTATAAATCTTTTCACATTTCAAATTATATATCAAAAATTTCTCTAAAAGAGCTACAATCTATGTTTTCATCATCAAAACTAGGGGTGTTTATTATTCGGTTTGGATCGATTTTTCCCTAAAAAGAAACCAAATCAAGTAAGGCGGTTTTCAAATATTAGAATCAAATCGAACTAATTAAGTCGGTTTTTCTCGATTTGGTTTATGTCGGATTTTGTCGGTTTTTCGGTTTTTTCTTAAATATAAGACATATACTACCAAAAATATATTTTGGCGACCGCATTTTCAAAATAACACTATCAAATCAATTGCCCTCTGAGAAATCTATTATTTACAAAGATATATTGATGATAATTGCATCAAAAATAGTGATGAATAATTTAATGACACAATTAAAAATATATTATTTTTAACATGAAATGGATTATTACACTTGACAAGATAAAACTACCAATCAAATTAGAATGTAAAGGCAAAGAACTATACTAAAAGTGCAAACTATTAACATTTACCATAAAAATTTGAAACTTTGTATAAAAATACACACACACACACACACACACACACATATATATATATATATATATATATATAGGTGTAATAATAAATTTGAAATAGCTACTCCTATAGTCGGTTTGGTTCGGTCTTTTTTCGATTTTTTATGATTAAAACTAAAATCAAACCAAATTTCATCGGTTTTTAAAATTTAAAACCAAAACCAAACCAAACCAAAAGGTATCAATTTTTTTGGTCAGTTTAGCTTGGTTTTCGGTTTGGTTCGGTTTTTTTTTTGGTCTTTCTAAACACCCCTAATTAAAACTTTACCTTGTTCGAGGAGCAACTATAAATTAAGGACTTTCAGGTTCTTCTTTGAGCAATTTTTTTTTTTTTTTTGCAGTAATTGAATTTTACATTCACGCATTAATATTAATAGTTAAGTTTTGCATTCACATATTTATATTAATAATTAAATTTTACATTCACGTATTCATCAAGTATATTTTTATTTTGGTATTCTTAATTATGAACCTTGAATGAACATGAGCATGTTTGGCCAAAATTTCCTTTTTTTAGCTGTTTATAATTTTTAGAATAATTTTTATATATTATAGAAATACAATAATTCACATTTTGCTTGCGCAATTTTTTTTTTTTTTGTGTCAGTTAGATGATCCTTTGTATGTTTTCTAGAATGAACTTAAGAACATATATTTCTCAAAAAGTTTTCAAAAAAAGAAAACTCTGAAATCTTCGAGAGTTTATGTGCTCTTGATGAAAATTAAAAGAAACAAGACAACTTGTGAAATTATAGTAATGAACAAATCTTAAGTTAAAAATATTGACTAAGATAATTGAGGATTTCTATATTACCATTTCTTCATTTATTGAGTTGCTAAATATAATCAATAATTATCATTTTCAGTAACTCACACTTTTTTCTTAAACTTATTTTATACCTCAAACATAATTAGTTAACATAGTATTTATGTGATTTTTAAGAAAATATATACTCATTGAGACGAGGTACACATGCAACAAGTGTATCATATAACTAGTAGTAGAAAAGGACAAACAAGTGTTTTCAGCATCATATGTTGTCTTTTTGGTCAACAACAAAAATTATGTAATAATATATCATTTTCACAGGTAAACTAATAAGTCAAGTTGCTTGATTCACCATGATTTATTTGCTTCTTTAGTACTATGCTTTCTTGTTTCTTATTTATTTATTCATTATGCTTGTATTGGAAGACTTAAAATAGGACTCTTCCTTCCATTGTATAGTTTATATAGAACTATATTCTTTATTACGTAGTCTATTTGATCATGTCACCATTTTATATATACAGTCTTGTTTATTAATAAAATCGGTGAAGCAAACAACTTCTTCTCAGAAACTCTATCACTAGTTTTCACATGGTATCAGAGCCAACTCGGCGATCAATCCATCGGAAGAAATCAATTAAAATACGCAATGGGCACAAAGGCGCAAGACGTCAAATTGGTGGACTACGATTCTCCATTCCATCTTCATGCCTCGGACAATCCCGAGATGCTGCTCACTTCATATTTGCTTGATGGGACAAACTATGCGACATGGTCCAGAGCCATGAAAAATGCTTTGAGATCCAAGAACAAGTTGGGTTTCGTGTGTCACACCTCCTTTTTACACGGCTACCCCGAAGGATAAAATGTATAAGGGAGTTTTTCCAATTAAAGTGACATTATTCGGAATGAGATTATTTATTTATTTAAGAGTCACCATTTGGGATAAGTTTGGCTTATGGTGTCCCAAGTCACCGGTTTATTTTGAATCCCAAATCGAGAAAATTTTTCAACTACCCAATTGGAGTCTGTGAACCAGAAATTCTTGAGTGAAGAATTCTGTTAACCCAAGGGAAGGTGTTAGGCACCCCCGGATCCCGTGGTTCTAGCACGGTCGCTTAAAATTTTATAAATGGCTTATTCACTGATTTTTATACATGTTCGTCCTACAACGCAAATTTTAAAATTATTAACCGCTTTGTTCATTTTTAGGAATATTTGCAACAGTATTAAAATACGTCTCGAACCACGTCACATAAATGCACCCGGGTTCTCGACACATTTTAATAGCGTTGATACTTAGATTTGGGTCACATAAATGCGCATCCGAAGTTAGGAAGATATCTTGTTTGAATGTCGTGCCTATAGCAATTACACATTTGAAAATTCATGGAAGGCCGTTAAATTCGCTAAACAACACCTCCAAATTCTATGCATTTTTTATTACAGTTAAGGAGCCCACATGGTGCATAATTTTGTTAAGCGGCTCATTTAATTTTATAAAGGTAGCCTAATGTGACTATTGTTTTCTATTATATGTGTCTCTAGAAATATATCCTAATTATTTCATATGTGAGTGATATATTAAAAAAGAAATACATCGACATCTATATTTTCAGCCTCATTCATGGCTGGTTTTGCAATTTGGACTTTATTTAATAGTAAGCCCAGGAAGTGCCTTCCCTTATGTTTCGTACTAACAGCAGTTTAGGCCTCCAATCCTGAGCCCAACAACATTACACTTTAATTACAATAAAAAGGCTACCATTTGCAAATCATTATACTACCACAATTAATGTTATTCAAGGTTTATCATTTTCAACACAGAAAAATTAACGAAGAACATCCTGTAGTGATTTTAGTTAATAAATTAATGAGTTACAACTTCAGGTATTCGAATTTAGTATCTAGAATTACTGTACCCATTAATCAAAATACACGTTCACACAACAATTCCTTATTTCCGAATCAAATATGAAAACAGACATGTATTTGATCATCTTAATTTTATACCTACTGAAATTAATAGGACTTGCAACTAACAACTAAATAACAGTATAGCACAGTCCGATTTATTCTTATATTACAGTCCCAAGATAAGGAAACTATTCTAAACATACTAGACTAATAATACTTGCATTACAATATCAGCATAGAGATAAATGTCTTCATTACGAATAAGCATATACAGCTGGCATTTCCAAAATTTCTGGGTAAGAGTTGGTACCTGGAATTTCAACAAAAAAAAAGACCTATGAGCGAGTTAAGCGAGAAGCAAGCAAGCACAACAGCGAGAGAAATAATGAACCAGAAATGTATTAAGAAAGCTAACACACACAAGTTTCAATCCTTGATGCCTATATTTCTAATCATCTTTGACTTTTACAGGATAGAGTTTGATTGTTATAGAAGATCTTCCCAGAAAAACTTAAGGTTGATTTTCAGCAGGGTGTCATATAGTGTATCCCCTAGTGTATACCTCTCTGTATCTCTCTATTCTATCTATTCTCTTTTTCTGAAAAAGAATCCCTTTGAAAATAATCAGACCTTCCTTTTATAATCAAAGTTTTAGGGCAACATAAATCTTTTTGTTTTCCTTTTAGTCCTTTACCCATTTTCAGATTTGCCTAAATGATCCTTGATTTTCTAACTTGTGCCTCAAGATTTGAAGAAGAAATTATACTTGGACCCCTCACTAGAATGTTCCAGGAGTTTGTTACAAGATTCGCTATATTCAAATGCCCTTAATACCCCTGTCCCTTTTCCTAATTACTGGCCTAAGTGTTTTAAACCCTGGTTCCTATCTATTTGGTCAGAATATGACCCTAGTTAACTACCTCAATTCATAAACCAAGATTATTATTATCAACTAGTATCAAATTTTGAAAAGGTAGTCATGGCCAATTGTTTAATTGCAGATTTATACCATATTATGCAAAACAAATGACCTAGGGCCATGATTTAATCAATGCAACACACACATTCAAGCAAATATCACACTACAAAACTGAATTTGTCAGAAACATATGCAGAGCTAAACAACAACTAAGCAATTTTAGACCCAATATGACAAATTCTGAGCTCAAAGGATAATTCAAACAAGTCAACAAAAACAGGCTATGACTTCAAATGTTAAGTAGAACATTCAGAAACAAGTTATACAAAAAAAACAAGCAAGGAAGCAAATACTCAGGATATTTCAAAGATGAGCAAATCAAAACTTAGCGTATTTAAACAAATGCAAGTAAAGAAGATCAAGATGAATTAGAAAAGAGAACCAGGACAAGTATATGACTCTAGATGAAAACACCTACCTAGAATTTTTCAAAGGTGAACAGATAGAAAAACATAATATACTTAAACAAGTAACAATGAAGAAGATCAAAAGCAAAAGAAGACAAGGACGAGCATATGATCCTTGATGGAAGCAAGTACTCAGAACATTTCGAAGATGAAAAGATAGAAAACAAATGAACTTAAACAAGTAACAATAAAGAAGGTCTAAATCAAAAGAAGACAAGGATGAGCATATGATTACTCAGAACATTTTGAAGATGAACAGATAAAAACCAATGAACTTAAACAAATGAAAATCAAAGAAAATAAAAGCACTTAAAACAGAAAACACACGAAATTACAGCAGTAAAAGCAGTTAAAATAAAGGAACTTAGCTTTTCTTTTCCTTGTAACCCTAAAATTAGGGCTCTTCAAATCTCCATGTTCTTTGACCTCTTTTGAGAGGTCCTTTGGCCTTCTGAGGCCTTTGCCTTACTATTGGAGAGGGGGAAAGGGTTCCAGGCGAGGGTCGATTGATTTTGAGATAGGGCTTGGGCTTTAAATCTGATTTCTATCATGTCTAGTTGTATCTGAGGGTCGTTGGTCGTGGGGTTATGGATGGGGAAAGTTAGATGGTCACCAGGGACAAATTTCGGGGGATTCCGGTGAGTTTAGGGTTTTGGTCAAATTTTGATTTGATATTCGACGAGGTCTGGGAGGATTCGACGGACGGGACTTAGGTGGTTGGGAAGAGGGGAAAGAGGTGGTTCAGGGGTGTTTTTTTGGGCCAGTTTGGAGTTGGTGTCACCGGAGATGGAGGAGCCGGCAAACCTTCTGTCAAATATTCGACGAGCTCAGGAGATGTTTGAAGAAATATAATAGTGGGAAGGGAAATGGGAGGTTGAGAGGAGTCGGTGGTGTAAATTTGGGGCCATTTGGTGGCCAGCCGCTGCCGTGAGGCGATTTCCAGCGGCGGTGTTAGGGTGGTGGACGGTAGTGTTATAGTGATGGAGGGGTGGTGATATACCGGTGTATAGATACGAGGAAGGAGACTGTTTGTCTCTCAGTATACACCGGTGTTTGGACATATTTATGTGTTGAAAGGGGGGTTTCAAAGCCGTTGGATTAATGTTGATGAACGACTGAGATTGACTGCCCCAAAGCGACGTCGTATTGGGGCGTCTCTTACATGGACTGGATCATAGACGGGTTATTGGGCTGGGTTTTGGGTAATTTGAATTGGTTCAGGGTTTTGGGCCACCCAGGTTTGGCCCAGTTGTGGTCAGCCTGGGTTAAATATTTAAAATCTATTTTTTTGTTTGTTTTTTCTTATTTATTTATTTCCTAATTTTATTTTAAAAAAATCCTAATTAGGCTAAATCAAACTAATAACTACCTAATGTGCAAAATTAATCACAAAAATGCAAAAAAATGAAAATTAACCATATAATGCTAAACAATAAGATGCCAAAATAACTACTTGATTTTTGTGATTTTATATTTTGCTAAATAAACCTTAATTACCACCAATTAATTTAACAAAAATATGTGAAATTAAATCCTAAATGCTTATGTAATTTTTTGTATATTTTTTTTTATGATTTATCATGCATGCATCAATGAAAACACACACTGATATGCGCAATTAAATTTTTAAAATAAATAATAAAAGGAAAAATTTTATGTTTGAGAATTCTGTATGAGTAATTTCAACAGGGTAAAAATCACATGCTCACATCGTGAATGGAACAATTAAAAATCCTAGCGATGAAAAACCAGAAGCAAACTTATGGGAAACATGTAATTCCATGATTATATCACGAATATTCAATTCCCTTGACAAAACTTTGCGCAACAGCATAGCCTACGCCGAGAATGCAAGGGATGTTTGGATAGATTTGGAGGAGCGTTTTGCTCAAGGAAGGGCTCCAGGAATTTACCAGATTAGAAGGGACATCAGTCTTCTCATCTAAGATGGACAAACTGTGTTGACATACTAAAAAAAATTAAAGGCGTTATGGGGTGAATTAAATGATCTTGACCCTTTACCTGAATGCAATTGTGTGGCCAGACAAGATCATCAATGGAGGCAAGAGGAAGAGAGGGTTTATCAAATCCTTATGGGTCTTGATTCAAGATTCTTTGATGGCGTGAAATCTCAGATATTGAATGCTCAACCCATAGTAAATCTAAGGAAAGCATATGCTATGGTGGTCAGGAGGAAGGACAACGAAATATTGGGTTGCAAAGAGAAGCAAAACAAGAAGGTTCAGCCTTCCATATTACTGGAACATGATTATGCAATCTGGAAAGGGAGCAATGAAGGAAATGCGTCTCAGATGCACTCACTGCCAGAAGGTTGGCCATGAGAAGAGCCAGTGCTTTGAGATTGTTGGTTACCCTCCCAATTGGAACACGAAGAGACCTGCAGCAAAAGGCAACTACAAGGGGCGTCCAAATTCAGGGGGAGCAACTGGATGTGCATCCCATGTCGCAGTTGTTCAAGAACAAACAACATGTCAATTGGGTTTGACGATGGAACAAGTCAAACATCTCTTCAACTTGTTCAAGGATAAACAACAAGAAGACCAAGTAACAACCCAAATGAATGGTAAGATGCAACAAAGATATTGGGCAATTGATAGTGGAAAACTCCACATAAATCAATTCTGAAGAATATCTATGTGTTACATAAGCCAATAGTGTTAGGAATAAACCCCCTACCAAAATAATATTCACATTAATAAAAGCGGAATAATAATGTAGCACCGAGATACGGTAATCAAAAAGAGTAACAACGACACCAAGATTTTTACGTGGAAAACCCTTTTAAATAAGGGAAAAAACCACGGCCCCGAGAGAAGCAACTGATATCACTATAGTAAGGAATTTTACACTTTGTAGTTCTGAGTAAAATACTCCAAAGACCACTACAACACTCAAAAGAAATAGCCCTCTTTTGATATTCCCACCTTACTACAATATCGCTCACTCTCTATTTTTCTCACAGACTATTTTCTTATACCCTGTCTGTGAAGCCTTACTTTCTCTCTTTGTTGGTGTATAGAAATGAGAGAGCTCTCCTTTTATAGCCAAAGTTTCACTCTCTAAAGCCTACAATATTTGAAAATTTACACACACTTTTCACAAATTCAACAAAGTTGGCTACCAACCCAAAGAAATTCAACAAGGTTGGCTACCAAACCAAACTAATTCAACAAAGTTGGCTACCTAACCAAACTAAGTCAACAAGGTTGGATACCAAAACAAAGAAACTTTTATTAGGCACATGCCTAATACTTACTCAATGAGATGGACATCATCAATCTCCCCCTCCAGTCTCATTCATCTAGAGGAGATAACACCGCAGTTTCTAGTTTGAGTGTATGCAGAGAAGTTCTTTGCATAGCTCGAACTTGTTCCTTGGTACAACCTTCGTCAGCATATCTTTCATCCACTGGTTCTTTTATGGATGTGACAACACCTCCTTAAGGCATTCTGACTCCCCCTCATCACTGATGAGGACATACTTTGTGGAAGGGTACCTGCATGACTCTTCCCTTGGCCTCTCCGATCTTCTCAGAGGTTGAGGTTGTTCTTCTTCCTGAGTGGGGTGCTCCACTTCCTCGACACCTTCATCAAGTTACTCCCCCTGCTCAATAACCTCACCAGGTTGCTCCCCCTGCTCGGCAACCTCGTCGGTCGTACTTTCTGCACTTGTGGGATTGGTAGAAATAGAAGGAATAGCAACAAGGTTAGGAATTATACCATTATTCGCTTTTCCTAACATATCAGTAGCAGTTCCAACTTCACTTTCTCGGAAGACTACATCTCTTCTTCTCATGACCTTCTTCTTTACAGGATCCCACAATATGTACCCGAACTCTTCATCTCCGTATCTGATAAATATGCAGGGAACAGATTTATCATCCAGCTTTGTTCTCCGCTCTTTCGGTAGATGTGCAAAAGCTCTGCAACTGAACACCTTCAGATGCGAGTAGGACACCTCCTTATTGGTCCAAACTCTCTCTGGGATGTCAAACGCAAATGCAACTGATGGACTCCTTTTGATCAGGTAAGTTGTTGTTTGAATTGCTTCACCCCAGAATGACTTAGGTAGTTTAGCCATTCTCAGCATGCTTCTCACCTTCTCCACAATAGTGCGGTTCATCCTCTCTGCTACACCATTGTGCTGTGGGGTTCCAGAAACTGTCTTTTCATGTATGATCCCATGACTTGAACAGTACTCTTCAAATTCCCTTTAAGTGTACTCACCTCCATTGTCACTTCGGAGACGCTTTAGCTTTTGACCTGTCTCCCTTTCTACTAGAGCATTAAACTTCTGGAAAACTTGAAACACCTGATCTTTGGTTTTCAAAATATAAACCCACAATTTTTGTGAAGCATCATCAATAAAAGTAACAAAATATTTGTTACCGCCCATTCATTCAATTTCCATTGGGACACAAACATCAGAATATACTAAATCAAGTATATTCAATTTTCTTTCAGACGATGTCTGAAACGAGACTCTACGCTGCTTACCAAATAAACAGTAGTCATAGGGTTTTATTGTTGTACCTTTGGCATAAGAAATAAGTGATTTCTTGGCAAGAATCTGCAATCCCTTCTCGCTCATATGACCCATTCTTTTATGCCACAAATTTGCAGAAATCTCATCTTGTGCCCCATTTAATTCACCTTGGCATATTACTGCATTTTTCCTGTACAACGTGCCACGAGAAACTCCCTTTGCAATCACCAATGATCCCTTGGTGAGTCTCCACTTTTGATTTCCAAAATAGTTCTCGTATCCATCTCTGTCCAAAGCAATCCCCGAGATCAAGTTCATCCGCAAATCAGGTACATGCCGCACATCCTTTAGAACCAATGTGCATCCGACATTTGTCTTGATACAAATGTCACCAATCCCCGCAATCTTTGAGTAACTCGTGTTACCCATTCTCACTATTCCGAAATAACATGCTACATATCTGCAAAAAAGATCTCTTACTGGTGTGGCATGGTAAGATGCCACTGTGTCAACCACCCATTTCGCCTCTGGACCTGACAGGTGCATGCATTCCTCTTCCTTATTTATAAAGAGGACAACATTACCATTGTTTTGCACCATGACGGCTGTGTTGTCGTCATTCTTCTGGCCACTAGTTTCACCTTTGCCCTTCCTTGGATTTGGGCAATCTCTTTTGAAGTGACCTGGTTGATCACAGTTGTAGCAATTTCTGGCTTTTGATTTGGATCGGATTCTTTGACTTTCCACGAGCTACAGATCTACCATAGTTGCTCGAACTCCTTTGATAAATCCTGCCTCTACCTTTTGTGATAAGAGCTTGTCCTTGTTTTTCAGGCTTCTTTCTCCTCTTCTCATTGAGCAAAAGAGCTGATGTGATATCTTTCAACTCAATAGTAGTCTTACCGTGCAGGATGGTTGTTGCCAAATTATCGTACGAAAATGACAACGAGTTCAATAGTAAGATGGCTTTATCTTCCTCATCGATTTTTACTCCAAGGTTGGCAAGCTGTGTGATTAGTCCGTTAAACACATTTAAATGCGACAAAAAATTCATACCTTCACCCATGTGTAGGGCGTATAACTGCTTCTTCAGGTACAATTTATTGTCAGCGTTTTGGACATGTATAGGTTTTCCAACCTTGTCCAAATTCCACGTTCAGTGTCCTCATCAATGATGTTATTTACCACATCATCCGATAAGTGCAACCTGATTGCACTAGAAGCTCTTTCATCCAAGTCAGCCTTATCCTCAGCTTTCACGGAATTAGGCTTTTTGGCATCAGCAACTAGTACCTTGTGTAATCCTTGTTGGATGAGCAGATCCTCATCCTTCTTTGCCATGTTGAAAAACCGTTATCTCCATTGAATTTAACTACCTCATACTTTACTCCGGACATTTTTATTTTTCACCGAGTATAGTACTACCGACAGTAAATGGTATTTTAGTGAACGAGCAGAACCTGTGCTCTGATGCCAGTTGTTAGGAATAAACCCCCTACCAAAATAATATTCATAGTAATAAAAGCGGAATAATAATGTAGCACCGAGATATGGTAATCAAAAAGAGTAACACCGACACCAAGATTTTTACGTGGAAAACCCTTTTGAATAAAGGAAAAACCCACGGCCCCGAGAGAAGCAATTGATATCACTATAGTAAGGAATTTTACACTTTGTAGTTCTGAGTAAAATAATCCAAAGACCACTACAACACTCAAAAGAAATAACCCTCTTTTGATATTTCCACCTTACTACAATATCGCCCACTCTCTATTTTTCACACAGACTATTTTCTTATACCCTGTATGTGAAACCTTACTCTTTCTTTCTCTCTTTGTTGGTGAATAGAAATGAGAGTTGAAGCTCTCCTTTTATAGCCAAAGCTTCACTCTCTAAAGCCTACAATATTTGACAATTTACACACACTTTTCACAAATTCAATAAAGTTGGCTACCAACCCAAAAAAATTCAACAAAGTTGGCTACCAAACCAAACTAATTCAATAAAGTTGGCTACCTAACCAAACCAAGTCAACAAGGTTGGCTACCAAACCAAAGAAACTTTTATTAGGCACATGCCTAATACTTACTCAATGAGATGGACATTATCAAATAGAAATTATAATGCCTGATGGGCGAAGGCTGAAAGCACTAGAGGCAGGATGTGCAAAGATATCAAACACCTTGATCCTTCGCCATGTCCTATACATTCCTGCTTTTGCTTGTAATTAATATTATTCCATAAATTAATAAGAAACCATGCCTCCTTAGTATTATTTGATTCTGTTGGTTGAATGAATGAGGTTGATTGGACTGGGTAAATTACTGATGGGGTCTACTATTTAGAAGGCATGGCACCAAGTTGGAGTCTAGCTGTTGTTCGAAGCGAAGCTGAAGGTCTTTGGCATGCAAGATTAGGACATCCTTCATATGCAAGTATGGTTAAATTATCTAGTTTAGTTAATGTGGAGTTTAGAAAAAACTCTAGTTTGTCTTGTGATGTTTGTTATAGAGCAAAACATAGAAGGACACCATTTGATGATAGTAATAATAGAAAGACCAGACCATTTGCTTTGATTCATTGTGACATATGGGGGAGATATAAAACTCCTTTGCTGGGAGCACATTATTTTCTCACAATTGTCGATGATTATAGACGAGGGGTATGGGTTTATCTTCTTAAAGAAAAGAGTGAAACATATAATTTGATAAAGTGTTTTTGTGCGATGGTTGAAAACCAATTCGGTATAGAGTGCAAAAATTCAGAAGCGACAATGGCATGGAGTTTGTAGGAACATCCTTGCAGGCATTCTATAGAGAAAAGGGAATAATTAGTGAAACATCTTGTGTAGAAACACCCCAACAAAACGGGAGAGTTGAGAGAAAAAATTGACATATTTTAAATATAGCAAGAGCATTGCGAATTCAAGCAAATCTGCCACTATACTTTTGGGGAGATTGTGTGCTTATAGCAGCACATCTAATCAATAGAACTCCTATGAAGGCAAATGTGGGTAAAACACCATATGAATTACTCTTCAATAAAACGCCCGAGTACAATCATTTGAGAACTCTAGGATGTCTCAGTTACGCTAGACCAAGTCACAGGCAAACGGACAAGTTTGGGGAAAGGGCCTTAAGATGCATCTTCATAGGGTGTCCTCAAGGACAAAAGGGATGGAAAGTGTATGATGTCGCGCAAAAGACTTCCTTTGTTTCACGAGATGTGGTATTTGAAGAGAAACTATTTCCTTATGTCACTCAACAATTGACAATCTGTGAGCCTAAAGAAGTAACAAAAGCTTTCAGCCATACTGATGTCTTCTTCAATGATGAGGAAGACACGAGAAAAGATGAAGAAAGAATAATAAATGAAGGAAATGAGCAGCCTATTAACCAAGCTGAAGATGATCGAGTGGTTGAAGAACCAAATACACTAAAGCAAGGTAACAATCTGGAGCAATCTGATGTTGAAGCAGCTAACATAAGGCCGGCTCGAACCAAGAAACAATCTAAATATCTCAAAGATTATGCGTGCCATGCTACTTCTAAACAAGCCTCAAAGGTGGATGGTCACCAAAAAATCTCTTCAGGTAATGGCTATCCCTTATCAAAATACTTATCCTATGACAATTTTTCTTCCTCTCAGTCTCTCACTATGCCTTTCAAGCATCCATCACTGGACATGATGAGCCCAAAACATATCTTCAGGAAGACCAGCGTGGGAGGGAGGCTATGGAAAAAGAGATCTCAGCTCCTGAAAGCAACAAAACATGGGATATCAAAACACTCCGTCCAGGCAAGAAAGCCGTAGGTAGCAAATAGGTATTCAAGATTAAATATCAAGCAGATGGAACAGTTGAACGCTACAAAGCGAGGCTAGTTGCAAAAGGCTTCACTCAGCTAGAAGGAGAAGATTACAACGAGACTTTTGCACCTGTATCAAAAATGGATACAGTACGCTGCTTGCTTGCAATTGCAGTGGCTAATGGCTGGTTCATTAGTCAACTGGATGTGCATAACGCATTCCTACATGAAGACTTTGACGAGGAAGTGTACATGCTCCTACCAGCAGGATATAAAGTGGATTCCCCAAACTTACTGTGCAAGCTGAAGAAATCCTTGTATGGATTATGCCAGGCTTTGCGAAATTGGTTTGCTACGTTGTCAAGTGCCTTGGAAAGTTATGGCTTTCAGAGATGTCCTGTGGAGCATTCCCTTTTTGTATACGCAAAAGGAGATATCATATTGATTGTATTGGTGTATGTGGACGACATAATATTGACAGGCAATGACGACGGTCAATGAAAATTGATCAAGGAATACTTGCATAACTGTTTCCACATCAAGGACTTGGGCAAACTTACATACTTCTTGGGTATTGAAGTGCTAGATCACCAAAAGGCTTATTCCTAAATCAACCAAAATATGTGCTGGATATACTTAAGGAAGTTGGCTTGATTAATGCAAAACCTAGTTCTACTCCAATGGAACAGAGACATCGTCTCTCTGAAGAAGCAGGTGAATCTCTCACGAACCCCTCATAGTACAAAAGGTTGGTTGGACGCTTGTTGTACCTCACAATTATGAGGCCAGACATAACATATGCTGTCCACATTTTGAGCTAGTTTATGCAAAGTCTTCTCCAAGTGGGCGCCTAACTACAAAAACTTGAAATTTTGAAAAATATTCCCTTGTTCTACATGTGGGGGTCTAATTACAAAAAACATGAATTTTGAAGTATCTTCGCTAAGTCTGCTTCCTGTGTACATGATCACAACAAAACCAACAAAACACAAAAATTCTTCCTGGGAGTGTGGTGGTTCGACAACGGTGTTACACCGGCGGTTGAACTGTACGAGGAGGATGAATTTTTTTCTCTGGGGGTATTACAGGGGTTTGGACATTTATTTCTAAAATATAGGGCTCAATTTGAGCCGCTGGATCAGGGATATGGACGGCCAAGATGAACGAATGCCCAAACGGCGTGGTTTCGATGAGGGGTGGGATTGGACCGGTCTGGGCAGGGTTTTGGGCCAGTTTCAATTGCAAAATGGCCTAAATTGGCCTTTTTAGAACAAGGCCACCTTTCCAAACCCCTTTGTTTTTATTTGTTTTAATTCCTTCATTAAATTACTTTATTAACACCAAATTCACAAAAACCTGATTTAAAAATAAAAAATGGGTTAATTAATAAAAATACTACTTTTTTTTATATTTTTGTGAATTAAAATGCACTCAATATGCAATTAAATTCCTACAAATTCAAATAATAGAAGAAAGACACAAATAAATACGAAATCACACAATTAATAAGGACAAATGCAAATAAATACAAAATCACACGATTAATTCCTAAAAATTTAAATAATAATAAAAGGAGATCCTAGTTTACGAATTTATAAAAACACTTCAAGTGAGGCAAAAATCACGTGCTCACAGCATCGCTGTATCGATCCCTCAGACTCTACTAAGCTTTTCTTTAAATTGTGAGACTAATGTAACCTAGAGCTCTGATACCAACTTGTCAAGACCCGGATTTCCCACACTCAAGAGTTGTGATAGCGCCTACTAATGTGAGCTAGACAAGCCTACTATTTGCACAAATTACCTTTTCCCCATTTTATATCCTTTAACAATTATGAAGCAATAACATGTAGACAGCATAATTTATAACAAACGGAAGAAGAGAAAAAAACTATCTGAATATTTATCCAATACAACTGTTTGAACAACAACTACCCAGAACTGGTGTCATAGTTTCATAGTTGGTTTAAGAGTACTACAAACAAAGTTTGAAGATAAATAGTACACTGTTTCTAAAATGAGTAAATGAAACAAGATAAAGGGATAGAAGGAGACGCCAGGGCCTGCGGATGCTTGCCATGGGTCTCTGTATGGACTAAAGGCAGCCACCTAAGCTAAGGTCTAAAAGTTGTTGCTCCAGGATATGCATACACTATAGAGTGTAGTATCAGCACAACTGACCCCATGTGTTGGTAAGTGGCTAGCCTAACATCTGCGAAGTAATGACAAGACTAGGACTAGATTACCAAATAAATTTGTGCAGTTTAACCATATACAGCGGAAAAGAAGAATAGTAATATGCAGTAAAGAATATGAGGGGGAGACATGCTGTGGGAAACATCAATGAAGAATAGAAAGGCAACGAGTAAATAAGAAGAACACCTTATCTCAGATATCAGCAAGGATCGGAAATCAAACAAGTGCACGACATCACCCTTCGTGTTTTTACTCTCGTCCTCACCAAAAAACAATCACAAATAATAGGTCAAGGAAATAAATGAAACTACAATAAAAATCCCGACAAGGAAAATAGCATTAAAAGCAACAATATCCCGGCAAATGAGGCAACATAATGATTCTCTTCTTTTTATCACTTTTACTTCACAACTCACTTTACAACTCGAGCCAATGCTCTAAAAGATTCAATCAATGCTTATACTTTCACATTTCAATATACAACTTGAGCCAATGCTCTTCAATGTTCAAATGTCACAATTACTTCCACAAACTTTGCCCAACAATAGAAATCATCACCAAGACATGAATAATACAATATAAGTCTCACATGCATGCTTGAAACTAACGTATAGATACTCATAAACTTGCCTATACGTCGTACTCAACAAATACAACATAGCAATTAGGACTCGACTCCTAATCTCTCAAGCTAAGGTTAGACTAAACACTTACCTCGATACCAAGAACACAATTCAAGTCTCAATTATTGCTTTACCCCTTGATTCCACCACCAATTTGCTCATATCTAGCCACAAGTTACTTAATTTTGTTAATAAATGCTAAATGAATCAGTTCTAATGCATGAAAATAAGTTTCTCCAAAATTTGCCCAAAAAGTCGAACATTGCCTGCGAAACCACATGGTCAAAACCCGAGGTTCAAACCAAAACCGAATTACCCATTCCATCACAAACTCAAACATATAATTTGTTTTAAAATCGAACCTCAAATCGAGGTCCAAATCTCCAAAATTTGAAAAACCTGCATTTTACCCGAAACACCCAATTTCCCCTATGAAAATCATTGATTTTGAGTTGAAATCATGTGAAAAGATGTTAAAATTAAACTAAGCTAATTAGAAATCACTTACAATCGATTGGAAGAAAAAATTTCCCTAGTGCGTTTTAATTTTGAAGATATATGAAAAATGGTTCAAAAAGCGTCTGAGTGTGAATTTATAGGTCTATGATGTCGCAATTGCAACCAAGGTTTGCAATTATGAACCCTTAAAATTCTGAGAAGTTTGCAGTTGCAAACAAAATGTCGTATTTGTGACCAAATCAATTTTCCGCTCTTCTTCGCATTTGCGATAAACCTCTCGCAAATGTGAAGTCACATTTGCGATAAATGAGTCGCATTTGAGACTAAGGCAGTAAATGGGGGGCATCGCATTTGCGATTAATCCCTCGAATTTATGAGGAAGGTCTGGCCTGGGCTATCTTGCATTTGTGATGGAGCTCTCGCATTTGCGAGCCAGGCTTCGCAAACATGAAGCCTGATGGCTTGCAATAGAATAATTGAAACCTACAAGTCCAAATTCCACAACGTGGCCTATCTAAAACTTACCCGAGCCCTCGGGACTCCAAACCAAACATGTGCACCAACCAAAAAACATAATACAGACTCGCCATGTATTCAAATCACCAAAATAATATCAATAACTACGAATTTAGCATCAAAATCATGAAAGTTCTTAAGAACTTCAAATTTTCTAATTTTCTGAAATACGGTCCGATTCACATCATTTCTAGTCTGTTTCTTACCAAATTTCACATGTTTGACTCAAATCATCTATAAGACCTGTACCGGGCTCTAAAACCAAAATACAGCCCCGATACCATCAAACTTTAAACACATTTCATTTTCAAACACTCATAAATATTCCTGAAAATAATTTCCCTTAATATTCATTTCATGAGCTTGGGATTTCAGAATTTGATTCTCGGCATATGCTCAAGTCCCATATTTTCCTACGGGCCCTTCAAGATTATCAAATTATGGGTCCGGGTCCGTTTATCCAAAATATTGATTGAAGTCAACTTAATTCATTTTCAAATCTAAATTTATAGTTTTCCATAGATTGTCACATATTGGATTTTTGGCTACACGCCCGGACTGCCCACTCAAATTGAGATGAGGTAGAAAGGAGGTTTTAAGGCCTCGAAATACTAATTTAGTTTCTAAAATAAGTGATGACTTTTTGGGTCATCACACTAACACATCTAAGAGTTATAGGATGTCTATGCGATGCATCAACCATTCCAAAAGGGGATAAATTTACAGAAAGAGCAAAGGCAGCTATGCTCATGGGATATTCTAAGAAACAAAAGGGATACATTCTGATCGAACTAGCTACAAATTAATTCTTTGTCAGTAGAAATGTGGTATTCAAGGAATCAGAATTTCCCTTTGCTTAAGATGTTTTTTAACCTGATTCGGAGGATCATAGTTTCTTGGAACAACCTTACTTTGATGTTTCTTCCTTAGAGGTTACCCATACCAATTAGGAACAAGATCAGAATGCAAGTGCACAGGAAATAGCCACAGAAGAAGAGAGTGTGATGTCTCAACCAGCTGCTCCAACAACAAATCTCAGGACCAGCCTAATTGATTCACCATCTGATAGCATGCAAGCAGAAGGACCTCAGCCTCCTATCAGAAAGTCAACTAGAGAGTCTAGAGAGCCCATTTATACAAAGGACTGCATGGTACATGGGAAGTCAAGTGGTAAATATCATATCGCTAATTGTTTGTCCTATGAAAGAACTACTCCTTATATATCATTTCTACCTAGCAAACATTTCTAGTCTGGTAGAACCTCAAAATTTCAAGCAGGCTGTGAAGGATACAAGATGGGCAGAAGCTATGGAACAAGAGGTCAAAGCACTAGAAGACAACATAACATGGGAAGTAGTTGACTTACCACATGGTAAATATACTGTAGGGTTCAAGTGGGTGTATTAAATTAAGTATATAGCTAATGGTGGGGTTGAAAATTTCAAGGCTAACTTGTTTCAAAGGGATATATTCAGCAAGAAGGACTTGCTTACCATGATACACTTTCACCAGTAGTGAAATGGTCGTAGTCAGATCAGTAACAGCTTGGGCAGTTTCCAAAAGTTAGAACTTATATCAAATGGATGTTTACAATGCTTTTTTACAGAGTGATCTATGTGAATAAGTGTATATAGATACGCCTGAAGGTTTCAGAATACAGGCCGAGCAAAAGGTATGCAAGCTACTCAAGTCCTTATATGGGCTTAAACAAATTTTGAGACAATGAAATATAAAACTATTTGATGCTTTAACAGAGGGAGGTTTTGGGCAGAGTAACCATGATTACTCCTTGTTCACTTTGAGAAAGGGTGCAGGTTTGGTGATTATCTTGGTATATACTGATAATCTACTTATAACTGGTAATGATGAGGTACTGATACCTAAGGCAAAACATATTCTTCATCAAAGATTCAAACTAAAAGACCTAATTGAGCTTAAGAATTTCTTAGGGACTGAAATACTAAGGCCCTAGAACTCATATCCAATATGGGGCTCAGTGCAGCCAAACCATCTCTAACTTCTTTAGAAACAAACCTAAAGCTCATCACCGTGCAGTTTAATGCTACAACGGGAATTAAAGGTGATGTAGTCCTACATGATATTGGTATGTACCAAAGGCTGATTGGAAAATTGATGTATATCACTACCATCAGACAAGACATTAGTTATGCCATCCAAACACTAAGTCAGTTCATGCAGCAGCCAAAAATATCTCATTGGGAGGTTGCACTGAGGGTAGTAAGGTATCTAAAAAGCTCTCCTAGCCAAGGTATTTGGTTGAGATTAGAAACTCCAACTAAAGAGTAAACCTATTGGTGTGATTCAGATTGAGCAGCCTGTCCCAACAAAAAAAGATCTGTCAATGGTTATGTGATCAATTGGTGAATCCTTAATCTCATTGAATTCAAAAAAACAACAGACAATGTGTAGGATTTCAGCAAAAGCTAAGTATAGAAGCATGAGTTTTACTATAGCATAGGTTACTTGGTTGCTAGGCCTGTTTAAAAAGTTGGGAGTGGATATTAAGTCACCTATTGCAGTTATGAGTAACAACAAATCGGCTATGCAGATTACAGCTAATCCCTTTTTTCATGAACGTACTAAGCATATCGAGATAGATTTTCACTTCATCAGAGACAAGATTAAAGACGAAATTGTGCAGGAAATCTATGTGAACACTAAGGATCAGATGGCTGGCTTTCTTACCAAAGGACTAAGTCAAACTCAACACAATCACCTCTTAGGCAAGCTTGGTATGATTAACATTCTATACCCTGTAGTTTGAGGGGAAGTAATATAAAGTTAGTACTGTTATTGTTAGTTTGTTATGTTAGTTAGGCAGTTATACAATTAGTTGCCAGCTGTAAATTAACAGATCCAGCCTATTAGTTAGTTAAGCATTAGTGGAGTTAGCTCTTGTGTGTGTATATATATCTTGTACTGTAAATGAATTGACGAAGCAGTTATCATTTCCGAATAATTCTCCCCTTAGCTCGTTCATTCACATACTCTGTAACTCCATTAGAGTAACATCAAGTTCACTGCTCCTTCTTCAATGGCAGATCACATAGATTTCAGCATGCAACAAGAATAAGAGTTCACCAGTAAGATTCTAATGATCAAAGAAGGCGTCATAAGTTGGAAAATTTGTTGCTATGTCACGCCATTGCTGGGAGGGATTAGAACTATTGGTGACAATTTAAAAAAATTGGGTTCTATTTTTGTATGACCCAAAAAATAGATCTTGCTTTTATATGATAAGATTTGTTGAAAAGTAAGGTTAATCATAGTCAATATTAACGTTGAAGGCTATCTAATATTCTACAATGAATATTTAGTGAAAAGAATTGGAGAAGGCAACTTGGGAGAATAGTTGAGCAATAATGACTTGAAAACTATTAAAGAGAGCAATAAATGACGATAAATAGCTTTCAAATTTCAGATATATTAATGGTTTTCTACCCGTTGTGATTTATAACATTAACTTTCTATAAATATTGAATATATATGCTTATGTGATGATTTCAAATATATAGTGTGTCTTCATTCATATTAGTTATGAATAAATATGGTTATATTACTTATTTCTTCTAGTATATAACTTTGGTGGTATGCTTAAAATTATGTGAGATATTATTTTCAAGGTTATAGTATGAATTAGGCTTATATTGATGCTTGAAAATTATATTTAGTTTACGAAGATGAAAAGATTCCATTAATCAATAAAATATACAAATATTAGTTTGATAAGTATAATGTATCAAACTATTGAATTGTTTATGGCTACGATGGAAAGCCGTTTAATTTGAAAAGAAAATTAAAACACTTGTGATTTTCTACCCCTATTTTGGAGATTAAAATCCTCAGTTATGGAGACTAAAATCTCGTGATTTTATATTCTTACTTCAAGATTACATCAGCGTGATCTTTTTTTCTCATTCGTTGACATTAATGTCTTTGTGACTTTCTACTCATTTATCGGAGATTAAAGCCTAATTGAGTTTTTACTCGTTTTGAAAATTAAAATCTTAGTAGTTTTCTTTTCCGCTTTATTACTCAGTTTGAAGATTAAAAACTTCACAATTTATTAATTTTGATTGTTTCAGATATTGCTCGGTTTGAATATCAAAAACTTTACCGTTTATTAATTATGGTTATGTCGTGACACAAACAACAGTTTCTATGGTTGGCTCTATAAAATGATAGCAGTGATAAAATATGTATCTCCTTTTGAAGAAATATATTTGGATTATAGAATTATTTATCAAACAACAGTCCCTAACATGCCACAATATACTAGAATTGTGGAAAAAAGAATAAAATAGTAAAGAAGATGATGAATGCCTTGTTGAGAAGTTCTGGTTTACCCTAAAACTTGTGGGGAGAAGTTATGCTTACAGCAAACCAAATATTCAATCGAGTTCCCCATGAAAAATACAATCTATTCCATATAAAAATGAAAAGGAAAGAAGTCCAACTTGAATTATTTCAAACGTGGGAATTTGGGTAAAGTGCAAGTCGTAAACCTAAAAGGGTAAAAATAGGACCGAAATTCGTTGATTGTGTTTCTGGATGATATGCAACCAATAATAGGGCATATTATTTTCTGGTGCTTAAATAAGAAAATTATGTCTTTCATATTAATACGGTGATAGAATCGGATAATGCTGAATTCTTTGAAACTATATATATGTATAAAAAATGTAATTCGTCAAGTAAAAATCTATTCGACCTCGAAAAAAAAGTAAAGGAAAGGACGCTTACTAAGAAAAATCCAACATGTAGTAAGTGTCAAAGGATAGTTACTTTCATTGAATAAAATTTTCCGACATTCCTTTTGGAAAATGAACCTCAAACTTTTAACAAGATATGCTTCCTCGGAACTAAAATTTTGAAAAACAACGGTCAATAGTGAGATAGAAACTCGCATTAGACAACCATACTTGAGCTTCCTCCGGGGAATAACCGTTAGGTTCCAAATGAATTTTCAAGAGGAAAATCAAAAATAATTTCACTATTGACAAGTATAAGGTAAGACTTGTTATCAAAGATTATGGACAACGAAAAGATGTTGACTATTCTGATACATACTCGTTCGATACAAGAATTATGCTTATACGAATATTAGTAGTATTGGCTGCGGTTTGTAGTCTTAGAAATCTATCAAATAAATGTAAAGACAACCTTCTTTAGTAGTTATTTTGAGGAAGAAATCTACATGGAACAACACCCGAAAAAGGAAATTTTATTTTCTAATTAAATCTTCTTTTCTTAGATTAAGATAACACCTAAAAATGGCACGTGAAATTTGATCACATAATATTATCAAATGATTTTAAAATCAAGTCATTATTTATGAATAATATAATGATAATGAATAATAGAAAAGACACATGAAATATTTGAAATGTGGGGGTCTTATAGCTTATGCATGACAAATGTCAATGTTAGATGCAATGTCTATATTATCTAAAAGAACTAGATGATACATGTTTTGGATTCCATGAATGCTTAGTGGATATTGATATGGTAGTCGGCGAATTCATTACTTGTTCAATCTTAATAATAAAACTACCAATTTGAAAGTTGTTTATGTGCCCTTTCAAAATAATTGTGTTCTTTCTTGAACATTTATAAGATTTAATTTTTTAATGAAATGGTATCACTTGAAAGGTTGCCACTTTATAGAAAAGGATTATTCTGTACATTTTTGTATAAATATGACCATTCATGAAAGGATATATTATATAGTATACAAATACAAAAAAAATAACAGAATGGTTGCGAAATGAATTAGATATTGGAAAGTTGTGGTGACAACTGATGCCAATCATTTCAATTGTTGTTATAATAAAATATTACTATATTAAGTATGGTCTATAATCTGCTTTGCAATAAAAAGCCGAGATGTATTAGTCTATGACATAAGGAAGTTTGCATTGAACTGTCATGACAATGAAGCGAGTTTTGAGATATTTAAAATATGCACAAATATTTATGCTTTGTACTATAATAAGTATCCCATGATAATAAAGGGGGTATAGTGATGCAAATTAGATTTCCAGTTTGATTATTTCTAAATCCACAAGTGGATATATTTGTACAGTTAGCAGAGGAGTGACGTCTTGAAAATCATCCTATCAAATATACATTGTCCGATGTACAATGAAGGATAAGTTTATAATTACAAATAAGGTCAGTGGAGAAGTTGAATGGCTCCGAAATTTCTAGTAATATATTCCATTTAGGTCCAAATTGTTGGTACCAATATGCATATATTGCGATGGTCAAGAGGTAATAGAAAGGGCAATGAGCATTATGTATAACAGAAAACCTCGTCATATAGAACGAAGACAAAAAATCATTAGGAAACTATTATTTAGGGAATTATCATAATTGAGTACATGAAGTCAGACGATAAGGCGATATTATGACAGATCTACTTATAAAAGGACTAACTATCAAAGTAGTCAAGAGATCATCAAGGGGAATGAGACTATGGCTGAGGCAAGTCATTGTGGCAGTAGTGCTACCTAGAAGACTGGAGAACTAAATATCAAGGTTAAGTAGATCAAATAAAGTTATTATTGACAATTCAACATTATCAAATAAAATTTTGATTCATTCTCTTGATGATGCAACGTTCAGTACCAATTGTACATGTTAAGACTTTTTAATGATTTCTGTGTTTGATAAGAGTTATATCAAATAGTCTATCTATGTGATAACACATTTAGGAATCATACTTGTAAGTGTGAAGTGTAAGCCGCTTCAAGGAGAATTCTATAAGGCCATTTCTCTATGCACTTATGAACCAGATGATTTTCATGGCTGAAACGAACACAACAATGAGCACCAAGATTATTACGCGTTGATTGTGTTACTTATAATTGTCTACGTATATACCAAAATTTTATAGTTTAAATATCAAATACACCCATTAACCGAGTATATCTAATATAAGTTCACTATAAAAATTTAAAGGAACACCTACACACCCAAATGTGATTAATCATTACTAGTAAATCACAATATTGTTTGCATATTTTTATACATATTGCCATTCCCCATTCATATTGGGGATTGTTAGTTTTTTTTTTAAAAATGATTTAAATGGGAAATGAAAGAGAAACCTTTTGGGGAACACCTATTCGTCTCACCATTTCATTGTTTTTAAATTTAGTGGCTTTGTCTCATTTTTGTACACACAAAATTTTGAAATCTTTCCCCTTTTCTTTGCATTATTTTCCAAAATAAACATAAGTTTAAGTGTGATTTGCTCCATCTATTGAGTTCGCTCAAGTTCTGCAATTTCAATTGGTAGTATTGCAAAATAATTATTCTATTCTATTTTGGGAAAACTAATCCAAAACTTTGGACAACTATAATGGGATTAAATTCCTTAACAACGCACCCGCAACTTATGAGCCCGAAATTTTTTGTGTTTTATTTGTTAACCTAACATTTCCTTGCTTCTCAATTTTTTTATTTTATGAATAGATTTACTAACATCTGCTACCTCTTCAATTTTATTATTGCTATTGTTTGTTTTACTTTGATTTCTTTACTCTTTTTGCCAGCAATACTTTTCTTCTTTCTTGTTTTTTTTTAAGTATTTCATCACAACTTTTTATTCCTAAGTTTGTCAAACATGTTTAGACTTTTTTTCTCTTGAGATCGAAAATAATATTCCTACCTCATATAAGGTAGGAGTGATAGGAGTGATGTCTGTGTACACCTTATTCTCCTCGTACCTTGTAAAATCATACTGAATTTTTGTGTTTAACAATAACTATATTAGAAGGCTCAACATATTGAGATTGTGAGATATGACGTATGAGTTAGCAGTAAACCTTAGTAGAGCAGATTCGAGGGTTAAAGCTCACATGTGTACGCCATCAATCAAAGAAGAGAAGAAGCCATCATATGAAATAGGGTTGAAGCAAAAAAATAACTCTATTATTTGAACTCTTTCTTTGGTAAATCTCATGTTTTCTGAATTCTACTCTAATGAAAGATGAAAAGCAACATGAATGAGCAATGGGGTGCAAAAGCAACAACAATACGGAGAAGGTGACATTGTGTGAAGGCGAATACGTCAATACCAACTTCTTAGAAATTGTACCGGTGGCTAAGCTAAAAAACTCAACAAGAATATTAAAAATTTATTTTTTAGCTAATAATAAGTAATATTTACCTAATATGTCGTATAATTTTTTCGTAAAAGATGTTCAGGTGATCATCATCGAACCAACATAGCTTCGCCTTTTGTCCTTTTTGTACATTTTGCACTAAGAGGATTTTTTTTTAATGGAAGAAAATCATGATTCTCTTTGTAAGTATATATTAGATCTTTTAAAGAAATTAAAAATTAGTCAGATTTACAGGTGGTCATTCAAAAATAGCTACAGTTTCAAAAGTAATCGAATATAGCCACTTTTTATATAAAGATAAATTTGAATGAAAACACTGTACAAAATCCAAGAAAATACTCTAGTATAATATACTGAAATTTCAGTATAGTATACATGCCCAGCATAATATACTGGAGATTGGAGCATTATACTAGAACTTTCCGTGTGTTGGAGTCCTAGAATAATATGGTGGAAGTTTATACATAGGTCCATCGTCTCCAATATATTATGCTGTAACTTTACGTGTTGCGTCAATAACTTTGCAGACGGTGGCTATTTTTGAATAAGTCCGAAAATTGACTAGTACAATTTTTACCTTTTAGTTGGATTCTGTCATAGAGGATTAGAGGTGACCAACGGGTGGGCCGGGCCGGGTCCGGGTCCAAATTTTATGACCCGTCCGGGTCCGGGCCGGTCCGGTCCGGGTTCAATTGGGGGCGGGTTGCAATTGGGCTGGGTTGATCCGGTCCGGGCCGGGCCGGGCCGGGCCGGGTTTATCTTTTTTTTTTTTTTTGAATTACGTATAGTATAAATATTAAGTTATATTAATACTTTGTAATAATTGAATGAACACAACAAAAGATGGGGAAAAAATTGCACTTATTGCAAGTGCTACTTTATTTCTTAAATTGCTAATTTCAAACTGAAAAACTAAAATGTATCATAATTAGTTTACAATTTACATCAAATGGCTTGCATTGCAATAGCAAGTTCTTCCATATTAATATGAACCTCTGGACCTTCTTCTGGAGTGTTAAATTCGGATGGGTTTCCGTGCGTTAATATATCTCCAAGTTCTTCGTCTTCCGGGCTATCAATATCTTCCTTTCCTTGATTTCTTCGTTCAGATCTTATCCAATCTCTTAGACACACTAAGACTTCCAAAGCATTGCTTCCCAATGAGTGCCGCGTGTCTCCAAGTTGTTGTCTTGCTTGGCTAAATGCACTCTCGGATGCAACAGTGGAAATTGGGACATTCAGGACATCCCGCGCCATAGCGTAAAGAACGGGAAATTGCTTTGAATTTTCCTGCCACCAGCCTAACGGTGAAAATTCCTTGGTGCGAGGCTCCTTTTGCTTCTGCAAGTAAAATTGCAGTTCATCTATATTCCTACTACTACTTTGAGTGTTAGAAAAAGTTGAAAAAATATTAAAACTATCAAAGCCTTCATCATCATCTCCGACAACATTAGAAGTGCTACATTGCATAGTGGGATTTGCAGCAGTTGAAGCACGAGCATTATCACATTGAGTTGCATAATAAGTATATAGATATTGTAAATGTTCATTTAGTTGGTTCATAGATTCATACAAATTTGGGCTTTCAGTGGGCCCAATCTCCATATAATTGTATAAAGCATTCATTAATTGTTGACAATCAGACATTTTAATTGAAGGATTTAAAACTGCACCAATTAAGTAAACAGGAGGAATTGGAAAGAAATATTTTTTAAATTTTGCTTGCATACTTGCAACAGCATCCGTATATCTATCTTTCTTCTTAAATTCAAATAGTAGCAAAGAAATTTCAGCTATATGTACTAAAACCAAAGTAATAGTTGGGTAATATGCCCCAGAAAACACAACAGTAGCAGTATAAAATTTATGTAAAAATTTAATCACATCACTAATGACCTCCCAGGTATCACCGGTTAACATACGCCTAGGATCAGTACAATGTGCATTAGCAACTTCTGTTATTGGAAATCTATATTTGTAGCAACATTTTAAAAATATATACGTATAATTCCATCTAGTAACTACTTCGTCGGGCATGAATCTAGGTGTAAGGTTATATTGCATACACTTGTTCTTAAATTCTCTTATTCTAGATTGTCTATTATTTCCCTGAATTACTCCAACAGCTCTTCTAACTAGAGTAATCTCAGTTGAAAATAAATCGAGCCCACTTTTAACAATTAAATTGTAAACATGACATGCACATCTAACATGAAAAATATCATCAAGAGGTGGATGTAAATTCAATTTTAAAATTGAAACTGCAGCATTGTTGTTTGAAGCATTATCAAAAGACATACACAAAACTTTTTGGTTTAGATTATAAAATTCGACAACTTCAACAATTGTACTACTAATAAATGTTGCAGTATGACTCTGATCTTCATCATATTTAAAAGCAATAATACATTTTTGCATACAAGTATTGTCATCTATCCAATGACATGTAATTGTTAAATAATCATTTTCATTTACAGCATGGCCAATATCAGAAGTTAGACATACTCTAGAAGGAAGGTGACTAAACAAATAACGAATGTATGTTTGATATTGGCCGTGAAGTCTAAAGATGTCAGATCTACAGGTACTTCTAGGGATACCTTTAAACATAGGGTTGTATATCCTTTGAATATACGTAACAAGATAAGAGGAAGAAGCAAAAGAAAAAGGTAGACAACCCAAAGCGATCATTTTCGCTAATTCCTCTCGATCCCTCATTTTATCATATTTTAGGAGACCTGCAGTAGTAGGGTTACCGGTTGTTTGACTTCCATCCCCATTAACCCCCCATTCTATAGGATGATAATTTTGCATATGTCTAATTAGTGTGCCAGTCCCCCCTAAATTACCTCCGGTCAAATGTTTAAACGTTTCGTTACAAAGTCTGCACTTAACTCTATCACTATCTTCTATCTCATCAAAAAATTTCCAAACAGGACTTCTTTTTCTACGATTAGATTTAGAAGTTGGAGCGACTGGTGGTCTTCTACCCCTTGTTGCACTAGCAACTCCAACTCCAATACTACCAACATTTGCACTAGTAGGTGTAGGTGGTATCTCATCTTCTATTCCAATTTCGTTATCTTCTATTCCGAAATCTTGGTGTAATTGTTCATAATCAATATTTACATCTTGCAAATTAGGCGATGATTCAGAAACATGTGTTATTGGTTCATTATTACTATTACTATCAGAAGCTATAGGACTTTTTTTACTACTTCCACTACCACTTCCACTCCTACCAGTAACTTTTCTACACGCTCTTTTAGCAGCATTCAACATATTGGAAAATTTAATATATAAGCTAAAATCAAATATGCAATTAAAATATTAAATAAGAGAAAGAGTTGGAGAGAGTGCACCGAATTCGACAATAAATTGAGCACTTGAACAGTTGAACTTCAAGAATGTTGAACACTTGAACTTCAAGAATCAAGCTTCGAATGCCGATTTCCAAATAAGAAATTACGATAAATTAAATTCGGGAAAATAAAGACAATAAAATTATGAAAGTAGAATATGAATTCTTGAAAATTGAAGAGAAGAGAGTGATTGATATTTGCTAATTTGAGAATTGAGAGAGAGATAGATAATTTTGAGTGAGGAAATGAAGAAGAGGGGAGGGTATTTATAGATTTTTAGAAGGGTTATTAATGTAATTTAATAAAAACAAAAAAAAAACAAAAAAGGGCCAAAAATGCAAAAAGACCCGTTGGCCAACGGTTCTGGACCGTTGCCAACGGGCAAGTGGGCCCCAGCAGTTAAAAAAATTTTTTTTTTTTAAAAAAAAAAAAATTTTACCGTTATAACCGGTCCGGGTTGGCCGGTTCGCCCGGTATTTCTCTTCCCGGGCCGGTCCGGTCCGGGTTAATTGCCCGGTAAGGCCTTACGTCCCAACCCCCTTCCCCCCCCTAACCCAGCCCGGGCCCCCCCGCGCTAAACCGGTCCGGTCCGGGCCGGTTTTGACCGGGCCGGTCCGTGCCGGTCCCGGGTCAACCCGGCCCGGTTGACACCTTTATAGAGGATATCCATTTCTTGATTTCTAATCTTTTTCCTTTTTGGGTTCTCTTTTTTTTTTTCTTTTTTGATTTCACTTTTTTTTTAATGTTTTTAAAATAAAAGAATTGTTCTTGCAACATGATCAGAACTTAAACTAAAAATAATTAACGGAGGACATCTACATCCTCCAAATAGAACACCACCGTTTCTTTCTTCCGTTTTACATTAGTGTTTATTTCTTCTATTTTCTTACTCAAATGCTGATTTTTTTAATAGATTATTTTTGTCAAAACTTTTATGTATGATAATCAAGAGTCTTGAAGATATGACAGAATAATGAAAAGGTGCTTGATTAGTAAAATTAATTAACTTCGTTGTACAAAACTTATGACACTAATAATTTAGTCATACTTAGATATTTTACTGATCGCAAAGCATAATTAAATTCTTGTGATTTATGAACTACATTTAAACAAGAAGGGAAACGAACAATATCTAAACAAGAAGGAAAAGGAGAGGCCTTCCATTAATTTTTGTAATTTTATAAAAATGAAATATAAACTTCATTGATTGGTTGTCCATATCTGATCCGACCCGATCACCCCATTTGGCCCCTAGTTCGTATTTACTATGTTTATAATTTTAATGAATTTTTACATATAAAATTCTACTCTTTGTAGAAAGTTATTGTTTATTGAACCCGTGGAGTATATGCTGCATCCGCCCCTGTTATTAGAACAGCTGAAAGTTCCTGCTCTTCCGGATTGTGCCGCAAAGAGATTCAATTTAGTTATATGGTCTTTTTCACCGAAAATTGGTAATAAAAATGCAGGAAACTTTTGTAACTATTCCACGGTAAATGATCATGGATTTCAGTTCCTCATATGCTGCATAATAGTACTTCTCCATGAGCATCTAGAAATGGATAATAACTCCACTTATGTATACTGCCTGAGAGCCTAAATGGATACTAATTCTCGTATTTAATGAATCGAGAAAAAGGTCAGTATTCTATTAGATAAACATATTTTACGAACCACTTATTAGTGGTGATTGGTGAGAGAAAAAATTACCGGTGATTATTCTTTACTACAAAATAGGAGTATTAGGTAACTCTTAAGTTGCAGACCTAAAGCTATACTAATGAGCAACAAAAGATTGGTGCAAATTCCAATGGAAGAAACCACAGCACTGAAACTGCAGAGGAATTCTTCAATTAACCTTTTCGTTTCTGAAGCGGAGATCTGCTTTTCATTTTTATTTAATTTTAACTTCAGCACCATTCCACAGAGAACCTGGAAATGTCGTTCAGAAAACATTGGGATAACTATAAAGTAATGAAAAACTTACTTCAGCTCAAAATCATGGGCATGGGCCTCCATTTCACTATTGATCTTAAAATAAAAAAAAAAAGAAAAAAAATCTGTTTGGTCAGCTCTTAAAACTGAAAGCTTCTGCTGATAATGAACTCAACCAGCCAGCCAAAACTGTGATTTTATGTACAGCCACCCTGTATTCTTCCACACACCTTTTCCTTTTCACTACCATAATCCTACTGTATCCATTATACACTGTCCCGAGGGGATATATTGGCTGTTTAAGAAACTCTTAACCACTTGGTTCATCTGCAACACCATCTGAATGATAGGACGAGATGTCCACAGGCGCAGTGATACAGCCAACAGAGTGGAAAGAGCTCTTCTGGTGATCAAGATAGATCACTATAACTGTTATGTCATCGTGGAAATGACGTCTAATCCCCTTTTCTATCTTCTTTATGTCCTTGTATCTCATCTCCCTCTTCTTAGCAGCCTCCTTAAGGGCTGCTCCCACCAATCTCTTAGCAATTCCCTGCAAGGGCACCAAACCAAAAGATCAGTTCATGATTGTTTAAATTCAAGTGCCATGTTACATTTCTTAGAAAAAGACAAAAAAAATTTACAAAGAATCCCTCCCATATCTTAACAAAGATATCTACATCTAATCGAGTAGCTGATCTCAAGTGTGCTCAGACGACTTAAACAAGAATGTCAGCAAAGCTGTTTCAATCCCCTCCCAGGTTAAACAGACTTGAGTTCCGACTGTATTAACAGCCCAATATAGCTAGTAGCTTGGCCGAAATGCAAAATGAAATATATGGCTACATAGACACTAATAAAAAAAATGAAGCAAACATAAGCTTTTAAAAACTATTTCCACGTCTTGTCCATAGAAAACAACAATGAAAGAAATGTTAACTTACAGCTCTTGGGTTTTTAAAGACCATTTCCACAGCTGCTTCATCGCTTAGGTGTTCCCAGAGGCCATCAGAAGCAAATATCACAAATAAGTCATGCGGTCTAAGTTTTCTTGTAACAATAGAAGGTTCTGCTGTCAGTACAGCCCGCTTCAAAGGAACAGGATTTCCATATTGTAGAAAGACAGGATCCCTGTTTAACTCAGGTTTCTTGAGATAGGCATCTCCAATAGATCTAGAGACCTGCAAAGTGCCATGTGTAAGTATATCTTTGTCGCAGGTTAATAATGACAAAGTTCTACACTAAGGAGCAAAGACACAAAAAGGCTACAAACAAAAGGTGCTATGTGCAAGTATCTTCCCTTGAAAATCATTGGCCTTAAAAGTATGCAACATTTTGAGGTTACATCTATGAGTTGTGTATAACCAAAATTAAATGGGAATCTCAGAAGCAAGCTCCTGTAAGTCGTGCTTTTACTTTTCAGAAAAGAAAAAAGAAAAGCACGGAAAACCAGACAAACAACCTCTAGTGGGATTTTACTAGGTACGTTGTTGTTGTTGCTGTTAAATGAACGTCGCAACACATAAAGCAGGGAAATAGAAAAGAAGTACAATAACCAGATACATAGACATAAAGTGAGCATCTAGGGAAGTCAAGAAACAAATAGTGCGACTTTGCAGTATTCAGATTTGACATTATTTAAAGCAACCTAGTTCAAACTAAAATGCTAGGTCATTCAACAAGCAAGTAGGCAGAATTGGTTTTAAAGCAGCAAATAAGTAAGCTCACCTGAATTATGCCTTTAACTCTCCAAACTCCTCGACAGTATACCACTATAGATGAATCATCAGGATGAAGTGATTCAACCTCTTTCCGCACCTTCTTGCACGAAACATTATGATCAGTCGATAACCTTTCTGCAACCACTTTACTTCTCTCCCCATCAAAACCTCTGCGTCCAAGAACTGCCCTAGAGTCTCCTAAATTAGCTACATATAATTCACTACCTGAAATAGCACCCACCAAACAACATGATCCAACTGAAGCAATCTTCGGCATTAAAGGCAATGATTGCTTCACCAATTGAATAAAATCCTCTTCCGTAGCATTAAATGCCCTCTTTATCACCTCTGATGTTAAACCCCCTTGCTCTTTCTGGAATTCTACACCAAATTGAAAGCAAAGAAATTGGATTAATAGCAAAGAAGAAAAGTACTCATTTATCAAACACAAAGAAAGTGATCAACCAGTAAGCATGCAGAGACGGATCCTAGATTTAAATTTGATGGGTTGGACCTTCAAGATTTTTAGCATTGAGCTCTAGGTACTTAAGAAATTATGGGTTCAGATTTAATATTGGTAAAATTTTAGTAAATTTTTAAGTTATATACTTGTGTAAGATATACTGGGTTTAGTTGATGAATTATTCAACCCGAGAATATGCAATCGCACGATTGGAGATAGACCATAGGATTCATGTTAATATACAAGCGCAACCTTCTTTTTTCTATAATTTAATTACAAAGAGACGTAAAAGAGCAACCTTTGCGCTCTCAACCAGAAACAAAAGTGAAAACATTAAAATTAAAATGGACACAACTGTTTAAGACCTAAAACAAAGTACATAATCAAAATTGTCTTTTGTCTTTTAGACCAGCTCATACACACAAATTAACAAGAAGCAGAAACAACATATTGAAGAAATAGCAAAATTATCACAAGAGATGAAAATCAGAGGAAAAAGAGAAAGAAAACAAGTAGAGCATAATAAATAACGTACTGTGCAAATAAGGGAAGAGGTGTCTATTGACGAAACGGGAGGCTTCAGGACCGCCATGGCCATCATAGACACCAAAATAGGTAGCCGAAGGAGAAGTAAAGACTTGACTTTGGTCTTCTAGAGAGGAATTAGCCTGTACTACCGCCATTGAAAAGTCGCCGGAGGCATGCGGCTTCAATTCCGTATGCCACAATAGTCCATCTCCGCTCCGCCTCCCTAAACACCTTTCCAATGGCCTATAACATAATCTCATCATCTTTTTCTCCGGTTAATCAATCAATTAAATCAAATCAGCGTTAGGTTAATAAATCAATTACAACCGGCCAAATTAAAACCAGTATTACGTTTTCCGTTTACTGTATGTTTTTGGGTTTGATTGAAAGTGTTTGATGAATTGTGTGAGAGAGAATATGGAAAGAAAGAGAGACAAAAAGGAAGAAAATAAAAAGTGGAAGAAGAGAGCGAGCGATTAGTTAATAAACTGTATAGAGAGAGTCAACGGGAAAAACCGCTTACAAATGAAGACACGGAAAAAATCAGAAGCTACCCTTTACGCGTTTATTTTCTTTGTGGAAAACTACTCATACAAAGACTAAGGCAAATGCTTTTATCCGTTATCTACGTGCGATGTCAGTTGCTAGCCATTAACCATCACTAACATGTTCCACTTCTTAGTTATCCATAGACCATAGTCCCACATAAGCAGAGTTTACACAACTTCAAAATATTTATAATGTTATTCCATTTCATACTAGGAAATTATGAGTTCTTTAATAAATTAAAAATATGTCAAACAATTAAAAATAAAAAATAAAAATTTCTTCTATTTCCTTCTCATGATATATATATATATATATATATATATATATATATATATATATATATATATATATATATATATATATATATATATATATATATATATATATATATATATATATATATATATATATATATATATATATATATATTTTTTTTTTTTTTTTTTTTTCTTTTTAACAAATGATGTGACTATACTAGACCTGTCTAACGGGCAAACCAGGCCGGTCCGGGTCAGAATTTTTTTGACCCGTTCGGGTTCCAGACTGGGCCGGTCCAGGTTGCACAGTGACGGGTTCGTAGTGGGCTGGGTTAGTTCGGGTTAAAATTGAACCATACCGGTTACGGGTTGAGGGGGCCGGGCCGGGTTTAGTATATTTTCATTTCTTTTTGGAATTATGTGTAGTATAACTATTAAGTTATATTAATACTTTGTAATAACTGAATGAATACAAGTAAGATGGGAAAAAATGCACTTATTACAAGTGCTACTTTATTTCTTAATTTCAAATTGAAAAAGTAAAAAATGAAATGTTTACATTTTTTCTAACAAATCAACTAGTAAAGTAGTAATTTCAAATGTTTTGTATCGCCCTAGCAAGTTCATCATAATCAACATGAACTGATTGACCTTCTTCTGGGGAGTTAAATTCGGATGGGTTTCCATTGGTTAATATATCTCCAAGTTCCTCGTCTTCTCGGCTATCAACATCTTCCTTTCCTAGATTTCTTCGTTCCGATCTAATCCAATCTCTGCAACATACTAAAACTTCTAAAGCATTGCTTCCCAATGAGCGGCAGGTATCTCCAAGTTGTTGTCTTGCTTGGATAAATGCATTCTCCGATGCAACAGTGGAAATTGGCACATTCAGGACGTCCCGAGCCATAGCGAAAAGAACAGGAAATTGCTTTTCATTTTCATGCCACCATCCCAACAGTGAAAATTCCTTTGTGTGAGGCTCCTTTTGCTTCTGCAAGTAGAATTGAAGCTCATCAATATTCCTGCTACTGGTTTGAGTGTTAGAAAATGTAGAAAAAATATTAAAACTATCAAGGCCTTCATCATTCACATTAGCAGAACTGCTACGTTGCATAGCGGGATTAACATTGCCAGAAGCGCGAGCAATATTATCACATTCATTTGCATAATAATTATACAGTTGTTGTAAATATTGATTTAGCTTGTTCATAGAATCATATAAATTTGAGGTTTTAGATTCTCCAATCTCCATATAAGTATATAAAGCATGGTGACAATCAGATATTTTAATAGAAGGATTTAAAACTGCACCAATTAAGTAAATCGGAGGAATTGGAAAGAAATATTTTTTGAATTTTGCTTGCATTTTTCCAACAACATCCTTATATTTTTCTTTCTTCTTAAATTCATATAGTAGAAAAGAAATTTCAACTATATGTACTAAAACCGCAGTAACAGTGGGGTAATATGCGCCAGAAAACACAACAGTAGCAGTATAAAATTTATGTAAAAATTTAACAACATCATTAATGACCTCCCAAGTATCACTTGTTAACATACGCCTAGGATCAGTACAATGTGCATTAGCAACTTCAGTTACAGGAAATCTATATTTGTAGCAACATTTTAAAAATATATATGTATAATTCCATCTAGTAACAATTTCGTCTAGTATGAATCTAGGTGTAAGGTTATACTGGATACACTTAGTCTTAAATTCTTTTATTCTAGATTGTCTATTATTTCCCTGAATAACACCAACTGCTCTTCTAACATGAGTAATCTCAACTGAAAATAAATCAAGGTCACTTTTAACAATTAAATTATAAACATGACATGTACACCAAACATGAAAAATATTATCAAGAGGTGGTTGCAAATGCAATTTTAAAATTAAAACTGCGGCATTATTGTTTGAAGCATTATCAAAAGACATATACAAAACCTTTTGGTTTAGATTATAAAATTCAACAACTTCAACAATTGTACTACTTATAAACATAGCAGTATGATTCTGATCTTCATCATATTTAAAAGAGATAGTACGTTTTTGCATACAAGTATTATCATCTATCAAATGGCATGTAATTGTCAAATAATAATTTCCATTAACAACATGACCAATAACAGAAGTTAGACATATTCTAGAAGGAATGTGACTAAACAAATAACGTATGTATGTTTGATATTGTCCATGAAGTCTAAAGATATCTGCTCTACAAGTACTTCTAAGGATACCTTTAAATAAAGGATTGTAAATCCTTTGAATATACATAATAAGATACGATGAAGAAGCAAAAGAAAAAGGTAAACAACCCAAATCAATCATTTTTGCTAATTCCTCACGATCCCTCATTTTATCATATTTTACTAGATCTCCAGTAGTAGGGTTAATAGTTGTTTGACTTCCATCCCCATTATTGTGCCATTCTATGGGATGGTTAGACATCATATGTCTAGTAAGTGTCCCGGTCCCCCCTAAATTTCCTCCGGTCAAATGCTTAAAAGTTTCGTTACAAAATTTGCACTTAACTCTATTAATATCTTCTATTATTTCAAAAAATTTCCACACCGGACTTCTTCTTTTACGATTAGAAGCCGGAGCCAGTGGTGGTCTACTACCCCTTGTAGCACTAGCAACTCCAACTCCAATACTACCAATATTTCCACTACTAGGTGTAGGTGGTATCTCATCTTTTATTCCAATTTCATTATCTTCTATTGCAAAATCTTCTTGTAATTATTCATAATCAATCTCTACATTATCATTAGGCGATGATTCAGAAACATGTGTTATTGGGTCATTACTATTACTACCGGAAGCTACAGGACTATCTCTTTTTTTATTCCCACTCCTACCAGTAACTTTTCTACACGTTTTTTAGCAGCACTAAACATATTGTAAAAAAGAAAATATAAGCTAAAATTTAAAATGCAATTAAAATATTAAATAAGAGAAAGAGTTGGAGGGAGTGCGCCGAATTCGACAATAAATAGAGCACTTGATTACGCAAATCCGGTGTTACCACGAACAAACGTCAAGCAAATATTTCAATTTTGAACTTCAAGCTTCAAATTCCGAGTGACAAATTGAGATAAATTAAATTCGAGAAAAGAGAGACAAATATAATTATAAAATTAGAAATCTTGCAAATTGAAGGGAAGAGAGAGACTGATAATTTGAGAATTGAGATTGAGATAAGAATCTTAAGTGAAGAAATGAAGAAGATGGGAGGGTATTTATAGATTTTAAGAAGGGTTAATATTGTAAATTTAATAAATACAAAAAAATAACCAAAAAAATGGCCTTTTTTGCAAAAAGATCTGTTGGCCAACGGATCTGGACCTTTGCCAACGGTCATGTGGGCCCCAAAAATTCAAAAAAAAAATTTACCGTTGAACCGGGCCGGTCCGATCCGGTTCCAACCCCAAAAATCCCAAACGGACCAACCCCCTCCCCCTCGAACCCAGCCCACCCGGCCCCTTAGTTACCAGGCCGGCTGGTACCCGTTTATACCGGTTCGGTCCCGGTCCGACCTGGCCCGGTTGACAGCCTTAGACTATACTTCTTCTAGAACGAGGGTCTATCGGAAATAATGGTTTTATCTTCATGAATAAAAGTAAGACGACATACTATTTGAATAGGTTGAGGATGACCCCCCCAAATAGACTCATTCAAAACAAACTACGTGTCCGCAGTAGTAACGGCTTATCCAAAGGCGGGGACTGGCGCCCTTTGCTTGGAAGCTCCTCGACTTGTCATCACGAAGGGTTATACTATTAAATATGGTCGTGCAACCGACAAAGTATTAATTACTGTTGGAAACACGTTCTCAAGGCTTTATACTAAAACGTGTGTTCTTATGTGTAGGTTTTGATGAATGACAAACAAGCGCAAATTGATATATGCGAAGTTCAAGTACAAGCGCACAATTGGTGGATAACGAGATTCAAGCATAAGACAAAGTTTTATAGTTTAAATGAGTCATTCTTAATTGTGATCTTGATCCGACAACTTGACTCGTGACATGGCTTCTCTCGTAAAATTATTTTTACAAAATCATGCATATTTAATTTAATTCTAAATGATCTTAAATCATGCATATTTTCATTCGTCAAAATGATTTTTAAACATGCCTCTAAGAACTGGACTAAGATAATCGATTATGTACTTATGATAATCGATTATGTTAAGGCAAGACTGCATGATAATCGATTGTGAACTAATGGCAATCGATTGTGTTAAGGCAGTGAGCATCAGGTTTTTCAAACCTGCATGACAATTGATTGTGAACCTTATGACAATCGATTGTGATGAGGCAGTGTCCATCAAAGTTTTTCAAAACTCAGAAAAATCGATTGTGAAGCTAATGACAATCGATTCTGAAGAGATAGTGTCCATCAGATTTTTAAAAGTCACAAAATAATCGATTGTGAACATATGACAATCGATTGTGTTGAGGCAGTGTCTTCCAGACTTTTTCAAAATTATTAAATAATCGATTGTGAGTATAAAACAATCGATTGTCACGAGGCAGTGTCTAAAATGATTTTCAAAATCTGATAAATAATCGATTGTTAACATTGCGCAATCGATTGTGAAGCTGACCGTTGTCGTAAAGTTTTCAAATACCGTCAGGTAATCGATTGTTGATATTAAAATCTGGAAAGGATTTTTTGAACGTTGCTGAATAATCGATTATTGATTTGGTATAATCGATTGTTTTACGTAAAATCTGGAAATGATTTTTTGAACGTTACCGATAATCGATTGTTGATCTTGGACAATCGATTGTTAAGCGTAAAAGCTGGGATTGATTTTTGGAACGATTGGCAAACAATCGATTGTGGTCTCCTGACAATCGATTGTCACAGAGTAAAATCAGCAACTCTTAATTGACAATAGACAACGGTAATGCCAAGTTTTTCAACTATAAATACAGCTTCATTTCAGTGTTTTAAATAGAACAACACACAACAACTGATCATTCTATTGCTATAAGCTTGCATACTATTGTTTATCATTTTATATTCATTTCATAAAGCTTTTGAGAGCTAAAGTCTTGTCCATAGTTGTTGTGATCTTGAGCTTACTTCTTTTACTCATATCTACTCATTAAGGAGTGTCTTGTTTGAGTGTTTAGTGTTTTGTACACTTGTAAGAGAATTGTGATTCTCTTGTTGTAAGGAACTTGTGTTTCCTTGGTTGAAGTCTTGGAGTGTTGTATCTCCGAGCAAAGGTGTTGAGGCTTGTGTCCTCAAGTTGTAAAGGTTTGTTGAGCACCCGTAAGCTTGACAAGTTAGTGGAAAATCTCGAGAGAGTCTCTCGGGGACTGGACTAGCCACGTGTTGTGGTGAACTAGAATACATCGGTGCGTTCTTTCCTTTTGTTTATTTAACGCACTTATTTATTTCCTGCAAATTTTAATTTCCGCAAGTTTACGCTAAATTTTATTATAACGCTATTCACCCCCCCCCCCCTCTAGCGTTAAGCGTATTATCTAACAATTGGTATCAGAGCCCAACTCTCTGAAGACTTAACAGTTTGAGAGAAACTTCCATGGCTTCTACTCGTGATTCTTTTGCAGGAATAGAGGAAGGACAGTGCTCCACCCGACCACCACTATTCAACGGTACAAACTATACGTACTGGAAGGAGGGGATGAAAATCTTCGTTCAAGCAAACAATTTTCATCTCTGGAAGGTGATAACAAAGGGAAATCAAATTCCAACCAAAAAGGTTGAAAACGAATGGGTTCCCAAGTCCGAAGAAGAATATGACGCGGATGATATCCGAAAGGTTCAAAATAATGCTAAAGTAATTAATTTATTATATTGTGCTGTAAATGCTGATGATTACAGGAAAATATCGTGTTGCACAACGGCAAAGGAAATGTGGGACAAGCTGGAAATTACGTACGAAGGTACGGACCAGGTAAGGGAAGCTAAAATTGATTTCCTAACCCATGCTTATGAATTATTTCACATGAAGGAAGGTGAAAAGGTGGATGAAATGTTCGAATGATTTTCAATAATCGTAAATGACCTACATGCCCTCAAGAAGACATTCACGGATAGAGAACTTGTTCGAAAAATTCTTAGAAGTCTCACTCCAACATGGCGATCAAAGGCCGACGCAATTCAAGAATCCATAGGCGTCTCAAATGTCACAATCGACGCATTAAGAGGTAACCTTAAGACTTATGAATCTACAATACTTAACCCTCTTGTTGATGATCAAAGGAGGCAAAGAATAGCGCTTAAGGCAAGCACAAGCCAACCTCAAGTTGATGAGGACGGAGACAACGAGTTTGGACTCGTTATCAAAAGATTTCAAAAGTTCATGCGAAAGGAGTATGAACGAAAGGGCAAAAAGCAAGGCGAGCAAATAAAGTGCTATGAATGCGGTGAAACCGAGCACATCAAATCAAATTTCCCAAACATCAAAAAGGAGAAGAAACCTTTTAAGAAGCAACATGCATACATTTCTTGGGGAGGAGACTCCGGAGATGAGTCAAGCGAAGAAGAAGAAGACGAAGCCGCAAACCTTTGTCTTATGGCGCAAGAAGACAAGCAAGATGAGGTATGTCAAATCTCTTCTAAAAACTTCTTTACTCTTGAAGAAATGCGAACTGCTTTTGATGAGCTATATATTGAATTTATTAAAGCTTCAAAAACTGTCAAGAGCATAAAAGAAAATGCTTCTCTAAAAGAAAAAGATTTTCCAAACAGCTTTCTTTGAATGAAAAGGAGTTAGAAAAACTAGTTTTAGAAAATGAGAAGCTGAAAGAGGAAAACAAGTTTTTCGGAAAAAGAAGCGCCGACAAGCCCGAAAGTTCTATTAAAAATTGCTCTTCTTGCATGCATCTCGAAAATGAGGTAGATAGACTTAAAGGTACCTTAGATAAGTTTAATTCTTCCCACAAAAATTTGAATAAGGTCCTTGTTAATTTGAAATCAACCAAGCACGGCATAGGCTTTAAGAATGAGCCTAAAGAAAAGGTTGACGCCAAACCCCAATCACCTAAGGCTCAACCTAGGATTAATACAACAAATGTTTATCGTAGAAATAGCAATCCTAGAACAAATATGCATGCTAGAACAAATGTTGAACATTTTAGAAGACCTAGAAATGACTTACCACCTAGAAATGACTACCCTAGAAATGATGCATATTCTAGGCCAAACACTGGAAGGAGTTTTGAACCTTTTAGAACATCTAGACATGACCATTACTCTAGAAATGCTGCTCATTTTAGAACTAATAGTAGGAGAAATGGTTCTCATGAAATGCGCAATAGTCATAATGAAAATAGAGTAATTCATTTTCGTCCATCAAGTTACTATGAACCTAGAAGGATGCATAACCCCAACGTGATTTGTCATTATTGTAGACGCATTGGTCATATTGCCCCTGCATGTTTTACACGACATAGACATATCACTCGATCGCATCATTATGATATGCCTAACCCTCAAGGACCCAAAATGGCATGGGTACCTAAAACGCATTAATTTGTTTTGTAGGTGTGTTTGAAGGGATCAAGTGTACTATGGTACCTTGATAGTGGATGCTCCAAACATATGACGGGAGACGAATCCAAATTCCTTCAACTAGAACACAAAGAAGGAGGAAGTGTGATTTTTGGGGATAACAATAAAGGAAAGATTATTGGCATCGGATCGGTCGGTAAGGATGAAAATTCCTCTATTAAGCATATATTACTTGTTAAAGGTTTAAAGCATAATCTCTTGAGCATAAGTCAATTATGTGACAAGGGAAATCTTGCCTTATTTGATTCGGATGAATGCTTAGTATTTAGACGTAGTGATTTCAAAATTATCCTTCGTGGTTTTAGAGTGGATAATATTTATATGGTTGATCTTGCAAATTCCTCACCCGAATATGTTGATTGTCTTATGAGTAAAGAGGATGATACTTGGTTATGGCATCGTAGAGTAGCACATATCACTTTTGAACAAATTGATTTCTCAAAACTTAGTTATTGGCCTTCCTAATTTAAAATTTGAAGATGACTCTATTTGTGATTCATGTCAAAAAGGGAAGCAAACAAAAGCATCTTTCAAATCCAAAAATATTGTTTCAACTTCTAGACCATTGCAATTGCTTCACATGGATTTATTTGGACCATCTCGCATTGAAAGTCTAGGAAGAAATCGTTATGCTTTTGTGATTGTTGATGATTATTCTAGATTTACTTGGACTTTATTTCTTGCCAATAGAAGTGATGCTTTTCAGAATTTTAAATATTTTCTTAAGCGTGTTCAAAACGAGAAGGAAACAACCGTCACTTCAATTAGAAGTGATCATGGGGGAGAGTTTGATCACAATCTCTTTGCGGACTTTTGTGACGAACTCGGTATCGAGCATACCTTTTCCGCTCCACGTACACCACAACAAAATGGGGTGGTGGAAAGGAAAAATAGGTGTCTCGAAGAGATGGCTAGGACCATGCTCGAAGAGGCCAAGATTCCCAAACATTTTTGGGCGGATGCCGTGAGTACAGCATGCTACGTCTTAAATAGAGTAGTCATAAGGCCTATACTCATGAAAACTCCATATGAACTCTATAAGGGAAGGAAACCAAATATCTCCCACTTTAGAGTATTCGGTTGTAAATGTTTTATTCATAACAATGGCAAAGATCAATTGGGAAAATTTGATGCTAAGTCCGATGAGGGAATTTTCATTGGTTATTCTTCACGTAGCAAAGCATATAGGGTTTTTAATAAAAGAACCGAAACTGTGGAGGAATCCCCTCATGTTGTATTTGCCGAAAATAATGCTCGCTTGGCGGGAAAGGATTCCGGTTTTGATCTTGCAGGTATTTTAGATAGCTTGAAAGACAAAATACAAGAGGAATCGCCTAAGGAAAATAAAGATGAAATCTTGGAACAACCAATGGAGGAAGCGCCACAATTGGAGAATGAAACGAAAACGCCTAACGAGTGGAGGACAATCAAAGATCACCCTATCGAACAGGTAATTGGCGACGTCGGAGAAAAGGTAAGTACCCGAAACACTCTTAAGAACACCCTAGGACACACTTCTTATGAGATCACGCTCTCACTCGGCTACACTAGTTTAAGTTACTATTTCTTTACAAATTACTGACTTGAGCGTCGGAGACGTCTAATTCTATTTTGCAGGTATCGCCCTAAAGGTAGGGGGAACTATAAAGAAATGGCATAAAACAATCGATTGTTACAGCAAATAATCGATTATTTTACTGTGCAGAAAATCGATTAGCAAGTATCACTAATCGATCATTTATAGTTTATGCTTATTATGAATTTTTGTTTAACAATCAATTTTTTAGCTGTTTAATCGATTACCGTCTCAGCCATTCAGTACTGCTTTTCTACAACAATCGATTGTTCCATATATATAATCGATTATTTTCCGATTCAGAAAATCACTGTGCTCACTGGAACATAACAATCGATTACCATATTTTGACAATCGATTATTTCATGTCAGAAATTCAAAATTGTTACCGTTTGGTTCTGCAATCGATTTGTGTCAGTTCCGAGATTCAGTCAAATCTTAATGACAATCGATTATCTCATCCCAACAATCGATTGTCTAACGGTCAGTAAGATTTATTTTTACCGTTTCTGACTGTTTCAGCTTTCAATTTTCTGCAGATTTCTTCCATTAATGAAATGCCTTTCTCCCCTCTATAAATAGGCTCCATATATGTTCATTTTTATTCACTCAAGCATCAATTTTAGCTCTCAAACTATCAAAACTCTTTCAAGACTCTTGCAAATTCCAGCAATACTTAGTAAAAATGTCGGGCCGTCACTCCAAACGTTCCCGTTCTGCTAGGCATGGTGCATCCTCCTCTGCTGCTCCAAACTATCCTTACCAAGATGGTTCCGTTCTTTATTTTAATTCTGACATCGAGCTTACTCGATTTTTAACAAAATTTGAAAAGCGCGATATTCTTCCTCCCCGTTTTTCAACCAACAAGTATCTTGAATCTTATGGCCCTGCTGCAAATATACTCAAAAATTGTCAACTTCTTGACTTCTTACTTCTTACCCATCCTTACATCAATACTACTTTAATTCAAGCATTTTACTCTAACCTTCATGAGGATGATGACGGTGATCTTGTGACAAATATAAACGGTGTTCAAATTCTTATCTCCGATGAAAACCTCCATACCATTGCCCGTCTTCCTCGTAATGGTGAAGACATTTTTCGGTACATCGGAGAGGCCGGAGCCCTTTTTGATGAAACAGCCCTCCTACATCAAACCGGACTTACTTCTTATGATCCAAATCTTTCTTCCCGTCGTCCTACAATTACGGGAATGGATCCAAATTATCGGTTGATTTTCTATTTCATCACCCGAGTCCTCAAGCCTCGTAAGCATAACCATACTACCATTTCCCAAGAGGACACCAAGCTCATGCATGTCATAATAACCGGAGCTAACATCAATTGGTGTCGGTTTGTCAAAATTCACATGCGTGACGCTATCGGAGATGATAGGCCTCTTCCTTATGCTCTCCTCATCATGAATTTTCTTGAAGCCTCCGGATTCATCACTTCCAACGGTCCTCTCAAAAAGAGTACCAAAAAGTGGGAAATTTCAGAATCCTCCTTTCATCATGACGGTGATCATGCAGCGCCTGCTCCTCCTCCAACCCGTCGAACTCGTCCGCCTCAAGAGCCTACCCTCCAATCAATTTCCGACCAAATTGCTTCATTGACCTCCTCTTTTGGTCAATTAACTCATGAGATCCATGGATATTTTGACCATGTTCATTATCCATATGCGGGTCTTGTTCCATATGAAGCAGCGCCGGATGATGATGCGAGAGATGATGGAAATGAATAATTTCTTTGTTTGTTGTTTTTAATGTTGTTTTTATATGTTGTATTTTCTTCCCTGTTACTGTAATCTTCTTTCCAATAAATAAACAAGTTTTATTTACATCTTTGGCATCTTATTATATTATTTTTGCTAATGGCAAAAAGGGGAAGATAACGGGTATGCACTCTCAATATTTATAAGCTTAAATTGAGGGGGAATTCATATATTGAGGGGGAACTACTCGCATACTTATTGCATATCTTTACTTGTCTTGAATCGTCATTATAAATTGTTTAAGTTGCATATCCCGCTTAAAGTTTGCCATTATCAAAAAGGAGGAAATTGTTGGAAACACGTTCTCAAGGCTTTATACTAAAACGTGTGTTCTTATGTGTAGGTTTTGATGAATGACAAACAAGCGCAAATTGATATATGCGAAGTTCAAGTACAAGCGCACAATTGGTGGATAACGAGATTCAAGCACAAGACAAAGTTTTATAGTTTAAATGAGTCGTTCTTAATTGTGATCTTGATCCGACAACTTGACTCATGACATGGTTTCTCTCGTAAAATTATTTTTACAAAATCATGCATATTTAATTTAATGCTAAATGATTTTAAATCATGCATATTTTCATTAGTCAAAATGATTTTTAAACATGCCTCTAAAAACTGGATTGTGAAGCTAACCGTTGACGTAAAGTTTTCAAATACCGTCAGGTAATCGATTGTTGATTTTGTACAATCGATTGTTGATATTAACATCTGGAAAGGATTTTTTGAACATTGCTGAATAATCGATTATTGATTTGGTATAATCGATTGTTTTACGTAAAATCTGGAAATGATTTTTTGAACGTTACCAATAATCGATTGTTGATCTTGGACAATCGATTGTTAAGCGTAAAATCTGGGATTGATTTTTGGAACGATTGGCAAACAATCGATTGTGGTCTCCTGACAATCGATTGTCACAGAGTAAAATCAGCAACTCTTAATTGACAATTAGACAACGGTAATGCCAAGTTTTTCAAATATAAATACAGCTTCATTTCAGTGTTTTAAATAGAACAACACACAACAACTGATCATTCTATTGCTATAAGCTTGCATACTATTGTTTATCATTTTATATTCATTTCATAAAGCTTTTGAGAGCCAAAGTCTTGTCCATAGTTGTTGTGATCTTGAGCTTACTTCTTTTACTCATATCTACTCATTAAGGAGTGTCTTGTTTGAGTGTTTAGTGTTTTGTACACTTGTAAGAGAATTGTGATTCTCTTGTTGTAAGGAACTTGTATTTCCTTGGTTGAAGTCTTGGAGTGTTGTATCTCCGAGCAAAGGTGTTGAGGCTTGTGTCCTCAAGTTGTAAAGGTTTGTTGAGCACCCGTAAGCTTGACAAGTTAGTGGAAAATCTCGAGAGAGTCTCTCGGGGACTGGACTAGCCACGTGTTGTGGTGAACCAGAATACATCGGTGCGTTCTTTCCTTTTGTTTATTAACGTACTTATTTATTTCCTGCAAATTTTAATTTCCGCAAGTTTACGCTAAATTTTATTATAACGCTATTCACCCCCCCTCTAGTGTTAAGCGTATTATCTAACAATTACGACATTTATCGAAAGAAACTTTTGGGTTGTATCACTTCACGAATGCAGGCCAAGTTCGAGTTCTTGCTTCATTAGAAACAAATGGGCTACCCAATCCCTGATACCTGCAATAGGGCAAGGCAGACAACTCATCGCTGCAAAACAGCAAGAGAGTAAACTTTACAACAAATACAGAAGAAAGGAGAACACAATGAGTGGCGACACTTACGAGTCTCGTTCCACCGCTCCGGGAATCCGGATGAATCAAAAATGACGTGCTCAGTCTTGACAAAGAAGTACTTATGCCAAAACTTACGACTTGCTCGGTCATTCGTCCCTACCACCAGCCCTTTCGTGCCACGAAACCTCAAATACACCATGGTACCCTGACGAAGCCAGGCATGAATAGGTGCAGAAGGTGGTGGATAGAAATACTACACTCCACAAACTCTGCATACTTGGTCATTAATAGAAGCACCTTGAGCGTATATGGCGAAAGTTGCGTTGGGAAAACTTGGTAGAATCTGCAGAATTTCTCCACTAAGGGGAAGAGAGGAAAAGTATAGCCAATCATAAAAGGGTACTCTTAGAAAGCACAGTACCCCGGTTTGTGAACGCCCACGTAATCTTTCCCCTCTTGAACCATTTCTATATGGGCAGGAATGCCGTACTTTAAACCCAGGGCATCGAGAGGAACCTGCTCAGTCTCACAAAATACGGGGTTCAGGGTGGAGGAAGATCATTGAGGAAGTCACTCCGAGATAAAGGGTGCCTTGGTAGTAAATCCCTCACCGTAAGAGCGTTGTCACCATCTTCTACCACCATATACCCGCCATCAGAAGGAGGCACCATGGACGACGGGGTGGCTTGAGGAATTTCTTCATGAGAATGATGAGACCTCCGCATGATATCTATCAAAAGAATATCAACAAGGAAAAAGAAATTGGAAGCTTTAGGTGAAAAATGAAAGAAGAAACAGAAGAATATGAGAGCAAATGAGCAAGAGTGAGATAAGTTTTCAAGAGAGAAATGGCTAAAGTTCTTCAGAAAACAAATTGTCACCTATTTATAGGGTTGGGCGGCACCAGATCGAGGCGGCAGGTCTCAAATTTGCGTAAGAATCGAAGCATCAAGCCATCAAATCCTTGCCTTGAAAACCTGCATAATGATGTCACATGTGGATCTAACATCATTTCTAGATGAAATGTACCATCCGGTGTTTTGCTGAACGTAATGACCATCCCCCCTCGGCAATGTCGTAATGTTTCAATGGGTCAAATTCCTCAAGAGAGTGTGTGAAGTCCGATCATCGAGGACGCCTCCGTTCGCAACCCTGAAAAGCGGAGGGACTAGCTGTATGGATCCAAATTTGACCACTACGACCTTTGACAAGTACGACAAGCGATCGAGTACCTTCAAGTCGACGTCCGGAAAGAGGCGACCGTAGGACAAAACAGGAGGTTGTACGACCCTTGTAGTATTGTAAGCCCATTAGGGGACATTGAGAATATTCCATAAAATATTCTTGCTAGTTTGTTTCTGTCAACCTAGAAGAGTCTCTCTCTAGTATATAAGGGGGAAAAAGAGCTTTGTAAAGGGGACTGAAGAAACTCTGTAACAAAAATATTATTTGAGAACGAAAGAAAATTTATTGACATTCATATTTTTATCACTTACTAATTTACATCGTTTGAGCATGAACAATTTACATATAAACTGAGCACACATGGTTGTAGAAGGCACATGGATTTGGTAATCAGGAGCCAGCTAGTTTCATGGAGTATCACCAAATTTACTCGTTGTATCAATAAAGTCATACAATTAATTTTTTAAATAAATTTACTTAATTATGTTTAATTACTCAAAACATTATAACACATCAAAAAGATAGATTTTCGACACCAAAAAAATGATATATGTGATTGCATCATCAGCATTTTGACATTGTGAACACGCCAATAAATAATTTCTTTAAAAAATATTTAACCTTTCATTAGCCATATTATAAACTACAAACAAGAACTAAAAAAAGAACATCATAACTAAAAACAAAAGGAAAACCCAACTACAGACTTATGAAGTAAGAAATCTCAGTTCTAATTAAGGTGCAATTCTCAATTTTCTGAGAAGTTGCAAAGAACCCTAACCTCCACGTCATTTGTAAATGCTAACCATATTTCTTCTTTTACGAACTAGCAACCAACATCAATACAATTAAGATCATATATATATGGATAACAAGTTTTTAAATAATGGGTTAACTAAGCCCTAATATATGTATCATATGTTTGGGGGGGGGGGGGGGGGGGGGGGGGGGGGTTGTTTTTTGGTAGGGGGAGAGGACCGAGTCACATGCTTTTTCAATATAGTACAATGGGTTTATTATTGTGTAACATGGGCAGACCAACAGTGGATTTCTGGTTGGATGCAAAGAGACATAACAACCACCCCAATGAACCAAATCGATCACAAAATCATTGCCGCAGACAGACTATTTTGCTTTGAACCTTAAATTTAAGCATGTACGTGACTTTCGGTTGTTAGGATGAATAGCATTACAACTGAACAACCTGGCTTTGTACACTTGTATATATATATGCTGTCTGGAGATTACTATTTACTATTCATGTTGCCTAGCTACGACAACCTTGTATGATTGTTTTCTTCATTGTCGCGTAGCAGTTATGACGCGTACATTGAACTCAAAATAATAACTTGTGGTGGAGACTGGAGACCAAGATCAATTAAGGAATATTCCCTTGTGCCAGCAGTTTAGACATGTCTTCTGTTGCGAACAAAAATATAGAAAGTCAATAATCTTTTTTCGAGTGCAAAACTATGTAAAATGTGAAAGAATTTTATGCTCAACAGGGTTTGGTTTAAAATTTAAATAAAAGGTTTTTCCAAAAAGAAAATATTGTCATAAAACAATAAAAGAACAAGAGCAATATTGCAAAGAAAGAAAGAAAGGAAATTCTTACTGAATTTGGAATCAATTACAATAGAATAGAAACCGTATATTTATATGAGAAAGTGACTTAGCCACAAAGTAACAAACCCTAGAATCTCTCTAGAATATAGATATTTATCTTAAATAAAATTCTATTTATAATACTCTCCATTGAATGTCTATTCAACAGATAATATGTCTCGTTAAAACCTTAACTAAAATAAAACCCAGGGGAAAATTTTTTTAGAGACACTACTAGAAATCCGAAAAAAAGCGATCACAAAAAGCGACCAAAGTTGGTCGCTTACAGGTCAAAAAGCGACCAAAAAGCGTCCAAACAGGCCTGGTCGATATCTTGCTGGTCCCTTTATCTTAGGGACCAAAGTTGTCGCTAATTAGCGACCAAATTTGATCTCTAAGGTAAAAGGACCAAATTTTTCGGGTAACAATATGCCGACAAACTTTGGTCCCTTTATTATTTTAATAATATAAATTTAGCGACCAAAGTTGGTCTCTATATTTAAATTATATTTTATTTATTTATTATTAATCAAACTACAGCGACTAACTTTGGTCTGTAAACCAAATATTATATTTTAAAATCTGAAAAATAGCGACAAAAGTTGGTCGCTATTTTTTTTTAAATTTTTTTAAACATTAGCGACCAATTTTTCTAGAATTTAATTATTTTTTAGATAAAGGGACCAAAATTGATCGATATTTTCCAGAAATTATTTTTTAACAGAATAGCGACCAACCTTGGTCGCTATTGCCTAGAAAATAATCTTTTTAAATAGAAAAGCGACCAATAAGTGAGTAAAGTTGGTTATTTTTTCTGGGTATAATTTTGGCAGAAACTGCCTGTTTTGGCAGCTACACCACCTGCCAGCATACCAAATCCCTATTACAACCAACAACAACAACAATAGCAACAACAAAACCAACAACAACACCACAACAACAACAACAACATTAACAACAACATTAAAACCAAGAAAGTATAAAGTTCAATAGAACTAACACATTAAGCTAACTAAACCAAGTTAACTCTTATTACAAGACTATTCAAAAATCGATTCTATTTGTCTAATTCGAAGTGTATAAAAGTCAATAAGTATTTTGTACATCATTATCATCATCGTTTGATGAACTTTCATCAAGAAGACGGTATCCAGAAGGGAGTAGTTGTCGAGGATAGAAGAACGATCACGGGTAGGACGGGAGGAATGAGCACTTGGAGGACGGGAGAAACGAGTACGGGGAGGGCGAGCCTCTAGCGATGACTCATAAGAGGGGAATCAGAAAACTTCCAGAAGCTAGGAGAGATTTGAGCTGCTCTTTCATGCCATGGCACAAAGCTTGCATCCTAATGTACTGAGCATCTCTAAGCTTTTCTCTTTCCATGGCCGCTACTAGCTGTGGATGTGAGCTTTTTCATAGTCTCCCACGTAGCGCAGAGGCTCTCCCCATAAAGTTGCTCTGCTTGCGAAGAAGTCCTATTCCTCACATTTCACACTTATAACGACGGAAGTTTTTAGTAGGAAGACCGTATACCTTCCCCCATTTTGGATTGCCAGCCGCCTCCGCCTACATTCTTTCAGCATCCTCGTTCGAAGGTTGGATTGGCTCGCCCGACTCATTAGGTGGCTGACTGCGTATGAATTCCTCCACTCCAGCTATGAAGCGACCCTATAATAAAAATTACATTGAATTAGTATTTCAAAATTTTTATAAAATTAAATCAAAATACTTAATGAAAAGGTAAAACTTACATGTACAGTTGAGGCTTGGCCCTCGACCCACCTTTCTTGATTCATCTCTTTCTTCTTTTTTATAATATGAGTCTCCTTGAATAGCTCATCTTGGGTCATCAAATGACCCAACTTCTTTTCCTGAAAACTCATAAATTTTAGTTAATAAATAGAATAATTATACTTTGAAAATTAGAATAAATTAAGCAATTACGTACCATTCTTCTTTTTACTGTCCCTAGGCTGATCGCACCTTCAGTGTGCAAGGATCCTCCCTTCTCTGATGCACGAGCTTTCTTTCCTTTTTTGCTCTTCTCCAAGAACTTTACGGTAATCCATTGCCTTTGATAATCCTCCCATATATTCTGAAGCAAGTAGTCAGGCTTCTGGTTCAACTTTCTATCTTTGGAGAAAAAATGCGACAATCGCTTGCGAGGTTTGAGGTGAAAATTTGCAGCCACTTTCGTGCTATAGTGGTGTTTTCAAATACACTTGCTCTGTATTTCAAAAGTTAAATATTATATGGAAATATCATAAATATAAATAGTTATACTGCTTAAAAGAACATTTATACTGATTGAAAATTTGCTCATTCAGCGAGAATGGGGATTCACTCCAAGTCGCATAAGGGCCATCATAAAGCTTTCTGGTGGCGTTGGTGCTTATCCTCATAGTGATATTACTCGGGATGAATATATAATTTAATAAAAAAATACATTAATGTCTTACTAAAAACTATGCAATATAATAAATATAAAAATAACAAATAACTCTTACCCATCACCCTCAGGGACTATGATGATCCTACCATATTAATCATAATGCACCTCCTCCTCATCATCAGTATCACTGTCCGAAGAATGTATATCAAATGCATGTGTGGAAGGTGTGGGGGGATCAGAGCTAGTATCTCGCAGGCGAAGTCCTGAAATAGATAGAGTCCCTGATGAAGATGGTTGCGATCCCTGTGACTGCGACATAGCTGGATGGACCACAAGTGGCTGTGATACTGATAACTGTGACCTGAGTGGCTGTGAAACTGATGGCGATGATCCATATGGATACGACATGGATCGATGCGATCCATGTAATGCTGATGGCTATGATCCATGTGGCCGTGAGGTAGGTAGACTGTATGTCGGACGTATAGTCCTATGTCCCTATGACGAAAGACCTGATGTCTCTGAATAGGGTGGAAAAGATTGAGTATTATCTTCTACCCTCCTCTTTGGTTTCCCAGCCTTTTCTCGACCGGCGAAAACCAGTTGTAAGGACCCGACTAGTCGTTTTGAGATTTTGCACTTTTTCTTACCAGTTCTTGGGCATGAATTGCCCCACATGATATATTATGACTTATGTACACCCTTGGATTTGTTTTTTAGGACAATCGTAATGAAATTGGAATTACAGCTCTCACTTTGAAGCTTGACAATTTGAAAGGTATGACCAAGATTTGACTTATTGGTATATGATCTCAAATCAAAATTTTTATAATTTTGTTAGATCCGTTAGGTGATTTGGGACTTAAGAGCATGATCATAATGCATTTTGGAAGTCTGTGGAAGATTTAGGCTTGAATTGGCGAAAATAAGGTTTTGGAGTTTTCCGGTTGATAGGTGAGATTTATATATAGGGGTCGGGATGGAATTCCAAAAGTTTCACTAGCTTCCTTGTGTCATTTAGGATGTGTATGTAAAATTTCAGGTCTTTTGGACGTGGTTTGGTTGGACTTTTGATCAAAAGCATATTTCAGAAGTTTTTAGAACACTTAGGCTTGAATCCAATGTGTTTAGGTTTATTTGATGTAGTTTGAAGTGCTTTGATGATTGGAACAAGCTTGAATAAGGTTTTTGGATTTGTTGGTGCCTTTGGTTATGGTCCCGAGTGGCTCGGGTGAGTTTGGGTTGGTCATTCGGACCATTTTGAAGTTCGAAAAATTGTAGAAAATACATGTTCATCAGTTGTACGATGTTACACTTCGCGTGCGCGAGTGGGACCTCGCGTTTGCAAAGAGTCAGAAGAGGTTGAGGAGGTTTTGGCCTTCGCGTTCGTGAGAAGGGCTTCACGTTTGCAAAGGGTTGGTAAGTGGTGCATCGCGTTCGTGACAGGAGCTTTACGATCGCGTAAAGGTCAGCTAGGTGGAGTCCAATTTGCCGAGCGCGTTCGCGATGGTTAGGACGCATTCGCGAAGAGTGTTCAAGTTGAATCATAGCGTTTGCGATAGTGTATAACGTTCACGAAGGAGAGTTTTTGGTCAATGTAAGTTTGCGCTGTACGAACGCGAGGGGTTGTCTGCGTTCGCAATGAAGGAAATACATGCCTGGGTAAATATTTTTAATTTGTTTTATATGCGATTTGAGGGATCATTTCCTCCATAGTTCAACATTACGGTAGCTTTTCAAAGGGAATTAAAGAGGGAATCAATGGGAATCGATTGGAGGTAAGATTTTTGAACTTAAAACTCGATTCTATTGTGTAATCTACCTAGAAAATCATGAAAGCTAAGCCTAAAATTTAAGAACTATGGCTTGAGAAATTGTACTTTTGATTTGGGATTCGAAGGACCATTTGGGATCGGATTAGAGAAATTATGGTATGTATGAACTCGTGGGAAGACGAGGAATCTATTGATGTAAAAATTTCTAAATTTCGAGACATGGGCCCAAGGGTCGAGTTTTGGTAATTTCGGGATTTATGCCCTTTGTTGGCTGTTTTCGCTTGGGCTTTGTTCCCTTAGTATAGTTTGACATACTCGTTTTGATTTTGGATAGATTCGATGTGAGTGGAGGCCAATTCGAGGGGCAAAGTCATCGCGAGCTAGTGATTTAACTGGTTTGAGGTGTGCAATGATTATAAATGATGTTCTGAGGGTTCGAAACCCCAGATTACATATCGTAGTGCTATATTGAGGTGAGACACACGTTGGATGATGGGCGTAGGGGTGTGCAATATTGGGGATTGTGACTTGGTCTGTCTTGGTTGATGATTTTACCGCATATTTGATTGAAACTTATTTGCTATCATCATGGTTTGGGCTGATTGCCATATTTGGGCTTCATGCCAACTATTGGAACCCCTTCGGGGATATTTAGTACTATTTCCTCACTGTTTTGACTTATTATTTGAATTTAATCATGTTATTTTCCACTGTTTTACTGCTCAGCCATTTTTACTCAGTTTTGAGACTTTAATGATATTTTAAATTATGTTTTGGGGATGAGAGATAATGTTTTACTACTGCCCGAGGGGCTTGGGATGATTTTTGGATTGAGTAAGGCTGAGGGCCTGGTTGTAAGGATACACTAATACTGATTTGAGGACGAGGGCTTGAGATACATATACGCCACAGGTGGCTTGATTGATATGAGGCCGATGGCCTAGATTTGATGCCACGAGATGGCTTGATATTGTGCTTGGTCCGTAAGGGGACCCTTTCGGAGTCCGTAAGAATACCGAGACATTGCTCGAGGGGCTGGTGTTGTTCTATGTGATTGCCCGAGGAGTTGGTACCGATCTTTATGATTGCCCGAGGGACTAGTATTATTCTGAGATATCGCCCGGGAGGGGAGGGGGAGTTGTTGACATTGTTCCCGAGAAGCGAACCTTTATGTATTTATCTTTCATATTTACCTGTCATTTACCTACTAATCAATGGTATTTGTGCTCGAGAGGTGGATTTCTGTGCTTAACTTCACTAACTGTTTTGCATTCATTCACGCAAATGTTGAAAAGTCATTTTCAAATAAGTTTAAATTGAGCTAAAATATTTTAAGAGATTTTTACAGGTTTACTTCTTTCTTATTTGTTTTTATCTGCTTCTATACAGCATCCTCACATGCTTTATGTGGTTTCTTGCTTTCAGTCTTTATTTACATTTGTTACTTACTGAGTTGGAGCACTCACTTTATTCTCTGCACTTTATGTGCAGATTCATGTATTTCTACACCTGGTAACGGGTTTTGGGCCGATTGGAGGCAGAGTCATCGGATCTTAGCAAGGTAGCCACCGACATTCGCGATACTGCTTTCCTCCCTTTTTACTTCATTAGTCTTTTGTATACTCCAACCTTTTATTTGTATTTAGACCTTAGTAGATGCTCGTGACTTATGACACCCCGGTTAAGGCTGTGTCAGGTTGGATTTTCTGTATTGTAATTGATATTTTCGCTTTTCAGTATTATTAAATCATGTTTAGACTATTTTTGTGTTGGTTAATTGCTTTAAAAGATGAATTGGGTTGAACTAGCTGGCCTTGTCTTCACGAGAGGTGCCATCACGACCGGGTTCGGGTTTGGGTAGTGACAAGTTGGTATCAGAGCCTAGGTTACATAGGTTTCACGAGTCATGAGCAGGTTTAGTAGAGTCTCACGGATCGGTACAGAAACGTCTGTATTTATCCTTGAGGGGCTGCAGAACCTTTAGGAAAAACTTCACATTCTTAAAATTCTTATTATGCGCCCTTGATTCAACTTGAAATGTAACTCTTGAAATTCATTTCATGCATTCATATACGTGCATGAACACTAGTATCAGATATGCATCGATGGCTTGTGATTCCCTTATCGAGGGGCGAGATGTGATCTTTGCGTGTTGATGTTGGTCTAGTCCGGAGGACTCTAGGCCGAATCTTTTCCTATAGCCAAGGTGCTGATTATTGAGCTGTGTTTTTGAACTTATATATTTAGTAGTGCCCCTATTAGTAGAGCTGATGGCTGGATGGATATGCGATGAGTATGTTATGACTGCGAGATGTGATCATTTAGTTTGGAAGCGATGAGAAGGGTCTGCTGGAGGATAAATGAACTATTAGGTGTTTGATTTCCATTGTGATTGGACGTGTAGCATCGAGTTATGGGTGCGTGAAGAATCTTTTCATCTCTTCTAATTGGGGGTGAAGTAAATTTCATGTTGTGGTATGAGTTTACACTTAGGAAGACTAAGTGGCTGTGTAATGTGTTATGACGGTGGAAGGTATACAGAAATGTTCGTTTGTGGCGAAACAAGTGGGTTATTTCCTGTGGAGAGTTATAAAGTTGTGTGATACTTATGTTTCCTGTTAGAAGATCTCATTTACAATTGAATTATACATATTGAAATTTGAATTTTTTGTCACTCAAGAGAGTGGATTTAGCTACTACGAGGGTGAATGCAAGATTTGTAGAAGATATGAAGTATGAGATGGTTTGTGTTCTATGAGATTATGAAGGATTGGGTTAATCTCAATATGGTATTATAGCAGTAATAAAGTATATGCGCTATGAGTTATTGTGTGTGTTTTGATCTATGGTTCGAGTCAAGTGGGAGAGTTTTCTATTGATTAGTTGATTGCACAGTTATCCATCAAAGTATTTATACCCCATCTTAAACCCTAGTCTAATATACTTTGATCAAACCAAAAATCACTCTCTTTATTCTACTGCAAACAAACATTGTAGTTCACTTAGATCTGTTGTGTAACAAGTCAGGGAAGAAAAGAAAGCATAACACTAGTGAAGCATTGTATCAAAAATGAGTGCTAGAGAAACTGTGTGCAAATTCACTACAACTGTACTCGGAGAAACACACTTACTAAAGTAGAACTCACTTGCAATCCAAGGGGATTGGACTAGGATTTATATTAAATCCGAACCAGCATAAAATTCTGGTGTCTTTAATTCCTGCATTTTACTTTCGACAATTTACTTATAGCTGTTGAATTATTATATCTAGTTGACTTCTCAATAAATTAGTCAACTGAAAGCGATTAAGTTTAAATAATTACAATTCACCCCCCCTCCCTCTTGTACTTTCAGCCTTGATATTATGCTTTCCTAGCAATGCCTGAGGCTGAGTCATCTGACGTTGTTATTATATGTATTGTTCCGGTTTGCCATAGAGATGCTTCAGTATTATTTGATTCGAGATCTACTTATTCCTACTTGTCATCCTATTACACTTCATATCTGGTTGTGCCTCGTGATTCTTTAAGTGCTATTGTATATGTATCCATGCTTGTGGGAGATTCTATTGTTGTAGAGCGTGTCTATTGTACGTGTGTGGTTACCATTGGGAGTTTTGAAACTGGTGTAGATCTCTTCCTTCTCGATATGGTTGATTTTATTGTCATCTTGAGTATGAGTGGCTGTCAACTTATCATGCTATATTGAATTGTCACGTTAAGACAATAACCTTAGCCTTTCTGGGGTTGTGTTGATCAGAATAGAGGGGACTCCTGGCCATTCTACCAATAGGGTTATCTCTTATGTGAAGGCTTGATATATGATCGAGAAGAGGTGTCTTGCTTATTTGGCTTATGTCAGCGATTCTAGCGCGGAGGTTACTTCCATGGATTTAGTACTAGTTGTTGAGTTTCCAAAGGTGCTTCCTGCAGATATGCTGTGGATTCCACCCGACAGAGATATCGACTTTTCTATTGATTTGGCTCCGGGAACTTAGCCTATTTCTATCCTTCCATAACATATGTCCCCGCTATAGTTGAAAGAATTGAAGGAGAAGGTGTAAGATTTACTTGATAAGGGCTTCATTAGACCTAGTTTCTCTCTCTGGGGTGTTCCTGTATGCCCTCTCAAGATAATATGTTCCCCAAGAAAGTGACTGATTTGGCTCCGGGAACTTAGCCTATTTCTATCCTTCCATAACATATGTCCCCGCTATTGTTGAAAGAATTGAAGGAGAAGGTGTAAGATTTACTTGATAAGGGCTTCATTAGACCTAGTTTCTCTCTCTGGGGTGTTCCTGTATGCCCTCTCGAGATAATATGTTCCCCAAGAAAGTGACTGAGTCCAACCAAAACTCGCACTTTGAAAACTTGGCATATAATTGGTTGTCTCTCAAAGTCTGAAGTACAATCTGAAGATGCTGCTCGTGTTCCTCCCGGTTGCGGGAGTTGATCAAGATATCATGAATAAATACAATCACAAAGAAATCCAAATATGACTTGAACACCCGGTTTATCAAATCCATAAATATTTTTGGGGCATTCATCAGCCAAATGACATAACTAGAAACTCATAATGCTCATGTCGCATTTGAAAACCTGTTTTAGGGATACCGGATGCCCTAATCCTTAATTGATGGTAGCTAGCCCTCAAATCAATCTTCGAAAATACATTGGCACCCTGAAGCTGATTAAATAAGTCATTAATCCTCGGCAAAGGATATTTGTTCTTGATGGTGACTTTGTTCAACTACCAGTAATCTAAGCACATCCTCATCGATCCATCTTTCTTCTCCACAAACAACATAGGAACACCCCAGGGAAAGAAACTAGGTCTAATGAAGCCCTTATCAAGCAAATTGAAGAAGACGGTGTAAGATTTGCTTGATAAGGGCTTCATTAGACCTAGTTTCTCTCCCTGTGGTGTTCTTGTGTTGTTCGTGGAGAAGAAAGATGGATCGATGAGGATGTGCATAGATTGTCGATAGTTGAACAAAGTCACCATCAAGAACAAGTATCCCTTGCCGGGATTTAATGACTTATTTAATCAGCTTCAGGGAGCCAATGTGTTTTCGAAGATTGATTTGAGGTCTGGCTACCATCAGTTGAGGATTAGGGCATTCGAGTCCCTAAAATAGCATTTCAGACTCGATGTGGGCATTATGAGTTTCTAGTTATGTCATTTGGCTAATGAATGCCCCGGCAATATTTATGGATTTGATTAACCAGGTGTTCAAGAAGTATTTGGATTTCGTTTGTAATAGTATTTATTGATGATATCTTGATCAAACCCCGCAATCGGGAGGAACATGAGCAGCATCTTCGGATTAGACTTCAAATTCTGAGAGACAACCAATTATATGCCAAGTTTTCAAAGTGCAAGTTTTGGTTGGACTCGATCCCTTTCTTAGGGATCCTAAGAAGATTAAAGCAGTTCAGAACTAGACTTAGGCCCACTTTAGTTATGGAGATCCGGCGTTTTCTAGGCTTGGCGGGTTATTATCATCGTCGATTTGTGGAAGGGTTTATCTGTAGCACCTATATTAACTAGGTTGACCTATAAGCGTGTCTTATTCAGAGGGTCAGATGAGTATAAGGCGAGCTTTCAGAAGCTCAAGATTGCTTTGACTATAGCGCTAGTGTTGGTGTTGCCGATGAGTTCAGGATCTTACATGGTGCATTGTGATTCATCTTGCATTGGGCTCGATGTAGTATTGATGCAGGATGGAAAGGTGATTGCATATGTGGTGCGACAGTTGAAGGTTCATGATAAGAATTACCTTGTCCATGAGTTGGTCTGCAGCCATTGTTCATATGCTGAAGATTTAGAGGCACTACATTTACACCGTGTTGTGTGAGGTATTCACAGATCATCGGAGCCTACAGTATTTGTTCAAACAAAAGGATATCAATTTGAGGTATAGGAGGTGGCTGGAGCTTTTGAAAGATTACGATTTCACCATTTTGTATCATCCCAAGAAGGACAATATGGTGGCCGATGCCTTGAGTAGAAAGGCTGTGAGTATGGGTAGCCTTGGGTACGTTCCAGTCGGTGACAGACCGCTTGCATTAGATGTTCAGACTTTGGCCAATCAGTTTATGAGGTTGGATGTTTCGGAGCCCCGTCGTGTTCTAGCTTGCACAGTCGCTCAACCTTCCTTAAATGAACGCATAAGAGAGTGGCTGTATGATGGCTCTCATTTTCTTGACCTTAGAAACATGGTGCGGCATGGAGGTTCCAAGAAAGTTAGTGTTGGAGATGATAGAATTTTGAGGATGTAGGGATATATTTGTGTGCCTAATGTAGAGAGGCTTTGTGAGTTGATTCTTGAATAGGCCCACAATTCCCGGTACTCTATTCATCCGGGTGCCACCAAGATGTATCAGGACTTGCGGCAGCATTATTGGTGGAGAAGGATGAAGAAAGCCATAGTTTCATATGTAGCTCGGTGTCTAAATTGTCAGTAAGTAAAGTACGAGCATCAGAGATCTGGTGGATTGCTGTAGAAGTTAGAGATTCCTGAGTGGAAGTGGGAGTGTATCACTATGAATTTTGTTGTTGGACTCCCACGAACTCATAGTAAACTCGATGCGGTATGGGTTATTGTGGATAGGCTGACAAAGTAAGCATATTTTATTCTTGTGGCAATTACCTATTCTTCATAGTGGTTGGTTGAGATCTCCATCCGTGAGATCATCCATCTTCACGGTGTGCACGTGTCTATCATTTGTGATTGAGGTACATACACCTTACACTTTTGGAGGGTAGTACAACGTGAGTTGGGCACGCAGTTGAGTTAAGCACATCATTTCATCCTCATATGGACGGACCATCCGAGCGCACAATTCAGATATTGGAGGATATGTGTCATGCTTGTGTAATAGATTTCTAGGGTTCTTGGGATCAATTCCTGACACTTGCGGAGTTTTCCAATAACATCAACTACCATTCGAGCATTTAAATGGCTCCTTACGAGCCATTATATAGGAGGCGGTGCCGATTTCCAGTTAGATGGTTCGAGTCGAGGGTGGCTCGGTTGTTGGGTACAGTTTTGGTACAGAATAACTTGGATAAGGTCAAGATTATTAAGGATCGACTATGCGCAACTCAGTCCAGGCAGAAGAATTATTCCGACCGTAGAGTTCATGATGTTACATTTATGGTTGGAGAGAGAGTGTTGCTCCAGGTTTCACCCATGAAGGGTGTGATAAGGTTCGAAAAGAAGGGCAAGTTGAGACCTAGGTATTTCAGTCCCTTTGGGATTCTTCAGAGAGTGGGTATGGTGGCCTACAACCTCGCATTACCACCTAGTTTATCAGCACTCCATCCGCTGTTATATGTGTCTATGCTCCAGAAGTATCACGCTGATCTGTCCAATATGTTATATTTCAGCTTAGTCCACTTGGACAAGGATTTGACTTATGAGGAGGACCCGGTGGCTACTTAGCCCAGCAGGTGCGACAGTTGAGATCTAAGAGTTGTCCTTCAGTTCGAGTGCGATAGAGAGGTCAGCCGGTCGAGGCAGCTACTTGGGAGTTTGAGTCGGACATGTGAAGTAGATATCCACACCTTTTCAGCAGTCTAGGTACTCGGTATAGGTCCATTACTATATTTATGACTTTTCTACCAAATTTGGTGAGAAACGGAGTTGGTTTGATGTGATCCGGACGTCCAATTATAAAAACAGAAGTTCTTAAGTTTTATTGAAAATTCATTTGAACTGGTGTTTGATTCGTAATTCTAGGTGTTATTTTGGTCATTTGATCGCGCGAGCGGGTTCGTATGAGGTTTTTTTATCTTGTCTGCATATTTGGTTTGGAACCCCGAGGGACTGTATGAATTTTGGATAGGCTATGGAAGGTTTGAACTTTGAGATTTCTAATTTCTTTGACTGCTGGTGTCATCTGACACTTCCTTCTTCGCGATCGCGAAGGAACTCACTCGATCACGAAGAGTGATCTGGGCTGATAAGGGAATAACCCTATGTTAACGTGAGGAATAGGACGTGAACATGGAGCAGTGGGGGATTACCCTTCGCGAACGTGTCCCCACCCACGCGAACGAGTAGCTTTGAGAGGAGGGGGCTAGGAATTTGAAGTGACTCTATGTGAACGCGAGCCGTCTCACGAATGCGGAGGTGAAACGGGATAAACCTTCGCAAACACGTGGATTCTCTCATGATCGCGTAAGCCAGTGAGGCTTTGCTCTTCACCAACGTGTCAGGTTTCACGCGAACGCGATGAACACTTGACGCCAATGATTTAAAACAGTCCAAAAATGGGATTTTTTTTCATTCCTTCAAATTTTCGAACTTAGAGATCTTAGAGACAATTTTTCCAAGAGCTCGTCTTCCCCAATTCGTTTTAAGTGATTTTAAGCTACTTTCTTTCAATTATCAATAACATTTTATAAGATTTCAACCTAAATCTATGACTCTCATGGTAGAAATTGGGGGTTCGGGTAGAATTAGGATTTTTTTAATAAAATTTAAATTTAGACCTCAAACTTAGGTCGTGTTTCGAAATAAATTGCATAACCGGGTTCGGAGGTGAATGGATAATCTGGTTTTGGCCCGAATTTCAGGTTTGGACCAAGCGAGCCCCGGAGTTAACTTTTGTTGATTTTTCAATAATGACCTAAATTGAATATTTTCATCTATGGATAGATCATCAGACTTATTTTGAATCATTTGGTTGATAGTCTGCTAGATTTGGTTGGCTCGAAGGCTTGTTCAAAAGGCAAAGCGTGGTTGAGCTTTGAGTTAATTTTTGGAGCGAGGTAAATGTCGTGGTTAACCTTAACTTGTGGGATTAAGACTTGTTTGCCTATTTGCTACATGTTTAAATGTCGGGTACAACGTGTATGTGAGGTGACGAGTACTTATGCATCATTGTGGGGTTAAAGCATGCGAGTGAAACTTGTTCCTTAAAGCATGAAGGGCGATGCCGTGTCGATTATTTGATTTATACATAGTGAGTTAAAACACGAAGAGTAATGTCGTGTTGTATTTATTGTTTCATGATAAGATTAAGTGTAAAAGCACGAAGTGTGATACCGTGCCATTTTTACTGTTTCATGGTGAGGTTGAGAGTAAAAGCACGAAGGGTGATGCCGCACATTTTTTTTCATTATGTTATTTGTTTCATTGGCTGAAGGTTTAGTTACTGTTTCATGAGTCATTTCATGTTGTAGTACCATACCTTGTACCCATTTTTGCATGTCCCCTCCTAGTAGTACATGTTTAATCTTTATTTGTTATTATGTTGTTCGTATATTTATCATCTATACATGTTTAATTACGTAGGTATCCTGTCATAGTCTTGTCACTACCTCGTCGAAGTTAGGCTCGACACTTATGGGGTACATTGGGACGGTTGTATTCATACTATACTCTGCACTTCTTGTGTAGATTATTTTTGTACTGGTCCTAGCTGTACGTGAGGTGCATTAGCTCGGATTAGCATTTGGAGACTCAAGGTAGATCTCCTGGCGTCCGCAGACCTTGAAGTCCCCTTCCACTTTCCATATTTATTGTTCTTTCATTCGAGACTCTAGATCCGGGTTTTACTTAGATTTTATTGGTTATTATGCCACTCCGTACTTTGTTTTAGTTCCATTTTGGTTTAATTCGTTTTACTTATAGAATTGATTAAAATTGGCTTAAAGATTTTTTAATGTTGGCTAGTTTAGCGAGTGAAATATTGGGCGTCATCATGGTATCGAATGTGGGAATTTTAGGTCGTGACAATAGGCCGTGGATAATGTTGGACGGAGTTATAGATTGGTTGCTAGAATTAGTAGAGAAAGAAGTAGATGGATCAAATGTTGGCCCGCACGCTTTCTCTTGCAATCAATCGATCTCCTATCTATTGCTGCTTTAATTGGTGCTATTGAGTTGGAGACCTAGAGCTCTCTCTATATTTCCCCAACATCTCAGACTAATTGTTCTAATGGCAAAAAAGAGAAACTGAAGAGAGTACCAAGGGATCGAGTTGGCACAAATAACTGTAATTTCATCATGTTACCGTTCCTTTTTTGTTTGAAATCACACTTTCAGTGATACTGATATATGACATTTGCTTCAATGAACAATGAAAGTTGAATTAGTCAGTCTTCTGTTGCAGCTAAGCTGAGATAGTCCGAGTTATGTGCCATCCATATTACAATTTGCAGTCATTCAATGTTCTGTTGAGTATGGGCCCAAAGATTACAACGTTATTTACAATCTGTATGGTCAGTCTATTTTCTCTTTGAACTGTATTTGACGGACGCTGAATACCTCTTAGAACATCACAATGATAGAAGAAGCTGCATCTTTTATGTTCAATCACTTGCAGATTTGCTTCATTCCTGCTCTACTTGTCTGATGTGGAAGAAGCTAAGGTGGAGAAACTACGTTTCCATTTGACGTAATAAACATATAAGTTTTGAGTTAAATGTGACGTACTAGTTGCATGCATGTAATCCTGAGTATTTGTAGATATTATAAGGAAAAAGAAACGAAGGAATTAAGGGGAAAATTTCTAAAGAGATATAATACAAGAGAGGAATGGCTGAAGTAAAAGAAAAGGGTATTCATCATAATCTATACCATTTACTTGCAGTAACAATTTGTATTTTGCTGCAGAAATGGCCCAAGTATGGGCATAGATTATGATTAAGTCAAGCCACGTAAGGAGATGAACTTGTGTGTTTTATTCAATATTTCCTGTCACATATTAGCTTAATTTCCTGCTTCTATGCTGTTTGGTTTACCTGATCGTCCCCTTTTATTGTATCTATATAGATATTACATGCCTGCAGTGGGAATTAAAGTATAATCCAATCAGGATAGGAAATCGACTTCTTTACTTTAGGAACTGATCTTCTTTGAAGGATGTCTTTCATTTTTCAATACAAGTGCATGGGCCAAAATCTAAACACAAGATGGTTATCTTTAAAAGGAACGATAAAGGGTTAATTAAGCTGTAGTCGTACCCACAAGGCATAACAGCGACGAGCATCTCGGCCACTATCGAGATCGAGCCGTCAGAAGACCTACACGACAGCACATACGTTGTATTACTCGGGCAAGTAAGAAAGAGTATAGTCATGAGAGGGTCCGTTGGGTAGAGACCATTGGATAAAAGGGAAAGTTAATAATATATATATATATATATATATATATATATATATATATATATATATATATATATATATATATATTATCAGCAACTTTCTCTCTTTTTCTTCTTTGCTCTTACAAGTACGTTACATGCATATCAAAGATGTAAACTTATTATTAATTTACATTTGATATCTGTCAATCATCTTAAGGAATTTTATATAAACTTGGCTGATAATCTTACTAAATCTCTGAATAATTAATGTTTGTTACGGTAACTTTTGAGAAGATCAACAAATATATCTCCTTGTAATTGAAGGAACGGCGAAGTCTTTTATTTTGCCGTTTAAATAATAGATGGAGGAATGTCAAAGTTTCATTAATCACCAGGAAGGAACCTTTTCAATTTCTCCTATAGTATTGCACATGAAGAGAGCGACACACACATATATAAAAGAGCATTCAGAGCTGAAGAGTTTAAGATTGACCGATATGGATAGTTTTCTTAAACCAAGTTGGAAGAAGAAGAAAGATGACAGGAGTTGGTATTAATAAGTTATAGTGTTTCATATCAGCTACAACAACATTCATCCCATAGTGTCTCATTCCATTTATAACCTATCTTTTCTAGCTTGAACTATGTTAATACAAATAACAAAAAAAGGGGCCCGAGGTAATAAGCTTCTGGTACACACAGGGTTCCAAAAAAGGGCCAGACCCATATTTAATATAGGAATTTTATGCATGTATTTCTCCCCTCCCCCCCCCCCCCCCCTCCCGATCACCAAACTACAACTATTACTATTGCGCCAAGGCTCTTGTTCCTTCTAGTATAAAATGTACAAAAAATATGAAGGCTTCTAATCCAATGTTGACATTTCTTGTGACAAGGTTTCAGAATCCTGTACTTTCTTAGAGTATCCGAGTAGGCTAAGAGATGCATCATCATCAACCACCTGATCAAGTTCAGTAGCAGCTGATTGGTCCTCGAGAATATGGTTAGAATGTGCTAATGGTTCATCTGTACTAATAAAATGGCACCAGTTTTTCTCCTTTGCATGAATTATGGCAGGATACAAGAATAATCCCAGAATAATGACCGAGCCACTTACTATATACGTCTTTAACGAAGCCAGATACATGACAAAAATAAGCAACAAAGCAGGTGGAAGGCAAATCGCCGTTGCTCCAACTGTTTGAAAGGGGACCTTATAAGGTCTGTGAAGATCAGGCTTCAATATCCTTAATTTTATGAAGGCTGCAAACTCGAGAAGCATTCCTACTGAATAAAGGAAGTTAAGAAATTCCAAGATTTCTTGAAAACTCATCCATGACAGAACAATCACGCCCGTTGCAGAGCATAAGATGCTGATAGTGGGTGTCCCATATTTTGATCTGCAAGATTTGAAATATAGTGACTTGTCACTCAGAATGCCAAAAAGACCAATCTGTAAATTTGTCTTCTCCCTCTTTTGGATGATATACTCAAATGTCCGGTTTAACTAATAAAAACCATAAATAACAAGTTAAGAGTTGTTTTCATCTTTTATCATACTGCATATTTCCTAACCAGATCAATTTACTGGAATTCCATCAACTGGGACACACTAAGATTCCCTACTTTTAATCATCTCAGTTAAATAAATATCTAAGAGCCTTCGATGAAGGTAGTTTTACTTTATATTTCTTCTATTAGTGGAGCATTTGAAGCTCTAATATCAATAGGTCAACAACAGCATCAACAACGCAGTAAAATTCTATTAGTGGAATCTGAAAAAAGTAGTGTGTATGCAGACCTTACCCCTACCCTGAAGGAGTCGGGAAGCTATTTCCGAAACACCCTTGGCTCAAGAAAATAAAAAGACAAAAGGAGACAATATTAATATTATCACAAAAATCATAGGAAAAATAGGAACAACATGAAATCTAGAAGAAAGATGCAAAGCAAAAGCGAGAGCTAGTAAATAGGTAAGGCACTGAAACGCGAAATAGTAACACACAACATTGCCACTAGCTATCTTAGACAAAAATCTTACCAGACTAGCCTCACAAAGGTACGAAGTAATACAAGATTCAATTAGCTCCTAACCCACCACCCTAATACTCGACCTAATATGAATAGGTGATGCTAAGAAAAATAATTTACAAATGCTTACTATTAAAAACATCATAAAAGAATCAAGGGGAAAATTACTCAAACCTTGAAGCAAATATAGAAGGAAGCATTCCCATTTCGCTCATCCCAAGAAGTTGGAAGGCATCACTACTCATTTCAGCTTCAAACAGCCCCATATTAGACATTGCAGCTGCAGCCTGGATCCACCATTTCAGCCAAACGCCACCAATCAACATTCCAGCTTCTGCAAAATAACCATCACTCCACTCACTAGGGTCAGACTTCAAAGCTCCCGTTGCAGCCAGTAGTGGAATAATATACGAACAAACCACCAAAACTACACCAGCGAGCAACGCGTCTCGAAATGTTCGACTAGGGTCTTCAACCTCCCCTGCTAAAGTACTAACCTTATCCCAGTAATTAAGATTCCAAAACATGGTATTAAAGTACCCTCTCCATTCAACCTTGTTGAAATCCACAACAATCCACTGTTGTGGTTTGATCCTAGGAATCGAGAGAATTGCCATTACAACAAACGGAAAAAGGGAAAAACTTGCAAGCAAAACAGCTGAAGAACCAACAATATGGAGGCCTCTATAATTCAAGTATGTCAAAGAGACAGTAATTCCTAACAGGGCTGGAATTCTTGCAACCAAGTGATTAAAAACGGGCAACGAATGCTTCATGTAATCAAGGAACAATACAGGGTAAAGAGCATTATCCATGACACCACTAAACCATTTCCAAAAGCCTTCTTGAAAGCCCCAGAAAGGGCCAAAAGCTGAAGATATCCAAATGACATAGCCACCATTTTCAGGGAAACTTGTGGCTAACTCAGCTGTGATTAGTGCTTCAGGTATGCTCCAAATTAAAGCGAAAATCACGAAACCGAGCAAAGCTAACAAAGGGCCACCTCCTGCTTTAACTGAATCTTCTACACCAAAAGGACCCCCTGAAACTTCATAGAAAATCAAAGCAATAAGAGGCAAAAAAGTTAATTTTGGATTTTTCTTGTTAGTTGATGTACTGTTCTTGACATCATTCACCATTCCCTCAGAATGATTAACATAAGATGGGAAGAAGAAAACAAGGGAGAGAAAAAGTCAACCCCAAGATTGGAGATCCTAATTCTATGGAAAGTATTTGGGTGCTACATAGCATATGTAAAGAGTTAATTCAAGTATTATTATTGCCATCCAAGTATTTGTGAATTACCTACTATATTTATTTTAGAAATAATAAAATCACTCATATTTGATTTTGTGAGAGACGTCACTTTTCCGGTGGCGGCTAAGATGCTTTGTAGGATCACTCTCTATTGAGTGATTTTGTTGTTCTAAAATAAACAAAAGTGGCTTTAGTTAGATAATTTTTAATATTCATAAAATGAATTATGCAGTACAAAGATGCAGATTTCGTTGATATTATGTATTTATGTTAGGAATAAGAAAGAGCTTTAGTTGAAGTTCAAGATCGTAAGTTTGCTGTTAATAAATATTTTCCTATATCATACCGGTACATGTTTTACTTCATTTCTTTGAGGTTTGTCCTAAATTCTAACAAGACTAAGCAATGTTGTTTATAGGAATATTTTACATGTTATAAACAAACAAACAAACAACAACAACAAAAACAACTACCCAGTATAGTCCCACAATGTGGAGTCGAGTGAGGGTAATATGTAGACGGGCCTTATCCCTACCCGAAAGGGCAAAGAGGTTGTTTCCAATCGACCCTCGGCTCAGTGAAGGAAAGGAAAAACAAAAACAAAAACAAAAACAAAAGAGCATTAGTAACTCTAGCAGAAATAGCGTAAATAATTATCTAAACATAAAAACCATAAATAAAATAGCATGCAATAATATCAGACAACAACTACCATAAATAACTACCACAAGGGAGACACAATCTAATACACGAATCATCTATGGATAACCCTGCCAAGCCTCACTCAACTCTGGGTGAGGAGTACGAAAAATTTTATGAGCCCCTATCCTACAAGCCTGATACTAGACCTTCAGATTTTTTTATGGAGGGACATGTTTAGAGGTTATAACTACTTGCATATTTTGTCTAATGGCAGGTGAAGATGTACATTTTATTTTGGTGTCTTCTGTTTGTTACATTTCATGGACAATCCCTTAGGACTGAGGATAAACTTTAAAAGTTTGTAAATGATAAAAGTAATTTAAGTCGGATAGTATAATAATAAGGATAAATTTGACCGGCCAATATACTAAAAGTTAAATGTAAATAATATCCGAGGGTAAAAGAGGTAAATTTGGCCCTTTTCCCTTTATAAAAACATCCTCTCTATTTTTTTTCTTGAATTCACTGCCACGAAGAAATGGAGAGAGTTGACAAATTGAGAATTGTGTCATGCACGTGCTGTGCAGAAAGGAAGGGCCTTTGTCTTTGTTTGGTGAGCCACAACTTGCAACTGGTCTTGACTTGCTTGCAGACACAACTGACTATGATATTTAAAGCCAAATTTCTACTTTGACTTTTAAATTGCTAATTTAGACTCCACAATGTATCTCCTTTCCTTTGTCTTTCTACAGACAGCGACAGCAAAATGAACGAATGATATTCCAATACCTCCATTGTTACCGGACACCGAATTTAAAAAAAATAAAGACTTTTAGAATTTATAATTTTAAATAAATCAAAATGGTACTTAGAGTATTTGTGTGGTTAGGGGTGTACAAAGAAAACCGATAAATCATCAACTCGATAATCGAGTCAAACCGAGAAAAAAAACCCGACTGTGGTTTGGTTTGACTTGGTTTGGTGTTAGAAAAAAAAACCCGACCATAATTGGTTTGGTTTGGTTTTAACTAAAGTAAGTCAAACCGAAACCAAACCAACCCGACATTACATATATAGCAATTTTACATATATTTAATATATAAATATACTTATTGTGATGTAATTTATAAATATTTTTTAAAAAATTTCATAATTTTATCTTTTAAGGTATTATTTAAAGGTTTGATTTAGAACTTTTGAATGCTCTAATAAGTTTTATAGCCATTAATATTAGCAAAGTAAATAATGCTAGCAATCAATACTAATGCAAACAAAAGACATTCAATTCAATATTACAAACGGGAATGTATTAAATGTCTATTTTTTATTTTGCAATAATTTAGATAAAAATATATAACTTATTATTATATTTCTTTAGCTTTTAGGCATATAATTAATACTCCCTTATTAGTCTATCTAGTTTAGCATGAATTAGTGCTTTTAGATTATGTTTATTTTTATTATGACTTTTTAATTAGCAATATTTATAGTATATAATTTTATTATTTTTTTATTGTTGAATACTTTAGGATAATGTCATGAGTCATGACATGTCTCATATTTTGTATTATTTTCTTGACAAATACTTTATATAGTTGTATCTTACTAGGATTAAAGAAATATTTTGAGCGTACGTTATATATTTTGTTCTACGAAGATTTTACCGGAAAAAAAAATCCGAATAACCCGAAAAAACCCGAGAAAAACCGATATTGAAAAACCCGAATTTATTGATTTGGTTTGGTCTTTAGATTTAATAACCCGACACAGTTGGTTTGGTTTGGTAATTGTAAAATCCGAACCAACCCGGTCTATGTACACCCCTATGTGTGGTTATAAAAGCTTCTTATTAAAGATAGAGTTGTAAATTTAAATAAATTGTTATCAAATTTAAGACAAGAGGGGTTGCTCTGACGGTAAGCAACCTTCACTTCCAACCGAGAGGTTGTGAGTTCGAGTCTCCCCAAGAGCAAAGTGGGAAGTTCTTGGAGGGAAGGATGACGGGAGTCTATTTGAAAACAGCATCTCTACCCTAGGGTAGGGGTAAAGTCTGCGTACACACTACCCTCCCAAAATTCCACTAAATATAATTATATTGGGTGTTTGTTGTTGTTGTTGTTATCAAATTTAAAAATAATTTATTCTTTTTGAAACGTATCAAAAAAATAAATTTACAAAACATAAAGCAGTAGCTATTTTTCAACCATTAAAAGCCACTGAAGTTTTGGAAAAGTTATAGATCTTCTTGGGAGAAGTGCAAAATGTCTCGTTGTCAACAGTTTCATTATTTTTGTCGTTAATAAAGTTATTAGTAATACTTTCTCCAGTCATATATTAAATAAGTTACTTTCCTTGTTAATTTATTTCAGAATAAATGACATTTTTTTAAATTTAAAAGTAATTTACTTTTAAACTCTTTATTTTATTCTTTTTCCTCTTAATAATAAGCTTTTATAGCCACAAAAATAGAATAATCCTATAAACTTTTTACTCCTTAAACTTTTAAGACCACAAATTTCAAAAATCTTCTTTTTTCATAAACTCTGTGCCGAGTCAAACTAGCTCAAACAATATAAGACGGAAGGAGCAGCTCCAACATGTAAGATTTTGCACCTTTGATCATTTTGTAATTTCTTTCCCTGCATCATCCATGTTGACAGATATGAGTAAACCGCTCTTACATTTTATAAAATACATTGGCTTAGAATTTGGAATCCTTTGTCTTCAGACGTATCTTACATTGTTCCCATTCTTACTCCAACTTATCAATGCGTCATGGGGTAAAAGTAAACACACTGAATCACACTCTTCCAAGATGAAAGCCTCCATTGGCAGAAGAATGTATACAACCACTGGCTAGCTACTCGTGTTATTGTACAAGTTTTCACCGTTGAACTTCGAAAGCACTCGGACAATTTATCCAGCTATACTTTCCAAAACTAGCTTTACCAATAGCCTTCTTCTACTACCTGTCATGTCAATAATAATTTGGTTCCGATGGTAACCTTAGGGGAAGCTATTTGTCCTTAGTTTTATGCTCACAGCAGCTTTGCTGCAATAGATTTTAAAATGCGATACCATTTATTGATTTAACTGATAATAATTCAATGAAGCAAAAAGGTATTCAGATGCTCCTGAATCCTATTGGCATGCATACAACGGGTGGTTCATACCTCCTCGCAATTCCAGAAACTGCATTACTGACCTGGCAGGCTATGAAGATCAAGAAAGTACACAAACAGATACAGAGAACTAATTCCTGATGCATTTTTTTTGGTCTTGGTGTTTAGAAAGGAATCAAAGATGTTTTGAAGGGAAAGCAACACCCATCACTTTTGTAAAGTTTAGATGTATCAACTGAAACTTTTGCTTATTGCCAGTAACTTCTTGGTGCTCCGTTTATTCAGCAAACTATTTCGCTTACATATCAAAACGTCAATATCTAAGATAAAGATGCCATGATCCAAAATTAATTCTTTCTTAACCCATTTTCCTATGGGAGAAATCAGTTGAAGAACAGCCTAACATCACAAGCATCAAACAAAAGAGGGAATGATTAGTTCCCAGAAGTAGAACCCTCTGCTCTGTTATCTGTAATTTCTATACACTCCGCTGCTCGTAAAGGTGGAGGTTCATTAAACTTTAGTATGTAGGCAGTGAAATGAACAGACTGCAATGGCATTATTGCTTGAGCATCTAAATATGCATTGCAGGAGAAACACCATACTGATAGATCAACAACAACAACAACAACAACTACCCAGTATATTCCCACCAGGTGGGGTCTAGGGAGGGTAATATGTAGACGAGCCTTACCCCTGCCCGAAAGGGCAGAGAGGCTGATTCCAGTCGACCCTCGGTGTATAGGATAAAAAAGGGGAAGCTGCATTAAGAAACAAAGGTAAAATTAGAAACACAAGCAAGACAAAACAAAATAATAAAGCACAAATACTCCCGCAGAAATAACGTAAATAATTATGGAAACATAAGCAACATAAATACAGTCGCATGCAATAATAATAAGCAGTAACTACCATACTAACAACCCTCTGGGGACATAAGCTAAAACACTAATCACATATGGGTAACCCTACTATCCCACACCCAACCCCGGGAAAGGGGTACGGAGAACTCTATGAGCCCCTAGCCAACAATCCTGATTCTAGACCTCCAGACTCCCCTATCAAGGGTCATGTCCTCGGTAACTTGCATTCTGGTCATGTCCTGTCTAATCACCTCTCCCCAATGCTTCTTAGGCCTCCCTCTCCCTCGCCGACCACCAACAATCTCCAGCCGCTCGCAGCTCCTCACCGGGGCATCGGGGCCCCTCCTCCGAACATGCCCGAACCACCTCAGCCTCGCTTCCCGCATCTTCTCGTCCACCGGGGCCACCCCTACCTTCTGTCGAATAACTTCATTCTTGATCTTATCCAGCCTGGTGTGCCCACACATCCACCTAAGCATCCTCATCTCCGCAACCTTCATTCTCTGAACATGCGAGTTCTTCACGGGCCAGCACTCCGCCCCATACAACATCGCAGGTCTAACCACGGCTCTGAAGAATTTCCCCTTGAGTTTGTGTGGGATTTTCTTATCACACAGGACCCCTGAAGCGAGCCTCCACTTTGACCACCCCGCTCCTATCCGATGGGTGACGTCCCCGTCAATCTCTCCGTCCCCCTCAATCACAGACCCCAGATATCTTACACTGTCCCTCTTGGCGATGGCCTGAGAGCCAAGCATCACTTCCCTGCCTACCCCACTCGGCTCGTCGCCAAACTTGCACTCCAGATATTCTGTCTTAGATCTGCTTATTTTGGAACCCTTAGACTCGAGGGTCTGTCTCCATATCTCTAACCTTTCACTAACACCGGCCCTAGTCTCGTCTATCAATATTATATCATCAGCAAAGAGCATACACCAAGGCACATCCCCTTGGATATGTCGGGTTAGAGCATCCATCACTAAGGCGAACAACAGGGGGCTCAGCGCCGATCCTTGGTGGAGCCCCATTACCACAGGAAAATGGTCTGATTCGCCCCCCACCGTCCTAACCCTAGTCTTAGCTCCATTGTACATGTCCTTGATTACTCTGATGTAGGCTTCTGGCACACCCTTCGCCTCCAAGCACCTCCATAGCACCTCCCTCGGGACCTTATCATACGCATTTTCCAAGTCGATAAGCACCATATGAAGGTCCTTCTTCTTATCCCTGAATTGTTCCGCCATCCGCCTGACTAGGTGAATCGCCTCTGTGGTGGAGCGTCCCGGCATGAAACCGAACTGGTTCCTAGATATAGTTGTCGCCTCCCTCACCGCGCCTCAATCACCCTCTCTCAAACCTTCATCGTGTGGCTTATTAATTTGATGCCCCTATAGTTGTTGCAGCACTAGATATCCCCTTTGTTCTTGTACAAGGGCACCACTGTACTCCACCTCCACTCTTCCGGCATCCTTTTAGTCCTGAAGATTGCATTGAACAGCCTAGAGAGCCACTCCCCTCCAGCTTTACCCATGCACTTCCAGAGCTCCACCGGAATCTCGTCAGGCCCGGTCGCTCGACCCCTACTCATCCTACGCAACGCCCCTAAGACCTCCTCCACCCTGATGCGTCTGCAGTACCCAAGGTCTCTATGACGCTCTGAATGCCCCAACTCCCCTAGCTCTATGCTCCGATCCCCCTCCTCGTTAAGAAGGTCCCGAAAGTACGCCTGCCACCTCTGTTTGATTTGCGAATCCCCCATCAGAACTCTACCATCCTCGTCCTTGATACACCTGACTTGGTCTAGATCGCGTGCCTTCCTCTCTCTTGCTTTAGCCAACCGGAATAACTTCTTATCCCGACCTCTTTCCCCTAGTTCCTCATACATGCGACCGAACGCCGCGTTTTTAGCTTCCGTGACTGCCATCTTAGCTTCTCTTCTCGCCTCTCTGTAGACTAACCTGTTCGCTCTCCGCTCCTCCTCGCTTGTGCTCCCTGCCAACCTAGCGAACGCCGCCTTCTTCACCTCCACTTTTCCTTTGACTGCCTCGTTCCACCACCAATCACCCTGATGTCTGCCTGAATATCCCTAGCTACCCCGAGCGCGTCCCGTGCTGCCCCCCTAATCAAGTTCGCCATCACTGTCCACATAGCGTCCGCTTCCCCATAACTTCTCCAAGCTCCGCCCTCCACTAACCTCCTTTCCAACTCCTGTACTTTCTCCTTAGACAAAGCTCCCCATCTAATCCGCGGTTGACCCTGGGCGCCCCTCCGCTTCTTCTTCACCCAGAGATCGACGTCCATCACTAGTAGTCTATGAAGAGTTGAAAGAGACTCTCCCGGAATAACCTTGCAGTCCTTGCGCAAGCCCCTATCGCTCCTTCGGATGAGGATGTAGTCAATCTGAATCCTCGCCGTCGAACTCTTGAAGGTGACCAAATGTTCCTCCCTCTTCCGGAATGTCGAGTTCGCAATCAGGAGCTCGGAGGCCCTGGCGAAATCAAGCAGCGAAGTGCCTCCTCCGTTCCTGACACCAAAGCCAAAGCCCCCGTGCACCTCGTCATATCCACCAGCCTCAGCCCCAATATGACCATTAAAGTCCCCTCCAATAACTAACTTCTCAGAATGGGGAATACTCCCCACCAGATCATCCAAGTCCTCCCAAAAGCGCCTTTTAGCCTCCTCGTCTAAGCCTGCGTGCGGCGCGTAAGCGCTGATGACGTTGAGGACTCCCCCCCCAATAACCAGCTTAATAGACATTAACCTGTCATTCACTCGCCTAACCTCGACCACGGACTCCCTTAGGTCCCTATCAACCAAGATGCCCACTCCATTCTTACCCCTCTCGAGCCCAGAGTACCACAGCTTAAACCCATCAGCATCCCGCGCCTTAGTCCCTTTCCACCTAGTCTCCTGGACGCACGCTATGTTAACCCTTTTCTGCTGAAGAACCTTCGCCAACTCAATGGACTTACCCGTCAGAGTGCCTATGTTCCAAGACCCAATCCTTAATCTATGGACGGCCGCCGCCCTCTTCCCCGCCTTACCTCCCGCCCTGCCCGTAGTGCCACCCCCTGCTCCCCTACTCACCCCCGCTACCACCCCCACCCCCTGAGGACATGACCTTACGCTATCATCCCCTGCCGCGGCCACTATCCCACCAACCGATATGGGGTACAGTGGCACACACACGCACTATAGCGAAAAACGCAAATGTAGCAAACTAGATAACAACAGAATAGACCACGCTCGGAATGCAGCTAAAATACGTAAAAAGGTGCACAAAATAAACAAGAGAGCGGGAGGTACCAACTCCCGGTGGTAAAGGAAATTCCAGTAAAAACGTCCATCTTTAGCTCAAACATGTGCTTATTCAATGAATCGACCAAAAGTAGTGTTGTGTTGTCAGAGAAGTTACCTAAAGCTGAGTGCAATAGAGTGATTGCTCTGCTTGTAATGCTCGAGCATGTGCTTATTAACAAATCGACTGCAAAGCTCCTCCTTGCAGCACAAACATAGCCAGTTCTCTGCTGGGTGTTGACACCTTACAAAAAAAAATTACACTACGTCACCAAATTCCTTTGCTTCTAAGAACAATATCCATTTAGCTCGCTCAAGCCAGCATAAAAGGTTTAATAGTAAAGTCAGCCGTGGAAAATAAAAACTAGTCTTTCCCGAGATTGGAATAACTATACGTGATTATCATACAGATGGATGGAAGTCTATAAATACATGCAACTACACCTCTATGACTATCAGAAAAGCCAAGCATTGGGCTATTAATTCCAATATATAGAGTTAAAAACAACAGAATTGAGAGTGACTAGCCACTACTTTCCATAATAAGCTATTGAGTATGAAATAATACACAAAATGGAAAAATTACCTTATAAGGATAGTAATCTAACAACTTTAGAGGAGCAAAAATGTTATTTTTTTCTAAAACAAGATAAAGCCACATATGCTTCATCAACCTTGAAACAAGTCCATACTTCTTCTCTGTCAACGTTTTTGGGCTTCTCAAATAGAGAAATGGTCTAAGGTTCTAGGAAAAAAGGAAGATTGTTGCAGCACCTATTATCTCTATTGTTCGGACTCTTCAAAAATGATGATAGGTGCGTGTCAGATCCTCCAAAGTAGTACAATTTTAAAGGATCCGACACTGGCAATATGGGCAACATAGCCTATTATGGGGTACTTGAAACAGTGAAATGTAGCAACATTTTTAAGGCATGACATTTCAATTCGTGATACGTTAATCTGGATATGAATTTTGAGTAGCTAAACATTGAAAAACTAATAGCCTTAAAATCGTTTATTACTATTACTTACAGCATAGAGCAATTAGAACATACATTTAACCTAATTAACAACTCAAAATAGAAGGAAAATGAAATAAAAAGAGACAAGTGATAGGAAGAAACATAATGAAATTATGGTATGACATGTACTGGATTCTATAAGTTCAAAAGAGATTAGGGCTGTAGGAAGATGAACCTGTTGCAAGGAGTGTCTGGTGTTGGAATGTGAGTGAGATTGGAGGATAAAGAAGTAAGGTGATCACAGTGACTTAGGGGCTCAACCCAACCAGATTCAGACCCATAGAGCATCAGTATCTCATCTTCTGCATCAACGGGTGAAGTCGATGAAGAAGCTTCATTAGCCATGGATCAACTGTGGACAAACTATGCCGTGTTAGCCACATTTTTGAAAGGAACCACAAGTCCAAACATCCTTTCGCATCAGATATGCTATATGAAAGAGGATTTTGAAAATCAAGGATGTGAAATAATTAGCATGTAAAATCTTGTCTGAGTAAAATGATTATTAGTTGGCAAAGATTAAGATACCAATCAATTGAATGAAACAGTTAGAATGTACAGTTTTTGAATCTATTTTTTCTACCTTTTTTATATACAACCAAATGGAAGAACATCCTATTTAATACTTGAATGACATAAGCGTATAAAGATTTAGTAAATTAAAATGAAGAGAAAACAAAAGAGTAGAAAAACATTGAGACAACAGCACCACAACATGACAAAGTTAAGTTAAGCCATCGAAAGCAACTACACTTCTAAGCCCAATAGTAATACTAAAAGATATACCAATAAGAACTTATGAATGCACAGTGCTAAGATATAAAGAGTAAATGCAACAAAACTAGAACACAGATAACAAACATAAGTTCAGAAGGAATTCGTTTTCATGACCCCCCAAATATACAAGGTACAAAATGTTTGATTTGGTTCTATTAAATTAATAAAGATGCAAACTCGGAGCAGCCTTTCAAACAGATTCACTGAGCTGATCCATCTAAATTCTTCAATAGAATATCACTCATGTCAAGTAAATATCCTTTAAATCATCTATTCATGAATGATAACAGAGTCTACTTCTGTGATGGTACAATTCATTACACTAATTTATTCCTCTCGGATCCCAAACATTTACGCGGATGAATCAACAGAAGCTTAATCTCAAACTAATTGGGATAAGCTGTATGAATCATTTGTAACAATTCTGCACTATTTCTATTTGGGCCTATACATTCCAATACTGAAATACTTTGCCTCAAATTTGGAGATTTTAAGTTTAATACCAGAAAAAGTGCAAGAATCAATTGAGAAGGGGATTAAGGATTTTGATTCACAAGAGATGGGAAGATGGACAGATACCTGAGACGAATTATTTCTCTGTGGTGTCAAGGAGTAGCAACGAAGTTGAAACTGGCCAAAATCACCTTGCGATTTGGGCCCTTTTGAAAGCCCATACATAACTTTTGGATTTTCCAACACTCCAACTTGACAAAAAGATATTTTGTTTTTCTATATCATATATAAAATTTTATTATTAAAAATTACATAGTTTCTAATTTACTTGCTTTGTTTATATTTTTTTACAGGTATTATATCAATCATTAAATATTAATTAGTAATAGCTGAATCTTTTTAATTTGTCGATCTAAATTAAGGAACGGAATATTTTAAAAAGATTTGGCGTAAATTAGATTAAATCAGATTCTCCAGATATTCCTATTTAGGCGTGCTACAATTATGGAAGTAAATATTTTTTCACGTACTTTTTAACATTGATAGCCATTAAAAAGCTTGAAAACTTTGAATTCAAATTTGAATTTTCAAAAATCATTATTTGTTTGGATTGGGTGTTGTTGAAAATAATCGGGAATATAATTTGGAGTTATATCTCAATTTTATTTTTGGGGGGGGGGGGGGGGGTGGGGGGTTTGGTTGAATATTAGACTTGATTTTGACTGAATTTAAGATTGAAACTCAAAGAAGAAGAAGAAGACATGATGCAAAAATTGTAGATAAATTGTAGACTATTTGTATTCTGATTGTAAACGTTTTATTTTCTTTTTTCACAAATAAAAATGGCTAAAACTTCTACAAATCTTCTGAAAAAATCAATTATGTCAAAAATCACAATTATGCTACAATTGAATGGAAATTGGGATATAAAAATTCAATGTACCCAGTTTGTAGATATTTTGTAGATAAACTGCAGATTATTTGTATTCTAATTGTAGATGCTTTGTTTTCTGTTTTCACAAATCAAGAATGACTAAAACTTCTACAAATCTTCTGTAAAAAATGCAATTATGTCAAAAATCTCAATTAAACTACAATCGAATGAGAGTTGGGATATTAAAATTCAACGTATTTAGTTTGTAGATATTTTGTAGAAAAATTATAAATTATTCGTATTCTGATTGTAGATGCATTGTTTTCTGTTTTTACAAATTCAAAACGACTAAAACTTCTACAAAATCTTCTGCAAAAAACAATCTATAATTTATCTACAGTTTCTGCAATATGTCTTCTTCTACGAGTGTCAATCTGAATTTCAGTCAAAACCAAGTCTTATCTTCACTAAAACCCCTCAAAATTGAGATATAAACTCCAACGCATATTCCCAATTATTTTTAATAACACCCAATTAAAACAAATAATAATTTTTGAAATTTCAGATGTGAATTCAAAGCTTCAAAGTTTTTTTTATAATTGTCAATGGTGGAACTGCTGCTCTCTTATCTCTTTGAAGGTTTGTTCTTCTTCATTGAGAAATTTGAAGCTAGGGTAAATGTCTGTATGAACTTTGAAGATTTGGCTTTAATTTTGATGAACGTTTTTGTTCTTCATTGATGAACTTCAACCGGAGTAAAATGGGGAACCAACTTTGTTGAAGGATTTCTTCAATTTTCTGTGATTTTAGAGGAAGAAGTTGGTTTCAGAAGATGGAAAATAGTAAAAAGAATGTAGGTATGGGTAAAACATGGGTGGGACTGAGGGGTTATGAGACAGAAACATGCAGATTCCTTTAATATAGGAGTAAAAATGTACAATTATTATGGTATAGAATTGGTAATTTGGTATACTAAGTGTAATTAAGTTAAACCTTAAACATTGAGGGTAATAAGGTTTCCTATGTTGCATAGGAATGTAAAAATCTCTTGACAAAATGAGTATGAATAATATGGTTCATTGGCTATAATTAAAATGAAATCTGGTTAGATTCTAAATAGTCTTTTTCCTATTTATTCTATAAAAAATAGCAAATTGATTTATAGAAATAAATTGAAAGCACTAAAATTATTTATAACGTATAATTAACAATTTAAAAATACTGGACTTAATCTCTATGAACATAAATGCAATTAAATCCTAAAAGAGGCTAATGTTGTAATTATGCAATTTAGCCTTACAATAGTAAATAATTTTTTTTAAATATGAAAAAATTCACTATATTTTAGCATAAATATAAATTTTCAACACGTGAAAAACCAAAAATGATAATTTTAAAAATTATTATTGGTTTTTTACGGATAAAATAGGGGAATAAATTGTTTTAAAAACCTTTGAAAATGAGAAAAAATAATAAAACACTTGGACATACATTATATATGCATATGTATACTATTTTGAAAGTACTTTGTATATATATATATAAAATTGGGTATCAATATACACCTCTGCAGGTTTCATAATTTTCAATTGACTAGTCTCTCTGCATGTGTATTGCAAGTGTATATTAAGTCATGCGTTGCACGTGTATATTAAGTCATGTGGTACATAGTTTTGTAAAATAATACTAATATTTGTAAAATAATACTAATATTATTGAAAATAAGCTTTAAACAATTACTTATACTTAGCAACAACGACAATATACTCAATATAATCCCTCAAATAGGGTCTGAAGAGGATAGTGTGTATGCAAACCTTACCCCTACCTGACGAGGTGGAAAGACCATTTCCAATAGATCCTCCCCTCAGCATCAACATACCCATTATTTCAATTACTTATACTTGAAGTAATAAAATACATATCTGTGCGGATATTCGAAGTAGATAATCTTATAGTGACTTTGTTGCGAGTCAAGATAATTGAATATTATTTGAACTTACAAACATGAACAGTAAAAATTAAATTAGATGCATATAGTTTTCTTACTGGGTATTCGTATTTAAAGACCACAAAAACACAAGAAACATAAAGTAGTAATCTGCTAACAATAGACCAACATAAATTAAATGCAAAACCGAATTTCTTACCTCTCCATGGCAGCATATGCTTGCAAATGTTCTAACATGCTTATATTAAAACCGTATGAGGAGCAACAAAAGAGAAACCACATCTATGATATCTTTCGCACATTATAATAATATGGTAGGTTTAAATCCAAAACTACATTCACCTCTTTTTGTTTTTTCACTTGGTATTCGGTATCCATATTAGAGCCCAACTATATTCGGATTCGTGTTGCAGGTTTCATTCGGGGGAAGTGTTCTCTATCTAGAGTTTTTTCATATCCAGAGCTCGAACTCAAAACTTTAATTTAAGGAAAAAGTAATCTCATCCATTGCATCACATCCATTAGTGATAAGCTACATTCACTTGCTTGTATACCTGTGGAATTCCAAATATTATTATAACTATAATCTCTCTTTCATACTCCGTAAATAATTAGATAGGATATAACTTTTTCTAGATGTCGTCCTAAACTTTGTCTGATTTATTCTTCCCATCTTTCAATGTGAACTAATTATTCCAATAATGATCTCAACTACTGTAAATGTTATCTTTCATCCCATCACAATCATTGACTGTTAATAAGAAAAATGTTGATTTTGGAGTGAATGGTCAACCTTATTTCGGCAGAGAAGATTAAACAATAAAATATAAAGAGAGAAATGAAATTGTAATTCAATTTACTCAACTGTACTATATATATAATCTGAGCTAACTAATCAACCACTTAAAGTAGTTGTCCAACTAATTAACTGAATTCTAGAAGATTCTACACTACTATGTACATTCCCATTCTCATTACTCCCCCTCAAGCTAGGTGATGCAAAAATGTTCAGCACACCTAGCTTGCCCACGAGATATTCATGTTGTTGTCTTCATAATCCTTTCGGCAAAATGCCAGCTTCTTGATCTCTAGTTCCCATATGTTCTGTCTTTATCAAGCCTTCCTGAATCTTTTGTCTGATAAAGTAACAGTCTATTTCTATGTTTTTCATTCTCTCATGGAATATTGGATTGGATGAAATTTGCAAAGTATTCCAACTATCAATGTACACCTTAATTGGTAAATCTACTTTTGTCCCCAGCTCCTTTAGTAATGTTGTCAACCATACTACTTCTGATAATGTACTTGCCATGCTTCTATATTCAGCTTCAGCTGAACTTCTTGACATTGTATTTCTGCTTATTTGACTTCTATGAGATCAAAGAACTTCCATATTTCACTAGAAAATCTGATACTGACTTCCTTGTATCGGAACATGAAGCCCAGTCAGCATCACAGTACACACTCTTGACATGTTGCTGCTCCTGCTACTTAATAGAATCTCCATTCTTGACTCTCTTTTAATATATCTTACCACTCTTATTGTTGCATCCCAATGAGATTTATTAGGGCTTTATAAGAACTATCTTAATTTTTATAGTGAGAATGCTATATTTTGGCCTCATTAATATTAGATACAATAGCTCTCCAATGAGTCTTTCATATTGTCCACTGTCAGCCAATAGATTATCATCCTCAACTTTTGTCAGTTTATCAAGTTCTGGCACACCTTTCTATTTGTCTCTAGAGGAGTCCATGCTGGCCTAGCACCTGTGAGCCCTAACTCAGAGATTATCTTCAAAGTATATTTTCGTTGGTTTATCAATATACCTCTCTTTGATCTACTGAACTCCATTCCAAGAATGAACTTCAATTCTCCCAAGTCTTTGATCTTGAATGCTTGGTGCAAGGAGCTCTTAGTGGGCTTCAATCATATGAAAACTGCTACTTGTCCTTAGCATATCATCCACATAGACTAGAATTGCTATAATGTTTGACCATTGTTATTTGATGAACAAGAAATGATTTAGGTTGCTCTGAAGAAAACAGAATGCAGAAGTGTCTTTGCCAGCTTGAGGTTCCATTGTTTACTAGCATGTTTAAGTCCATAAAGGGATTTTACAAGTCTGCAAACCATACCTTGCTCCCCTAGATTGTAAAATACTGTGGAAGCTCCATATAGACTTCATTGTGGAGGTCTCCCTGAAGGAAAGCACTATAGACATCTAGTTGATGAATGAACCAATTGTTGATAGCAGCAATATGCAGAACAGTCCTCACATTAGCTATTTTAACCACTGGGGAGAATGTCTTATTGTAGCCTAACCCCTCCATTTGGTTATACCCTTTAGCTACTAGTATAGCTTTGAACCTTTTTACCAGGCCATCTGCTTTTAGCTTTACTTTTGTATACCCATTTGCGACCAATAGGTTTCTTCCCTGGTGGCAACTTAACTAGTTTTCAAGTGTTATTCTCCTAAAGAGCTTGAATTTCAGTCTGCATAGCTTCAACCATTTGTTTTCTTGAGATGCCTGCTGGAAACTTTGAGGTTCTGTTACTGCTGAAAAGGCTTTAAGGTAGGTGTGATGAGATGAGGACAGCTTGCCATAGCTAACAACATTCTCACTGGGATATAAAATTGAGTTGGTAGATGGCTTTTGAGTGATATAGTCTGTCATCCACGCTAGCTCCTTGGATCCTCTTTGAGATCTTCTACGAGGAATTGCACTATCAATGTTGTTTGTGGATGGCAAAACCTTTTCAAGATTATCAGTTGGCATCATTGATTCATCCATATCAGTAATGTTCTGTATGTCTTCATTATGATCAGTTGACTCTACAGATGTATCCATTTGTTGCAAATCTTCATTCTCAGGAATTTCCCATAAGGTTGAATTCTCATGTGGAAATGTAATGCCCGGAACTGCCTTTGGTATTATCACTGGATCAACTTCGGATATGCTTCCTGGAGTAGAGTTCAATATAGGCGAACATGCTAGCATTGAGCCTCCTAATGGTAAATAATCATTATCATTTAGAAGGAAGGGATCTATTATTTGATCCATCTATGTATTCTGCAACTGAAATGGAAAGATCTCCTCTCTAATAATGACATCTCTGTTCACAAAACAGATGTTTTTCCAGATCATATAGAATGTAACCTTTGGCAATACTGGAATACCCTACAAACATAGCTTTAATTTCTCTGCTTCCAAACTTGTCTCCTCTTGGCAAAGTAGCAGCAAAGCATAAACATCCCAAGATCTTCAAATGGCTTATAGAAGGCTTTTTTTGAAAAAATACCTCATAAGGAGATTTACCTTCAAGAGCTACTGAAGGCAGCCTATTGATCATATAAGTTGCAGCTAGTATACAATGTCCCCAAAATCTGATAGGAATATGTCCTTGAAATTTGAATGAACTTGCAACTTCAAGGAGGTGTGTTTTCTCTCTGCTACCCTATTTTGTTGGGATGTGTAGGTACATGTTCTTTGATGTATGATTCCCAAGGATTTAAGCAGATCTTACATTTCTATGTTCACAAATTCCCTTCCATTATCAAACCTTATTATCTGAACCACTGCAGTAAATTGTGTTTATCATCTTGAGAAAACCTTTAAGTACTATGATGACATCTAATTTAAATTTCAGTAGAAAAATCCATGTTACACGAGAGTAGTCATCTACTATCGTTAAGAAGTACTTATTTCCATCATAGGTTGGGGTACTATATGGTCCCCAGACATCCAAGTGCAGCAATTGAAGTACCTTATTTGTCCTACTAGTACTTAAAGGGAAAAGTAACCTGTGATATTTGGCTAATGGAGATCCATCACATCTATCTATTACAGAATTGCACATCTCTAAATTGTAACCTAGCAGTTTATCTATAGCTTTTCCTGATGCATACCCCAACCTCTTGTGCCATAGCATCATTTCTTCTTTGTTTCCTTGCGTTGTTAATCCTTTTGTGACTTTCCTTAATTCTGTTCCAGTTGCTTTATTTGATTGTGATACCAGTAGATAAAGGCCACTTTCTCTATACCAATTCCCTTCACCTTACCATTGAAGAGGTCTTGTAACAGATAAAAGTCAGGGTAGAATGCAACTAGACATTTAAGATCCCCTGTCACCTTAGACACTGGCATAAGATTATACTGGAAGTCAGGTAAAAACAATGCATCCTTTATTTCTCATGTTCTTGTGACTCTGCAGTTTCTAATATGTGTCACATGTACTACTTCCCCATTTGGCAGATTTACCTTCCTAGTATTTTTGGTGTTAATTGCTTTACATTTTTCAATAGTCTTATATCAGCAACCATGTGATTAGGTGCTCCAGTATCTATTATCCAGTCTGTTTTTGCTATATCAACAAGAAAAGAATAAGCATTACTTGCCATGTTGGTTGTATTTTCCTGTTGTTGTTCTCAATTAGCATTCAGATTCAGCACCTTCATGATCTGATCATACTGCTCCGCAGTCAATTGTGGTGATGTGGACATTTCTTCTTTGTTGATTCCCTCAGGTTGATAAGTCCCTCATGCATTTCCTGCAATTATATTTGGAGGATTGTTTCAGCACAAGCATTATATGCATTGTTCATTTTCTTCTTTCCTTTAAAACCTACAGGGTATCCAATAATCTTGTAGCATCCTTCTTTCATATGGCATTTCATTTTACAGTAATCGCATTGCATATTCTAGTTCCTCATTGGTCTTGGATAGTTTTTGTGCGTATCACCTTTTCCAGCTAAAAGGGTTGCAGATTCACTTGTATCTCTTACTGCCATGATATTGACTACTGATCTTTGACTTTCTCTCTCAACCAACATTGAATAAGCCTTATTAATAATTGGTGTAGGGCTAGTCATCAGAATTTGGCTTCTAGCTTGTTCATAGGTTTTATTCAATCCCATCTTCTGCATAAACTCAATGAAATTCTTAGACTTTCCGCAATCATATGGAAGTGGCACCATGTTGTCAAACTCATCCTAGAGATTTCGAAGTTTTGAAAAATACACTGGTACATTATCAACTCCTTGAGTAATTGTAGCTATTGATTTATGCAGCTGATACACTCGTGAGGTATTTACCTTATCAAATCATTCCCTCAAATCTTCCCAAACAGCTCTAGCATTCTCCGCATATACAATTCATGTTATCAATTTCTTCTATACTGAGCTCATGATCCATCCTAATACAATAGCGTTACATCGATCCCATTGATGACCTAGTGCTACATCAAAATCCCCCCTTTTTAGAGTCCCATCGACTAACCCTAGCTTGTTCTTCCCAAGTAGCTGGATTTCCATTGCTGGACTCCAGGTGATGTAATTGTCAGAACCGGTCAATTAAATCGAAATTATTGGAGCTCCAGTTGTATCTGAAGGATAAGGAACAACGGATGGTTATGGTCCAAATTTGTCTTTGCCACCATTGTTGAATCTCAATTTTGCAGTTCACCTTTCATTGGGTTATAGAACTAACAGAGTATCACAGAATCCATGTTGTGGACTCGCAATCGCGATCAACTGCTCTGCTACAATGTTGATTTTGGAGTGAATGGTGAACCCTAACTCGGCAGAGAAGATTGAACAATAGAATATAGAGATAGAGAAATATTGGAAGAGAGAAATGAAATTATAATTCAGTTTACTCAACTGTACAATGTATTCTCACATACATATATATATAATCTTAGCTAACTAATCAACCACTTAAACTAATTGTCCAATTAATTAACTGATTCTAGAAGATTCTACATTACTATGCACATTTCCATTCTCATTAAAAAATCTTCAAATCCTCTTTTTCTCCCGATGAACAAACAAAAACACAACTTTTTTGATTTCTAAATTATCAATCATGGCAAGCACTTAAACCAGAAGTGAAAAAAGGTACAAGAGAATTATCAAGAAATCTACAGAGCTTAGATATATAAAGATCGACAGATGAATTATAGAAATATATGATTTTGAAAAATAAACTGCTTACGGTATAGTTATATTAATAAAATGAGATATAGATGATAAAGATAAGGTATAAAGTACTCCCAGGGTTCAAAATAAGTAATTTTTGGCTTCTTTTTTTATGGTCCAAAATAAATGATTTTTCAGATTTCAAGAATAAATTAATTATTTTTTTCCTACATTGCACTTAGAGTAAATAGTGTTGGAGTATATGCTAGGAGTATTTATGTGAGATAGTAAAGATTAATATGGTCAATTCTATTACTAATTAATGTTAAAAGATAGATTCCTTAATCTGTGTGAAAATATCCAAAAATTACTAATTTTGGACCGGAGGGAGTAGTGAAAAAATATTAACTTATTAATGCGCATTTATATTCATATATGCACAATGCATCAAATTAATAACATTTGCCAATGCACTTAAAAGATTAAATTTTAATCTTTTGGAGACGTATTATATGATTTAAATAAGAGAAAAGAAGTTTAACGAAGAAGTTGCCCAAAATATTTAAGTTGGATCCTTGAAAAGAAAAACAGAATAAGTACTACATGGTCAATGACATGAATAGAGTTTAAGAAAACAAATTTAATAAACACTCTATACATGTCATTACAAAATGACGGATATAAGCGCAACCACATTCCTGCTACCAAAATATTAACAACTACAGTGGTATTCAACAAAAGTACATAGCCGCATCTCGAATTTAAGGAAGCAAAAATCTAGGAGGAGGAAATCAGTGAATGAATATATTACCTCGATACTTTATAGCAATAATATCCCAACCTTTTTTTACATTATTTGTGAATTGTAAATAAACTTACAGTTTTATTTATGTCAACGTTGCTTCTCTATCACGAGCCAAAAAACTACTCTAATAAAATGATGTCCAGAACAAGAAGATAAGTCATATGCTTAGAGTGTACAGTCGATTTGGGCCTATAGTGCAACCAAACTCGAGCAAATGCAGAAAGAAAAAAGAAGTCATCTAGGAACAGTATATGCTATAAGTTCATGACTACAACAACAACAACAACTACTACCCATAATAGTCCTGCAAAGTGGGGTTTGGGGAGGTAATATGTAGACGGGCCTTACCCCTACCCGAAAGGGCAGAGATACTATTTCCAATCGACCCTCGGCTCAGTGAAGGAAAGGAAAAACAAAAACAAAAACGCTATAAGTCCATGATTATTGAGCCAAAAAAATGAAAAAATAATAACAATACCGAAATTCCTCAATAACAGGAACGTTGATTACAACTTTGAGATATCAATTGCAATTCTCAACTAGTGAATTACAATGGAAACTAACTAACAACAAAGATAATAATGGAGATAAGAAGCAGAACTCAGAGAAAGAGGACGAGAGAATATAGACAATTTATAATGTTTCGCATAACTGATACTTTCTAACCCCTAGTCCTTTTAATCAGTTGCCAATTGGGGCTGAATCCCAAATAAAACTCTTTAATATTTTACTTAGCCCAGTAATTCTAACAGAATTTAATTACATTCACCACTTCTAGCTCATAGGCCCTTAAGAAGTCAGTTTGGTTCACAACAATACTCTCACCTTCAAAAAGAACCTTGTCCTCAAGATTCAAGTTGAGTAATGTAAACTTTTGCAAACACCTTACTATATAGAAGTGGAATTTATAAGCAAAATTCATAGGACTCCATACAACAGTATCAGCTTCCTTCGTATATTCTATATTTCGCTGGCTTTCTTTGTTTGCACAAGTATATTTCATAAGATTAATGAAGTCACCATGCCCCACTACTTTCTTTAGAATATGTTCAACTAAACCAAGCAGTAGTTGCTCCCACGTCTCTGCAAAAACTACTAAGCTCAAATCTCTGAATAATATTATCCCGAGTGGTGGCTGTAATTGGCTCTAGCTGATGAAACTCAATAGTGTCGCAGACTGCTAGTGCGATACCTTGTCCAGTAATGCTCGTAGGAACGTATCTAGTACATTCCTTCCCTTCCAGAAAGACAACTTCAAATGGAAGAACCAGAAAAATAGTATAAACAACCAGTCCACTTGAAGGCTGTAGAACTTTATTCATGACACTACCTGAAACTTTCAAATCAATATTTATAATAGTACAACCAACCTCATTCAGTGTTTCATTAAAGATTGGGATAGTAGAAACAAAACTCAATGTGATAATAGTCCTAAAAGAGATGTTGTACACATGCATCTGCCCAAGTCTCCTAAGAGTTCCATCATTACTAGCATAGTTATCGTCTAGGCCACCAAAAGCAACTTCTATTAGAACATTTTTGCCCACACTGTTTGTTGGTACACCTTCATATGCATCAACAGTATATCTCCACTGAATTGTTAAGAGTGTAATGTTAGAAGTCCACAAAGTTGACGATATGAACTTATTAGGCTTTAAATTTCCATCCCAAAATATACAATTTCGTGTAACTCTGTGAGAAGGGTAAGCAAACTAGTTCCAGGATCAAATAGAAACTCTAATCCAAATTTTCAAGGAAAAATTGATGCACAGTTATAAGAAGTGTAACATGACCAAGTGCACTGCGTGAGTTGAATATACTTCTGTTTATAACTGGCCACATATGCATGCAGAAAGAATACAAGGCAACTTCTCCAAAACATTGAGCAAGCTCGAGTCCATGATAACTCATAAGGGTAGACTTTTCCGGAGTGTCCAGCCAATGATTTATTCCAATAATCATCTAAAACTCTACAAATATCATACATGACAAGATCACATAGAACAAAGAATATATAATTAGTCCACATTGAAGGCTTCCTAGCTTAAAATCCTTATGCATACCACCCATGAATGGCAATTATGGATTACAGTTAGAAGCTCTCCAACAATATCAGTAGCTTCTTTGTCTATCGAATATCCTCGGGCAATGGTTCCCTTAAACAGCTCCCCTCCTACACAAATTTCCATTACAAGATGCATAGAAAACATGTCCTCGTAAGATGTTGGTACACTATGATGTTGAAGGTTGCCACGTCTTACTAGTAAACCAATTGCATCATGTGAATAGATGATATTAGAAATTCTGACACCTCGACAATATTCCATTCATATCACTCCAAATGTAGTACTATGCGACTCAAAACTACTAGTGAAAAATCATGTAGTGGTGGTTGCTTAGTAATTAATGCCAACTTTTCAACCCAAGTTGGAAATTCAGACTCAATAAGAAAAATTTCAGCAGGAACGGAATTCTTAGTTTCTAAAACTTCATTAGCCATTGGGAACTTCTTATCATGCTGCAATATATACTCACAACCAAGAAAAAGTGTTAGCATGATTCTTCATGTGAAATGTCAGTTAGACCTTCAATATCAACAGATAAAAGTACAGATGAATCTGTAAGATATATGGATTTATATCTAGATATATGGACTTATATCTACACACATATGAACAATATATGGATAATTATATGTTATGTGCTATCTTTTGGTTTGGCCTAATTATGTGGTCTTATGGACATTATGTTAAGGGGGCCAATGTATTGTCATACTAAAGTGTAGGACTAATGTGTAGATACTCAAAAGGGTAACCTTAGTTTATGATGGGCTAACTAAGGTTACAAATGTAACTATGGTTACATGAATGCTTGTGACTCTTGAGTTTTGTAACTCTTGCAAGACATAACTCAAGACATAACTTTTGTCTTGTAACTCTTGTCTCTTGGGTTATGTAACTCCTAGAGTTATAAAGTGGGGTTATGGTTCCCATTCTAGTGCAAGACAAGTTCTTCTTCTTCCCATTGAATCAAGAACCATATTGTCCATTGTCTTGCAAATAGGGTGGAAAACCATAAGCCAAATTTTGATAATTGTCATAACACTATTATTGTGAACCTTTTCATATATTGTTGAGTATTGTGGATACATTCTTGTGGGGACAAATATACTTCAAGAAACTTGAAGGAAGGCTAAAGGAGTTCTCAACAACTCAAGGACAATCATCAAAAGGAGGCTCAACATTTCCACATATGGATTCAGGTTAGCTTCCGCTCATGTAGTTTATGTATCCGAATTATTCGATATGAAGGTTGTTGTTTTTAGTAGGAATCATAATCCTTACAATTGGTATCAGAGCCACCCTTCATTTTGGATAATTTGGATGTTCATAAGGTTCATGTTATATTAGGATTCATGTTAAAGTATAATTAGAATTTTGTTTATGAAATTCTACCATGAAATAGCATGATAGCATGATCTTATGAATGTTATGATTTGATTCAGTTTGATGTTTTTATATCATGTTAAAACGTTGTATATAGCATGATTTAGTTGGTAAATAACATGTTTTCATGTTTAAAGATTCATGTTAAAAATCATGTTATAATTCAGAAAAAGTATACACTGTACAATCGATTGTATACACTCCAGTGAGATGAAATGTTTTTAAATTATACCTGACAATCGATTGTCTGGATTTGACAATCGATTGTCTGGTCCAGTAACTTAGAAAAATTTTTCCTTGTCACATCCAGTGACTTAAAATTTTTCCAGAAAAAACCAAACAATCGATTGTCTGTTTTTACAATCGATTGTCTGGTCCAGTAACTTAGAAAAATTTTTCCTTGTCACATCCAGTGACTTAAAATTTTCAGAAAAAATCAAACAATCGATTGTCTGTTTTGACAATCGATTGTCTGGTCCAGTAACTTAGAAAAATTTTTCCTTGTCACATCCAGTGACTTAAAATTTTCAGAAAAAACCAAACAATCGATTGTCTGTGTTGACAATCGATTGTCTGGTCCAGTAAAGTTTAAGAAAAACGTTTCAACTCTCTTACTTTCAGTGAATATTAATTGTTTTAAAGTCCATCAATTCTTGTACTGTATATAGAATTGTCCAATTCAGTAAACAACGATTAATATTCAAGTGTTACACATCCAATCATGTAACACATTAAATTAAGATTCATAAAATGGCTTAAGGAACTAAAGTTGATTGCATCTAATATTTTAGTTTTTCAATTGAAGCATTATGTTGCCAAAGTAACCTCTATTGTGTAGATTGATTAATTATAAAATATGAGATGACTGTGGATGTTAGTCTTCCATGCGTTTAACATCGGCCCAAAGGAAGGTGTTATTTGGCAGGAATTCGAACATTCTTGTGGTGGTAAATATGAGATGATTATTTGTTTTTCCATGTGAATATTAAATCGGCCCAAAGGAAGGTTTAATATTTGACAGGAGTTTATTGTCTATGTTTGATCACTACACCAAGAGTACCACTTACAAGTTGATTTTCTGTCCAAAGACTAAAATCAATGTTGTGCTAGGTATCTTGTAATGGGAAATGCCTAACTTTGAATCTATAAAGTTAAAGTTCAAGTTTTGTAAGCATGTATTTAGTAATCCTTTGTTCAATTTTCAGTAAACTCTTCTGCTTCTACGATCTCTGCCAATATCAATAGCATCCCTGTGCTTAACGGCACTAACTTTAAGGAATGGAAAGAGAATGTAATGATCGTTCTCGATTGCATGGATCTTGACTTAGCCCTTCGGACTGAGCAACCTACTCCTCTTGAGGATACATCCTCTCCTAATGAAAAGAGAGCGATGGAGAAGTGGGAACGCTCGAATCGCATGAGTCTAATGATCATGAAGCGTGCAATTCCAGAATCATTCAGGGGCACTATGAATGATGAACCTAATGCCAAAGTTTTCCTTGAAAACCTCGAACAGCGTTTTATTCAAAACGAAAAGGCGGAAACAAGTGCACTATTGAGTAAACTTGTTTCTATGAGGTATAAGGGCAAGGAAAACATTAGGGAGTACATTTTGGAAATGTCTCATCTTGCTTCGAAACTTAAGTTACTCAAGCTAGTATTACCTGAGGAACTGCTTGTGTACTTTGTTTTGATATCTCTTCCGGCACACTTTAATCAGTTTAAGGTCAGTTATAAGTGCCTGAAGGAGAAATGGACTCTTAATGAGCTCATTTCACATTGTGTGCAAGAAGAGGAAATGATTAAGCAAGATAAGGCAGAAAGTGCTCATTTGGCATCTTCTTCTAAGGCATCCTCTTCAAGGGATTCTAAGAAGAGGAAAAATAAGGAAGTTGCGGTTGTAAGGCCCAAAATTAAGCAACATAAGGAACCTAAGGTTGAAATTACTGGATTAGGTTGCTTTCTCTGTAATGGGACTGATCATGTGAAGAGAGATTGTACCAAGTACCATGCCTGGCGTGCGAAAAAAAGGTACATTTCTGTCTCTTGTTTGTTCTGAAGTTAATATAATTTTGGTACCTAAGGATAATTGGTGGGTAGGTTATGCTGCTCACATAAGGATATCTATGCAGGGTTGCCTGAACTGCCGAAAACCCAAAGATGGTGAAAGATACATCTATGAGGGTGACGGCAAGAAGGTGCCAGTTGAAGCTATTGGCAAATTTAGGCTGTTGTTTAAGACCGGTTTTCATTTAGATTTGAATGAGACTTTTGTTGTACCGTCTTTTAGACGGAATTTAATTTCAGTTCCCCAATTGCACATATCCGGTTATAAATGTACATTTGGGGACAATAAAGTTAGTCTCTTTCGGAATTTAAATCTTATTGGTACTGGTGTTTTATCAACATTTGATAGCTTATATTTGGTTGATACAATAACTTCAAATAAAGAAACTTTGCATACAAGTTTAATGGTACCAAAAGTTAACTAATGAGAATTCTATTTCACTCTGGCATAAACGTTTGGGTCATATATCCATTCAAAGAATTCAGAAACTCGTGTCAGAAGGAATTCTTGATCCTCTTGATTCCTCAAATTCGGAAATTTTGTATTGAGTGTATCAAGGGAAAACAAACAAACAAGAACTAGATTAGGTGCTAAGAGAGATTCGGACGTCTTAGAATTGATACATACGGATATTTGTGGGCCATTTCCTACTCCTTGTCGGAATGGTCAACAATACTTATCACATTCATAGACAATTACTCTCGTTATGGGTACCTATATCTTATTCATGAAAAGTCCCAATCCATATTAAAAACCGTAGCTTATATTCTTAATAGAGTTCCAACTGCAGCTACAATAAAAACCCCATATGAACTTTGGACTGGGCATAAACCCGGTATTCGGCATTTTCACATTTGGGGTTGTCCAGCTGAGGCAAGGCCTTATAGGCCGAATGAAAAGAAACTGGACGCTAAGACGGTTAGTAGCTATTTTGTTGGATACTCTGAAAATCAAGGGATTTTAAGTTTTATGATCCCACATCACGAACTATTTTTGAGACGGGTAATGCTAGGTTCTTTGAGGATATTGAGTTTGGGGGGTGGGGAGATAAAGTTGTTAGAGATTTTGTCTTTGAGGAAGAACATGTGTCTTTCCCTCAAATTGTTGATCTTGGTCTTCCTGACTCGGATCACACAACTCCAGTTCAAGACAATCTCGAAAATCTCCCCCATCAGGAACCTGATATAACTAATGAAAATCAAACTCAACAACCTCAAGAAACTGAAATGCCATTAAAGAGATCCACTAGAGAGAGGAGAAATGCAATTTCGGATGATTATGTTGTATTTCTTCAAGAACAAGGAAGTGATATTGGACTTGAGGAAGATGATCCAATCAACTTCCGTCAAGTCATTAAGTGTTCTAACTCTCAAAAGTGGATTGATGCCATGAATGATGAGATGAAGTCTATGAGCGATAATGACGTTTGGGAGCTTGTTACATTGCCCGAAGGTATTAAACCTATTGGTTGTAAATGGATTTTTAAAACCAAAAGGGATTCAGGGGGCAATGTTATTAAGTACAAAGCTCGTCTTGTCGCAAAAGACTACACTCAGAAAGAAGGCATTGATTATAAAGAGACTTTCTCTCCAGTTTCATCGAAAGACTCTTTCAGGACTATAATGGCATTAGTAGCACATTTTGATCTTGAGCTTCATCAAATGGATGTTAAGACTGTTTTTCTTAATAGTGACATTGAGCAAACAATTTATATGGTGCAACCTGAAAACTTTGTTTCGGATGAATCAGAGAAGAAGGTTTGCAAATTAAAGAAATCCATCTATGGGCTCAAGCAAGCTTCTCATCAATGGTATTATAAGTTCCATGCAGTCATTACATTTTTTGGTTTTGAACCAAATATTGCTGATGACAGTATATACCATAAGTTCAGTGGGAGTAAGTATATTTTCTGGTTTTATATGTCGATGACATACTGCTTGCCTGTAACGATATATCATTATTACTTGAAACTAAGAAATTTCTTTCAAAGAAATTTGAAATGAACGATCTTGGTGAAGCTTCTTTTGTATTAGGAATTCAGATATTACGAGAATGCTCCAAAGGCGTTCTCGGTCTGTCACAAAAGGGCTATATCGATAAGGTTCTGAAAAGATTTGGCATGCAGGATTGTAAACCAGGCAACACCCCTGTTACTAAGGGAGACAAGTTTTGTCTCAAACAGTGCCCAAATAATACATATGAAATTTCGGAAATGCAGAAGACGCCTTATGCTTCGGCGGTAGGTAGTCTGATGTATGCTCAGGTATGTACACGACCTGATATAGTATACATTGTTGGGATGTTAGGCAGATATCTAAGCAATCCGGGTATGGACCATTGGTAGGCAGCCAAAAGGGTCATGAGGAACATACATAGAACAAAGGATTACATGCTTACATATCGGAGTTCGGACCAGTTTGAGATCATCAGGTATACCGACTCCAATTTTGCCATTTATGCTAATAACATATGTAACCATGGTTGCATATGTTAATAACAACAGTAGTTTGACGAAAGCAAAACATAAGGACGTCAAATTTCAGGTTGTTAAAGAAAGAGTACAAAATGGACAATTGTGCATTAAGTACATAAGTACAAACTCCATGCTTGCGGATCCGCTCACTAAGGGATTGACACCAAAAGTATCTCTTGAGCATATTGCTTGTATGGGTGTCAAATCAGATAAGGATTATGTATTTTAGTGGGAGTTTGTATTGCACATTTATGTATTGTTCATTATATTCAGAAATTCAGTAATTCAGTTATATCTGCGCAGATATTCAGTTTTAAAGTTTTTGTACTCTTACAGTTTAAGTATGATCTCAATAAAGAGAACCAGTTGGAAATAGACATTCTATTGACCACACTTTATGTTATTTCCATGCTACATACCTACACTCTATCCATGTCGTTGGTTATATTGATATACGTGATCTATGATTGGTTCTAGTTACGAATGAGTAACGACGAGCTCTTAGGTCCTATGTTGGTATGATTGATGGACCGGAATGTTCATGACAATTTTATTGTGATAGCAATTTTGTGCACCTAAGGTTTGTAACATATAATATTAAGGTTTGTACATATGTTTGTATATCTCGTCCAAGTGGGAGATTGTAAGATATATGGATTTATATCTAGATATATGGACTTATATCTACACACATATGAACAATATATGGATAATTATATGTTATGTGCTATCTTTTGGTTTGGCCTAATTATGTGGTCTTATGGACATTATGTTAAGGGGGCCAATGTATTGTCATACTAAAGTGTAGGACTAATGTGTAGATACTCAAAAGGGTAACCTTAGTTTATGATGGGCTAACTAAGGTTACAAATGTAACTATGGTTACATGAATGCTTGTGACTCTTGAGTTTTGTAACTCTTGCAAGACATAACTCAAGACATAACTTTTGTCTTGTAACTCTTGTCTCTTGGGTTATGTAACTCCTAGAGTTATAAAGTGGGGTTATGGTTCACATTCTAGTGCAAGACAAGTTCTTCTTCTTCCCATTGAATCAAGAACCATATTGTCCATTGTCTTGCAAATAGGGTGGAAAACCATAAGCCAAATTTTGATAATTGTCATAACACTATTATTGTGAACCTTTTCATATATTGTTGAGTATTGTGGATACATTCTTGTGGGGACAAATATACTTCAAGAAACTTGAAGGAAGGCTAAAGGAGTTCTCAACAACTCAAGGACAATCATCAAAAGGAGGCTCAACATTTCCACATAAGGATTCAGGTTAGCTTCCGCTCATGTAGTTTATGTATCCGAATTATTCGATATGAAGGTTGTTGTTTTTAGTAGGAATCATAATCCTAACAGAATCATCCTTAAAATCCTGCCCTATGTCGAGCCAATTGTCCACACAACCATAAAATGGAATAGTCCCTATAGGTGATCCAGACACAGTCGAGAGATGCGCAAGCCCACGTTTGACAGCAATAACAAGTATCAAGTATATAACGATCGTCCAAATTGATACTAACAGGCACAATAAATGTTTGACCAATAGGAAACTTATCGCCTGGGATCAAGCTAGTAAAAGAATCCAAAATCATAGTTGCAATGTGACTGAGCTGTGCGGCGGTATCTCGTTGAGGACTTGTAGGAAACGCCTAATCTGCAGAGTTGCTTGAATTCTCCTCCACCTGAGTGTAGTCTCGTTGGTCTTCCTGTGATTTTCCATCGTCTGAATCAGAGTTTATCTTCATTGCATCTAAAAGTTCCTCAGGTTCTATAGACAAAATCTCAAATCATTCTATCTTTTTAGGCATGAAATAATCTTGTCCAACAAGAGGAACTAATGGTGCTTCGTCCTTTGAAAACTGAGAATGCATATCAGGTGCAATACTTTGGGGTTTTTTTATCAAACACCTCGTCTACAACAGTAACATTCTTGTCTGCGTCAGCTACGCAAGCGTTGGGTTTATGGATTTCAAATATTTGAGTAAAGGTAGACTCATAGGTCTCGCGTGGTACCAATGTAGCGCAATTTAGGTAGTCAACTTGTGAAGTAACTGCCATTCTCAATGAATCAGTGAAGGTATGTTTATGAAAATGTAGAAGAAACTTCTCCTTGAAATGGTTCCAATCATAAAATTGGTTGTTGCGAAATAACCAATTGAACCACACGAGGGCATCACCTTCTAGATAGAAGGAAGGAAGAGGCAGGCAGTCCTTCTTGCAGAAGCTAAGGTATGTGAAGTACAACTCCGCTCGAAAAATCCCACTATCCGGGTTGCCATAGCCACTGAATCTAGGTAGAAATATCAAAGTTGGAGTCCGATGGATGAAAGCACCAATGTAACAATATCGAAATTCCTCACTAACAGGAACGTTGATTACAACTTTGAGATATCAATTACAATTCTCAACTAGTGAATTATAATGAAAACTAAATAACAACAAAGATAAGAATGGAGATGAGAAGCAGAACTCAGAGAAAGGAAATGAGAGAATACAGACAATTCATAACATTTCGTATAACTATACTTTCTAACCCCTAATCCTTTTAATTAGTTGCCAATTAGGCCTGGATCCCAAATAAAACTCTTCAATATTTTACTTAGCCAATAATCCCATGTGAATTAGTTACATTCATCACTTTTAGCCCATAGACCCTTAAGAAGTCAGTTTGGTTCATAACGACATCCACAAGGTAAAAATTAAACTCTTAAAAATCATCCTCAATATATATATATATATATATATATATATATATATATATATATATATATATATATATATATATATATATATATATATATATGTGTGTGTGTGTGTGAGATTTTCTCTTAAACAAATAACACTTTAAAAGGACATGACTAATAATCATAGACCATATGAAGTTAGACGGCAAGAGGATATTAAGAATCAGTAAGAAAAGTGAAAACAAAAGGAATACCTTCACAAATTTAATTCATCATTCTTCTATACAAAGAAGAAGAAAAAAAAGACAATTAATAATAAAATATAAAGATAGAAATTTATCTATTTGAAATTGCACGAACATAATCACGCAGAGTCCAATCATAACCAGAATTGAACCAAATGATGAAGGCAAAAAGAGAATCAATAAGTGATAATAATTTTTTTTTAAAAGCAAAAGAATACATTTGGATTTTAGGAATAAAAATTAAAAGGAAGACATGAGTCTTTATGGGTACCTTTTTCACTTTAGTTTGATGACATAGATATATAGGTATGAAATATAATATATTTCCTCAAAATAAGAAAATCCACCAACAGTCAGGTGTGCAATGCATGGAAAATTATTCCTCTCGCCAATCCATGTTGAAGTCGAAATAAGTCAAATAACCGTTCGAACTGTTATGAAATAATATAAGAACAAGAACAATAGAGAGAAAACTAGAGAGATGAGTATTCTTATTGATACTTTTTGGGATGCTTTACAATGGGGTAAGACCCCTCTATTTATAGGAAGAGAAAAGACTTAGCCTCAAAGTAGAACTCTTCTATAAGATAGACATTCACTCTAATTAGAGTTCTATTTATAACACTCCCCCTTGAATGTCTATTCAATAATGTGCCTCGTTAAAACCTTAACTAAAACAAAACCCAATGGGAAAAAAATAATAGAAAAGGAAAAAGAGTACACATGTTTGAATATGCGCCTATTGGTTGCCTCATTAAAAACCTTGCAAGGAAAATCCAGTGGGACAAAACCTTGTAAGGGAAAAAGAGTGCAACGCGCATTAACTCCCCCTGAAAAGAGCATCAATTCACATCCTTGAGCATTTGCATTCCAATCTTGTGCACCATCTTTAAAACGATCTTTTGTAGAGATTTGATAAATAAATCAGCCATATTGATTTGAATAAATATTCCGCACCTTGAAATTATCATTCTTGATAGATATGAACATCTTCATATAATGTCGTGGAATGACTCTTCAATATCTCCATAGAGGTATTCTCGATGCCATCATGCTTATAGTTATAGCAAGATACATATGTACACAAGTTGCACTTAGGATGTGGTACTTCAGGACCAAGAATTGTATATGCTTCAAGCAACTTCAATCATTGACTTTATACTTTCAAGTATTTGAACTACATGTCCAAAACTACATGTCTTTCATATGGAATCAATTCTGCTTGAATTGTATCTCTTCCATTTAGCCAATATTTTTGTTTGTATTTGACAAAAATAAGATCCTCATCGATATTTAGCGCTATCATAGATGTCGTCGACGAACATTTTATATCGGTTCCAGTAAATTTTCATAAAGACATAACATGGAGATCTCTTTATTCATATATTCAGGAACCTGAATCTCTCATGAGATTTTATGAAGTGTTATGTCATGTGATCTTCTAGATCACTTGCCTCCCCATTATGATCACTTTGATCATTTGCTCATCTTCTTTATTAAGAAGTTATTTTAAAATCGATTTGTCTATACGCTTTAAGCGTATCAAAGACTTTGTCCTTCTGGGACTTAATATGAGCATTTGCAGTGAGAATATAGTTACTTCTTTGGGTCAGCAAATGCGTATAGCATGCTTTGCAATATGTTGCAATTGAATTATCCTTTTATGAACTTCAGGTTCATATTATGATATTCGAGGATCTATATATACAAATGATAATTCATCCCATGTAACCTTTTCTCAAGTGTTTATCATGTCTCCCCCTCATGTTAGAAAAGCTAACTTGTTTCCTCAACTTTGAGAGTCCATCTTTGTGCATTATGGTGTTAATGAAAATATACACCGCACATCAATAATAATAAGATGAAATTATTTGGTTCCTGACCCTGAACCACTTGTGACGGGAGAATATAATATACTCTCGTATACAACGTATATCAAACTGATATATATAACTTTGTTCTCATAAGAAACAGTTTAGCTATTAAGTGGAGGCACTCAATAATTATCTTGCTAAACCAACCATGATATAAACCAACTTATCAAGATGAACTATCTTGAATAGAAAATCAGGAAATTATGCTCGAAGTTATATTACTGAGCAATTTACCTCGCAAGCACCGGCCAGGCTGCGGGTTAATAACAATCGCACATGTAACCATATCATAGATGCATCATATGTGGTGTACATGGCAGGTGAATGTGCCCATTTCACCTTTGATATTTCCAGAATTAATGGGATTCAACCCGAACTCTTTAGTTGGTCAATTAATTAATGAGAACAAGTAATACAAAAGAATTCGTAAAGAACTTTCTAGTTCTTTTATATTTACCCATGTGAATTCTCTGTTACTGCACATCATTCTTAAAATGATATGGCTAACCCGAATGCCAACTGAATAAATTATCAATATTGATAAACTTCAAATTTACACCATGACATGTGCAATTATCAATAAACTTCAAGTTTATTATGATATGGGTTTTTATATCAATAAACGTCCACTTTATTGTGGTATTCTTGTGTAGTACAAACTGGAGAATACATCGGGTAGTTTTTCACATACAGATTATCCCGCTACAAGTTGTAGTAATAGAAGATATCAAATATTTCCTTTATTTATAGTCTCAATATAATCAATCACTTTCGCATATACTTTGGAAACTGAATAAGTTTCTTTGAGACTTACTACAACACAATACCTTATTGGTAATCAATTGTGTTTCTCCAACATAGTAATAATTGGCTCTTCTAGAGCTCTCAATTAATTTTGTGCTACCACAAATTCATCAATATCCATGTGGTGAATATCTCTTTTAAAGAGAAAGTTATACCATTATGGTTATGTCAAAATTATATGCAAGATATGTTTCTTGCATTATTATTGTACTTTGATAATCACATTGACAAATTATTTTGGCGTACAATAGGTACGTGACCAATGACTATTCATGCCATAATAATGACATTATTTTCATATATCATCTCAAACCTCCTTCTAGGGGTGAGTGTGGTATATTCAATACCAATTTCATGTTCATATTCTTCCAATAATGAATATGTATTCGTGAATCAGATGTTGTCACATTTACTGCAAGGATATGTGATTTTGTTATCCTTTTCAAATCTGTAAATGCGTCTGGCATTCGATTTGCTATTCTTTGCAAATGGATAATATTTTGCACCTCTTTTTCACAAATAGAGGTATGTGGATCAAGATGAGATAATGATGCATTTTTCCACAAAATTTCCCGTTTGGTTTCACCAACTTCTCCCCCTAATTTTGGGAAAAGTGTCTCATCGAATTGGCAGTCTGCAAATCGTGCAGTGGACAAATCCCCTGTCAATGTTTCGAGGTAGCGAATAATGGAGGGCGATTTAAACTCAACATATATTCCTAACATTCTTTGCAGACCCATTTTGGTGCAATATGGCGGTGCTACAGGCACATATACTGCACATCCAAAAATTCTTAAGTGGGATATATTAGGTTCGTGACCCAAAACTCATTGCAACGGGGAATATTTGTGATAATTCGTCGTTCTGAGACGAACTAGCATTGCTGCATGCAAAATGGCGTGACCCCAAACCGAAGTGGGCAGCCTCGTTTTCATGAGTAAATGAGGAATTCAAGATTATTCTCATCTATTGTCTCAATATGAAATCCATTTTGAATGATATCTTTAATACTCAACAAGTTCCTTTTATACTTGGAGGAGAACATTGCATTCTCTAAAATGTTGTTCCTTTAGGAAGAGTTATAGTTGCTCTTCCGGAGCCTTTAATCAATTTACTACTACCAGAAATTGTAGTAACATCTGCCTTACACATACTTAAATGAGAGTAATATTTCTTTTCTTTGAATATCGTATGTGTGGTACATGAATCAATTAATCAAAAGAGATATACGAACATGAGAATAAACAAATTTAATCTGTTGCTTCATAATTAAACAATATTTTCAAAATCTGCTGAGGTTATTCGACTAACTTAGTTGATAGTTGACTATCTTAGGAAGCAGTCATCAGGTTAGTCGACTATCTTGCCTTGCGGAAAAGTCCAGTTTTAATGCGAAATATTAGTTAGTCGACTAACTAAGTTGACAGTCGACTAACTTAGTAAACATTCATCAGGTTAGTCGACTATCTAAATCAGATAGTCGACTATCTTGCCTTGCGGAAAAATCCAGTTTTAATGCGAAATATTGGATAATCGACTAACTGTTAGGTTAGTCGATTAACTCTACTGGAAAATAAAAATATCTTTGAAATTTAAGCATATTGATACATTCTAAAGAACTAATACTAACATTATATCATAAGCTAACTAATATGAGCTGATACTAATGACTATTAGTTTATTCACTAACTAATACAAATAAGTAAAATAGAATCAAACAATTCCATCTTCCTTCATCACAGATCCATCACCAATTAAGTGGTCTATTTTCCCCTCAGGGTGCTCAAAGAAGTCTACCACATCCAAGTGGGTGATGTCAAAATTGTCGTCAGAGACAGAATTGGTTTCAGGGCATTTACCTGTTAGAGATTCTTGATAAAGCTCAACCAAATGTCTTGGTACACGGCAAATTTTCGCCCAGTGCCCTTTTCCACCGCAACGATAATATATAGTTTATGAACTATTTGCTTTTGGATTCTCATCGCATCGTGCTTGTGGCAGAGTGACCAACTTCAGGTTGTCATATCTCTCCTCTAAGCCATTTCACAAGATAGGTGGATCTTTGACTGTGATATATTCAATTTTCAAACCTTCATCAAGGTGATGGCGCAAGAAAATCAAGGCCTTAGCACAGTTTCAAACCTTCATTAAGGTGATGGCGCAAGAAAATCAAGGCCTTAGCATAGTCTTGGGTGGATGCATTATTTCTGTCTTTAATGGCGTCTCCAAGACCCATTGCATCCAAATGGATTTCAGCATCCAACACCCATGTCATATAGTTCTTGCCCGAAATTTCAAGGGCAACGAACTTTCTTTTCATAATGTGAGACATAAAACAAAATTACATCAAGAGCGTGTCCATATATACGGGCTTTATTACAATTATCACATTCACTTCGGGGAATGGATCATAATCATCTGTATGTGCTATATACAATCTCATGTCAAATATTAATTTCATAAAGTGAAAGATTATTTTGAGAATCTTTATTATTCTCATTATCACAATGATGACGATTATAATTCCGTTTATTGCCACGTCTACATCCATTGATACCTTTACGGTAATAATTTTGTCTTCTTTCAGACTTATCACATACTGCTATCACATTCTCTGAAGGGAATGAGAATGAAGCAAATTCAATGGGACGGATTTTCAATTCTTTGCCCACAATCATACATGAATTTAATCATGGCAAGACATAGAACTTTTACCACTTCACGTGGTTCCTTACAAACTCCATTAGAGTTATAATCAAACTTTGTTGTCTATGTTTGTATATGAAATCAAATCGTAGAATTTCAAGAATTTGAAAGGGAAAAGTAAATTACTTACCTTTAAGGTATACCAATAAATGTTGTGATATCGAATATACCTCTTGAGTTTCCATCCCGTTGCATTATTTTATGATGATACCATCTCTTCTATTTTCCGTATAGAAATTCTCATATGGAGCAGCAGCAATCATTATTACACTCTTTTACTTGGAAATTCACCTTCAAAAAGAAAACAAAAGTAAACAACGAGAAAGTAAAAAAAATTGAAGAATTTCAGAAACCAAAATATCACAAATCTCGTTTCACTCAAATAGAAAAATCCAAACGACGGAACACGAATTAGAGTGGATGAATCTGATTGCAACTCGAGATTCTGAGAGCGATAATTGCTGAATATTAATTTCAATTGGTTAGAGACTCGTGCTGATAACATGTTATGAAATAATATAAGAACAAGAACAATAGAGAGAAAAGTAGAGAGAGGAGTATTCTTATTGATACTTTTTGGGATGATTTACAATGGGGTAAGACCCCTCTATTTATAGGAAGAGAAAAGACTTAGCCTCAAAGTAGAACTCTTCTATAAGAAGACATTCACTCTAATTAGAGTTCTATTTATAACACGAACGTATTTATGTTATAATTGTTTTATATTATTACAATGATCTTCTCATTTTTTATTGGAGTAAAAAATCTCATATTTAGATTCAGCATTTTCTCAAGGGACACATCCCTTCATATCAATGAGTAACGGAAGTGGTTCAAGGATGCGTAGACCGTGTGTTTGTTGCTAAGTGCATCGGGGTTTTTAAACTTTTAACTTTTGTTGCTAAGTGCATCGGGGTTTTTAAACTTTTAACTTTTTAGTTTAGGGACTCATGTTTTTAATAGAAAAATTATTAGGTATGTTCATTTATAAGTAATTTATTATAAAAATTGTTAATTGGAAAAATATTACTAATATTAACCAAATCATCCAATTAGCTATTTGTAGTAAAAAAATATTAAATGTTTACTTTGTTTTAAGTAGGTGTTATTAGAATAAATTATGCACCACTTAAGGAGTTTGAATCTCAGTTTTGGAATGATTTGGTGAAGTTTTAAGGTGGTTTGAATTGATAATTCGAAGTAAAAGTTGAACATGAAAAAAATGATATGTATTCACACTGTGTATCATTTGTGTATCACATATGTATCATATTTGTATCAGTTGTGTATTACATGTATATCAATGTGTACCTGTGTGAGATACATATATGATACATGTTTGATATATGTGTCGCATAAGACTTTTTTGAACTCGATTTAATTAAGAATTTTGATACAAAACCAATCCAAATCACCTCTAATTTTTCTTAAATTTTGTACATTGACTTTATATTTCAATGAACTTCAACTATACCCATTGAAAAAGTTTCTTTTTTGTTTAGATTTTTAAAATATTGCATAGATTTTTGTATTTCATCCCCTTATTTGCTACCCCGTCCATAAAGTTTTATTTCCATCTTGTATCTAATGTTGCTAATCAAACTTAATAATATGGAAGGTAATTTTTGCATGTGATTCTTTGATAGAAAGAACCATACTATTTGGTTTTTCAATTTTTGTTGGCTAGTTTTGGTAAGTTTATTACTAATGGCTAGAGGTTGGTAAGTTGAGATTTATTGGGATATGTGTATAAGTTTCCCTTTTTAATAGTATAATAGCACGGTATGGCCAGTTCTCGGACTGGCCATTCGAAAATAGCCAGCATTTACCAAGTCAATGAAAAAATAGTTACTATTTTGCTGCAATAGAGACAGGTCCAGCATTATATACTGGAGTTCGGTGCATATGTATATGAACTCCAGCATATTATGCTTGACTGATATACTTTGCTGGTTCCGGTATAATATACTGGTGAAGACTGGAGCACCAATGCTCCAAACTCCAGTATATTATACTGAACCAATATACTTGCTGGAACTCCAGTATATTATGTTGGAGTTCTAGTATACTTATGTTGGAACTTTATCATATTATATTGGAGTTCCAATATACTTATCCTGAAACTCCAGTATAATATGCTAGAGTTCAAGTATGCTTATGCTGGAACTCCAACATAATATACTGGAGTATTTTTCGAGTTTTGAACAGTGTTTTCGCTCAAATTTAACTTTACATAAAAAGTGACTAAATTTCGATTACTGTTATGAAATAATATAAAAGACAAGAACAATAATGCAAGAACAAGAGTAATAGAGAGAAGAGTAGAAAGAATTCTTTTTATTGATACTTAGAGATTGTTAGGAGTTATTTACAATGGTAGAAGACCCCTTTATTTATAGGGAGGGGGATTATTTATCTACCAAGAATAAGACTCTAGAATCTCTCTAATTATAGACATTCACCTTAAATAGGAGATTTCATAACACTCCCCCTTGAATGTCTATTCAACAATGTGCCTCGTTAAAACCTTAAAACCAAAACCCAATGGGAAAAATTAAAGAAAGGAAAAAGAGTACACATGTTTGAATATGCGCCTATTGGTTGCCTCGTTAAAAACCTCGCAAGGAAAACCCGGTGGGACAAAACCTTGTAAGGGAAAAAGAGTGCAACGCGCATTAACTCCCCCTAATGAGTACATCAATTTATATCCTTGAGCATTTGCATTCCAATCTTGTGCATCATCTTCAATACGATCTTTGGTAGATGCTTGATAAATAAATCAACCATATTGACTTGAATAAATATTCCGCACCTTGAAATCATCATTCTTGATAGATATGAACATCTTCATATAATGTCTTGGAATGACTCTTCAATATCTCCATAGAGGTATTCTTGATGCCATCATGCTTATAGTTATAGCAAGATACATATGTACACAAGTTGCACTTAGGATGTGGTACTTCAGGACCAAGAATTGTATATGCTTCAAGCAACTTAAATCTTTCAAGTTAAGTCATATAAGCCATATAATAGACTTCAGATGCATATCAAGTTTTCCATGTCATGCTAGACAAATAAGATATCGAAAACTGATTATACATACCTTTGACTTTACACTTTCAAGTATTTGAACTTCATGTCCAAAACTACATGTCTTTCATATGGAATCAATTCTTCTTGAATTGTATCTTTTCCATTTAGTCGCTTTCTTTGGGTCAGCAAATGCGTATAGCATGCTTTGCAATATGTTGCAATTGAATTATCCCTTTTATGAACTTCAGGTTCATATCATGATATTCGGGGATCTACATATACAAATGATGATTCATCCCATGTAACCTTTTCTCAAGTGTTTATCATGTCTCCCCCTCATGTTAGAAAAGCTAACTTGTTTCCTCAACTTTGGGAAATCATCTTTGTGCATTATCATGTCAATATACACAACACATTAATAATAAGATGAAATTATTTGGTTCCTGACCTTGAACCACTTGTGAGGGGAGAATATAATATACTCTCGTATACAACGTATATCACACTGATATATATAACTTTTGTTCTCATAAGAAACAGTTTAGCTATTAAGTGGAAGCACTCAATAATTATCTTGCTAAACCAACTTTGATATAAACCAACTTATCAAGATGAACTATCTTGAGTAGAAAAACTGGAAATTATGCTCGAAGTTAGATTACTGAGCAATTTACCTCGCAAGCACCGGCCAGGCTGCGGGTTAATAACAATTGCGCGTGTAACCATTTCATAGATGCATCATATGTGGTATACATGGCAGGTGAATGGGCCCGTATTCACCTTTAATATTTCCAGATTTTATGGGCTTCAACCCGAACTCTTTAGTTGGTCAGTTCATAAATGAGAACAAGTGATACAAGAGAATTCGTAAAGAACTTTCTAGTTCTTTAATATTCACCCATGTGAATTTGCACATCATACTTAAAATGAGATGGCTAACACGAATGCCAACTGAATAAACTATCAATATTGGTAAACTTCAAATTTACCCCATGATATGTGCACTTATCAATAAACTTCAGGTTTATTATGACATGGGTTTTTATACCAATAGATATCCACTTTATTGTGGCATTCTTTTGTTTGTGTAGTACAAACTGGAGAACAAAGCGGGTAGCTTTTCATATACAAATTACCCCGCTACAAGTTGTAGTAGTAGGAGATATCAAAGCCTTCCTTTATTTATAGTCTCAATATAATCAATCGCTTTCGCGTGTACTTTGGAAACTGAATAAGTTTCTTTGAGACTTACTACAGCACAATACTCAATTGTGTTTCTCCAACATAGTAATAATTGGCTCTTCTAGAGCTCTCAATTAATTTTGTATTACCACAGATTCATCAACATCCATGTGGTGAATATCTCTTTTAAAGAGAAAGTTATACCATTATGGTCATGTCAAAATTATATGCAAGATATGTTTCTTTCATTATTATTGTCCTTTGATAATCACATTGACAAATTATTTTGGCGTACAATAGGTACGTGACCAATGACTATTCATGCCATAACAATGACATTATTTTCATATATCATCTCAAACCTCCTTCTAGGGGTGAGTGTGGCATATTCAATACCAATTTCATGTTCATATTCTTCCAATAATGAATATGTATTCGTGAATCAGATGTTGTCACATTCACTGCGGGGATATGTGATTTTGTTATCCTTTTCAAATCTGTAAATGCGTCTAGCATTCGATTTGTTATTCTTTGCAAATTGATAATATTTTGCACCTCTTTTTCACAAATAGAGGTATGTAGATCAAGATGAGATAATGATGCATTTTTCCACAAAATTTCCCGTTTGGTTTCACCAACTTCTCCCCCTAATTTTGGGAAAAGTGTCTCATCGAATTGACAGTCTGAAAATCGTGCAGTGAACAAATCCCCTGTCAATGTTTCGAGGTAGCGAATAATGGAGGGCGATTCAAACTCAACATATATTCCTAACCTTCTTTGCAGACCCATTTTGGTGCAATATGGCGGTGCTACAGGCACATATACTGCACATCAAAAATTTTTAAGTGGGATATATTAGGTTCATGACCCAAAACTCATTGCAACGGGGAATATTTGTGATAATTCGTCGTTCTGAGACTAACTAGCATTGCAGCATGCAAAATGGCGTGACCCCAAACCGAAGTGGGCAGCCTCGTTTTCATGAGTATATGAGGAATTCAAGATTATTCTCATCGATTGTCTCAATATGATATCCATTTTGAATGATATCTTTAAAACTCAACAAGTTCCTTTTAGACTTGGAGGAGAACATTGCATTCTCTAAAATGTTGTTCCTTTAGGCAGAGTTATAGTTGCTCTTCCGGAGCCTTCAATCAATTTACTACTACCATAAATTGTAGTAACATCTGCCTTACACATACTTAAATGAGAGAAATATTTCTTCTCATTGAATATCGTATGTGTGGTACATGAATCAATTAAACAAACATTTTTACAATTGGACGTTGATCCAAGGTATGTTAGAAAACACGATGTATAGTATACATATTGTAAACATGAAGATAAATTTATTTGTTATAGCATGGAATACATTTATACAGCGAGCATTTTCCACTATTTTTGTGATTAAGGCAACTGTTTATTGCAAGCTAATTACTAACACAAATGGATGTTTAAATATACTGACTATTACACATAATTTGATAGATGATAAATAAGATGTGTATATAGTAATATACAATACACACACAACAACAACATACTAACAATGCATAGACAATAAATATACATTAAATGAACACAGTCTTGCAATATACTAAAGAAACAGTAGGATTATCATATAATATGATAATAATAGTTAATGCACTACAACAAGAAAAATCAATCACGATAAATTATTATATTAAGACAGTTCAATATGTATTGTAACTACTGTAATAATGAAGAAGTTTCATAATAATGACAGTGCGACAAAAATTAAGTACATTACAATAAAGTAAATATTGTTGATGATTTACATAAGGATTTGCAACATGAGTTGTAAGATTTAAATTTATACAAATAACACGTTTGCAAGTACCAATATAGCATGATCATGCATACACATTCAAATGCATTGTGACAGACTGTTAATTTACAGACACTGTTTAACACTTAACTATGTTAATATATACAACTGAACACACATTTCAGAACATAAAAGTAGTGAAATTGGTGATAAAATATCAAACTGCTCAATCTTCTATAACCATGGATTCTGATTAAGTGGTCTATTTACCCCTCAGGGTGCTCAAAGAAGTCTGCCACATTCAAGTGGGTGATGTCAAAATTGTCGTCAGAGACAAAATTGGTTTCAGGGCCTTTACTCTTTAGAGATGCTTGATAAAGCTCAACCAAATGTCTTGGTACATGGCAAATTTTCGCCCAGTGCCCTTTTCCACCGCAGCGATAACACATAGTTTATGAACTATTTGCTTTTGGATTCTCATCATATCGTGCTTGTGGCAGAGTGACCAACTTCAGGTTGTCATATCTCTCCTTTAAGCCATTCCACAAGATAGGTGGATCTTTGACTGTGATATATTCAATTTTCAAACCTTCATCAAGGTGATGGCGCAAGAAAATCAAGGCCTTAGCACAGTTTCAAACCTTCATCAAGGTGGTGGCGCAAGAAAATCAAGGCCTTAGCATAGTCTTGGGTGGATGCATTATTTCTGTCTTTAATGGCGTCTCCAGGACCCATTGCATCCAAATGGATTTCAGCATCCAACACCTATGTCATATAGTTCTTGCCCGAAATTTCAAGGGCAACGAACTTTTTTTCATAATGTCAGACATAATATAGATTATGTAAAGCAGTGTATTCACACATGTTAGTAGAGTTTTATATATGAATTGCTCATAATCATAGAGGACACAGCATAATATACAATATATAGGATACGTTGGCTTCAATGTGATGCAACAATAATTGCCTCGTCCGAGACAACATTCTACAGAGTTAATTGCAACAAAGATTATTTATTTGGTTTGATGGTCAAATAAAAAAAATTTGCGTTTAAATTTTTATCATTAAACAGGCTTGTAATTTGACATTATTTTGACTATCAGAATGGACAAATCAATTTACTCACAAAGCGTTTCCCATATATTCCTTCTTGATTCAACCAACTCATTTTCCTGCACAAATAATATTGTATGTTTATGTAATATGAACAATATCAAATATTAAATCTCAAATATTAAAGTGAGAATTTATAGGAAAAATGAAAAAGACACTCCCTGGATAATTGAAGCAAATTGATTCACATATAAAATACTCGAGCTTCCACCATCAACGTAATTGATTCTATGTTTGCTTATCTCGGTTGTTTAGGGACTCGTGCTGATAACGTGTTATGAAATAATATAAAAGACAAGAACAATAATGCAAGAACAAGAGTAATAGAGAGAAGAGTAGAGAGAATTCTTCTTATTGATACTTAGAGATTGTTAGGAGTTATTTACAATGGTAGAAGACCCCTTTATTTATAGGGAGGGGGATTATTTACCTATCAAGAATAAGACTCTAGAATCTCTCTAATTATAGACATTCACCTTAAATAGGAGATTTCATAACAATTACTTTTAAATTCAGCTATTTTAAACGATCAGTTATAAATCTGGCTATTTTTTAATTTCTCCCCTTTTTACGGGCTCGGCTAAAATGTCCCTCTTAGAGTGGGGCCTGTCTGCTTTTCACCTAGACTGTGATTGAGGAGGTAATACATCAAACCTTCTTGAGAAATTCGGGTAATCACATATAATAAAAATTGATAAATTTTTGTCGTAAATCACGTTTGTGTTTAACTCAAAAATAGTGTTTGGAACTAAAACAAATAAATAGAATAACTCGAGCATCTAACACCAATTTACTTCATTTTCCTAATATAATTGATAAAAAAAGAAATAATAATAATAAAAAGAATTAAATTGAGAATAAAAAAATATAAAAATCGTATTGATGATTGTCGTTTTCTTCACGGTAGAAAAGAGTAATTTCTTGTAATAATAGAGAATAGTAAGAATATTGATAATTCATAATACAACTTAGCAAACTTTTTGATGCTCTACATGAGAAGGGAAAGTTAAATAGTACGACTTCTCGTAACTATTGCCTAATTGTTAGAATAGAATTTTATTTGAAGTGAATGTCTATCTTGTATAGAGTTTTACTTTGAGGTTAAGTCATTTTTCCTTCTATAAATAGAGGGGTCTTACCCCATTGCAAATCACCCCAAAATTCAATAAGAATTCTCTCTCTCTTTCTCTGCAATATTGCTCTTCTTCTTTTATTGTTTTATAACACGTTATCAGCACGAGACTATACCGTCTCAATAAGTTCTTTGAGAAGATTAAGGTAATTTTTCTCCTCTTTTTAATTATGACTGACATTATGAAAATAAAGTTCGTTGCCCTTGAAATTTCGGGCAAGAACTATATGACATGAGTGTTGGATGCCGAAATTCATTTAGATGCAATGGGTCTTGGAGACGCCATTAAAGACTGAAATAAAGCATCCACCCAAGATTGTGCTAAGGCCTTGATTTTCTTGCGCCATCACCTTGATGAAGGGTTGAAAATTAAATATCTCGCAGTCAAAGATCCACTTATTTTGTGAAATGGCTTAAAAGAAATATATGACAACTTAAAGTTGGTCACTCTGCCACAAGCACGATATGATTGGGCTCATCTGAGGCTCCAAGACTTTAAGACTTTTTCTGAATATAATTCTGCGATGTTCAAAATTACTTCTAAATTGAAACTCTGTGGAGATACTATCACTGATTATGATATGCTTGAAAAAACGTTTACAACGTTTCATGCCTCCAATATGGTTCTACAACTGCAGTATAGAGAGAAAGGTTTCAAGAAGTACTCTGAGTTGATTTCTCTTCTCCTTGTGGCTGAGCGAAACAATGACTTGCTCATGAGAAATCATGAAAATCGACCCACTGGGTCTACGCCATTGCATGAAGTGGATGAGGTGTATTTCCATTATGCTAAGCGTGGAAAAGGCCATGACTCTAATCGTGGTCGTGGTCATGGCCGTGGTCGTAGCCGTGGACAAGGAAGAAATTTTCCTGGTGTCAATCACCCCCCAAAGAAATATAACCAACAAAAGCGGAAAGGGAAAGATGAGAAGCCAAAAGCAAATAGTTCAGAAATTGAATGCTATCGTTGCGGTGGAAAAGGGCACTGGGCAAATATTTGCCATGTACCAAGACATGTAGTTGAGCTTTATCAAGCATCTCTAAAGAATAAAGGCCCTGAAGCCAATTTTGTCTTTGACAATAATTTTGATATCACCCACTTGGATGTGGCAGACTTCTTTGAACACCCTGATGGAAAAATAGACCACTTGATCGGTGATGGATCTGTGATTAAAGAAAATGGAGTAGTTTAATTTTATTTTTTTTGCCTATTCTTTGTAGCTAGTGAATAATTATCATGTAACCATAATTCTTTACATGAGTAGTAGTTATTAGTAATATTATTTTATAAAATAGTGTTAGTTCATTTTGATTAAATATAAAACAGTGACTAGTATCAATATGATTATTTATTTTATGAGATAATGTTAAATTTGCTTGGTTTTTCTGGATATTTAAGTGATTCTTTTGACTTTAACTATATCAGAGGATGAAAACTTAAAACAATATGTAGCTTGTCTATTTCTTTTACACATACGTATTTGACTAAAATATGGCAACATGTACAACTGTTTTAAATGTATCTCTTTCATTAAAATAACAGTTGTTGTCACTACCATCCAATTTTTTTATATTTACTAGTAGTTTCATATTAAATTATTTCTGTTCTTCATCCAAAAGGAGTATACTTAAATGCTAGTATTATATTATTCTACTTAAAACAGAAAATTAGTACCAATAGCAATTCGATAGCAGTTAGAAAATATATGTTACACTTTTAATATTTGTGTTCAAGCAAATTGTGTTTATTTATCTAAAAATACTAATATTTATTCGTATATTTCTTTTGTATGTCAAATCATGGGAAGCAAATATGGATATCTCACAAAACAAACTTGGATCAAAATTCAATTGTAAAAATATTTGTTTAATTGATTCATATACCGCACATATAATATTCAAAGAGAAGAAATATTTCTCTCGTTTAAGTATGTGTAAGGCAGATGTTACTACAATTTCTGGTAGTAGTAAAATTAATTGAAGGCTCTGGAAGAGCTACTATAACTCTGCTTAAGGGAACAATATTTATCATAGAAAATACAATATTCTCCTCCAAGTCCAAGAGGAACTTGTTGAGTTTTAAAGATATCCGTCAAAATGGATATCATATTGAGACAATAGATGAGAACAATCTTGAATATCTCATCATTAAAAAGAATGTCTTTGGTCAAAAGAGGGTTATTGAGAAGTTCCCATCTTTATCTTGTGGCCTATATTGGACAAGAATTAGTGCAATTGAGGCACATTCTACCGTAAATCAAAAGGTTACTGATTCCAATACTTTCGTACTTTGGCATGATCGATTGGGACATCCTGGATCAATTATGATGAGACGGATTATAGAAAACTCAAATGGGCATCCATTAAAGAAATTAAAGATTCTTTTAAATAATGAATTTTCTTGCACTTCTTGTTATCAAGGCAAGTTAATTATTAGAACATCACCAATAAAATGTGGAATTGAGTTCCCTGCGTTTTTGGAACGTATACAATGGGACATTTGTGGACCTGTTGTAATCTCGCAACCTTGCGTTTGCAAAGTTAATGGCACAAATAATTCGGTTACGGGCACAATTTTCCGATAATCCAATCAAGTTTATTAGACTAGATAATGCTGCTGAGTTTTCATCCCAAGCATTTAATGATTATTGCTTATCAATTGGGATAAAAGTGGAACATCCTGTAGCTCATATTCACACTCAAAATGGTCTTGTAGAGTCTTTAATTAAACGTTTGCAATTGATAGCAAGATCATTACTCATGAAAACTAGGCTGCCCACTTCTGTTTGAGCTCACACCATTTTTCATGCAGCAATGCTAGTTCGTCTTAGACCGACAAATTATCACAAATATTTCCCGTTGCAATTAGTTTTGGGTCATGGAACCTAATATATCCCATTTACGAATTTTTGGATACGCAGTATATGTGGTTGTAGCACCGCCATATCGCACCAAAATGGGTCTGCAAAGAAGGTTTGGAATATATGTTGGGTTTGAATCGCCCTCCATTATTCGCTACCTCGAAACATTGACGGAGGATTTGTTCACTGCACGACTTGCAGACTGTCGATTCGATGAGACACTTTTCCCAAAATTAAGGGGAGAAGTTGGTGAAACCAAACGGGAAATTTTGTGGAAAAATCCATCATGATCTCATCTTGATCCACGTGCCTCTATTTGTGAAAAAAAGGTACAAAAGATTATCTATTTGCAGAGAATAACAAATCAAATGCCAAACGCATTTACGGATTTGAAAAGGATAACAAAATCACATATCCCTGCAGAGAATGTTCCAATCCGTATTGATGTCCCTATTGGACAATCTTCTAGTATCATAGCTAATGAGTCGAAAGCACGCCTAAAACGTGGCAGACCATTAGGTTCCAAAGATTGAAATCCTAGAAAAAGGAAAATAAATGATCAAAATAACACTACGAAAGAATCTCATGAGGAAATCCACGATTTAATAAATTCTGAGATTCATGAAGAATCCACTGAGCTAGATACTCAAGAAAATAAGGAACTATCAATAAATCCAATCGATATTTTGAGATAAATTTTAATCGAATGGATATAGCGGTGGATTATATCTTTGCATATAATGTTGCATCTAGCATTATGCAAGAATGTAAGGATCTTGAACCTCAATCTGTTCGAGAATGTAGACAAAGACTTGATTGGCCAAAATGGCAAGAAGCAATCCAATCAGAATTGAATTCACTTGCAAAACATGAAGTTTTTGGGCCTATAGTTCAAACACCTAATGGTGTTAAGCCTGTTGGCTATAATTGAGTCTTTGTACGCACGAGAAATGAGAAAAATGAGGTACAAAGATATAAGACACGCCTTGTTGTACAAAGATTTTCACAAAGGCCCGGTGTCGATTATGAAGAGACATATTCCGTTATCTCATTAGTTTTGCCGTTCTTAAAAAGCTTGACATGCATTTAATGGATGTGGTTACCGCCTACCTTTATGGTTCACTTGATAATGAGATATACATGAAAATTCCCGATGGATTCAAAATGCGAAATATACATAATTCAAAGTCCCGGAAAATATTTTTAATCAAATTGAAAATATCTTTATATGGTCTAAAGAAATCAGGACGAATGTGGTATAATCGTCTTAGTGAGTATTTATTAAAGGAAGACTATATAATGATGCCATTTGCCCATGTGTTTTTATAAAGAAAACAACATCAAAATTTGTTATACTTGCCGTATATGTTGATGACATAAACCTTATTTGAACTCCTGTAGAACTCCAAACGGCAATTGATTATTTAAAGAAGGAATTCGAGATGAAAGATCTCGAAAAGACAAAATTATGTCTTGGTTTGCAAATTGAACATTTGGAAAACAGAATTTTTGTTCATCAATCTGCCTATATAGAAAAGGTATTGAAACGGTTTTACATGGATGGAGCACATCCTTTAAGTACTCCGATGGTTGTTCGATCGCTTGATGTGAATTGATGCTCTCTTCAGGGGGAGTTAATGTGCATTGCACTCTTTTTTCCTTACAAAGTTTTGTCCCACTGGGTTTTCCTTGCAAGGTTTTTAACGAGGCAACCAATAGGCGCATTTCTAAACATGTATACTCTTTTTTCTTTTCTAAAATTTTTTTCCCATTGGATTTTATTTGAGTTAAGGTTTTTAATGAGACACATTACGTATTGAGTAGACATTCAAGGGGAAGTGTTAAGAATAGAATTCTATTTGGAGTGAATGTCTATCTTGTAGAAAGTTTTACTTTGAGGCTAAGTTATTTTTTCTCCTATAAATAGAGGGGTCTTACCCCATTGTAAACCACCCCAAAATTCAATAAGAATTCTCTCTCTTTCTCTGCAATATTACTTTTCTTCTTTTATTATTTTATAACACTAATTTAGCTCTTGTCTGTTACTATTATTTATTGTATTAATTGTTCCTTTGAGTCATTCATAATGAATAAGGCAAAAATAGTAAATCGCGTATAATCAGAAAATTGACTAATTCTTTCCATATTCGCAACTAGTAATTACTTTCCCATATCTGTGACTATTGATGACATTAATTACCCATCCTATAACTATATTCTTATATTGAGCCTTGAAATGAACAGGTACAGTATCTACATAAACGATCATGTAGGTGTTGTTTACATCTTCTGTACACGCTATTCTTCTTCGTCGACATAATTCCCATGACACATGTCATTGTAGTATTATTCATGTGGTAAGTTTTTTTTCACTAATACAGATATCCTTCCTAATTTTTGAATAGCCGGAAAGTGGAAAATTTATTAATGACGAGAATATTTACCGTATCTTCCCGAAATCATTATGATATGCTGTAGAATAAAAGAGATATACACTCTTTGAATTTAATGTTCAAGGAAATTGTGATTGATATTAAAGTTTGCAGCGACTTTCCAGGTGCAGACAACACTGTCAATTGATGTGACAGTTCAATAATGGTGGTCTATGATGACGTATCTTTTTAATAATGAATCTATACATCTTTAAAACTCTCCTCCTTCTATTGCTTTCGTCTTCTTCTGCAATCCCCTTTTATATTTCATCGCTCTTGTTCTCCTTTTTTTAATCTTCAACTCCCACTGCTTCTTCTTCCCATCGTGCTATTATAGTTGATAATCTTCCCTCCACCCTAGCTCTAGTTAGAAATAGAAGAGGGGGTAATATGCATCGTAGGTTAGGGTTGATAGCGAAAAGAAATACTTCATCTTCTAAAGGAAAATTTTAAAATCTACTTCTTCAAAAACTAGAGTTTCTGCTACTCCTAAGTCAACTTCCCAAAGCAAAACTAACAATTCTAATGAACCCTTACCTGAGCATTTAGTCTCTAAAATTATTTCCCACGAACTTTCTTTTGCCTCTGATTGTGTAATGTGAAATAACAAGGTAACCTCAATAGACGTGTTGGAAATAAACCTCCTACCAAAATAATATTCACGGTAATAAAAGCGGAATAGTAATATAATACCGAAATACGGTAATTAACAAGAATAAAAAATTAACAATGACACCAAGATTTTTACGTGGAAAACCCTTCTGAATAAGGGAAAAAATCACGACCCCGAGAGGAGCAACTGATATCACTATAGTAAGAAATTTTACACTTTGCAGGTCCGAGAAAAATACTCCAAAGACCACTATAACACTCAAAAGAAATAACCCTCTTTTGATATTTCACCTCACTACAGTATCGCTCACTCTCTATTTTCCTCACAGATTATTTTCTTATATCCTGTCTGTAAGATCTCACTCTTTTTCTAGCTTTGTTGGTTGTATAAAATGAGAGTCGAAACTCTCGTTTTATAGGCAAAACATTGCCAACTGCATTTGACAATTTTTCTCTACCACTTACCAAAGTTGACCAGTGAAAAAAGAAAGGTAAGAAAAACATGGGCGGCAGGCAACCATTTTTGGCAAAGAAGACAAGGAAGATAAATTTCTTCCCTAATTTAAGGGGGTTGGACCCCATCAATCTCCCCCTCCAGTCCCATTTATCTAGAGGAGGTAGTACTGTCTTCTAGTTTGAATGCATGCCGACAAACTCTTTGCATAGCTCGAACTTGTTCCTTGGTACCACCTTGGTCAACATATCTGCGGGATTCTCACTTGTAGAAATCTTCAAGACTTTTAGAGATTCATCATCTATCATTTCTCGAATCCAATGATATCTCACGTTAATGTTTGATCCTTGCATGGTACATAGAGTTCTTGCTAAGGTCTATTGCACTTTGACTATCATAATAGACGATATAATCCTTTTGATGCAATCCAAGCTCTTGAAGGAACCGTTTGAGCCATACCAACTCTATGCCAGCTTCAGTAGTGTCAATATATTTCGCTTCAGTTGTAGAGAGTGCGACACACTTCTGCAACCTCGACTGCCATGGTATAGCTCCCCCTAAAAATGTAAGCAAATATCCAGTTGACTATTTCCCAATCTGCAACCTCGACTGCCATGATATTGCCATTCAAGATTGGATCATATCCTCCAATTCACAAACAATCTCCCATGGTGCCTCTCATGTACCTGAGTATCCACTTGACTGTTTCCCAATGTTCCTTTCCAGGATTTTCAAAAAAACTGCTGACAACACCAACTGCTTGAGCAATATCTGGTCTAGTACATGCCATTGCATACATCAAGCTTCCGACTGCTGAAGAATAAGGAACTCTAGCCATGTTCCCTTTCTCCTCCTCTGTTGTAGGACATATCTTTTTGCTCAATTTTAGATGACTGGCAATAGGTGTGCTGACTGGCTTAGCATTCTTCATGTTGAAGCGTTCTAGTACACGTTCAATGTACTTCTCCTGAGATAGCCACAACTTTCTACTTGTTCTCTCTCGAACTATCTTCATCCCTAGAATTTGTTGTGCTGGGCCCAAGTCCTTCATATCAAATGACTTGGACAGATCTTCCTTCAACTTTGCTATCAACCCCTTGTCTTTTCCTACAATTAACATGTCATCCACATACAACAACAATATAATAAAATTATTCTCAGAAAATCTTTTGAAGTATACACATGGATCAGAATAGGTCTTTATGTATATTTGATTTTCATGAATGAATCAAACTTTATGTACCACGGCCTTGGTGCTTGCTTTAATCCATAAAGACTCTTATTCAATTTGCACACCATGTATTTCTTTCCAGCTACTTCAAATCTTTCTGGCTGCTCCATATAAATCTCTTCTTTCAAATCTCCATGAAGAAATGCAGTTTTCATATCCAACTGCTCCACTTCAAGATCTAGGCTAGCTGCTAAGCTCAAAATTGATCGAATAGAAATCATTTTGACAACATGTGAGAAAATTTCGTCAAAATCAATACATTTCTTCTGTTTGAAGCCTTTAACTACTAATCGAGCTTTGTATTTGACCAGCTTGTCATTTCCATCTTTCTTGAGTTTAAAGACACATTTGCATTTGAGTAGTCTTTTACCCTTTGGAAGTTCAACCAGCTTGTACGTGCCATTTTTCTGTAGAGATTTCATCTCTTCTTGCATAGCTTTCATCCACTGGTTCTTTTCTGGATGGAACAACACCTCTTTAAGACATTCTGGCTTCCCCTCATCACTGATGAGGACATACTCTGTGGAAGGGTACCTGCATGACTCTACCCTTGGCCTCTCCGATCTCCTCAAATGTTTAGGTTGTTCTTCTTCCTGAGTGGGGTGCTCCACTTACTCGACACCTTCATCAAGTTGCTCTCCCTGCTCAATAACCTCACCAGGTTGCTCCCCCTGCTCGACAACCTCGTTGGTCATACTTTCTGCACTTATGGTATTGTTAGAAATAGAAGGAATAGTAACAAGGTTAGGAATTACACCATTATTCGCCTTTTCTAATATATCTGCAGCAGTTCCAACTTCACTTTCTCCGAAGACTACATCTCTGCTTCTGATGACCTTTTTCTTTACAGGATCCCACAATCTGTACCCGAACTCTTCATCTCCGTATCCGATAAATATGCATGGAACAGATTATCATCCAGCTTTGTTCTATGCTCTTGCGGTACATGTGCAAAAGCTCTGCAACCGAACACCTTCAGCAGGACACCTCCTTATTGGTCCAAACTCTCTCTGGGATGTCAAACGCCGATGGAACTGATGGACTCCAATTGATCAGGTAACAGGGTGTTTGAACTGCTTCACCCCAGAATGACTTAGGTAGTTTAGCCATTCTGAGCATGCTTTTCACCTTCTCGACAATAGTGCGGTTCATCCTCTCTGCTACACCATTGTGTTGTGGGGTTCCAGGAACTGTCTTTTCATGTCTGCTCCCATGACTTGAACAGTACTCTTCAAATTCCCTTGAAGTGTACTCACCTCCATTGTCAATTCGAAGACGCTTTCTACTAGAGCATGAAACTTCTGAAAAACTTGAAACACCTGATCTTTGATTTTCAAAATATGAACCCACAATTTTTGTGAAACATCATCAATAAAAGTAATAAAATATTTTTTACCGCTCATTGATTCAATTTCCATTGGGCCACAAATATCAGAATATGCTAAATTAAGTATATTCAATTTTCTTTCAGACGATGTCTGAAATGAGACTCTATGCTGCTTACAAAATAAACAGTAGTCACAAGGTTTTATTGTTGTACCTTTGGAATAAGAAATAAGTGATTTCTTGGCAAGAATTTGCAATCCCTTCTCGCTCATATGACCCATTCTTTTATGCCACAAATCTGCAGAAATCTCATCATGTGCCGCATTCAATTTACCTTGGCATATTTCTACATTTTTCCTGTATAACGTGCCACGAGCAACTCCCTTTGAAATTACCAACGATCCCTTGGTGAGTCTCCACTTTTGATTTGCAAAATAGTTCTCGTATCAATATCGGTCCAAAGCAATCCCCAAGATCAAGTTCATCCGCAAATCAGGTACATGCCGCACATCCTTTAGAACCAATGTGCATCCGACATTTGTCTTGATACATATGTCACCAATCACTGCAATCTTTGAGTAAGTCGTGTTACCAATTCTGACTGTGCGAAATCACCTGCTACATATCTGCAAAAAAGATCTCTTACCGGTGTGGCATGATAAGATGCCGCTGTGTCAACCACCCATTCAGACTCTGGACTTAACAGGTGAATGCATTCCTCTTCCTCATTTATAAAGATGACAACACTATCATTGTTTTGCACCATGGCGGCTGTGTTGTCATCATTCTTCTGGCCACTAGTTTCACTTTTGCCCTTCCTTGGATTTGGGCAATCTCTTTTGAAGTGACCTGGTTGATCACAGTTGTAGCAATTCTGGCTTTTGATTTGGATCGATGATTTGACTTTCCACGAGCTCTGGATCTACCATAGTTGCTCGAACTCCTTTGATAACTCCTGCCTCTACCTTCTGTTATAAGAGCTTGTCCTCGATTTCATGCTTCTTTCTCATCTTCTCATTGAGTAAAAGAGCCGATGTGACATCTTTCAACTCAATAGTAGTCTTACCGTGCAGGATGGTTGTTGCCAAATTATCGTACAAAGATGGCAACGAGTTCAATAGCAAGATGGCTTTATCTTCCTCCTCGATTTTCATTCCGAGGTTGGAAAGCTATGTGATTAGTCCGTTAAACACATTTAAATGTGACAAAAAATTCATACCTTCACCAATGTGTAGGGTGTATAACTGCTTCTTCAGGTACAATTTATTTGTCACCGTTTTGGACATGTATAGGCTTTCCAACCTTGTCCAAATTCCACGTGCAATGTCTTCATCAATGATGTTATTTACCACACCATCCGATAAGTGCAACCTGATTGCACTAGCAGCTCTTTCATCCAAGTCAACCCAATCCTCAGCTTTCGTGTTGGATGAGCAGATCCCTCATCCTTCTTTGTCATATTGAGAAACCGTTATCTCCGTTGAATTTTGCTACTTCGTACTTTACTCCGTATATTTTTATTTTCACTGATTATAGTACTAGCGATAGTGAATAGTATTTCAGTGAACGAGCAGAACCTGTGCTTTGATACCAATTGTTGGAAATAAACCTCCTACCAAAATAATATTCACGGTAATAAAAGCGGAATAGTAATGTAGCACCGAGATACGGCAATTAACAAGAATAAAAGAGTAACAATGACACCAAGATTTTTACGTGGAAAACCTTTCTGAATAAGGGAAAAAAACCACGACCTTGAGAGCAGCAACTGATATCACTATAGTAAGGAATTTTACACTTTGTAAGTCTGAGTAAAATACTCTAAAGACCACTACAATACTCAAAAGAAATAACCCTCTTTTGATATTCCACCTCACTACAATATTGCTCACTCTCTATTTTCCTCACAGACTATTTTCTTATACCCTGTCTGTGAAATCTCACTCTTTTTCTAGCTTTGTTGGTTGTGTAAAAATGGGAGCCGAAGCTTTCATTTTATAGGCAAAACATTGCCAACCGCGTTTGACAATATTTCTCTACCGCTTTCCAAAGTTGACCAGTGAAAAATGAAAGGTAAGAAAAATATGGGCGGCAGGCAACCATTTTTTACAAAGAAGACAAGGAAGAACAATTTCTTCCTTAATTTCAGGGGGCTGGACCCCATCAAGAAGATTGTCATGAACATGTTAATATCTATCCATCTCTTATCAAACTTTGTCTTCTTCCTCTTATTTGCAGACAATGTTATCGGAAACCTAACTTTCCAATCGTGGCTTCTAGTGAAGATGATTGAATAACCACTTATCGTGAGGATTATTCATTAATCTGTACTTACCTTTTTACTCTTGGAATCAAACTGGCTGTAGATAATATGAAGAGCAGTAGCATATTTTTCTACTTATCAAGTTTAGTCTTTTCTTCTTTTTTGTTATCAATTTGTATTGCTGTAAATAAATAAAATAATAATCTTTCTGAAAAACAGAAATAAAAAGTTATTAGAAATGAAATTCCGAAAATAGTATTTGAACTTGTTCAAAATAAATTCTGAAAATGGTATAGGAACAAATGAGCCATCTGAATACACAGTGTGTCCTTAAGGAAATTATTCTTTTCAAGTACCCAAAGTTCTGGAATATATCCTCCCAAGATAGCACGATTTAACTCACCAAAATATTGGTACTAAAAAGGTTGATGAACAGCGAATCAATCGAAGGCTGCAAAACACACTGGAATTTTTGTGCAGAATAAGAAGAAGATTGTCAAAAAATTTCGTAAGTAAATATTCTTGGAATTGAAGGTATATTAATAGCTAATTTGATACTATTTTTGAAAAGATTTGCAACATTTCAGAACAGTCATAGCTGTTGGAACAGGTTCGATATTATTTCAAAACAGCCATAGCTGTTGGAAATATTGCAAGGAATTTAAAACGAATTTAAAATAATCTAGAAAAAAAATGGGCCGAATCGGATCGAGTCGCAGGTCATGGGTTATTCCGGATTGAATTTTTGTTAATTAATTTAATTAATTGATTATATATTTGAAAAGAATTTTTTCCAAAAAGATTAGTCAATCAATCGGTCTTTGACCAAATCTGAATTTGAAGCCTAAGCCGAGTTGAGCGAGCGACTACAATGACGGTGCGAGGCTTTCCTTATTCTTAACTCTTTAAGAGCTAATAGATTGTCTTATCTATATATACACTAAAAAAATTTACTTCTACCAATGAGGACAAAGTGCATTAGTGAAATGAACTCATTCAAAATTTCACTTCCCTCTATTTTCTATTCACACCTCTTTTGTTATTAATAAATAATAACAAAATCCAACAATTCCCCACATGAATGGGGACTGGATATAAAATTAAAGAAATGCACGGACATGTGTGTGTTTTACATACAAAAATTAATTGCATCTAGATAAGTAGGTTTCCCTTTAAACTTTCCGTAGCAAACTTATATCGGATATACTCGGTCAATCGGTAAATTTGATATCTTTGAACTGTTGAGCCTTGTTTTATACCTAGACAACATAAGATAAACAATCAATCCATAACCATCTATGGTTCTCATGGTTGTGTTTGTTTCAGCCATGAACACTGCCTGGTTTCATGAGCGCTTAGATAACGGGCCTTTACTTTCATTCTCATTGAAGTGAATTACACTTCACACTCACATAGGTGATTCTTAATCGTGTAATTCTAAATACGCACTATCTGGTCATATTTTTCTAGACTTAGCAAATTATTAAAAAGCTTTAAGATTTATTGACTCATAGAAAACCCTTAATGCTTTACCTCATTTTTTTGAAGTTTGTCTTCATCACGAGAATAGGTTGAGTTATTTGACAATGTTGAACCGTCATTCATAACTTTATTTGACCTCTTTGAACCAAACTCTTGGGATCTCCAATCCGCTAGGTAGAGTTATCGCCATGATGACTTGTCGTAGGCCTTTAACCCCATTCCCTTTGATGATCCTTCAACTGCCTCTCTAGATAGGCCTTTTGTAAGTGGATCCAACACGTTATCTCTTGACTTTACGAAGTCAATTGTGATAACATCACTAGAGAGTAGTTGTCTAACGGTATTGTGTCTCCGCGAATATAACAAGATTTTTTGTTATACATAACGCTCCCTGGCCTACCTATTTCCGCTTGACAATCACAATGTATACAAATAGGTGCCAATAGTTTGGCCCAAAATAGAATAACTTCCAAGAAATTTCGAAACCATTCCGCTTCTTCACCGACCTTATCCAAAGTTATAAATTCAGATTCCATTATATAACGGGCGATGCACGTTTGTTTGGATGATTTCTAAGACACTGCTCCACCCCCAATTGTGAAAATATATCCACTCATGGATTTAACTTCTGCAGATCCGATGATCCAATTTGCATCACTATATCCCTCGATCACGGAAGGATATTTGTTATAATGCAAAGCATAATTTTAGGTATGTTTTAGATATCACATAACTCATTCATTTCCATCTAATGTATTTGATTGGGATTACTTGAAAACCGACTCAGTTTTCTAATAGCACATGCTATATCTGGTTGTGAGTTACTTTCATCTTCATTCTTTTGAAGTGCATAACTTACGTCAATTAGAGTCTTGGCAATTTTGAAATCCAAATACTTGAATTTGTCAAGTACCTTTTGAATGTACTAAGACTGTGATAATGCTACACCTTGTGGAGTCTTGTGAATTCTGATTCCTAAGATCACATCAGCAATTCCCAAGTCTTTCATGTCGAATTTGCTAGCCAACATACGTTTTGTAGCATTGATATCTGTCATACTTTTGTTCATTATCAACATGCCATCAACATATAAACAAATAATGACTTCATGACCTAGAGTATTTTTAATGTAAACACATTTGTCACACTCGTTGATTTTAAATTCATTTGCCAACATTATTTGATAAAATTCTGCATACCATTGTTTCAGTGCTTGTTTAAGTCTATAAATCGACTTATTAAGTTTGTACACTTTCTTTTCTTTACCAGGAACCACAAAACTCTCAGGTTGTTCCATGTAATCTCTTTCTCCTATTCTCCATTTAAGAAAGTTGTTTAACATCCATTTGATGGATTTCAAGACCATACACGGCCGCTAGTGCCACTAACACCCTAATAGATCTTATTCTTGTTACTGGCGAGTAAGTGTCAAAGTAATCAAGGCCTTCCTTTTGCCTATAATTATTTACGACAAGTCTTGCTTTATATTTATCAATAGTGCCACTCAGCTTTAAAATTTTCGTTTAAATATCCATTTTAATATAAAGGCTTATTTCCTGGAGTAAGATCAACCAATTCCCATGTATGGTTATCTAAAATTGATTGAATCTCATTATTAACTGCCTCTTTCAATAATGCTAAATCTGAAGACGACATAACTGCATTTAAATTTTGAGCCTCATTTTCAAGCAAGAATATCACAAAATCCGGTCCAAAGGAAGTAGACGTTCTTTATTGTTTGTTATGCCTTGGATCTTCTATACTTGGAGTATTTTACTTTGGTTCTTCCCGAGGCCGTTTAGGCCTTTCACTTAACGACTCGCTTTCAATTTTATACGGGTAGATGCTTTTAAATAATTTAGCATTATCTGATTCCATTATCATATTAACATGAATCTCGAGATTATCAGATTTATGAACCAAAAAGCGACATGATTTACTGTTTGTAGCATATCCAATGAAAACACAATCTATTCGTTTTGGTCCGATTTTAACCCTTTTAGGTAAAGGAACTTATACCTTTGCTAGATACCCCACACTTTGAAATATTTCAAGTTGGGGTTTCTTCCTTTCCATTTTTCATATGGAACAGATTGTGTTTTGCTATGGGATACTCTGTTGAGTATTCAGTTAGCTGTAAGGAGAGCTTCCTCCCACAAACTCTGCGGTAATCCTGAACTTATTAGTAAAGAATTTATCATTTCCTTTAATGTCCGATTTTTTCTTTCTGCAATTCCGTTGGATTGAGGTGCGTAAGGTGCAGTAATTTGTTGGATAATTCCATATTCTGAATATCTCCACCTATATCACTTGTAATCATTTTGATATTTTTATTCAATTGATTCTCCACTTCATTCTTGTATTGCTTAAATGCGTCAATTTCTTCATCCTTACTATTAAAAAAATAAACATAACAATATCTAGTGCAATCGTCAATAAAAGTAATAAAATATTTTTTCCTCCCCGAGATGGTGTCGGTTTCCTATTGCAATCAGTATGAATTAAGTCTAAAGGATTTGAATTCATTTCAATAGACTAATAAGGATGTTTTACAAACTTAGATTCAAGATATATTTGACATTTCGATTTATTGCACTCGAATTTAGGCAATACCTTTAAATTAATTAACTTCCGCAATGTTTTATAATTGACATGTCCTAAATGAATATGCCATAAATCATTTGACTCCAATAAATAAGAAAAAGCTGAAATTTTATTCATACTATCAACAACCATCACATTGAGTTTGAAAAGGCCCTCCGTGAGGTAGCCTTACCAACATACATTTAGTTCTTGCTTACAACAACTTTATCAGAAAAAAATACACATTTTAATCCATTCTTTACAAGTAAAAAATAGAAACTAAATTCTTCCTAATAGTAGGAACATGAAGAACGTTGTTGAGTCTTAACACCTTGCTGGAAGTCATCTTCAGGAATATCTTCCCATAACCTTCAATCTTGGCTGTTGCATTATTTCCCATGGAAATTTCTTCTTCGAGACCAACAGTAGAGTATGTCACAAATGCTTCTTTGACAGCACAAACATGTCGAATGGCTCCAGAGTCATCACCACTCCTTCGGATTTCCAACTAGGTTGCATTCTGAAACCATTGCACAAAGATCATTAATGTAATCATTCTTCTCCACTATGTTGGCTTGTCCCTTCTTATTATCGTTTTTTGGGAGATGACAATTAAGGACTTTGTGACCAACTTTTCCACAAATGTAGCAGCTGCCCTTGAATTTCATTTTGTTCTGCTCCTTAGTTTGTCCAGAAAACCTCTTCCTCTTCTTGCTTTTTGGAGAAGTCTCCTCAACCATATTAGCTCCCATGATCGTTGAATTTCCACGAGACTTCTTCTCGGTGGTTTTGTTTTCTTCCTCGATCTTTAAATGTATCACACGATCTTCCAACTTCATTTCTTTGTGCTTGTGCTTAAGATAGTTCTTGAAATATTTCCACGAAGGAGGCAATTTTTCAATCATAGCATCCACTTGAAATGCTTCATTCACGACCATACCTTTAACAATAAGGTCATGAAAAAAGATTTGAAGCTCCTGAACTTGGGTTCCTATATTTTTGTTGTCTATCATTTTATAGTCTAGAAACTTGGCAACTACGAACTTCGTCAAGCATGCATCTTCTGTCTTGTAGTTCTTCTCAAGTGCGTCCCATAATTCTTTTGAAGTACTCATTGCACTGTTCACATTGTACAAGTAATCTTCTAAAGCACGTAAGATAAAGCCTTTGCGAAGAAAATCTGCCTGCTTCCACGCCTCAACAACCATGAACTTTTCGTTGTCCGTCATGTCTGCAACAGGCACTGGAGGATCTTCACTAGTGAATTTCTGCATACCAAGTGTGGTAAGCCAGAAGAACACCCATTGCTGCCATCCCTTGAAGTTGGTTCCAGAAAATTTCCTTAGTTTCTCAGCCGGCTTGACGATGCTATCGTCGTTGCACCCACAGTCACTTAAGGATTTTCATTATCAATTGCCATTTCTCACTGTCAACAACAAAAGAGATCAATTAATGGCAAAATCAAAACAGTAAATAATATTGTATTCAATAAATAGTATGCAATAAAAACAAGTAAAGTTTTTATATAATGTTTTACAGAAAAACGATGAAGTTTTTATGTTCTTCAAATTGTTTTTTGAATTTCAATACTCCGATGAAGTTTTTATATCTTCATATCAGAATAGTAAAATTCAAAAAAAATACAGAATACAATAAATATAATTTTCTGAAGATTGTTATCAATCTATATTGTTGTAAATAAATAAAATAATAATCTTTCTGAAAACAGAAATAGAAAGTTAGTATAAATTAAATTCCGATGAACTTGTTCAAAATAAATTCTGAAAACGGTATAGGAACAAATCTAGCCCTCTGAATACATAGTGTATCCTAAAGGAAATTATTCCCCTCGAGTACCCGAGGTTCTGGAATATATCCTCCCAGGCTAGAACGATTTAACTTACCGGAGTGTTGGTACCAAAAACATCGATGAACAGCGAACCACTCGAAGGCTGCAAAACACAATGGAATTTTTGTGCAGAAAAAGAAGAAGGAGATTATCAGAAAATTTCGTAAGTAAATATTCTGGGATTTGAAGGTATATTTATAACCAAATTGGTACTGTTTCTGAAAAATTTTGCAACTTTTCAGAACAGCCATAGCTGTTGGAACTGGTTTGACATTGTTTTAGAACAACCATAGCTGTTGGAAATAGTGCTTTAAAACAAATTTAAAATAATTCAATTAATTAATTAACTATTTGAAAAGAATTTTTCCAAAAATATTAATCAATCATTGACCAATTTCATATCCGAAGCCGAGCCGAGCATCGACGGTGCGAGGCTTGCCTTCTTCTTAAATCCGAAGCCGAAGCCGAAGCCGAGCCGAGCAACGATGACAGGAGGCTTGTCTTCTTCTTAACTCTTTAAGAGCTAAAAGATGAGCTTCTCTATATATACAGAAAGATTTTCTTTCTTTCGATCAATAAGGGATAAAGTGCATTAGTAAAATCAACTTATTCAAAATTTCACTTCCTTCTACTCCCTCCGTTTCATATTAAGCGAGGCACTTTCCTTTTTAGTCTATTCCAAAATAAATGTCGTATTTCTAAATTTGGAAATACTTCAACTTTAAACTCTTTCATTTTACCCATTTACCATTGATGAGAAGCTTTTATAGCCACACAAATGTCATGGCCCCACAAACCTTTTACCCCTAAGCTTTTAAGACCACAAGTTTCTAATGTCTTCTTCTTTTTTCTTAAACTTCGTGATGAATCAAACTACCTCATTTAATATTAAACGAAGAGAGTATTTTTTCTAACCATTTTTCATTCACTCCCCATTTGTTATTAAGAAATAATAACAAAGCCCAGCTCTTTTACCTTTGATCACCTTCTCCACTTTTATTCCCCAAAACTTTCCTGTATTGGTATGTTCACACTTGAGGAAAGAAGTAAGCGAGTTGTGTTCGATGCCGAGGATGATCATGATAGAGTATGGTATAGTAGATTCGTGGATGTACCAACTCGTGAGTTGGTGGAATAAGAGAATATGCTTTTTTCCCCAAAGATAGAATTTTAATTTGCTCATAAGCTTTACTTATATACCCTGCCTGCTAATATCTTTTCTTCCTGCTTGAAATTCTGATTTCTTTCATATATCCTTTCACAACAACCATGGAAGTTATTGGTGAGCTTTCAAATTTCCACGGGTGGGGTAGAATTGATGTTATCTTCAGCCCAATGGAACAATAGAGAACTTGGAAATTTCTTTGGAGAAATTCATATTTTATCCATCAAACTTACATTCAAATCCCTGTTATACACCTGCTGACCACGAGTTTCATTTTACACACCAAACCTTTCAAAAGTTTGTCAATTACACACTAATTTTGACTAGCCTCTTGGATGTGTGAAACACGACCAATACAGCACGTGAATAGTAATTTTCTGCCTCAACTGACAATTTACAACGTCTAATTACTGAAATTGGGCCCATTTTATTAACCCTAATGCCCAATTCTTCATCTCCCTCTTATTAAAACCCACCATTTTCATCTTCTTCATATTAAAAGGAGGCAAACCAATTTCTAAAAAATTCAACCCCATCTTCACCTTTCACATCTAATATTTAGAAGCTGATTATATTTGGTCAATTAAAGTGCAATACATTATCATTCTTCTATTAATTTTCTTATTAGAGTTCTTATTGAATGGAGAATTTGGGTCCATTTTGTCGATGTGGAGATGTTGTTGAACTAGTAATTTCATGGAGCAAGGACAATCCTGGTCGTCGATTCTATGACTGTAAAAATTATGAGGTAACCTTAGATATTGCGTTATAATCGATTTCAAGATTTTAAAAGCTTTTTCTCAAATTCTTTAATGATTTGCAGAAAGATAAGAAAAATGGTTGTAAGTATTTCGCATGGTTTGACCCCCCGACTCATGAACACTTGAAGCCAGCGATTTTAGGTTTGCTTAAGAAGAAGAATCAGCTTGAAGGCCATTTGCAGGAACACAAAAAATAGAGGAACTGGAGGAGGCTTTTCTTCTGATTTTAGGATTAATCTTCATTAAGGCCATTGTATTTGGTAGTTCTCAACACTGCTATATAGTGTAATGATATTCCCATGTATTGGGTCTTCATGTATTTGGCTCATTGAACTTGTTGTCTATGAGGGTCACCCCCTATTTATTAGTAGTCTTGCATTAGTGTAATGATATCCGTATGTATTGGGTCTTCATGTATTTATATTAAAGCTCGTGTTATATTCCTATATATTTAGGTAATTGAAGAGGCCTAGTTCTTGCAAATTGTGTTATAATCTCTTTTTATCTTTGGGAACTAAACAAGGAAAATCCAGATTTTGGATAACCAAAAGAAAGCAGTACAAAAAGAAGAAAAGACCTAAATATACTTCATTGCCACAAAATAGATGTTCATTAGTAGATACCAAATCTGATTAGAAACACTTTACAAAATATAGTACTTGGTTGACCATACAACACTTCACAAAACATAGGACTTTACTTGGTTTTCCATAGCAACACTTTACAAAACATAATACATTGTTATCCATAGCTTTACTTAACAAAACATAAAGCTTAAGCAACAAAGTCTTTATTTTTTTTCTGTTTCTTTGTTGGTTGAGATGATGAACTAGATTGACTAATATTGTGTTGGGATGTTGCATTTCTTTGAAGTTGTCTTATGCTTATGGATTTTTCGCGCACCCACCTCAAGCCTACACTTCTTGGTTGGTAAGCACATTGTAGATCTCTTAGTTCCGGTGCTAATGACCCTTGGATTTTGTCCTCCACTCTGCCAAAGTAAAGTGTAGTTAGTTACGACATTACATTCAATAGAAGGAAGATGCATTAATTATACATTAGTTAGTTAACTTACTGTAAAGGAAGTGAACCCATTCCTTGCTTGAAACAACCTATAACCACTGCCTCTTCCTCTTCCAACCCCTCTACCCGTTCCTCTTGCTCTTGCTCTTCCTCTACCATTTCCAGCAGTGACAGTCCTAGCAGTGGCATTTCCAGTAGAAGCAGCTCCAGCTGCAGATTTTTTGCTGGGGCATACCTTCATGTTGTGTCCACACACACCACAAAGGGAACAAATCATGACCATACCTCTCCTTGAAAGCTTCCCAGATTTTGGATCAGTTTCTTCTCTTTTCCTTTTTTTTGGTCTGCCAGGCATGTTTCTAATAGGGGAGGTCCAATAGGGGGGTGGGCTGAAGATGGGCATTGTTTCATACATGGGACAGGCTGGATAAAGGTTGAATAAGCCTTCAAGTAAGTGGACTTACGATACCAATGTGCAATATGGTGAATAGGTTCCATGTCCTTGTAATGCATGCTAGCAATTGCATGACAACAAGGGATGCCCTTTAACTGCCTGGCTCTAGAACTACAGGTCATATTCACTAAGGATACCACATGCTTGTATTTAGGATCTTTAATTTCATAGCCTATTTCACCATTCCATCTTGGAGTACACTTCATAGACTTAGCTAAATTATCCTAGTAAATCTTCATCGCTATTGGGGAGATATTACATATCCATGTCTCACAGAAATCTCTCATCCTACCTATCCTAATCATCAGCTTAATTCTGATATCCTCTAACATTGTGATGATTGTTTTGTGTCTTTCAGCCAAAATCCAGGAATTGAAAGTCTCACACATATTGTTGTCAATTACATCACACTTCCCATCACAATTTAAATATGCTCTGCACCGGGTTTCTTTTCTATAGTGGAGTAAACTTTCACATATGCCATCCCCAAGCTTGTCTAGCATATCAAGTTGGTCATTCAATTCTGGAATAAATGAAGCCCTTGCACATCTCCAGAAAGTATTTCTCCTCTCCAACCCTCTCCACTCTTTTGACCAATTTGCAAGGATGTGCCTAGCACACATCCTATGTTCACACTCTGGCAACAAGTCTCTTACGGCATTAATTAAACCATGCAGCATTCCCTCAAGTCAATGAAGGAGAACATAAACTAAAGAAATGTAGCAGAATAATAAAAAGAGAACAACTGAAGCAAGAACAATAAAAACAGAAGAATAAAAATAGAAAAACTGAATCATAACTGAATTTTTCAGTCAATGAAGGAGAACATTAGTTGAACAACTGAAGCAGAACAATAATTAATAAAGAAGAACACAATAATAGCTAATGAAGGAGAGCATAAACTAAAGGAAAATAGTTAACTTCTACATATCATGCATCATTGTAATGTCTCTTCCATCTTCTAAGCCCAAATCTTCACTCAAACATTTCAGAAACCATGTTCAGTTGTATGTGTTCTCAACCTCTACAACTGCTCAAGCAATTAAAAACATCTGATTGTTTCCATCTTTGGAGACAACTATAAGAAATTGTCCCTTGCAAACTCCTTTCAAGAAACATCCATCAAGGCCAATAATTTTTCTGCATCCTTCCAGCCAGCCCCTTTTCATGGCATGTAAACAAATATAGATTTTAGAGAATACCAGCTTCCATCACCTTGATCTTCTGCTTATACCACACCGGTACTCCCAGGATTAGTCTGCAAAATCATATCTCTATAGTTATAGAGTCTTTTGAACTCTTGATGCACATCACCAATGATTTATTTCAATATCTTTGCTCTAGCCATATGGGCAGTTGATCTCCCTACATAGAGGTCCAGTTCTTGCTTTATCAATTTTCTCAGCTCCCAAACTTTCATACCTGGTTGTGACATAATTCTGATCTTGTATTTTTTTGCAAGATATCTTGAATTACACAACTTGTTCTTATTAGTTGTATAAAACTGGTGCACTGGATTATATCTTTTCACCTTAAAATTATTGGAACTACCATCTTTACTAGCTGCTAGAATCCATCCACAGTTAGATACCGCACATCTAACCCTCACCATATGTGGCTCATTTATGTACTTCTCAATCTGCACCCTTTTTTGAATTGCATATTTGGTGACTGCTTCCCTAAACTGATCAACACTTTCAAATATCAATCCTAACTCCCAAGTGATTTTCTTGGCAGTACCCACTTTCTTCTTATGTTCTTCACCATCTTCACCTTCCACATTTGATGCAAAACTTTCAGCATCCGAAGAACCAAAGTATGGCTCATTAGTCCCAACTAGACCTTCATACCTATGTTGCTTACTACTTGTACGCAACTCATCAAACTCAATGTCTACACATGCCTTATCTATGTTTATATCACCCCTCCCTTTAGGCTTTCACTTCTTTTTCTTCTGCTTCTCTTCACCTTCTCTCTACCTTCACCCAACTCCTCGTGGATATTAGAGTGGAGGTCATTCTCATCAAGAACATCCTCAGAACTATCAGAAGTCCAGTCTATGTCTACTTCTTCTTCATTCCCAGCATCATCAGAAGTAGAAGAGTTGTATGCATCACCTTCAAAAGCCTTTCCATCATCAGAGGGATTTCCATCAGAAGCAACAGAGCTGTCTGAAGTCCAGTGTATGTCATCAGCATCTTCATCATCTACCTTTTCATCCTCTTGGACCTCTATAGGACTTTTGCAGAAGCCTTACTACAACTCAAACTTTTCCCATTTTCAACAGGGTCAAGTACTGCTAAAGGGACAACATGAGTCACATATATTTCTAGTGTATCCCCATTCTCTAACTGATTGCAAATGTCTAAAATATCCTTATAAGTCAATATATTTATCAGTTTGTCAATCCTATCCATTTGGCATATATACAGCTCAGCCACGTTAGTTAGGCCCATCTCCCTAGTGTAATTCATAAGCTCAAAGAAGGAAATCATATCTACATCCACGTCTAAAGTCAAGGTTTGATTGTCCCCACATATCTACTAAAAGGACCAATAATTAACTCACCCATGTGATACCATTTTAAAGTAACAATTTTAAAAGATGTTGTCCCTGGAAAGAAGCAGACAACAGGTTTCAATTTCACATGCAAACAAAGAATAAAGAAATCAATATGGACAATAAAGAAAGATATAACAAAATAAAGAAAGAAAAAAATAGCACAAGCTCAAAAAACAAAGGTTTCAATAGACAGTGACAAGAGATTCCCCATAAAGATGTCTTAAACCCTAAAAATACTCCTGACGAAATGCCCAAATAAACCCTAACTATTTCGACCCACCCATCTAAATCAAAACGGATGAACAACCTTAAAATACGAATACTAACCTGAAAAAACTGAAGAAGAAACATCAATAAGCAGATGTGTTCTCGTCAGATTATCTTCATAGGTTAGGGGTGAAGAACAGGGTTTTGAAATTGGGTTTATAATCAATAATCAGGTTGCGATGGGGTTTTTAAGTAACTGGATCGGATCATTACGGGGTTGAAATTAAGAAAAGGATCGAGTTCTCCATTTTAATTAAATAATCGTTTGTTTTTCTAATTTAAATAAGCACGTATATACAACGCATTGGATATTAAAGAAGCTGGTCAAAAATAGTGTATAATTGATACATTTTAAAAAATTTGGTGTGTAAAATAAAATCCGCGATCAATAAGTGTGTAATAGGAATTTGGGTTTAAATTTGATGGATAAAATATATATTTCGCAAATTTCTTTCCAAGAAGTATGGATGGAAGTAAAGACCCACGGTAAGTTATTTTTGCACCATGCGTATTGATTGTTATTATTTCTTTTAATATTCCACTCTTTTTGGATATTAGGATTTGGGATTCGTGTTATTCGTCCTTTTCTGCTGCTCCTGTTGTTAGGCTTTACGCTAGCACTGCTTAGGAGCGTATTTTGAGCTTTTTAAAATACCAACTTTTCATATGTTTTATATACATTTCGTTTTTGCTCGATTAATTTCTTGAGTCTTTTATTGCGTTACTTAAATTGAATATATTCTTTTAATATTATTGTAACTAAATATATATGGTCTTAATCATGAAAGGGTGTCCTTTTATATGATTGATACTAATAAAGATGACGTCTCATCTTCATATTGATATAAAAATATGAAATAACTTAAGAAGTTTTATTTTGAACTTTCAAAATTAGTATTCATATATTTCATCATTACAGTTGCTTTCTTGCAACAAGATCAACTACTGTTTTACAAGTAAGTCACAAAGTGTGAACAAAACATAACATAATGAAATATCTATCAAGTACAACCATAGACATCTACTAACAATTCATCAACTCCAGTGTCACAAGTACATGAACATCTAATAAAATATACAAAATAGCTATAATTGCTGTCTGGAATAAAATAGAAAGGTATATTTTAAACAAAATGAGAAGAAGATTCTGGGTGCTGCGGGTCGAAGCATAGAAAGCAACTAATCGCTAAGTCTCCAGCAAATACGGCTACACGCTTGAGTGACCACGTGAGGTACCTGCATAATTAGTGCATACATGTAGTATGAATATATAAATTAATGCATATCCAATAAGTACCTAGTTTAACTTCAAAAAAAATAATAACGAGAAGTTAACATCGATACTTGCTAGTGATCCAATAATAATGTACATAAAGCAGATAGTATGAAATACATCAAGTAGCAATGCAACTAATAGTTATAATTAATTTGAATCTCAAGTAAGAATAATTGCAAAATCATCAAATAGCTTAACTACCACCACATAAACAATGACAACCAATATCAAATATAATGTCAAATCTCAAGTCAGGAAAACTCATATATGCCGACTCCCTATTGTATATTAGGCACGAGTCTGGCGCGACGAACGACCTTTGTGTAATTATATTCTTCATTTTGGACGAGAGAATATATATATATATATATATATATATATATATATATTACACGTCAAAGTTATGTTTTTCTTTTGGCCCATAGAGGCATTTCTTCCACTAGACCTTGTGTAATTATGTCCATTTTGCAAGAGATTTCAGAGTAATTAAGAAAAGTAGTTTTTGACATGCTGAGGTCATTCAATGAAACCCCCAAAAGAATCCAAGACTAGTGACTACATGCATTTTCTAGTTAGGACTAAGAAACTGAATATCTTCCTTTTCTTGAAGGTGTGTACTTTGCTTCTTCCAAGCTGGCAGAACCAAGACTCCCCGATGAATCTGACCCACTATTTTCCCCTTGCCCGCCTTTACTTGACCAGATTCTGGAAAAGATTCTCTTCGATGAAAGCAAACCTTTCATTCTACTAGTGGCAGCACGTTTAGAATCACCATTAACTTTGTCAATTAGTCCTCCATTTTGCAACTTTAAGGCTGCTAGCTCTTCTTTCAATGCCCTCAGTTCTTCAGCAGAGGCTGTAACCTCCGAGTCTTCTGTATTTGTTGTCGCTGATCTTGAGCTCGCATATGAAACACCAGCAGTAAGGTCCCTAATAGCTTTGGGCAGATCTGGGGTGCTGCAACCCGATGATGCATTGGCCCTGACTTGCTCAAAAAAGAGAACTTGTACGACAACACGTGACGGAAGCCGCTCATTTTGCACGGCATGTGTGCATGCATCAACAGAGAGCTTCTTGCAGTCCATCAGCCCGCAAATTCTCTTTCTGTCATTCTTGCTGATCCCAGGGTGTTCCTGCAACATCACAAGGAGACCGACATGCATATTCATTTGTTGAGAGTGGGAATCTACGCATTTCCTTTTTTAGTAGTAGTTGTGGCAAGTGTTCTTTACTAGAGATGACTTAAAACACTGAATACCCAACAAAGCACCAACATTGCAGATAGAAATGTAGCCCCCAAGTCTAAGAACTGCTACATTTTTCATACTCCCTCCATTTCAAAAAGAATAAACCTATTACTATTTGTGAGTCAAACAAGGTTTTCTTTCCCATATTTTTTTGCAAATAGTTTTTTAATATTTTGGATTGGTAACTATTGTGACTTATAATATTCTTTATGTACTTTCTGAATGTGACAACCCAAAGGGTCATCACCGTAATTCCCCCTTTCCTTGCGCTTCTGAGGCCTTGAAAACCTCTTATTGGTTGCCTCGATTTGCGTGCGTAGTTCGGGCGCGAAGCCAGAAAATTTTTTATGTGAAAATATTTAAATTCTGTGTTAAAAACTATGAATTTTGATACTAATATTGCTATAGTTGACTTTGGTCAACGTTTTGGGTAAACGGACCCGGACCCGTGATGTGACGGTCCCGGAGGGTACGTAAGGAAATTTGGGACCAGGGCGTATTCCCGGAATCGAAATCCGAGGTCACAGGACCGAGTACGGAGCTTTTCTGTGAAATTGTTTTTGAAAATGCTTAAGGTAAAATGAAAATGAAAATTTGATCAAAAGTGAAGGTATCGGGCTCGTATTTTGGTTCTGACGCCCGGTACAAGTCTTAAATGGGCGTTAAGCGCTATCTGTAAAGTTTGGTTAAAAACGGACGTCGTTTGACGTGTTTCGGACTAAAAGTGGGAAAAATTTGAAAGTTTTGAACTTGAAATGAAAATCATGAGTTTTGGAGGTTGATTCTTTGATTTAGGTGTTATTTTGGCGATTTGATCGCACGAGTAAGTCCGTAGGATGTCCCTGAGTTAGAGTGTATTTTTTTGGTTGGGAGCCCCGAGGGCTCGAGTGAGTTTTGAGTGAGGTCCAGGAGGTATTAGGCTTAACGAAAACAGGTGCAGGTAATGCAGACATCAGTGCGGCCGCATGCCATTTTCTGTGCTGTCCGCGCTGGAGCCATGCGGCCGCGAGGCACTTCTGTGTGGTCCGCGTGGCTGAGTCTGAGGCCAGGAGATTTTGGCATGACCAGTGCGGCCGCACACCAAATCATTGCGGTCCGCGCTGGGAGGGTTCAGAGGGACCTGACCTATCCCCCACTCGGTGCGGCCGCAGCACACTTTTGTGCGGCCTGCGCCAAGCCCTCAGAAAGGTATATAAGTTCAAAACATCAGCCATTTTTCCACATTTCAAAAACTAAAAAACCTAAGGAGCGATTTTCAAAACAACTTTTCTTCTCCAAGACGATTGGTAAATGATTTCTAACTTACTTTTCCTACTCTTTAACATCTTTTAACATAAATTCAACTTTAATCAAAAGTTTTCACAAATGGGAATTTGGGGTTTTGGGTGGAAGCTAAGTTTTCAATTGGGGAGTTGGACCCCAATTGGAGGTCCGATTTCCAAAACCAATTACATATATGAACTCGTGTGGGAATGGGTAACCCGGTCTTGGTTCGAACCTCGGGTTTTGACCACGTGGGCCCGGGGCATTTTGGAAATTTTTGGGTAAACCTTTGGGAACTTCATTCTTATGCATTCGCACTAATTTAACTAGCACTTGTTGATACATTCGAGTAAATTGTGATTAGATATCGTTGGTTCAGGGTCGAATTCTAGAAGAAAGGCGATTGTTGAGCTTTGAGTTGCTATTTTCGGATTCGAGATAAGTGTTCGATCTAACTTTGGCTTGAGGGAATAGGATAAGGTTGTTATATTGCTATGTGCTATGTGGGGTCGATTGACGGTTACCTATGCGCCCGAGTCAAGCATGACCGTGATGTTGTATTTGCTATTAAATTGTGAAGTAAATGACAATTGAGATAGTTACTTGTTACAAGAACTATGAAGTGAAATTTGAGGATTTAATGAACTAAAGAGGAAGTTATGGTAGTTATAATTGAACTGCTACTCCCCCAGCATGTGCCCTTTCCCTTTTATTTGCTTAGATTCTTGCTGTCTTTCTGTTATTGCACATATCTGTACAGGTTGGTTATGATAGGTCCGGTTTAGCCTCGTCACTACCTCGCCGAGGTTAGGTCGGGCACTTACCAGCACATGGGGTCGGTTGTGTTGATACTACGCTGCTGTGCCTTTTTGTGCACATGTCAGGACCCTGTCTACGGACCGCAGCTTTAGAGCGGGAGTGATCCTTCAGTCCAGAGGTTCTGAGCGGACCGCAGCTTTAGAGCGGAAGTGATCCTTCAGTCCAGAGGTTCTGAGGTAGTTCGCTAGCGTTCGCGGGCCCCGAGTCTCCTCTATCTATTTCTTTCAGTTTGTTAAATTGTATCAAACAGACATGCTATGTATTTCTTTCAGACTATTATTTTTAGTACTCTTTAGTTGTCCGTGAGCAGTATCTGTGTAGAGATATGTTGTTAGCTTTCCGCATATTGTTTTTCGTTATTGTTATTAGAAGACTTCCGCATGATTAATTAATTATTCTAGTATTTGATTTGTTTTAGATCTAAGTTTGTGAAAATGATTATAAAGGTTGGCTTGCCTAGCTTCGACAGTAGGCGCCATCAAGAATCCCGATGGTGAGTAAATCCGGGTCGTGACACTGAATATGTAAATTTTCAAAACTTAAAGAATCTATGTCCGAATTCACACCAAAAATTAGTCAATTTGGCTCTCGTACTCTGAAGAGGTTCAAACAAATTGAAACACAGGAAGTTTAATTTACTCAAAACTAGACCGAGTTTTTGCTTTCTAGTTCCAGACAAAACTGAAAAGAAGAAGTCAAGAAGATCAATTTTAATAAAGGGCTTTCCTAATAGCTAAAATTGAGCTCCAATTTTCAATGAAAAGTTCACTGGTAAGCATAAATCAAGTTTCCGCTACCACTGTATGTGAGATGGGAAATACTAGACTATTGCACAACAAGTCACACCATGGAAATATTACTTCAGGGGTTTTACTGTTATCAAATGCGAAGTCTTTCCTTAATTAAAGAAAACAAAGAAATAAGTTTAACATCATGATCTTTACAGGTTTCTTTTTTTTTTTTTTTTTTTTTTGGGGGGGGGGGGGGGGGGGGGGATCTAAAGATATGTTTACCAGACACCACCTTTTATCACTAGCACTTGCTTAAGCATGAAATGCAGTAATTTTTCCTACCTGTGGTTCACAAAACATGTAAGGGTGGAAGGGGAAGGATGCATCCTTTTTGTAATTGAACAAGTTTCATAGAGTTGTTTCAACAGATTCTCACCTTGAGGTACATATCAATTGCGCGATAAAGGCTGTCATGACGAGGGCGAGGGAAATTTGTTACCATCTCTGCCAGACCAACAAATGTTGACAAAGGGAGATTAGGATCCTTGGCAATTTCTGTAAGGTATCCATCTACTAGCTTCGCCACCATGAGCTTTGAAGCTTCTGAGTCAAGCCCTGGCTTTCTGACCTCTGGAATTTCATCATTACCATCTTCCAACTCAGTTTTAGAATCTTCATCACGCATCAGAAAACCTTCTAGTATTTTGTGGACGACATGGACATCATACATTGTCGCTTCCCCATCTGTAGCTCGAATCAAAAGATCACCGACAGAAGCCTCCTCCAGTTGCTGCCCTATTCTTTTTACTAGTTCCGCCTTTACCATATCTCCAGAATCCACTGAAACGGATGCTTTTAGCAATCTCAACAAGAAACTACAAGAGATGCTACCTTTTTCAGCAGGTAATAACCTTACAATTGTATCCAATATAGAGCGTGATCTGGAGACATCACCCTTGCTAAAGCCCGGCAACCGTTTCGAAGCATAAGCTTGAATAGCTTCTCCAATCACTTCCGAGGAAACAATCCCTTTATTCTTTATGTTGACAATAACCCGTTTATAAAGATCTATTTCAAGCTCACATAAATCATCAACCCACCAATCATTTGGCACCACACGGCTTCTAATTCCATTCGAATTTCCATTTTCCTCGGGTATCTTTGTCCGGTTATAGGTGTAAGACCAATCAACCTTGCGAACATCAATACATGTCTTGGATGCTATAGCATCAATACAGTGGCTGATCAACTTCACTTCCTCACACATATGTAACCGAGATGATTTCGTGGTCTGAAGAAGTATTATTGAATCTTTCCAGCTTCGGAAAATGCTTGAGTGAAGGAAAACATCGACCTTGTAAATAAGGTTTCCTTTCTCAACAGTCTCATGCATTTCAAGATACTCTGCAGCACACCTTGCTGCTATGACATTATAAGCATTCAGTGTAACAGTCATACCGTAACAAAACTTGGCACATATTTCAAAGGCACTAGGACCTCCAGGAATGTCATGGATATAAACTTCATCACTATTTCCTTCACAAGTGCTCGCTACCAGCTTTTGCAAACAAGCACTCTTGGACATAAGAGGAAACTGCAGTTTTCACCAATTACGAGTTATCAGAAAATGAATATGGGCATTCCAACAAGCAGTTTAAAAATAGGCATTTCCCTTGTTTGAGAAGCTTAGTTGCTTCTTAGTTTTTCCATCATTAAATTTACTAACACCTACACTGCCAGTGACTGTAAAAATGCAACGGTGATACTTAACAGTGCTATAAGTACCACAAAGTTGAGCTAAGCTGACTTCAAAATAGAAGGGGCAATATTTTTGAGCCATTAGCAGCACCAGATCATTGAGAACTGCTCAGCTCCTATGCTGCTGCTGCCTGCTTGTTTGACTTAATGAAAGAATTAACCACACTAGGAAGCAACTAGCACTAATGCACATATTAGTAATCTGAAACATGTCTAGGAACAGATCTAAGTACTCTGTATGCTTTAGAAGGAAAGAATCGATTTATCATCCTTCAGGCAGGGTTTCTAGTGCCATTTCATGTAGTACTACCGCCCCCTTCGCTAATTAAACAAATACAAAGGTATTCTCAGTTATTTCAGTTCTCAAGAACCAGCAGGCAGAGCATCTGAATAAAATCTTGAGCAGAGGAAGATCACGTATGTTAATTGTCGAATAGGTTTACCTTATGCAGATAAAACTTCACATCTCCTATATTAACAACTATGTCAGAAGCCAACTCTGAAGTAACATATCTGCATTAAAAGAAATGTTAATGTTGAAAACTTGTTTAAACACTATGTGAGTTATGAATACAGGTAGATAGCTAGACTTCACAGATAAGACTTAAACATACTGAGAATACACATAAAAACTGCGGTAAATGCTGGTATTTTTGGTTCCTGCTAGTTGAATTTCAGTAATTTAAAGAGAATGAAATCCATTTAATTTGAAGGAGGTGACGAGCTTTGTTCTCCACACTGTCCTTCTAAGTAAGCTGAACAAAATGACATCATTCTTCTCTTTAAAAAAATAGTGTAGCATATTTTCTTTTATTCAGTGTTCGAAATAGGTGGCATCTGACCTTTAAGTTAGAACCAACAGATATTCAACAGAACATATCCACTTGACCTTATTAACCATCCTTTTGACAAAGATTCAAGATTAATCGGAGGACCAAGACGTTATATGACTGTTGACGTTGTTATTTTCAATTTACAATACCAACAACAACAACTACATACTCAGTATTATCTCAAATCGTGAGGTCTGGGGAGGGTAGCGTGTACGCAGACCACACCCCTAGCTTGTGAGGATAGAGAAGATGTTTTCAATAGTCCTTCGGCTCATGAAAGCATGAGCACCACATTAATGAAAAATATAGACAACAAGGATAGTACCAAAAAGCCATATAAAAACAAAATTAAAACAACAAGATAGTAAGGTGATCAACAATGAAAGAAAATAACGGTTAATCATATAAACTTTTTACCAACAGAAAGCGAGACCAGACGAATTAAGAAGATAACAGCCTCATAAGATTTAATAGTATAACCTCCCTGGTACTCATACTACTCCCCACTATACCATAGACCATAGTAATACTTGTACTGATATACAAAACTTGCTCTATTGATTTTTGGGGCAGCTATACATAAGAAAACGACAGTACAGTGACTAATATAAAGAAACTCCTCAGGCACTACATAGTAAGCACTGAAATTTCAATCAGTTGATGAGCATTTGAAGCACCTGATCCACTATCCTTAGAGCAATAGAAAAGATAAATATAAGCGTGAAGATTATACTATGCTTCAAATCTCTAAGTTATTAAACGACCAAGCTCTAAAAAGGTATGTCATGTCATATGTAAAAAAAACAAAAAAAAAAACAAAAAGACAGTTATGCCATTGGAAGTGGAGAAGAGAACAGAAGTACATAAATTTCCCCTCATTTGGTTTTCTGGTATTGTTAGGGCGTACAACATTAGAGTTCAATGTATAGAAATCCTTTCCTCAGAAAGACATACAAACCCTTCAATGCCAAAAGGGGATAACATTAGACAAATATGCCAAAACAATTGCAGTGAATGTGAAGTCTGACCTCATATTTTTCCCATCGGATTGAAAGGTATCAGTTTTGGATCCAAGTTTCATGAACTTCATTTTCCTAGCAACTCAACTGATTACTGTACTACCGTTGTGTTCATAACCTGATTTAGAAGAGATATCTTAGAGAGAGAAGAAGAAGAAGAAGAAATGGTGAAGTGCAGTTGTTGTTTACTTTAAAAGAAATAGGAAGAGAGGTGCAGTAGAAGAGATTGTTTCCTTGGTTGGCGGCAAAGGCCACAGATCCCGGGGGCACCTAAGGAGACATTACCAACAGAGTATCCACACTTAATTATTCTCAAAAAACCAGACATACACATGCATCAACGCTCACTCCACACAGACCCCCCCCCCCCCCCCCACGCACACACCCACTCTTTTACTATACTACTCTTTTCAACTTTTTCTCGATCTCTCATAATTAGGAGTGCTGAAAACCCAACTAAAATCAAATTTTAGTGGTTTATTGATATCGGATTAATAGTTTAACGGATAGAAAATAGATTGAACTTTTTTAACTATTTATCGATTTAGAGCGGATTATTTCATTTTTTTAACGGGTAATCCGTTAACCTATTAAGAATATATATATACATATAAAATTTATTTTATCCATATATATGAAATAATCAAAAATTCTTCTTCCACTTCGAGTACTCTATCTCTATTCTCTATTACTAATTTACTATTAAACAAATTTTAATTACTTGCTTCGCACACTCTTTTCAATCCTATCAAACCAAATTTAATTTACTTGATTGCTTCACGTATTCTTTCCACCTCCCATAGGTGCAGTGGAAATACCAAAACTTAACAAACAAGAGATCATTTAACGAGTAGAATCTGCTGTTAAATTGGATTTAACACATACAATCTGCAGGTTTGCTTGCATGTAAAGAAAATGACAGTCTGCATACATTTCGACATGTGTTCTTAGATTGTTTAGAAATCAGAGTGACATCTAAAGAAAATTGAAGTAGTTATAAAACAAGAGCAAGAAATCTCATTCTTTGACCAATATAAACATACATTTGAAGCACGACGAAGCAAATTTTGGACCCTCGCTAAATTTGGTAAATTTTGTTATGTGCAATATAGATTGAAAAACTGTCCGATAATTGTCCGATAAAAGCTAAATTTTTACCCATCCGTCCGATATCTGTCGGTGGCTAATGGATTAATACATCTAAAAGTCGATAACCGATAAGCTAAACCGTTTAGAGTAAATAACTGCACAATCCGCCCGATAGCCATACTCTTATTTGCAATTTTCCTTATACTTGATAGGCGTTTGGACATAAAAATTACAAAAAAGGGCCAAATATATTTCTGTACGATTAAAATTATCCATATATGTCCACTGTTGTACTATCAGTTTAAATTTACCCATCGTGTTTGCAAAGTAATCAAAAATTTCCTTACTTCTAACGATGTTCCACCGTGGCAATCCAAATCCTATATGGTCTAACATTTTGGTGAGGTGGATGCCACGTGACATGCTGCCTCACTATCTTCTTCCCTTTCTATATATCCATTTACATTTTATAGTGGCGAAGAATAATCTTGTATACGGTGAAAAACGGGGCTACCGATTTTATTCTTCGATGGAAAAGGTGATATTACATCAAACGGCCAGGATCCCGAGCTCGAGGTAGAGGCTCCTTTTCAATATTGCGGTCGAGGTTGGAATTATTTGCCGAGGTCGGAAGAAGGCATATCTCAAGATAATACCGTTATGATTCAGTAACAGAAAGAGCGAAAAACCCGCAACGGTCCGAAGACCGCGGCGTAAATTGTGGAATAGATTGACCCTGGGCGGTTAGACAGCTATCAATCATGAATCCTATTGTAATTAGAAGTGTACCTTATTTAGGACTCTCCTATTATATAAAGGGGAACCCATTCATTTGTAATACACGTTTTTTGACCGATAAGAAATGTATGTACTTTACTCTCTAGTTATTACTGTTCATCGGGTTGTTTTATAATTTGCTATTCCACCTCAAGACTATCATAATTCGAGGTCGAGATTTGGCTTGCACACCAGTTTGTCTTATTTTATTCTTTAATTTATATATTTAATTCCTTCTTTATTAATTGGTATAGGATTAAATTACATATCCTTAAAATTACAATATCAATTGTTACTCGGATTTTGAGGTACAAATCTTTATTTGCTTAAGATTTGATTTTCCTGGAATAAAATGAGCTATATTTTTATTTGATACTTTCTCAATGGCTGTTATTTAGACAACAAATATGTACTTCAAGGGAGGACTATTAACCTCTTTCGTCACTTTGGTTAAGGTCGGAATAGCCCCACAAAGCTGGGGTTCTCCAAATTTACAAATTTTAGGAGGGGGAGGGGGGTGGGGGTGGAAGAAATGGAACGGGAAGAAATGTCAGACCATGAAGATTTATATTGCTATGATGGAGCACAGTTAGAAATGAGGGTATTTTTAATCAACACGAGGACTAAATTTAAACCGATGGTACAATGAAGGATATATTTGAACAATTTTTAATAGTACAGAAGAATATGTGGCCTTTTTCCCTAAAACTTACTTATATAACTTTTGAAAAAAGTAGTTTTCAGAATTAAGTTGAAAATTTAAAATTATATTTGAATATATTTATTTGAAAAAAATATTGCAATAGTATAAGGGGAAATGAATTTATACTTGAAAAGGTAATGAAAAGAAGTTTTAAATATTCAGTCGAATTTATAATCAAACAATATTTTGAAGATAAGTATAGAAGGATAGGGGAAAAGAAAATGAACAAACGAGTCTTAATTCTGCTCTTTCACAATATAAGCTATTGTAAAAGCTCAAAGGATGTTTAAAGAGCTCCAGACTTTCTTGCACCATAAACTATATTTAAAAATATCTACCACCAAATGTTGTAATACGGAGGTAAGTGCCTTAACTAAAGGTCTGGATTTAATACCTGCAATGAAAAACCATCTTGGTACCAGTTGAAGGAGCCACCAAGTTAAAAAGGTAGGCAGCAAGGATCTATCTCTATAGTTTTATTATATTGCAGTTAACAAAATCTTTTAAAAAAGAAAATAAATTTATGATGTGTTTAGTACGAAAGAAAACATGTTATCTTAAATATTTTAGAAAATATTTTCTTCATAAACTTATTTTCCTCTAATCGAAGAAAAATATTTTTTCTATCAAAATAAGGGATTACTTTTTTTTTTTGTAAAACTCATTCTCAATCTTTCCTGCCATATTTCTCATCCCAACCAACCTACTCCACTAACCCCCATCCTATTCCCGCCTACTCACTCAACCCCTTATCCTAAATGAAATAGTACTGTCTTTTCATGTTATATATATAGAGTTTTTTTTGCATTACAAATGATTTCTTTTTACATAATATAAAAACGTATTTTTTTATTTCAATAAAAAAGTACTTTCTTATCATAAAAAAATAATTTTTTTCATTTCAGTAAAAAAAAATATTTCGTTTCAAGATGTAAAAAACTATTTTTTTCATTCAACAAAATGAGTATTTTCTTTTCAAGATATGGAAAAAGTTTTTTCTTTTATTTCAATAAAATGAATACTTTATTTTCATATAGTAGAAAGAGCACTTTCTTTTTCAATCAAAAAAAGAGTTTTTTTTCTTTTTTTAGGTATGGGGCACAAATTTTAATAGTATTATTTTTGCATAAAAAAGTAAATCACCACATTAGTTCTTATGGATTTGTGTAAATTTTTAGAAGAATAATTAAACTATTGAAGAACATAAAGTTCTAAAAACCATTGGTTTTTTTGCGGGAGGGGGGGGGGGGAGGGGGGAGCAAGAAAACATGAGAACTTGGGGAAGAGGGGTGAGAAGAGTAGCATAAAAAATATTTTTTACTCTCTAATTAAATATTAAAAAATATTTTTGCGGAAAAGATTTTTCAGTCACCAACCAAATAAAGAAAAATAAGTAATAAAATTATTCATTTTTTATAAAAATATTTTTTAATAAAAAACTATTATGAAAAATATTTTCCTTCATAGCAAACACACCTTTAACGGGAAGATGACATAAATAAATAAAGTAACTTGTTATTAATATTCAATATGAAAATGGAAGATCTGCTAACAGAGCAGAATCTGAGAGAACAGAAATCTAGCAAATTAAAAATTACTATGAAGAAGAGTAAAAAACTCATGATGCTCAAAGGGTATTCAATGTAACTCAAAAGATGCACTCAACATCTTTAATTAACATTATCATATGTTTGAAACGCATAAACAAAGGGAAAGGAGAAAAAACTGTGACAAGTATATATGATTATCCCATTCAACACCTAACTTTTTAGGAATTGGATGTACACATATTTCAGACAGAGAAACAAACAATGATAACTATGACCCAAAAACAACGATAAATGTCGTCCCGTCCCGTCCCGTTAACAATCATAGTGTCATTGTATATGAATGGTCTATTGGACCTTAACTTACAAATTAAAGCCAGTATCATTTGAGCTATAATCATTCAACTTAATGTCCAAACACTTACAGCAGTAAGATTTAAAGGAATAATATCAAGACTCACGTGCATATAAGTCTCCAAGGAAATAACATGACCATACAAATCAACAAAGTAGAACTAAAGGCACCGTGATAATGAATATCTTTGTCCGATGATCCGTCGAAGTCATTGTTTACTTTTCTTCTTTTAAAAGACATATATAAATTATATACAATTTCAGGGAAGCCTAAAAGGAAAAGCAGAATTCCATTTAAATTTGTTCTTTCATATTAAGGACAAATATAAAAAGATTAAGTAAAGGTGTCAACCGGGCCGGGTTGACCCGTGACCGATCTGGACCGGCAAAAATCGGGACCGGACCGGACCAGTTAGCAGGGGTCGGGCTGGGCTGGGTCCTAGGGGTAGGGGGTTGGTCCGTTAGGATTTTTTGGTATCGGAACCGGACCGGTATAGTCAATAGTACCGCGAGCCGGTATGAACCGGCCCGGTTCAACGGTAAAAATTTTTTTTATTTTTTTTTTGGTTTTTTGAATATGTGGGGCCCACATTACCGTTGGCCAACGGACAATTTTACAAAATGGCCAATTTTTTAATTATTTTTTTGTATTTATTAATTTACAATATTAACCCTTCTTAAAATCTATAAATACCCTCATCTCTTCTTCATTTCTTCACTCAAAATTTTTATCTCAATCTTAATTCTCAAATTATCAATCTATCTCTCTTCCCTTCAATTTGCAAGATTTCATATTTTATTTGTCACTCTTTTCCCTATCGCAATTTGTCATTCGGAATTTGAAGCTTGAATTGAAGTTCAAAATTGAAATACTTGCTTGTCGTTTGTTCGTGGTAACACCGGATTTGTGTAATCAAGTGCTCAATTTATTGTCGAATTCGGTGCACTCCCTCCAACTCTTTCTCTTATTTAATATTTTAATTGCATATTTAATTTTAGCTTATATTTTTATTATTACAATATGTTTAATGATGCTAGTCCTGTAGCTTCTGATAGTAATAGTAATGACCCGACTTCTAATCGTAAAAGAAGAAGTCCGGTATGGAATTTTTTTGAAATAATAGAAGGTACTAATAGTGTTAAGTGCAAATTTTGTAACGAAACTTTTCAATATTTGACCGAAGGAAATTTAGGAGGGACTGTAACACTTACAAGACATATGAGAGCTATCCATCACATAGAATGGGTCAATAATTTTTAAAAGTGGCCTTGATTTATTTTCAGACTTTCAGTTGAGAAGCAATGATTTGTAAGTTTTAGTATGTTTCAGAGAGTGGATTAGATAGATCGGAACGAAGAAATCAAGGAAAGGAAGATGTTGATAGCCCAGAAGACGAAGAACTTTAACTTGGAGATATTGATTATGACGAACTTGCTAAGGCGATGCAAAACATTTGAAATTACTACTTCACTAGTTTACTTGTTAGAAAAAATGTAAACATTTCATTTTCTACTTATTAATTTGAAATTGAGAAATAAAGTAGCACTTGCAATAAGTGCAATTTTTCCCCATCTTACTTGTATTCATTCAATTATTACAAAGTATTAATATAATTATAACTTAATAGTTATACTTAATTTCAAAAAAAATTGAAAATATACTAAACCCGGCCCGGCCCCTTTCAACCCGTAACCCATATGGTTCAATTTTAACCCAAACCAACCCGGCCCCTTAAAAACCCGGTACTGTTCAACCCGGCCCGGACCGGAACCCGGACGGGTCGAAAAAATCCGACCCGGCCCGGACCGGTTGAATCGTTAAACAGCTTTAAGATTAAGCGGTCGTTATAAATATAATTCGATTTATAAATTCGAAGTCGAATTGCACAAAGAACTAAGGCTTAGCTACAAATTAACTGCTCAATATCACCAAAAAGACAAACTTTAATAATTCCTAACTTATACATATTATGATTTTATGTTTAACTAATTAACTAACTAATAAAATAGTAAATTAACAATTAAAGATACTAAGGTTAGAGACAAGATTAAGGAGGTCTAGAGTTATGATTTCCCATATTGCCGAGTCCTTCCCGCTACGTCTTCTATAAATTTGTCTAAGTATTCTCTACCGATCATGAGCGATGTGACTGTCGTAACTCTCTTCTAAGTAATTACCACAATTTACTAGATATATCTCCCTAATTATGCTAGCTGGCATTAAGTACGGCTCACTCGGATCACACCAAGATTTTGTTATCCCTAATCCCATTTTTAAACCTTCTGTGTTGATCTCTCATATACGTTAGGAGTGATGTTGTTCAACAACTACCTAACACTGTACTCTCTCCCGAGTAATATACACTAAATAAATACAATCGACTAAGAGATCTTCAACCAATCACAATAATAACATAGTTGAACAAATAGAGAATATACTACGACAATTCTATATTAACGTAACAAGAAAATCATCCTCCAATAGGTTCCATTAAAACCCTAGATAAAAAATTAGATATTCATAATAGTATGCATAACTACAATACTAGAATTCATAACCAATAATGAAAATAGAAAGAAAGAAGTGAAAAACTCGTAGAAAAATTCTCCATCTTTCTCATAGTGTGTTCTTGACTCCTTAGGTCGAATCTCCATCTCCTTAGCATCCTTAGGTCTAAAATATGTCAAAAGTATGTCCAAGGTGTGTCCTCAAAATACCCTTTTCCCATGTATATATACCAAGTAGGGTCGAGCACAAACATATATACTTTCTCCTATGCAAAAAAGGACTCTTTTCCCAGACAAGACGTGGCCGCGGTTGGACCGCACATAACCATTTTGATTCTACCTGACGAGCGCGGCCATGCATTTAACGCGCATTTTTCATCCTATTCTGTTGGGAAATTGGAAATACGTAAAACATGAAAGTTGTAGCGCTTTAAATTAACTTTTTAACCTTATATTGTGGAACCCAAATGGAGTTTCGAGCGAAAAAATATGTTCATTTTACTAGGCAGTGTACAATATGCCTACTTGATTCTTCGTTCATTCTTAATTATCATCTGTTGATTCCCGAACATGATCCCGACTTAATTCTTTGGGCTTTTACTCAGATTTCAAAGCTCTAAATCACTTGAATTTATTCTATAGCATCTACGTAGGTCGAAATCTTTCCTACAAAACATAAAACACAAAATTAGTGCAAAACTCTAGCGATTAAAGCTCAAACTCAATTGAAGTGCAGTAAATTAGAATGTAATAAGCGACTAAAATACGTAAGCCTAACATCAACACCCACACTTAAACCATTGCTTGTCCTCGAGCAATTAAACTACACTTTATGTAGACACGACCTTTTAAACAATTCTCGTAACGCATTGCACCAAGAATATTAAAATAGACTAAGCAAAAAAGCGTAACATCTTCACGTCAAGATTTGACACATAGGTGCCATGCATTATTCAACACTCACTCACTTACTCTAATATAGAGGTTAATGAAATTACCTTTTCATTATGAATAACATGCTCTCACACAACACAAGAGAGTAGTTCCATACACAAAATAAAATTCAAGAATAATTAGGAACTTAAGAAAGAACATATTCACTCACTCTCAGAAATACATTCATATGCTACAAAGGACACACCATAAGCTTTCCCATAGTGTAATACTCCACTAATCGAGTTCATTAAGTCTAAAATCAAATAAGACTTTCGTTGATTGTAATGTATGTTGCGGGTTGGGTATGATACATTTTAATATAAGAGTGACTACACCTTCCTAAGTACTTTAATACATATACTTTAACATTCAAGCTCATACTTATGTTAAATCATGACTCCACCTTCACATCAATATACATCAACTCCCAATTTATTCAAGTATAATTACATAAAAAGTTACCACTTATCAATGAATATTTTTCGCAACAATACAATTATTTTTTTCGAATTCAAGTGGCTTTTATTTTTTTTCAACACAGTGCACCTTTCTCCTTATTTCATTAACTCCACTCAAAAGCCAAACCAACCAACCCACACTTTAACTTTTATAAAGTTTATTACAATTCAAGTGCTCATGAGAGGTGAAAAGATTCAAATAGATGGTTAATTCAAACAAAATTGATTAGACTTTTAATATGGTTGTTAAAGAAACATGATTATAGGCTCAAATGGGTTAACTACGATACATCACAATTAGGTGGTTAAAATATACATATCCGGCTCAATAAAGAAGTGCTTATATCACTTTCAAGACTGAAAAAAACTACTATTTTGCTTTGCAAACACACGGGGCAAGTTCTAGACATCAAATGCAATGCACAGAATAACACCGAAACCTCACACACACATGTCACATAACTCATTCAGGATTGGATTCATTAAGACACTCTAATCAAAGCAGTTAAGAAAAGTTAAGATCATAAAATTTAAGGTATTTATACAAGAGTCAAAAACTGAGCGTATGCATCACAACCAAAGTACTTACTATTCTTAAGGCATAACAAAGTTAAGAGATATTGCTTCAATTCAATTCATCTTACACTAGCTCCTACTCCTAAAAAAATTAAAACTAACTATATCCGGTTCAAACAAAACCCTTTAAAAAGAACCGCGACACAAAAAAAACCAAGGGGAATTACTACACTACATACAAAGAAAATCTTTTTGTCTTTTTCTTTAGACTTAAATCCCGCAAGAAAATTATTTCATAGATCCATCGTTGGGAAAGTCCAATCTTTTAAGAGAAAAATATTATTCAATTAAACTAACACAACTAAAGTAGCATAGAAGGTCACCAAGGCAATATCCTCACCCCACACTTAAAGTTATGCATCGTCCCCAGTGAATATTATAATGAATAAGAGGGTAAAAGAAACTCCATGGTAGGCCAAAGGCAAAAGCACTAGCAGCTCATTGGGTACTTGGACTTCTCTCAGGCCCGATCCTTCGTGTGAGTACCTCACACTTAGTTCCAACCATTTTGTTTGCTGTTGCATCCTTCCAATATCTTTGCTTTCATGCTCGCAGAAAATCCAAATGGACATTACAAACATAATACAATTAAAATAAAAATTTTAAAAATAATAAAAGAAAGTAGTAAAGGTGGATTGCCTCCCAATAAGAGCTTGATTTAATGATGCGGTACGACGCGAATCACTTTTTGCCTCCTGGGGTGGTAGAACGAATCTGACTATCCCAATAAAATAATATAGTATTATGCACTTCTTGACTTTTGGATGAGATGTGTATTTACGACTTTCTGGAAAGAAGAATTTCAGAATGTAGGCATCTTTTTCCTTACTCCTTGACTCCTCAAGTGGCTCGGAAGACTCTATTTCCGTTTCATCATCCAAACACAATATGAAAAAAACTTGAAATATGGACCCATGCGCTCAACTATATAAACATTGGGATTGTCAACATCCTCAACACTAATCACACTAGAGTCAACTAAATATGTATCCTCAATATCCTTGGTTGACTCTAGTATCTCGTGTACAATATCGGCATCCTCAAAATTAGTTCGATTGATTGTTAGTGTTCTCCTCTGGTCTTCTCCACTAGCTCCTCAATTTATGGATCTAATTCACGCTCTTCTTGGATATTTTCAACAAGTTGACTCACTTGAGCTTTCACGTTGTGAATAGTTTTCCCTTGCATTTATATATGCAGTTGTAATTTACTATGATATTCCAAAAGGCACTTTAACATATCTTGGATCTTCTTTAGGTCAACTTCCCTGGGTTCTTGTTCCTGCTATTCTCACAAGGAAAAGTAGACCCATCAAAGTAAGGGATTGGAGAAGGTAGAAATAATACACAACCATAAAAGTGATCATCTTCACCACCACACATATTCTACACATAAGATTGAGTTGGTGCACAAAACTCGCTCTCGGGAATATTTTGATAATTTTGTCCGGGGGTGGTTTCCTTCAAAATATGCATAAGGAGGATTAAAAGTAGAATTACCAATATCAAAATTCTCATAATTCTACGATGCCATGTTTCTCAAATAAACAAATAAAACTAAAAATAAAAAAATAAAAAAATAAAAAAAATTAAATACTAAAAAATAAAATAAAAGTTCAAACTTGAAACCTAACTATATGTACACCTATAACTGCACCATTAGTTTTATCGGCAACAGCGCCAAAATTTGATCACGCCCAACTATGCCTTACAAAAAAGATTAAGTAGTCGTTGCAAATATAATTCGGTTTACAAGTCCGGAGTCCAATCTCACCAAGAACTAAGACTTAGCTACAGCTGTTCAATTCACCAAGAAGACAAGCTTGAACATTTCCTAACTTATAGATATTACGATTCTTGTGTTTAACTAATTAACTAACAAATTAAAATAGTAAATTACCAACTAAAGATACTAAAGGTTAGGGACAAGATTAAGTAGGTCTAGATTATGCTTTTTCCTATTGTCGGAGTCCTTCGCGCTGCGGTTTCTATAAATTCGTATTCTCTATGGATCCCGAGCGCTCTGACTGTCGTAACTCTCTCCCGAATAATTTCCATAATTTACTAGATATATTCTCCCCAATTACGCTAGCTGGCATTAAGTACGTTTCACTCGGATCACACCCAAGATTTCGTTATCCCTAATCTCATCATTAAACCATCCGTATTTATACATCATATAGGTTAGGAGTGATATTTTTCAAAAACTTCCTAAATATGCGCTCTCTCCCGGTACAGTCGATTGAGAGATTTTCAACCAACCACAATAATAACATAGTTGAACAAATAGAGAAAATACTATGGCAAATATATCTTAATGTAACAATAAAATTATCCTCCAATAGGTTCCATCAGAACCCTAAATAATAAGTTAACTAGTCATAATAGTATGTATAACTACAATACTAGAATTCATAACCAAAAGTATGTCAAAAATATATATACCAAGTAGGGTCGGACCCAAACAATTATACCTTCTCCTATGCGAAAAAAGACTCTTTTCCTGGACAGGACGTGCACGGCCCGCGGTTGGACCGCACATGTCCACTTTGATTCTGCCTGCCTGAGCGCGGCCTAAGTGCAGCCGCACACTTTTTACCTTGTTCTGTTGAGAATTTGGAAAAACGTAAATATGAAAGTTGTAGCCCTTTGAGTTATCTTTCCAATCATATATTATGGAACCCAAATAGAGTTCTGAGTGAAAAGTTATGTACATTTTACTAGGCAGTGCGCAATATACCCACTCGATTTTTCTTAATTATCATACGTTGATTCCCGAACACGATCCCAACTTAATTCTTTGGGATTTTACTCAGGCTTCAAAGCTGCAAATAACTTGAATTTATTCCATAACATCTATATACCTCGGAATCTCTCATACAAGGCATAAAATATACAATTAGTGCAAAACAATTGCGATCGAAGCTCAAACTCAATTGAAGAGCAGTAAATTAGAGTGTAATATGCGACTAAAATATGTAATTATAGCCTATCATCATGCTCTCTACCAATGATTTTACCATACCTAAAACTCGAACTCGAGACATTTGATTAAGGAAAGGTCAATCTCATTTATTGCACCACATCCTTTAATACTACGTAACTATTTGTCAAAACTTATTAATCTATCCTTTTGAGCTCAAAATAGTCAAAATTAGCTTCAAATATTAATTCAGATTATTCTCTTGATGGAATATATAGTCTTTGTGATAAAGAAGGGGCGGGCCAGTTGTGATCAAGTTTGACACCCACATGCATTTGCTCTTTTTTTGCTTGGAATCCCTAATTTTGAGGAGAATAATTTTTCTCCACCTCCAAACGAATGGAAATGATATGCCAAAAGAAAGTACATTAGAGGGGACACCAGATAGGAGGGATTCTCTCAGCCTAAATTCAAGATTCCGCTGCTAACGATAAAATAACGTTTGAATATCATTTCCTGGAGTGATCGAGATGATCCATCGGTTTTATGACTTGTTATATTTATATTATTTTAATTATATGGCTTTATATTATAACACTCAATTTCCTCTATTCAAGTTATAATTGGTCATAGAGGATCAATTTTTCAAGATCTTTTTTCTGGCCATGGGCTGATTTCTCGACTTGATCGAACTATTTACACTGTTGTACAAACTTTTATTACTAATGAAGTATATATATATATATATTCACTGGTACTTGTTATTTACTGACTTAAAATTTCAAATCTGTCAATACTAGCAATATAGTAAAGCAAAGCGGGGATTGAATTAAGTAGGTGTTTGGACATAAGAATGTAAAATTCGACAAAATGGTGAAAAAAATTTCATGTAAAAATGGTATTTGAAATTTAGAGTTATGTTTAAACATAAATTTCAGTTAGGGTTATTTTTGAAGTTTTGTGAGTGATTTAAGTGAAAATTTTGAAAAACAATCTTTTGCAATTTTATAAATTTTTGAAACTTCTCAAAATGCATATTCAAATAAAAATTAGAAATTTTATGAATAATGCTGATTTCAAATTTTTTTTTCGAATAATCGATCAAAATTAGGCACTAAATGTGTTAGTCACGGATGGACAATGCAATTAATTGATAAGACGAATCCCAAGTAAGAATTTAATAGTTCCTCATGTTTACAACTCACTAACGGTAGTAAGAGCTAAAAAGAAAATAAGACGAAGTACAATATCACTTAATGGAGGAGCACATGCTCATACTCATTTACAGATTCTACGTAACTGCAAACATAACCATAAATGTCATTTGGGGACAATCATCACATGTTGCTAAGAAAAAATTTCACTCACAATCGACGTTTACATAAAGATTTAATAAATCCATTTATAGTTAAGTGGCAGATTTATTGTAAAATATAAGTCTTTTTTTTCTGTTGAGGCTTATCTATCCATCACATGGAAATTGGACAATAAATAAGAGGATCCATTCAACACCGATAACACTGGTATTATTTTTCTCGATTTAAAATTTTTGGTTAAAAGGATAGACTCGTTGCCATTAGTTTGCAAGCTACAGTGATCGTCACAACAATTTAGGGTTGTCAAATTCTGACCGATCACCAAAATTTATTGCATTTTTAATATCTAGCTAACGTGCTTTAGAATTCTGACCAATGCGCTTTACAATTCTGAGACGGGACAATTTTCCAAAAAATTTCTTAATGGGATAGTAGTTTAAACGCCCATTCAGCATCATTTAAAGAAGAGCAAAGTTCATTTGTAGCTTTTAGGGTCAAACTTATATCACCTGATAGTAAAGGTGGCTAACGGGTTAACCGGTCCGGGTCGGGTCAGATTTTTTTCGATCCGTTCCGGTTCCGGTCCGGGCTGGGTCAAAATAGTAATGGGTTTTAACGGGCTGGGTTGTTCCGGGTTTAAATTGAACCATACGGGTTATGGGTTGATAGGGGCCGGGCCGGGCCGGGTTTAGTATATTTTCAATTTTTTATGAAATTAAGTATAACTATTAAGTTCTTGTTATAAATAATAAAAGAACAAGAACAATATTGCAGAGAGAGTAGGGAGAGGAGTATTCTTATTGATACTTTTGGGATGATTTACAATGGGGTAAGACCCCTCTATTTATAGGAAGAGAAAAGACTTAGCCTCAAAGTAGAACTCTTCTATAAGATAGACATTCACTCTAATTAGAGTTCTATTCTTAACACTCACCCTTGAATGTCTACTCAATAAATAATATGCCTCGTTAAAACCTTGACTAAAATAAAACCCAATGGGAAAAAAATTATAGAAAAGGAAAAAGAGTACACATGTTTAGAAATGCGCCTATTGGTTGCCTCGTTAAAAACCTTGCAAGGAAAACCCAGTGGGACAAAACCTTGTAAGGGAAAAAGAGTGCAACGCGCATTAACTCCTTCTGGAAAGAGCATCAATTCACATCCTTGAGCCTTCGCATTCCAATCTTATGTGCCATCTTCAAGAGATCGTTGGTATAGATTTGATAAATAAATCAACCATATTGACTTGAATGAATATCCCGCACCTTGAAATTATCATTCGTGATAGATATATAATGTCTTCACAAATATCGTGGAATGGCTCTTCAATATCTCCATAGAGATATCATCGCTATCACATTATCTGCTTAAAGTTATAGCAAGATACATATGTGCACAAATTGCACTAAGAAAGTGGTACTTCAAGATCAAGAATTGTATATGCTTCAAGAAACTTAAATCCTTCATAGATTGACATATAAGTTAAGTCATATATAATAGAGGGAGATGCATATCAAGTTTTCATGTCATGTTAGAGAAATAAGATATCGAAAAATGATTGCACATACAATTGACTTTATACTTTCAAGTATTTGAACTACATGTCCAAAACTACATGTCTTTAATATGGAATCAATTCTACTTGAATTGTATCTCTTCCATTTGGCCAATATTTTATTTGTATTCGACAAACTTAAGATCCTCATCGATATTTAGCGCTATCGTAGATGTCGTCGACGAACATTTTATATCGGTTCCAGTAAATTTTCATAAAGACATAACATGGAGATCTCTTCATTCATATATTCAGGTACCTGAATCTCTCATGAGATTTTATGTAGTGTTATGTCATGTGATTTTCTAGATCACTTGCCTCCTTATTATGATCACTTTGATCATTTGCTCATCTTCTTTATTAAGAAGTTCTTTTTGAAACCGATTTGTCTACACGCTTTAAGCGTATCAAAGACTTTGTCCTTCTAGGACTTAATATGAGCATTTGCAGTGAGAATATAGTTACTTTCTTTGGGTCAGCAAATCGTATGGCATGCTTTGCAGTATGTTGCAATTGAATTATTCTTTTATGAACTTCAAGTTCATATTATGATATTCGAGGATCTATATATACAAATGATATTTCGTTCCATGTAACTTTTTCTAGTGTTTATCATGTCTCCCCCTCATGTTAGAAAAACTAACTTGTTTCCTCAACTCTGGGAAATCATCTTTGTGCATTATCATGTTAATATACACTGCACATCAATAATAGTTAGATGAAATTATTTGGTTCCTGACCCTGAACCACTTGTGAGGAGAGAATATAATATACTCTCGTGTATAACGTATATCAAATTAATATAGATAACTTTGTTCTCATAAGCAATAATTTTGCTATTAAGTGGAGGCACTCAATAAATTATTTTGCTAAACCAACTATGATATAAACCAACTTATCAAGATGAACTATCTTGAATAGAAAATCTGGAAATTGTGCTCTAAATTGAATTATTGAGCAAGTTACCTCGCAAAACACCGGCCAGGTTGCAGGTTAATAATAATCGCACATGTAACCATATCATAGATGCATCATATGTGGTATACATGGCAGGCGAATGAGCCCATATTCGCCTTTGATATTTCCAGAGTTTATGGGATTCAACCCCAACTTTAGTTGGTCAATTAACTAATGAGAACAAGTAATATAAGAGAATTCGTAAAGAACTTTCTAGTTCTTTAATATTTACCCATGTGAATTCTCTATTATTGTTGCACATCATACTTAAATTGATATGGCTAACCCGAATGCCAATTGAATAAATCATCAATATTGATAAAGTTCAGATTTACACCATGACATGTGCAATTATCAATAAAACTCCATGTTTATTATGATATGAGTTTTTATATCAATAAACATCCACTTTATTGTGGCATTCTTTTATTTGTGTAGTACAAATTGGAGAATAAAGCGGGTAGCTTTTCGCATACATATTATTCCGCTATAAGTTGTAGTAATAGAAGATATCAAATCTTTCCTTTATTTATAGTCTCAATACGATCAACCGCTTTCGCATATACTTTGGAAACTGAATAAGTTTCTTTGAGACTTACTACAACACAATACCTTATTGTTAATCAATTGTATTTCTCCAACATAGTAATAATTGGCTCTTCTGGAGCTCTCAATTAATTTTGTACTACCACAAATTCATCAACATCCATGTGGTGAATATCTCTTTTAAAGAGAAAGTTATACCATTATGGTCATGGTCAAAATTATATGCAAGATATTTTTCTTGTATTATCGTTGTCCTTTAATAATCATACTTCCAAAATATTTTGGCGTACAATAGGTACGTGACCAATGATCATTCATGCCATAATAATGACATTATTTTCATATATTATCTCAAACCTTCTTCTAGAAGTGATGTGGTATATTCACTACCACTAGCACGTTCATATTCTTCCAAGAATGAATATGTATTCATAAATGAGATGTTATCACACTCACATCTTGAATGGACCATAATCATCTATATGTGCTTTATAAAATCTCATATTGTCAAATTGATGACAAATATTACTTTCACAGAGTGAAGGATTATTTTGAGAATCCTTATTATCTCATTATCACAATGATGACGATTATAATTTCGTCTATTGCCACGTCCACATCCATTGATACCTTCACGGTAATAATTTTGTCTTCTTTCAGACTTATCACAAACTGCTATCACATTCTCTAAAGGGAATGAGAATGGAGCAAATTCAATTGAATGGATTTTCAATTCTTTGCCCACAATCATATATGAATTTAATCTTGGCAAGGCATAGAAATTTTACCACTTCACGTGGTTATAATTTCTTACAAACTCCATTAGAGTTATAATCAAACTTTGTTGTCTTTGTTTGTATATGAAATCAAATCGTAGAATTTCAAGAATCTGAAAGAGAAAAGTAAATTACTTACCTTAAATCCATAATTTAATCATGAAGGAAATTCATGGAACAATTGACAATCTTTATGCTCAATCCCAAAGCTTCTACTCCATTGGTTAGTGTCTCGTGCTGTTTGGATCAATCCGTAATTTATGCAATTTGAAGCACTAACGAAACTTACGGATACCTTTAAAATTCGACAGCAATCGGCACTAAGTATCAATCACGCGCTCCACATGAGTCTTTCTTTCAGTGCTATCATACCAACACAACAATCCTGAAACCTTTGCCCAGATATTCACCAGCGAAAGAAATTTTCTTTACCATGCTTGTTTGCACCCAAAATAGATGATGCATCATGAAAAGGGAAACAGGAAGAAGTATAAAAGATGTAGTTCTGAGTAGTCTTGGAGATAAAGAAAAATCCAAATGCAATCAATTTAATAGAAAACCATCATTCATATATGCGTGTTGTGCATTTAGACTGGTATATCAAGTTTACATCCATCTGTAGTCACGTATGTAGAAAGATGTCACTGTGCCAACTGGGTTAGTCTAGAATCTACCAAATTCCTCATGTTGGTCTGTGATTATGGCAGTTCGTGAATAATAAACAATGCTAATTAATATCATAAAATCACAATAGTATCCTGTAAAGCAGCCTCGATTATACATTAACTAGAGTACTACATTATGAAGAGGCTGGAAATCAAAATTTTACTTAATTGTAACAAGAAGGAAAACAAAAAAAAAATTAATTCCTAGACCATTAGACCATCAATCCCAAAGCTAGATCAACTTAGAAACAATTCAAAAATCAAACCCAACATTTGGTAGTGATCAAAGTCGTTGGACAAAGAAAGAATGCATTGCCTTGTTCCCCGTACTTCAAAATTCTAAACACATAATCCATCCAATAGACAAAATAGGAAAAACATTAATCAACCGTAAAAGACAAAAGATCCCCCAAATACCACCTAATACAAATATACAGTCTCTCACTAGAGAGCCTCCATTTAAACGCGCATAGTATTCCCCTACAACAATTTTTTAAAAGGGTAAAATTTGCAATTAGACCTCAAGCGTAGGAATGCACACAAAATTGAACAAAAATATAACACAATAGTACTAATAATACATAAATCCGCAAGCATATCCTAAACAACTTCGAGTACGAACTCTGTAACGAATAGTAAACAAAGGAGATATAAAGCAACTGAAAATAAAAAGAGTATAAGTACGAATCTTTGTTGTTCTGATTGCGCCGACTTTCTCTCGTTAACAAGGCGATGAAGAGAGAAAATTTGGTTAATCTTCTCAAAGAGCTTTTGAGACGGTAGAGTCTCGTGCTGATAACGTGTTATAATAATAGAAGAACAAGAATAATATTGCAGAGAGAGTAGGGAGAGGAGTATTCTTATTGATACTTTTGGGATGATTTACAATGGGGTAAGACCCCTCTATTTATAGGAAGAGAAAAGACTTAGCCCCAAAGTAGAACTCTTCTATAAGATAGACATTCACTCTAATTAGAGTTCTATTCTTAACAGTTATAACTTAATTAATACTTTGTAATAATTGAATGAATACAAGTAAGATGGGAAAAAATTGCACTTATTGCAAGTGCTACTTTATTTCTCAATTTCAAATGTTTAAGTAGAAAATGAAATGTTTACATTTTATATAGTGAAGTAGTAATTTCAAATGTTTTGCATCGCCTTAGCAAGTTCATCAGTTCATCACTTCATCTTCATCATAATCAATATCTCCAATATCTGAAACAAACAGTCAAACATACTAAAAGTCTAAAACTTACAAATCATTGCTTCCCAAAATTATTGTCTTCTATGGGATGGACAGCTCTCATATGTCTTGTAAGTGTTCCAGTCCCTCCTAAATTTCGTTCGGTCAAATGTTGAAAAGTTTCGTTACAAAATTTGCACTTAACACTATTAGTACCTTCTATTATTTCAAAAAAATTCCATATCGGACTTCTTCTTTTACGATTAGAAGTCGGGTCATTACTATTACTACCAGAAGCTACAGGACTAGCATCATTAAACATATTGTAAAAATAAAAATATAAGCTTAAATTAAATATGCTATTAAAATATTAAATAAGAGAAAGAGTTGGAGGGAGTGCACCGAATAACCGAATTCGACAATAAATTGAGCACTTGATCAAATATGAAATCTTGCAAATTGAAGGGAAGAGAGATAGATTGATAATTTGAGAATTAAGAATTTAAGATTGAGATAAGAATTTTGAGTGAAGAAATGAAGAAGAGATGAGGGTATTTATAGATTTTAAGGGTTAATATTGTAAATTAATAAATACAAAAAAATAATGAAAAATGGCCATTTTTTGTAAAATTAGCCGTTGCCAACGGAAATTGGGCCCCATCATTTCAAAAATAAGAAAAAAAGTTACCGTTAAACCGGGCCGGGCCGGTCCGGGCTGTACCGGTTCACGGTATTGTTCACGTTACCGGGCCGGTCCGGTCCGGTTCGGAGTAAAAAAATTCTTAACGGACCAATCCTCTACCCCCTTGAACCCAACCCCCACCTACCGGTCCGGTCCGATCCCGGGTTGTACCGATCCGGTCCCGGATCAACCCGGCCCGGTTGACCGGCTTACCTGATAGTCATAAATAATCTCTCACAATTAAAGAATTTTTATCTCCTATAATAAATATTGATATCTTATTTATTTTAAATAAGTATACTTTTAAAAAATATATTCCATAGCTACCTTTTGATTTTATTGCAAAATATCTATTTATGGTCACCTTCTACTCTTAAGCCATAAAATACGTCTTATATTATTTTTTTCTCTCATTCTTTCAGATTTTTCTCCCCTCTCTCAACTCCAATCTTTCTCCATGAATACAACTACGACTCTCCCAAATACAGATTAAAACGGGCAGCTTTGACTCTCAATTTGGAATTTATGTTACCAAATCTCCCTTACATAGAGCGAAAGGGCCAACACTTCTTTCTCCGGTAGTCCAAATCTAGAGTTGCTCTAGTACTATTCATGAGAGAAGATATTAATCTTAAGATCTAAAGCTTAAACCCTAAGTTAATTGCTATTGCAGCTATGATGTCCTCCATACAAGTACAATCAAACCTATGGGATAGAGTGATGGATCTGACCAATTCCTTCTGCCTAAGCCTTCTATTTTAATTTGATTTTATATATTATTACCATGGAAATCGAAAGCACGTGAATGGTTTGGTGGTAGCTGATGGAATATGGGGTTTCTTTTTTTGTTTAACGTTGAGCAACTTGAAAATTTTATTAATATATTTTCGATATATTTCAATATATTTTGTTATATTTCCATGTATTTTATTGTTTTTTTATTGTATTTGAATATATCTCGTTGTATTTCATGTATCTTATTATACTCACTATCTTGTTATATTCCAAGAATATATTCATATACATTTTTAATTAATATAATTTACGTATTCATATGTGTGTGTGTATATATATATATATATATATATTCAAATTGTTTTATCTTTGTTGTATTAATCGGTTGGGAAAACTATTTAGCATATTTTCTCTGAAGATTGCTATATTTTTTAGGTATTTTTTCGGTTGAGAATCTTTTTTATAACTGGAAAATACAAATTTTTGTGTTATAATTGAGTTTGTTGAGTTATATTAAGAGGCTATTATGTTAATTGATTCACTTTCCGTTTAAAAGCAGCTGAATAGACCATATGAATTGCAATAAATATCGTAAATACAGTAAACTATAATAATATGAACCCCCTATTTCACGTCGTGAATACAGTCGAATATAAAAATCTGTCTAGCTGTAATCCCCTATTTCACGCCTAAAAAATCTACTGTATTCATAAATATTGTGGCTTAAATATATTTAATACACTCTACAAAATCCGAAAACATAGTTATAGGAAGTAATATAGTAAATGATAGTTACAACTAACTAATAAACACTAAAACATAGTGGTTTCTGAAAGTTTCTCTACAATTAATCGTCCAAAACTAATTAAAAGGCTAGCCCAAGACCACTGCCACTCAAAACCCTAATTTCCTTCTCCCTCGGCCATCATACGCTTTTCCATCTTCATGCCAAAGCACATGTCCCTCTTTCTAATCATATTCCTGTCTCTATACTCTTCTCTTTTTTATACATTTAACGTCTTCCCTTGGACTTTTTGTGTATTTTCGGTCATACACAATTTTTTCTTATCTTTGCACTGGTTTTTTCACTTTGTTTGGTTTATAGGTGAAAGTTGGAATTGTTTCCTCTTACTACATGGTTGTTGTTATCCCAAATATCCATCTGTATTACTCTCATTTTAACGGGTACCATATGAGCCCGAACCTAAACTTGAAATGACATTTTGATTCCTTTGCAAATTCACCTTACTGCAAATTGGACCTGTTATTATTCGTATTCAAAACTTCCAGTAAAGTCCCAAATTGAGACATGTTTGACTCTAATAGTGAACCGAATTGCCCATTAGTCATACTAATCCCTCTACTGTTGTTCTGATCAATAGTTGGAATTTCAAGTATACCAAATGGCTCCGGTTTTAGTTTTGTTATCTGATGAGGTTTTGAAAATGAAACTTAAGGCGACGTCGTTGAGGAGGAAATTTTCTTATTGGATGAAGAAGAATGTTTTGTGTTTTTACAAGAACCGACACCAACTGAATTATTCCTAAGAGTACCACCTTTGGTCCAATACCCACGACAACTCTTACAAAAGTGACATTGCTAAGAAAGATTATAGTTGTTGTAATAATAAAATTTTGTGTTTGGTAATCACATCTTGGACATTCAAGTGCTCTTGCTCTAGAAATTATGGCTTTATTTGTGTACAAATTGATGGATCTTGCATATTTAATTTCTCTTTAGCCTATAAAAATTCAGTTTTTTTTGAAATAAATCAAGTGAATTAGTAGTATTGGAACCAAAAAATTTGGTTCTTAGTAGTATTGAAACAAATATTTGTATAGTGAAATATATACAAAAATAGATTCATTGTACAAAAGATATACTAAATAGATTGTTATTATACAAAATATAGGCTTGGTTTAGTAGTGAATTATTAGTATTGAAAGAAAATGATATGACAATAGACTGCCATAATACAATTTATATACAATAGACTGTCACCATACAAAAAATATATAAAATATAATATCACTATACAAAATATATACAAAATAGACTGTCGCTAAATAAAAATATACTAAATGGACTGTCACTATACAATTTATACATAATACACTGTCACTATACAAAATATATACAAAATAGATTGTCATTATACAATGAATATACACTAATGATACGTATGGTTACACTAAAATATATAGGATAAACTTTATATATATATATATAATATATACAATGCAATAGTATATATACAATTTTAATACATTTTATAATTATCACTATACAAATATATACAAAATATACAGTCACTATACAACAAATATACAATGATACATTAGGGATACACTTAATATAGAGGATACACTTTATATACAAAATTTATACAATTAGATAGAGTGTGTGTGTGTGTATATATATATATATATATACACACACACACACACACATATACAAGTTTTATACATTTTACAATAATTTACATATAATTTTTATAATATATACTGAAAAATACAAGATACACTTATATACATAATTTATGCTATGTGTATATAAAATATTTAGTGTTGTGTGTGTGTGAGTAGATATATATAAGTATCATCCAACTACCACATTAAATCTTATCCACGATTGATACTCATTGTAAAAATTCTTCTTTCTCCAAATACTATTATGATATAAGGATAAGAAGAAGCAGCAGCAGCTTGACTAGAAAACCTCACGACTTTTTGTGAGAGAAGAACTTTACAGTGAGTATAAACACTTACATTAGTACGATGAAAATTAGATTTATGAATTTATGAAGTCCAGTGGTATTCATACGTGAAAATAAACTTTTGTTTTATGGACAGGAATATGTTTTGGCTTTTTTATTTTTAACAGTTGAGCGAATATATCTGCATTTTGATCTTTGACCTGAATAAGTAGTTTTAAGACGTCAAATTTAATGACATTCGATGTAACACAATAATGTATTGCGGATGGTTTCTGGCCATTAAAACTAGCAAATTATAAGAATGAAATCACTTATTAATCATACTTTGCTAGTTGGAGGGAGATTTTTTTTCAAAAAGAAAAAAAAAAGATAAAAAGGACAGAGAAAGAAAGAGGATAAAAATGAAAATGGTAATAAGAAAAAAAATCTTTACAATGAATAGAATGAAAGAAAGATAAAAAGGTATGTGTTGGATAGAATAAAAGAAAGATAAGAGGCTAGGATTAAATGTTTTTTTTGGGAAGATAAATGCATTAGAAATAGAAAATGACTACATGTTGCAAATAAATTGGACTGAAAGGCCATTTCATGTAAGTGGGTAAAAACATAGGCTATTAAAATTTTGAGAAGCTATAAAAGGTAATTTTCTCTTTGAAGATTTTTAGACTGGATGATGGGCTGTGATTGTAAAATTGAGCTTATTTGACCTTTTGGGGACACGTAGCGATACTACGGGCAAGCCGGTTTTCGAGCTGTTTCATTAAAAAATAGGAGCATTTACATCTATACCCGTTTTTAACCACGTTTTAACTTGTGCCTATTTTGTAAAAAATTACAAACGTACCCACTTTTTCGCGTAACTTCAGCATATGAGGCTGAAGTAGGAAAGACAATCACGCAAAACTTCAATATTCCAGTAGACGGTCCTGAAGTAGCAAGTGTGCTGAACCAAATATGTTGAACCAAGTGTGCTGAAGTTTTTGTTTGTAATTGCTGAACTTAAGCATAGTAGCTGAAGTTTTATTTTCTATTTGCTGAAATTTTTGTTTGTAATTGATGAACCTAAGCATAGTAGCTGAAGTTTTGTTCTCTATTTGCTGAAATTTTTTTCGTAATTGCACTTAGTTTGTTTATTTATAAAAACTTCAGCACTAAATAAGCTAAAGTTTTTTTATCCTGGATAAGCTTTTTAAAAAACTTAAACAGAAGATACTGAAGTTATTTAGTTCATTTGTAAAAGGTTCAGCACTAAGTAAACTAAAAAAAATTTGTCCTAGATTCATTGGTTTTGTCATAAAGCTTTTTCAAAAACTTCATCAGAAGATGCTGAAGTTATTTAGTTTATTCGTAAAAACTTCAGCATTATATAAGCTGAAGTTTTTGAAAAAGTTTTTTAACATACTAGATAAATAATCAGATTTCCAATCGTATCTAAGTCATAAAATTTGAAAACATTAAACGTGAAAAGAACAGAATTATCATGAAAAGAATCACTAAGTGTGACCTTAAACTTCCCATACGTGAAAATTTCACAAATTATTTTTTTTAGTAAATAAGAATTTTATTACCAAGTAACGATATTTACAACTCATTTGACTATTACAAAATTTGTCTAGTATATCACCGACTGGACATGAAGCCCCAGTATGATGATATTTAGCCTTTGCATCTGCTAATCTTCATCAACTTCCACTACTATTCTATTCTAGCTAATATTCGAGTGCCAGTTCATAGTAGTTATCACCTTCTCTAGATAAGGGAACCTTGCTGCCCTTATATGCACTTCCTGGATAATAAGCTTGATTAACGAAGTGGCTGTCCTTCTCTTTTTCTGGAAATTACAAAGTTCCTCTCCTGCCAACAATGATACACAGTAGCTGCTAGTGTCATTCTACATATAGTTGCTCTTGCACTCTTGCCTTTAGTCTTTTTCACCATCCAAGCAATCTCATCCTGCCAATTGTTGTGTGATCATTAGATCCCTTGCCATCTCAGCAGGTCGTTCCATATCTTCCTTGTAATCTCACACTTGAAAAATATATGCTGCATTGTCTCATTTTCCTTGTTACACAGAGAGCATGTTTGATCAATATCTAACCCTCATTGTACTAGCCTGTCTTTGGTAGCTTATCTCTGGTGTATTGCCGGCCTCAATATGAATATCCATTTTGTTTCCCTTGGTTATTGCACACTAGCTTTCTCCATATTACTTTTTGAAACACACATTGTAGTGATCTATAGTCCCCTGATTGAGCATTTCTCCATTAGCTGGACATTATTTCAGTCATTCCAACCTTAGTAAAATACTCCTTAGTCTAGAATATCTTCTGCATTGCCCAGGAAGTATTCTTTGGTTCTACGTTCCATACTGCTTGGCCTTTGACATAGTAAGCACGAACCCAATGCACCCATATCTTCTCCTTTATAGTACATATATTCCACAGTAGTTTGCAAATAGCAGTTTCATTCCATAAATCCATATCTATGAAATTCAATCCCCCTACAACCTTTGATGAGCAAAGTCTTTCCCAAGCTATCAAGGCCTTGTTTGTTGGTTCATCATCACCTATCCACAGAAATCTTCTACAGATAGTCTCTATGAATTGTATAACCTTCTTAGGCAGTATAAATACCTATGCCCAGAATGTTTGGATGGCAAAAAATACACTCTTTACTAGGAATGCTCTGCCTGCACAAGATAAGTACTTTGTTATCCAGTTCAGAATTCTGTGCAACATTTACTCAATTAGTGGCTCACATTGTATGGCAGATAGTCTCTTAGTACTCAGTGGAACCCCCAGATATCTGAAAGGCAATTCTCATTTCTTATCATCCAGAGTCTTCACAATTTGTTGCTGAGTCAACTGATTTACCCCTCCAAAATAGATGCAACTCTTATTTAGATTAGCAATCAGTCTTGATGCTGCAGAGAATGTCTGAAAATGCTAGTGCAGTATCTGCATAGATTGCACATCACCTCTGCAAAAGAACAAAAAATCATCAGCAAACCCTAGTTGCACTAGGTTAAACCTGGAACACCTTGGGTGATATTTAAATTTCTTTTCATCCTTCAGTGTCTTCAAAGACCTTCTCAGATATTCCATCGCCAAAACAAACAAGAAGGGAGTGAGTGGATCCCCTGCCTGAGCCGTTTTTTAGCCTCAAAAGGATCTGTTGGTCTGCCATCGATTAGAACTGAGTAGGTCACTATGCTGATGCAAGCCATTATCCATCTCACAAAGATTTCTGGGAAATTCAGTGACCTTAATACTTGTTCTATGTGCCTCCACTCCACAGAGTCATATGCTTTTTGCTTGTCAATCTTAAGCATACATCTGAGTGAGATACTCTTTCTTCCATAACCTTTTACTAGCTCATGACTCATCAAAATATTATATGTGATCAACTTTCCTGGTACAAAAGCAGTTTGATAGTTATCTACCTGTCTATCCATTACCCGGTGCATTCTTGTGGTTATCACTCTAGAGATGAGCTTGTATAGGACTGTACACCATGAAATAGGTATGAAGTCTCTTATGTTTGTTGGATTCTGGATTTTTTATATCAGTGTGATTGTTGTGCAATTAATAGCTCTAAACATATTAGCACTCTCAAAGAATTCTTGAACTGCTGCAGTTATTTCCTCTCCCACAATGTGCGATGTCTTTTTAAAGAAGTATAAGTTATATCCATCACACCATGGTGCCTTGTTGTCATCAATTCCCAATAATGCTTGCTTCACTTCTTCCCTGCTGATTGGTCCGATTAAATGTAGTTGTTGACTCCTGTTTAGCACATCGCCATTCTTCATTATATCATAGTTGATCATTGGTAAGCATTGTAGTTGAACTACCAAGTAATCCCCTATTAAACTTAGAATTTTTGTCTTTACCTCTTCAGGATTATACATCATATCCCCATACTGTTAGTTAACCTGCCAATATTATTCCTTGTTTATCTCTTATTCATACAAGCATTGTAGAAAGATGTGTTAGAGTCTCCCAAGTTAAGCCACTCAACTCTGCACTTCTATTTCATAATACTCTCCTTCACCATTAACCATTTCTCCAGTTCCAACTTAGTAGTTATTTCCAATTCAATCTGCATTTCTGCTTAGTCAGGACATCTCATTTGGTTATGTATAGTTTCCAATCTTTCTCTAGCATCCTGTATTTTACTATCAATTCCGCTGAACTCCTATTTGTTCATCCGTTTAAGTAATCTTTTTAGCTTCATATGTTTGTTCCAAACTGTCAATATTTTTGTATGTTCTTTCCAAGCTCTCAACCCCTCTACACTGTATCTTTAAAGGTCTTCAAGTTTACCAGTCAGTTCAAGAACTTGAAAGGTTTCCCTCCATCTTGGCTACTTGTATCAAACTTTACACTTAGAGGATAATAATCTGAGAATCCAAGATTCATTGACGTCCCCTCCATGTTAGGCCTCTTTTGTATCAATTCAGCATTTATCAGGATTCTATCTATTCTACTATGCACATGGTTTTTAGTCCATGTGTATTTTCTTCCCACTGTCTTCGACTCATCTATTTTAGTATCTACTAAGAATTGTTTAAATTCCCTTGTCTCCACCTCCTGTACAAGATTTCCATTGAACCTATCCTCACTAGATAGAATTGTATTGAAATCCCCCATTATAAGGCAATGACACCAGAGCTTTTGACATTTGAACAATCTTTTGAGAAGTATTAACCAGAGCTTTGAGAACATTGCCAATATCCAGTTCCTTCTCCCTTATCACATTTGTATGCTTCTTAGTTGCTGATCTACCTCTAGCTACTTGCTATTGTGCCTCCCCCTCTGAGTTGCTCTTTTGTACATCTACTTCTTCCTCCAGTTGTTCATTAGATCTCCCTTGTGCATCTATTTTGTCAACATTAGGATCAAGTGTTCTAAGTTTCCTCCATTCCTGCATTTGCTTACCTTCAACATTTTTCCTCACTTCATCCTTTCTCAGCTTCCTTTGCTCCTTGCATGTATGGCCCAGTTGGCAGCATTTCTGGCAATATATTGGTTTCCAACCTAGTGCACAAGTTGTTCCAACACTTCTCCTGTTGGATCACAGAGTTTTATCTTCTCTAGTAAAGACCTGATAACATCCATTTCTATTAAAATCCTTGCATATGATATTCTCTCAGCAACAGTCATACAAGCATCAGCATATTTTGGTTTCCCCAATCCACTTCCTATCTAACTTAATGCTTGATTACTTTCACGATCCGAATTTCCCACCCTCGGGAATCGTAATGGCACCTACTAGTGAGAGCTAGGCAAGCTAAATCTTAACCACATATCTCATTATCAAATTACTTCTTTTAACAAATAAAAAGGCGATAACATGAAAATTGCAGAATTTAAGATAATTAAGCTGAAGATAACCATTAAACACCTAAAATGTGCGAATATTACGGTTACTTAAGTCTCAAACACCCCAAACCTGATGTCGCAGTGTCGCAGACTGTCTACGATTACTACATACAAAGTCTGAAGAAATAACCGTACATTGTTTCTGAATAAACAAAAAATGAAACAGGAAAATAAAGATATGCGTGTCTAACTTAGATCTTCGCGTGGACTGAAGGAAGCCATCCAACTATAACTGTTGTCTGGTACCTGAATCTATGCAAAAGAGCATAGAGTGTAGTATCAGCACAACTGACCCCATGTGTTGGTAAATGTCTAGCCTAACCTCGGCGAAGTAGCGACAAGTCTAGGACCAGACTACCAACTAAATCTGTGTAGTTCAAATATATATCTATTCAACAGAAATGAAATACAAGAATTAACAAGTCAATATAGGAGTGGGAGCATGTTGTGGGGGAGATAACAACTTCGAATAAAGATTATCAAATAAGGAGGAAAACAACATAATTCAGACATCAATAAAGAATCAGAAATCAATAAGTGCACGACATCATCCTTCGTGCTTTTACTCTCATCCTCGCCAAGCAATGATATAATTAAAAGTGCACGTCATCACCCTTCGTGTTTTTACTCTCATTCCACCAAGCAATAATATAATAAAAATGTGAACGGCATCACCCTTCGTGCTTTTACTCTCTTTCCTCATTTATAATCAATAGAATATGCACAGAATGGTACATCGTGCGGCACGACATCAACCTTCTTTCTTTAACACTCTTTCCTCACAATAACAAATAATACACGGCATCACCTTTCGTGCTTTAATACTCTTCCTCGCCCAAACAACAATCACAAATAAAGGGCAAGGGAGTAAACAAGTAATTGTAGAAATCTCGGCAAGGGAACACAATTTAACAGTTAAATCCCTGCAAGGGAACACAACCAATAAAACTCAATATCCCGACAAGAGAGATAATCAACAAAGTCACAAACATCCCAAGGAGGGAACAATTTAATAACTCTTTCTCTTTCTTTTAATTTTACTTCACAACTCGCTTTACCACTTGATCAAATGCTCCAAAGGGTTCAATCATCTCATATACTTTCACAAATTGTATTATACTCGAGCCAATACTCCTCGACGTTCAAAGGCCACAATTTCTTTCACCGGCTTTTCACAACATATAGAAATCATCACCAAGGCATGAAAGAAACGATGAAATCTTGATATTCACAATATAAATACGCACGGTCATGCTAGACACCAATGCATGATACTCGTCACCATGCCTATACGTCGTACTCAACAATTATCACATAGCAAATAGGACTCAACTCCTAATCCCTCAAGCTAAGGTTAGACCAAGCACTTACCTCGATGCCTTGAACACAACTCACGTCTCAATTATAGCTTTTCCCCTTGGTTACACCTCCAATTCATACATATCTAATCACAAATAACTTATTTACATCAATAAGTGCTAAATGAATCAATCCCAATGCATGAAAATGAGTTTTTCAAATTTTACCCAAAAAGTCAAAAATCACCCCTGGGCCCACGTGGTCAAAACCCAAGGTTCGAACCAAAACCCGATCACCCATTCCCCCATGAACTCAAATATATACTTTGTTTTGAAATCAGACCTCAAATTGAGGTCCAAATCCCCAATTTTTTGGAAAACCTAGGTTCTACTCAAACACCCAATTTCCCCCATGAAAACTTTTGATTTGAAATTGAAATCATGTTAGAAGATGTTAATGATTGAAGAAAACTAGTTAAAAATGACTTACAATTGATTTGGAGAAGAAAGGTTTCTTGAAAAATCGCCTCTTATGTTTTTGAGGTTTTGAAAAATGAAAAATAACTGGAAATACCGTCTATTTATACCTCTAGCAAACCCCCTGTACATATCGCACTAAATAGACTGCAGCCGCACAGGCTTACCTGAAGACCTGGAGTTCATCACCCACCGCTAACCGCACAAAGGCGATCGCGCTGCGGTGGCCCCTCCGCGGTCGCATACAATTTCTCGCGGACCGCACAAGGGGGTTTGGAGGCTTGCAACTTCCTAAACCTGCAACATCTGATTTCTAAGCCTAAGGCATCTCAGAACCTACCCGAAACTCACCGGAGCCCTCAGAACTCCAACCCAGTATACACACAACTTCAAAAATATTCTACGAATATATTCGTGTAATCAAATCACCGAAATAACATTACGAACATCGAATTAAACCTCAAGATCACTGAAATTTCTCAAAAGTCCTTTAAACATCAAATTTTCCAATTAATGTCCGGATCATGTCAAACGACATCTGTTTTAAACCAAATTTCACAAGAATGACTCAAGTCGTATATAAGGCTAGTACCGGACGCCGGAACCAAAATACGGGCATGATACCACCACTTTCTAGTCATATTTCATTTATAATTTTCTTAAACATTTCAGAAAAATAATTTCCTTTAAAAATTCATTTCTCGGGCTTGGAACCTCAGAATTCAATTCCGGGCCCAAGTCCCATATCTTCCTAGTACCCTCCGGGACCGTCAAATCACGAGTCAGGGTCCATTTGCCTAAAATATTGACCAAAGTCAAATTTATTCATTTTAACATCAAAACTTTACATTTTTCACAGAATATCACATTTAAGCTTTCTGGCTACGCGCCCGGACCTTGTACGCCATTCAAGGCGGTTCTAAATGAGGTTTTCAAGGCCTCGAAAGTACAAAATTAATTAGAAATAGGTGATGACCCCTTTGGGTCGTCACAATACTCTAAAGGTTAAGTGGAAGATTTGGAAGCTTGATCCACATGGGTATAGTTCTCAGAACTTCCTCATTGAAATCAAAATTCTCCGACCACTATCTCATAATGACTCACCTATTGTTCATTATATAAGGGCCATTCATTAGCACCCTCTCCTTTTCTTCATTTGTACCAAGCAGCACTATGAAATATCCCTTATTATGAAACAACACCTTAGGCTTCTACACACTTGCCCATTGACTCTTGATAAACCTTTCGATGGCACCAATTGAAGGTTTATTCCCCACCACATACAATTTAACTGCTTCATTCCATTTTTCATTTTCCTCAACGATGTCTTCCTCCATCAGCTGTACAACTACTTCACCATCCTTCATTGACGGTGGTATATAGTTGAGATTCATACCTTTTGCAGATAGCTTTTTCTCCTGTAGTAATCCCGCCCATGATCGACCCTTATCAACAGCTGGAATTCAATTATTCTCTTGAGTTTCCTTTTGGTTATCCACAGAACTAACCATTTGTTCCTTGCTTGATCTTGCATGTACTGTTCCATTGGATTTTACCTCACTCAAGTTGGTTTCTCATTTTCAACCCTAATTTCGTTATTTCCTTTACTCATGTTCTCCGTCAATGCCAGTTTCCTGCTAGAATTCACTGGAGCTGATGCTAGATTTTGATACTTTTCTAGATCTGGACAGTTGTCATCACTATCATTTTCCTCCTCTTCTTGAGTTTGATCCATAGATTTGGATTTTCCTTTTCCTTGTTCACTCGATCTAGTCGTCATAATCTTCTGGTCTAATACTGGCACTTTGGTAGTATTCCTCCTCGGTCGTCCTCTTCCTCCCATTTTTCGGTGAGGGCACAGGGTAATTAGGTCTGGGATGAACACTATCACTAGGAAAGCATATATCTCCTGGGACAAAATGTGCACACCAAAATTAGTAGGAGGGATGAATCTCACTAATCTTAAGCTCTGGAATAAAGTTGCCATTGCAAAGACATGCTGGGATCTAGCTCATAAAAAGGACAAACTGTGGATTAGGTGGATCACTGTATACTACATCAAAGATAGACCTATTGAATCCATTCCAATTCCTGCTCAGGCAAGTTGGATGGTTAGAAAGATCATTCAATCAAGAGACATCTTACAGAGGATCCAGAACTGGAAGGAACAAGGATGCTCAATTAGACAGTTGTACCATTCACAGATGCAATACCTGCCGAGAGTCCCATGGAAGAATTTAATCATGCAAAACTATGCAAGGCCAAAGGCAACCTTCAATCTATGGCTATTCTTACAGGACAGACTCCCAACAAAAGACAGATTGCACAACTGGGGAATGAGCGTTGATCAACAATGTACCTTATGCCAAAATCACCCAGAAACTAGAGACCATTTGCTATTGTTCTGCCCAGTCACTGTTGACTTATGGGAAAGAACAATGAACTGGCTGAAGGAGACCTATCCAAAACTCAATGATTGGAACCAGAAAATGCAGTGGCTAGTAAGCGAAGCCAAAGGTCGAATATGTCGAGCAACAATCTTCAAAATGGTAGCTACTGAGTTTGCATATACTATCTGTTTGGAAAGGAATTCAAGAGTCTTCTCAACAAGACATTTCGCTGTAATACAGCCCTTTTGAGAGACATAGTGTATAATTGTAATGTTATAGGTACCTCACGAATTAGAAAATAATTACAACACCTTCGAATATAGTAGTGATACGTAGTTAGGATAGTAGATACACTTTAAATGTTATCTTACAGATAGTCACCTGAGGTGAAGCTATACTATGGTTTTGTAATGTTACTTCATTGGTGATTAATGAAAAGCCTTAATTACCAAATAAAAAATAGTGGTGGTGATGACTAACAATGGTAATGGTTGTCGGTGCCAACTGAGGGGTGATGGTTGATGGTGCTAGTTCTGGATAGTAGTTTGTGGTGATTTACGATGGTGGATAGTAGGGGTACACAAAAAAAACCCAAACCATATAAAATCGATAATTCGAATCAAATCTGTTTTTTTTGGAAAAGATTGGTTTGAGTTTGTTTGGTGTCAGGAGAAAATTCTATCATAATTAGTTTGGTTTGATTTTAGCTAAAAAAAGTTAAACCAGAATCAAACCAGCCCCACATTACATGTATACAAGTTTTAAAAATATGTTATACATAAAAAAAAATTGTATTATAATTTATAAATATTTCTTAAACATTTTCGTAGTTCTCATTCTCTCAACGTATTGTTTCGAGCTTGAATTTGAATAATTTAAATCGTCCAATATATTTTATAGCTCATAAATATTAGTAACTCAATTAAAGCTCAAACTAAAATCAAATCAATGCTAATTCTAACAAAAGAAATATTAAGAATAACAATAGTGTTGAATATTTTTTTAGTTTTGCATTAGTTTAGATTGTGAAATGATGTAAGGCCCCGTGAAATTTTACCTAAAACTCAAAATTTTGTGGTGCCAAATTAGATTTATGTGTTGTAATAGTAGAAATTCTTCGTGGCGAGGCCGCAATTCAGACTTTTTGGATTGAACAATGCACTATAAAGTTAAAGGAAATGGTGTTGTAGAAATGTGTATTTTTGCGTCCCATTATGCGGCTGCATATTCAATCTGCAGGTCGCAAAGTGAGGCAGTATTTTTGGCTAATTTTGAGGTCTGTTTTCGCGGCCAATTATGAGACAACATAATCATTTTCCGAGTCACACTTTGGCCGCATAGTCATTCTTGAACTTTTGTGAAGGCAGGTTAATGCGTCGCAGAATAGGGCCGCGGACCGTATATTGGCGGCAAATTGAGGCAAAAAATTTGGGTCCCTGAGGGCCACATTTCACGGTCATTTTGCAGGCCACATAATCATTATGCAATCGCAGATCTGTGTTGGTGCTCTTATTTTCTAATTTTAAAAACATAACCCTATTCCATTAAAATACTCGCATTAGACCATTTGGAACATATTTTTCTGATAGTTTAGAGTGAGGGAAAGGATCCCAGAGAGAGAAAGTATTTCTCATCAATTGTTCTTCTGTTCTTTCTTAGCCAGCATGAAGATTATCAAGAGAGGAACTTAGGTCTCCTTCCCAAGAGGTAAGCTTCTATCATCCAAGCTCTTAATTCCAAAATATAGCTAAAATGGGCTATTAGTAAGGTAATTCATAGGTATGAGGATGATTACTTTGCATGCATGTATTTCTAAGGTATGTGAGGGGAGTGGTAAAGCAAAAATAAAAAAAAAATGGGGAATGAGTTGATGTAATCTTTCACAAAAAGGGGCCACGAAACCTTAATAAATACGTAGTATTTTATAGAATGCTCAAGTAAGGTAGGACTATGTCCGTTTTCGTAATTATGTGTTCAATTGTGCTAGTTGCTAAATAGATTGAAGTTGCTAAAATTTGAAAACATTGTAAAGTTGTAAGGGGCTCAATTGAGGTATGTATGGCTAGACCCACTTCTTCTTAGAATTGAACCCCTAGTGTTCATATAATTGGTGTAAGCCCCTAAATTTATCATACTCAAATTATCTTCCCTAATATGTTGTATTGAAAGATTCATGTTCGATAATAATTCTAAATGTGTACCATGTCATCATGGTGTTTGAGAATGTATCTAAAATGTGAAATATATGTTGAGAAAGGTCAATAATTCATGTCAAGAATCGAATAAAGATTATTATCCTAATTCGTATGAAAAGCCTCAGGGTGATTAGGATTTTCCAAGCTTTTTCCTTATGTGTGCAATGCAGTATATGATAGGCCTTATTGATGTGGATGATAATCTTATATGAATGTATAAAAAAAGAAAAAGAAAACGTCGATGGTAAGATAAGGCCAAGTGCCAAGAACAACTTAATAAATGAGTCCACTCGTGCCATGTATTGAAAGATGGAAACGAAATATGAATTGAGATAAACGATCGAAAGGATGATGTCTCAAGAGAGATGACCTAGCCGATCGGGCCGTGATCGTACACCATGTTGTATATATGGCGGTATTTATTGAAATTAGGGATATGGTTTATGTCTCAAATGAGATGATCTAGCCGATCATGTCGATATCAGACTTCGTGTAGTAACATGGTGGTGGAGTGGATTGTGGCACATGAAACAAGATTATCAACCTAATAAGATGGAAATTGAACCGAGAACTTTGTGATCTGTACTTGATGTTTTTTATATTTGTTTGAAGATCTTATTATACATCATGACTACTTCCTCTTTGTTTCATTATTTACTCTATTAAGATTGGTGTTAGCTCTACATACTAGTACCAATCGACGGTACTAACGCTTCTTTTGTCGGGGGCGCTCATCTTTAAATGGATGTAGGTGCTTCCATTGCAAACAATATTGATCGTAGCTAGTGGTACATCATCAACATCTTTCCAGTAATCTTGGTGAGCCCCATTTTATTTCAGAATTATGCATCTTTTGTCCTATGCATATTGTATTTGATGTATTGCCGGGGACTTGTTGCCAACACTTTTGTAGTATTTCTTTGTACCTGTTTCAGGTTCTGTAGATACTACGTGGATTGCATACGGGTGTTAGAATGATTAGCATATCATGTTATGCTTAGACTCGTGTCCCACTTAATAAAGAAAAATGTATGTATTTTGAAACATAACTATGATGGAACTAATGAAATGGTTTAGAAATGTATGTATATAATCTCTCTATTGTCTAATTAATGAAAACATGTTTTCTCTTGATCGTAAGTGAATTGGGTAGGATGTGTCTAGTAGGTTTGCTCGACCGGGTTCATTCGGTTGAGCACCGGTCGCGCTCCCCGAGTTTGGTGTGTGACAAATGAATAACTTTTTTAAACATTTGTCTAGTCATGTAATTAGTATTTAATACTTATTATTTTTACTTATTTTAGCATGACTAAGTACATTTAGATTATGTTTATTTTTATTATGGATTTATGCGATTTTATTATATTTATTATTTAGTATTTTAGTACAATATCACGACTCAATTCAAGTTATTTTGTATTATTTTCTTGGGTAACACGTTCTATAGTTGTATCCTACTCACTACTTTCAGAGTATGTTCATTTTTGTTATAGCTTATTAACTACGAGTATTTATTTTGATGCGATTTAATTATCTTTATTTTTGATTATTTAGTACAGTGTCATGACTCATCTCATATTATTTTGTGTTATTTTCTTCGTTAATATCTTATATAGTTATATCCTATTAAGATAGAAAAATTTGGAGCTTAACTTATATGTTTTATGCTATAAAAATTTTACCGGAAAAAATCTAAAAAATACAAAAAAAAATTAGATTGAAAAACCTGAATTTTGTTTGTTTGGTTTGGTTTAGGGAATTAAATTTCCAACCAAATGGTTTGGTCTGGTAATTAAAAATTCGAATCAAACCAAATAATGTACACCCCTAAAGAGTAGTAGCAGTGGTAGTTAATAATTGAGGGTGCCGGTACTGGTACTGGTTGTAATTATAATTGAGGATGATGATGGGTAGTGATAAGTAATCACACCCAACTATGTTTTATATAAAGGACTAAGTGGTCGTTGGAAATATATTTCAGTTAATAAGACCGGAGTCGAATCCTACAAAAAATTTACCTACTAAGCACAACTACTAGACTCGCACAAATTCATACAATCAATCTTCAGAAATATTTAAGTAACGAATTGGATATTTAATAACTAAATATTACGTAATGAAAATGCAATAACTAACAATTAACTACGAATGGGTTGTAGTCAAGAATTGAAATGATCTAATGTTATGATTTCCCTTATTGTCGGAGTCATTTCCTTTACGTTTCTATAAATTTTCCTAAGTCTTCTCTACCGATCATGAGCCCTCTGACTATCATAACTATCTTCCGAGTAATTACCACAATATACTAGAAATATTCTTTCGAATTACGCTAGCCGGTCTTAAGTACAACTCACTCAGATCACACCAATGTTGTGTTATCCCTAATCCCACATTTAAACCTTTGTATTAATCCCTCATATACTTGAGGAGTGATGTTTTTCAACAATTACCTAAATATACTCTCTCTCCCGAGTAATATATACTAAATAGACACAGTTAATTGAGGGACCTACAATCTGTAGACATGTGATTTTTTACCCTCCCTAACATTTTTAATATTTTAGTATGTAAATATTTAATTTAGGCCTAATATAGCTATTTAAACTCATTATTTTACTCTTTTACTTTTATTTATTACAAGAACATAAAAATTACAAAAATAGGTTCATTAATATTTTATAGTCATTTTTAACCTTGAAAAAATACCAAAAAATAGTTTTGTTTTAACGGTTAGTCTTATTTTAATAATTATTATTACTTAGGTAGATCTAATTAATATTTTTGATAATATTTTTAGTTAATTAGGTTAATTTTAAAAATAGCTAGTCATAAAGGCCCAAGTTCTAGCCCATTCCTTAAGCTCAATATCTAATACTCATTAAGCTAATTCTATTGACCCATCTAGACTTTTCTTTGAAACAAAAAATAAATAAAAAACCTTAAAGACTTAACACAAAAAGAACTAGAGACGAATTGACAAAATACCAAAAAAAATACACCTAAAACCTAGACCTATATTATAGGTAATGCTATCAACAAAAGGAGGATACTAAAAAAGATTGGAGCTCCGTATAACTCCAAAAAGACCCCCTCATATGATCTTCATCTTCTTCAACAAACAATTTTGACGTAGCACCTGTAAGATATATGGATTTATATCTAGATATATGGACTTATATCTACATACATATGAACAATATAAAGATAAATTATATGTTATGTGTTATCTTTTGGTTGGCCTAAATAAGTGGTCTTATGGACATAAGGTTAAGGGGGCCAATATATTGTCATATAAAGTGTAGGACTAATGTGTAGATACCCAAAAGGGTAACCTTAGTTTATGATGGGCTAACTAAGGTTACATATATGTAACCATGGTTACATGCTTGTGACTCTTGAGTTATGTAACTCTTGTGACTTTTGGGTTATGTAACTCATAGAGTTATGAAGTGGGGTTATGGTTTCCACATTAGTGCAAGACAAGACTCTTCTTCCTCCCATTGAATCAAGAGCCAAATTACTCCATTGTTGTCTTGCAAATAGTGTGGAAAGCCATATACCAAATTTGATCATTGTCATATTGTTATTATTGTGTAATAATTAACATATTGTTAAACCTTGTGGATTCATTCTTGTGGTAACATACAAACTTCAAGACATTCTTGAAGAAAGGATCAAGAGGTTCAAAAGGACTCAAGGACAATTATCAAAGGAGGTTCAACACTTTCCGGATGTGGATTCAGGTTAGCTTCCGCTCATGTAGTTTAATTCCGGATTATTCAATATGAAGGTTGTTATATTTAGTTGGAATCATAATCCTAACAATTGGTATCAGAGCCACCCTTCATTTTTTGGATAATTTGGGTGTTCATAAGATTCATGTTATGTTAGGATTCATGTTTAAGTTTAATTAGAATTTTGTTTATGAAATTCTACCATGAAATAGCATGATCTTATGAATGTTATGTTTTGATGTAATTTGATGTTTTGATATCATGTTAAAACATTGTAAATAGCATGATTTTAGTTGGTTAACAACATGTTTTTTATGTTTAAGATTCATGTTGAAAATCATGTGTTATTCAGAATTTTTTTTTTTGGTTACTGCCTCAAGACAATCGATTGTTTCCTTACACAATCGATTGTCTTTGACGTTTAAAATTCTGGCAGTTTTTTGGAACACCAGAATAATCGATTGTATATTCTATACAATCGATTGTTCTGGTCCAGTAAGTTGAAACGTTTTTTAATTATACCATACAATCGATTATCCATTGTTGACAATCGATTGTAATGGTCCAGAAACTTAAAAATTTTTCACAAAATCAAAATAATCGATTGTCTGGTTTTGACAATCGATTATGTTGGTCCAGAAACTGAACAAATTTTCACAAAATCAAAATATTCGATTGTCTGGTTTTGACAATCGATTATGTTGGTCCAGAAACTTAAAAAATTTTCACAAAATCAAAATAATCGATTGTCTCGTTTTGACAATCGATTATATTGGTCCAGTAACTGAAATTTTTTTTTAAGCCAAAGACAATCGATTGTCTATTGCTCACAATCGATTGTGTAGGTCCAGTAAGGTTAAAAACGTTTCAACTCTCTTAAGTTTCAGTGAATGTTAATTGTTTTAAAGTCCATCAATTTTATTAATATTTGGAATTGTCCTATCTAGTAAACAACAATTAATATTCAAGTGTTACATATCAACATATGTAACATATTAAGTTGAGATTCATAATAAGGCTTAAGGAACTAAAGTTTATAGCATCTAATATTTTAATTATTCAATTGAAGCATTATGTTGCCAAAGTAACCTCTATTGTGTAGATTGATTAATTTTAAAATATAAGATGACTGTGGATGTTAGTCTTCCATGCGTTTAACACCGGCCCAAAGGAAGGTGTTATTTGGCAGGAATTCGAACATGCTTGTGGTGGTAAATATGAGACGATTATTTGGTTTTCCATGTGAATATTAAATCGGCCCAAAGGAAGGTTTAATTTTTGACAGGAGTTTATTATGTTTGATCACTACACCAAGAGTACCACTTACAAGTTGTTTTTCTGTCCAAAGACTAAAATCAATGTTGTGCTAGGTATCTTGTAATGGGAATGCCTAATTTTTGAATGTATAAAGTTAAAGTTAAAGTATTTGTAAGCATGTATTTAGTAATCCTTTTGTTCTATTTTCAGTAAATTCTTCTGCTTCTACGATCTCTGCCAATATCAATAGCATCCCTGTGCTTAACGGCACAAATTTTAAGGAATGGAAAGAGAATGTAATGATCGTTCTCGGTTGCATGGATCTTGACCTTGCTCTTCGGATTAAGCAACCTACTCCTCTTGAGGATACGTCCTCTCCTGATGAAAAGAGAGCGATCGAGAAGTAGGAACGCTTGAATCGCATGAGTCTAATGATTATGAAACGTGCAATTCCAGAATCATTCAGGGGCTCTATGAATGATGAACCAAATGCCAAAGTTTTCTTTGAAAACCTTGAAAAGCGTTTTATTCAAAACGAAAAGGCGGAAACAAGTACACTATTGAGTAAACTTGTTTCCATGAGGTATAAGGGCAAGGGAAACATTCGGGAGTACATTTTGGAAATGTCTCATCTTGCTTCAAAACTTAAGTCACTCAAGCTGGATTTACCTGAGGAACTGCTTGTGTACTTTGTTTTGATATCTCTTCCTACACACTTTAATCAGTTTAAGGTCAGTTACAACTGCCTGAAGGAGAAATGGTCTCTTAATGAGCTCATTTCGCACTGTGTGCAAGAAGAGGAAAGGATAAAGCTAGATAAGACAGAAAGTGCTCATTTGGCATCCTCTTCTAAGGCAACTAAGAAGAGGAAGGGTAAGGAAGTTGCGGTTGCAAAGCCCAAGATTAAGCAACATAAGGAACCTAAGGTTGAAAACACTGAATTAGGTTGCTTTTTCTGTAAGGGGACTAATCATGTGAAGAAGGATTGTACCAAGTACCATGCCTGGCGTGCGAAAAAAGGTACACTTCTTTCTCTTGTTTGTTCTGAAGTTAATTTAATTTCGGTACCTAAGGATACTTGGTGGGTAGATTCTGCTGCTACTACTCACATAAGTATATCAATGCAGGGTTGCCTGAACTGCCGAAAACCAAATGATGGTGAAAGATACATCTATGTGGGTGACGGTAAGAAGGTGCCAGTTGAAGCTATTGGCAAATTAGGCTGTTGTTTAAGACCGGTTTTCATTTAGATTTGGATGAGACTTTTATTGTACCGTCTTTTAGACGGAACTTAATCTCAGTTCCCCAATTGGACATATCTGGTTATAAATGTACATTTGGGGATAATAAAGTTAGTCTCTTTCTGAATTCAAATCTTATTGGTACTGGTGTTTTATCAACATTTGATAGCTTATATTTGGTTGATACAATAACTTCAAATAAAGAAACTTTGCATACAATTTTAAGTGGTACTAAAAGGAAATTAACTAATGAGAATTCTATTTCACTCTGGCATAAACGTTTGGGTCACATATCCATTCAAAGAATTCAGAAACTCGTGTCAGATGGAATTCTTGATTCTCTTGATACCTCAAATTCGGAAATTTGTATTGAGTGTATCAAGGGAAAACAAACAAACAAGACTAGATTAGGTGCTAAGAGAGCTTCGGACGTCTTAGAATTGATACATACGGATATTTGAGGGCCATTTCCTACTCCTTGTCGGAATGGTCAACAATACTTTATCACATTCATAGATGATTACTCTCGTTATGGGTACCTATATCTTATTCACGAAAAGTCCCAATCCATAGACGTGTTCAAATCATTTAAGGCTGAAGTTGAAAATCAACTAAGCAAACGAATTAAATCCGTTAGATCTGACCGTGGTGGTGAATACTATGGTCGATATGATGGTTCCGGTGAACAACGTCCAGGGCCTTTTGCTAAATTCCTAGATGAGTGTGGGAACGTCCCTCAGTATACTATGCCAGGAAGTCCTACGATGAATGGTGTAGCTGAGAGACGAAATAGGACCCTTAAGGATATGGTAAGAAGTATGATTTCTCGTACTTCTTTGCCAGACTCATTCTGGGGTGAAGCATTAAAAATTGCAACTTATATTCTAAATAGAGTTCCAACTAAAGCTACAATCAAAACCCCTTATGAACTTTGGACTGGGCATAAACCCAGTATTCGGCATTTTCACATTTGGGGTTGTCCAGCTGAGGCAAGGCCTTATAGGCCGAATGAAAAGAAACTGGACACTAAGACGGTTAGTAGCTATTTTGTTGGATACTCTGAAAAATCCAGGGGTTTTAAGTTTTATGATCCCACTTCTAGAACTATTTTTGAGACGGGAAATGCTAGGTTCTTTGAGGATATAGAGTTTGGGGGGTGGGGGGATAAAGTTGTTAGAGATTTTGTCTTTGAGGAAGAACATGTGTCTTTCCCTCAAGTTGTTGATCTTGGTCTTCCTGACTCGGATCACACAACTCCAGTTCAAGACAATCTCGAAAATCTTCCCCATCTGGAACCTGATAACTAATGAAAATCAAACTCAACAACCTCAAGAAACTGAAATGCCATTAAGGAGATCCACTAGAGAGAGGAGAAGTGCAATTTCGGATGATTATGTGGTATTTCTCCAAGAACAAGAAAGTGATATTGGACTTGAGGAAGATGATCCAATCAATTTCCGTCAAGTCGTTAAGTGTTCTAACTCTCAAAAGTGGATTGATGCCATGAATGATGAGATGAAGTCTATGAGCGATAATGACGTTTGGGAGCTTGTTACATTGCCCGAAGGCACGAAACCTATTGGCTGTAAATGGATTTTTAAAACCAAAAGGGATTCAGGGGGCAATGTTATTAAGTACAAAGCTCGTGTTGTCGCAAAAGGCTACACTCAGAAGGAAGGCATTGATTATAAAGAGACTTTCTCTCCAGTTTCATCGAAAGACTCTTTCAGGACTATAATGGCATTAGTAGCACATTTTGATCTTGAGCTTCATCAAATGGATGTTAAGACAGCTTTTCTCAATGGTGACATTGAGGAAACAATTTATATGGTGCAACCTGAAAACTTTGTTTCGGATGAATCAGAGAAGAAGGTTTGCAAATTAAAGAAATCCATCTATGGGCTCAAGCAAGCTTCTCGTCAATGGTATTATAAGTTTCATGCAGTCGTTACATCTCTTGGTTTTGAACCGAATATTGCTGATGACTGTATATACCATAAGTTCAGTGGGAGTAAGTATATTTTTCTGGTTTTATATGTCGATGACATACTGCTTGCCTGTAACGATATAGCATTATTACTTGAAACTAAGAAATTTCTTTCAAAGAAATTTGAAATGAAAGATCTTGGTGAAGCTTCTTTTGTATTAGGAATTCAGATACTACGAGATTGCTCCAAAGGCGTTCTCGGTCTGTCACAAAAGGGCTATATCGATAAGGTTCTGAAAAGATTTGGCATGCAGGATTGTAAACCAGGCAACACCCCTGTTGCTAAGGGAGACAAATTTAGTCTCAAACAGTGCCCAAACAATACTTATGAAATTTCGGAAATGCAGAAGACACCTTATGCTTCGGCGGTAGGTAGTCTGATGTATGCTCAGGTATGTACACGACCTGATATAGCATACATTGTTGGGATGTTAGGCAGATATCTAAGCAATCCGGGAATGGACCATTGGAAAGCAGCCAAAAGGGTCACGAGGTACTTACAGAGAACAAAGAATTACATGCTTACATACCGGAAATCGGACCAGCTTGAGATCATTGGGTATACCGATTCCGATTTTGCTGGATGTCAGGATAGTTTGAAGTCTACTTCAGGCTATAATTACGTGCTTGCGGGTGGTGCTATCTCTTGGAGAAGCATTAAGCAAACTCTTACAGCCACTTCCACCATGGAAGCGGAGTTTATGGCATGTTATGAAGCATCTAATGAGGCATTATGGCTGCGGAATTTGTTGGTGGACTGCGAATTGTTGATAGCATCAAAAAGCCGCTTAGGCTATTATGCGATAACAGATCGGCGGTCCTTTATGCTAATAACAACAGTAGTTTGACGAAAGCAAAACATATGGACGTCAAATTTCGGGTTGTTAAAGAAAGAGTACAAAATGGACAATTGTGCATTGAGTACATTAGTACAAACTCCATGCTTGCGGATCCGCTCACTAAGGGATTGACACCAAAAGTATTTCATGAGCATATTGCTTGTATGGGTGTCAAATCAGATAAGGATTATGTATTTTAGTGGGAGTTTGTATTGTACATTTATGTAATTGTTCATTATATTCAGAAATTCAGTAATTCGGTTATATCTGCAGATATTCAGTTTTTTGAAGTTTTTTTTTTATTGTACTCTTACAGTTTATGATTGATCTCAATAAAGAGAACCAGTTGGAAATAGACATTCTATTGACCACACTTTATGTTATTTCCATGCTACATACCTACACTTGATCCATGTCGTTGGTTATATTGATATACGTGATCTATGATTGGTTCTAGTTACGAATGAGTAACGACGAGCACTTAGTTCTTATGTTGGTATGATTGATGGACCGGATTGTTCATGACAATTTTATTGTGATAGCAATTTTGTGCAACTAAGGTTATTTTGTAACATATAATGCTAAGGTTTGTACATATGTATGTGTATCTCGTCCAAGTGGGAGATTGTAAGATATATGGATTTATATCTAGATATATGGACTTATATCTACATACATATGAACAATATAAAGATAAATTATATGTTATGTGCTATCTTTTGGTTGGCCTAAATAAGTGGTCTTATGGACATAAGGTTAATGGGGCCAATATATTGTCATATAAAGTGTAGGACTAATGTGTAGATACCCAAAAGGGTAACCTTAGTTTATGATGGGCTAACTAAGGTTACATATATGTAACCATGGTTACATGCTTGTGACTCTTGAGTTATGTAACTCTTGTGACTCTTGGGTTATGTAACTCATAGAGTTATAAAGTGGGGGTTATGGTTCCCACATTAGTGCAAGACAAGACTCTTCTTCCTCCCATTGAATCAAGAGCCAAATTACTCCATTGTTGTCTTGCAAATAGTGTGGAAAGCCATATACCAAATTTGATCATTGTCATATTGTTATTATTGTGTAACAATTCACATATTGTTAAACCTTGTGGATTCATTCTTGTGGTAACATACAAACTTCAAGACATTCTTGAAGAAAGGATCAAGAGGTTCAAAAGGACTCAAGGACAATTATCAAAGGAGGTTCAACACTTTCCAGATATGGATTCAGGTTAGCTTCCGCTCATGTAGTTTAATTCCGGATTATTCAATATGAAGGTTGTTATATTTAGTTGGAATCATAATCCTAGCAGCACCGCCTTCATCCAAGCCTCCCTCCAACGTTTCTCTTCTTCTTCTTCTTCAACAACCAAACAACACTGATCTACGCCTAAACTCACCTCTGAGTTTTAGCCCAACCACCATCAAAATACTACTGTTTCAGTTTAAAATTTAGCTTAAAAATAGTTGAAAATACTTCAAAATCAGGTGGAGTTCATCTTCGTCGTTTTTGTTTTGTTCAAGTTTTTCGGTGAGCTTCGAGTCATCGAAAGTTGCTGTCTGATTCTCCGTTCAGTTGCACGTTGAGCCTATTTTTTAATTTTAATTTTTTCTACAATAAAAAGCAAGTTGGATGAAAGAATATGTTTGTCGTTTTTGTGAACGATAGTATTGTCCTATTTGTATCTGTTAATTTTCGTAAAGGATGCTGAAATAGGACTGTATTGTGGCCGGGGCCTGAACCGGACCGGACCGGATCGGGCCCACGGTCCTGGCGGGCCTAACAGGCTGGTCCTCGTAGTCCTGGGGCTGGTGTTACTTTTAGGTCCGTGACAGGCCTGTCCGCATTATTTAGACCGTGAGCCCGGGACCGTCAGCCGGGCCTGGGCCGATCCTGGCGGGCCTAAACAGGCCCAATGGCTATATTTAAATTTTTTTTTGGTTTTAAAAATCACCAACGGACATATTTTAAAAAGTAGCTGTTTGAGCTACTATTTGACCGTTTGGAAGTTTAAAAAATGGCAATTTGGCCTCCAAACTTTAATTTAACTCTAAATTTTATATAATTACACTTTTACCCATTTCTCAACTATAAATATCCCCTCATTCTTTCATTTTTATTCACCAATTCATCAATATCTCTCAATCTCTCTCAATCTTTCTACTACAATTGCTTAATTTATTGTTGAAAATTCGTGAAAAATTGTGAAGTTGTTGAATTGAAGTTTTCAAGTGTTCAACGATTTCAATTTCAAGAAGTTGTTCGGCAATCCGGTAAACTCGTTTCAACTCTTACGTTTTAATAATATATTTTTGTGTGGTTTAGTTTGCATAATTATAATTAATATGACATTTTCTTTGAAAAAAATATTTGGTAAAGTAAAAGGTAAAACTGGTGACAGTAGTGGCCATAATACTACCCTTCTTCCGGCTCCCCGACCTAGAAAAGATAAGCAAGTTGAAAGTAGTCGCCAACCCAGACGTCCTCCTCCTCCTCCTGTAATGCTTGATAGTGATCACCCTTGTTTTCAATTTACCGATAGTGAATTTCTACATGATGTTGCAGTAGGTGATAGATTAGATGATGAAATTATGAATGATCTTTATCCTAATGAACCTATCTTAGAGGAAAATGAGGATGATGATGATGATGAAACCCAAGCACCAGATTTAGATGATACACCTACTAGTCCTGTTAATAACTCAAGTAATGCACCGGCTGACCCACCTGTAGAAACTCCAACTTTTAATAGACAACCTGCTAAACGTCAAGAAACATCAATAGTTTTGAATTTTTTTAGTCAAGTAAGAGAACAAAATAAGGCTAAGTGTAAAACTTGTGGGAAATTACTGGTTCATAAATTTACTGGAGACCGTAGCGGCACGGGTAGTTTGACTAGGCACATAAAAACACACCCTAGAGATAAGGCTAGATTTTGCAAATGCAAGCACAACAAGAGGGGACAAGTGTAGATTCTGCGGTTAACCCTAGTACAGGTTCAAATCTAGTTCAACCAGGAATTAACACTGTCACCGGAGGTATTTTATATTACGATCCAAGTAGAGATCGTGAAGAATTAGTAAAGATGATTACTGTTATGTGCTTACCTTATACTTTTGCTTCTAATTCTAATTGGGTTCATTATATTAGAAGTGTTTTTAATCCTACTTATAAAGGTTGGCCTCGCGCAACAGTTAAGGCTGATATTTATAAATTCAAACATGAATATGCACAATATTTGCGCTATTTATTTACTCATATACCTAATTGGATTTCTATTACTACTGATATTGGTTGAAGTGGTAATGATTATGATTAACTAACTGTTACAAGTCATTGGATAGATGAGGACTTGACAATGCAAAAACGGGTAATTGCGTGTAGAATAATTAATTCACGTCACACAGGTAAGTTTATAGCTAACACTGTTTCAGATATTTGTAGATATTTTTGCTTTGGCGATAAAATAATGGCAATTTCTATGGATAATGCTTCTAGTAACACTAGTTCTATAGGCATGCTTACAAAACACTAAATGCTGCATTTACTAATATTTTCCATGTTAGATGTATTTGTCATATTTATCATTTAATTGTCGGTGATGGTATGCGAATTTTTGAACGTAGAAATTGAAAAGGTTCGAATGGCTCTTAATTGGCTTTTTTATTCAAACCGTAGAACTAGATTTAGAGAGTATTTTAAAAAATGTGATGAATATGTCCTTAGGGAAAGAAAGGTTCCTAAACCTTGCCCGACTAGATGGAATTATATGTACGAAAATTTAATAGTTGCATATGAATATAAAAACCCAATTAATGCAACGTTTAATTCCCGGGTAGGTGGTGGGGATGATGATGAAATGCTTACTACCCAAGATTGGACGAATGTAAAGAGTCATTTAAATTTTTTAGAACATTTTCAAGTTGCTACAAATGCATTTTCTGGGTAATATTATCCTACTATTTCAAAATTGTTAGTTTATATTGCCGCACTAGCTGATTTGTTTGTTGAATTTGGCGAGGGTGGGGATATTTATGAACTTGCTATTAATGAAATGAAATAAAAATTTTAATTTTTTTCCCATCCCTCCAATTTTTGGTGTTGCTACAATGTTAAATCCTACAATGACATTGGGAGGTCCTCATTTTTTGTATTCAATATTTATATGGCTTTAGATCTTTCAAACGAGGAAGTTGCTACACTTTCAGATGCAAAAACATCAATTAAAATTAATACTCAAACAATTTATAATGCTTATCAAGTTGCCTTAGAGCATGCTAGGACAAATATTCCAACCCCTACTTCGTCTAGCTCACAATCGTCTAAAAGAGCTGCGGGCTTAACATCTCTTATAACTTGGATGGAGTTCCGGGGTTCTCAAGGTGATAATTATGATGAAGCTTCACATCTAAAGGAGCTTCAAGTTTATTTGTCTCAGGGACTTGAAAAGGAGAATCCAGACGGCTCTTTTGATCTTTTGGAATGGTGGAAGCAAAGAGAAAAAAATTTCCCGGTTCTTGCAAGGATGACTCGGGATATTTTATCAATTCAAGCTGCAACTGTTGCATCGGAGAGCGCTTTCAGTCAAGCAAGACTGCAAATAGGTGATCATAGAGCGTCGATGAGGGATAGCTTGGAAAAATCGGTACTTTTTAGAGATTGGATCCGCGCGGTAAGAAGAAACTTTGGAATTGCAGAATCACAAAAGGCGATAGATGAAGCTTATGAAGAAATTATAGCGAAACTTGCGGAGGATTCGGCTTCGCCTGGAAGGAGTGATGAACAAGCTTATTTTCCACCACCACCAACACCATCTCCTCCCAACCTTGACAGATTTATGAGATTTGTTAGAGATACAATGTAGATTATGATGTAACTTATACTTTGGCACATCTTCTTTTAGTGTACTTTGTTGTGCTCATTCCATTGGGAAAAAGAAGACTAAGAAAGATATGCCATTTTTGGTAATAAAAATTATAAGACATACCCTTGAATATCTTTTTTCTCAATATTTCTCTGTCTTTACTTCGAATTATTTATAAGCTACTATATATATATATATATATATATATATATATATATATATATATATATATATATATATATATATATATATATATATATATATATATATATATATATATATAACATACAATAATACTACAAGAAAATATATACGAGAATATATATACATAACATACAACCTAAACTACAAGAAAATATATAAGTAATAACATATATACATAAGATACAATACATATAAGAGAATATATATACATAAGAGATACAATATATATACTACAACAAGATATATAACTACATAAGTTATAATATATATACATAAGACACAATATATATACTACAAGAAAATATATAAGAGAATATATATACATAACATACAATATATACTACAAGAAAATATATAAGGGAATATATATATAAATACATAACATAGAATATATACTAATTACTACAATACAATATACAATGAAATATATATTATATATACTATGCTAATAACTAGTATACTATATAAATATATTCTACACTAGTATATTATATACTATACTAAGAACTACTATACAAGATTGCCTTAAGCAAAAAAAATTACAAAAAGTCGGCCAGACCCACGAAGCCCGGCCCGTTAAGTCCAGGACCACATGGGCTTAGGCCCGTCACGGGTTGGTATCACCCATTGAGTTCACGAAGTCCGGGACCGCTAGGGCCCAGACCCACAAAGCCCAGGCCCGCGAATCCCGTTTAGGCCCGGACCCGAGACAAAATACAGCACTATGCTGACATTTTCCCGTTTATGTGTTCCTCTTGCTAACTAGGCTATTGTTTATTAGTTGATTTCTAAATTCTAATGTCAACTTTGTTCAATTTCAGTCTTTCATTTTTATCTCCCATTGATTGCGTATGCTTGATAATAAAATTCTAGCTTTTTGTTGTCATTCATGATTTTAATTTGTTTAAGTTTGAGTCTAAACATGCTGCACATGGGTTGAAAAATAGGTGGGTCATGTGTTTGCTTGGAAATATAGAGGGTTTGGGCTTTTATGACAAATTTAGCCGGGTTTGATATTAGATATGGATTAGTAAACCATCGTGATTATGGATACGGTTTCTGTGACATAGTCATGATATATAAATCCAAATTTTGGGTACATTTCATGTAACCCGATCATAATAACTTCGAATAATAAATCCTTTTAAAATAATTCGAGGCATGCCATGCCAAATAAAATCTCAAAACGCATGGCCCTCACTTAATTAACTGTAATCCTTAGAAATCGAGGCGTGCCATTTAGTTGAATTTTTCATGGCCCTCACAAAGTTGAAAGTGCGTAGTTTCTTTAGGCGCGCTATTTTTGAAATTACCTTCCTAAACTCGGGTGTGCATTTCATGTGACCCAAATTCAAAATCCCAACAACGTTAAACAAAATGTGTCTCAGACTGTGGGTGTATTTCATATGGCGTGATCCAAAGACGTGTTTTAGATGACGTTGAAATCTTCCTTTAAAAAAAAAGTGGTTTAATAAGTTAAAATATATCGTAGGCTAAAACATGTATTAAAATCAGATAATAGGCCAATTATGATAGTTTAAGAGACTATGCTAGAACCACAGAATCCGGGGGTGTCTAACACTTTCCCTCGGGTTAGAAAAATTCCTTATTCAGAATTTCTGTTTCGAAAAGGAAAGTCGAATGTTTCTCGATTTGGGATTTTAAAATAAATAGGTGATTTGGAACACCAGAAAACAAACCATTCCAAGTGGCGAATTTGAATAAAATTGAATAAATAAATTCCAATTCGGATAATGTCACTTTAATTAGAAAAACTCTCTTACACTAGCCTTCGGGATGATGTGTAAAAAGGGTGGTGTGACAGCTCTGGCGACTCTGCTGGGGAAAAGAACCCAGAATTTCTGGTTCAGAGTTTAGAATTCGAGCTTAGAATAACTGTAATAGGTTGCTTGTAATCTGATTTTTGTACATGTTTGATCATAATGTGCTAAATGCCACTTTTTACCACTTTGATATTGCGTGAATTGTATATAAACTGCTATGAAACTCTTCTTCTCTTTGAGTCTTCTAAATCATCTGGGAAGTGTGCACTTCGTGTGACTTCTTTTCTGTTTGAGTCATATCCTAATTTTAGAACGAGATTCGGACAAGTTGCAAAGACGATGAGGCTTCCGTATTCCCGATACTCTCCCTCCCCCAACCCCACCCTGCAGATCGAGCTGCCCGCTCGGGTAAGCCAGGTCTAGAACAATACACCCAGGTTTTTAGTCCTAGAATAACATAGCCTCATGCCGGATCCCTAGTAATAATGATTGTTTGCATCACGTGCATTTGACTTTGGGGACTCAACACAAGGGTTGGGTACATCTAGGATAGGTGTACCCAAATTAAAAGACAATCCTAATGCATCTTACCTGCTACTTGTGTATTTGTCTGTTTCGGCTTGCATATTTACTGGCTTCTAGAATAGGTAAAGAAAATGAAAAAAGAGGAAAAATAAAAAATTAAAAAAGAGAAGAAAAAAAGAGAGTGAGGAGTAAGTATTTGAAATATCCTGAAACTCTACCGAAATTTTAAAAAAATAGAAAAAAAGAAAATTCATTTCTAAATAAGTCATGTTTTTCTTGTTCCATCAAAACTGGCTAACTACGCGGGTCTGATTCTTACCGGATGCGAGATACGTAGGCAAACTGTAACGACCCGACCGGTTATTTTGAGCTCTAGCACGTCGTTCAGTAGTCTGAGGCCATGAACAGCTTCATTTAAGATATTATGGCTTGTACGCGTTGTTGGAAATAAGTTGCGAGAAGTTCAGAGTTGATTTGGAACGAGAATTCTCATATAGAAGCTTAAAGATGAAAGAATTATCTAGGATTAGAATTTTGAGTAAAAGATCTTGGAATCGGGATCTGAAGGTTCCAGCAGGTTCGTGTGATGATTTGGGGCATGGGCGTATGCCTAGATCAAGTTTTGGACGACCCGGGAGCATTTTGGCGCTGATTGTGGAAAGTACATTTTGAAAGAAATTTCGTAAGTTTGGGTTGAAGTACATTTCAGTGTTGTCAATGTCCGTTTGGTATTCCGAGTCTGGGAGTAGCTCCGTATTGTGATTCTGGAGTAGGGAGCACGATCGAAAGTTAATTCGGAGGTCCGTAGGTCATATTGGAGCCATTTGGCTAAAGATAGAAATTTGAAGGTTTTTGAGAAGTTTGACCGGAAGTGGACTTTTTGATATCGAGGTCGGAATTCGATTCTTAAAGTTGGAGTAGGTCCGCAATACCGAATATAACTTGTGTGAAAACACTGAGGTCAATGGGACGTAATTTGATATGTTTTAACACCGAAAATAGAAGTTTGAAGTTCTAAAGCTCATATAGCTTGGATTGGAGGTCGATTCGTGGTTTTCGTATTGTATGATATGCTTTAAGGCCTCGAGCAAGTCCCTAATGCGTTTTAGGATTAGTTGGTATGATTGGTTGGGGTTCCAGGGGCCTCAGCTGGATTTAGGGTAGTTAAAGGATCGAAATTGGGTAAAAACGATGTTGTTGGTGCTAGTAGGATCGCAATTGCTATGCCTTGGTTGCAAATGCGACCATTGCAATTGCGAGGTGCCGTTCACATTTTCGAACATGGGCAGCTAGGGGATTCTTCGCATTTGCGACAACTGGGATCGCTTTTGCGAGGCTTGAAGGGTTCGCATTTGCGAAACCCTTATCACAATTGTGAAGTGGGCCAAATCAGTTAGGGGTCGCATTTGCGATGGATGCTTCGCAATTACGAAGCTCGCATTTGCGATCTTCTTGTCGAAAATGCGACGATGGTAGGAAGGGAGCAGGATTCATATTTGCGAGGTTTTTGCCGCATTTGTGGCCCTCGTATTTACGAACCTGGTGTCGCATATACGACATCAGAGGCCTGTGACCAGCTATTAATTTTGAGATCTAGACCATTTAGCTCATTATCTTCATCCTCTTAGGTGATTTTTGGAGCTTTTGGGAGAGGGTCTTCACCTAGCACTTTGAGGTAAGTATTTTCTACAACAACATGAGTTAAATACATGGATTATGGGTAGATTAACATGTGAAAATTAAGGAAAATCAAGGAGTTTAGATGAAAACCTAGAAAATGGATGTTCTTGGAATTTGACCATGATTTTTGGGTATGAAATTGAGAGTAAATCATGTATTTGAGTTCGTGAGGTTTTAGGTAAACTTATTCTTCGAAAATTTTAGAAATTTGGGCACGTGAGCCCGAGGGCATTTTCGTTAACTTTTTGATCGGGGTTAGGAATTGTTATAAATTGGATTGTAATGAATAATTGAATGTCTCTCCCGTCTTCAAAAAACAAGCAATGAAGACAACTCTCACCTTCGATTGATAGATGAAGAGCCCCGCCAAACCAATGAAAGTTGAGAAAGATTTGGTATATTAAAGGATCAGTATCATTATTGTCTAGCTTTGGAGCGTTGTTCATCAATTAGAGTCTTCGGAAGGGCGTGGAATGCCGGTTATGGATCTTCGGAGCGAGGTGAGTCTCCTTTCTAACCTTGTAAGAGGGAATTGTCCTCATAGGTGAGTTAATTGGTTTTGTGCTCCTATTTGTGGGGGCTACGTACGCATGAGGTGACGAGAGTCCATGCATAGCTACTTTTATGCTATTGTCCGAGTAGTCTAGGACCCAAAAGCATGGTATACTTGGATTAATTATAAACTTTTCGACATTTGAATTGCTTAAATTACCTTGAGATTAGTAAATGAATTTCCATAAAATATTAAACTTCATTTTCAAAAGTCATTAAAAGAGAATTGGCTTTTTTATGGATAACTGTTTTTCGTTGAGTGCTTGATTGACTGTTTGTTTGTTTGTTTAATTTTGGAACGGGCCGAATGCCTCGGCAGATTAAATCGATGCATCTATAGGCGCGCCGTCGACCCTCGGCATGATTTGCGCATGCTTGTATTGCTGCTTTGAACTTATTAAAGTTGTTATTGCCTCTTCATGGCTTGAGAATGTTTGGAAAATAATGAAAATAAGAGAATTTTTGGAAATTTTCTATATAAGGGAATAATTGTTTACTTGTTTCCTTCTATTTGGTAAAAATTATGTTTGTGGATATTCACGATTTAATGTATTATTGACATAATTATTGGACCACTAGTAAGTGTCAAAATTGACCATCTCGTCTCTGCTTCTTCGAGATTAGATGGGATACTCATTGAGTACACGTTATTTTCGTACTCATACTACACGTATGTGCATTTTTGTTGCACATGTATATATAACTCTAGCGACCTACTAGGCGTAGCAACGAATGATTCTGGTACTAAGTGAGTTGCATATTCGAGGCGGCCACAACTAGTATAGTCACTTCCAGTATATTGTATTTAATTCCTGTCCACTGTATTCCTTTATATTTTATTTCTTTATCAGTAGATGCTCATGGACTTGTGATATCGGGTTCTGGGATGGTTTTGAAATATTTTGTACTGATTGCTTATTATTTAATTTAAATTGAAGCATTAATCTTTTTATTTATGAAAAATCAAAGGAAAAATCTTGGTTTTCAAGATTGTTAAAAATGAGAACTTCATCAAGTAATTTGATTGGCTTCCCTGAAAGGAGTGTCCTGCGCCATCGCGACTCTTAGTGGATTTTGGATCGTGACACAAACCTCATCAGTTCCGACCACCATTTTCAAAAAATTCAAAAATATTGTCCTTTACTTCATTCTTTAGAAAGTCTTTCTTTTAGACCTAAAGTTTTAAAAAAATACAAAAAAAATTTCTACTAATTTTTCTCAAAATCAAAAAAAAAATTCATTCTTCTTTCGAAAATTTAAAAGAAAATTCAAGATTCAAAAACATTTTCTCTTTTCTTTAGAAGTATTTCTTTCAAAAAATTCAAAAAAAAAAAAATCTTTCTTCTTTAGAAGTGTTTCTTTCAAACCCTTCGTATTGATCCATCATATACGTGAGAAGTGATGTTGTTCAATAATTACCTAAATATGCACTCTCTCCCGAGTAATACACATTTAAAAGGCACAGTTAGTTAAGGGCCTTCAATGAACAACAATAATAATAGTTGAACAAATAGAAAAGTACTACAACAAATCTATATTAACATAATAAGAAAATCATCATCCAATAGGTTCCATCAAAACCCTAGATTAAGAGTTTAGCTAATCATACTCATAGTAACAATATCCAAAGTATTTTGCATAATTGAATTACAAAGTAAGGATAAAGGGATGTAGAAATCGATGATTCTAACTCCCAACAGTTGTTCCACCAACTATCCTTGATTCCGGTTGCAAAATCTTTCAAAGTGCTGTTTTTAGGTCGATTTATATGTATAGGACAAGACCTAAACGTGTAGGTCAAATGCTAGTCAAATCGGGAGACGAATTAAGTCTTCAAAACTCGGAATGGACCTCGATCCAAACCTGGTTTCGCCAGGCATAACGCCTAGTGGACCTTGCCCCAGGCTTGGCACCGCCAAGCATACCTGGTTAAGCTTGGCCTATGCCTTGCCTCGCTAGCTACAAGCCTAGCGTCGCTAGGGATATTGCCAACTTCAAGCTTGGCATTTCCATGTTCTCTTATTCAACTGCTCCCATACACACTCTCGACTTGTAAGTATCCTTTTTTCACTACTTTCATCTCCAATTCACCTACACATAAAATGGACCCTATTGTACACAAATAAAGTGTAATTTATCATTAAAGCATATAAAATGCAAGGTGAATAATATGTTAAATCATGAATTATAGCCACACATCAGTAATTGATAGTGGTAAGCAATGCTAGTTATAGTTGAGGATGATATTGGTGGGAAACATTAGTTATTATGGTATGTGGTGGTTGTAATTAAGGATGATGGTGGTAGGTCATAATAATTGATAATGGTTGGCAATAGTGGTGAGAGTTGAGAATGATGGTAGGTAATGATATATAATTAATAATGATAGGTGGTGGAGACGATTAGTGATAAATAAAGATGATAACATCTTAATTAAATTAACACTTTATTGTAAAACTTAATCGTTCGTATTTATTAAGACTCATTAAATGGAATTAAAATAAGAAAAATAAAGAAACTTAATGATTAAGATCTATTCAGAACTAAAGAACAAATGACCTTAAAAACTTGCATGACTTAATGTCATAGTCATAATAAACAAAAATTCTAGTTTTGGTTTTTACTATGTATTTTTGCCCGAAAAGCATTAAATATATATAAAAGAAATAATTTTTGAATAGGTGTAGTAGAATTGTGAAGCTGAACACACAATTTAAATCTTAAATCTGTCTTTAATTGTCGTATCTTCAAATCAAAATCTTTTTGACTTCTTTACTTAAAAGGAGTGTTATAAAATAATATAAAGACAAGAACAATAATACAAGAACAAGAGCAATAGAGAGAATAGAGAGAGAGGAGTATTCTTATTGATACTTTGGGGATTGTTAGGGATGATTTATAATGGTAGAAGACCCCTTTATTTATAGGGAGGTAGTGACTTAGCTACCAAGAATAAAACTCTAGAATCTCTCTAATTATAGACGTTCACCTTAAATAGAAGTCTACTTATAACACTCCCCCTTGAATGTCTATTCAACAATGTATCTCGTTAAAACCTTAAAACCAAAACCCAATGGGAAAAATTAAAGAGAAGGAAAAAAAGTACACATGTTTGAATATGCGCCTATTGGTTGCCTCGTTAAAAACCTCGCAAGGAAAACCCAGTTGGGACAAAACCTTGTAAGGGAAAAAGAGTGCAACGCGCATTAACTCCCCCTGATGAGAACATCAATTTATATCCTTGAGCATTTGCATTCCAATATTGTGCACCATCTTCAAAACAATCTTTGATATATGTTTGATAAATAAATCAACCATATTGACTTGAATAAATATTCCGCACCTTGAAATCATCATTCTTGATAGATATGAACATCTTCGTATAATGTCGTGGAATGACTCTTCAATATCTCCATAGATGTATTCTCGATGCCATCATGCTTATACTTATAGCAAGATACATATGTACACAAATTGTACTTAGGATGTGGTACTTCAGGACCAAGAATTGCATATGCTTCAAGCAACTTAAATCTTTCAAGTTAAGTCATGTATGTCACATAATAGACTTTAGATGCATATCAAGTTTTCACGTCATCCTAAACAAATAAGATATCGAAAACTGATTATACATACCTTTGACTTTTATACTCTCAAGTATTTGAACTGCATGTCCAAATCTACATGTCTTTCACATGGAATCAAGTATTTGTCTATACGCTTTAAGCGTATCAAAGACTTTGTCCTTCTGGGACTTAATATGAGTATTTGTAGTGAGAATATAGTTACTTTCTTTGGGTCAGCAAATGCACATAACATGCTTTGCAATATGTTGCAATTGAATTATCCCTTTTATGAACTTCAGGTTCATATCATGATATTCGGGGATTTACATATACAAATGATAATTCTTCCCATGTAACCTTTTCTCAAGTGTTTATCATGTCTCCCCCTCATGTTAGAAAAGCTAACTTGTTTCCTCAACTTTGGGAAATCATCTTTGTGCATTATCATGTCAATATACACGGCACATTAATAATTAGATGAAATTATTTGGTTCCTGACCCTGAACCACTTGTGAGGTGAGAATATAATATACTCTTGTATACAACGTATATCAAACTGATATATATAACTTTGTTCTCATAAGAAACAGTTTAGCTATTAAGTGGAAGCACTCAATAATTATCTTGCTAAACCAACTTTGATATAAACCAACTTATCAAGATGAACTATCTTGAGTAGAAAATCTGGAAATTATGCTCGAAGTTAGATTACTGAGCAATTTACCTCGCAAGCACCGGCCAGGCTGCGGGTTAATAACAATTGCGCATGTAACCATATCATAGATGCATCATATGTGGTATACATGGCAGGTGAATGGGCCCATATTTACCTTTGATATTTCCAAAATTTATGGGCTTCAACCCGAACTCTTTAGTTGGTCAGTTCATTAATGAGAACAAGTGATACAAGAGAATTCGTAAAGAACTTTCTAGTTCTTTGATATTCACCTGTGTGAATTTGCACATCATACTTAAAATGAGATGGCTAATACGAATGCTAACTGAAAAGATTATCAATATTGGTAAAATTCAAATTTACACCATGACATGTGCACTTATCAATAAACTTCAGGTTTATTATGACATGGTTTTTTATACCAATAGATATCCACTTTATTGTGGCATTCTTTCTTTTGTGTAGTACAAACTGGAGAACAAAGCGGGTAGCTTTTCATATGCAAATTACCCCGCTACAAGTTGTAGTAATAGGAGATATCAAAGCCTTCCTTTATTTATAGTCTCAATATAATCAATCGCTTTCGCGTGTACTTTGGAAACTGAATAAGTTTCTTTGAGACTTACTACAGCACAATACTCAATTGTGTTTCTCCAACATAGTAATAATTGGCTCTTCTAGAGCTCTCAATTAATTTTGTACTACCACAGATTCATCAACATCCATGTGGTGAATATCTTTCTTAAAGAGAAAGTTATACCATTATGGTCATGTCAAACTTATATGCAAGATATGTTTCTTGCATTATCGTTGTCCTTTAATAGTCATATTTCCAAAATACTTTGGCGTACAATAGGTACGTGACCAACGATCATTCATGCTATATATCATCTCAAACCTCCTTCTAGGGGTGAGTGTGGTATCATCTCAAACCTCCTTCTAGGGGTGAGTGTGGTATATTTAATACCAATTTCATGTTCATATTCTTCCAATAATGAATATGTATTCGTGAATCAGATGTTGTCACATTCACTTCGGGGATATGTGATTTTGTTATCCTTTTCAAATCTATAAATGCGTCAGGCATTTGATTTGCTATTCTTTTCAAATGGATAATCTTTTGTGCCTCTTTCACAAATAGAGGTATGTGGATCAAGATGAGATAATGATGCATTTTTCCACAAAATTTCCCGTTTGGTTTCACCAACTTCTCCCCCTAATTTTGGGAAAAGTGTCTCATCAAATTGACAGTCTGCAAATCGTGCAGTGAACAAATCTCTTGTCAATGTTTCGAGGTAGCGAATAATGGAGGGCGATTCAACCTCAACATATATTCCTAACCTTCTTTGCAGACCCATTTTGGTGCGGGATGGCGGTGCTACAGGCACATATACTGCGCATCCAAAGATTCTTAAATGGGATATATTGGGTCCATGACCCAAAACCAATTGCAACGGGGAATATTTGTGTCAATTCGTCAGTCAGAGACGAACTAGCATTGCTGTATGCAAAATGGCGTGTCCCCAAACCGAAGTGGGCAGCCGACGAACTAGTATTGCTGCATGCAAAATGGCGTGACCCCAAACCAAAGTGGGCAGCCGACGAACTAGCATTGCTGCATGCAAAATGGCGTGACTCCAAACCGAAGTGGGCAGCCGACGAACTAGTATTGCTGCATGCAAAATGGCGTGAACCCAAACCGAAATGGACAGCCTCGTTTTCATGAAGAATTCAAGATTATTCTCATCTATTGTCTCAATATGATATCCATTTTGAATGATATCTTTAAAACTCAACAAGTTCCTTTTAGACTTGGAGGAGAACATTGCGATTGATATCATTAAAACTCAACAAGTTCCTCTTTAGACTTGGAGGAGAACATTGCATTCTCTATGATAAACATCGTGCCTTTGGGCAGAGTTAGAGTTGCTCTTCAGGAGCCTTCAATCAATTTAATTCCCATGGTTTGACATACAAAAGAAATACATGCACATAATAATAAACAAGTTCAATTCGTTTGTGTCACATAATATTTTCAGAATCTGCTGATGTCAGTTGACTAAATAAATCAGATAGTCGATTATATGTTTTTCATAATCGATTACTATGCAGTTTGAAAATTTCAGTTTAAGCATTTTCTTAAAACAATCGATTGTTAAACACACACAATCGATTGTTGAACATTGACAATCGATTGTTAAACACAGACAATCGATTGTTGACAATTTTTGAAAAATTCCAGATCACACTGTTTTAAGACAATCGATTGTTAAACATAGACAATCGATTGTTGACAATTTTTAAAAAATCCCGATCACACTGTTTTAAGACAATCGATTGTTAAACATAGACAATTGATTGTTGACTATTTTTGAAAAATTCCAGATCACACTGTTTTAAGACAATCGTTTGTTAAACATAGACAATCGATTGTTGACTATTTTTGAAAAACTCGAGCACTGTCTTACGACAATCGATTGTTAAACATAGACAATCGATTGTTAAACATAGACAATCGATTGTGTAACATTGACAATCGATTGTTGACCATTGACAATCGATTATTTTGCTATTTTGAAAAATTCCAGATCACTGTTTTAAGACAATCGATTGTTAAACATAGACAATCGATTGTTGACTATTTTGAAAAAATTCTAGATCACACTGTCTCACGTCAATCGATTGTTAGACATAGACAATCGATTGTTGGACATTGACAATCGATTGTTGAACATTGACAATCGATTGTTTTGCAGTTTTAATGCGAAATATTAGATAATCGACTAACTGTTAGGTTAGTCGATTACCTCTACTTGAAAATAAAAATATTATTGAAATTTGAGCATGTAGAAACATTCTAACGAACTAATACTAACATTATATCATGAACTAACTAATACGAGCTGATACTAATGAATATTAGTCTATTCACTAACTATTACAAATAAGTGAAATAAAATCAAACAGTTCCATCTTCCTTCATCAAGGTGATGGTGCAAGAGAATCAAGGCCATTGGCACAGTTTCAAACCTTCATTAAGGTGATGGCGCAAGAAAAACGAGGCCTTAGCATAGTTTCAAACCTTCATCAAGGTGATGGCGCAAGAAAATCAAGGCCTTAACATAGTTTCAAACCTTCATCAAGGTGATGGCGCAAGAAAATCAAGGCCTTAGCATAGTCTTGGGTGGATGCATTATTTCTGTCTTTGATGGCGTCTCTAGGACCCATTGCATCCAAATGGATTTCAGCATTCAACACCCATGTCATATAGTTCTTGCCCGAAATTTCTAGGGCAACGAACTTTCCTTTTATAATGTCAGACATGAAACAAAATTACATCAAGAGCGTGTTCATACTTACGGGCTCTATTACAATTATCACATTCACTTCAGGGAATGGATCATAATCATCTGTATGTGCTATACACAATCTCATGTCAAATATTAGTTTCATAAAGTGAAAGATTATTTTGAGAATCCTTATTGTTCTCATTACAATAATGACGATTATAATTTCGTCTATTGCCACGTCCACATCCATTGATACCTTCACGGTAATAATTTTTTTGTCTTCTTTCAGACTTATCACATACTGCTACCACATTCTCTAAAGGGAATGGAGCAAATTCAATTGGATGGATTTTGTCTTCTTTCAGACTTATCACATACTGCTACCATATTCTCTAAAGGGAATGGAGCAAATTCAATTGGACGGATTTTGTCTTTGTTTGTATATGAAATCAAATCGTAGAATTTCAAGAATTTGAAAGGGAAAAATAAAATACTTACCTTTAAGGTATACCAATAAATGTTGTGATATCGAATATACCTCTTGAGTTTTCATCCCGTTGCATTATTTTATGATGATACCATCTCTTCTATTTTCCGTATAGAAATTCTACCGCGTTATCCCGCGAAATAAGGAGATGATTTTACAGCACATGAGAAAAAAAAATCAACTTGTTTCCTGTACGCAAAATTACTAAGTCCTACAAACCCATATTTCTAATGCTTGCTCCCAGAGTTTAATGACCCCAATTATGAACAAGTTGTGTGTCTTTGATGGAAAGCTGCAGACAAGGAAACAACACATATTATATATTTTAATCGAACGTAAAATCGATACTTATCTCTTGAAGCGTGACCCGGATAATGCCCGGAATTAGCGAAATTCGTGGGGGCGAATTTCTCCTTAATCTTCTCAAAGTGTTTCTTGAGACGGTAGAGTCTCGTGCTGATAACATGTTATAAAATAATATAAAGACAATAACAATAATACAAGAACAAGAGCAATAGAGCGAATAGAGAGAGAGGAGTATTCTTATTGATACTTTGGGGATTGTTAGGGATGATTTATAATGGTAGAAGACCCCTTTATTAATAGGGAGGTAGTGACGTAGCTACCAAGAATAAAACTCTAGAATCTCTCTAATTATAGACATTCACCTTAAATAGAAGTCTATTTATAACAAGGAGGATGTATTCATAATGTACGTATATTACATAGCAAACTTGTTACGTAAGTAGCAAGCACTTGTTCATTGTATACTGACTATACTATCCCTTTGGTCAAAAGTCAAGCTTCACGTTTCCAAACCAAATGGAGATACGAAAATTCTGGATGTTTAATACCAATGACTTTCTTTACTGACAACCTACTCTCTTTTACAAGGATAATTTCACGACTTTTGTACTCCTAAATGCAAAACACGTTGCTCTAGAGAACTTAAAATGCTTATTGGACTGAGGATAAAGTTAAACATCCAACTATTACCTTAAATTAATTAGCTAATCGCACTTTAAATACGATTGTTTATACATTTCAGATATGTAAAGTTCATTTAAAAAATGAAAAAGGGAAAATGTCTCTAACCTATTCAAATTAGTTTTAAAATACCCTTCATTAATCCATTGGTCCAGCATCGCCCTTATATTATTGTTTTTTTGCACAAAAATACCCGTAAAACTAATAGAAAAATATTATAATTTTTTTGTTGATGATATGGTAGTGTGTGATTAATTCAGATGCACCTTGATGTGAATTAAATTAGTGAAAAAACATAACTGGACACTAAAAAAATCATAATTGTATGTGCAATAGTTAATTGTCATTCCATGGCAACTGAATATTAATCCAGCATAGCAAATTTAATAAAAATCCCAAAAAATCAAGTTGGCCTAGACAACATTTTTTCCAAGGGTAACCTTTTAATAGGTTTTTATTATACGTAAGGGCCTTACTTTTTGAGTACGATTTCGGACGTCTCTGAGTCATTTTTAGGGTGGTCGTAGCCTTTCGTATTCGGGCACTACCTGATAATCTTGGTGCCTATGGGGTTCGGTAGCCCGGACCATTGATCTCATCCAAGTCACACCTCTATTACAGGTTATGAAACGGTAGATACAATAGTAATACCTAACAAGGAGTCCAGATCGAATTCCACAGGGAGCTATACGTGGGATTTATGAGTATAGATGCAATGTATGAGTATCAACTATCTCAATTTACACTTTCACAAATTGGTGTTTGCTCTATGTCTATTTTAATTTAAGATCGCAAGATTAAGAAATGAAACTAAGAAATTATTTTTGTTTTTCAAGTTCTGTAAAAAGTCTAGGGCTTTGACCATTACCTAGGTGTTTGCCTAATGGGATATAAACCTTAATGCTTGTTTTATTGATCGGGGTGTATTACAGCTATGAACACTCAATTACCCACCCAATACCTCTCGACAGAGAGTGATTTTTCCCAACTTGGCTTCCTCAAGTCCAAATAGGTATTGCATAAAACGGTTGATAAAAGCTCAAATCGGGTTATCACTATATCTAGGTTGAACCCTTTAATTAGAATTATCAATTTCTCAATTGACCTAATTTCATATTAACCAAGTTTTCCTGGACTAAGTCTGTCTTTCTCAAGTAGAGACTAAGTCAAAAAGGCATTAACTAATGTTTACAACCCTTGATTAAACAAATGAAAGCATGAACAAGACTATATAATAAACACTCAATCGTAAACAAGCGCTAAATCAAACACCCATAAGATTTACACACTAGGGTTGGGTCACAACTCTGTAAAAGTCTAGCTACTCATGCTTGAAATTAAAGAAATAGAAGAGATACTAATTAAACTCATATTGTATATTCAAAATGACAAAATTTATGTTAAAATAACTCAAAAGATGAAAAACTACTAGAAGAAGTAAGGAGACACTACTACTATAGTTGCTGATGTCAAAAGTTGATATAAAAATATGAAACTCATCTATTTATAAATGGCAGGAAATTTTGAACAAAAATATCATTTCGGAGGTTTTGCGGCCGCACAATTCCATCTGCGGTCCGTACTTTTCTTACGCTTGACAGTATTGGAACTCTGCGGCCACACAATTCTGGACAGTGACTGAAAATAATATTTTCCCATTTTCGATCCTATGGCCCTTAAGGAAAAAAGATGCTTTGTGCACCTTGCTCTTCTACGGTTCACACAATTGTAACTGTGGCTGCATAGCTCTAATTCCGCGGCCACACTTTTGATGCTCTTCAAATGCAGACTCTCTAAACTTTTCTCCTGACCCAACTTTTGAAGAAACACAATTTACGTGCAAACCGCACTTTCCAACTTTTTCTATTGGCCTTTCCTTCATATCCTGTGGCCGGAGATGATAATCTGTCGTCCGTACTTCCGAGCTAGGTGTGAAGCTTGGGACTTTAATGAATCTTCACAGATGCAGAGTCTTAGCTGCAAAAGCGGGACCAGAGAAGTGGAAATATGACCACATGTGCAGTTTGACTGGCAAAAAAAGGCAAAATCGAGGGTTTGTGTTCTTTATTTTTAGACTTGGGAGCTCGAAAACTGGTGATTCTTTAAGGGAAGAGAGTGCTTTGGCGTAACGATTCCTTACTCATTTTTTATAGTATTTTATTAACCTAATGTTGTTTTCTGCATTTAATTTCGGATTGGGATTGAAATGTTGGGAAAATGGGGAAAAATTTCCCCAACCAAATTTCTAAGCTTTGATTGGCATTTAGACATCGAATTTGGATAATTTTGGTAGAAGTGAACTCGTGAGCTAATGAGTGTTCTAACTTTTACCCGATTTCGAGATGTGGGCTTGGGGAGGTTTTCGGGCGATTTTCAAATTTCTTGCTTTAGCTTTGATTTAGTTAGCTAGATTAGTTTCTTTTAGCTATATTTATGATATTTAATTGGTTTTGGATAGATTTGGACCATTCTGAGCCGGATATTCGTGGAAAGAGCACTGTGACAGATTGATTTGAGCTTCATTCGAGGTATGTAGTCTGCCTAACCTTGTATTGGAAAACTCCCCTTAGGATTTGGTACAATTTTTATATCTGAGCGCCGTGTATGTAAAGTGACTAGTACGTAAACGGGCTATTTGATGTAAAGCTCCATTTTCACTAAGTCATAACATCTTTCTCCTTATTTGAACTACACTAGCATATGTAATTATACTGTTTGGTATAGAATTGCAAGCCTACATATTTTAACTGCCTATCTGAACTCTGTGCAGCACGTTTAGTGAAATTGCTTGCTTCCTTTCACTTTCACTTAGTCTAAGCTATATGTTTCTTGCTGTAACTATAATATTATGTTGGTTGAGGTGCATATTTACTTTGGGACTTTAGAACAGTATTCCAAGAGATCCCCCTGTACTGAATTTTTGTTTTGGGACTACGAAACGGTTTTCCGAGAGACCCCCCCTACTCTGCATTATACTTTGGGAATACGGAACGGTATTTCGGGAGATCCCCTTGCTCTGCATATTTACTTTGGGACTACCGAACGGTATTCCGGAAGATCCCCCTGCACACTTATGTTTGGGACTACAAGACAGTATCTCGGGAGATCTTTTGTTGTTATGTCTATGTTCTTATTTGTTGACTTTCTATGATTCTAGTCCTGTTATATCTATGCACTTATTTTATGGCAATATTTTATTCTGTCTTATTTCATTATATTTGTACTAGTAGGGCCCTGACCTAATCTCGTCACTGATCGAGGTTAGGCTTGTCACTTACTGGGTACCATTGTGGTGTACTCATGCTCTTTCATACACATGTTTTTCGTGTGCAGATCTAGGTTCATATTACTAGCCTCATCCTTAGTTGCATTCGATGCTTCTTATTAGAGACTTCAAGAGTACACAACAGATTTAAGGATCTGCCCGCACCCGCAGATCCGTGGAGTCCACCTCCATCCCCTATGTTCATTTTCCCTCTTTCTATAGAAATGATATATACAACAACTAAGATGTCTTAGTATCTTGTGACTTACGGTATTCTGGGTTTTTGAAATTGTTTGCTACATTTCATATGTGATAATTTTGTATGCCGAGTGGCATCCAGTTGCTTATTAGATAATTGTTACTGTTAGTAGTTAATGTTCATGCTTTTATTTCATTTTCGCAAAGTGTTAGGCTCACCTAGTTGTAGTGACTAGGTGTCGTAACAACAACTCATGAAGGGAGAAATTGGGTCGTGACACTTTATAGGTGACACCATACTTGGTGAGTATTATGTTGAAAGCTTTGTTGCAAAAATACGGGCCCCCATCACTTATGATAGCGCACGATCTACAAAACCTTGTGAAAATATTCTTCTTCAAGAACACCTCCACATTTCTCTCCTCGTTGTTTGGTAGAGTAACGGCATCAACCCATTTGGACACATAATCATCTGCGGCCAAGATGTATGTTTCCACAAGAATTCACAAAAGGACCCATGAAGTCAATACCCCACACATCGAAAATATCAATCTCCAAAATGGTGGTGAGGGGCATTTCATTTTTCTTTGAGATTACACTAGCCCTTTGACATGCATCACAATGCTTGACTTGATCACTTGCATCCTGTTAAAGAATGGGCCAATAGAAACCGCAACTTAGCACTTTGGCCGCCATTCTCGCTCCCATGGTTACCACCATACGACGAAGAATGACAAAGCCCAAGAATTTCACATTGCTCGTCCTCCGCTACACATATTCTAATCACTCAATCCGCACAAATCCGGAAAAGGTGCGGTTCATCCCAATAATAGTCTCAACAATCCCGTTTGAGCTTCTTCCTTTGGTTTGAAGAGAACTTATCCGAGATGATACCACTCACAAGAAAATTTGCTAGATCTGCAAACCATGGCACCTTTTTCATTGAAATAACCAAAATTTTCTCATCGGGGAACGAGTCATTGATTTTAAGGCCATCATGCAGCCTCCCCCCTCCTCCAAACGATACAAGTAGTCCGCCATTTGGTTTTCACTTCCTTTTCGATCTTGGATATCGATATCAAAATCATGCATCAAACGTAACCATCTCATCAATCTTGCTTTTGAGTCTCTTTTGCTCATAAGATAACAAAATGCCACATGATCCGTGTGGACAATCACCTTTTCACCTATCAAGTATGGGCGGAACTTCTCAATAGCAAACACAATGGCAAGGAGCTCTTTCTACATAATGATATAGTTTAATTTGACACTATTCATGGTCTTACTGGCATAGTAGACCGAATGAATAATCTAGTTGATGTGTTTCCCTTAAACAACCTCTACAGCAACTTTCATCGCACATGCTCTCAAAAGGAACACTCCAATTTAGAGCGGTGATGATGGGAATAGTAGTAAACTTGAACTTTAGCAATCAAAAGGCTCTCATTCAATCATCATTGAAGTGTAACTTAGCATCTTTTTCCAAAACTTTGCATAATGGGTTCACCACATTAGAGAAATCCTTGATGAAATGCCGGTAAAACCCCGAGTGGCCAAAGAAACTTCGCATACCTTTCGCCAAAGTTGGAGGTGGAAGTTTAGAGATCACCTCAATATGTGCTTTGTCGACTTAAAATTCCATTCTTTGTGGTTCTTGTGGCCAAGTAAAATTCCTTCCTCGACAATGAAATGACATTTCTCCCAATTGGATACTAAAATTGTTTCTTCACATCTTGCCAACACTTTATCCAAGTTCTCTAGACAATCATCAAAAGAATTCCCAACCAACAAGAAGTCATCCATGAAGACTTCAAAGTAATCCTCCACCATGTCTATGAAGATATCCATCATACACCTTTGAAAAGTCGTCGGTGCATTGCACAACCCAAATGGCATTTGCTTGAACGCAAAAGTACCATAAGGACATGTAAATGTAGTTTTATCTTGACCCTTCGGAGCAATAAGAATTTGGTTGTAGCCGGAATACCCATCAAGGAAATAATAGAAAGCATGACCGGACAATCTATCAAGCATTTGATCTAGGAAGGGAAGTGGAAAATGGTCATTCCTTGAGACTTTGTCGAGCTTATGATAGTCCATAAACACTCTCCACCTGGTCACCGTTCTTGTAGGAATCAACTCATTCTTATAATTGGTGACCACCATCATGCCTGCTTTTCTCTGGGACATATTGAACCAGAGAAGTCCTCGAACTATCTGAAATGGGATAGACAACCCCGACATCCAACCACTTGACGATCTTCTTTTTGACAACCTCTTGCATGGCTTCATTGAGTTTCCTTTTTTGTTCAATTTATGGTTTATCACCTTCCTCCAAGTTAATCTTGTGCATGTAAAATTCGGGGCTTATCCCTCGAATATCTGCCAATGTCCATCCAATTGCTTTCTTTATCTTCCTCTTTTGTAGCACCTCCAATCTGCAGTCTATCTGAACGTCCACCAAACAAGAGAAAATAATAACGAGTAAAGTAGAAAAAGGTCTAAGAAATTTATTCCGAAGATGTGGAGAAAATAGCTTCAACTCCAAGATAGGAGGCACTTCAATTAAAGTCTTTGTAGGAGGATTTGTCCTATTTTTAATATCCAAGGACAATTTGCGGGGTGCATAAGTTTACGACTCCATTTCTTTCAAAGAATTCACGCATTCCATGAAGCCCTCCCTCTCTTCATCATCAATTTTGAGCAAGACGGTCGCCAATGTATCATCAATATTTATCACAACACTTGTTTCGTCCACAATCACATTCGTCACCAAGTCCACGAAAGAGCACACCTCATTGCTATTGGGTTGCTTCATGGACATACATGGAAAATCACTTTGTCATTAATATCGATGCGCACTTCATCATTTTCTTGCACCACATTGTTCGGGGTCTCATCTTATTGTACCACATGCTCATCATCCATAAGTTTCCTTTTACTAAAGGTGGGTGCGTTCCCACCTTTTTCACTCCTAGTAGTAACGCCCATGGCATGTCCTGTGTTGTTCCCACCCTTTGGGTTCACCACCTTGTCACTTGGTAGTGCCCCATTAGGATTAGTATTTAGATCTTGAGAGATTTTCCCCATTTGAAGTATTATGGGAGGCAAGTTGGGCATCAGAATTGGCATTCTTCTCCATCATTTCTTTTAATATACTCCCAATTCGTCCATCTCATTGTTAGAAGAACTTGGATAATGGGAAGGATAAGGAGGCAGGTTGCTCAGTTGTTGATATAGTGGGGGCCTTTGAAATCCCAACCCTCGAGTACCTAGGTTATTGTTCCATCCCCTTGATTGTTACCTCCCCAATATCCTTGGTTTTTTCCATTCAAATTACCTTGGTTATTTCCACCACTCCACTTTCTTTAATTGTTGTTATTATTCTAATTCCCTTAATTGTTGCCTCCACTCCAATTACCTTGGTTATTATAATTCCATGATCACCTTGAGGTCACCATTGTTGTTGATTTGGGCCTTGAGAGTTGTTTCTTTTCCTTTGAAAGTTGTTCACATATTGCACTTCCACCTCTTGTTCTTTGTAAGATTCATCTTGGTCAAACCAACTATCTTCTTGCACATAATTCTCCACTTGGTTTTGCACTTGCAGACCCTTGGTCCTTCTTTTGTTCACCATCATACTTACTCCCTCCATGGTATTGACTTGCTTAGGACTTTGCACTTGTTGAAGTTGAGCCTTGGCTAATTGATTTATTTTGGTGGTCAACTTGGCAATGACTTGCCCATGATCATGCAATTCTTTATGGAGATGAATCATATTTGGATCACCTTGAGGAACATTTTCCCTACTTTTCCATGCAAATGAAGTGTCCACTATTTTATCTAAAATCTCACAAGCTTCAGCATACGACGTTGTCATGAATTTTCCACCGGTAAATTGATTTACCACGCACTGATTGGTCGTATTAATCCCCCGATTGAAAGTTTATTGGATCATAGCCTATATCATGTCATTATTTGGGAAACTCTTTGACCATTGTCCTATACCGCTCCCATATCTTATGTAACGGCTCATTGGGCTCTGGTTTGAATGCTAGAATCTCATCTCTATGAGTAGCCATATGCTCGAGAAAAAAGAACTTGGAAATAAATTTATCTGCCAACTTATCCCACGTATGGATGGAATGATTTAGAAATCTTTATAATCAATCCAAGGATTCCCTCGTAGAGAGAACGAAAATAGCCTTAAAATTATATCATCCTTCAAGAATTTGTATGCATTTTTACTTGGAGCCCAATAAAGAATCCCCGTTACTCTTGCAATGAGAGAATTACATTTGTGATTTGAAAGTTTCTCGCTCTAATGCGGGACGGGATTATAGAACTTCATTCGATGACAGCCGGTGTGGAGCCGATCTTGGTGGAGGTAGGGGTGGAACTGGTACATTCTCTTGAGGCGCACGACCTCTTATGTTTGCTTGAGGTTCAAGAGGAACCTCTTCAACTTGGTCAACTTCAATGTCCTTATCCCCCAAAGGCATGTTTACGAGTTGATCTTTGTTGTTTGATATTATGGTACCTACAACTTATTCACAAAAAAATAGTAACAAGGATGGAAAAGAAGACAATTCACACACAAAATCAAATATACAGTACCCAACAAGGAGTCAGTGTCAAATTTAACAGGGAGATATACATGGGATTGAGGAGTATAGATTGCAGTGTATTAGTATGAATTATCTATATTTACTCTTCCACAAATTGGTATTTTTTCTGTGTCTATTTTAATCTAAGATTGCAAGATTAAGAAATGAAACTAAAAATTGTTTTTCAAGTTTTGTAAAAAGCCTAGGGCTATGACCATCACAGGGTGTTTTCCTAATGAGATATAATCCTTAATGCTTGTTTTGGTCGGGGTGTATCATAGCTATCAACACTCAGTTACCTACTTAATACCTCTCGGTCAGAGTGATTTTTTCCAATTAGGTTTTCTCAAGTTTAAATAGGTATTGCACAAAACGGTTGATAAAAGCTCAAGTCGGGTTATTACTATCTCTAGTTTGAACTCTTTAATTGGGCTTATCAATTTCTCAATTAATCCAATTTCTTGTTAGCCAAGTTTTCCTAGACTAAGTTTCTCTTTATCAAGTAGACACTAAGTCAAATAGACATGAACTAATATTTTCAATGATTAAGTCCACAAATTAAAGTATGAAAAAGGCTAAATAATATACACCAACCATAAACAAGCACTAAATTAAACACCCATAAAGTTTACACACTAGAGTTGGATCATAACACTAGTAAAAGCCTAACTACTCATACTTGAAATTAAGGAAATAGAAGAAGAAATGCTAATTAAACTCATTTTGTAAATTCAAAATGACAAAATCTATATGTCAAAAGTTGACCTAAGAATATGAAACTCATCTTTTTATACAGGGTTGTAAATTTTGGACAAAAATGACCCTTTCAAATGTTCTGCGGCCGCAAATTACCATGTGCGGTATGCACGTTTCTTCAGCTTGACAGAATTGTGCGGTGTAATTTAATAAGGATCACAGTTGATTCCTTAATTTGTGGGTTTGGGTTTATTTCAAAACAAAATACTATAACAGTAAATACATTTGATATTTTGAAATAAATCGAAAGTGGTGATATATTAATAATAATCTTAATTAAGTGTTGTAACCCGACCCACCTATTTCATTGTAACCTGTATTTTATAATCAACAATACCCCCACCTCAATTCTTTTCTTCTTCTTCTCCTTCTCCTTCATACGAAAAGGTTGTGAGTTCGACTCACCCCAAAAGTAAGGTTGGAAGTTCTTGGAAGAAAGGATGTCGATAGTCATTTAGAAACGATCCACCTACCTTAAAGTACGAGTAAAGTTTACGTACACACTACCCTTACCAGACCCAACTAGTTGGATTATACTGAATTTGTTGTTGTTGTTCTTCTTCTTCACCGAAATTTAAAACTTTTTGTCATGAAGAAATCCAAAAACCAAGAAAACGGGAGTAAAAAAAATTTACAACATTGTTGGCTAAAAAATTGGAATAAAAAACAATTATTAAGGCAAAACATTTTCATTTTGGATTAGTATGATAGGATACTTAAGCTGAAATATCACTCTTTATGATTTGTGTAAACAAATATAATGGTTCTTGAGTCTAGCTTACGAATTCGAGACACGAATAATGATGTAATGATATTACTCCATCATTTCATCCATGATGACCGATCAAATCGCGGGGTATGCAGATTCGAAAGAATATATCCAGTGTTTTAGAATAATTTTATTTATGTGGAAGAGTTGAGCGAGCCTGAAAAGCAAGTTTAGATAAACTTAAATATACATTTCAAAACATAGATATTATGTAGTGTTCTTGGTTTTTGCATATCTTGTTGACAAAAAACCTTAGCTCAGGAAAGATATTGTAAGAGAAAGAATAAAGGAATTGAGGATTAAATTCGGGTTCAATGAAATGCGTACGTAGGTCGGATCTATTCGTATGAGTTGGGGTATGTAATTCAGATTAGGTTAAACCTGGATACAAATGCCGCATCATTAATAAAAAAAAAATAACGAGGCCAATACTGGACCAATAGTTTAACGAATATTTTTTTTAAATCCCTCATAAATTAAGTTAAGAATAGAATTCTATTTAGAGTGAATATCTATCTTGTAGAGAGTTTTACTTTGAGGCTAAGTTATTTTTCCTCTTATAAATAGAGGGATCTTACCCCATTGTAAACCACCCCAAAATTCAATAAGAATTTTATCTCTCTTTCTCTGCCATATTGCTCTTGTTCTTTTATTGTTTTATAACACGTTATCAGCACGAGTCTCTAACCATCACGTTATTCTAGGTTTTTCAGCTTCTTCAATTTTTCTGCGTCTCTCACACCTGCATCGGTATCACTGCCTCCCTTCGACGTCTCTCTCAGGTAAAATCTTTTGCTTTTAACTAACCTTCCTGTTCTGTAACACTTTTGCTTAAAGTGTTTAATTCTCAGATGTTTTGTTGAAAAAAAAAAGACTTTTAAACTCCAAGATCTCAACTTTTTTTCACTGTTTATGTGAGTTTCGCAAATATAGTCAGTTCTAGACCCAGGTAACGAAGAAGTGATACGGAGTATTTGTATATCTGACCCAACTATTTCGGAATTGAGGCGTAGTTGATTGATTGAATAATTAAAGATTTCAGCTTTTGTACCGCAAGTTGTTGTTTTCTGGTAATTTTAGGTTTGTGTGTTTTCTAGCTTTGTTGAAGGTGTTATGATAAATAGTAATAATGGTGGATGTCTACTCTTCTTCCATGATCTTCATCTCAAATAGTTTATGACATATTCAATGACATATTTTGTATGTTCAATGACATATTCCATGACATATTTTCTTCACTTTTATGCCTATATAAAGGCCTTGTAATAAAAATTACACACAATTGAAGAAGAAAATCTCTTCCTTCTCTCTATCTATATTTCTTTGAGAAAATTAAGGTATTTTTTCTCCTCCTAATTTTTGTTTTAAAATTAATATTAAAACAATTTAATCAATGATCAAATATCGATATGTACCTTAAGAGTTTTATCAACTTGACAAATAATCTGTATTATGGTTTTAAAATATACTAACTTTAGATTACACATACTATCTATATGCTTTAGTGTGATTATTTCATAAGTCAATGTTCTGTGCTAGCTAGAATTTATTCATTTATCAAAACATTAGACTTTGTTAAATGTTAGACAAAAACAGTACATATAGAAAAATATTGTACACAATGAGTAACTAGTGTCGTAATCTTATCTATGTATACTACAGTGATTTTTGCGTTCTTCAAAGACATTGTACTATAATACTACAAATTGTTTCCTTACTATATTGCTTACCATTATAAGTATTGTGCTTGTGTATATTCAACAGTTTTTGTACCCATGTCATTTATTTGTGTAGTCTACATTATGGCACATTTTTCACATGGAATTGTTGCACTGTCTAAGCTGTAACTAAAATTATATTTATCTTAAAACTTTGCAAAATTGTATGCAATATTGTAAAATTTCTTATTAACACATTTAGACATATACATGTATAGAACTATATTTGGTGTCAATTAACAATACGTGAACACGTTTTGAACTTTGAATGTATTGCAAGTTGTCACTGTGAATCAGTACTTAAGGCATGACTATGTATATTATTTTAAATTATTTGTTTAATTGATTCATGTACCACACATACGATATTCAAAGAGAAGAAATATTTTTCTCATTTAAGTATGTGTAAGGCAGATGTTACTACAATTTCTGGTATTAGTAAATTGATTGAAGGCTCCGGAAGAGCAACTATAACTCTGCCTAAAGGAACAATATTTATCATAGAGAATGCAATGTTCTCCTCCAAGTCTAAGAGGAACTTGTTGAGTTTTTAAGATATCATTCAAAATGGATATCATATTGAGACAATAGATGAGAATAATCTTGAATATCTCATCATTATAAAGAATGTCTCTGGCCAAAAGAGGGTTATTGAGAAGTTCCCATCTTTATCTTGTGGCCTGTATTGGACAAGAATTAGTGCAATTGAGGCACATTCTACCGTAAACCAAAAGGTTACTGATTCCAATACTTTCGTACTTTGGCATGATCGAATGGGACATCCTGGATCAATTATGATGAGATGGATTATAGAAAACTCAAATGGACATCCATTAAAGAATTTAAAGATTCTTTTAAATAATGAATTTTCTTGCACTTCTTGTTATCAAGGCAAGTTAATTATTAGACCATCACCAACAAAGGTTGGAATTGAGTCACCTGCATTTTTGAAACGTATACAAGGGGACATTTGTGGACCTATTCACCCACCTAGTGGGTCGTTTAGATATTTTATGGTCTTAATAAACGCATCCTCTAGATGGTCTCATGTGTGCCTATTGTCATCATGCAACCTTGCGTTTGCAAAATTAATGGCACAAATAATTCGATTACGAGCACAATTTCCTGATAATCCAATTAAGTCTATTAGACTAGATAATGCTGCTGAGTTTTCATCCCAAGCATTTAATGATTATTGCTTATCAATTGGGATAAAAGTGAAACATCCTGTAGCTCATGTTCACACTCAAAATGGTCTTGCAGAATCTTTAATTAAACGTCTGCAGTTGATTGCAAGACCATTACTCATGAAAACGAGGCTGCCCACTTCGGTTTGGGGTCACGCCATTTTGCATGCAGCAATGCTAGTTCGTCTCAGACCAACGAATTATCACAAATATTTCCCGTTGCAATTAGTTTTGGGTCATGAACCTAATATATCCCATTTAAGAATTTTTGGATGCGCAGCATATGTGCCTGTAGCACCGCCATACCGAACCAAAATGGGTCCGCAAAGAAGGTTAGGAATATATATTGGGTTTGAATCGCCCTCCATTATTCGCTACCTCGAAACATTGACAGGGGATTTGTTCACTGCACGATTTGCAGACTGTCGATTCGATGAGACATTTTTTCCAAAATTAGGGGGAGAAGTTGGTGAAACCAAACGGGAAATTTTGTGGAAAAATCCATCATTATCTCATCTTGATCCACATACCTCTATTTGTGAAAAAGAGATGCAAAAGATTATTCATTTGCAAAGAATAGCAAATCAAATGCCAGACGCATTTACGGATTTGAAAAGGATAACAAAATTACATATCCCCGCAGAAAATATGATAGCACTATGTAATAAGTCTGAAAGAGACAAAATTATTACCGTGAAGGTATCAATGGATATGGACGTGGCAATAGACGAAATTATAATCGTCATCATTGTGATAATGAGAATAATAAGGATTCTCAAAATATTCCGTCACTCTGTGAAAGTAATATATGTCATCGATTTGACATGAGATTTTATACAGCACATATAGATGATTATGATCCATTCATGGTGTGAATGTGACAACATATGATTTATGAATACATATTCATTATTGGAAGAATATGAACATGCTATTGGTATTGAATATACCACACTCACCTCTAGAAGGAGGGTTGAGATGATATAAGAAAATAATGTCATTATTATGGCATGAATGGTCATTGGTCACGTACCTATTGTACGCTAAAATATTTGGCAATATGATTATTAAAATAATGCAAGAAACATATATTGCATATAATTTTGAGATGACCGTAATGGTACAACTTTAAGAGCCAATTATATTATTTTGGAGAAACATAATTGATTACCAATAAGGTATTGCATTGTAGTAAGTCTCAAAGAAACTTATTCAGTTTCCAAAGTATATGCGAAGCGATTGATTATATTGAGACTATAAATAAAAGAAAGATTTGATATCTTCTATTACTACAACTTGTAGCATGATAATATGCATGTGAAAAGCTACCAGCTTTATTCTTCAATTTGTACTATACAAACAAAAGAATGCCAAAATAAAGTGGATGTTTATTTATATAAAAACCCATATCATAATAAACTTAGAGTTTATCGATAATTGCACATGTCATGATGTAAACCTGAATTTTATCAATATTGATAATTTATTCAATTGGCATTCGGGTTAGCCATATCAATTTAAGTATGATGTGCAACAATAATAGAGAATTCACATGGGTAAATATTAAAGAACTAGAAAGTTCTTTACGAATTCTCTTATATTACTTGTTCTCATTAATTAATTGACCAACTAAAGTTGGGGTTGAATCCCATAAATTCTGGAAATATCAAAGGTGAATATGGGCCCATTCGCCTGCCATGTATACCACATATGATGCATCTATGATATGGTTACATGTGCGATTATTATTAACCTGCAACCTGGCCGGTGCTTGCAAGGTAACTTGCTCAGTAATCTAATTTCAAGCATAATTTCCAGATTTTCTATTCAAGATAGTTCATCTTGATAAGGTGGTTTACTTCATAGTTGGTTTAGCAAAATAATTTATTGAGTGCCTCCACTTAATAGCTAAATTATTACTTATGAGAACAAAGTTATCTATATCAATTTGATGTACGTTATACACGAGAGTATATTATATTCTCCCCTCACAAGTGGTTCAGGGTCAGGAACCAAATAATTTCATCTTATTATTATTGATGTGCAGTGTATATTAACATGATAATGCACAAAGATGATTTCCCAGAGTTGAGGAAACAAGTTAGTTTTTCTAACATGAGGGGGAGACATGATAAACACTTGAGAAAAAGTTACATGGAACGAATTATCATTTGTATATATAGATCCTCGAATATCATAATATGAACTTGAAGTTCATAAAAAGATAATTCAATTGCAACATACTGCAAAAGCATGCCATACGCATTTGCTGACCCAAAGAAAGTAACTATATTCTCACCATGCTCATATTAAGTCCTAGAAGGACAAAGTCTTTGATACGCTTAAAGCGTATAGACAAATCGGTTTCAAAAAGAACTTCTTAATAAAAAAGATGAGCAAATGATCAAAGTGATCATAATAAGGAGGCAAGTGATCTAGAAGATCACATGACATAACACTTCATAAAATCTCATGAGAGATTTAGGTACCTCAATATATGAATGAAGAGATCGCTATGTTATGTCTTTATGGAAAACTTTTTGAACCGATATAAAATATTTGTCGTCGACATCTATCATAGCGCTAAGTTTAGATGAGGATCTTAAGTCTATCGAATATAGACACAAAAATATTGGCCAAATGGTAGAGACACAATTCAAGTAGAAATGATTCCATATGATAGACATGTAGTTTTGGACATGTAGTTCAAATACTTGAAAGTATAAAGTCAATGGTATGTGCAATCAGTTTTCAATATCTTATTTGTCTAGCATGGCATAAAAAACTTGATATACATCTAAAGTCTATTATATGGCATATATGACTTAACTTATATGTCAATCCAAGAAGGATTTAAGTTGCTTGAAGCATATACAATTCTTGATCTTGAAGTACTGTTTTCCTTAGTGCAATTTGTGCACGAATATATCTTGCTATAACTATAAGCATGATAATGTGATAGCAAGAGTTTTTTACCTCTATGAGAAGATAGAGAACTGACGATTCCAACAAGATCATACGAAGACGATACATCTATTAGGGATGATGATTTCAAAGTGAAACAAATTCATTCAAGTTAATATGGCTGATTTATTTATCAAATCTCTACCAAAGATCTCTTGAAGATGGTGCACAAGATTGGAATGCGAAGGCTCAAGGATGTGAATTGATGCTCTTTTCAGGGGGAGTTAATGCGCGTTGCACTCTTTTTCCCTTACAAGGTTTTGTCCCACTGGGTTTTCCTTGCAAGGTTTTTAACGGGCAACCAATAGGCGCATTACTAACTATGTGTACTCTTTTTCCTTTTCTAGAATTTTTCCCGTTGGATTTTGTTTTAGTTAAGGTTTTAATGAGGCACATTACTTATTGAGTAGACATTCAAGGGGGAGTGTTAAGAATAGAATTCTAATTAGAGTGAATGTCTATCTTGTAGAGAGTTTTACTTTGAGGCTAAGTTATTTTTCCTCCTATAAATAGAGGGATCTTACCCCATTGTAAACCACCCCAAAATTCAGTAAGAATTTTCTCTCTCTTTCTCTGCCATATTGCTCTTGTTCTTTTATTGTTTTATAACGACAGTTTTTGTTTTAGAAAGATTTTTTAAAAGTACACAAAAATATTAAGGATTAAAAAGTAAAATTGTTGGTCAAATCAAAAGTATTTATACGTTAAAAATTGTAAGGCAGAGATAAACAACTTATGACTTCTATATGTCCTAATTTGACTTCTAAGTATTCATCTTATAAGTATTTTTGATGTTACAAAATACGCAAATAAATAAAAAAATACTTTTTATTTAACCAGCTTAACTTAGCCAAACACCCTCAAACTCTCGTATGATAAAATTGATCTGCCTATCTTTTTTTTCACTTTAATTTTAAAAATAAAAAAATAATTTGATGTAATAAGTTCGTGCTACGCGCGAAACGGAAAAACAACGGACCAGTATGAATACTTGAGACGAGCACGACATGTGTATTTTAAGAGCGAATGGACACTAAATTTCACTTGAGATGAGCACGCAACAAGTGTATTTGACGCACTCAAATAATATAAAGTGTAATTAATATGCCTCCTTGCATGTGGCTACAATTCACCCTAATCTTGAGTCATTACAAGGCCAACACTCTTTAACACATAGTTATTTAATCCCCTAGGTAATGAAAGCAGATTAGGCAACATCATTAGTTGACAACTTAATGAACAAAAGAATATATCCCATAACTATCAATCATACATCATGTGTGTGCTATATTAAAAAATTGAAAGGATTACTTCTACTCAAATTAATAGCAATAGACAGAAATTCAAGACCGCGTAATGTGCTACTCAAGAATAAAACTTCCACTTTATTAATTTATTTTTTTGACGCTGGCTTGCTGCACTGTCTACACGTAGCCTTGCTACTTTTTCTTTTATGGGTACATTGACAAAACAAAACTAAATAAACGTATTATTTATTGCATACACATTTCATGCTCAACCACTCAACTTTTGCTTCTTTTCTTCCACTTTTCCTAGTAGCTATTTTTAGTTTGAGTTTATATCTTACTGGATCCATAGTATGGTTCAGTACTTAATCCACAATAACAGGTAACGCTTCAATCAAATGTCATACAATAATTTTAAAGAAAAAAAGAAAAAAACTTGCTATACTGGTGAAATGTATTAAAGTGATGAATGTTCATATTATCTTTTCAGTTTCACGAAGTTGCCAACAGAGAAAAAAAACAAGAAGTTTTATAGTACGTACATTCATACATACTTTTTTTAAAATAATTGATCCCCTGACCTAATTATCTTAAATTGTTACTCCATTGATACATTTTGTTACACCAGTGCCACATTCAGAAGTGTTACTAAGTGGAAGCACTAATGCACCCATTATTCTCTTTTGATGGATGCAAACTTAGCTTTGATTTATACTTTCGAGTAAAAACTAGAGAAAATGCATAAAGATCTCATTTAATTTGTCTTGGAAAATCATTTACATATTTAAATTTTATGGGTATGCTAACTAACACCCCATTATTGTTAAAATAATTATATTTATTTACTCACTCCCGAACTCTGGCCCAACTATATTAACTTGAGTAGGAAACACACACTTAATTAGTAAGCCACGAGAGTAAATAAAAATAGTAGTCTTTAAACGAGCCTTATTCAACCCTATCAGTTAAAAATTCCCAAATTGAAGAACCTTAATGCCCAACTATTGAAAAATTTTCTTACCTCACCAAAATCGATTTGCCTGAACAAAATCAAAGTGACCAGTTGCAAAATCCTTCAATTTCACTGCTATTTGGAGTTCCCGACGAGTTGGAAGAAGACTCATAAGCCGATGTTCTTTGAAGAATCAAGCTCAAATATTAAAGTTGAATTATCTGTGGAACATTATTACATTTGGAGGAGAAAGATTAAACTTTGCTTACAAAGATCAAAATATCAAATAGCAATTTGATGCAATTTCGACAGAATTTAGATGAAGAAGAAATTAGGTTTCTTCAATTGAGTTTTATGAAATATTGGGCAGGAATGAATTATTTGGTAAAACATTATTATTTTTGGAGGAGAAAAATTAACCTTTGATTTTAATGATCAATACTTCAAAGAGCAATTTGATGCAATTTCACCAGAATTTAGATGAAGAAGAAATTAGGAAAAAAAGCATTTACGGTTGGTTGGGGGTTATTGAAGTTAAAATTTTAATTTTTTTCTTTTTTTTAAGGTGCTTTTAACGATTAAAAGAAAGCACAGACGTGCTTAATTGCGTTGTCTAAGACGCGCGGTTGGCCAAGGCTTAAGAACAAGTAAATAAATATAATTATTTCAATATCAGTAGAGTGTTAGGACACGCGTAAAATTTAAATATATAAATAAATTTTCAAGACAAGTTGAATGGGAATTTTGTGTATTTTCTCTAAAGAATATTCAACTAACATGACTTGAACAGAATAGTTTTGGCCATAGCAAATGTTGATACACTGCACATATATACTCTAATTTTGGGAAATTAAAATTAATATACAACACTTTCATAAGAACGTTGGTCTTGTAACTCAAATGGATACCTCCTAATACATATATGGCCCCTTATCATGAAAATGTCAATAAAAAGGAATAATTCTTTTTTTTCTTCATATTTTTGGCTAGAAAAACATGTGATTAAACAAAACATAAGGGGCAAGCCCCACAGTTTGTTACATATTGTTAATGATAAAAAAAAAGGGATAGAGAACATGGATTTGGACAAAAACTCCACACATGAGGCAACCATACCCATATGATAGCACCTTTACATCGTACAATTGCATGCGCCGCCACCCTTCACGTCCACCGTCTCGCAATTGGACCTTACAAAACATATAAGCTTGGAATAATTTCGATCAGTATTTTTAGCTTTGACTTATAAAATCAGTAACAATATAAAACAAATTTAATTTATCAACACTAAAAAAACTTATTGCATAACAGTCGTTCATAAAAGAGAGAAGGTAATAAATTAGAAAATAATACTCATAATAAGTTACTTGATACAAGAAGTCAAGAGACATAGAGTGTAAAAAGTCTTATGCAATCAGTGTATGAACATTAAATTTAATTCAAATAGCAATTTTATATATTTTTTGTTACATACAGATATACATATTCAGAATCCAATAAAAATAATTAATACCATAAATCGTACTCTTTTCTAGTCAAAACATGCAACTAACAAAGAAAGGCCAGTAGAGCAATAAAATTATTCCAGTAATTCTGTATTCAAGTGTCAATGATCTAACTGAACAAATGAATAATCAATAATAAAGTTCAACAAGAATGGCCTACTCTCTGACAAACAGTGTCCTAAATCAACTACTTTCAATTTATATGAACCTATTTTATTTTTAATTTGTGTTAAAAAAAATAATTTTTTTTCCTATTTAATAATAATTTACTTTTATACAATAATTTATAATCACATAAAATATTTTTTTTATTTTACATCACAAATTTAAAAATATTTTTTTCTTTTCTTATAATTCGTGACGATCAAGCCCCATCACATAAATCAAGATAAATTGAAATGAAGAGAGTCGGTAAAACTATAGTTTCTTTTTCTAAAAAAAAAAAAAGAGGGGGGAGGGGGATCACTGTGAATTAATTTACTATATTCTCGTAACAATTTAACTAATTCTCATCGATCCAAAAAAAATAAACGCGGTTTCTTAATAGGCATAGGGCTTTCTACTTCTTGCTCGCTGGAAAGTTGACTTTTTCCTTCGAAATCAACGGTCAGTGCCAAAGAAAATTCTGGCGGCGGCGGCAGATTCAGGTCAAAGTCTCTCACCGTTCGGGCTGAGCCATCGGCTTCCGAAGATATCAGGGTGTGGCTACCACCGGCTTCCGACGATATTAGGGTGTGGCTACCGCCGGCTTCCGACGATATCAGGGTGTGGCTAACACCGGCTTCACGGCTACCCCCCACCACCACCAATAATCTTGCCTTCGTAGTGGCGACGTTTATGGCCTCCCAAAGCTTGACCAGTAGGAAAATACTTGTGGCATATAGAGCACTCGTGAGAACGACCACTAGGGTTTAAAGAAGTTGATGTAGAATTATCATCTGAAACGGTGGTGGCAGTAGTAGTGGAGTGTTTATTACGGTGACTTGCTTTATGCCCACCAAGTGCTTGATAAGAAGCAAAAGACTTGTTACATACGCTACACTTGTAAGAATGTTGCTATATTAATGCTTCTTGATCTTGTCGTGGTAGTGGGTCACTGAAAATTAGTTTCTTCTGTTGTTGGACAGCAGCAGCTGCAGTATCATGATGAGTAGAATTTGTGCGGCCGCCGCCTGATCTTGCGAGCATGATAAGACAGAGGGCAAGAAACTCCTCTTCAGTTGGTTGGATTTCATTGCGAGGACGTTTCGAACGTTTTCCCTTGGTACTAGAATCCAAATTGACTTGTTCATAGATGGGTGGTGTAGTAGGAGTTGATTCTTTAGTTGGTGATTTCAAAGCTTCAATAGCCATAACTTGTTCTTGTTGTTGGCGATCAAATTCAGGAGAAAATACGATGAGGAGGAAGAAGGAAAGGGGAAAAGTAAATAAGAGTTGAGTGAGTAAGTAAAGGACTAAAGAGAAGTTTTGTATATAAAAAAGAAAGGGAGTGATGGGGAAGTTGGAAGTTGCGTTAAGGAATGGCGGTGGAGGAGTTGTGTACAGGTTATAGCTAGGATATATATGTGTATAATAATAACAACACAGAGAGAATTTATATGTAGAAAACGTGATCGAGTAATAGTATATTTTACCTTTTTCTTTTAGGATTAGGAGAGCTGGAAGGTGGAGTTTACACGTCTGGAGATGAGTTGGGGAATGGAAATAGTGAAGTAGGGGTGAAGAACAACAAGAGTGGGGAGTGGTGGAAAAGGAAGGATTGGGCTTTTTCCCAGTTATGCTATGATTCAGCTTTTTCAGCGACTTACTTTTCCCAAGTCAAAAGTAAAAATATACTCCTAATAGTAATAGGGGTTGGCTCCCCAAATAAATCAAGGTTTCTGACTTTCTATTCATTTAATTTTTTTTTTTACAATATTTGAAAAAATCCAAATCTGTTATAAAATATTCTATTTTAGGTGAATGTACATATTTAGAGAGATTCTAGGGTTTACTTCTTGGTGGCTAAGTCACCACCTCCCTATAAATAAAGGGGTTTTATTCCATTGTAAACCATCCCAAAGTATCAATAAGAATACTCCTCTCTCTACTTTTCTCTCTATTGTTCTTGTTCTTGTATTATTGTTCTTGTTCTTATATTATTTCATAACACGTTACCAGCACGAGACTCTACCGTCTCAAGAATCCTCTTGAGAAAATTAAGGTATTTCCCTTTTTCCGAATTTGTTTTTATTATGTCTGATATTATGAAAAGAAAGTTCGTTGCCCTTGAAATTTCGGGCAAGAACTATATGACATGGGTGTTGGATGCTGAAATCCACTTAGATGCTATGGGTCTTGGAGACGCCATTAAAGACAGAGATAAAGCATCCACCCAAGACTGTGCTAAGGCATTGATTTTCTTGCGCCATCACCTTGATGAAGGTTTGAAAATTGAATATCTCACAGTCAAAGATCCACTCATCTTGTGGAAAGGCTTAAAGGAGAGATATGACAACCTGAAGTTGGTCACTCTGCCACAAGCACGATATGATTGGGCTCATCTGAGGCTCCAAGACTTTAAGTCTGTTTCTGAATATAATTCTGCAATGTTCAGAATTACTTCTAAATTGAAACTCAGTGGAGATAATATCTCTGATTATGATATGCTTGAAAAAACGTTTACAACGTTTCATGCCTCCAATATGGTACTGCAACAACAGTACAGAGAGAAAGGTTTCAAAAGGTACTCTGAACTGATTTCTCTTCTCCTTGTGGATGAGCGAAACAATGACCTGCTCATGAGAAATCACGAAAATCGACCCACTGGGTCATGGTCGTGGTCGTAATCGGGGTCATGGCCGTGGACGTAGACAAGGAAGAAATTTCCCTGATGTCCGTCACCCCCCAAAGAGATATAACCACCAAAAGCAGAAACGGGATTATGAGGATCCAAAGGCAAATAGTTCAGAAACTATATGTTATCGTTGCGGTGGAAAAGGACACTGGTCAAAAGCTTGCCGTGTACCAAGACATTTAGTTGATCTTTATCAAGCATCTCTAAAGAATAAAGGCCCTGAAACAAATTTTGTCTCTGACGACAATTTTGACATCACTCACCTGGATGTGGCAGACTTCTTTGAGCAACCGAGGGGAAAATAGACCACTTAATCGGTGATGGATCTGTGATGAAGGAAGATGGAATTGTTTGATTTTATTTTACTTATTTGTATTAGTTAGTGAATAAACTAATAGTCATTAGTATCAGCTCGTATTAGTTAGTTTATGATATAATGTTAGTATTAGTTCTTTAGAATGTTTCAATATGCTTAAATTTCAAAGATATTTTTATTTTCCAGTAGAGTTAATCGATTAACCTAACAGTTAGTCGATTATCTAATATTTCGCATTAAAACTGGACTTTTCCGCAAGCTAAGTTAGACGACTATCTGATTTAGTTAGTCGACTAACCTGATGACTGTTTCTAAGTTAGTCGACTATCAACTTAGTTAGTCGACTAACTAATATTTCGCATTAAAACTGGACTTTTCCGCAAGGCAAGATAGTCGACTATCTGATTTAGTTAGTCGACTAACCTAATGACTGCTTCCCAAGATAGTCGACTATCAACTAAGTTAATCGACTAACCTCAGCAGATTTTGAAAATATTGTTTAAATGTGAAACAAACGGATTGAATTTGTTTATTCTCATGTTCGTGTATTTCTTTTGTATGTCAAACCATGGGAAAGCAGATATGGATATCTCACAAAGCAAGCTTGGATCAACGTCCAACTGTAAAAATATTTGTTTAGTTGATTCATGTACTACACATACGATACTCAAAGAAAAGAAATATATCTCTCAACTAAGTATGTGTAAGGCAGATGTTACTACAACCTCTGGTAGTAGTAAATTGATTGAAGGCTCCGGAAGAGCAACTATACTCTGCCTAGAGGAACAATGTTTATCATAGAGAATGCAATGTTCTCCTCCAAGTCTAAGAGAAACTTGTTGAGTTTTAAAGATATACGCCGGTATGGCTATCATATTGAAACAATAGATGAGAATAATCTTGAATATCTCATCATTACAAAGAATGTCTCTGGCCAAAAGAGGGTTATTGAGAAATTCCCGTCTTTATCTTGTGGCCTGTATTGGACAAAAATTAGTGCAATTGAGGCACATTCAACAGTAAACCAAAAGGTTACTGATTCCGATACTTTTGTACTTTGGCATGATCGATTGGGACACCCTGGATCAATCATGATGAGACGGATTATAGAAACTCATATGGGCATCCGTTAAAGAATTTCAAGATTCTTTTAAATAATGAATTTTCTTGCACTTCTTGTTATCAAGGCAAGTTAATTATTAGACCATCACCAACAAAGGTTGGGACTGAGTCACCTACTTTTTTGGAACGTATACAAGGGGACATTTGTTGACCTATTCACCCACCTAGTGGGTCCTTTAGATATTTTATGGTCTTAATAGACGCATCCTCTAGATGGTCTCATGTGTGCCTGTTGTCATCACGCAACCTTGCGTTTGCAAAACTAATGGCACAAATAATTCAACTACGAGCACAATTTCCTAATAATCCAATCAAGTCTATTAGACTGGATAATGCTGCTGAGTTTTCATCCCAAGCATTTAATGATTATTGCTTATCAATTGGGATAAAAGTGAAACATTCTGTAGCTCATGTTCACACTCAAAGCGGTCTTGCAGAATCTTTAATTAAACGCCTGCAGTTGATTGCAAGACCATCAATCATGAAAACGAGGCTGCCCACTTCGGTATGGGGTCACGCCATTTTGCATGCAGCAATGCTAATTCGTCTCAGACCGACGAATTATCACAAATATTCCCCGTTGCAATTGGTTTTGGGTCATGAACCCAAAATATCCCATTTAAGAATCTTTGGATGCGCAGTATATGTGCCTATAGCACTGCCATACCGCACCAAAATGGGTCCGCAAAGAAGGTTAGGAATATATGTTGGGTTTGAATCGCCCTCCATTATTCGCTACCTCGAAACATTGACAGGGGATTTGTTCACTGCACGATTTGCAGACTGTCAACTTGATGAGACACTTTTCCCAAAATTAGGGGGAGAAGTTGGTGAAACCAAACGGGAAATTTTGTGGAAAATGCATCATTATCTCATCTTGATCCACATACCTCTATTTGTGAAAAAGAGGTGCAAAAGATTATCCATTTGCAAAGAATAGCAAATCAAATGCCTGACGCATTTACGGACTTGAAAAGGATAACAAAATCCCACATCCCCGCAGAGAATGTTCCAATCCGTATTGATGTCCCTGTTGGACAATCATCTAGTGTCATATCCAATGAGTCGAATGCACGCCTGAAGCGTGGCAGACCATTAGGTTCCAAAGATCGAAATCCTAGAAAGAGGAAAGCAAACGATCAAAATGACACTACGAAAGAATCTCATGAGAAAATTCATGATTTAATAAATTCTGGGATTCATGAAGAATCCATTGAGCCCGAGACTCAAGAAAATAAGGAACTATCAATAAATCCAATCGATATTGAGGCAAATTTTAATCGAGTGGATATAGTGGTGGATTATGTCTTTGCTTTTAATGTCGCATCTAGCATTATGCAAGAAAGTGAGGATCTTGAACCTCAATCTGTTGGAGAATGTCGAAAAATACATGATTGGCCAAAATGGCAAGAAGCAATCCAATCAAAATTGAATTCACTGGCAAAACGTGAAGTTTTTGGCCCTATAGTTGAAGCACCTAATGGTGTTAAGCCTGTTGGCTATAAATGGGTCTTTGTACGCAAGAGAAATGAGAAAAAACGAGGTACAAAGATATAAGGCACGCCTTGTTGCACAAGGATTTTCTCAAAGGCCTGGTGTCGATTATGAAGAGACATATTCGCCTGTAATGGATGCCATAACTTTTCGTTATCTCATTAGTTTTGCTGTCCTTGAAAAGCTTGACATGCATTTAATGGATGTGGTTACTGCCTATCTTTATGGCTCACTGGATAATGAGATATACATGAAAATTCCCGATGGACTCAAAATGCCAAACGCTCATAATTCAAAGTCCCGGGAAATGTTTTCAATCAAATTGCAAAGATCCTTGTATGGTCTAAAGCAATCAGGACGAATGTGGTATAATCGTCTTAGTGAGTATTTATTAAAAGAAGGCTATATAAATGATGCCATTTGCCCGTGTGTTTCTATAAAGAAAACAACATCGGAATTTGTTGTACTTGCCATATATGTCGATGACATAAACCTTATTGGAACCCCCATAGAACTCCAAAAGGCAATTGATTATCTAAAGAATGAATTCGAGATGAAAGATCTCGGAAAGACAAAATTATGTCTTGGTTTGCAAATTGAATATTTGGCAAACAGAATTTTTGTTCATCAATCTACCTATATAGAAAAGGTACTGAAACGGTTTTACATGGATGGAGCATATCCTTTAAGTACTCCGATGGTTGTTCGATCACTTGATGTGAATAAAGATCCATTCCGACCGCAAGAAAGGAATGAAGAGCTACTTGGTCCTGAAGTACCATATTAGTGCAATTGGCGCACTAATGTATCTTGCAAATACTACAAGGCCTGACATAACCTTTTCAGTTAATGTCTTAGCAAGGTATAGCTCGGCTCCCACAAGGAGACATTGGAATGGGATCAAACATATATTGCGGTACCTAAAAGGGACTACCGATATGGGCTTATTTTATAGCAATAATTGCAGTCCTGCTCTTGTTGGTTATGCTGATGCTGGATATTTATCCGACCCACACAAGGCTCGATCTCAAACGGGTTATGTGTTTACCTGTGGAGGCACCGCCATATCTTGGCGATCGACTAAGCAATCAATTGTGGCTACTTCATCTAATCATGGCGAGATAATCGCTATTCATGAAGCAAGTCGGGAGTGTGTGTGGTTGAGGTCTATAATACATCATATTTAAGACAAATGTGGTTTGAAGTGTAACAAACTACCCACGACTTTGAATGAAGACAATGCAGCATGTATAGCTCAATTGAAGGGAGGATTCATAAAAGGAGATAGAACAAAACATATTTCACCAAAGTTATTTTTCACACATGATCTTCAAAAGAATGGTGATATCAATGTGCAACAGATTCGTTCAAGCGATAATATGACTGATTTGTTCACAAAATCTCTACCAACGTCAACCTTCAAGAAGCTGGTTCACAAGATCGGATTGCGAAAACTCAAGGATATGAATTGATGCTCTTTTCAGGGGGAGTTAATGCGCGTTGCACTCTTTTTCTCTTACAAGGTTTTGTCCCAATGGGTTTTCCTTGCAAGGTTTTTAACGAGGCAACCAATAGGCGCATATTCAAACATGTGTACTCTTTTTCCTTTTCTTTAATTTTTTCCCATTGGGTTTTGTTTTAGTTAAGGTTTTAACGAGGCACATTATTGAATAGACATTCAAGGGGGAGTGTTATAAAATATTCTATTTGAGGTGAATGTCCATATTTAGAGAGATTCTAGGGTTTACTTCTTGGTGGCTAAGTCACCACCTCCCTATAAATAAAGGGGTTCTATTCCATTGTAAACCATCTCAAAGTATCAATAAGAATACTCCTCTCTCTACTTTTCTCTCTATTGTTCTTGTTCTTGTATTATTGTTCTTGTTCTTATATTATTTCATAACAAAATCAACACTATTTCTCTAATTATTTATACTAATGCTCTCGTCTTTTGATTTACTATTTTAAGTGGAATTCTTTATATCTGAACATTCTTCACTCCACTACTAGAAATTCGACTAAAACCGATCGAAGTCGATCGATATTTTAAATATTTTACTTTTTAATTTTTTTATGAAATTGATCAATTTTGGTCGATTTGTTTTATTGACACAAATATGAAAGAATCTATTTTGGTGTATCGCAAAATTTATATTTTAAAAAATTGATTAATCTTGATCGATTTTTTATATAAAGTAAATTAAAATTAATATTCAAAAAACTGATCGAAATCGGTCGGTTATTTCAGCCAGTCATTTTAAAATATTAATCGATTTCGGTCGGTAATTTTATATTTTTAATAAAATCAACCGTAATCATTCAGTTATTTTCGTGCGAAAATGCAATTAAAGAGTACAAATAAAATAAAATATAATCTTAAATCAAAATGTACCAATTGCTTAGTGGTAGAATAGTAACGTGCCACGGTACATGCCCAATTCAATTTTCAGATAGTGCATTTTTTAATTGTTTCGCTAGACTTTTTCTTTTTTTTGGTTGCTTGTGAAATTTTATTTATCGATCAAAATCGATCGAAAATTGCGACCAATTTTGGTCACTAGCTATTTATTATTGATTAATTTAATTTTAACGAATTAAAGTCAATCAAAAATCGACAGATTTTTTTGTTTTTTATTGCTTTCAATTAATATTTCTAGACCATTTTAGACAGATCTAAATTTCTAATAGTGCTTGTCAACTAGATTGTTTAAGCTTAACTTGCAGTTGCAAATAAATTTGATTATCTATCTGACTCTTGGAATGTTAAAATACTTGCCTCAAACTTTTCTCCAATTTTTAATTAGTAATTTTACAAGTTGCATTTGTAGTTTGGCAGCAATCGATTCACATATATTATCGTGTGAGTAGATGAACATTATTATTTGCTCCGTTAGTCCTTAATCGAGGAATTCTCATTTTGTCTTGGAATCTTTTTCGCTCCAATATAATATTTAAAACTTATTTATTATAATTATCCTAAATTCTATATTACCCTCATATAATTGTATTTTTCTTATAATTTATATATAATTTATTATTAGTGTCTTAAATTAGGGGATTCAGTTTCACCCTTTTCCATTTTTTTCTCTCTCCTTTCTATTCTCTACCGCCTACAAATTAAAAATTTGAGACAAATTTGATACTTCTACATTAACATATTAATTAAAAATATATTTTATACAACTAATTATATAGTATACAACTCATTTATGAATTATATAGAAATTTGTATATATTTTTACACAGTTAAATACAACTACAACATCATGCAACTTAAATACAATTTTCATACAAATATATCTTTTGTATGTACTTTGCATATGATTTACTTGTATATATTTTGTATATGATGTGTTCTTCTTCCTCTATAAAATTCCAATCAAAACGTCCTCTCTTAATACAATTTCGATACACATCAACAACTTTATATAAAAAATATTATTATAACTTAAATACAAATTCCATACAATGATTTATACATTATACAACTATTTGTTAATTAACCTTCATACAATATTAAAATAAAAAAGATATAATTACAACATTATACATTTTAAATAAAGTTTACATACAATTTAAATACATTTTGTATTTATAGCGAATGTCATGTCATGTCATGTAAAAAAAAAAATCAACGAGATATATTTTTAATCTTCTTCTTCGACAAAGTTTCAATATGAAATTCAGCCAAAATGAACTCTAATCTTCACCAAATACCCTCAATTGAGATATAGATTTCAATGAATATTTTTAATTATTTGCAATAACACACACTCAAAATAAATAATATTTTTGAAAACCAAAATTGAAGTCAAAATTTTAAAACTTTTTAATGGCTGTGAATGATGGCGAGTCAAATATCTCTAAAATTTATTAATTGACAGTTTCAGTTCCAACAATAATTATACAACACGAAAAGAAATTACTAAGTTCCAATTCTATAGTAAAACTATTTTTATCTATTGATAAATTCCCTGGAACAAAAAGAGAGGATAAAATAGATGAGAAAAGAGAGAAAATCAAATGGAAAAATAGTGTTGGGAAATAACAGAGAATGTATAAGAGAGAGATCGGAGAGAGAAAGGGGAGGAAGGAATAATTGATATTTCCTATTTATTTCTTAATATACAAGAATATTCATTAATACTAATCTGTATTGATAAATTGTAATTGAGTAAAAACTTTAAAAGTGAAGGTAAATAAATTTATAATGCAGTACGTATAGGGTAAAAATCTCTGGCAGAATAATAAGAGATCATATGGGCTATGAATGTTAGCTAATATTAACTGAAATATGTGGGAGTTACAACAAATTTCTCCATTTTTATTATTTTGAAATAGAGAATGAAAAATTGTAGAGAGAATTTACAAGCGAGATTAAAAACAAAAATTAGAGTGGAAAAAAGGCACAAGTGATTCTCTTGCAACTTTTGGTATTTTAGCAGAGTTTCTGCTGCTGGTAATTTCTACCTTTTTCTCAATAAACATTATGTAAAAGAATGAGGGAAGGAGGGAAAAAAGCACAACAACCAAAAAGAAAGAAGAAGAAAAAACACACAAACAAACATACATTTTATACTGTTTTATCACTTTATGTATGTGAAATTGGAAAAATATTTAATTAACCGCACCCACTATTCTAAGCAATTCAACTTTAAAAGACAAATTAAAGTGAACATACATATTATTTAATTATACGTAAATAATAAAAATTTATATGCCTAACATATTCGTCATATATGTATATATCGATTTGATGATGATATACATTTGCATGTAATTGGGAAAATCCACCACGAATGCTGCATTTGTTATTCTTACCAATCCGGCGTTAAGAATCAATAAAGCTTTTCTACTGAATAATTGTTGGTAGAACACATACGACTTTTGCCATCTTTTGGAAGTTCCTTTTTGGTTGGCCGTCTTATCTACAAAGAAGACACCTAATTGCTCACGATAATCACAAGACCTCCAAACTTTAGCCACGTAATTAATATATTTGATCTTAGAAATATATTCTTGAGTCGAGGGTTTTTTTCAAATACAACTTCTTTATTCTTTTGGGATAGAGATAACGTTATACACACTATTTTCTTCAAACTTCATTAATAAAATTTTACTGAGTCATTATTATTATTGATCCTAGCAACATATTTTGTGTACGTACAATTTGATAGTAATAGTAGCAATAGTTTTAATTTAGACTACTATACCAATCTCTACACATAATTTTCAAAACTCTAGAATATTAGCATATGACCACAGGTGTCCAACATCCTTTAAAGGAATAAAAAGTCAAAGAATTATCAACACCAAAAGCAACCACTAGTTTCTACATAAGGGTTCTCGATATTCAATTGAAAACCTTCGGAAATTATTAACTAATAGCATAAGCTAACGATAATCACCATGATTTTCGTTCAAATAATTTCCCTCAAGTGTGGAACGAAATAAATTTTCTTAAGAATATTAAACTCTTACATATAATGCTGATTTGAGTCGGCTTATAGACATTGTTGCCAATCTTAATTTAATAAGAAAAATGGAAACACTGCCTTCGTATTTATTATGTATCGTGTATTTAGCATTACAAAAAAAAAGTGCAATCACCTTTATCTTTCAACTATACTTTTAACTAACTTTAAAGTTAGCCTTGTCATATATGATTCTTAGAGATTTGCATTTGTCACTCATCCAACTGAAAATGACCTTTTGCCCCTCTAAGAATCATCGAAAAAGAAGATAATGTAGAGTGTCCCGACTAATAGCTGATTTAGCTAGGAAGTCAGCAACTTGGTTTGCTTCTCTATACCAGTGGGAGAATTGCATATTAGCATGGCATATTGTCTGAATAGTATCCTCAATAATTTTGCCGAGTGCATGTGTCTTCAGGTAGTTTAAAATCAACCTAGAGTTCATTTCTAGAATGAATGAACTGTGAATAACCTTGAGTGATGCACCATTTTGCACTAAAGTTGACCACTAAAGCTTCTGCAATAGTATTGCTTTCACATTTAATAGTGTTCATTGGTAAAACGGTACAATTAAATTTATGCGTGATTTATAGATAAATGAATTAATTTGATCTTGAAATAATAGATAAATTAGATTAAAAAAAAAGAGACTTAGTCTTGATTTGGAGATAAAACAACAGAAAACTTAATTTTGGGAGTAGGGTTTTGGGGGCAATAATAACGATATAAAAGAGCAAGACGATAAAATTATATTGAGCTTTGAACATGGTGTAGCATATGTATGTTTGTCAGAAATTCATCTCCTTATAATGATAATAGAGCTCATTATATATAGTTATACCTAGGGAAGAAGGTCCTAAAATAAAGCTCCTCTTAAATGATAGTTATGAGGACTATTGAAGATTGTGTAATGGTGGGCAATGAATATCATTTTCTCTATTACTAAACATGCACTTAATATTGTATAATACTCTTCATTAAATGTTACATGGTGGTTAGCATTTATTTTGCCTTTGTAAATATCATTCTCTCCGATGACAAGCAAGATCATTGCCTCTGGGTGCGACTATCTTCTGTCTTCGGCTTCACATATCGCTTTCTCATGCGATCATTAAATATAAACATATTTTATTCCATGCAGCTAGTCACTCTACTTTCTGGTGGCATAATTTTGTGTCACCTAAAAAGTTGGCAAAGATACATTTTTTGGCGGAAAATTCCCTGACCCCCTCTAAAATATTTTTGACGGTTGATTAGACGCACGTCTCTTTGCATTTAATGCCCCGAACACGCGTCATCTCACGATTTCATATATCGAGGTAAGTATGTCCACGACTTTCGCCGCCTATTGCTTTATTTATATACATCAAACTTCTTCATTTACACTTCATAATTCTCCAAACTTTCTCAAACTCTCTTTACTCAACTCGTACTTGCCCTAACCTTTTTTTGTAGAGAAAACCTTTTCCTACCTTGAGATAAAAATGGCTTCTTCTTTCAAAAACCCTAGTTCCTCAAAGAATAAAGGTAAAGCTGATGATGTTTCTCTTTCTACTGAGAGCACCATCATCTAAAAAGTCTTATCACAACTAAAGACTTCAAAGAGAAGTATCCTTCTACTAAACCTTACACATGGGCCGTTGGCGTATACCCTTCTTCCATTCGTCCTTCCAGTATCCCTGCAGTGCATGAGACTGCCATTGCCAAGATTTAGACATTATTGCAGTGAAGGGGCTGTTCTCTTTGAGTGTAGAGCTTGACTCCATCATTGTGGAGTTCTGCATTTGCTACTAGGTATGCCTGTCACAACTAAGTCCTTCTATGTGGAGGACAATCGATTGTCTTCGACGTCTATGTCAGGAGACGAGAGATGAGCTAACCTTTGCTCGATTGATGAACCTTTATTCCTCCAAGATTTTCTGGGGGGGGGGGGGTGGGAATGATATATTTTAGCAAGTGTAGCCACCATGCTTTGCTATCCAGCATGGATGATGACAATGACCACAGGTGGATGAAACAGTTTATTATAGTTATCACTAGTGACATCATTCCGAACACGGCTTCATCTTTTCTGGAATTATGGAACCGCACTCGTAAGTTCATCATTTGTCTTTTCTTCCTTTAAGATCGCCCCATATCATTATAAGCCCTCATTCTTTTGCCTATTTTAGCAACTCGGTAGGTACCAATAAGGGTTGAAGGCTTGGATCAGTGGATCCAAAAAATTTTGGACGTTACTACAATCAAGACCCGCACGTGGAAAGAACTAGCCCTTAAATACGAGTAGAAGGACAAAAACCATGGTAAGTCGAAATCATCTTGTTTTTACCTTCGGTATAAGGAAGTCGATTAACTTTTCTCTCCTGTTGAATTCAACTCTATCTAGGGCTCGATTGTCATCCCTAAGAGGGACATTTTGGCTAATCCTGCTGACACGGTGAGGCTACTATAGGAGGCTTTTACTTGAACATGTGTCTCCAGGCCTACTTCTGGTGCAAGTTCTTCTTCTCAGAGTATCCAGCTGGAGACAAGCAATCAAAAAGAAACGTTCCTCTGCAACTGCGAGGGGGAGTGAGGAGGAAAATAAAAAGGCAAAGAGTGCCACATCCGAGTCATATCCGAAAGGTGCTGTGATGAGCCCCCCACCTGAGCAGGCCATAGACACCTATGGTGATCGACAATGGTGGAGAAGCTAGCGAGGATGGGGCTTCTCTACATAGAAGACGACGACCTTTCTTAGCTCAACATATGCTTAAACTGTTGAATCAGTTACACCAACCGAGGAAGATGCCTTGGACCTCAGGTGGAGTTTGATATGATAGAAAATACAAACTCACATTTTCGAGTCCTAGTCGCCACGCCAAGTACCGTGATATTGAGTACCAGGTCCTTACTATCTTCTGTTGATGAGCAACCAACAACCAGCACTATATTTGCTGCAGTTGCTTTGCCTTCAGCTTTATCTCCTTCTTAACAAACTCTGCCTTAGCCACCAGCAACTGCTACATCATATCCAATGGCCGCAATTACCCAGGAGGATGATGTCCCTCTTCCCTAGTCCATAGTTCATGGGAACCTGGGTTAAAATTATGCTGCCCCCAAAAAGATCCCCCGAAAAGGATGAGCATTACTCTCTCAGTTTCCACTATTTGACATCTACTGTCCAGGATAGTGAACTCGTAAACCATCTGAAGCCATTGGCTTCAAAAAAAGATTGGGAAAAAATACAAATTCTCTCGGTAGAGTGTTTGTTAAACAATGCCATGCACAACGCAGCAACGATATAGGCTTTGTTTCCTTTGTTTCTTCTATATTTGCTATGGCATGATTCTGAGTTTTTTCTTTTTTTTTGTAGGCCAACTTTCTTGATTCTGAGGGCCTTTAAAGTCTTATTCGCGACAAGGAAGATCTTACCTCTAAGAGGGATCAACTTGGCTGAGCGAGACCAGATTCTTGCTCGCCTCTCAGAACTTGAATCATGAGTTGTTGAGACCACTGAGTTGGGGGTTCAGCTGTAGAAAAACAAGCAATAATTAGTGACCCTTATCCAAGAGGTTGACCCATTAAGGGCATAATTTGAAAGAAATTAGGGTCAAATGGGTTGACGTACATAAGCCCATTCTTGCTACATTCGATCATGAGGTTGCCTCTATTGAAAGATTGAGCAATTTGGAGGTAGCCTTAAACTCCAAAGATAAAGAGCTTGCCGCTGTCGAGGAAAAGTATGTCCGGTTGGAGAAGAAACATTAGAGGATCATATAGCACAATAAAATCTACTGCTCTACCGGTCGTGATTTTGATGTCAGCCTCCGATCCATGAGATCCGCGCGGGATAACCTTTCTACTTAAGTTGGCCAGCTTAAAGAAGAACTTTAGTAACGAACGACTCCCCTCATTGTTGAAAATATATATGCTATATACAGCATGAGGACAAAAACCTTGGAAGAGTCCAAAGCGGGTGTCATTAACTTTGATGCCAAAATTGCTAAGGCCTATGAGCTGGAGTTAGCTTCAAAAAGGGGTGTTCCTGCTCGGCCTGATGCTATCAATTCTTCTGGTTCCGATTTTGAGTTCTCAAGAACTAAAGAATAACATGAAGCTGATGATGATGAAGGCTAAAATGATGAAGGCCAAGATATTAAACCGGTGGTAGATCTACGCACTTCTCCTGGGAGCGTAGATGTTTCTCTTCCTCCAGGTTTTGGAGATGCATCAACTTAGTTTTTGCTTTCTTTTTCACACTTTTTTTACTTGTTCTATTTGGCACTTTTATTGTAAATAGAGACATTTTTTTGTTCAAGTATAAGTTTTTCTCGTCCCTTTGATTAAGCATTTGCACAAGTTTGCTCTTTGCATTTTTTCATCTAAGTGTTTGCGCAAAGTTTTACTATTTGTGTCTAATTGTGCTAGGCTTCGGGTGTAGTTTGCCCTGAAAACTCTTGGATTTTGGACATAAGTTCTTCTGAGATAAACCTTTTAATGTGAGAGATTTCATAAGAGATGGCCCTCTTATATTTACAGTGCTCTTGAAGACGACGTCTCATGTTCATTACAGCACTAGCATTTGAATTACTTGTTTAACTTTCAAATAATAAAATCAATTCATCATTCAGATAATAAATAAGATAAAAATAAAAAAACTTTACTTTGTTCCTTCCATTTTCAAAAGTATATATGCATTCGTTGTGCTAAAAAGAAGTTGCCGTTTCTTGTGGCTAACTTTTACAACTTGTTTCTACAGGGTTGGCCACGTAGTCCCTGGTCTCGATGATATAACTATGTTTTTGGTTTTGGTATTCTAGTCAACATGGCAGTCCTTGTTGTTGTATCCTCATATCAATTATCCCCCTCCAAGTATTTGAATGTGAAGAATGTGAATTTGATCACTAGAGGTTTTACACCTTCGAGGGTTCCATTAGTAAATTGCTAGATAATCTTCAATTCGATAGAAAACTTCACTTCCCCCCCATAGGAATTTATGCTATCGAGGCAAAGATTATCTAACAATCCTTTAGTGGCTTGCATTTGTGAACGGTCGGGTAATCTCTGTTCGATAACAAACTTTACTTCCCCATAAGAACTTAGCTATCGTGCAAAAGACTATCTAACACGCTCCGTAGTGGTTCCTTATTTGTGTGCCTTGTAACCTAAATGTCTTATTATTGCTGCTAAAGCTTCCTTAGTAGTATGCTTTCTGTTTTTGCCTTGTTAAAAACCTTGCCAGAAAAGTTCAATTAGGGAGAAAATTGGATGAAGGGGAAAAGAGTGCAACACATAATTTTAGTACAGGCGGCGTTTATCAGCAATAGTATCTCTTGAGGTGTGTCATGTTCCAGTTGCTCAGCAACTTTTCTCCATCTTGATTTTCTAACTCGTATGACCCTTTCTCGATAACAGCTGAGACCTGGTAGGAGCCTTCCCATATTGGACATAGCTTCCCCGTATTGAGCTCCCAAGTGTTCTGAGTTACTTTCCTTAAAACCAAGTCACCTACTTTGAAATGATAGAGGTTGGATCTTTGATCGTAATATCTCTTTATTCTCTACATTTGGTCTACCATCCTTATATGTGCCAAGTCTCTGCGTTCATCGAGCTGCTCCAAATTTACTAACATTTCTTTATGTTTGCTTCTTCGTTTGCCCCCAAATACCTTAGGTTAGTTTCTCCTACTTCCACTGGGATAAGGGATATTACCCCGTACACAAGTGAGAAAGGAGTCTCCCCCGTGCTCAATTTAGTGGATTTTCGGTACTTCTATAGTACACCTGGCAGCTCTTCAGGCCACTTACCTTTAGCTGTTTCCAATCTCTTCTTGAGATTTTGTATTGTCACTTTGTTCTTTTATTATGCTTGGTTGTTTATTCTTCGATGATAGGGTGACGAAGCAATCCTCTTGATTTTCAAGTCTTCAAGAAATCTCATGATCTTTGCGCCGATAAATTATGGCCTGTTGCCGCAGGCTATCTCTTTTGGTATCCCAAATCTGAAAATTATCTCCCACAAGAAATCTACCACTTCATGTTCGTTGATCTTCTGATAAGAACCCGCTTCAATCCACTTGGAAAAATAGTCAGTTAAAATCAAAAGATATCTTACCTTACTGGGGGCTGGTGGCAATGGTCTTGAGATATCCATTCCCCACTTCATGAATAGAAATGGTGATAAAATTTAGTGCAATAGCTCTACCTATTGATGTACCAATGGTGTGTAACATTTACATTTATCACATTTTTGAATATAAGCTTTTGCGTCTTGTTCCTTCTAGGGCCAATAGTATCATGCCCTAATTATTTTTAATATTAAGGAATCTACGCTTGAGCTATTTTGCACATCCCTTTGTGTCTTCTCATAACATAATTAGCTTCGGAGGCTCCAAAACATCAGGCCAACATGCCTTGGAAAGATATACTGTACAATTGACCTCCCTTAAAGTTGTATCGAGCTGCTTTAGTGCACACTGCTCGAGAATCCTCAGGATCCTCAGGAAATTTTTTGTGCTCGAGATAGTCAATTATCTCGTTTCTCCAGTCCCAGACCAAATTAGTTGCGTTTACCTCGTAATAGCTCCACGTCCAATACAGATGCATCATCAGTCCCTTCATTTATGTGGACGATCCAAGGTTTTCTAGAGCATCCACTTCTGCATTCTCTTTCCCCGAGATATGCATAATTGACCACTCCAAGCGAGTTACCTTTTCCTTGACGAATTTATTCCTGACCTCGACAGTAGGACATTTTTTCTGTCTTACTGGAGAGATGTTGGGGTCCAGGGTTAGCTTGTGCCCATCTACTTTCGGTGGCATACCTGTCATATATGTATGCGACCATACAAAATACTCGACATTTAGTTTGAGAAATTCAACAAATCCAGACTTGAGTTCGGGGTGTAGCCTGTCCCCAAGTGGAACTTCCTCTCTAAGAATTTTTCGAACAATGCGACTTGTTCAAGTTCTTCAACCATGGATGTTGTTTCATCCGTTTCTTTTAGGAACTGCAAATATCTTGGTACCTGATAAGACTCCGACGTCTCTCGCTCTGTATGACTTTTCTCGGCTCGGGAGTAGGCGCCGGGTCCTGTAATTACTATGACACATGCTCTTTTCCTTTGCTACTCGAAAGTAATATTGCATTCATCTCCCTTGCTGCAGGTTGGTCACCTCTTATTTGTTTAACTCCCTCGGGAGTTGGAAATTTTCGCAAGTGATGATATGTTGACGGCACAACCTTCATTTCATACAACCATGGTCTCCCCAGGATAATATTGTAACTCATATCACCGTCCACTACGTCGAAAAGGGTCGTCTTTATCACCCTTTCGGCATTCGTGGGTAGCATGGTCTGATTGAAACTAAGCGTCCACCAGACTGTATAGAGAACCAGATTCTCTATTAGTTCGCACTGTAAGCAACATATTGCAAAACCAACCACTATAGGGAATCAGGTTCTCTAATTGTACCAGCAGTAAATAAAGAACACAGAGGATTTTTACGTGGAAAAATCCTAACTCAAGTGGACAAAAACCACGACCTACATTTGTAGGCTTTCAACTTCACTAACTTGTAAACACCTATTACAAGCCACTTTATAATGACTCCATTACAAAGACTTCAACTCAACTAGCTTGTGATACTCTTACCACAAGCCACTTTGTCACTCTCTAGTTACAAAGACTTTAACTAACTTGTGATACTCTCACCACAAGACACTTTATCACTCTCTAGTTACAAATACTTTAACAACTCTAACTTTTTAATAACACTATTGCAAGCTACTTTGTAATAACTCTATTACAAAGGCTTCACAAGTTGACTAACTCTAGCCAAGACACAAACACAAGGGTTTATGATTTACAAAGGGTTTCCTACACAATGCTTCTAACTAAGCTAAGTAGGAGTTACAAATGAAGAATAAATAATAAAGACTCAACAAACCTAATGACTTAATATATCTTCAATCTTGGATCCGGTCCTTGAGGTTGCAACAGCTTTGTTCTTGAGAGAGGTTGTGGCAAGCACTTGAGAGAATATTTTCTTTTTGATTTTGCAAGGGTTGAAGTGAAGTCTTGTGCCTTGCACCAGGTCTATACTACAAAAGACATCACCATGGTGATGTCAATTGACAATGGTGATGTCAGTTCTTAGTTAGTACATGCCTCTTCCCAATAGGAAGTGATTGTTGTACTGTCTGCTGGACTGTTGCGTGTACAGTTGGAGACAGTCACTTTGTGTAGTTACTTTCCAGCTGTATAGTTAACTCATACTTCTGTCGTGGGAACACCAATGGATCATGTTCCTAATCTGGTACTAGTGAATCTAAAGGCACACAGCATAGATTATCTTGAGTTGATTAACTTGAATGATTGTACCAGGCATGCTTCAGGTCCTTTATCTGGTTCTCTCATGAAGTAAGTTGTTTTACCTTCCTTGATTGTATTTATATATGTGTGACATCACTTATAATGATGTAAGCAAGGTAGGTAAAAATCCTTCCATAGAAAGTTGACTGTTGCACTATTCTTGTACAGTAGCATTTGCAGGCATCAACTTTCCAGCTGGAGAGTTGACTCTATACAGTCTCCTCCAGAATTGGCAGGGACATGTTCTCTCAGCTGCGCCTTCCACTCTGAATAGTTGAGTTATATCCGACGCTGGATCCCAAACTGGAACTTTGTGATCTTAAGGTCTTGTAAATGTATAACAAGTTACTTATCTAATTCTGGATGGTAGTTTGTTAGATCATCAAAATATAAAGTAAAGTACTTATGCCCAAAGTACTTGTAACCTATCAAGGTCTCTCTCCAGGCTGTCACACTTGCCAGATTGAACTTGACAAGACGTTTTGTGGCCGGAATGATATTTTCGGTGAGCTTAGCTTGCTCTAACAATCTCCCATGGATAACATTGGCCGAACTTCCTAGGTCTACCAAAATACGTTTAATTTAAAATCTAAGACATTTAGAGAGATTAATAGGGCATCGTTACGCAATAGCAACAGTCCGCCCATATCTTCCTCCGTGAATATAGTGTCGTCCTTGGTGACTTTCCGGAATCTCTTGCTGTGTGTTATCGACACCTTTATTTTTTTTTCCACTGAAAATATTTCATCATTAATCTCGTTCCCCCCAAAAATCACATTGATCGTCAAATATTAAGGATCTTCTCCTATTTTTGAAGGCTCCATATTATCACAATTGCGTGCATAATTATTTTTAGCATGATCAATCGAAAATTCTTTGAGATGGCCATTTTTAGCATTGTCGCTAGTCCCCACTCCCATGACCGTTTGTCCCATGCACATATGGCATCAGACTGTCACATAAAACATAGAAGTTTTTACTTCTTCTTCATATATGTTAGGACTTGGAGAAATAAAGGCGTGATTCTACTTTTGGAACTCAACAATGTCAAGAAATTCCTCCATTTTTAGCAATATCAGAGTCAACACTCTACCTAACAACACTTTTTGAGACTTCAAAGTCTTCTACCTCTCCAAACCTGATGATTCAACCCTTTTGCTTCTATAAGGAACCATGTTCCTTACTCACACTACCCTTTCGTTCCCAGAGCGTCTATATATCCTTCTTCTTCTTCTAAATCTGTTCACCCTTATCATCTGTTACATCTTTCTCAGCCAATATATTATATATTTTTACTTCATTCTTGATTTCACAATCACATAAACATGTCACACTACTTTATCATCAATCAGCCTATCTTTCATCAATCCTTTTTACCGGATTGAAAGTTCGTTTAAACACATAACTCAAAGAGAAAAAGAGCATCATTAAAATTGACTTCATGAGAAGGACTTGAGGGATCAGGTCCCTCATTCAGTCCTAAAATTTATCAATTTCTCCATCCTTCAAGACTTCCACAAATCCAACAACAACTTCAGCCTCACGCTCTGGAATATTATATCTACCATGTTCCCTTTCAGCTAAACTTCCATCAAAATCTACCAATGACTTCTTGGGGTTTTAATTTTGATAGAGTTAGGATTTTGGAGAGTGAGAGAGTTGGATTCACTCCTGCCATATTTGGAAAGAAGGATTCTTTTGAGATAAGGTTGATTTTGGTTTTGACGGAAAAGAATCATTTTAGTTGGGTGTAAGATAAAAAAGTGCCTTTTTGGGGCAACGGGTCAGTTCACCAAAGGTTTAACATTTTGGACTTCAAACGTTAGGAGGAGAGGTAGGAGAAAGGAAGAAATAAATTAACGACATGATACTTAAGCAGCTTAAAAAGATATATAAGTATTGGAGAGACTACTAACTTGAGTCACAAGAACCAGGTTTCTTGACGGTTTTTGAAAATTTTGAGCAAAGATTCCTACAAGTGTAATGTCACTCTTATTAGTTTTTGTCCTAAAACTACCATATGTGTATACCTGTAATTGTATAGATTTGAGTTAGATGTCGCCAAAAAATATACATAGCCAATCATCGAGGGACCAGGTCCCTCTGTTAAGCTTGATCAACCCCAACTCCAGACGATTTCTTTCAAAAAATTTCCTGCTCAGCGCCTTGGTAAAGATGTCTGCTACCTAGTCCTCTATCTTCCAGAACTTCATACAAATCAGAACCTTTTCATTATCCCTCAAGGAGTGATGTCGCACATTAATGTGCTTTGTCTTATTGTGTTGTACTGGGTTCAAGCTGTAAATACGCCAAAGTCTTCAAGATGTTGCTTGATCTATACTATTTGAGCCCAACAAAAAGCAAAAACCACGTATTCAGCTTCAGTTGTAGAAAGAGCCACACAATTTGTTGCTTTGTACCCCATGAGATCAAGCATGACCCCAAAAAATGTGTCGGTCCAAATGTGTTATTTCTATCCACTAGATATTCAATCATAATTAGTATTAGCATATCCAACCAATTCAATGTTATCTCCTAAGGGATAGTAGAGAACCATGTCCTGCATCCTTTCGAGATATCATAGGATTCTCTTGGCAGCTTTGAGATGAGATTCCCTTGGATTGGATTGAAAACAGACCCACAATAAAGATAATATCTGGTATACTACAGAATTTACCCTATGATACCTCTATACATGGTCTGATTTATAGCTGAACAAAGTTCATCCATGTCTAGACAAGTAGCTGTGGCGATGGGAGTGTCAATAATTTTTTATGTCTCCATGTCAAATCTCTTGAGCAGCTTCTTGATGTATTTATGTTGTTTTATCATTGTCCCCTTGGGAGTTTGCTTCACTTGTAAATCTAAGAAGAAATTTAGTTCCCCCCATCATACTTAATTCTAACTCACTTCATTAGTTTTGCAAATTATTCTCATAGAGAATCAACTGTTGCTCAAGGATGATATCATCAACATAGATCTGCACAATAAGTAGGTTCTTTCCCAATTTCTTCAAAAAAAGAGTATTGTTAATTTTTCCTCTTGTAAAGCCATTTTTTTGAATGAATTTTGACAACCTTTTATACCAAAGACGGGGAGTCTGGTTCCTATAACCGTTCTGTCTGCAGGTTGTGGAGCCAGGTTCCACATACTATTCACCTCATATTGACGAAGCGCTTCTTTAATTCTGAGGAATAGGGTCCATGTAAATCTAGAGTAATCATCCTCAAAGACGAAAATATGTACCTCTTTCCTCCTCTACTTAGCACCCTCATAGATCCATATGGAGGAGATCAAGTGGCCTTGAGATGCTAACTTCCTTTTTGGGCTTGAAAGAGGATCTGACTTTCTTTCCTTTTACACATACATGACACATGTTTTGATCCTTGAAGCTCGACTTCCGTAGACCACGAACCAGGTCCTTCTTGACTAATTTGTTCAGCAGCGTGAAACTTGCATGACCCACCCTTCTGTGCCATAGCTCAACATTATGATTAACAGTACTCAAACATCTGAGATCCCATTGCCACAGAGTTGGGAAATACCCAACAAGCTATACTTCAACTCCTTCACGAAGTCGCATTTTCAATAGAGTAGGAAAGGGACTTCCTGATCCTGCCAACTCCCATAATGTATTCCTTCTTTCCATTTTCAAAGGATACTCTCCCTCCTTGCAGGGCCATCAATGAAAGGAAATCATTTTTACTTCCAGTCGTGAGCTTCGAGCACTCTCTATCCATGTACCACTGTTGACTGCTCCTTTTCACTGTTCCATGCATGGTAAATCAATGATTAGACTTAGGAACTCATGCCAGCTTGGGTCCCTTATAATGATAGAACGAGCATATCAAACTTCTTTTTCCCCATGCAGGCATTACATATTTTCTTTTTAGGGAACCAGGTTCCTCATCAGTATGCCTCTTTTTCAACAAAAACTTTATTTTTCTGCAAAGACTGAATTTTAACTTTACAAGAGTCCTTATAATGACCAGTTTGACCACAGTGAGTGCACAACCTATTATCAGCCATAGTTACATAGTTCCTATGGGGATTATAGGAGGTTTTAGCCTTTTGATACCTGATACCTTACATATTTCCACCATTACTCATATACATAGACATAATTACATCAGAGGATTGGGTCCATTTAAGTGACTTATCAAGATCATTTTTAACCCTTTTTAAATCCCCCCTGAAGTTTCTTTTCAAGCTCAGCAACAAAAATTATTTTAACTTTCTTAAGCTCACTCTCAAGCTCAAATTGAGCATCGCTTACCACTTATTTACCCTTAGTGTTGTCCATCCATCTTTTTGTTTATTTTTTCAACAAGTTATGTTCTCTAGTTACTTCTTTCACTTGTTTCTTTAAATCTACAATAGAAACTACCACAGCATCCCTCTCTTTTTCAATGCCATCGATTTCTTCTATTAAAGAATTTTTCTCATTAATGAGGCTATGATAGGCATCAATCAACACATTTGCTAAGGACATCAATTTTTTTCTTAGAGTAAGTTTTCAAATTTCTTTGAACATCAAGAAAACTTACCTCATCCTTCTCATTGTCCTCATCATCATCAGATTTGGCCATGAATGCAAAGATTGACTAATATTCTGAAAATCCATTATTAGCAACCATCTTATTTTCACCTTCATATTCACTAGAGGACTTTCCCCAATCAATCACGGCTTGCTTCACCATGTTGTCAGCAACATCTCTTCTTTTGAACTTTCTGTCAATGACCTGGTTCCTTCTAGTGGCCTTTTCAGTAATGGTTTTGTAATAATCATGCTTATGAAGAGGAAAATCTTTAATGAAGTGTCCAAACTTTCCAAATTTATGGCAACAATCATTTTCTTCGAAGTTCCTGATGGAACCTCTTTTCTTTGGAATCCCACTATTTTTTCAAATCATCTTTTGGAATATTCGAGTGAGATACTCCATGTCAGATTCATCACTACTTGAGTCTTTGTTGGGAGCCTTGAACCAAGTTCTTCTCCTTCTTGGGCTCTTTTCTTTCAAGATTTTTCTTTCTCTTCATCTCATAAGTTTTGGGATTTCCAATGAGTTCATCAATGGTCAACTTCTGCAAATCCTTAGCTTCAGTGATAGCATTCACTTTACTTTTCCAAGAACCTCATAAAACACTGAGTATTTTCCGGGCCAACTTGTTTCTTGGGATGACTTTACCAAAAGAGTGAAGCTCATAGATAATGGAGGTGAAACGTGTGTGCATATCTTGAATAAACTCATCCTCCTTCATCTCAAAAGGCTCATACTTAGTAGTAACCATATCAATTTTGGAATGGTTAACATGAGTAGTTCCCACATGGGCAGTTTGAAGAGCTTCCTAAATATCCTTAGCAGACTGACAAGCTGAGATGTGGTTTTACTCATCTGGTCCGATGCTACAAACAAGAATTTTGTTGGCCCTAAAATTCTTCTTAATATCCTTTCTATCAGCATCTTTGTATTCTTTTCTTATTTTTGGGATTGTAACTATTCGCTCACCAACAGTTTTCATGGGAATAAAAGATCTATCACAGATTACATCCCACAACTCTGAGTTCTCGGCCATAATGAAGACATCCATTCTTGTTTTCCACCAACCATAGCATTGGCCGTTGATTCTTTGTGTTCTGTACGTTGATTGTCCTTCCTCGAAATTTGGTGGAGCAGTCATATAGATCCTTTCTAGGTGTTAAACTTTTAGAAAGAACCCACTCTGATACCAATTGATAGAAACTAAGCATCCACCAAACTGTATAGAGAACCAGATTCTCTATCAGTATCCACTGTAAGCAATAGATTGTAAAACCAACCACAATAGGTTATCAAGTTCTCTAATTGTACCCACAGTAGCTTGGCAGCAAATAAGGAACACAAAAGATTTTTACATGGAAAAATCCCAACTCAAGGGGACAAAAATCACGACCTACACTTGTAGGCTTTCTACTTCACCAACTTGCAAACACCTATTACAAGTCACTTTGTAATGACTCTATTACAAAGACTTCAACTCAACTAATTTGTGAGACTCTTACCATAAGACACTTTGTCACTCTCTAGTTATAAAGACTTTGACCAACTTGTGATACTCTCACTAAAAGCCACTTTTTCACTCTCTAGTTACAAAGACTTTAACCACTCTAACTTGTAATAACACTATTACAAGACACTTTGTAATAACTCTATTACAAAGGCTTCACAACTCGACTAACTCTAGCCACGACACAAATACAAGGGTTTATAATTTACAAAAGGGTTTCCTACACAATGCTTCAAACTAAGCTAAGTAGAAGTTACAAATGAAGAAAAAATAACAAATACTCAATAAACATAAAGACTTAGGATATCTTCAATCTTGGATCCATTCCTTGAGGTTGCAATGGCTTTTTTCTTGAGATAGGTTGTGGCAAACACTTGAGAGAATATTTTCTTTTTTATTTTGCAAGGGTTGAAATGAAGTCTTGTACCTTCCACCAGGTTTATACTACAAAAGACATCACCATGGTGATGTCAATTCACAATGGTGATGTCGGTTCTTGGTTAGTACATGCCTCTTCCTAATAGGAAATGATTGTTGTACTGTCTGCTAGAGTGTTGCGTGTACAGTTGTAGACAATCACTTTCTGCAGTTGCTTTCTAGCTGTATAGTTGGCTTATACTTCTGTTAGGGGAACACCAATGGATCAGGTCCCTAATCTGGTTCATGTGAATCTAAAGGCACACTCCCGAGATTATCTTGAGTTTATTAACTTGAATGAATGTATTAAACATGATTCATGTCCTTTATCCGATTCTCTAATGAAGTAAGTTCTTTTACCTCCTTGATTGTATTTATTCATGTGTTACATCACTTATAATGATGTAAGTAATGTAGGTAAAAATCCTTCCATAGAAAGTTGACTGTTGCACTATTCTTGTACAGTAGCATTTGCAGGCATCAACTTTCCAGTTGGAGAGTTGACTCTATACAGTCTCCTCAAGAACTGGTAGGGACCTGTTCTCTCAGCTGCTCCTTCCACTCTGAATAGTTGAGTTATATCCGACGCTGGATCCCAATCTGAAACTTTGTGATCTTAAGGTCTTGTAAATGTATAATAGGTTACTTATTTGATTCTTGGTAGTTTGTTAGATCATCAAAACATAAAATAATGTAATTATGCCCAAAGTACTTGTAACCTACCAAGGTCTCTCTCCAGGCTGTCACACTTGCCAGATTGAACCTGACGAGAAGTTTTGTGGCCGGAATGATATTTTCGGTGAGCTTAGCTTGCTCTAACAATCTCCTATGGATAATATTGACCGAACTTCCTAGGCTACCAAAACACATTTAATTTAATACCTAAGACATTTAGAGAGATTAGTAGGGCATCATTATGCAATAGCAACAGTCCGCCCATATCTTTCTCCGTGAATGTAGTGTCGTCCTTGGTGACTTCTCGGAATCTCTTGCTGTGTGTTACCGACACCTTTATCTTTTTTGCCACTGAAAATATTTCACCATTAATCTCGTTTCCCCCAAAAATCTATTGATCGTCAAACATGGAGGATCTTCTCCTATTTTTGAAGGCTCCATGTTATCACAATTGCGGCCATAATTATTTTTAGCATGATCAATCGAAAATTCTTTGAGATGGACATTTTTAGCATTGTCGCCAGTCCCCACTCCCATGACCATTTGTCCTGTGGTATTCGCACCATAAATTAGGATCTCTTTGGATGCAATCAGATCTCATTAGCTTCAGGAATCGTGCTTCTTTAATGTTCCTCATAGTTGACACCAACTCCACTATGCTGATGTTGAAGTTGTAATCTTGGGTAGGAAAATTCTCGAGAATATAACATTTCTTTTTTCAGCAACGACCTATTATTTCGGCCCCGATCACTACTCCGATCGGTAGCGAATCTATCTGCCAACTGACAACCACTGCCACATCCTTTGGCCCGTTTATAGGGCAAAAATCGACCACTTGAAGACTGTTGATCTGTGTCAAAGATCGTTCCTTACTAATGACCTAAGATGGCAAAGTTTGACTTGAGTCAACATTTTGAGTAAATGACCTCGAAACCAAAATTTGATGGTTTCAATAGGTTTGTATGATGATTTGGATTTGGGCACGTATCCAGATCAGGTTCCGGACGGATCCGAGAGTGTTTGAACACTTAATTTTGGAAGTTAGTTCATTGAAGGTTTTCTAATTCTTTAAATTTGATTTGGAGTAGACTTTGTTGTTATCGAGGTCCGTCTGAGATTCTAAGCGTGAAATAGTTCCATATGTTGATGTATGACTTGTATGCAAAATTTGGTGTCATTTCGAATAGTCTAAGTAGATTCGGTGCATTCGGAGCTAGTTGAGAAGTTTGAAGTTCATAAGCTAATTCAATTGGGTTTTGGGGTGTGATTCTTCATTTTATTGTTGTTTTATGCATTCTGAGGCTTCGAGCAGGTTTGTATTATGTTTGTGTACTCGTTGTTATAGTTGGAATAGGTTCCGGGTGGCTCGAGTGTGTTTCGAACCCCCCGAAGCTAAGAAAATTGCTATATTGCTGGATCTGGTTTCCTTCTTCACGAACACGAAGGTCCTCTCGAGTTCGCAATGAAGGAATTAGGAAGTATGGTGATTTGTTCTTCGCATTCATGATCAAGCGGTAGCGTTTGTGAAGGTTTGAGGTCGAAAGCGTAGGCCCAAATACGTTCACGTAGAAGAAAGGAACCTGGTCAGGGTCAATATTCATTACTCTTCATGTTCTCGAAGGTACAGTCACGGTCGTGATGCTCATGCGGTCCAAGCCTTTGCGATCTCGAGACTGCCCTCGCATTTGCGATGAAGGTTTTCTAGACTTGGGGAAGCTTTTCCTTCACGATCGCGAGCCTTCTTCCGCGGTCACGAGGCTTCTTCCACGATCGCGAAGAAGGGTCATTTGGGTAGTGACTTTAATAAAATTGGGACTTAGGCCATTTTCCCTTCCTTTGGCCGAATTTGGAGCTTCTTGGCGGGGTCTTTTCACCTAGCTATTGAAGGTAAGTTATTTCGATACACTGTAAGTTAAATACATAGATTATGGATATATTTTAACATGTAAAATGTGAAAATTTTAGGAGTTTGTTGAAAAATCTAGGTTTTGATAATAAAGATATTAAACCATGAAAATGATAATGGAATTGGATAGAAATTATACATTTGTGTTCGTGAGGTTACGGTAACAGTTATTTACAAAAAGTTTTGGAATTCGAGCACTTGGATCCTAGAGTGCATTTTAGGAACATTCCAAATTGGGTTGGGTAATTATTATAATAATTAAATTATAAACTTTTGAGCATATATTGATTAGGTTATACATCATTTGCCTAGTTTCGGATTACGTGGCACCGATTTGAGGCTTTAGTGCGAATTGTGGACTAGGAAATGAGCTTGAAAACGAGGTAAGTCTATTGCCTAATATTGTAAGAGGGAACTAAACTCATATGTTATTAAATTTTTATCTGATACCAATTGTGGGTGCTACATAGCACGAAGTGACTAGAGTACGTACATAGCTAAAATTCATGTTATGTCCAGGTACACATATGGCTTTATATGCAATTACTTGCACTATTTGAACTCAACTTGCTAGCTTAATTGCTTGTATTAATAAGTAAAACTTGGTTAAGGTTCATGTCAAACCGAGCATCATTACTTAGTGATTTGGCGAAATGTTTAATTATTGATAGAAATTTATATTCTTTTATGGGCTAATCTAGGAGTCGTAAACACATAAATTCACAGTACGGAAAGTTTCACGTTTCCTGTGGATCGAGCCGAACGCCTTGGCAATATTAATATATATAATGTGATGCATCCATGGATTGTGTCGTGCAATCTTGGTAGTGTGTGTACATGATTGTTATGGATCGGACCGTACGACTTCGGTATCTCATGCACGTTATCACTATGAGTCTGATTATACTTGATATATCCTTAATGACTTGAGAATTTATCAATATATATTGGCCCTTACTTGTTGAGATTAGCATGTGATACTTGGGGACTTTTAAATTGTTATTTTGTTAAAGAATCATTTAGCTATTGCCTCTTATTCCATTATTATTGTTGTATTTCATGCCTATTTAATATTCCTGCACATTATGTATATTGCCCACTAGTAAGTGTCGATATCGATCTCTCGTTACTACTTTTCGAGCTTAGACTAGATACTTACGGGGCACACGTTGTTTACGTACTCACGATGCACTTTTGCACATATTGTGTAGGTTTTGAGGCAGGTACATCTGGAGCTCGTCCAGGCATGCATCCGCATTACGTGAAGGCCTAGTCCTGAGCTGCTTCTCATGCTCCGTTCTGCAGCTCTCGGAGCCTTCACATGTTATGTTTATCATTTCTATATATCCTGTTCCAGACAGTAGTTTGAATGAGTTTTGTATATTCTACTATGTATATGCACGTGCACCCGTGTCACAAGGTTTTGGAAATTCTAGTAGTCTCTCATGGTTTTTGATTATTTAAGTCACTATCTTACTCTCACATTTAGTTTGTGCTTTAAATTCTTGCGCTCACTACTATTTATTTCTTAATTAAATAAAAATTAATAATTTTTAAAATATTAAAATGAGCAACTAAATGGGTAGTTCACGGTTGGTTTGCTTAGCGACGACACTGGGTGCTATCATGATCTATAGTAGAAATTGGATCGTGACAAGAGACCTTTCTTCAAATATTTTAATCTTTTTTTTTTTTGATGAACTGCTGATGAATAGGATGAACTTATAATAAAATGGTAAAGCAAAAATATTAAAAAAATAGTACATATTCAATTGGCAAGAACTTGATTTCAAATTTTGAAACAAGATAAAGTTGTTATATAAGAATGCTCTACTAATAGATTAATGTCATTATATATAATAGTATATGAAAACACAACAAATTAAAGCTGCCACAATCGCCACCAACAAACTCAGTAAGTTTTCACAAGTGGTCTGAGGAGAATAGTTTTATATAGACCTTACCTCTATCTTGGAAGGGTAGAAAGATTGTTTCTAATAGATCCTTGGCTAAAAACAAAATGAAAACAATCAGTGGAAACAAGTGGTAACAACAAGAAGGTATTAAGAACACCAAAGCAAAAGAATGCAATAAAATAATAGATGGAAACAACAATTCAAGAATAAACGTATACCGTGCTAACACTACTGCTACCGACCTGAGAAAGAAAACTAGAAATGCGTGGCTACATACTAAATATTCATACTAATTCTCGACCTCCACATCCTCCTATGAAGGTTCATGTCCCCAGTAAGCTCCAACTATGCATGTCTTGCCAAATCATCTCTCTCAAATACCTCTTCGTCCCACCTCTATCCCTCTTCAAACTCACCAAGCCCAATCTCTTACACCTCCTAACTAGGGCATTTGTGCTCCTCCTTTTTACATGCCCGAATCATCAACCTACCTTATCCTCACGGGGGACATTCCTACCTTTTTTTGAATAACTTCATTTCTAATCTTATCTAACCTTGTATGTCCGCACATCCATCTTAACATCCTTATTCAGCTACGCTCATCTTCTGAACATGAGAGCTCTTGACTGTCAAACACTTACCTCATACAACAATGCCGGTCAAACCACTATTGTATAACGTACCTTTAAGTTTTAGTGACACATTCTTATAACATAAGACATGGAAGAGAGGCTCTATTTCATCCACGCTGCTCCAATCGCTGTATGATATCCTCAACAATCTTCCTATTTTCTATAGTACTAACTCAAGATACTTAAAACTATCTCTCTTGGAGAAGACCAAAGCATCAAACCTCATATCCATATCCGCTACTTGGGTTATATCGCTGAACTGACACTCCAAGTATTGTGTCTTGGTCCTACTCAAACTAAAAATTTTAGATTTAAGGATTTGTCATCAAGCCTCCAGCCTATCATTACACCACTTCGCGTCTCATCAATCATAACTATGTTATTTGTAAATAATATGGCACCTCCTCTTGAATGTGATGCGTTAGTGAGTCCATCTCTAAGAAAAATAAAAATGGACAAAGGGTTGACCCCTGATGCAACCCTATCAAATTCGAAAAATATTTTTAAAAACTCCACCCACAGTCCTAACATGGGTATTAGCCCATCATACATATCCCTAATCACCCTATTGTAAGTTATATGCACACCTTTAGCCTCCAAATATCTCCATAAAACCTCTCTTGTGACTTTGTGCTATGCTTTCTTTAGGTCAATGAATGACATACATAAGTTTTTCTCCATGTATTATATTGCTCCACCAATAGGTGAATGTATTCCATTGTCAAAAGATCCGGCATAAAACCAATGATTCTAAAAAATAGACATACTCCTCATTGCCCATACTTCTACTACCCTCCCCCAAACCTTTATTGTATGGCTTAACAACTTGATACCTTGATAGTTATAACAATTTTTGATATTTCCCTTGTGATTGCACAATAAATTAAGACCAAGATGACTATAAAATGCCCCCTTGGGCATTTTGGGAAGGATGGTCACTATACTCTTGTATGCGATGCGTACTCCAGAAAGCAAAATTAAAGCTCCCAAATAGCTATAAGCTAAACCAAACATATCCATATTAAAATGCTGGAACAAACCCTTATGAAACAAATATTTAACCTTGTCCTTCATATAAATTGCCCTGTAATGGTACTTTTTCATTTTTAACTTTTGTTGGGTTTTTCAGCAGTAAGGAGATTAAGAAAATCTGAAAACAAAATCACAGACACAGTTCATAAAGTATTTAGGAAAATAGAGATGAAACAACAAAAAAACATTAAATAAAAAGGTAAAAATTATATTGCAGAACATCATTAGATAACGAAACGTACCTTTATCATTATCGAAATATGGTAGCTGACGCCAGCGGAGAATAGATGAGAGGATCACTAAAGCCCTAAATTGGTGCGGCGGTGAACAAAGGAGAGATTATTGAAAGTTTAGATGGAAGAGAGAAATCAGAGAATATTGGGACTAAAGAGAGAGAATGAAAAGTATGACCGATTTAGAGAGGGAGGGCCCCAATTGGGGGGGGGGAGGGGGGAGGGATGCATTTTTGTCTTGAGGAAATTTTTTTTCCTTCCAAATTTAGAAAAGTCATTTTTTCCTAATTAGAGGAAAATAATTGTTAAGAAAAACACTTTCCAAACTATTTATCTCATCCAAGTAAGAAAAACTAAAATAAAAAATATTTTCCCCCTTCCAAATATACTCAAAATGTTATAAACTAAGGTAAAGACAATAACAATAATGCAAGAACAATAGCAATAGAGAGAAGAGTAGAGAGAGTTCTTCTTATTGAGTTGAGAGGGGTCTCAAGGGATGATTTACAATGGTAGGGGGCACCTCTATTTATAGGGGAGAGGAAGATTTAGCTACCACTAATAGAACTCTAAAATCTCTCTAATTAAATACATTAAAGACATTCACCTTAAATAGAAGTGTAAGAATCTTCTATTTCATAACACTCCCCCTTGAATGTCTATTCAATGATGTGCCTCATAAAACCTTAAAACCAAAACCCATTGGGAAAAATTAAAGAAAGGAAAAAGAGTACACATGTTTGAATATGCGCCTATTGGTTGCCTCGTTAAAAACCTTGCAAGGAAAACCCAGTGGGACAAAACCTTGTAAGGGAAAAAGAGTGCAACGCGCATTGACTCCCCCTAATGAGTACATCGATTTATATCCTTGAGCATTTGCATTCCAATCTTGTGCATCATCTTCAAAACGATCTTTGGTAGATGCTTGATGAATAAATCAACCATATCGACTTGAATAAATATTCCGCACCTTGAAATCATCATTCTTGATAGATATAAACATCTTCATATAATGTCGTGGAATAGCTCTTCAATATCTCCATAGATGCATTCTCAAATCCATCATGCTTATAGTTATGGCAAGATTCATATGTACACAAATTGTACTTAGGATGCGGTACTTCAGGACCAAGAATTGCATATGCTTCAAGCAACTTAAATCTTTCAAGTTAAGTCATATAAGTCGCATAATAGACTTTAGCTGCATATCAAGTTTTCATGTCATGCTAAACAAATAAGATATCAAAAATTGACTATACATACCTTTGCCTTTATACTTTCAAGCATATGAACTATAGGTTCAAAGCTACATGTCTTTCATATGGAATCAATTCTTCTTGAATTGTATCTCTTCCATTTAGTTGCTTCTTTGAGTCAGCAAATGCGTATAGCATACTTTGCAATATGTTGCAATTGCATTTCCCTTTTATGAACTACAGGTTCATATCATGATATTCGGGGATATACATATACAAATGAAAATTCATCCCATGTAACACTTTCTCAAGTTTTTATCATGTCTCCCCCTCATGTTAGTAAAGCTAACATGTTTCCTCAACTTTGGAAAATCATCTTTGTGCATTATGTCAATATACACAGCACCTTAATAATAAGATGAAATTATTTGGTTCCTGACCCTGAACCATTTGTGAGGGGAGAATATACTCTCGTATACAACTTATATCAAACTGATATATATATAACTTAGTTCTCATAAGAAACAGTTTAGCTATTAAGTGGAAGCACTCAATAATTATCTTGCTAAACCAACTTTAATATAAACCAACTTATCAAGATGAACTGTCTTGAGTAGAGAATCTGGAAACTATGCTCGAAGTTAGATTACTGAGCGATTTACCTCGCAAGCACTGCCAGGCTGCGGGTTAATAACAATTGCGCATGTAACCATTTCATAGATGCATCATATGTGGTATACATGGCAGGTGAATGGGCCCATATTCACCTTTGATATTTCCAGAATTTAGGGGCTTCAACCCGAACTCTTTAGTTGGTCAGTTCATTAATGAGAACAAGTGATACAAGAGTATTCGTAAAGAACTTTCTAGTTCTTTAATATTCACCTATGTGAATTTGCACATCATACTTAAAATGAGATGGCTAACATGAATGCCAACTGAATAAATTATCAATATTGGTAAACTTCAAATTTACACCATGACATGTGCACTTATCAATAAACTTCGGGTTTATTATGACATGGGTTTTATACCAATAGATATCCACTTTATTGTGGCATTCTTTCGTTTGTGTAGTACAAACTGGAGAACAAAGCGGGTAGCTTTTCATATACAAATTACCCCGCTACAAGTTGTAGTAATAGGAGAATCAAAGCCTTCCTTTATTTATAGTCTCAATATCATCAATCGCCTTCGCGTGTACTTTTGGAAACTGGATAAGTTTCTTTGAGACTTACTACAGCACAATACTCAATTGTGTTTCTCCAACATAGTAATAATTGGCTCTTCGAGAGCTCTCAATTAATTTTGTACTACCACAGACTGAGGTTCGAGATCCTCACATTCTTGCATTCCGTATTTTCAAGAGTCTCAGGCTCAATAGATTCTTCGTGAATCTCGGAATTAATCAAATCATGAGCGTCCTCATGTGATTCTTTCATAGTGTCATTTAGATCGTTCTTTTTCCTCTTTCTAGGATTTCGATCTTTGGAACCTAATGGTCTGCCACGCTTCTGGCGTGCATTTGACTCATTGGATATGACACTAGATATTTGTCCAATAGGGACTTCAATACAGATCGGAACATTTTCCGCGTGAATGTGGGATTTCGTTATCCTCTTCAAGTCCGTAAATGCGTCAGGCATTTGATTTGCTATTCTTTGCAAATGGATAGTTTTTTGTACCTCTTTCTTTCAAATAGAGGTATGTGGATCAAGATGAGATAATGATACATTTTTCCACAAAATTTCCCATTTGGTTTCACCGACTTCTCCCCCTAATTTTGGGAAAAGTGTCTCATCAAATTGACAGTCTGCAAATAGTGCAGTGAACAAATCTCCTGTCAATGTTTCGAGGTAGCGAATAATGGAGGACGATTCATACTCAACATATATTCATAACCTTCTTTGCAAACCCATTTTGGTGCGGGATGGCGGTGCTACAGGCACCTATACTGCGCATCCAAAGCTTCTTAAATGGGATATATTGGGTTCATGACCCAAAACCAATTGCAATAGGGAATATTTGTGATAATTCGTCAGTCAGAGACGAACTAGCATTGCTTTATGCAAAATGGCGTGTCCCCAAACCGAAGTGGGCAGCCGACGAACTAGTATTGCTGCATGCAATATGGCGTGACCCCAAACCGAAGTGGGCAGCCGACAAACTAAAATGATGCATGCAAAATGGCATGAACCCAAACCAAGGTGGGCAGCCGACAAACTAGCATTTCTGCATGCAAAATGGCGTGAACCCAAACCAAAATGGGCAGCCTCGTTTTCATGAAGAATTCAAGATTATTCTCATCTATTGTCTCAATACGATATCCATTTTGAATGATATCTTTAAAACTCAACAAGTTCTTCTTAGACTTGGAGGAGAATATTGCATTCTCTAAGATAAACGTCATGCCTTTGGGCAGAGTTACAGTTGCTCTTCCGGAGCCTTCAATCAATTTACTACTTCCATAGATTGTAGTAATGTTTGCCTTACACAATTACTCTTCTTTTCTTTGAGTATTGTATGTGTAGTACATGAATCAACTAGGCAAATACTTTTACAGTTGGACGTTGATCCAAGTTCGCTTTGTGAGATAACTATATTTGCTATCCCATAGTTTGACATACAAAAGAAATATACGAACATAAGAATAAACAAGTTCAATTCTTTTGTGTCACATAATATTTTCAAAATCTGCTACTAACAGTTGACTAACAAAATCAGATATGTTGTCCATAATCAATTACTTTGCAGTTTGAAAATTTCAGCGTTTTTCATAAGACAATCGATTATTAAACACACACAATCGATTGTTGGAACATAGACAATCGATTGTTAGACATACACAATCGATTATTTGTTATTTTTGAAAAATTTCAGATCACTGTTTAAGACAATCGATTGTTAGATGTAGACAATCGATTGTTGGTCATTTTTGAAAAATTCCGGACCTCACTGGATAAGACAATCGATTGTTGATCACTTTTTGAAAAATTCGTTATAAAGACAATCGATTGTTGATCATTGACAATCGATTGTTTTGCAGTTTTATGCGACATATGAGATAACCGACTAGTTTTTCAGGTTAGTCGATTACCTCTACTGGAAAGTAAAGATATTATTGATATTTGAGCATATTGAGAACTAATACAAATATAATATCATGAACTAGCTAATACGAGCTAATACTAATGACTATTAGTTTATTCATTAACTAATACAAATAAATCAAACAGCTCCATCTTCTTTCATCACCGATCCATCATTGATTAGGTGGTCTATCTTCCCATCGGATTGCTTAAAGAAGTCTGCCACATTCAAGTTGTCGTCAGAGACAAAATTCGTTATGGGGCGTTTACTCTTTCGAGATGCTTTAATAAAGGTCAACCAAATGTCTTGGTATACGGCAAGACTTAGACCAGTGCCCGTTTTCACCGCAACGATAATATGTAGTTTATAAACTATTTGCTTTTGGATTCTTATCGTATCGTGCTTGTGGCAGAGTGACCAACTTCACGTTGTCATCTCTCTTCTTTAAGCCTTTCCACAAGATGGGTGAATCCTTGATGTTGAGATATTCAATCTTCAAACTTTCATCAAGGTGATGGCGCAAGTAAATCAAGGCCTTCGTATAGTTTCAAACCTTCATTAAGGTGATGGCGCAAGTAAATCAAGGCCTTCGTATAGTTTTTGGGTGGATGCATTATTTCTGTATTTAATGGCGTCTCCGAGACCCATAGCATCCAAGTGGATTTCAACATCCAACACCCATGTCATATAGTTCTTGCCCGAAATTTCAAGGGCAACGAACTTTCTTTTCATATTGTCATACATATGACACAATTGCATCAAGAGCGTGTTCATGCTTACGGGCTCTATTACAATTATCACATTCACTTCAGGGAATGGATCAAAATCATGTGCTTTACACAAGCTGCTACCACATTCTCTAAATGGAATGGAGCGAATTCAATTGGACGGAATTCTTTGTCACGTCCACATTCATTGATACCTTCATGGTAATTAGTCTTCTTTCGGACTTATCATATACTGCTTCCACATTCTCTAAAGGGAATGGAGCAAATTCAATGGGACGGAATTCTTTGTCACGTCCACAATCATACATGAATTTAATCATGGAGGGACATAGAGATTTTACCACTTCGTGTGGTTATAATTTCTCACAAACTCCATTAGAGTTATAATCAAACTTTGTATATAAAATTTATAGAATTCCAAGAATTTGAAAGGGAGAAGTAAATTACTTACCTTTAAAGTATACCAAATATATTTTCAATATTTTCTTCCTTTCTTCCTTTCCTTTCTTTCTTTCCTTTTTTCTTCACGTTTTTTCTTTCTTTTCTCTTTTTGCTTTCAAGAGAAATTTTGTTTTCTACTTCTTTTGTTTTTCTGCTTTTGCTTTCCAGAGGCACGTTTTTCCTCCTTTTTTTTTCTTTTTCTTTCTTCATTCTTTCTTTGAAGCAAAACCCTACACAAACAAAAGTTAAGACAATCGAAAATTTCAATTGGTTAGAGACTCGTGCTGATAACGTGTTATAAACTAAGGTAAAGACAAGAACAATAATGCAAGAACAATAGCAATAGAGAGAAGAGTAGAGAGAGTTCTTCTTATTGAGTTGAGAGGGGTCTCAAGGGATGATTTACAATGGTAGGGGGCACCTCTATTTATAGGGGAGAGAAAGATTTAGCTACCACTAATAGAACTCTAAAATCTCTCTAATTAAATACATTAAAGACATTCACCTTAAATAGAAGTTTAAGAATCTTCTATTTCATAACACAAAAGACAATTTGCTCATGAAAAACATTTTTCCTTCACCGAACATACACTAGATTTTCGTTTCCTTTCATTCCGAACTTTCTACTAAAATAAGTAGATATTTTAGAATAAAAAAAGAAAGAGAAAAGAACGCATGCAATCATGCAGACCATGCATAGAAGAAAAGAAAGAAAAGGATAAAATTGAGGAATTTTTACCTTCTACAGCAAATGTTAATATCTTATTTATTTTAAATAAATACTCTTTTAAAAAATGATATTGCATAGTTATCTTTTAATTTTTATAGCCAAATATCTATTTATTGTCACCTTCTAACCTTAACCCATAAAATACACTTCGTAATATTTTTCTCTCTCATTCTTTCAGATTTTTCTCCACCCCCTCTCTCTCAACAGTAATCTTTCTCCATAAGTACAACCATGATTCTCCACTAATTCATGTCCACCGCCGAACAAAATTTTCATTGTTAGTGGCCTGGGGCTCTGAATCAATGTCGAAATCAAGCCCTAGAGAGAAAGATAGAGGTTCGAGATTAAGCCATAGAGTTTGAGAAATTTGAGAACACATGTTCAAGGGTTGGATCTCTTGCTCCTAACATCAACAAATTCACACAAAGTGAAGAGCCCTAGAGAGAAAGATGGAGATTCGAAATCAAGCACTAGAGTTTGCTTGCCTATACGTTCAAGGGCTGGATCTCTTGCTCATAACGTCAACAAATTCGCACACAGTGAAGACTCCATTAAGCAGAAGCACAAGAGGTAATAATTCAGACTGAAACAACATGCTGCTTCAAATGTGAGATCTCAAGTCTTCTTTGTACAAAATAGAATTCCACTTTCCAGCGACGGTAAAAATTAGGATTTGTTCTTGAACAAAAATGATAGAGTTTGGGCCGAGCAAACTTGAATTTTTTCTTAATATATTTCATTATATCACGTTGTATTTTCATGTATTTCACTGTACTCATTGTCTTTTATAATTGTAATTCAACGTATCTTGTTGTATTCCATGTATTTTATTGTATCCACTGTCTTTTTTTCATTGTATTTCAAATATCCCGTTGTATTCTATGCATTTCATTGTATTCACTGTCTCTCTATATTCCATCAATGTATTCATATATTTTTTAATTAGTATACTTTATATATTCATATGTATTATATAATTTTTCTGAATGTTGCTATATTTTTGAGATATTTTTCGGTTGAGAATATTTTTTATAATTAAAAATACAAAATTTGTGTATTATAATTGAGTTTGTTGAGTTATATTAGGAGTCTATTATGTTAATTGATTCACTTTTCGTTTTAAAAATAATGTAATCCCCTATCTCATGCTGTAAATACAGTTGAATACAATAATTTGTCTAGCTATAATCCCATGTTTCACTCCATAAACACAGTCAAATACACTCGAATACAACACTGATTAGCTGTACTTCCCTGATTCACGCCTATTTTTGTTACTATATTCATAAATACAATAGCTTAAATACATCAAATACACCTTATAACTACAAAAAATGCATCTATAATTCGTAATTTAACAAATGATATCTATAAATGACTAATTACTAATAAAAGATAGTGTTTTATGAAAATTTCTCTAAAATTAAAAACTACAACAGCCGACGGATTGGGCTTCTTTTGGGCTGCAGGTTCTCCAATCAGGCCCATTTAGGTGATAAGCAAAATTCATGTGCAGCTCAGGATCACCATAACCTTCAACTTCTCATCTACACTCTTCCAACCAGAAAAAAGTGTGTTAGCGAAGAGCAAAAACAAAAACGTAACCATGGCTTCTTCTTTGCTTCTCTCTCCACTTTCTAGCTTGACGGTTACTGAAAATCGAGAGCTGGGTTCTGGTAAATCAACTTTCGTATCCAATCCCAATTTATCCTTTGCAACTTCAGTTCACAGTCGCAGGCCAAACGGCGTTCGAGGTTATTGTTACAGGTCGCCGGTAGCTAAGTCTTTGGACCATATACCCCAAAAATTCAGACACGAAAATCTCAATGGTGGACGTAAGTTCCCTTTTCCTATTTCCATTAATTTTTCCTCCTTTATTAAATGGATAAGTTCAAATATGTATCCCTAATTCGGCTTTAAAAAAACAGATTGGTTTATCGGTGAGATTGAAATGCAAAACTGTTGAGAATAGTCAAAGAAGTGGTATTTTATATGCGAATTGTGTACCATTTATATCTTTGCATAAAACGTGAGCTCACTTATTAAGTAAGAAAGAGTAGAAAAAGAGCTCGTAACTCAATTAGGAGTTTGCCCCCAATTACAAAGGATAGCCCTATATTTGTACTTATCATAGTTTTTCACTGAAAAAGGAGAGTCCACATTTCTGCTATAGAAAAACTTATTGATTCATGACACACGTATACGGGCATATATTTGCAGGAAAAAAGCACACTTATAGCTGTTAATTCATGGGCCACGAGACGGGCTCTTTATCCATACGTATTATAACATGTTATATATGTTTTACCTTGCATTTTACTGAGTGAGGGTATTGGTGTCTCTATATAGGCTGAATGAAATTTAAGCACGTATTTATTTGATGTAAAAACATATGAATCAAGGGGGTAGAGGAGGAAGGAACTACTTTATGTGTTTTTAAGTGGAAAAAGAGTAATGTTTAAACTCTCTATGGTCATCATTCAAGTGAAGGCGTTTGTGAAATGGTCCTTTGCACACTTTCAGCAGTTCCCTTATTCTTCTCCACGGCGTGGGATAATACTGGGTATGTTGGTGTTGTTGTAAGTGGAAAAAGAATTAATGTATGAACTCTCTATGGTCATCATTCAAGTCTGCTCTAGTTTTTCAATTTAACTTTTTTCGCTATGTTTTTATCTTTTTTGAAATTTCCTATTATTTGTGAAGATTTTGCTGGAATTTTTGTTCTGCAGCTTCTGCTCTTAATCATGTATACTATCTTTTTGTAGTACTGGACAACTATAAAAGTGCCCCTCAGTATCTTTATGGCCTTAGTCCTTCACAGATGGATATGTTCATGACAGAAGATAACCCAGCCCGGCGACAGGCAGAAAGTGTCACTGAGGTATGAGCTTTTCTAATACCCGTTTCATGGTTTCCACGTATTTTAGTGAGTTTATGATGTTAATCGTGTTAAATTCATCTACATATCCCATTACAAAATCTGTCTTTGTAGAAAAGACATTTAATATGCTTTTATCTAACAGGATAGTATATCTTCAGCCAATAACTATCTGAGCAATGGTGGAATGTGGAGTATGTCCGGCATGAATGATCGGGGGCCCTCGAAATACAGCATGAGCGTCAGCATGTACCGTGGAGGAGCAAGAGGATCTGGAAGACCTCGAACTGCGCCTCCTGATTTGCCATCTTTGCTTTTAGATGCTCGAATTGTCTATCTGGGCATGCCTGTACTTACCTTTTCCTGGATCTTGCCTCCCTTTAACTGGTTGCATGCATTTTACATTTCCACTGTTCTTATCCTGATTCTCATCTTGGTTTATCGTTTGATTGCCACAGATTGTACCAGCTGTTACAGAGCTTCTTGTTGCTCAGTTTATGTGGTTGGATTATGACAATCCATCAAAGCCTATATACCTATATATAAACTCATCAGGCACACAGGTAAGACAGTTTTCCTCCAATTTTTTTCTCCAAGTACATTTAGTTTGGAACAAGGTAATATATGGGAGCTAGAATAATTCATCTAGCTCATATTTCATTTTGGTTGCTTAATTGGAGGAGAATATGAGGTATCAATTACGCAGTTATAGCAAGGGTAGGATGATTGACCTTTTAGGATGATACATGGTGGGGATTGCACATAGAGAATTGTGAGTCTTATTTGTGTACTGCATGACTAAATCCCTCACGTGCAATTGCAAATGAATTACGCGTAATAGACTTGAATAGGGTTGCATCCATCTGCATACTTGCATACATTCATGAACACTCACACAGATGGACGGTTCACTGAGTTGCTCAGACTCGGTTGCGGGCATCGGTAACGGGCACATATCAGATTGTCGGATTCTGCAAAATCTAAATTTTAAGATTCGGGGGTGCGGTTCCAGGTATGGATACGGGCGCAGGGATTCGGCTAAAAGATTTAAAATTATAAAAAAAAAGAGCTATAAAGAGAAAAATGGAGCCATTCAACGCATTTTACTATGACGCTGCTATGTCTATTAGAAGTCCGAACTCTGAACACAACCCCTTGAATTCTTGGTTTTTCTAGAACACAAAACAACAAATATGAGACAAAAGTACTGCTGTTAGAAGTCTAACTGTATTAGAAGTCTAGTCTAAACTGTATTAGGAGTAGGCTAGGTTATGTGTATTATATATAGGGCTCATTGTATCATGTTTACATATCAATTATATATTCTTCTCCCGTGCCTTCTCACATGGTATCAGAGCTTTGGTGAGAATAGTATAGCTGTGCGTCATTCTAGCTATTTCCGGGAAGAAGACCTCGTCGCCGTGCAATTTTCCGGCGACTTAACAGGCTGTCCGTAACCTAAACTACCTTTTCTGTTGGTGTTGTGCAAAATCCGAGACCACCACGAGGTTTGGGAGAGAATTCCGACCAACCCCAGAAAAAATCACCGGAAACCGACGCTTCACGCGCCCCCACGCGCGGCAGGACCCTCGGCGCGTGAAGCCCACGCGCCGGCGCGTGAGAGCCTTTCCGGCCACTTTTTCCGATCGCTCCAGAAGGACAGTTTAGTCGGAATATAATTCCGACCCTACCCATCCACTTTTTGTTCGATTCCGACAACTTTGATTTTTTCCGGCGACCTACAGTGATTTTTCCGGCAGCTACAGTACTTTCCGGCCAATATTTCTTCAGGACAGTTTGCTCCTACTTGAAATCCGAGCCTATCCATATTTTTACTTTTCAATTCCGACAACTTTGAATTTTTCCGGCAGCTACAGTGCTTTTCCGGCAGCTACAGTGCCTTTCCGGCAGCTACAGTGTTCCTGTTTTCCGGTAGCACCAGTTTTCAGTCCTCTGTTCAGTTTCAGCGAGTTTTCAGTTGATAATCCAACGATGTCTTTGGGACTAGATGCTTTCGGGCCTAAAAACCAGGGTTCTGGCAGTTCCGGTATTATGATTACCTCAGAACCTTTAATGGGAGGTTCAAACTACCTAGCTTGGGCTTCGTCTGTCGAGTTGTGGTGTAAAGGCCAAGGTGTTCAGGATCATCTAACCAAAGAGTCTGGTGACGGAGATGCAAAAGCCAAAGCACATTGGGAGAAGATTGATGCTCAGTTATGCAGTATTTTGTGGCGATCTATTGATTCCAAGTTGATGCCCTTGTTTCGTCCATTCCAAAAATGTTATTTGGTTTGGGAAAAGGCTCGTACTTTATACACTAATGACATATCTCGTTTCTATGACGTGATATCGCGGATGACAAATTTGAAGAAACAGGAATTGGATATGTCTACTTACTTGGGTCAAGTGCAGGCAGTTATGGAGGAATTTGAGACGTTGATGCCAGTTTCTGCTAGCGTTGCAAAGCAGCAAGAGCAACGACAAAAGCTGTTTCTAGTTCTTACTCTTGCTGGGCTTCCTAATGATCTTGACTCAGTACGCGATCAGATTTTGGCTAGTCCGACTGTCCCCACAGTTGATGAATTATTTTCTCGCTTACTTCGCCTTGCTGCAGCACCAAGTCACCCAGTGAGCTCATCACAGACACTTGATTCATCTATCCTCGTCTCCCAATCCGTGGACAATCGGGCTTCTCATACTATGGAGTATAGACGAGGAGGAGGTCGTTTTGGAAGATCTAGACCCAAGTGTTCTTATTGTTATAAACTTGGTCACACTCGTGATGTGTGCCATTCTTTACATGGTCGACCAACAAAAAATGCTTATGTTGCTCAGACCGAGCCTACAGGTAACCAGGGATTTTCTGTATCTGAAAGGGAGTATAATGAGTTCCTTAAATATCGAGCAAGTAAGCAGACGTCTCCACAAGTAGCCACTGTTGCTCAGCCTGATACTTCTGTTGCTGGTAATTCTTTTGCTTGTGTTTCCCAGTCTAGTCCTCTTGAACAATGGGTGGTGGACTCAGCTGCTTCTGATCATATCTCTGGTAATAAATCCCTTTTGTCAGATATTACGTATTCACAGTTTCTTCCCAACGTTACCTTAGCTAATGGGTCTCAAACTAAAGCAAAAGGAGTTGGACAAGCAACTCCTCTACCCTCTGTCACTCTAGATTCCGTCCTTTATGTCCCTGGCTGTCCTTTTAATCTTGCATCTGTGAGTCGTTTGACTCGTGCCCTCCATTGTGGAATATACTTTATTGATGACTCTTTTATTATGCAGGACCGCAGTACGGGACAGACGATTGGAACAGGACTTGAATCAGACGGACTCTACTACCTTAACTCCCTAACATCCTCTAAGGCCTGTCTAGCTGCAGATCCTCCAGACCTACTTCACAGTCGTTTAGGACATCCTAGCTTGTCCAAACTTCAGAAGATGGTGCCTCGTTTGTCCAGTTTATCCACATTAGAGTGTGAGTCATGTCAGCTCGGGAAACATACCCGTGCCTCCTTTCCTCGTAGTATTGAGAGTCGTGCAGAGTCTGTTTTTTCTTTAGTTCATTCGGATATATGGGGTCCTAGTAGAGTATGTTCAACCTTAGGATTTCGTTATTTTGTTAGTTTCATTGATGATCATTCAAGATGTACTTGGATTTTCTTAATGAAAGATCGTTCTGAGTTGTTTTCTATATTCCAAAATTTTTGTGCTGAAATTAAAAATCAATTTGGTGTTTCTATTCGCACCCTTCGCAGTGATAATGCCTTAGAATATTTGTCCTCTCAATTTCAGCAATTTATGTCCTCTCATGGAATTATTCATCAGACCTCTTGTCCTTATACCCCTCAGCAAAATGGGGTTGCAGAAAGAAAGAATAGGCACATTATTGAGACTGCTCGCACACTTCTCATTGCATCTCATGTTCCGCTGCGTTTTTGGGGCGATGCAGTTCTCACATCTTGTTATTTGGTTAATCGGATGCCTTCATCTCCCATCCAAAATCAGATTCCGCATGAGGTATTGTTTCCTCAGTCACCCTTATACTCTGTCCCCCCTCGTGTGTTTGGGAGCACTTGTTTCGTTCATAACTTAGCTCCTGGGAAAGATAAGTTAGCTCCTCGTGCTCTCAAGTGTGTCTTCCTTGGTTATTCTCGTGTTCAGAAGGGCTATCGTTGTTATTCACCTGATATTCGTAGGTACCTTATGTCAGCCGATGTCACATTTTTTGAGTCTAAGCCTTTCTTTACCTCTTCTGACCATTCTGACCATCTGGCTATATCTGAAGTTTTACCTATACCGGCCTTTAGGGAGTCTATATCTCCTCCTTCACCTTCCGCTACAGAAGTCTTACCCATTCCGAACGTTGGACCACCTACTGTGGCTCCTCCTAGACTCCATGCACAAGACACTCCACTCTTGACATATCATCGTCGTCCTCGCCCAACATCCGGCCCGGCTGATTCACTTCCTGCACCTGACCCTGCTCCTACTGCGGACTTGTCTCTTCCGATTGCACTTCGGAAAGGTATACGGACCACCCTTAATCCTAATCCCCATTATATTGGTTTAAGTTATCATCGTTTGTCATCACCCTATTATGCTTTTCTATCTTCTTTGTCCTCTGTTGCCCTCCCTAAGTCTACAGGTGAAGCATTGTCTCATCCAGGGTGGCGACAGGCTATGACTGACGAGATGTCTGCTTTACATGCGAGTGGTACTTGGGAGCTCGTCCCTCTTCCTTCGGATAAATCTACTGTTGGTTGTCGTTGGGTGTATGCAGTCAAGGTTGGTCCAGATGGTAAGGTTGATCGTCTTAAGGCTCGTCTTGTGGCCAAGGGGTATACTCAGATATTTGGGCTTGATTACAGTGATACCTTCTCTCCAGTGGCTAAGATAGCATCAGTCCGCCTTTTTCTCTCTATGGCTGCTGTTCGCCATTGGCCCCTGTATCAGCTGGACATTAAAAATGCATTTTTACACGGTGACCTTGAGGATGAAGTTTATATGGAGCAACCACCTGGGTTTGTTGCTCAGGGGGAGTCTCGTGGCCTTGTATGTCGCTTGCGTCGGTCACTTTATGGTCTAAAGCAGTCTCCTCGAGCCTGGTTTGGTAAGTTTAGCACTGTTATCCAGGACTTTGGCATGACTCGGAGTGAAGCTGATCACTCTGTATTCTATCGGCATTCTGATTCACGTCTCTGTATTTATCTAGTGGTCTATGTTGACGACATCGTTATTACCGACAATGACCAGGATGGTATTACTAAATTGAAGCAGCATCTCTTTCAACACTTTCAGACTAAGGATCTGGGCACACTAAAGTATTTTCTGGGTATTGAGGTCGCACAGTCTAGCTCTGGTATTGTGATCTCACAACGGAAGTATGCCTTAGATATTCTTGAGGAGACAGGAATGACAGGTTGTAAACCTGTTGACACTCCAATGGATCCGAATTCTAAACTTCTTCCAGGACAGGGGGAGCCTCTTAACGATCCTGAAAGATATAGGCGGTTAGTTGGTAAACTAAATTATCTTACAGTGACAAGACCTGACATTTCCTTTCCTGTGAGTGTTGTGAGCCAGTTTATGGGTTCGCCATGTGATAGTCATTGGGATGCAGTTGTTCGCATTCTTCGGTATATAAAATCAACTCCAGGTAAAGGTTTATTGTTTGAGGATCGAGGCCATGAGCAGATTATTGGATACTCCGATGCTGATTGGGCAGGATCGCCTTCTGACAGACGTTCTACTTCTGGATATTGTGTCTTAGTAGGAGGAAATTTGGTATCTTGGAAAAGCAAGAAACAGAATGTGGTTGCTCGGTCTAGTGCAGAAGCAGAATATCGAGCAATGGCTATGGCGACATGTGAGCTTGTTTGGGTCAAACAGTTGCTCAAAGAGCTGAAATTTGGTGATGTTAGTCAGATGGGACTTGTGTGTGATAATCAAGCAGCTCTTCATATTGCGTCAAATCCAGTGTTCCATGAGAGAACTAAGCACATTGAGATTGACTGTCACTTTATCAGAGAAAAGATACTCTCGGGAGATATTGCTACAAAGTTTGTAAAGTCAAATGATCAGCTTGCAGACATTTTCACCAAGTCCCTCACTGGTCCTCGTATTAACTACATATGTAACAAGCTCGGTACATATGATTTATATGCACCAGCTTGAGGGGGAGTGTTAGAAGTCTAACTGTATTAGAAGTCTAGTCTAAACTGTATTAGGAGTAGGCTAGGTTATGTGTATTATATATAGGGCTCATTGTATCATGTTTACATATCAATTATATATTCTTCTCCCGTGCCTTCTCACAACTGCAATATTGAAGGTATGCCATTTCCCATGTCTTATATCTATTTTCTTTTAATTTTGAGAAATCAAAATATCAATTTCGGCCCAAATTTGTTGATGGACTCAGGTCAAAAGTATCTGGAGTTAGTTGACTGAGTCAGAGACGTATCCTGCTCCACACCCTCTCCCGTCCTGTGTCAAGACGGCTGCGGCATGAAAAACGAAGAGTCCGCGCAACTTAGACGGTGCATAATAGTTAATCTCGGAAAAATTTAGATACAGATGCTACAACAAACAACAACATACCCAGTATATTTATATGGTGTGGGGTCTAGGGATTGTAATGCGTTTGCAGACCTTATCCCTACTTTGTGGAGGTAGAAATGTTGGTTTCGATAGACTTTCAGCTCAATAAAAGTGATCCTCAAGAAAAACATTACCCCTGCCTATGCGTTGTCTAATATACATGCTTAAATAAAGTATTCATGTATACATAAATAAGTTATTACTAGCACCGCTGACCTGGACGCCAACATTATAAAAAAATGCATCTATGCATCATGTGTTTGCAAATAGTCTACATCTCAAAAGGAAAAAAATGTTATTGCCAATGGTATGGTGGGAAAGCTTCAAATGATTATAAACTACTAGGTTTGTTCTGCTGCATCATATCTCTTCAAATGATGGCACAATCTTCCTAAAGCAAGGATAATGTATTTGGTTTTTCTCATTATGATTTATCCAACTTTCAAATTGCAAACATAAAATGGGATCATTTATATGACTAATCCAGAGAACTATCTGCCACTGGCGAAATGCAATAAATGATGTGTTCCTGGGCAGTAGTCAACCAAGAATGTATAATACAGGGATGTGAAATCTGGTGTCATCCCATTTGTTGACCATGGGTAAACTTTATACTATGTTAATGTGCCATGCTTATTCTCTCTCACTATACTTTGCCCAGAATGAGAAGATGGAGACTGTTGGTTCTGAAACAGAGGCATATGCCATCGCTGACACTATGGCAGTAAGTATAACTAGACTTTATGGTATTTATGTTTGTCACTGTATGGAGTTTAATGTTTGTGCTAGCACTGCCTGCCTTAGTTGAGTTTTAAAATAAAAAAGGAGATATGGACAAAGCCACCCGTATTTATTCATAAACAGGCACGTATGGGGTGGAGGGAGTGGGTGAACAATTTGATGCAACTTATCTATCTGAATGTTGCCCAAGACTTTAATCTTCATTCATCTAACTTATCACTTGTGTTTTTAAACTGTCAATAGTACTGTAAATCAGATATCTATACAGTGAACTGTGGCATGGCATATGGTCAATCAGCAATGCTTCTGTCACTGGGAAAGAGGGGGTTCCGTGCTATGCAGCCAAATTCATCTAGTAAGGCTCAACTTTTCTCACTCAATTATGTTATGTTAATTCTAACACTGGCGACCGTAGAGCAATGCTCTTTTATGTTTTTAGTTCATATAGTTCATATATGGGTACTAATAATGGACAGGAATGCACATATGTTGCTTAAGGGTGTCTATTTATCAGCATGGCGTAATCACTATTTTACTTGACACACCCATGGCCTGAGGATGGTTTCTTATAATGCTTCTACACTGTAGTATCACACAAGTGCTGCTATATATTCACAGAATGGTTAAAAAATTCTAATGATATATGATAAATCAAGGATTTTTGAGCGTAGAACAGAAGTTGCTAAACTTGAAACATAATAACCTGCTGTTATTCATCAATCTTCTATGCTACTTCATTTTCTCCACACCTCTTTATTTGCTTTCCCTTTTTTTTTGTTTTATTTTTGGTGGTGGAGGGGGGGGGGGGGTGTGGTTGGTGGGGAAGGGTTAAGGTTCGAAGTAGAACAAAATGTTTCCATGACTCATGATAACTATCTATATCATTCAAAGGCATGTACATGCTCTCATGCTGGGCCAAATTTAGCCTAGTTTTCAGTTTACTTCTTTGGGTTTTCACACTATTGTTGGATTGCAGCAAAATTGTATTTACCTAAAGTCAGCAAATCCAGTGGAGCAGTGATAGATATGTGGATCAAGGTCTCTCTCTGTCTCTATGTATATATATACACACATATTATATATAGTTAACTCCATTTGTTTAATGTGTGCTATAAACACTAATGAAATTACTCGTTTGAATTTATATTTTGGGTGCACATATGTTGGCAATCTATACACCTTCATATCCAGGTCTATACCTTTCACTTGTCACTCAAGTATTCTGCTATTTTGCCTCCGCAGGCCAAAGAGCTAGATGCAAACACTGAGTATTATCTTGAACTATTAGCGAAAGGAATTGGAAAACCAAAGGAAGAAATCGAGAAAGATATTCAACGCCCTAAATATCTGCGGGCACAAGAAGCCATTGACTATGGCATTGCAGACAAGATAATCGATTCAAGAGACAATGCATTTGAGAAAAGGGTAATTTACTTCAAATATTTGCCAGTTACCATGTTACTACTCTTGTTTCATTTTCCTCACAAATATTTCTGTTATCAGAACTATGATGAGATACTCGCCCAATCTAGAGCTATGAGGAAAGCCGGACCAGGTGCTCAGGCTGCTCCGTCTGGCTTCAGGTGACTGGAAGAGCGATAATGGTCCCAAACATTCAGGAACAACTGTTCCCTTATAGTTTCGAGGAACAAAGTTGCTGGTTACTTGGTCTGTGCCGGTATAATGTAACTGGGACAAAGCACGTATTGTAAAAACCTTGTTTGAGCTGTGAAGTGTCGGGTGTTTACAACTATTATAGACAGGTCTGCGAAAAGTACTCATAATGCCAATTGGTTATACCAGTATCAAACAATCAGAGAGCGGCAGTGTATGGTATAAATGAATATAGATCTCTTTGATTTCATTTGTCCTTTATCATGTTTCATATCATTTATCAGTTTGCAAATGTAGTTTATGGTGGGCTATAGTAGCTTGAAAGTGGTAAATTGGGTTACATGCATTAGCGTCTTGCTTGAGCTCTGGCAAATTTTTTGCTGGCTATTTCCAATTTCTCTTATTTGCGAAGGGAAATGTAGTTATCCCTTTTTGATGAGTACCTGTCCTTCGATCAATCTGCTTATTTGAAGAGAGGTTTTTCTGCACTTCTTTTTTTCTTTGAAGGGGGTGATGAACTTCTAGCTGTGGCGTACGCGGTGTCTCATTTAAGGAAATGAATAAACAAATAAACTATTATAAAAATATCTTACAAAAAAAACATCAAGTATGTTAGATACTACAACTCTTCTCTACGAGTTTTCACTTTTGAAACGCATTCATATCAAACTTGCTTCTGGAACAGTGAGTTTGAAAAATATGCAACCACAACTTCGTTACTCTATTAGCTCTATCTTCCAAAAAGTCTTAGAATTTTAAATGGTCTCCGTTAATCCTATGTCAGAAACGTTTCAAGGTTTTAAAGAATTAACCTAAATAGCCGCTTACTTAATCTCTTAAATTAAAAATAGTCGATGAATATGTAATACACAAAAAATTCATGGACAATATATTTCTAATTATATATAATTAATGTATAATCTTTGTGTATGCGCTAGAAAAATTAAATATTGAAATGGTATGCTATTTGTGTAGCAACTGTAAAAATTGCACGGGGCGCCCTAAGTTAAAAGAATTTTTAAAAATGGGTATAGGTTAAATATGGCGCCCTTATTTAACCTATACCCATTTTTAAAAATTCTTTTAACTTGTACTCACTTTTTAAACAACTTTAGCTCCTTTCTCCTCCTCCTTCTCCTCCTTCGTTTTCTTCTTTTTTTTTCCAGTTATTAGTTTTAATCCAAAAGTTAATCTTTTTTTCCAGTTTTAATCATTATGTGGTAAATATAAGTATGAGATGTTTTTATTAAGAATACAATGAATGCTCTACAAGATAAGATGTGTTATTAGGTAGATTTTTATCTTTGTTTTATTCCAACTGTTTTCATTTTTATGGGCAGGAAATTGACTGACCTTGGATATCATAGAAGTGCCAAGAAATGTAAAAAGAAATTCGAAAACGCTTACAAATATAACGGAGCTAAAGATGGTCGTGCTTGTCGTAATGGTTGAACTAGATGATACAATAGCTGCAGTGAAAGAATACATTCAAGAGGAAAAAGTGGTCTCTTTTAAGAAAACAATTAGTGTACAATACATAATTTTAAATTTTAAACAAAATATTACAACACAAAAAACTTCAGCTTAGAGCTGAAGTTCGCTAGTTACAGAAGAGAGCAGAAGAGAAAAGAGAAGCAAATGCAGTAATGATAATAACTAACTAAATGCTGACATGACAGAGTTGTTATTAATTAGTTAAAAGTAGTTATAAGGTAGTTAAAATTTAGTTAGTCTAGAATCTTCCTAGAATCAAATTCTATATAGATGAGTGAACTGTAATCAAGGAGACTAATGAATGATCAATATACTTTCTTCTTCCTAAATATTTTCTACATTTTTAGCTAAACTCTCGCAAAACCTTGCTTGACTAGCTAGCACCTTCTTCAAGCTTAGCTCCTAGATTGACTATTATCCACGAATCGTTTGTGTTGTATCAATTGGTATCAGAGCTCACGATCCTTGGCAACTGGATTCATGACTCGCAACAAAAATTCAGAGAAAAATATGGAGGAATTGGATGAAAAGCTAACTGCCATTCACGAGCAGTTGCAGAAATTGATGGATGGGATGATGGTTATCAATTAGCACAATATCCAGACTGATAAGGAGTTACTGGAGTAGAAGGAATCTATGGGAGTGATGAATCAAAAAGGAAAGGAAAGGGAAACATTGAGGGCTGAACATTCAAATGTTAGAGCTGGATCGATCCTCAACAAGAAGGCAGAGGCAGAGAAGTTCAGCAAGGTATGAATCACAATAGTAACCGTTTTACGCGATATTCTAAACTAGAATTTCCTCGATTTGCTGGAATAGATTAAAAAAATTGATTGTATAAGGTTGATCATTCTTCTCTATGGATGAAGTTGCTTTTGATCAAAGAGTTAAGGTGATTTCTATCCATTTTGATGGAGAGGCCATTGCTTGGCATAGGTCATTCATGAGATCTAGAAATTCTGTGCTAGATCCCACTTGAACTGAGTATGTGTTAGCATTGAATGAAAGGTTTGGGGACGACTTCGAAGATCACATAAAGGCATTGAAAATTTTGCAACAAACTGGTAATGTTAGGGACTACCAGGAAGAATTTGATATACTCTTAACTGGTGTTAATTTGTCTAATGAAAAAGCAATCAGTTCTTTTCTTGGGGGCTTAAAACCAGAATTGAACAATGCTGTTAGAATTCAATCTCCCAGAACCTTGTTACATGCTTATAAGATTGCTAGGTTACAAGAAGAAGTGTTTGAGGCCCAGGCTGGGTCATGAGGATTTAATCCTAGGTTGAGTAAGAGTTCTGGCCTTATACCTAATCCAAATAACAACAAACTCCAGTATAATTCAAAGAGCCAAACACCAAACTCCACTGTCACGAAGCCTTTTGAACCTAACTTTACAAAGAATAACATACCTCATGGGAGGAGGTTGAGTGCAACAGAAATGGATGAGAAAAGATCCAAGGGCCTATGTTTCTTTTGTGATGAAAAGTATACGCAGGGCCATAAGTGTAAGAACAACAAACAATTATATTTAGTAGAAGTGACAGAAAATTAAGAGTTAGAGGTGGATGGGGTAGAGATGGTGACTGAAGATATTGTAGACTCAACTGAGTTTATGGCTATATCACTACAAGCATTCACAGGTGCAACAGGGTATCAGACCATAGGAGTCACGGGTTACCATGAGAAAAGGCCATTGCAGGTGTTGATAGATACTGGGAGCACTCACAACTTTATTGATGAATCAGTAGCTGCTAAAATGGGCTGCAGAGCTTGTTCAATTTAGAGGAATCTGTTAGTGTTGCAGATGGTAGGAAGGTGCAACCTGCTTCAGTTTGCAGGGATATGAAATGGTTACTGCAAGGTACTACCTTCTCCTCTGATTTTCTAATACTACCTTTGGACAACATAGATATTGTATTGGGAGTTCAATGGTTGAATACCTTAGGAAGGATATTGTTTGATTTTAAAAAGAGAACAATTGAATTCATATACCAAGGTAAGAAACATGTTCTGAGGAGTGCTAATGACCAACTTAAGATTGCCAAGCTTAAGAGTTTGGTCAAGAAGAGTAGTGATGAAGCTCAATTCTTCATGACGTCTTTAGATAGTGTGGCTAGTGGTATTCATTGTCACAGTATACATGCTATACCAAGAGCTGACCAATTGCTAGAATTAGCAGCTTTTATTAAACAATATGAGAAGGTATTTGAAACTCCTACTACATTATCACCTCATAGGGGTTATTTTAATCACAGAATCCTCTTAAGGAAGCTTCTAATATTGTAAATAAGAGACCTAATAGGTACCCTGGGATTAAGAAGGACATAATTGAGAAGTTGGTACAAGAGATGTTGAATCAAAGGGTGATTCAACATAGCAGTAGTCCCTATGCTTCTCCAGTATTCTTGGTGGGGGAAAAAGGTTGGTAGCTGGAGGCTTTGTGTTGAATATAGGAGTCTCAATCAAATGACCATAAAATAAGTTCCCTATTCCTATGATTGAGGACCTATTGGATGAGTTACATGGTGCTGAGGTTTTCTAAAAAATAGACCTCAGGGCTGGTTATCACCAGTTGAGAATGACTGAAGGGGATGTCAACAAAACTGCCTTAGGATTCATGGAGGACATTATGAATTCTTTGTTATGCCCTTTGGATTGACCAATGCTCCTTCTTCTTTTCAAAGTTTGATGAATGCTGTTTTCAAGCCCTTGCTAAGGAAATCAGTGTTAGTGTTTTTGATGATGTTTTGATCTATAGAAAGGATGTAATTACTCATGTGTCTCATGTAAAGGCTGTATTAGAGTTCATTAAACAACATCAGTTGTATGCTAAGATGTCAAACTGTGCTTTTGGAGTAGCTAAGATGGAATACCTTGGCCATTTTATCAGTGCTGAAGGTGTAGGTACAAATCCTAAAATGATTGCTACTGTGCAAGACTGGCCTACACCAATCAACATTAAACAACTGAGGGGATTCTTAGTCCTTGTAGGCTATTACAGAAGATTCATTCAAGGCTTTAGAACTATTTGCAGAACACCGCATCATTTATTGAAAAATGATAGTGTTGTGTGAAGTACTGAGGCTATTGCTGCTTTTAATGCTTTAAAGCATGCCTTAGTTTCAGCTCTTCTGTTAGCTATGCCAGACTATGCTAAACCATTTACTATTGAAACAGATGCTAGTGGGAAAGGGATAGGTGTTGTACTGATGCAGCAAGGTCATCCTATTGCCTATATAAGCAAGTCCTTAGCTCACAAGTAGCATGCTTTATCAGTTTATGATTAGGAACTGCTTGCACTCATTTGTGTTGTTAATAAATGGTCATACAATCTAATGGGAAACCATTCTATAGTGATGACAGATCAGAAAGCCTTGAAGCATTTGTTAGAGCAACAGATGCATACTGATTTTCAGGTGGCTGAGATTTCCAAGTTGATGGCTTTGTATTTTACTATTGAATATAAGAAGGGATTAGAGAATAAAGTTGCAGATGGTTTATCAAGGGAACCCGATGCTGAGTTATTAGCTATTTCATTATTGACTCTTCATGAGTCTATTTTTACATAAATCCAATCTTCATGGAGGGAGGATCATGATCTGCAAGAGTTGATAGCCAAATTGCAGAATCAACCTCATAAGTCATACACTTGGTTCAACAACCAAATTAGGTGGAAGGGCAGACTGGTTATTGGTAATAATCAGCAACTAAAGAACCACATTATTACCTTGTGGCACAACACTACACAAGGTGGGAATTTTCTTATGGATGCTACTATTAAAAGGTTGCAGTCTCTATTCTATTGGAAAAATTTGGTGGAAGAAGTTAGGGATTTCATAAACAGATGTGATGTATGTCAAAGGCATAAGTATGATGCTGCAGCTTCACCTGGATAGATAGAGCCTCTACCTATCCCCACAGGAGTATGGACTGACATTTGCAGGGATTTTATTGAAGGTCTTCCTAAATCACAAGGCAAGGAGGTTATTTTGGTGGTGATGGACATATTAATTAAACCTGGCCATCTTTTAAGTTTGTAGCATCCTTATAATGCTCAAACTGTACCTCAATGTTTCCTGGATCAGGTCTTTAAACGGCATGGGATGCCACTCACTATAAGTAGTGATAGATACCCAATATTTTTGAGTTCTTTTTAGCAGGAGCTCTTTTCTCTGCAGGGTGTACAGCTGCAAAGATCTACTGCATATCACCCTCAGACAGATGGTCAATCAGAGGCGGTGAATAGAAACTTAGAGACACATCTGAGGTGCTTTTGCTCGTATAGTCCTAAGGATTGGGCCAAGTACCTTCCTTTGGCAGAATGGTGGTATAATAGTACCGATCATTCTACTATTAAATGTACTCCTTATGAAGCTTTATATGGACAGAAACCTCCTATTCATTTACCTTACCAAAGTGGTGATTCAAATGTAGAAATGGTTGACAGGACATTAAAAACACGTGAAGCTATTATTCAGTTGCTGAAGTTCCATCTGGCTAGAGCTCAGTAGAGGATGAGAGATACAACTAATAAAGATAAATCTGAGAGGTCATTTGAAGAAGGGGAGTGGGTGTATCTCAAGCTACAACCTTATAGACAGATATCAGCAGCCATCAAGCCTTTCAACAAGCTTGCTGCCAAGTATTATGGACCTTATCCTGTTGCTGCAAAAGTGGGATCAGTTGCCTACAGATTGCTCATGCCTGCTGATGTTCTTATTCATCCCACTTTCCATGTTTCACAATTGAAAAAGTGTCATGAGTATCTAGTGTCATCAACCATCCTCCTGTACTTCATCTATCTAGTCCTTACTGTCCTCAACCAGAAGCTGTAGTGGCACGAAGGGTGGTGAAAAAAGGAAATAAAACTGTGTGCCAAGGGAAGGTTAAATGGTCAGGCTTGGAGGTTGTTGCTGCTACTTGGGAGTTTTGCAGGAGCTTCAGACCAGGTTTCTAACCTTTAATCCTTAAGGTCAAGGATTGTCTTGAGGGAGAGGTATTGATGCAAGTTAGCAGAAGAAAAGTAAGCAGAAGAGAGCAGAAGAGAAAGGAGAAGAAAATACAGTAACGATAATAACTAACTGAATGCTAACATGGCACAGTTGTTATTAGTTAGTTAAAAGTAGTTATAAGGTAGTTAAAAGTTAGTTAGTTTAGAATCTTCCTAGAATCAAATTCTATATAGATGAGTGAATTTTAATCAAGGAGACTAATGAATGATCAATATACTTTCTTCTTCATAAATATCTTCTACATTTTTAGCTAAACTCTCGCAAAACCTTGTTTGACTAGCTAGCACCTTCTTTGAGCTTAGCTCCTAGATTGACTGTTACCACGAATTATTTCTGTTGAATCATATGTCTCCTAATATTTATGCTTGAGTTATTATAAGCACAATATTTAGTAAAACATTTCGATCAAGCGGTGTATCGCTCGGGTCAACGTAAATCCGCCCCTACCTTCTAGGTTAAGAGAAAATTAACGTGAGTCTAGATGAAAAGTATAGCTGAACAATGGAAAATAATTGGTCTGTTTAACCTCTATTATATTTTCAATCACGTTATACATCATAAAAGACAAATATATAGATCGAAGTTGAGTTTGTCATGTTTTTATCAATGTTGTCGAAAATTCAGTTTTATGAACCTTACTACAATTGGTTTATTACAGCTCATATACAATGGCAGATTTATATAAACCCAATATATATAAAAATAATAAGTAAAATATAAATACAAGATAAAATCATTAAAAGTAACACCACTTGCACCAAAAGTCAAAACAACTCAATAGTCTAGTGCTTGACAACTTAAAATTTGATGTGAGAGGTCTTGGGTTCCAACTCCCATGACTCTTACAGGCCTATTCCCAAAATAGTGACATCGCTTATGAAAAATCTTGCGTACGGGATTGCTCATATTACAATGACAATAATCATATATATGACATAAGACGGAATTCATTAATTCATAGTATTCTCAAACTTAATTCTAACGTATATACTTTGATTGTTCTATTTTGGTCGGGCCTTGAGAATCGTGACAACAATGACCAAGACAAAATATTACAGACTTCGAGCAAAGCGTAATTATGAATAGTAATTTGAGCTCAAACTCATCTAACCCGCTCAGAAATTAATGGATTGAGCTATAAATATTTTAGCTCATGGGTCAATTTGTGGTGAACCCAAGTTAACCCATTATTTTGGGAGAATTTGCATCTATATTCGCTTTTTGGATCACGTTTTAACTTGTGCCCGCTTTGCAAAAAAATTAAAAGCGTACCCAGTTTTTCACATAACTTCAGCATACGGGGCTGAAGTAGCAAAGACAATCACGCAAAACTTCAGTATTTTAGTAAACGGGCTTAAAGTTGCAACAAGGGAAATTTTCTTGGTCCTACAAGTTTATGGTTCTTATTCTTATCCTGATAATATGACAGACAAAAATAACAATAAAAAAAAACCTAAGTAGAAGAAGAACATCTGCCAATGAATAGAAATTGGAATGCAAAATTCACAGAATAATTGCCAGACAAAAAACAGAGAAATTGGGAAAATGGCAGGCAACTTCTTCTTCATCATCATCAGAAGAAAACGAAGGAGGAGAAATGGGACGAAAATTGTTTAAAAAATGAGTACAGGTTAAAACTTTTTAAAAAATAAGTATAAGTTAAATAAGGGCAACCAGTTTTACTTAGTTGCCCTAACTTTTATAGAAATTTACTTAGTTGCCCCAGTTTTACCCCTTTTTTTTTTTCAATTTTCTGTTCTTTTATTTTTCTGCACCACCCAACCATCCTATCCCATCCCCCCTCCAAACCCCTTCAATTTTTTTTTATATATTTAAGTTTTTATTTTTCTGCACCACCCACCCACCATACCTGCTATCCCCCCTAACAATTACTTTTTTTATTTTATTTTTAATTTTTTTTACTTTTCTGCACCACCCATCCTACCCCCTACTCCCGCAGACCCCCTCAAAATGTTTCTTTATTTTCTTTTGTATTTTCAATTTTCTATTTTTTTCTGCACCACCGTCCCACCCTACCTACCCCTGCGCGCAAACCCTCTCAAAAATTTTTTTTTTTTGAATTTTTAATTTTTTATTCCCGCAAAATCACCTCAAATTTTAATTTTTTAAACCTTTTTTTGTATTTTTATTTTTGTATATTATTTTTTTATTTTTCTGCACCACCCACCCATCCCTACCCGCAAAATATTTTTTAACTTATACATTTTAAGGTCAAAAACTTTTTTTATGCAAGATTAGCATGGTTCTAATCATGGGTAAAGTTGGGCAATGACCCATTTATTGATCTAACCCATTTTGACTCGCCCAAATTAAGCCCAACCCCCCCATTTGCCATCCCTAAGTGTAATAACAAAAAGACGAGATATTCATGACTGGACGGAGATCATGACGTCAATCTCGGAACAGATTAAATCAACGGTAGTTATCTAGTTAATCATGAGATTTGCTTCCATAGTTAGAATAATACCTTAAATTTAGATTTCTCTACTATATAAAGGGGGTCCTATTCATGTTGTCGACACCTTATGTTCACATTAGAACAAAGCAATACAATATTGTCTCATTAATTTACATCGTTGTATTTTAATTGTTCTTGCATAACTAGCTCGAGCGTATCCAAGCTCGAGGGTTCTGTCCAACCATTGGTTTGTTTTATATTATTATTCAATTTGCATCATTTATTCTTACGTTTATTTATTGGTGTTGGGTGGAATTAAATATCCTTAAATTCACATTATAAGTTTAATTGTTATTTAATTTTTACTAAACAATTTTTTTTCAAAACTTGTCACACATAAAGATTGAACCTCAAACTTAACTTCTAACGTACTTAGATTATTGGATCCACAATGAAATATTTATTATTCTAACCACAAAATATTGTTGCTAAATGTACATGACATTCACCTATAATCATTTCTATCTGATATTTTTGTGATCGAGAGTTCAACAAGAACTACTCTTTTCTTTAATCAAACGGTGGCAAACACATCAACGATAATTAAATGGTGAACAAGCTAAGGTACACAAGATTTAGCTTGCGTGTCTCTGACTTGAAAAGGTTTGCTCATGTTCCTACCACGAACTGTCTAGATGGGAAAAAAGATATATATATATATATATATATATATATATATATATATACACGTATATTCTGAGATTATTCTTTCCTTTAATAGAAAAATACAAAATCTGTTTTAGCTAACAAAATAATAAGATATACAAAACGACTGTTGCTACTCAAGAAATCATAATATCGTGGACTAACAACATTCAGACTACATAATTCAAATATCTGACAAATTCCATTTTTATTAAGCTGAAAATCAAAATCCCAATATACCTAAGATAAAGCATATGATGAAGGGAAAGCCGAGAAAAGGAAATAAATAAATAAACAATAGGGAACCGAACGATTATGTGCACACGATGTCATGTATTATATATCATAAAGTGAGGATGTTTATTAATATTAAGAAACGCCTATATATACTCTCAATTTATCTTTTTCTTTCTTGTTTTCTTTAATCATAAATTGGTCTGAACTTTTATTGGGAAAGGGCTTAAGTTTGTTACAAGTTATCTTAATTTTCTTACCTTATTTGATTTTAGGAGAAAGTTTACGGGACAAGTATTAGTATATTATTTGTATTAATTAGCTTCTTCGTGAAAATTGTTCTTTTAATATTTTGCATTATCTTTTATAAGCATGGTGGATTGCTGATCTCCACTGTGAACGTAAGTCAATCGATCGAACCACGGTAAAAAATATTCGTATCTCTTTTAATATATTTCTCTTTTGTTATTTATGATTTATCGTCGTTCAAGTATTACTTTTCTAGCTTCAATATAACACATCTTTTTTCGATCCTAACAAATATGACATAAACATTAAGAGCAGGTAAGTTATTCATATTTACTCGAGAAAGGAGTGTTATTTGTATATGGCTAAGTAAACATCTAGAGAATATATATTCCGAATGTCCCATATTGTAATCTCAAGAAACTACGTTAAGTCGCTTAATCATCGAACAATAATTAATTAAGATGATGCTATTTGTATCTATGATCAAAATCTATATTATTGAAATTCTTAACCACTTAATGGTTGTTCATGATTAGCACTATGTGATTTCTATAAGGGCTCTTACTTCTTTTAAACAACTACTTTTAGCTTTTATGTGTGGTGTCCTTGCGTGAAGAATCATTTTTTATTATATTGTCAAATATAACCACTCTATTTGTCTTCTCTTGAACTAAAGATTTTCAATATTCGATAATATTTCAAATACTGAGACTCATTCTTTTTCAGATTGATGATCAAACCAGTATTAAAACATATTACTCTCTTCGTTTCATATTATTTGACATAATTTAACTCGGTTCGGAGTTTAAGAAAAAAGAAAAAGACTTTTGAAACTTGTGGTCTTAAAAGTTTAAGGGGTAAAAAGTTTGTGGGGCCATATCATTTTGTATAGCTATAAAAGCTTCTCATTAAGCACAAAAAGGTAAAATAAAAAATTTAAAGTTGAATTAGTATCAAATTTAAAAATGTATAATTTATTTTGGAACAAACTAAAAAGGAAAATATGTCATTTAATATTAAATGGAGGGAGTGCTACTTTTGCATTCAAGTATTGAAATATTATTTATTGCCAAGCAGAGCCTTTCGCTTGTATGAAGAAAGCAGTAGGTTAGCGAAGGGAATCATATTCTAAAATTGTGAGGGAAACTCCTATTCCAGAATTGTAAGTCGAAATCCGCGTTTCCTGACTTAGACAAACCATCTTTCCGCGCAAAAATAAAGTTATTCAAAGAATTATAGTCTAAAGTAATATCTACATTATGTATATTTATAAGGTTTAGAGTATTTTATTATTCACAAATGAGGCTTTGCTTCAGGTAGGACACTTTGTGGCTCCTTCTACCCTTTTGTGTTAACCTCTTTTTACTATTTCGACATAAGAACAACCTATATATAACTGCATATTGCCAACTGGAACAGCGAAAACAAGGAGTTGGTCTTCATTTCTTCATTTGTGCATTCATAAGTGAAAAAAATATTTATACTTGCTTGGCCAAGAAAAAGAATTAATCAGCCTTAAACGTTAGTGACATGTTAACAAATTAACAAGTATTCTGCATTTGTGTTATATTCATTGTTTCGAAGTTTAAAATTTTTATGGTTTTTTTACTATGTTGGAGATTAAAATATACGTGATTTTAACATTTATTGATGTCATTGTTTTACAGAAATGACTAATGATAACGGGAACCAGGCTATTCCAAAGGTGACTTCTAATGCATCAACAAGCCGAACACCGGCGTTGGCACCCATGGAGAAATCTGAAAAATTTTCCGAGTTAGATTTTAAACGGTGGCAGCAGAAGATGTTCTTTGACTTGACTACTTTAAGTCTGCACAATTTCATCAAGGAAGATGTTCCTAATCTGTCCGATGAAATTTCAAAGAATGAACGCTTTCTCGTGATTGAGGCGTGGAAGCATTTTGATTTTATGTGCAAGAATTATGTTCTTAGCGGACTAGAGGACGATTTGTATGATGTTTACAGTGGTGTGGAGATGTCAAAATAATTGTGGATAGTGCTTGAAAAGCAATATAAAACTGAAGATGCTGGGTTGAAGAAATTCATTGCTGTTAAATTTTGGCTACAAAATGGTAGATAGCAAGTATGTTATACCCAAGTCTAGGAATTGCAAGTGATTATTCACGATCTCCTTGCTGAAGGTATAAATCGAATTAACACTGATGTTAAAATAGTCATTTTAGTATTTCTACAAACAGAATTTTCATTGAAAGTCTTCTCATCAATGAAGCATTCTAAGTAGCAGCGATGATTGAGAAGTTGCCTCATTTATGAAAGGATTTCAAAAACTACTTGAAACACAAATACAAGGAGATGTCCCTTGAAGATATCATTATTCGGTTGAGAATCGAAGAGGACAATAAAGCTACTGAAATGAGAGGCCGTGGAACCTCAACAATAAAAATTGGAGCAAACATTGGTGATCATACTTCTCAAAATAAGAGAGAGGAAGTCGGCTTCTAGATCGAAAAGCAACCCAAGCAAGAAGTGGTTCAACAAAAATTGCTATAATTGTGGGAAAGCTGAGCACAAATATATGGAGTAACGTGCTCCAAAAAAGACAAGAAGAAGGGTCAAGCAAACATGGTTTAAAAGCATGAAGATGTTGATGACTTATGTGCCATGCTTTCTGAATGCAACATGGTGGGAAATCCTAAGGAGTGGTTGTTGAAACACGTTCTCAAGGCACTAAACTAAACGTGTGTTCATATTTGTAGGTTTTGATAAATGACAAACGATGCACAATTGACATATGACGAGGTCCAAGCACAAGCGCGCAATTGACACATAACGAGGTTCAAGCACAAGACGAACAAAGATCAAGTTTAAGCAAAGAAACAAAGTTATACATGAGTCGTTCTTTAATTGTGATCTTGATCCGACAATTGACTCAAGACTTGGCTTCTCTCGTAAAATCATTTTTATCAACTCATGCATATTTAACTTAAAGCAAAATGATTTTCAAACATTTTATTTTAGCCAAAATGATTTTTAAACATGCCTCTCAAATTTGGACAAAGATAATCGATTATGTACTTTATGATAATCGATTATGTTAAGACAATGTACACCAGATTTACAAAGCTGAACAATAATCGATTATGTACCTTATGATAATCGATTATGTTAAAGCAGTGTACATTAGATTTTTCAAAGCTACAAGATAATCGATTATGTACCTTATGATAATCGATTATGCTGAGGCAGTGTCCATCAGATTTTTCAAAGCTGTAAGATAATCGATTATGCACCTTATGATAATCGATTATGTTGAGGCAGTGTCTATCAGATTTTTCAAGACTGTAAAATAATCGATTATGTACATTATGATAATCGATTATGTTAGGACAGTATAGTCCGAAGTTTTCAAAACATCAAAGATAATCGATTATCCTTATAGCATAGTCGATTATGTAAATGACCGTTGCCAAAGTTTTTTTAAACTCTGAAAGATAATCGATTATACACAATCTGATAATCGATTATGCTAAGTAAAAATCTGAACATGATTTTTTAAACGTTGTCAGGTAATCGATTATACGATTTGGATAATCGATTATTCTGCTTAAAATCTGGGAATGATTTTTGAACGATTGGAAGATAATCGATTATGCAAATCAGATAATCGATTATCTCAGCACAAAATCAGCAATTCATGATTGGCAATTAAGCAACGGTTTTGGATGTTTTGTACACTATAAATACAACTCAAAATCAGTCTTCTAAGTACAACAATTGATCGCATTCTTGCTAAGGCTTACATACTCTCATATCAATTATTTTCTATTCATTTCATAAGTTTTTGAGAGCCAAACTCTTGACGAAAGTTGTTGTGTTCTTGAGCGTATTTATTTTACTCATATCTACTCTTAAAGAGAGTCTTGTCTTGAGTGCTAAGTGTTTGTATACACTTGAAGGGAAGTGTTAATCCCTTGTGTTTGTAAGAAGGAACGTTTTCATTCCTTCTGTTGAAGTCTTGAAGTGTGGTATCTTCGAGCAAAGGTTGTTGAGGCTTGTGTGACTCAAGTTCTCAGTTTGTAACGGTTTGTTAAGCACCCCTAAGCTTAACGGAGTTTGTGGAATCTCGAGAGAGTCTCTCGGGGACTGGACTAGCCACAAGTTGTGGTGAACCAGGATAAATTCGGTGCGTTCTTTCCTTGTTATTTATTTTCCGCACTTATTTCAATCCTGCAATTTTTAATTCCGTAAGTTTACATTGTTTTTTATCATAACGCTATTCACCCCCTCTAGCGTTAAACGTATATTCTAACAATTGGTATCAGAGCCCAACTCTCTGAAAGACTTAACCGTTTGAGAGAAACAATCCATGGCTTCTACTCGTGACTTTAATGCAGGAATAGGTGAAGGACAATGCTCCACCAGACCACCACTATTTGATGGCACAAACTATACGTACTGGAAGGAGAGGATGAGAATATTCATCCAATCGAATAATTTTCATCTATGGAAGGTTATGACGAAGGGAGAACAAATTCCAAACAAAAAGGTTGAAAATGAATGGGTTCCAAAATCCGAAGATGAATACGATGCGGATGATATCCGAAAAGTGCAGAACAACGCTAGAGCCATCAACTTATTGTATTGTGCTGTAAATGCTGATGATTACAGAAAAATATCATGTTGCACAACGGCTAAGCAAATGTGGGATAAGCTGGAAATCACGTACGAAGGTACGGACCAGGTAAGAGAAGCTAAAATTGATTTTCTAACCCATGCATATGAACTGTTTCACATGAAGGAAAGCGAGAGGATCGATGACATGTTCGAACGATTTTCAAAAATCGTCAATGACCTACATGCTCTTAAGAAGACCTTCACGGATAAGGAACTTGTCCGAAAAATTCTCCGAAGTCTCACTCCGGAATGGCGCTCCAAGGCCGACGCGATTCAAGAGTCTATCGGCATTTCAAATGTCACCATCGACGGACTAAGAGGTAATCTTAAAACCTATGAATCTACTATACTTAACCCTCCTTTTAATGATCAAAGGAAACAAAGAATCGCCCTCAAGGCAAGCACGGCTCAACCTCAAAATGATGAGGACTCAAACAATGGAGATAACGAGTTCGGACTCGTTATTAAGAGGTTTCAAAAGTTCATGCGAAAAGAGTATGAACAAAAAGTCAAACAACAAGGAGATCAAGTAAAGTGCTATGGATGCGGAGAAATCGGGCACATTAAATCAAATTGCCCAAATGTCAAAAAGGAGAAGAAACCCTTCAAGAAACAATGAGCATACATATCTTGGGGAAGCGACTCCGGAGACGAATCAAGCGACGATGAAGAAGACAAAACCGCAAATCTATGTCTCATGGCAGACGAAGACAATCAAGAAGAGGTATGTCAAATTTCTTCTAAAAATTTCTTTTCTCTTGAGGAAATGCAAAATGCTTTTGATGAATTGTATAGTGAATTCATTAGAGCTTCCGAAACTGTTAGAGACGTAAAGAAAAATTCTTCTTTGAAAGAAAAAGATTTTGAAAAACAACTCTCTTTGAAAGAAAAGGATTTGGAAAAATTGATTTTGGAAAATGAGAAGTTGAAAGAAAAAAACAAATTTTCGGCAAGAGAAGCGCCGACAAACCCGAGAGTTCTAGTAAAAATTGTATTTCTTGCATGCATCTAAAAGATGAAGTAGAAAGACTTATGGGCAACCTAGATAAGTTCAAATCTTCTCATAAAAATTTGAATGATGTTCTTGTCAATTTGAAATCAACCAAACATGGCATAGGTTTCAAAAACGAGCCTGAAGAAAAAGTTGAAGCCATCCCCCAACAACCTAAGGCTCAACCTTGGATAAATAAAATAAATGCTCAACCTAGATATAGCAATCCTAGAATCAACATGCATGCTAGACCAAACACTAGAAGAAACGTTGAACAATTTAGAACACCTAGAAATGGCTTTCAACAATCGCAACCTAGACACACTCGACCTAGAAATAATTATTCTAGAAATGCTGCATATCCTAGAACAAACAGTAGGAGAAATGATTTTCAAGAATTGCGCAATAGCCATATTGTCAAAAATAGAGCAATCGATTTTCGTACCTCCAACTACTACCAACCTAGAAGAATGCATAATCCTAATGTCATTTGTCATTATTGTAGTCGAATAGGACATATTGCTCCTGCTTGTTTTACTAGACACAGACACTTCACCGCATGTCAACCACACCACCACGTTACACCTAACTCACAAGGACCCAAAACAGCTTGGGTACTAAAAACTCATTAATTTGTCTTGTAGGTGTGTTTGAAGGGATCAAGTGTACTTTGGTACCTTGATAGTGGATGCTCCAAACATATGACCGGAGACGCATCAAAATTCCTTCAACTAAAACACAAGGAAGGAGGAAACGTTATTTTTGGAGATAATAACAAAGGAAAAATTATCGGCATTGGATCGGTCGGTAAGGATGAATCTTCTTCCATTAAGCATATATTGCTAGTTAAAGGTCTAAAACATAATCTCTTGAGCATAAGTCAATTATGTGACAAGGGAAATCTTGTTTTATTTGATTCGGAAGAATGCTTAGTTTTTCGTCGTAGTGATTTTAAAATTATTCTTCGTGGTATTAGAATTGATAACATCTATATGGTTGATCTCGAAAATTCTTCATCAAAGTATGTGAATTGTCTTATGAGTAAAGAAGATGATATGTGGTTATGGCATCATAGAGTAGCTCATATCAACATGCATCTTTTAAACAAATTGGTCTCACTAAATTTAGTTATTGGTCTTCCAAATTTGAAAATTGAAAATGACACTATTTGTGATTCTTGTCAAAAATGGAAACAAACAAAAGCATCTTTTAAATCGAAAAATATTGTTTCAACTACTAGACCTTTGCAACTTCTTCACATGGATCTTTTTGGACCATCTCGCATTGAAAGTCTTGGTAGAAATCGCTATGCTTTTGTTATTGTTGATGATTATTCTAGATTCACATGGACACTATTTCTTGCTCACAAAAGTGAGGCCTTTCATAATTTTAAAAGTTTTCTTAAATGTGTTCAAAATGAAAAGAACACAACCTTCACTTCCATAAGAAGTGATCATGGGGGAGAGTTCGATCATAATCTCTTCGCGGACTTTTGTGACGATCTCGGTATTGAGCACACCTTCTCTGCTCCACGTACACCACAACAAAATGGAGTGGTGGAACGGAAAAATAGGTGTCTCGAAGAGATGGCTAGAACCATGCTCGATGAGGCTAAGATTCCCAAACAATTTTGGGCGGATGCCGTGAGTACCGCATGCTATGTTTTGAACAGAGTAGTCATTAGACCAATACTCATGAAAACTCCCTATGAACTCTACAAGGGAAGGAAACCTAACCTATCCCATCTTAGAGTCTTCGGTTGTAAATGCTTTATTCATAACAACGGAAAAGATAACTTGGAAAAATTTGATGCCAAATCGAATGAAGGAATTTTTCTTGGTTATTCATCACGTAGCAAAGCATATAGAGTATTCAATAATAAAACTGAAACTGTTGAGGAATCCCCTCATATTGTGTTTTCCGAAAATAATGCTCGCTTGGCGAGAAAGGATTCTGGTTTTGATCTTGCAGGTATTTTAAACAAAATAAGTCCTCAAGACAATGTACAAGAGGAAAATCCAAAGGAAATTCAAGATGAAATCTTGGAACAATCATCGGAGGAAGCACCACCACTGGAGAAAGAAACGAAACTGCCCAACGCGTGGAGGACAATCAAAGACCATCCTCTCGACAAGGTAATTGGTGACATTGAACAAAAGGTAAGTACTCGAAACAATCTTAAGAACACCTTAGGACATACTGCTTTCGTTTCTCAAATTGAACCCTCAACCATTTTCGAAGCAATTGGGGATGATCATTGGACCTTGGCAATGCAAGAGGAGCTTAACCAATTCAAACGAAATGACGTTTGGGAATTGGTGCCAAGACCCGACAATCATACCATAATTGGTACGAAATGGGTTTTTCGAAATAAATTAGATGAAAATGGTGTAACCACTAGAAACAAAGCTAGGCTTGTAGCAAAAGGTTACAATCAAGAAGAAGGAATTGACTATGAAGAAACGTATGCACCCGTAGCAAGGTTAGAAGCTATTCGTTTATTACTTGCTTTTGCCTCTTCTATGAATTTCAATTTATATCAAATGGATGTAAAGAGTGCTTTTCTAAATGGTTTTATTCAAGAAGAAGTTCATGTTGAACAACCCCCGGGCTTTGAAGATTTTAAATCTCCCGATCATGTTTTCAAACTTAAGAAAGCCCTTTATGGTCTTAAACAAGCTCCCCGAGCTTGGTATGAACGATTGAGCAAATTTCTTTTGGACAATGAGTTCATTAGGGGGAAAGTTGACACCACACTATTTATTAAGCATAAAAACACTAATATTTTATTAGTTCAAATGTATGTGGATGATATTATTTTTGGTGCTACTAACAATGCTTTGTGCAGGGAATTTTCTGATTTAATGACAAGCGAATTTGAGATGTCAATGATGGGTGAGCTAACCTTCTTCTTGGGGTTGCAAGTGAAACAAATGAAAGAAGGAACTTTCATTTGTCAATCTAAATATTGCAAAGAGTTGCTAAAACGATTTGAAATGAGCAACGCCAAAGCAATGGCCACTCTAATGAGCACATCCGACCATCTTGACAAAGATGAGAAAGGTAAGGAAGTCGACACAAAGAAGTATCGAGGTATGATCGGATCCCTTCTTTATCTTACTGCTTGTATACCGGACATCATGTTTAGCGTATGTTTATGCGCTCGATATCAATCATGTCCGAAGGAGTCGCACCTAATTGCGGTAAAGCGGATAATGAAGTATCTTGTTGGTACTACTAATGTGGGACTATGGTATCCCAAAGGTTCTTCATGCCAACTTGTTGGCTATTCCGACTTCGATTTTGTGGGTTGGAAATTGGACCGCAAGAGCACTAGTGGCACTTGCCATTTACTCGGTAGCTCTCTCGTCTCGTGGTTTAGTAAGAAACAGGCAAGTGTTGCATTATCCACAACCGAGGCTGAATATGTAGCTGCGGGGAGTTGTTGTGCTCAAATCCTTTGGATGAAACAACAACTCTCGGATTATGGACTTAGTATCGATCATATCCCTCTTAGATGTGATAATACTAGCGCCATAAGCTTGACGAATAACCCCGTTCTTCATTCAAGAACAAAACATATTGAAATTAGGCACCACTTCATAAGAGATCACGTTCTCAAAGGTGATGTCGAAATTGAGTTTGTTGAAACCAAATATCAATTGGCTGACATCTTCACTAAGCCTTTAGAGAAAGAGTCCTTTTTCCGAATTCGTAGTGAACTCGGGATTCTTGACGCCACGTTGATCTATGTCATGCATTGCATTTTTCCTTTCACATAATTACTAACTTGAGCGTCGGAGGCGCCTAATTTTCTTTTGCAGGTATCGCCCTAAAGGCAGGGGGAATTATAAAGCACTGGTGCAGAATAATCGATTTCTCTTAAGAATAATCGATTTCTCTTAAGTACATAATCGATTATCAAGTATCACTAATCTATTATGTTGACATTATTTGTTTTATTGTCCCTTTTATGTAATTGCAATATTGGTTAATCATTAAACTAGTTATTTACTTATTTTTTGCTAATGTCAAAAGGGGGAAGAATAAGGGCTATGCACTTAATATTTATTGGCACAAATTGAGGGGGAATTCATATATTGAGGGGGAACTAATTGCATATCTATATACTTGTCTTGGATCGTCATTATGAATTATTTAATATGTATATCCCGATATTGGTTTGCCATTATCAAAAAGGGGGAAATTGTTGAAACACGTTCTCAAGGCACTAAACTAAACGTGTGTTCATATTTGTAGGTTTTGATTAATGAAAAACGACGCGCAATTGACATATGACGAGGTCCAAGCACAAGCGCGCAATTGACACATAACGAGGTTCAAGCACAAGACGAACAAAGATCAAGTTTAAGCAAAGAAACAAGTTATACATGAGTCGTTCTTTAATTGTGATCTTGATCCGACAATTGACTCAAGACTTGGCTTCTCTCGTAAAATCATTTTTATCAAATCATGCATATTTAACTTAAAGTAAAATGATTTTCAAACATTGAATTTTAGCCAAAATGATTTTTAAACATGCCTCTCAAATTTGGACAAAGATAATCGATTATGTACTTTATGATAATCGATTATGTTAAGACAATGTACACCAGATTTACAAAGCTGAACAATAATCGATTATGTTAAGGCAGTGTACATTAGATTTTTCAAAGCTACAAGATAATCGATTATGTACCTTATGATAATCGATTATGCTGAGGCAGTGTCTATCAGATTTTTCAAAGCTGTAAGATAATCGATTATGCACCTTATGATAATCGATTATGTTGAGGCAGTGTCTATCAGATTTTTCAAGACTGTAAAATAATCGATTATGTACATTATGATAATCGATTATGTTAGGACAGTATAGTCCGAAGTTTTCAAAATATCAAAGATAATCGATTATCCTTATAGCATAGTCGATTATGTAAATGACCGTTGCCAAAGTTTTTTTAAACTCTGAAAGATAATCGATTATACACAATCTGATAATCGATTATGCTAAGTAAAAATCTGAATATGATTTTTTGAACGTTGTCAGGTAATCGATTATACGATTTGAATAATCGATTATTCTGCTTAAAATCTGGGAATGATTTTTGAACGATTGGAAGATAATCGATTATGCAAATCAGATGATCGATTATCTCAGCACAAAATCAGCAATTCATGATTGGCAATTAAGCAACAGTTTTGGATGTTTTGTACACTATAAATACAACTCAAAATCAGTCTTCTAAGTACAACAACTGATCACATTCTTGCTAAGGCTTACATACTCTCATATCAATTATTTTTTATTCACTTCATAAGTTTTTGAGAGCCAAACTCTTGACGAAAGTTGTTGTGTTCTTGAGCGTATTTATTTTACTCATATCTACTCTTAAAGAGAGTCTTGTCTTAAGTGCTAAGTGTTTGTATACACTTGAAGGGAAGTGTTAATCCCTTGTGTTTGTAAGAAGGAACGTTTTCATTCCTTCTGTTGAAGTCTTGAAGTGTGGTATCTTCGAGCAAAGGTTGTTGAGGCTTGTGTGACTCAAGTTCTCAGTTTGTAACGGTTTGTTAAGCACCCGTAAGCTTAACGGAGTTTGTGGAATCTCGAGAAAGTCTCTCGGGGACTGGACTAGCCACAAGTTGTGGTGAACCAGGATAAATTCGGTATCTTCTTTCCTTGTTATTTATTTTCCGCACTTTTTTCAATCCTGCAATTTTTAATTCCGCAAGTTTACATTGTTTTTTATCATAACGCTATTCACACCCCCTCTAGCGTTAAGCGTATATTCTAACAGTGGTAGATTAATTCTGGAGCCACTTGCCATGTTTGTGATGTTAGGGATGCCTTTGCAATATATGCTCCTGTTGGACCTAAGAGAGTCTTTCTATCGGAAATGCTGCAACCGCCAAGATTGAAAAATGTGAGAAGATCTTTCTGAAGATGACTTCTTGCAAAGTGGTGACTTTGAATAACGTCCTTCATGTTCCCGAGATTAAGAAGAATTTAGCTTCTGCTGGACTTCTTCTTAAGAATAATTTTAAGTGTGTTTTTGTATCTGATAAGGTTGTAATAAAAAATAACAAAATATTTATAGGAAACGGTTACCTTAATGAGGTTCTTTATAAGCTAAATATAATGGTTGTTAAGAATAATAACAAAATTTCAGCTTCGTCTTACTTACTTAAGTCAAATGAATTATGGCATATACGAATGTATCATATCAATTATAAAACCTTGCGGAAAATGATTAACTTGGAAGTATTGCCTAAGTTTGAATGCGACAAATAAAAATGTCAAATATGTGTGGAATCTAAGTATGTTAAACATCCTTATAATCCAGTTAAAAGTAATTCAAATCCTTTAGACTTAATTCGCACATATATTTGCGACGTAAAGCCAATACCATCTCGCGGTGGAAAGAAGTATTTCATTACTTTTATTGACCATAGTACTCGATATTACTATGTTTACTTATTTAATAGCTAAGGTGAAGCAAGACGTATTCAAACAATACAAACAAGAAAATAAAATGATAAGAAGTGATAAGGGTAGTGAATATTAATTTCCTTTTGAACAAATATATTTAGAGTATAGAATTATTCATCAAACAACGACTTCTTACACGACCCAATCCAATGGGATTGCAGAAAGAAAAAATCGTTCATTAAAGGAGATGATGAACACATTATTGATAAGTTCTTGTTTGTCACAGAGCTTATGGGGGGAAGCCGTTCTTACAGCTAACTGAATACTAAATCAAGTACCCTATAGCAAAATACAATCCATTCCTTATAAAAATGGAAAAGAAATAAGCCCAAGTTGAATTATTTTAAAGTGTGGGGGTATTTCGCAAAAGTAAAATTTCCTAAACCCAAGAGGGTAAAAATAGGACTAAAGACCGTTGATTGTATTTTCATAGGATATGCGAGCAATAGTAAAGCATATCGATTTTTGGTTCATAAATCAGAAAATCTCGACATTCATAATAATAAGGTTATAGAATCAGATAATGTTGAGTTTTAATATATATATATATATATATATATATATATATATATATATATATATATATATATATATATATATATATATATATATATATATATATATGTATAAAGAGGAATGTGAGTCGATTGGTGAAGGATCTAAATGACCTCGGGAAGAAACAAAAGAAAGTAAATTTAATCAGGAGGATCCAAGGCGTAGTATATAACAAAAAACGTCTACTTCATTTGGACTGGATTTTGTGACTTTCTTATTGGAGAATGAGCCTCAAACATATAAGGAAGCTATGTCTTCTTCGGAATCATTGTTTTGGAACGAGGCAGTAAATGGTGAAATAGAATCCATATTAAACAACCATACATGGAAATTGGTTGATTCTCCTCCTAGAAATAAATTTTGGGTTCTAAATGGACTTTTAAGAGAAAAATAAAAAATAATGGCACTATTGATAAATTTAAGGCAAGACTTGTAGTCAAAGGGTATAGACAACGAAAAGGTCTTGACTACTTTGATATATACTCTCTAGATACAAGGATTTTGTCCATACGGATGTTAGTAGCATTAGCTGCGGTATATGGTCATGAAATTTATCAAATGGACGTTAAGACAGCCTTCTTTAATGGATATTTGGAGGAAGAAATCTACATGGAACAACCTTAAGGGTTTGTAGTTCCAGGTAAAGAAAAGAAGGCATGTAGAATTGTTATGTCCCTTTACGGACTAAAACAAGCACCCAAAGAATGACATGCAAAATTTGACCAAACAACATTGTCAAATGGTTTTAAGATAAATGTGATAAATGTGTGTATATTAAAAATGTTCCATATCGCATACTCATTTTTTGCTTATATGTGGACGATATGCGGATACTGAGTAGTGACATTTCTAACATAAATGCTACTAAGTGTATGCTAACTAGCAAGTTTGATATGAATGACTTGGGAGTTGCTAATTTAATTATGGGGATTAAGATCCATAAGACTCCTCAAGGTATAGAATTATCACAATCTCATTATAATGAGGCAGTACTTGAAAATTCAAGCACTTAGGGTTTAAAGTTGCAAGGACTCCAATTGGCGTGAATCTTGCATTTGCAAAGAGCGAAGGCCAAAGCATATCACAATTGCATTATTCTCATGTGTTGGGATGACAAATGTATATCATGATCTGTACACGACTAGATATAGCTTGTGCTATACATAAATTGAGTCGATATACGAGAAATCCAGGTCAATCTCATTAGATGGCACAGAAATGAATTTTGGATATTTAGAACATGCCTAGGGTTTTGCTTTGCACTATAGTAAATATCAAGCAGTGATTGAGGGATAGTTTGATGCAAATTGGATCATTGGTTCATCTAATTCGAAGTCCACAAGTGGATATGTATTCACTATTGATGGAGTAGCGGTTTCTTGGAAGTCGTCCAAACAAACTTACAATGGAGGCTGAATTCATCACTTTAGATAAAGCCGGTGAAGAAGCTGAATGGATCCGGAAGATCTTGGTAGATATTCCATTTTGGCCCAAACTGTTGGCACAAATATGCATATATTACGATAGTTATGCGACAGTTGGAAGGGAAATTAGCGTTATGTATAACGGTAAATCTCGTCATATTCGATGAAGACATAAAACCGTTAGGCAATTACTCTATAGAGGAATTATCACAATTGATTGTGTAAAGTCAAGTGACAATGAGTCGGATCTGCATACAAAAGGTCTAACTAGAGAGGTAGTTGATAAATCATCAAGGGGAATGAGACTATGGCTGAGAACAAGGAATAATGGTGGTAACTATACCTAGAATACTAGAGATCTCAAGATCTAGGTTCAAGGAGATCAAACAAAGTCATAAATGACGTTCAACATTGTCAACTAAACTTTTGGTCTATTCTCGTGACGAGAAAATGTTCAAGTACCAAGGATAAAATGTTAAGATTTTTTAATAATTTCTAAATTTGATTCGGGGTATATCAAATAGTGTATCTACGGGATGACACGTTTAGGAATTACCTATGTAAGTGTGAAGTGTTAGCCGCTTCAAGGAGAACTTTGTAAGGCCAGTTCTCTACGCACTTATGAAACCAGGCGGTGTTCATGGCTGAAACGAACACAACAATGAGAACTAAAGATGGTCAAGGGTCGGTTGTGTGACTTATGGTTTTCTATGTATACACCAAAATTAGACGGTTCAAAGATATCAAATATATCAATTGACCGAGTATATCCGACAATAGTTCACTACGGAAAGTTCAAATGCAATTAATCCTTGCTTGTGAATCACACAGTTTTTAATAAATATTTATGTGATATAACCATTGCCCACTCATGTGGGGGATTATTTAGTTTTAAGTATATTAATGCTTAAAAGAGGGTGAATGAGAAATGGAGAAAAAAAATAAAATATTTGAGTTTCATTTGCGATTCCCTCCTTGATCAAGGGACATTGTCCCATATTGGAAGATGAAGAAGTTTTTAATGGGTATATAAGCAATTTCTCTTTTTTTTAGATCTTAATAGAAGAAGGCAAGCCTCACACTGTCGTCACCGTCGCTCATTCGGCTTCGGCTTTATATTTAGATTCAGATTCAGATTTGGTCAAATGATCGATTGATTGATTAATTTTTTGAACCAAATTTATTTGTTAATAGTAAATATTAACATAAATGCTATTAAATATTTATTTTAATAAAAAATATTAGTATTAGATCCAAGAATATTAATATTAAAATCCAACTATTTCCAATTTAGCCTTTTTTATTTTTGTAATAGAAAATTAACTACCCTTTTCATTTCCCCCCCTTTATTGTTAAGTAAATAGCCATTTATGTTATGACATATATGCTTCGGCCGTTTTGCATAAGCAACCATTCTGAAGAGGTGCACCTCTTCAAATTTCAGCCCTACATTGGTTATAAATACAAGTCTATTCTCTGAGATTTTTCATATAATTTGAGTTTCTCCTCCTTCTTATGCATTACTTTAACTTCAAACAAAACAACAATAAGTGTGATTTGCTACCAAACTTTGTGTTCACTGAAACACCAGCGTTTGAAGTACCACTACACCAGTGTGTAATTCGTTCTATCCTAGGAGAAAATAATCTATAACCTTGGGTATAGAAAGGGATTAAATTCCTTAAGGAAATACTGTAAATTTAGTAGGCTCGGATTAACTTCTGTTTTGTTTATATTTCTTTTTATGTTATTTTATTTTCTCCAGAATTATTTGACAAATACAGTTTAATAAAAATATTTATTCTCACCAACTCTTTCATGTATTCTCTTCCGTTTGTGTTGGCTTCAATAAGTTTGTTTTGATGATTGACAAAGAAATCCATGCATGAACCAGGTCCATACACAATATACAGTAGGCATATACAGATTCAAGCACAAGGCATGGATGTGAATGGTATAAGCACAAGTGGTAATATCTAATATCCTCTGAACGAAAAAGGTTGCATAATTGATTAGGAACAGGACTACTTTCTTGAAGAGAACTCTAATGAAGATAACTAGAACTCTTCTACTATGGAAGAGTATAGCATTAGAACTCTAGTTAATCCTTATTATACTAAGTCTGTATATAGTAGTTGTGTTCTCTTTTACAAATACGCAAACACAGAAGTTAAATAAGAGTTGAGAGCAAAATAGCAGGGCATTTTGCAAGCAATCCTTATATGATTTGAGTGTGCGAACCTGAAGCTACATAAACCAAATAGAAAACCAGTTCCAAATGTCTATCTTTTATTATAGTTTCATTGTAGTAGGGCTTTTGAGTTGTATCTTTTAGCTTTCTCTAGAAGCATTTATACTAGGTACTCTGAGTGTCTTGTTCAAGTTAGAGTTAACTTGATGTAGTAGCAACAATTTGAGGTTGGTTACCAAAAAGAGTTAGAGGTAATCCTTAGGTTTAAAAGAGTTTTATAGCTGCTGTTTTTGGCTTCGTGATTTAGTAAAGTGTTGGGAAAAATCCGAGTGGGTAGTGGTTATTCACCTTTTGATCCAAGTGTTTTTCACGTAAAAGTACTTGTGCTCTTTATTTTATGCACTTATTCTTCTACAAATATAGTGCAAAGAACATATAGAAGAACTAGGTTCTTCTATAATCTTTTCATATAAAGAATTTGACAACACACAAATCACCCCTCCCCTTCTTGTGTTGTATTGAAGTACAAGACATCAATTAGTATCAGAGTGGGTTATGCTCGAAGAGGCTAACATATTAGGAAAAGATCAAGATGAGTGCACCACCTGGAAATTGGGAAAGATAATCCACTACTAAGCCACCACTATTTAATGGCTAGTACTACTCTTGGTGAAAGTCAAGAAAGAGAGATCGCATACAGGGAGAGGACTATGAGCTATGGACATTATCACTGATGGTCCACTAGCTACTATGAATAAAAATGCTGAAGGAGTAGATGTGCCAAAGACAAAAGTTGATTGCAATATTAAGGATCTAAATAAGTGGTAAAAGAATACCAAAGCCAAGAAGTGGCTTGTTTATGGACTTGGTTCAGATGAGTATAGTAGAATCCAAGGCTATTCCACTACTAAGAAAATTTGGGACACACTACAAGTGGCCAATGGAGGAACAACTTAGGTAAAGACATATATGAGAACTTTGTTATGAAGAATGGAGAATCCATTCTATAGACACCAGGTTCACTACATTGACAAATGAACTAATTTTTTTTGAAAGGATTATCCCTGAAGAAGAAAGAGTTAAGAAGATACTCACTAGGGTCTTGCCAATTACTTGGGAAAGCAAGATCACTGCCCTCAAGGAATCAAATAATATTACCACTTTCCCACTAGATGAATTATTTGGTATTCTTACTGCCTATGAACTTAGAAGACAAACCATGAAAATAGATGTATCTAACAAGAAAAGGAGTTTTTCACTTAGAATCACTGAAGGTTCTGATCTTGAAGATGATGAAATGACAATGATTATCAAAGACTTCAAGAAGTACCTAAGAAGAGGAAACGGTTCTTCAAGAAGTGGAGGCTACATCAAGGCAAGAGCTCCCGAGAAGAAAATCAATGATGGTTGCTACAAGTGTGGAAAGACTGATCACATAATCAAAACTATCCTTTATGGAAAATTGAATGGAAGAAGGAAGGAGTTGAATAAAGGAACATGTTCATCTCAAGAAAGGCAACAATGAAGAAACAACCAGGGCTATGGTTGCTGCTTAGGGAGAAATCTCAAATGATGATGTTGATGATGAACGAGCACTAATGGCTATTCGAGAATCTGATGAAGAAACTGAGGTATGTGTCTTTCATTTAAAAGACAAGATTAAATTTATGTCTAAATAAAGAATATCTAAATTATTACTAGAGCTGATTGATTAATCTGAGGAAGTGAATAATGAAAAAGAGCAGTTGTCAAAAGAATATGTGATTTTGAAAGGTAAGTGCAAAAATCTAGAATATAGGTCTTATGAAACTGAAAGTTAAAATATTGTGTTGAAGAAGCAGGATCGTGCACTTGATACAACTGTCCTAGAACTTAGATCTAAATATATTCTGAAATTAGGAACCAGTAAAAAGAAAGTTGGTCTTACACAACTCACTTTAGAAGAAATTTAGTAAAAAAAAGATGGGTTGTACAAAAGAGATGAATTAGTAAGAGTCTTAAAGGAGGATCTAAATAAGGTCAAGCATATGATAGAAAGAACTTGTAAACAGGTCCTATGATACACTTTCATTCCTACAAGAACATCATAGTAGCAAGATGAGAGGACTTGGCTTTGGTAACTTTTCACCTAAGGGAGATCCCAAAAGAAAGTGCCTCACTGTGACGACCCGACCGATTATCTTACAAATTAATGACTCGATGCCCTATTAACTACTTTTCCGTAGTTTATTTCTGCTATTTTTGATTTGCCGAGGTGTTCAGTTTTAGGTTTCGAAGAGTTTTGGGACACTTAGTCCCTAAATAAGAGCTTGTGTTAGAAAGTTCACTCTAGTCGGAACAGTGTGAAGACGGCCTTGGAATGGAAATCCGATGGTTCTGTTGGCTTCTTTGGGTGATTTGGGGTTATGTGCATGTTCAGATTGTGTTTTGGATGTCTGAGCTAATTTAGGCTTGAAATGCCGAAAGTTAAATTTTTAAAGTTTCCGATTCGATAGTGAGATTTTGATCCGAGGATCGGAATGGAATTACAAGAGTTGTAGTATTTTCTTCATGTCATTTGGGAGGTGTGTGAAAAATTTCAGGTCATTCAGACGAGGTTTGATAGACTTATTGTTCAAAAGCGTAATCCAGAAGATTTTGGGTTTCTTAGGCTGGAATCCGATGAAAATTTGATATTTTGATGTTGTTTTGTGTGTTCTAAAGGTTTGAACAATCTTGAATAAGGTATTAGGATATGTCTGTCCCTTTGGTTGAGGTTCTGGGGCCTCGGGTGAGTTTCGAGGGGTTGAACAGATCATTTCGAAGTTGAGAAAGTTGCAGATTTTTAGTTCCAACAGTTGCAGGTATTTGGGTCTTCGCGTTCGCCGGTGGACCCTTGCATTCATGAAGGGCAAGGAAGAGAGGCGTCAGGTTTGTCCTTCACGTTCGTGAAGGGGAGTCCCGCGTTCGCGAAGGGCCGAGTTAGCATGCATCGTGTTCGCAAGAGGCATTATCGCGTTCGCGATGGTAGGGTCGCGTTCGCGAAGGAGAGATTTGGTCAACAGATTTTTTTTGCTTTACAAATGCAAGACTTTGATTGCATTAGCGAAGAAGGAATTAATATAGTTGGGCAGAATGTTTTAATAGGCTTGTTCGCGAATTTTAGCCTAGTTTCCTCCATTTTCATCCGGGTTTGAAGCTTTTAAGAGAGAGTTTTGAAGAAGACAAAGGGGAATCACTTGGAGGTCATATTTTTGACTTCATAACACGTTTTTATGTGAATAAATACCTAATTAGTGGTGATAAATTTTGGAAAAAATGGATAATTAGGGCTTGAGTTTAAGAGGCTTTAAATGATGATTTGAGGGGCCATTTGGACTCCGATGTCAGTGTCCTTGTTATGTATAGACCCGTGAGAGTACGTGGTTTCTGAAAATGTAAATTTTACTTGATTATGAGATGTGGGTCTGAGGGGTATTTTGGTTATTTTTCCTAATTTGACATATTAGCTTTGATTTTAATTGTGAAATCATTTACTTGAGGTGTTATTTACAATATGCAATTGAGTTGAATAGATTTGGGCCATTTGGAGTCGGATACTTGTGGCAAAAGCGTGGTATCAGGTTGACTTGCGCTTGTTCGAGGTAAGTGTCTTGTCTAACCTTGGGTGGGGGACTTTCTCTTTATGATACGATATTTGTATTTGTTAATTGATATGCCTTGTACGTGAGATGACGAGCGCGTACTTAAGATAATTGTTGAGAACTTGGTTTTACTTCAACTATTTAAACTGAATTCCTTTCCTTCATGTTCTACTCTACTTGGAAACTTAGTCTGTTGTTAGCTAGAAAAGCTTGCCTAGTTAACTGAATTGCCTATTTGTTTAAACTGCCTTAATTGCATTACGGGAGGCATATTAGGCTAGAATTAATTATTTTCTTGTACGAAGCTGGTACGTAATTTAATATTCTTGTGTCGCTAGTGTGTGTTTTTAAATTCGGACTACTGGACGCCATCCCGGGAGATCCCCTGCACGAAGTTATGATTTGGACTGATAAGCAGGATACCAAGAGATCCCCTCCATATATTTAGGATACCAAAAGATCCTCAGGATACCAAGAGATCCCTGGCATATACTGAGGATACCAAGAGATCCTTAGCATATATTGAGGATATTGTGAGATCCCCAGGATATAAAGAGAAACCTAATGTATATATTGAGGATACCAAGAGATCCTCCGGATACCAAGAGATCCCAGTTATTATCCTTGTTATGAGTGGTATTTCCTTGTGATTGTCTTTATATTCTATTTTCGTTACTATAATGTATGGACTAATGCTGTAGATTCTTAATTATATTGTTACTTATCCCATCAATTTTATTATTTACTAACCTTAGTAGAGCATTGACCTTCCTCGTCACTACCTAACCGATGATAGACTTGGCACTTACTAAGTACCGCTGTGGTGTACTCATGCCTCTTTTGCACATGTTTTTCATGTGAAGATCCAGGTACCACTTATAAGGCCTACCATCCTTGAGAGAGGCGACCGCTTAGAGACTCCGAGGTACATCTTCTACGTCCGCGGATCAAGGAGTCCCTTTCTATTATTGCTTAGCATTTAGTCCTTATGTACTTTTCTATTTGTTGGACATTTTTCGGAGTTTGAGCTATGTATCATTCATCTTAGCTTGTGATTCATGGGGTTCCAGGTCTTGGATTCAGATGTTGGTTTTAAGACTTATACATATATGGTGTATGCCGAGTGTCACATTAAACACTATTATTGCTTTAGTTCTTTTTTAAATGGTTTTATTTCAGCAAGTTTGGTTTTCTTCCGCAATTTAGGCTTACCTCGTCATAGAGACTAGGTGTCGTCACGATGGTTCACAGAGGGCAAATCGGGGTCATTACAAGTTGGTATCAGAGCTCCAGGTTCATCGGAGTCATGGATCACAAGCCGATTTATTGGAGTCTCTCTGATCGGTACAGAGATGTCTGTACTTATCTACGAGATGCTATGTAACTATTAGGAAAAATTTCCACTTCAATTGATTTCCTTATCGGCTGATATTTTGACATCACAATTCTAAACTTCTATCTTCTATTCTCTTACACATGGTGAGGACACGTGCTACTCGATATAATCACGCACCCTCGCCCCCTACTACAATCGTTAGAGGCGGGGCCTTGGCATAGGAAGAGGACGCGCACGTGGTGCAGCCAGAGCACCTGCGCGAGCTACCGCCAAGATACCACCAGCAATTCCAGTAGGAGTCCAGGCACCTGACACGCCTACTACTGCTACTACTACTCCAGCATTTCAGGAGACTCTAGCATAGTTCATGAGCATGTACACCAGTTTGACTCAAGCATGGTTTCTTCCGCTTGCTGTAGCCACATCCGGGAGGGGGGAGGGGGAGCACAGACTCCCGCTGCCCACACTCCTAAGTAGCGAGTGCATGTTGAGCAGCTTCCCGAGATTATTCCCGTGCCGCTTGCAATGCCAGTAAGCCCGAGGAAAGGCAGCAACTTTCGAGGATGAGCAGCTGGGACTTCAAGAGTTTAAGAAGTACAAGCCTCCTATATTCAGTGGTCTAGCAGCGGAGGATGCTTTGGGATTTCTTGATGAGTTTTACCGCATTCTCCGTACCATGGGTATCTCAGGATCTAGTAGGGTTTCTTTCACTACCTTCCATCTTCGAGGGGTTGCCTATTAGTGGTGGCGCACATATGAGTTAGAGAGTCCAGATGAGGCTACTTCACTGGCTTGGGCTCAGATTTCATATCTGTTTCTGAGGGAGTATGTTCCTCAGAGCCTCAGGGACGCATGGCGTGCAGTGTTTGAGCATTTACGCCAGGGTCCTATGACCATTTCAGAGTATGCTGTTTATTACACTAGTTTGGCTAGGCATGCACAACCTCATTTGCTACTATTCGTGAGAGGGTTCGCCAGTTTATTGAGGGCCTTATTCCCAGCATCATATCTAGCATGGCTCATGAGTTTGAGATGGATATTTTCTATTAGTAGTTGGTAAGCATTGCTAGGAGGATTGAGGGTTGCATGCTAGGGAGAGAGAGGAGAGGGATGCCAAGAGGTCTCGAGATTCGGGCCATTATTTTGGTGCTCGTACCCTAGTTTCCATTCATGATGGAAAGGGTTATATGAGTCTCTCTGTTCATTCTGCTCTTCCAGTAGCCAATAATTCTCCAGCTCCTCCTAGATCTAAAGAGCCTTCTTATGCACCTCCGATTGCTAGCACGTCTCCTGCACGGGGTGCTTTTAGAGGTCAGCCTGGCAGACTTGGCACTAGCCAGTCACAGCCACCACGCCCTCCCTAAGCTTGTTTTGAGTATGGTGACACACGCCACGTGGTGAAGGATTGCCCTAGACTTGGGAGGAGTGCACTTCCACAGACTTCTCAGCCATAACGTGCCCTACATAGTTCTCAGGCTATGATTACAACTCTACTTGCTATCCTACCTGCTTAGCTAGATAGAGGTAAAGGTCGGTGAGGTAGAGGTCGCCCTTGAGTGGGAGTCCAGGCCTGATACCGTGCCCTTCCTGCTCATACCAAGACTGTCGCCTCCGATTCTATGAATTATATTGATTTCTCGCAGAGATGCATCAGTTCTATTCGACCCAGGCTCCACTTATTCTTATGTGTATTCTTATTTTGCTCCGTATTTGAGTGTATCTCGAGATTCTTTATGTTTACCTGTTTATGTTTCTACTCACGCGGGAGATTCACTTCTTGTGGATCGCGTTAATCGATCAAAGTTGGTTACTCTCTGTGGTTTTGAGATCAGAGCCGATTTTTTATTACTCAGCATGGTTGATTTCAATGGCATGGATGTTGTCACGCCAAAACCGTGACACTAGCTATGCTAGGTGTATGACGTGTTGAGTGGAGGGGTACCTTAGATCACACTCCCAATAGGGTTATTTTTTTTCTTGTCTCAATGTATGGTTGAGAAGGGGTATAACACATATTTAGCTTATGTGAGAGATGTCTGCATTGATGCCCCTTAGTTGATTCAGTCCAGTAGTACGGGATTATCCCGATATATTTTCAGTTTACCTTCCAGGCATGCCGCCTGATAGAGATATTGATTTTGGCATTGATCTATTGCCGGGAACTTAGCCCATTTCTATCCCTCCGTATCGTATGGCTCCTCCTGAGTTGAAGGAGTTGAAAGATCAGTTACAGGAATTGCTTGATAAGGCTTTTATTCTGCCTACTGTTTCAGCTTGGGGTGCTTCTATCTTGTTTGTGAAAAAAGGATGGTTCTATGCGTAGGTGTATTGATTATCACCAGTTGAACAAGGTTATAGTGAAGAATCTCTATCATTTTCCTTGTATTGATGATCTGTTTGACCAGCTTCAGGGAACATGAGTGCTTTCTAAGATTTATTTGCGCTCAGGTTACCATCATATGAAGAATCAGGAGATAGATATCCTGAATACTACTTTCAGGACTCGGTATGGTCATTACGATTTTTTGGTTTTGTCATTTGGGGTGACCAATCCCCCAACAACTTTTATGCATTTGATGCACAGTGTATTCGGGCTATTTCTTAACTCTTTTGTCATTGTCTTTATTGATGACATTAGGGTATATTCTCAGAGACGGGAAGATCATGAGCATCACCTGAGGGCAATGCTTTAGACTCTTAGGTAATATAAGTTATATGAAAAGTTTTCAAAATTTGAGTTTTGGTTGGATTCTGTGGCTTTCTTTGGCCATGTGGTATCGAGGGAGGGTATTCGGGTGAATCTGAAGAAGGTAGAGGTAGTGTAGAGTTGGCCCAAGCTATCCTCAGTTACAGAGATCTGTAGTTTCCTTGGGTTGATAGGTTAATACCATCGTTTTGTGGAGGGGTTTTCATCGATTGCAGCCCCTATGACTAGATTGACCTAGAAGGGTGCTCCGCTCCAGTGGATGGAAGATTGTGAGGTGAGCTTTCAGAAGCTCAAGATAGCTTTGACTACGGCCTCAGTTTTGATATTGGCTACATGTTAAGGGTCTTATACTGTCTATTGTGATTCCTCGAGAGTTAGCCTTGGAGTAGTATTGATGTAGGATGGTAGGGTGATTGCCTACGCGTCCAGACAATTGAAGATACATGAAAAGAACTATCCTGTCCATGATCTTGAGTTAGCTGCCATTGTTCACACCCTAAAGATTTGGCGCCATTATCTATATGGCATGCCTTGTTAGATTTATTCTAATCATCGGAGCTTGCAGCATTTGTTCAAGAAAAAAGGATCTAGATTTTTGCTAGAGGAGATGGTTAGAGTTTCTAAAGAATTATGACATCACTATTCTATATCTCTAGGAAAGGCCAATGTAGCGGCAAATGCTTTGAGTCACTGAGCATAGAGTTGGGGGAGTTTGGCTTATCTACCAAGCATCAGAGAGGCCTATGGTGATGGATGTTCAGGCCTTAGCAAGCGAGTTTGTGATATTAGATCTTTTGGAGCCTAGTCAGGTTCTAGCTTGCATGATTTATCGACCTTTCTTATTTGATCTTATTAGGGAACGGCAGTATGATGACCCTTATTTGCTTGTCCTTAGGGACAAGGTTCAGCATGGTGATGAAAGAGATGTGACCATTAGCAAGGATGGAGCGTTGGGGGGTGCATGGATGAGTTTTTTTACCTAATGTTGATGGGCTTCGGGATCTAATTCTAGAAGATGCCCACGGTTTGCGGTATTCCATTCATCTAGGTGTCGCGAAGATGTATTAGGACTTGAGGCAGCATTATTGGTGGAGGCAGATATAGAAAGATATAGTTGGGTTTGTAGCTTGGTGCCTTAATTGTCAGTAGGTAAAGTATGAGCAGCAGAGGCTGGGTGGATTACTTCAGTAGATAGAGATTCCAGAGTGAAAGTGAGAGCGGATCACCATTGACTTCACATATGGGCTCCCATGGACTTTGAAAATGTTCGATGCCAGTTTGGTTATTGTGGATCGATAGAACAAGTCTGCTCATTTTGTTCTTGTGTGTACTAGTTATTCTTTAGAGCGGTTGGATGAGATTTATATCTGGGAGATTGTCCGTCTGCATGGTATTCCAGTTTCCATCATTTCGGATAGAGGTACTCTATTCGCAATTTTGGAGAGCCGTACAACATGAGTTAGGTACTCAAGTGGAGTTGAGCACAACATTTCACCCTTAGACGGACGGAGAGTCTGAGCACACTATTCATATTCTTGAGGATATGCTCCGTGTGTGTGTGATCGAGTTTGGAGGATCCTGGTATTAGTTCTTGCCATTGGCAAAATTTTCTTACAACAACAGTTACCAGTCTAGCATTCAGATGGCACCGTATGAGGCTTTATATGGTAGGCTATGTAGATCTTCGGTGGGTTGGTTCGAGCCGGGTGAGGCTAGATTATTAGGCACAGACTTAGTTTAGGATGCTTTGGAGAGAGTCAAGCTGATTCAGGATACAGTCCGTACAGCCTAGTCCAGAAAGAAGAGCTATATGGACCGGAAGGTTCATGATGTTTCGTATATGGTTGGAGAGTGATGCTTCAGGTTTCTCCTATGAATGGCATTATAAGCTTTGGGAAGAGAGAGAAGTTGAGTCCGAGGTTTATTGTCCCTTTTGGGTTATTGAAATGAGTTGGGGAGGATGCATATGAGCTTCCCTTACCTACCAGTCTGGCATGAGTTCATCCAGTATTTCATGTTTCGGTGCTCCGGAGGTATCACGGTGATTTGTCACACGTGTTGGATTTTAGCTTAGTCCAATTGGAGAAGGATTTATCTTATGTTGAAGATCTAGTGGCAATATTGGACAAGCAGGTTAGAAAGCTGATGTCAAAGAACAATACATAAGTGAAGTCCAGTGGCGGGGTCAGTAGGCCGAGAAGGCGACCAGGGAGACCGAGCAGGATATGTGTAGCCGTTATTCTCATCTTTTCATTACTTCAAATATGCCTTTATGCTCGTTCGAGGATGAAGGAATCTTCAAATGAAGGAGGATATGATGACCCGGCCGGTCGCCCTATCTATTAATGCCCCAATCCCCTATTAATTTCTTTCCCCAAATTTACTTCTGCTATTTTTGATTTGCTGGGATGTTCGGTTTGAATTTCGAAGAGTTTTTGGGACACTTAGTTCCTAAATGTGAACTTAAGTGTTGGAAATTTGACTGTAGTCGGAACAATGTGAAGACAGCCTCAGAATGAAAATATGATGGTTTTGTTAGCTTCGTTCGGTGATTTCGGGGTTAGGAGCATGTTCGGATTGTGTTTTTGAAGTCCGTATCTAATTTAGGCTTGAAATGCCAAAAGTTGAATTTTTGAAATTTCCTGTTCGATAGTGAGGTTTTGATCTGATAGTTAGAATGGAATTGTGAGAGTTGCAGTAGTTCTATCATGTCATTTGGGAGGTGTGTGAAACATTTTAGGTCATTCGGACAAGGTTTGATAGACTTTGTGATCAAAAGTGTAATCTAGAAATTTTGGGATTCTTAGGCTTGCATCATATGCAAAGTTCATATTTTGATGTTGTTTTGAATGTTCTGAAGTTTGGAACAAGCTTGAAAAAGGTATTAGGATATGTTTGTCCCTTTGGTTGAGGTTATGGGGGCCTCGCGTGAGTTTCTAGGAGTTGAACGGATCATTTTGAAGTTTAAAAAGTTGCAGATTTTCAGTTCCAACATTTGCAAGCATTTTTGTGTTCGCGTTCGTGAGTGGACCCCTGCGTTCGCGAAGGGTCAGGAAGGGAGGCGTCAGGTTTGGCCTTCGCGTTTGCGAAGGGGATTCACGCGTTCGTGAAGGGCTGGGTTAGCGTGCATCGCGTTCGCGAGAGGCATTGTCACTTTAGCGTAAGTTTGAGAGGCTGAAGCATTACATTCGCGATGGTAGGGTCCCGTTCGCGAAGAATAGTTTTGGTCAGCGGATTTTCGCTTCACAAATGTGAGACTTTGACCGCGTTCATGAAGAAGGAATTAAAAAGGCTGAGCAGAATGTTTTAAAAGGCTTGTTTCACGAATTTTTGCCTAGTTTCCTCCATTTTCATGCGGGTTTGAAGCTTTTACGAAAGATCTTTGAGAAAGACAAAGGGGAATAACTTGAAGATAACATTTTTGATTTCATAACCCATTTTTATGTGACTAAATACCTAATTAGTGGTGAGAAGTTTGGGAAAAAAATGGGTAATTAGGGCATGAGTTTAAGATGCTTTTAAATAAGGGTTTGAGGGGCCATTTGGACTCCGATTTCAGTGTTCTTATTATGTATAGACTCGTGAGAGTACGAGGTTTCTGAAAATGTATATTTAACCCGATACTGAGACGTGGGCCAGAGGGGCATTTTGGTTATTTTTCCTAATTTTACATATTAGCTTAGTTTTAAATTATGGAATCAGTTACTTGAGGTGTTATTTACAATATGCAATTGTATTGAATAGATTTGGGCCATTTGAAGTCGGATACTCGTGGAAAAAGCGTGTTATCGAGTTGACTTTCCCTTGTTCGAGGTAAGTGGCTTATCTAAACTTTTGTGGGGGACCTTCCCCTTAGGATACAATATTTATTAATTGAAATGCCTTGTACGTGAGGTGACGAACACGTACTTGAGCTAATTGTTGAGAACCCAGTTTTACATCAAGTACTTAAACTGAGTTTCTTTCCTTCCTGTTTTCCTCTACTTGCAAACTTAGCCTGTTGTTAGCTAGAAAAGCATGCCTAGTTGATTTAATCGTCTATTTGTTTAAACTTCCTTAATTAAAATACGGGAAGCATCTTAGGCTAGAATTAACTATTTTTTATACGAAGATGGTATTTAATTTAATATTCTTGTGTTGCTGCTGTGTGTTTTAAATTAGGACTACGGGATGGCATCCCGGGAGATCCCTTCTACGAAATTATTATTTGGACTGAGGTGCAGGATACCAAGAGAACCCTGGCATATATTGAGGATACCAAGAGATCCTCAGATTTCCATGAGATCCTTGGAATATATTGAGGATACCAAGAGATCCTTGGCATATATTGAGAACACCAAGAGATCCTTGGATACCAAAAGATCCCTAGTATATATAGTGAGGATAACAAGAGATCCTCGGGATACCAAGAGATCCCCAGTTATTATCCTTGTTGTAAGTGGTATTTCCTTGTGATTGTCAATATATTTTGTTTCCATTATTGTACTCTTATTATACCGTATAGACTCTTGTTGTAGAATCTTCATTATATTGTTATCTTATCTTGTCATTTTTATTATCTATTGACCTTAGTAGGGTCTTGACCTTGCTCGTTACTATCCTATCGAGGTTAGGCTTAGCACTTACTGAGTCCCAGTGTGGTATACTCATGCCTCTTCTGCGCATGTTTTTCATGTGCAGATCCAAGTAACACTGATCAGGCCTACCATCCTTGAGAAAGGCGACCTCTTAGAGACTCCGAGGTACATCTGCCGCGTCCGCAGACCAAGGAGTCCTATTCTATTCCTGCTTAGCATTTCGCCCTTATGTACCTTTTTATTTATTAGACATTTTTGGAGTTAGAATTATGTAGCATTCATCTTAGCTTGTGATTCGTGAGGTTTCGGGTCTTGGATTTAGATGTTGGTTTTGAGACTTATACATACATGGTGTATGCCGAGTGGCACATTTAACACTATTATTGCTTTAATTCTATTTTTAAATTGTTTTATTTCTACAAGTTTGGTTTTCTTCAGCAATTTAGGCTTACCTAGTCGTAGAGATTAGGTGCCATCACGATGGTTCGCGGAGGGCGAATTGGGGTCGTGACACTCACCCTCTCGAAGAATAAAATTTGCACGTACTGTGGTAACACTGGTTACTATAAGAGTGATAGCATTGCAGAAGAAAAGACATATCAAAAGAACAAAAAATTTGTTCTAGGGAAAATAGGTTGCCAAGTTGGGCTAAAAAGAATGTGATTTATCCTTTTGCCTATAGAAAGGGACCCAAATTAGTTTGGTTCCCTAAGCCTAACCCCAAATTTTTTTTGGAGGTCCAAGTGAAGGGGAGCAACCAAATATGGTACACGATAGTGGCTACTCAAAGCACATGATAGGAAGAAAGAAACAATTTACTTTCATTTGAGGACCTTAAAGGAGGTAGTCTCATTTGGAAATGGAAAGAAAGTGAGATCATTAGGGTTGGAAAGGTAGGCAGGTCTGATTCTCACTCCATTGAGAATGCCTACTTGATAGATAGACTGAAGTACATTCTAATAAGTGTATCACAATTGAGTGATAGAGGTAGTATGGTAGCTTCACCCCTACAAAATACTTTGTGATTAATATTACCACTGACAAGATAGTTTTGCAGGGAAAAAGAGTGAATAACATATATATGGTGGATCTATCCAAACTTTCAGATAATGAACTAAGTTTCTTAAGTGTATTAAATAATGATCCTCTCTTTTGGCACAAGAGACTTGGACATACCAGTCTAAGCGAACTCAATAAACTAGTCTCTAATGACTTGGTGATGGGGGCCTAACATTAAGTTCAAGGAAGCTAATGTTTGTGAGGCTTGTGCAATGGGGAAGCAAGTAATATCCTCTTCTAAAATCAAGAAAAACGGTAAGTACTACTAGTATAATGGAATTGGTTCATATAGATCTATATGGACCAATGAGAGCATTGAGTAAAGGTGGTAAGAGATATGTTATGGTGCTTTTTGATGATTACTCTAGGTTTACTTGAAAACTATTTTTAACATCTAAAGAATGAAGCATTTGATATGTTTGCTTCATTTGTTAGAAAAACTCAGAAACAACAAGGTAATCAACTTGCATCAATTAGGTTGATCATGGTATTGAATGTGAGTATGCTAAATTTGTTGAATTTGTGATAAGCATGGCATTGATCATAACTTGTTTGATACTAGAACTCCACAACAAAATGGAATAGTTCAAAAAAAGAATAGGACATTGGAGGAAATGGCTAAGACTATGCTTCTTGCTAGTTAATTGCCCCATAGCTTCTGGGAAAAAGTTGTGAATATGACATGGTACATCATAAATAGGTGCATGACTAGACCTCTTGTTTAGAAGACTCTCAATGAGTTACTTAAAGGGAGAAAGCGAAATGTATCCCACCTTAGGGCATTCAGATGTAATTACTTTGTGCAAAATAATGGAAAGGACTCCCTACGTAAGTTTGATCCTAGAAGTGATGAGGGAGTAGTCTTGGAATATTCTTCATATAGTAAAGCTTATAAGATTTATAACAAAAGGATTATGATTGTAGAAGAAAGTGTACATGTTGTTTTTGATGAAACTAACATTCCTTCTGAGAGGTAGGAACAAGATGATGAAGCAACTGGGCTGGTAAGAAACTCAAATGAAACCATAACCCAGCCTGAAGCTACACTAGAGGAAGGAACGGGTGATGGAATAGGTCCCTCCACTCAGGGCAACCTGATAGGGGAACTGAACAGAGAGGAACCGATCCTGAAACCTCAAGAGAACCTGTCCATGAACTTGTTCCTTAGAAACAAAGCGTTGAAGGAACATACAAAGGAAACCAGTTGGTTGTGAAACCATACAAGTATCAAATTTCTTATCCTATTGGGAGCATAGTTACTAATCTAACCTCTGGAATCAAAACCAAATCTTCTTTGATGAACCTTTGTGCTTTTGATGCTATTATTCTCTAATTGAACCTAAAAATATTTCCAAGGATTTGCAGGATTTAGACTGGGCGAATGCAATGCAAGATGAACCTAAACATTTTGAGAGAAGTCAAGTTTGCATCCGGTACCAAGACCCAAGGACAGATCAGTGATTGGTATTAAATGGATCTTCAAAAAAAACATGATGAGATTTTTGCTCTAGTTGCAAGATTGGTGGTCCAAGGATATACTCAAAAGGAGGGCATAGACTATGATGAGACTTTTGCTCTAGTTACAAGATTGGAAGAAATTAGACTCCTTATAGCCTTTGTTGCTTAGGTGGAATTCACTCTCAATCAGATTGATGTCAAGAGGGCCTTCCTCAACGACTATCTAAAGGAAGAAGTGTTTGTCAAGAAACCTCTCAAATTTGAAAGCAAGGAATGTCCTTATTTTATGTACAAGCTTGACAAGGCACTTCATGGGCTCAAGCAGGCTCCAAGAAGATAGTATGAAAGACTATCTAAATTATTTCTTGGGCATGGATATAAGAGAGGTAAAATTTACAATACTTTGTTCTTTAAAGAAAAACATAAAGATCTCTTGGTAGTTCGGATATATATTAATGATATAATCTTTGAAGAAACTGCAAACAGGTTAAGTAAAGAATTGCCAAGCAAATGGGGAGTGAATTTGAAATGAGTTTGATGGTTGAGCTTATTTTCATTTTAGGCTTACAGATTAATGAACTTTAAATGGAATAAGATCGATCATTAAAGGTATGTGAAGGCATTGCTTAAAAGGTTTAAGATGGAAGATTCCAATGAAATTGACAATCCTATAGAAATAGACACAAAGTTGGATATGTGTTAACTTGGTTCATCTATTGATTAGAAGATATATGGGATTGATTGGATCTTTGTTATATCCCACTACTAGTAGACTTGACATTGTTTTCAGTGTAGGCCTTTGTGCTAGATTTCAGCAAATCCAAAGGAGTCTTACTTGACAGCTATCAAGAGCATCTTGCGATCCCTAAAAGGCTCCACTGACCTTGCTTGTGTTATCCAAAAGGTAGTAATTTCAATTTAGTCAGATATGTTGATGCTGATTATGCAAGTTTTCTTGTGGATTAGAAGAGCACTACAGGTATGACATACTTTTTTGGCTCATGTCTTGTGTCTTGGGCCGCAAAATAGTAAAATTTTGTGGCCTTGTCTATTGTTGAACCTAGGTATATGGTTGTTGCCTCATGCTTTGCTCAATTTTAGTGGATCGAACATGAATTAATGGACTTTGGAATTAATGTACATTGTATCCCCAATTTTTGTGATAACACCTGTGCAACTAGTATGACCAAGAATCCAATTCATCACAATAGAACTAAGCACATAGATGTTAGGCATCACTTTCTGAAGGACAACTATGAGTAAAAAGTTTTTTACTGTGGAATTTTGTGTTACTGAAAAGCAAATAGTTGACATCTTCACCAAAATCTATAAGTAGAGATCACTTTGAAAGGAATATGTTAGAATTAGTGACGATTATATCACCTAAAAGGAACTAGTTCTAACTTAATAATTGGATAGAAAATTAGTTAATTTTTTAAATAATTAGGTTAGATTTTGGTCAGTCTCATTATTTCATTTGTATACTCTTGTTCCATGTGCTAAAATCTCTCATTAATCTCTTATGATATTATATTTAAGAAAATTCAGATTTACACAAGAGAATTCCCAGTGAAAAACATGGTTCAGCAAGATGACTTGGTATGCACTTTCCACTCTGCATATTGTGAAATAATTGTATTTGGATCATGATAAAAAAAGAGTCCCATTTAATCCCAGTCTATCTCAAATTAATCTATTACAAATGAACTAATTCACCAAACGGAATCCCGCACGCCATAATTGTCCAGATTCTAGGGAAGAGTCCAATTTTCATTTAGATTGACTTTCCCAATTTGATTAGACTTTTGACTTAAAAAAGAAACTTTTAGCCACTTGAACTCTCCCTCTTTAATTTAATTAGGCTTTAACCATTTATTCACTTATAGTCTTTCCAGCCGCCAAAAATTCTCTCTATCTTCTCTCATTTCTTCTACGCACATATTTTCTCTGCACACATCAATGGAAAAACCCGTCTGAAAAACCTTCTCCACCACCCAAAAAATAATTACCTAAACATTTGACCACACATTCAACCCCATTTATCTCTAAGAAAGGATAGTTCAAGAAGAATCTTTCAAGTCTGTAACGGAGGGGGAAGAACTTTTTTCATTTGAAACAGAAAAGATAACCTCTGGTTTAAATATTGCTTCTGAGATTATTTTTGACGTGGCTGAAAATCTAGAGAATAGATTTGTTCTGATTGGTACTATTTGTTGATACCCTTTTTTCATAAAAATTTCAAAACTACGCTTTCGTACCAACTAGTATTTTTCATACAATTTTTGCATTTAAATAAAAATTAACTAATTTCTCCCAACATTTTATTGTAAAACAATCACAAATTACATCACAAATAGTTTTATAATAATTTTATGGTTTAATTTTATTATTTTCATTTGTACTAAGATTCAATGGTAGCACAAATAGCCGCTTTTGTATTTTAGGGTGCAATTGTAATTACTTTGCAGTTATAGCCTACACACGCATTACTATATAATTTTACTAGAAAATAGCCTTTTATATATTTAAAAATATTAAGTTACTATTGTAAAATATTTCGAGGCATGAAATCATTTTTACAGCATATTGGTTATTTTTAAAAATCGTTTGATAAATTAAATAGGGTATTTAACAAATGACCCTCTTATTTTTGGATTTGTCCAAATTACCTAGCCCAAATTTAACCCCAATTCAATTATACCAGCCTAAATCTACCTAGCCCAAACCTATAATATCCAACCCGGTCACAAATTCTTTCAATCTTGGCCGTCGACCACAGAGATCAACGACCACAATTACCACTTTCCTTATTTAGTTCCAAACGACCCCCCAAACCTTGCCATTCTCACCAAAAAGCCGCCCTGAAATCCTCTCCTCTCTGTTCTCTCTGAGACTAAAACCTAACCCCCGCTACCACCTTCCAAAACCAGCCTAATACCCTTTAATCCATGTTCGATCTATGGGATCCCATGGTTGTACGACGCCTATACTTATCTCCTATCTCCTCTGGTCGCTCGATTGTGTAATTTCATGGATGGATTTCGAGTCCCGATCACAATTTAAACTCCTCAAAGTCCATTTATCGTCCGTGAATGATTTCTATTAAAGTGTCGCAATTCAAATCCTTGATTCAAAGGCTATATTTGCTTACACTTTCTCTTTTCTTCAGGAAACCTAATGTTTGGATTTGAATCGGTTCAGATCACCATCGGTACGGAGTGATCTTAAGTTTATCGTTATTTTCCTAAAAACGCTCCCTTACTTCTTTACTGGTTAATGAATGTCTGAACATTTTGTTATATTAAGGTTTGTTTTCTTGTTGTTTTTTGTTCGAACCTCAGAGTATTTGAAGCATTCTAAAACTTCCATGGCTATTCTTTTGGGTTCTTTTACTTCTTTACTAGTAACTGATTTTGAAACACTACAATACTTCAGGTTTTGACTTCTATGATTTTTGTTTGTTCGAATCTCTGTGTGTTGACATGCTTTCACGTTTTTCTTCTTTAAGTTTTTTCAAACTGAGGTATCATCCCTTTAAATTTTCTGCAAAAAAATTCTAAATTTCTCAAATGTTGGACTGTGGTTCTCTTTACATGTTCAACTAATTTTTCATATCTATTTTTTAATCCCTTGGATTTCTGCTTAATTTAGTAATTATTTTAATATTTTTCCGTTATTCATTAGTTATGTCAATTAAAAGAGATTGTCTGGTTTTAATTCCCTAATTAGGGTTCAAATTTTATTTTTGCCGAGATTGGTACTTTTCTGTGATTATTTTTCCTTATTTGTGAATCATAACTGGTACTACTTGTCGTAATTAGTTTATTAGCCCTATTTATCGGATTTAATTGCTTTAACAAACTCCTAGATGGCCTTTGATTGATTGATTTACCTTAATGAACTATAACTTGGTTGTTAATTGATTCTTCCTAATTTAAGGGGGTTCTTTCCGGATTTTGTTGAATTATTTGATTGGGTTTTGCCCCAATTAACTATTTAATTTTACTTGCATACTGTATTTGGAATTCTTAATTATTCTTTGCCTTATTTGTTTTACTCTACTAAGTGTTATATTATCTCCCCATTCTGATTTTGAAAGACACGAACATTAGTTCATCAATACTCTCGCACTCGCAGAGCTCTCTATTCTCTTTTGCTACTTGTAATTATCACTAACCTAGCCGGCTATAGGCCAAGACTAGCTATTTATACCATATTTGCTCGATACTCAGTATTCTGTCCTTAACTTGTATGTCCTGATTCAATTCAAATCCAAAACTATGTGTTTCTTTTTTGTTTCAATTCATTAGTTGTGACTTCCAATCCTATTTATTATTTTACTATCATATTGCTCAATGTGCAACCAACACGCCTAGATCACACCGCCTAACTACTTTCTCACTTAGCATGTTGGAGTTTGTTCTGACTAGTTTACTTATCCATGAGATCTCTTTGAACTCTGCATATCAGGGCTAGCACTTCCACATTGCACATAATCAGTCTTTATTTGAGGAAAGTATGGGTATGAGCACTGCCATAGATCCTTGAGGTCCTTAGGAAACTTTGACACACTTGGATATCAATTGGGCTATGAAATCTTGGGCACTTGAGGCTAGTGAAGGCTTGGTACAACAGGATTTGCTTTGGGCCTACTTCAGACTCCCTATAACTTAATTTCTATTCTATTTATGTAATTTTTATTCCATTATTAGTTTGTAATAATTAATTGTAAATAGATATTATGCTGACTAGTGAAAAGGGAGGGTAGTTGTATACTGTGGGTAAAGATGGGTAGATAACGTGCCTATATGATTCATTTTGGTTCAAATATTTTTTATTAAATAATATGCCTATAGGGTTCATTTGGTTCAAGTGTATTTTGTTAGATAATATGCCTATAGGGTTTCGCGTTGGTCAAATAAATTATGCCCGCTTCACTTTATATATAATTAGACATCATGCCTATAGGATTTAAAATCAACTTTGAGCATAGAAATTATGCATATAGGATCTAAACATCAATTTAATTAGAAATCATGCCTATAGGTTCTGAATCAGTTAATCAATTATCTTACTCGTTTCTTTGATAGTCCTCAGCACTTTGTTAACTAATATCTCTAGAAAACATGCCTATAAGACAAATAACTTGAAAATGCTTCACAGAAATGAGTGCATATACGCACTTAGGCAAGCCTTAGGGAGTTAAATAATTTTGAAACCAGTTTGTTTATATGTGAGATTACCTAGGTTCAACAAGCTGTAAATCTAGTATGCAAACATGTTAGGATCCTACCACTTCCCTACAAAAACAAACGCTGCATGTTCTGTCTTGTGATGTTCATCTAGATGTCATGTTCTTAGGATTTCTAAACTTTCTTCAAAAATGTGTTTTAGACGTGCTATTAGTTTGCCTATATACATGTGGAGGTAAATGTGATCCTTCTAACTGCATGTCCTTATCTGTTTTTCCTATATGTTATTTGCTTGTCGCCTAGATTTTTACCTTTCAACAGTAGATTGTCTAGAACTAGCCAGATTTAATGGTCCCAAATTCCTTTAGGACCATAACGAAGTGACAGTTAGTAGCATGCTTAGAGGACATTAAACTAAACTCGCTTATATAACCACTAAGGGGAGGGTAATGGGTAGTAAAAGGATATGATGACTGCGCACTAATGTCGTATGTAGCCCCTCATTGAGGAGTGATTACCAGTCATTGCATGGGTATAATCCTGTAGACTAATCAACCTAGGACATTCCTTTCCTAATTCCATATGTGTTTAAATTTTATAATCTTACTTTTCTTTACACATACACGTGGAAATTGTTCAAACCTCTCTTTTTATTTCATTATCTGAATCATACATGTACTTAGAATGTGAAAACATACTTGTATTTGCAAATATGTTTTGAAATTGTTTACGGGTTAAAATGACTAATTCACATAGTTTAAGTTCGGCCAGGACCCACCGTTGTGGACTGCAAGGGGTTCCTAACACCTTCCCTTCAATTACCCTAATCTCTGGTGATGCGAACTAGTTCATGAGTTTATCACTCTAAGTGCCCTAACGCACCATAATCCATTAGGTGGCGTCTCCTCAAATACCCAATTCCAAAAGGAAACGAGTTGTTCCCCAATGATTGTCGAAAACCGGACTTCCCTATCAAAAAAGGGGAAAAGGGGGCGCGACAGCATGGCAACTTTGCTGCGGATATTTTAGGCTCTTACCGTAACGAACTTATTTTTTTAAATTAGTCCAAGCATACCTTATCACGCATACTATTTCCCTTTATTTGGATTTAACTTCTTATTTATGATTTCTTTTATTTTTTGAAACTGACTTGTTTCTTTGTTTTTTTGTAATTATTTTTCAATTATTTAAATACTGCATTTATTATTTCTACTACGTGCAAATACTTGAAAACATGGTATTTATTGTTGGATAAATTATGCTCCATGTCATATTCCACTCGTGCGTATTAAATCCTATAAACGCTTCATGAGTGGTTGTGCTCTTCCAATTTATTACCCTTAAATTCGGAAAGGCGTATGTGCGGTAAAACTAGTCGACCTGCGGTACAGTCAATGGTTCTGTGCCTTTCCCCCTCTAGTTGTTCGCTTGAGGGTAACAGTCTAGGCCCTCATAGTAACCTTACTCTGATTGTAATTGTGCATGCATCATGGTCAAACCTAGTCAGATTAATATGTTTTCCACATAATAATCCTTTAAAATGAGCCTTATCCAAAAGTCCATCTGGGATTCCATAATCTCAACAGACACAATCACTTTATATGCTTTAATTTGGAGAACTAAATGCAAATATGCTAATCATGAATGTACAAATAGTCAAGTCTTGTGGGGGAGAAGGGCCTAACATTTTCTGTGCAGAAAATGAGGCATGATGTCCCTAGATTCGGCATGGTCATCAACATTCCACCATTGCGGCTAGATTGGTGGGAGGATCTTTCCTCAAGTGAAAGGAAGTACGTGACAAAGCACTTGGGAAATTTACCTTCTCTACTAGATATTCAGCCAAACAATAGGTTGATGAGGCTACCAATGAAAGGGCTATGTTCCATTTCCGCGATATGGAAATGATTCCACTCCTAGAAGAAATTGGAGGACTTGCGGGACTGACTTGGGATAGCCCCGGGTTGTTGGTACAGGAGAACCGTACTGGTAAAGGGTTCTTAAAGAGATGATGGGGCTGAAGAAAAATGTTGACTTTGAATGCTTGAAGAATTCCTAAATACCCTTCAAATACCTGTATGAGAGATATGGCCATAGCAAGTCCGACCATACCTTCCATGACGAGATTTCTATCACTTCTTTGGGACACATCCACCGCAGGGTGTTCGTGTTCATTATGTGCTTCTTGGGCCTGATAATATTCCCGATGAAAAGTGAAAGAATCCATACTAGATTGGCCATGGTCACTAAGACCTTGATGGAAGGGATCAATGGACAGACATACATTATAGTCCCCATGATCATAGTCGACATCTACATGGCTCTATATAACTATCAAAATAGGATCAAACATTTCAAGGGTTGTAACCTGTTGGTACAGTTGTGGTTATTAGAACCTCTTCAAAGGGGGACAGTATCTCCAAGAACTTCCATTAAGGTCTTGGAACGACCATATTTCCTTCCATCACCCCAAGGGAATGACTTACATTCAGGACAAGTTTGCTTAGCCGGAAAGCGCCAAAGAGTGGGTAGAGTTCTTCAACAATCTAACCGTGGAACAAGTGCAATGGATTTTTGAATCTTTCCCAACAGGGGAATTCGTCATTGATCAACCAACGCTCCGGACTTGGTGCTTATTGGGTTGAGAGAAATGTACCCTTATGTCCCTATTCGAGTTATGAGTGAAGTAGGAAGGAATCAAGTTGTGCCCAGGATTGCTAAGATGAGCCATTTCAGAGCAAACTTTCAAGACGATGACATCCCTTACAAGTGCCAAGTGCAGCACATATGGCATTGTAAGATCATTGTAGAAAAGAACACCATTGATCAAGACATGTATCATGTGGGGTATGAACCTCTCTACCCAACATGGTTAGAGGACAATCTGAAGGGAATGGTGAGGCCATGAGCTGGTCGAGAGAATATGATCATAGATAAAGAAGCGAAATCTAAAGTCAAATACAAAAACTGTGCAAGACGGTCCACAACTCTGAGAATGAGCACTGGGATATACACGAGAGAAATATGAGGTTAATCGATTAATGGAAGAAATGGCTGTCACTTCCAACAGAAGGTTGGAATAGTTAGAGCGAGGATTAGTAGAGCTAGAGGGTAAAATCATAAAGTATATTGAGGATTGCCAAAATGCCGAAGGAAGCGGAGGAGAACATTTGGCTAGAGCCTACCTACTGCAGGGTTTGCACGAGCTGGGAAACCTGTATGATGGAGTCAGGAAGTTCGAACCTGGGGAATGTACTTTTGGGACCAACTAGGCTCGGTTTATTTGCTTTCCTAAATGTAATAAGGCCAAGTTCTAATAGTGACTTACTTTTCTATTATCTTAGTGTAATTTTGGGATTCATCTGTTTTCATATTATGAAATGAGGCGTTTACTGGCATCTAATGTTCTACAAATATATTTATCGCTAGGCCTACCTCGAGTACAATAAGTCTTCAGACGGTCGGAGTACTCCAACACCAAATGTTCTAGTCTAGAGGTTTGAACAAAAGATAGTGGAGCTACCGAGAGAACTTGCGCAGGTCCGCAACTTGGGAAATTTATACCTCACTTTGAATGTTCTCGACATTAATCAACAAAACACAAAGAACCCAACACCTCCTCAAGTCATGCCAAACTAACATCCGAAAAACCCTCCTTCACCACATCAATATGCTACCCACCTCAAATACTCAATCCCTTACCGGTACCAACTCTACCATAACACCACCATCAACCAATGCAGTACCCACTTGCCACACTCCCAAAAACACACCACAACCCATCCCCAATCCTCAAAAATCAACCAATGACCATCACTATACCCAAGTCCTTGGCACTCATTAAAATAACCTTATATATGTAGAAACTGTACCTCACTCCACCCGTCAACTTTCTATGCACGAGAATCAGTTCAGAAGGACCTGCTCATCAAGAACATGGCTGAAGAAATCAATAAATAGATAAGTCAGGTTTAGGGTGTCGAAGGCTGCAAAAGGGATAAAAGGTTTGAACTATGAATACCTATGCATACAGCCAGTTGTAGAACTTCTAGAGGGATACAAACCTCCCAAGTTCGAGATATTTGATGGTACAGGTGATCCTAAGGTTCATCTGGGGACCTATTATGACAAGCTTATCAGGGTCGGAAAGGATGAAAAGATTCGAATAAAACTCTTTATGAGGAGTCTTACTGGAGATGCTTTGTACCGGTACATCCACCAGGATCCCAAGAAATGGTCCAACTAGGTGTGGCGTCTGATTTCATGGACCAGTTCAGGTTCAATATCGAAAATGCACCGGATGTTTTCTACATTTAGAACCTCAAGAAGAAACCCATCGAGACTTTCTGTGAGTATGCTACTCATTGAAGGTCGAAAGCTACCTAAGTCAGACCATCTTTGGACAAAGAACAAATGAACAAGTTCTTTGTCAGAGGACATGATCTGCAATATTATGAAAGATTGATGGTCACTGAAAATCATAAATTCTCTGATATCATCAAAATCGGGGAAAGAATCGAGGAATTTATAAAAAGTGGGATGGTAACAGATTTTGAGGCACATGCCATAAATAAGGCATTACAATCAGGCCGCATATCAAAGAAGCAAGACGTTGGGGTAGTAATGGTGGCTCAAGGCCCCAAATATCCACTTACAAATAAAAGATCTCCACCCACCTACCAAGCACCTCCACCTAAATACCAAGCACCACAACCTACATATCAACCACCATCTCCTATATATTCCCAACTAGCCACGATCTATCATACCTATAACTCCTAACCATCTCATTTCTAGTCACCTCCGACTCACCAAAATTATCCAAGACCAAGGCCCAATTTTGACCGCAAGCCACCTAGACAATACACCGCTATTGCTGATCTAATCGACCAGCTACATAAGTGGTTGAAAGATGCAGGTAACGTCACACCTATTCCTGCTGCAGCCTTAGAGAATCCATCATAATAGGTCAATCCAAACAATAATTATGCGTATAATTCCAGTATGACGAGGCACATCATTAATGAGTGCCGAACATTGAAAGATAAGATCCAAACACTGATTGACAATAAGGTCATACAGGTGAAGGAAACCACACCCAATGTCCGCAACAAAGCTCTCCCTGATCATAGAATTAGTGGGGTACATGTGATAGAGACAAATGAAAAGTGGGACCTTAATGGGTGGATTAGGCTTATTTGGGAAGGCAATGACTTTAAACCCTGAGTCACACTCACTCCTATTGTAGTACAGACTCAGTCACCAATCGAGGATGAGGTAGCTGCATCAGTTCTATTTGAGGTAGAGGTGGATCCACCTACGACCACCTCTGTTTTATTTGAAGTAGAAATGGTCACACCTTTTACACTGACAATATCAACAACACCTCCTTTCAATTCAAAAGCAATACCTTAGGATTATGTTGCTGAAGCTTGACAAAAAGGGAAGGCGAAGGTGGAGGAATCTGATGTTGCACAAGGAATGACTAGGACCGGAAGAATATATACACCTGAACACTTGGTAGGACCATGTAAGGATGCCACTACCAAGAAGCTTGTCATTAAAATAGGGCCAGATGAGTTTTGGAGGAAAGTACAAAAAAAGGAGTATTCTATCACTGATTATTTGAATAAAACCCCAGCTCAAATATCTATCCTGTCATTGTTGCAAAATTTAGAGGCATACAAGAATGCCTGAATGAAGGTGTTGAGTGAAGCTTATGTACCCAACTATATCACCGACGAAGAGATGGGTAACATGGTAGGGCAGGTGCTGGAAAGTCATAAAATAATCTTCCATGAGGATGAGCTACCGCCTGAAGTATTGAATTAAAACTGAGCATTGGATATCACAATGCAATTTGAGGACAAATTCATAGCTAGGGTCTTGATTTATGGGGGTTGAAACCTCAACATTTGTCCATTGGATACTCTGAAATGATTGGACAAAGCGTTTCATGAAATACATGCCAAAAACATGATCCTGATACCTTTTGATGGGTTTCAAATGGCCGCGGTAGGGGAATTTAACCTTTGCTTGCAGATGGGACCAAATTTGTTCGACGTCGAGCTTCAGGTATTGGACATACCAGCCTCAAACAATCTTCTATTGGTACGACCATGGATCCATGCTGCTGGGGCCGTGGAATCCACGCTACATCAAGCTGCGAAATTCAAATGGAATCATTAGGAGGTGATCATTTATGGAGATGGGAGAAACCCCATTTACACCACTCAAACCATCCCGGTTATCAAAAATAGAGGAAGTCTAGGAGGGAAACCTATCATAACAGTGAACGTGTCAATGCCGTTGAGAAGGACAAATGGTGGAGCAACAAAATAGAAATCATACTAGCATGGCCAGAGTATGAACCCGACAAAGGGCTTGAGAAGAATTTCAGAGTATTACTAAACTGATACGGCTGAAGGGTCATGGCACTACCTTTGGGATCAGATATCAGTACACATGGAAAAAGTATAATGATCGGTCACCTCCATGGAGAGGACCGTATTACCCTCTCGAGCAACCAGTGCTATATCTGGATCAAGTTTTTCACCAAGCTGATACAATATGGGGAACTGCACAAGAAAAGGCATTAGCTGGGCCGAGGAATATGTTTTTGGAGGATGAAGACATTGACTACAGTGCAATAATTGAGGAGGAGGAGCAAGAAGAATACCTTAATATTCAAACTATGGAGAAGGGAGCTATTCTCAAGAACTGGACCGCCACACCATCCCGGGTACGTCGATTCCCTGGTTAGTTTGGTAGACTTTTTTTCCATAGCCATTCCAGATATTTAAGATTTTCAATAATTTTTTTTAAAGACTTACTTGTTTAAAAATAAATGGTCGATTCATCGAGCCATAATTGTCAGGATGTTTTTCAAGTTTTAATCAAATTCATTGCTCTTTAAGATTAATTGTTATCTTCTACATTTTTTCTTTCTACAGTTTTATTATTACTTTTCCTAATGAACCAGCAATTGTGATATGTAGTGAGGCAACGCAATATGAGAATATTGATTCGAATGAAGGAGATATAATATCCGAGGAAGTTGTCAGGGAGGTTGAAAACTTTGAGAATAAGCCTAAGTCCAATATGGACGAAACCGAAGCAGTAAATTTGGGGGACGCTAAAACCGTTAAGGAGACTCGCAGAAACATTCACTTATCACTAACAAAAAAGGAAGAGTACATTCATTTCTTAAAGAAGTATGAGGACATTTTTGCATGGTTGTATGATGACATGAATAGTTTAAGCACGTCCATAGTGGCTTACAAGGTGCCTACTAATCCCATGTGTCTGGTAGTAAAGCAGAAACTATGAAAGTTCAAACTAGATATGAGCCTGAAAATCAACGAGGAAGTTACTAAGCAGATCAAAACCAAAGTTCTCAGGGTGGTTGAATACCCAACCTAGTTAGCCAACATTGTGCCGGTTCTGAAGAAAGATGGGAAAGTCAGAGTATGTGTTAACTATCGAGATTTAAACAAAGCAAGTCCCAATGACAGCTTTCCACTACCAAACATACACATCCCGATCGACAATTGTGCCAAATATGAACTCTAATATTTAATAGATTTCTTCGTGGCTTGTCACCAGATCTGAATAGATGAAGAAGACACAGGAAAAATAGATTTTGTTACGCCACGTGGGGTATACTATTACAAAATGATGCCGTTTGGTCTAGAGAATGATGAGGCTACCTACATGAGATTCATGACAAGCATCTTCCATGATATGACAAAAAAATATATAGAGGTGTCTATAGACGAAGTCATTATCAAATCCTAGAGGGTCGCGAATCACATAAAGGACTTGAGAAAGTTCTTTCATAGGTTAAGGAGGTACAACTTAAAATAGAACCCCGCAAAGTGTCCATTCAGGGTTCCTGTAGGAAAGTTGCTGGGGTTCATGGTCAGTCATCTAAAGATTGAGCTGGACCCGTCTAACGTCAAAGCTATTCAGGAGTTACCGCCGCCTAGGAGAAAAAAAGGACGTGATGAGATTCCTTGGGATTCTCAACTATATAAGTCACTTCATAGCACATTCCACAGTCATATGTGAACCCATCTTCAAGATGCTGAGGAAATATGATAAAACAAGCTGGACCGAGGATTATTAGAAAGCTTTCAATAAAATCAATTACTTGTCCACACCACCAGTCTTGGTCCTGCTAGAGCAAGGACAACATTTGCTACTCTATCTCTCTATATTATATAGAGCCTTTGGATGTGTTCCGGGAAAACATGACGAGACATGGAGATGGAGCAAGCCATATACTATTTGAGTAAGAAGTTCACACCTTACAAAGCATGGTACTCTTAGCTAGAATGCACTTGTTGTGCTTTAACCTGGACTGCCAAAAAGTTGAGGCATTATTTCTGTGCCTAAAATACATACGTCATATCCAGGAAGTACCCTTTCAAGTACATATTTAAGAAACCCATGCCGATTGGAAAGTTAGCCAAGTGGCATATACTATTGAGCGAGTTCGATATCGCCTATGTAACTCAAAAGGCGGTCAAAGGACACGCATTGGCAGATCATCTTGCTGAGAATCTGGTAAGAGGAGAATACAAACACTTGAAAACATATTTTCCTGATGAAGAGGTGACATTCATAGGAGAGGACATTACCGAAGCATACGTAGTTGGAGGATGTTCTTTAATGGAGCTGAAAATTTCAAAGGAAGGCCATTGGAGAAGTTTTGGTATCAGAAACAGGTCAACATTATCGGCCATCTACTAAACTCATATTTCCCTGCAACAACAACATGGCAGAGTATGAAGCGTGCATACTAGGACTCAACATAGGAATCAACATGAACATTCAAAAGCTGCTGGTAATCGTCAATTCAGATTTGCTTGTTCACCAGGTACAAGGAGAGTAGCCAGCAAGAACTCCAAGATTTTGTCATACCTGCACCATGTACAACAACTGAGAAAAACTTTCACGAAGATAGAGTTTCGACATGTTCCCATAATTCAGAACGAGTTTGTCGACGCTTTGGCCACCTTGTCATCCATGATACATCATCCAAATAAGAATTTCGATGATCCTATCCCAGTGAGAATCAATAATCAATAGGCTTATTGTGCTCATTTCAAGAAAGAGATGAAAGGAAAGACTTGGTTCCATGACATCAAGGAGTATTTGGCGAAATGAGAATATCTAGAGCATGCAACCACACTCAGAAACGCACACTCCGGAGATTGTCCAATCACTTCTTCCACAAGGGAGGAAATTTGTATAGACAACTCCTGATTTGGGGTTTCTAAGATGTATCAATGCAAAAATGGCTTCTAAGCTACTTGAGGAGATACATGCTGGGACCTGCGGCCCACGTATGAATGGTTTTGTCTTGGCTAAGAAGATACATAGGGTCGGTTACTTTTGGATGACTATGCAGATAGATTATGTCCAATATGTCCGCAAATGCTATCAATGTCAAGTGCATGCCAATATGATAAAAATGTTGCAAACTGACCTCAATTCCACAAGCTTCCCTTTGCCATTTGCCACCTGGGGAATGGATGCCATCGGTCCTATCGATCCTACGGATTCAAACGGGCACATGTTTATTCAAGTAGCCATTGATTACTTAACAAAATGGGTAGAGGCTGCATCTTAAAAAAGCAGTAATGATAAGTTGGTATATTACCAACTTATCTCCTCTTAATATTTAAGCTTTTGCATAATTTGGTAGGAAACTAGGATATTTTCTAAGGTTTATTAGCAATTTTTAGGTGTCATGTGATTTGGAGAATGGAAGAAATCAAGTCAAAATGTGCCAAAATGCTAAAAATTGACTGATGCCTGATACTCTTTGCGATGGCAAGGATATGAACACGATCGCAAAAGGCTAGAAACACAAACATCGCGATCACAATGCTGTTTATGCAATCGCATAGAAGGAATGGTCCCAGCCTTGGGAAATGCTCTACACGACCGCAAATGTGAGTCTGCGATCGCTGAGGTTCTGATGATGACTCTACACGATCGCAATCCATAGTATGCGATTGCGATCCATTAAATTTGGGCGAAGTCTGGGTTGAAATAGAATTTCATGCTTTTGATCCCCAAACCATTTAATACCGGACTAGTCTCTTTTGTAAGAGATCTTTGGATTATTTTTTAGTTGCATAGAATAGAGAGAACACGTTTGAAGCTAGGGTTTTGCACAACACACTTTGGTCTTGAAGATTTGAAGCTTGAGGTTAAGATTTTCTTACCCATTTATGTTGGTTTCTTCATTTACTTGCTTTGTATTGTATATCTAAGTGTGTAGTATTTTATTCAACACTTCAATCTTGTTTATGGAAATATTCATGTTTAAATTGTGGATTAAATACCGTATTGTGCTTATGTATTGAATGATTTTTATCCTTTTATGAAGTGAGTTATTGTTACTTTAATTATTCTTGTTCTTTAATATTTCCAAAGCGATAATTTTCTTACATTCTTATTATATTCCCTGACCATTCTTTGTTGATTAAACTGGCCATGACAGACTGCCGCCAATCTTTTCTCGTCAATCAGACTTAATTGTTCCAAACGAGCTTTGACCCATTCATTGTCCTCAATTCCTACTTCGGCCACGATCCGAAGAGAGGGGATTTCAACCTCGGTCGTGATCACCGCCTCTGTGCCATATACCAACAAGTATGAAGTAGCCCCCACTGAAGTGCTGATAGTGGTGCGATAACCTAACAGTGCAAAAGACAACTTCTCATGCCACTCCCTGGATCCTTCCACCATTTTACGAAGTATCTTCTTTATGTTCTTATTTGCTGCATCAACCTCTTCATTCGCCTTGGGGCAGTATGGGGTAGAGTTTCGATGTGCAATCTTGAACTGCTGACATACCTCTCTTTTATTAGGTGATTGTTGAGATTTGCCCCATTATCGGTGATGAGCGTCTTAAGGATCCCGAACCGACAAATATTGTTTGTGTGCACGAAATCGACCACGGCTTTCTTGGTCACTGCCTTGAATGTTTTAGCTTCAACCCACTTGGTGAAATAGTCAATAGCGACCAAGATAAATCTGTTTCCATTGTAGATTGCTGGTTCGATGGGTCCGATCACATCCATGCCCCAAGAAACGAAAGCCCAAGGTGCTAACATTTTGTGCAGTTTAGACGGAGGAGAGTCAATTAGGTCTCCGTGTACCTGACACTAGTGGCATTTGCGCACAAAGCTAATATAATCATGTTCCATAGTGAGCCAATAATACCCTGCCCGAAAAATCTTCTTTGCCAAAACATATCCGCTCATGTTCGGCCCGCAGACGCTAGCGTGCACCTCATTCATGATGATCGTCGCCTGCCGAGCATCTATGCATCTTAACAAACCCAGATCTGGCATTCTCTAGTATAATACCCCTCCAATGAGGAAGAAACCACTTGACAAACGACGGAATTTTTCTCTTCTAGTCACTCGTGGCTTGCGCCTAGTACACACATTTCCTGATATATTCCTCGATGTCGTAGAACCAAGGCTCGCCGTCGAGCTCTTCTTCCACCATGTTGCAATAAGCATGTTGATCATGGACCCGGATATGTATTGGGTCAACATAAGCCTTGTCCGGGTGATGAAATATCGATGCCAAAGTAGCCAGGGCATCGGCCACCTCATTGTGAATTCTGGGAATGTGCCTAAACTCTACTGACCAGAACTGCTGACAAAGATCATACAAGTATTGTCGATAAGGTATGAGTTTTACGTCTCTTGTCTCCCATTCCCCTTGGATCTGGTGTACCAGAAGGTCTGAGTCCCCAAGACTAAGACTTCTCGACACCCATGTCCTCTGCTAAACTCAAACCCAAAATCCATGCCTCATACTCAGCCATGTTGTTGGTGCAATAGAAACGGAGTTGAGCTGTGACCGAGTAATGAGGCCCTTCTTCAGAAATGAGTACCGCTCCTATCCCGACGCCTTTCATGTTGGCAGCAACATTGAAGAATAATTTCCACCCGGACTTTTCACCCCGTTCCAATTCATTGAGGTGCATCACTTCCTCGTCTGGAAAATATGTGTTCAAGGGTTCATATTTTTCATCTATGGGATTCTCTGCTAAATGATCTGCCAATGCATGTGCCTTCATAGCAGTCCTAGTTATGTAGATGATGTCGAATTCAGTAACAAATATTTACCATTTCGCGAGCCTCCCTGTGGGCATGGGCTTCTGGAAAATGTATTACAATGGGTCCAGTCGCGAGATGAGATAAGTGGTGTATGATGACAAGTAATGCTCAACTTCTGGGCTACCCACGTCAAACCGCATAATTTCCTTTCAAGATGAGTGTACTTAACCTCATAGGCCGTAAATTTCTTGCTGAGGTAGTATATGGCTTGCTCTTTTCTCCCAGTAACATTGTGCTGACCCAACACACATCCAAATGAATTGTCCAGGACTGTCAAACATAATATCAGAGGCCTCCCTGGTTCTGATGGGACCAGTACTGGTGGATTTAACAAATATCCCTTTATCTTATCGAAAAATTCTTGGCACTCTCCTGTCCATTTCACCGCAGCATCCTTCTTTAACAGCTTGAAGATGGGCTGGGAGATGGTTGTGAGCTGAGCGATGAATCGATTAATGTAATTCAGCCTTCCCAATAGACTCATTACTTCTATTTTGTTTCTGGGCGGCGGCCACTCCTGTATAGATTTGATTTTTGATGGGTCCAGCTCGATGCCTCGGCAGTTGACTATGAACCCTAACAACTTTCCCGAGGAAACCCCAAATGCACATTTTGCCGAATTGAGTTTGAGACCATACATGCGGAGCCTCTGGAAGAATTTCCTCTGATCTTTGACATGATCGGATTGCTTTCTGGACTTCACAATCACATATTCCACATAGACCTCGATTTTTTAATGCATGATATCATGGAAAATGATTGTCATTGTCCTCATGTACGTTGCCCCATCATTTTTCATACCAAAAGGAATGACCCTATACAACATGTTCCCCACGGTGTGATAAATGCTATTTTCTCGGCATCTTCTTCATCCATTAAAATATGGTGATAGCCTGCATAACAATCCACGAATGACCCGATCTCATGCTTCTCACAATTATCTATCAATATGTGGATGTTTGGTAGGGGGAACTTGTCTTTTGGACTTTCTTTGTTGAGGTCACGGTAATCAACACACACTCTAGTTTTACCATCCGTGTTTGGTACACTCTACTCGGATAACTTTCGCCTCGAACTGCTTGGTCACCTCTTCTTTGATTTTCACGCTTATATCAGTATTAAACTTAATTTTTGTTTGACGGGAATGCAGGCTGGGTTAGTAGGTAATTTGTGGACTACCAGATCAGTGCTCAATCCGGGCATGTCGTCGTAGGACCATGCAAATACATCCTTGTACTCCAACAATACCTCGATTATTTCCTTCCTAAGTTGTGGCTCCAGATGGACATTTATTTTTGTTTCTCTTATATTATCCGGGCTTCCTAGATTGATTGCCTCTGTATCATTCAGGTTTGGCTTAGGTTTCTCTTTGAATTGGGTCATCTCTTTACTAATCTCGTCCCATGCCCCTTCCTCATCATACCCGGGTTCATCCTCATGCTCTATTTCCTGAATTATCATTTATGGACTATGTTTATTGCAAAGATTGGGCCGGTGAGTTCTTATGTATGTCAGATCACTGTAACCGAGATAAAAATAACTGTACAAAAAGAGAAAAGAAAGAAAAGTAAAGATAAAATGGAAACTATTAGCATTGCTAAAAGGAAAATTGCCTTTTATTAGAATCAAAGATAACAACTGAGTGACGCTAACACAAACTACACTGAAAGGAAAATCAAAGCTGACTACCATGACTTCCTCGGAGTGGGAAGAGGAGTGACTTCCCAGATATTGATTTTTGCGCGTGCTCCCACGAACTGCATATCTGCCCTACTCAATCCTTCTCATACCTCTACCATATTCACCTTATTGAATATTCTTGCTAACCCCTTATCAAGATCTCCGTCCGCGTCGATCGCGGGCCGAAAATCTTGGGTCTGGGGCCATTACTGGATTTGACAAATGATTTAGACAACCTTGGGATAGGCTTCGGAAGGGCCCATGTCTTCAATATCAGCTTTCTGGATCGCCTTATGTATGAGGCTGTGGGTTTGAACCCTAGACCAAAAGTGTCTAGATTCTTGGGAAGGGACATTGGTTGCACAATGCCTTGCATAGAAGCTCCCAACCCTTTGCCGGGTACAAAGCCATTTCTCAACATTTTTGAAGCTACCATGACGGATGCAGTTGTTATCTTTGGGGTTACAATACTTTCACCTTCTGGGATCTTCTGGACTGACACCGTATCAAACACTTTGTAAACCCATGGCCCCTTGTTGTCCTCAGATTCAATGAGCAGCATGATCGCATCACCCAAGGTACATTGATTATCTTCTCATGCACGACGATCACTTGCCTGTCCCACTCAAATTTGACCATCTGGTGCACTGTAGATTGTACTGCTTTGGCTCCATGAATCCAGGGTCTGCCCAATAGCAGATTATAGGAGACTGATACATCCAACACTTGGAATTCCATAATGAACTCGAGGGGCCCTATACCTACTTCCAGCACTATATCCCCAACGGTGTCTTTACCTCCACCGTCGAAGCCTCGAACACATATGTTATTCTTGCGGACCCTTTCATTTTCCACCTTCAGCTTGGTCAATGTGGATAATGGACAAATGTTTGCACTGAACCTTTTGTCGACTAAAACTCGAGTGATCACGACATCTTCACATTTCACCGTTAGATAAAGAGCCCGGTTGTGCTCCGTGCCCTCCATAGGCAATTCATCATCAGAGAATGTGACCCGGTTTACCTTGAATATCTTGTTTGCAATATTTTCCAAGTGGTTCACCATTATCTTATCTGGGTCATGAGCTTCAATAAAAATCTTCATCAACACCCGGCGATGATCATCTGAGTGAATCAATAAGGATAACAAAGAGACCTGGGCTGGTGTTTTCCTCAACTAATCTACGATAGAGTAATCTTGAATTTTCATTTTCTTTTAGAATTCTTCTGCCTCTTCTTCTGATACAGCTTTCTTTACTGGTTCCAAGTTATCTTTAGAGATTCTTCCCTTTCTCAGCTCTTCTCGGGCAAAGTACCTTGCTGATCGAGTTAAGCCTCGTGCCTTACATACTTTCTCCCTAACTTCTTTCCCTTTGTACATCATTGTATCTTGTTTATATCTCCAAGGAACGGCTTTGTTGTTGATGATTGGTGGCTGGATTACTGATCTCACAATAACTGGCTCTATTCGGAAACCTTCCACAACCACGGCGGGTTCCCTAGTTGCCCCATGTACTGTTTCCTTTGCCTGTTCTTGCTTTGGCACGGCCGCACATGCTGAGCTTCCCTGCACTACAACAGTTTTGCCTTCCCTTGCCCCAATTGTCAGCTTCTTACTACTTGCGACCTTGGTTGACCCACTATCTTTGACCATCATTACCGTTTGTGAAGGTCTTCTGAACTCCCCTCTTCTCTCCTCAATTTCGATCATGTTGGTTTCCTCGTGGGTTGACAGCGAGTTCCAATCAATATTAGACACCTCCGGAGTCTGCACCTCGATCTTTTGAGAGTCAATAAGTTCTTGAATGGCGTTCTTTAAATGCTAACATTTTTCGGTGTCATGCCCTGGTGCGCCAGAAAGTATTCACAGGTGACCGAATAATCTAAATTCTTTGGGAGAGGATTTGACAGCCTCGCCTCAATTGGTCTTAATATATCCAGCTGCCGTAGCCGGTGGAACAGGCTAGTGTAAGATTCTCCCAATGGAGTGAAAGTCTTCTTTTTCTGCACCCTTTTATTTCTCATGGCCGAATTGTCTCGGAAGGCAGGCCTCGAGGTTTAGTGGGAAGCTCTTGGAGGCGGGTATTGATTTTGTGGATTTGGGTAAGTGTTTTGAGGGGGTGGCGCACGCCATTGTGTGGAGGGTTGGGTATATGCCTGTGCATGATGGACTAAGAAACGAGGTTCTAGTGGTGGATAGTAATGTTGCGCTGGGCCATATGGAGGGTGCGAGTATGTCTGGTGGTGGGGACGGGGCTGATCGTAATGAGATGGTGCCTAAGGCTCGGCCCAGGTTCTTGACTCCACTATCTACTTCCTCTTTCTTCTTTTTTCCGAAAGCCCCCCCAGCTCCACCCTGGATAGCTTGAGTAGTTGCCTTAATTTCCGAGTAACTCATGATTTTATTGGATTCGAGACCTTTCTCAACCATATTTCCTATCTTGACCACTTCATTAAAAGATTTCCCTACCGCCGACACCAAATGCCCAAAGTAGGTAGGTTCCAGAGCATGCAGAAAATAGTCAACCATCTCACTCTCCTTCATTGGAGGATCAACTCTGGCTGCTTGTTCCCTCCAAGGTAAACAATATTCCCTAAAACTCTCATTCTGTTTCTTCTCCAGCTTTGTCACATATAGACGATCTGTGACAATCTCGAGAGTATATTGAAAATGGCCTGCAAATACTTGCGCCAAGTCATCCCAGGTGTACCATCGGTTGGGGTCCTGTGAAGTATACCACTCTAATGTTGATCCGCTCAAAGTCTGGCTAAAGTACGCCATTAGCAGTTCGTCATTTTCTCCTACTCCCCTCATTTTACAGCAAAACCCTCTCAAATGTGCGACTGGATCGCCATGACCATCGTATAAGTCAAATTTGGGCATTTTGAAACCTGGAGACAACTGTACGTCCGGGAATAAGCAAAGATCTTTGAAGGCCACGCTCACCTAGCCTCCTAACCCCGCATGTCCCTGAATGATTGTTCCAGACTCCGGACCATTCTGAGAATTTCCTCCTATTCGGAATCTTTGATCGGCTTTTCAACTCTCATTGGGATTTCAGGACGAGGAGCATAAGAGTGAGGCTCTTGGGCTTTGTAGGCAGGTTCTGGGGGATAGTATTGAGGGTCATAGGCTTGAAGCAGCGGTTCACTGGACGACCTATGCAACGCAGGAGGCAGAGGTGCCACATAGATATGAGCGATTGGCGGGGGAGGGTGAAGAGTGACTTTGGGTAATGGGGTTGGTGGTTGAGAGGTAGCACCCTAATGATGTGGGTATATAGGGAAACATAGGGGCGGATCAGTGACGAATTGGTCAGGTGCTTGAACCAGTGGCGGTATGAAGGTTGGGTTTGCAGGATAGGCCGGGGTGGCTGTCCTCTTGCCCATTCCTGGTACATCTCGGCCATTTGGTGTTTAAGCTTATACATTTCCTCCTTCATAGCGTTAACGTCCAATTCCTCTACCTCCTTCGAGGGGTCAATAATGCTGACATCAGCTTCTTGGTAGGCCATGACTTGTTTGCTTTTTGACCGTGTGTTGTAGGAGTGAGTTTTCAGAATGCCTGCGAGTACCACTCACCTGTCTAACTTGGATCTAGAATCGCAACATCAAAGACTTGTTAGTGGTTAGGTTCTTGACACACAAGTGGCCACACATTAGGTATGCATGCACATAAATGGTAATTGTTTCCTACATGTGTTGGTTGCTTGCGTCATCCCGGCTTTTATTTGAGAAACTCTCTTTTGTTTTGGCCCTATTCTCTCCTCTTCATATATTTACTCAATTTCCAATTTTATATAATTATGGTCGGATCCTATGTAGATTGCCTACGTATCATGACCCTGCATGAATCAGACCGAGCGTAGTTCTTGCATATAGAAGCAGACCATCACATAATTGGGAAAATTTTATAACAAACTGCAATTACAAAGACTTGAAAGGTGACAAATTAAACAAATGCTGACAAACGAACTACAGACTCGAACAACCACTAACTATGCATAAAGAAAATACAGACTCGGTTAAACTAACAGACTTTGAAAAACCATGAATTGATAGTATAATCTTTTAGGAGTACATTAATGCCTCACGTGCTCCTGGACTTCGCGGGTCATCATTCAGCCTTGCCAGTGGCTTGCGTGCCAAACTCCCTTGGAAGTGGTGGAGATATTCCATCACTTGAGTGAGAAATGTCATAGCAGCGGCGAAAAACATAGATTCTGTGATGTCCTCACAGTGGTTGCACTTCGTGGTAATATATTCTGCAATTGCACATACTCTTTCCCTGATAACACCCTTTTCTTGAAATAGGCGCCTAATTTGTTCAGCCCTCGCCTCTAGAGTACGCTCGGCTACCCGGTTCAGTTTCTAGAATCGCTTTAAATCTATCTCCAGCTTTGCTATTGTTGCATAACAATGTTCTCTTTCGGTTTTGAGGTCCCCAACTTGCTTGATAGCCCTTTGCTTTATCCCAGCAATCTCATCGTCACGCTTTTCCTTCAGTTGCTCAATGATGCTGGCCCATTCCTCCGCATGTTTAGCTAATTGTCTTTGGACCCTAGACAGCTCACCTTCGGCCTTATTCAGGTTGAAACCATATTCGGTTACCTTTTGTCTAAAACTGTCTATGAGCTTTTCATCCTTTGCGCTCCTGTCGAGATTCTCTGCGGCCTCTTGCACCTTTTGGATTTGGGCTCCTATTACCTCATTTTCTTTAGTTCGTCTTTTCTTTTCTCCCTCATCTGCTGCGAATTGCAAATCATTTTCAAATTGTAGTTCTTGGACTTTCCTTTCTTATTTTCCTATGGTAGCTCTGTATTCATTTTCCTTGGCTAGCCAATTCCATTGTTCCTGTGATGTCTCAACAAATTCTTGGAGATGTGATCTTTTAGCTGGACTCCCGAGCTCTATCACTCTTCTATATCAGGTGGTGTATCCAGGTGCAACCTCACCTTTCGATACATCCTATACCAGGGTATCGGATGTCAGGCATTGACACTCGCTCCAGAGTTGGCGCACTGTGGCTTCAGGGAATTGGCCATTGGGGCTAATTTCAATAGCATGACGGCTAATATCCTCATCCTGGGGAAGTTTTTGGGCATCTACCCAATTACCTCAACACTCGGTATGGCGCATAAGGTTGAATACTTCGGAGGCCCATCAAAAAGAAATGAGGCCCGGTGGCTGGCATATACACAATTTCATCTACTGGGAGCCATCCAAATGTCCAATCTATTTGTTTTGCAGTAACAGTTCGGAGATGCGACACCCATTCCGCAACATGCTACCCTATTGTAGAACTCTTCTATGCAACTCCTTGCCGGTGACCCATAATTCATGAACCGAGGTTGGTGGCATAGGTGCTCAATCATCCATATATGTAACAGTAGGTTGCACCCCTCAAAGAAGTCTCCTCCCGCTTTGCATGTGTTGAGAGCCCGAAAGATCTCGGACAAGATCATAGGAGCCAGGGTGCTCTTGGCCTGAGTCATTAGAGTGCTGACAATCGCGGCTATCCGTATGTCGATATTTCTGTCCTTCCGCGGAAATACAAGAATAACCAAGAAATATACTATGAATTCAAAACATCGGTGCTCCTCCCATTTAAGTTGGTTCCCTTTTCTAACATAAAATTATCCGGGTTATTGAATCCCCCTATATGCCCGTACCTCTGATATATGAACTGCGGAGTGTAGAATCCAGCTGATAAGTTTGGGTTGTGAACTTTCATACTGATTTTTAAAGAGTCCAAGAACTTGTGCACAACGAGGGCTCGTGGCGCAATTAGGTATTGGTGTCTCAAATGGTTTATATGGGTCCCGATATATCCGGTCATTTCCTCTAATGTCGGGGAAAGATCACAGTCCAAGAAGTGGAAGACATTATGGGGAGGCTCCCAGAATGTGATTAAGGCCTTTATGATGTCCCCCCTTGGGCTAATTTTCAGTAAAACAGTCAGGCCTCGCAGATGTGCGTTGACCCTTTTCTGCCTTGTTTCCCCGAGATCATTCCACCACAGTCGCAACTCCAATGGAATTTTTTTCATTATCGTGCTCATTCTGCACATTTATTAAGGTGAATTAGTATTCTCAAAAATATAAAACCGACATTTGATGAAATCTATTTCTTAAAACAGACATTTGCGAATACGGCCTTGCAACACTTCGGAGAGAAGGTTTTTCAGACTGTGCTCGCTTGCCGACCAAAATAAGATTTAAGTGGCCATTTGTGTGGAATCAGCCTTTCGTCGTCCCTTGCTGTAACATTCGACTATTTTTGGCAATAGTGGCATCACCGGGTTTATTTGAAAGAAAAATGAATAAAACGGACACTTGTTTTTCTTGTTTTGGCTGTTTTTGCAAAAGGGAGGTTGGACCGATGGGGTTGCCTACGTATCTCGCGTTTGTCGAGAATCAAACAGGCGTAGTTCGAGCGAAATAATTCATCAAAATCAAAACTTTAAATGACCCCATTTTATTTTTTTGTGTTTTGTTTTTTTCTCTCTTTTTTTCGTTTTGCTTTCTTTTCCTTTTCTCTTTTTTCAAAAAATCCGACGGCATTTCGGCGCTATTTTAAGCATTGGTTTTACAGGTGATCACCCTAGCTTTTCCATTTTTCGACCTATTCTCTGTGCATGCAAGCCGGTCAACATGCGAATCCAAGACAAATGAATGCACAAGTAGCACGTACAATGCATCAGGATGGTCTTTCATTTCAGGGCACCTGTCCTAGATGGACCCAACCCCTGTGTTGAGTCCCCTAATTCAAATGCATGATGCAAATAAATGTTCCTACTAGGGATTCGGTGTGAGGTTTTGTTATGCAAAGTTTAGAACGTCAGTACAGGGTCTAGACTGTGTACCCGAGCGGACAACTTGAGTCGAGGAGGGGGCTAAGTACCGGGAACCAAAAGGCCATCCGGCTTTGTAACTTGTCCGGCCTCTTTCTTATTTCAAGGTATGACAGTAACATAATAGGGAGTCTGAATCAGTAAGTACATCCCTGGAGGTGAGAAAAGAAGGGTTTCCTAGCAGCTTATATGTACAGTTCAAATAATATCAAAGCGGTAAAAGCATCATTTTGCACATTAAGCCAACATGTAATAGAATCAGGTACTAAACAAAGCCAAATACCACAATTTTATAAGCTCGAATTCTTGAACCCTGAACTAGAGATTCTGGGTTCGTGTCCCCAGCAGAGTCACCAGAGCTATCGCACCTCCTTTTGGCTATCCACAACCCGGCGAAAGGCATAGATAAAACAGTTTGTCCAATTAAAGGACACTCGAGACGGGATTCAATTATTTAAGTGAATTTCAAAGTCGCCACTTGGGAGATTTATGGTGTCGCAAGTCACCATTTAGAATCCCGAATCGAGGAAAGAATGACTCTGTTTGACAGTCCGCGAACCAGAAATCCGAGTAAGGAAATATATTAACCCGGGAGAAGGTGTTAGGCGTTCCCGGGTTCCGTGGTTCGAGCATGGTCACTCAGCTGTCGTATTTGGTTTAAATTATCTGATTTTAGAACGTATGTGCCTTTTGACTTTAAACTACTTTTATCATTATTTTTAAAGAGAATTGCAAAGTCGTTGAAATATGCCTCGAACCACGTCACATAAATGTACCCATGTATTTTGACACATTCCAACTTCGTTGAGATTTTGATTTGGGTCAAATAAATGTGCACCTGTATTTAGGAAAGTGAATTATTTTAGAACGCGCCTAAAGCGACTAGCGTGTTATTAATTTTGCGGGAGGCCATGAAAATTCACTAAATGGCACACCTCAATTCTAATTTCAAAGAATGTTCGAACTACTCTTGAGGGCCATGCAATATTCATTTTTTGGCATGGAACGCCCCAATTAAAATTTAAAGAGAACTACATTTGGAGGACCGTAAACTTTCAAACTGTTTTTATTTTATATAAGGAAAATCAAGGTTATTTAAAACATATCGCAAGCCACGTCATATGAAATGCGCCCGTGGTTCACAACCTGCATTATTTAACCTTGATTGGAATTGGAGCCGGGCCACATGAAATGCACCCACTGACTCCTTTAATCTAATCACGTAGTTCAGTTGATGAATAACAACCCAATATTTATATTGTGACACCATCATGTCCAGCTATATCCAATCCGAATAAACATATGAACAAGTATAAATCATATTCCTTCACTTAACCAAGCAGGGTTAGAAAGCAATAATGTGCAATAGGTGACTTAATGGAAACAACACAAACATGATAATACAATCAGAGGAGACAAATGAAGAAACAAACGAATATATTTCATATAAATTAACTGGAGAAACAAAGTGCATAGTCAACAGTATATGATCAGAGCAAAACCAGAATGAGAATGAAGTATATGAACCTTACATTGAATCTTCGCGCAGAAATAAACAAAATTAATCATCGGACCAAAAACGGATACCTCGACGGAACTACGATCCAAACCTCGACACTCATCGGAACCAATGGCATTACTACTATAACGATGGAGATACTAGAATTACAGCCACACGACACACGCGAAAGGACATCGACAAATTGATTCTGGCCAAACTCAGCACAAAAACGTTACATAATCCATAACCTGTTAGATCTACACCCATCCGACATAGAAGAAGAGCATGTGGGAACAATGGTGATGAGGCAGTGGACTGTTTTCTACTCGTTCATCATCGACGATGCGACTCCGACGATAAAAAAATAGTAGAGGGTGGAGGAAGGGGAAGAAACATCGGCGATTGGGGATATCAACAACTGTTCCGATGATGACTGTTGTGTGCGTGTGTGGTCGTCGGAGCTGTGGTGGTGACAAATGGAGATGGAGATGGGATCGATTTTTGTAGTGGAGATGGGCGACTGGCTGATTTTGTGAGGTCGGGGTGGCGGCTGTTGGTTATGTGGAGTCCTCTACGGTTCAGCTATGGTGTTGCAAGGTTGAAGATGAGGTCTGATAGGTAGGAGAAGAGTTGACGAAGCTGCGCAACTGGTTTCCGGCGAGGATTGTTTGGAATGAAGTTGCAGAGACCGCTGGAGATTATCTTTGTTGTATATTCTGCACAGCTGCCCCTCAACTTTTCCCAGGCGTCCCCTTGTATGTATAAGCGTGTGTATAGCTATTTATTGTAGCGTGTGTTTTTCTGTGAAGTAGCCGCCAGCCCCTCAATTTTTTTAGAAAAAGCCTCGCCCCAGTTGCGCCCTTCTCTTCGTGTCTCTATCGTGTATTTTGTGTGTGTGTGTGTGTTTTGTGAAGAAGAAAGCAAATATGCATAGCTTCTTCAATTTTCCAGCCTCCCCCGTTCTCCTTCTGTATAGATTGTGTGTATAGGTTTTTAGGTTAGGGTGGATTTGGGTATTGGTTGGGTTGGGTCGACCCAGTTTGGGGTTGGGTAGGGGTTAATTTGGGTTGGGTTTAAATGAAGAATGGGTATTGAAAAATTAGGGCTCGCTTATCACATGAGCAAATTTCGAATTTGCTTTTCAATTTTTTGTTTTTGTTTTAATTAATTAAAAAACCTAAACTAAATTCCTAAATCAATTCAAATTGTAAAATTAATCTTATTACCTAACTATGTAAAAATGATCATTTTTTGCAATTTTTGATTAATAATACAATTAACTCAATGTAATTAATTCCTAAATGCAAATTGAACCTAAGGTGGTATATAATTAAAATGTGACACTTTTTATGGATTTTCTACGGTTTTAAAAAATTAAAGATGTATGAAATGCAGCTAAACAAAGAAAAATTCCTAAAATTAATAAAAATTATTTTGGTTTATTTTTAGGAGTTATTTTCATGTAGGGCAAAAATCAAGTGCTCACATTCACGGTTAGCTTTATCAGAACATAATGTCCAGAGCTTTCAACAAAAGGGTCAAACCAAGGCAATTTGCACCAGGACAGCTGGTGCTGAATAAGATCTTCCCACATTAAGATGAAGCCAAGGGTAAATTCTCTCCCAACTGCCAAGGTCCTTATATGGTTAAGAAGGTTCTAACAGGAGGAGCACTCATACTTGCAGAAATGGACGGAGAAGTATGGCCAAAAACCAATCAATTCAGATGCGACCAAAAGATATTATGCTTAGATGTTTCACATTCACATGATGTAATTGAACTACGCTTAACCTGATTCCTACTTAAGAAGGGATACGTAGGCAACCCTATGGTTTTGGGCATATTATAATAAAATTTCCATTTCCTCCCCAAGATCAGAAACAGGGCTGAATTTTGAGGAGAACCCTCAAAATTCCGGAGCAAGTCCAGTCGACTCCAACATATGCCAGTTAGAAATTGGTTAAGAAACAGGGGCAGAGTTTTGAGAAGTATTTTCAAAATTCTGAATGAGTTTCAACAAGTCTCATTACCAGCAAATAGCTGAAGGATCATCTACCAAACTGGGGCAGAATTTTGAAGATATTTTGAGGAAGACCCTCAAAATTCTAACATGAGAAAGCCACAATGTCTTTGAAATATGTTACAGTAGTTAGTTCATCTAAAACTACTTTATTTTCATTATGTTTCCTAAAACAACGTTATGTTCATCAAAAATTGCATATTTTTGAAAACTCTATTTCGTAACAGCCAAGTATTACCCATGGAAGCTCAAACAAGGCCTCCAGAACGAAGTAGAGCAAGGCCAGCAGACAAAGGCACGAACCAACCCCCCCTTACGAAACATACAATTTTTCTTTGAGCGCATGCACATCTGATGTAACGATAGAATTTGCAAATATATATACACGAAGAAAATCACTATCAAACAAGCCAGCAGACACTAAACACATCCCCCGCTAAGAAACATTCTACCCTTATTTGCTATTTGTTCTTTGCATGGGACTAAGCCTTATCTCGCATCCTGGATGCGGCTAATCCCTTCCTCCATATTTGCATGAGGCTAAGCACTACCTCCATATTCACACGAGACTAATCCCTGCCTCCGTATTTTCATGAGGCAAATCCCTGCCTCCATAGGCTAAGCGTTGCCTCCATATTTGCATGAGAATAATCCCTGCCTCCATATTTGCATAAAGCTAATCCTTGCCTCTATATTTGCATGAGGCTAAGAACTGCCTCCATATTTGCATGAGGCTAAGAACTGCCTCCATATTTGCATGAGGCTAATCCTTGCCTTCATATTTGTATGAGGCTAATCCCTTCCTCCATATTTACACGAGGCTAATCCATGCCTCTATATTTACATGAGGCTAATCACTGCCTCCATATTTGCACGAGGCTAATCCCTGCCTCCATATTTACATGAGGCTAATCCATGCCTCGATGTTTGCATGAGGCTAATCCTTACATCCACATTTGCATATAGCTAATACCTTCCTCCATATTTGCATAAGGCTAAGCACTTCCTTCTATTCGCATTGATTTCATTATGTTTCTTAAAACAATGTTATGTTCATCAACAATTGCATATTTTCAAAAACTCTATTTTGTAACAGCCAGGTATTACCTAGGGAAGCTCAAACAAGGCTTCCAGAACGGAGTAGAGCATGGCCAGCAGACAAAGGCACGAACCAACCTCCCATTACGAAACATACAGTTTTTCTTTGAGCGCATGCACATCTGATGTAGCGATAGCATTCGCAAACATATATACACGAAGCAAATCATTATCAAACAGGCCAGCAGACAGTAAACAAATCCCCAACTAAGAAACATTCTACCCCTATTTGCTATTTGTTCTTTGCATGGGACTAAGCCTTATCCCGCATCCTGGATGCGGCTTATCCCTGCCTCCATATTTTCATGAGGCTAAGCACTGCCTCCATATTCACACGAGGCTAATCACTGCCTCTATATTTGCATGAGGCTAATCCCTGCCTCCATAGGCTAAGCATTGTATCCATATTTGCATGAGAATAATCCCTGCCTTCATATTTGCATAAAGTTAATCCCTCCCTCCATATTTGTATGAGGTTAAGCACTTCCTCCATATTTACATCAGGCTAATCCTACCTCCATATTTGCATGAGGCTAATCCCATCCTCCATATTTGCACGAGGCTAATCCGTGCCTCCATATTTACATGAGGCTAATCACTGCCTCGATATTTGCTCGAGGCCAATCCCTGCCTCTATATTTGTATGAGGCTAATCCCTGCCTACATATTTGCAGGAGGCTAATCCCTACCTCCACACTTTCATAAAGCTAATATCTTCCTCGACATTTGCATAAGGCTAAGCATTTCCTTCTATTCGCATGGGACAAAGCATTATCCCTCCTTGCATAAATGTTGCTCTATTCTGATACTATCTATTTGCTCTTCCGTCGGGCTAAGCTCTGCCCTCCATTTCGCAAGACCAAGCCTTGTCTTGTTAATATTCCTATTATTTCATCTCATGGGCTGAAATATTACCAATATGTCCAAAGGCGTCATTGTCTAAAGGCATTATCCTTAAAGCCAGAAGACAACATGCCATGGCTTGAGGATCTCTCAAATTTACATATCATTATTCAAAAGCGTCATGGTTCGAAGGCCCAATCTTCATGGCCTGAGAACACAATATTATGGCATACAAATCCCTCAACTGAACAATTCATGGCGCAGGAAGTCATGGTCTGAGGATGTCATCCTTAGCCGTCACGAAAAAAAATTTTATGGTCCAAAAGGGAATCTTCATCATGTTTAAATTTTCGCACAAAGGCATGCTCATAGCATCTCTTTACTTGTAGGTGACAGGTAATCAACTGCTAACCCAGCAACCCATCTCCAGTACCTTCAACTATCTCAAACTTGGACATTCACCATAATCACTCTTTCATCCATCTCAAAATATCATGTCCATTCTTGTAATGAATTCATCGGTATATTCTGTTGATGAATCTCGAACTACATGTGGTCTGATTCTCGTAAAACTACGGATATATAGGTAGCTCAAAAATCTAGAGTCTGGCCTCTAACTTTTAAATATGCATGCATACTTTCATAATACTGCATACATATTTACAAACATGCACAAGTGTTTTTATAATTTTTTCTATAATTTTAAAGAGGTTAAAACAATTTACATCTATATTTTTCAAATATTCGATAATTATTCCTCATATTATTTTTATGAAGATTTAATTACCTAAATTCATCATTCTATGCCCATATAATACTTAAATATATTAATTGCATTTTTTTACAGTTACATTTGCATTGTTAGGCTAGAATTGTATATTTTTACAACAATAGTCTATATACATGTAGATTATATTATCAATATAGAAAATGATTTTTATATTTTTACAATATTAAGTAATTATTTTAAAACATTTTTATGCACAAATCACATTTTTATCATTTATAAATTATTTAATAAAATTATTTTTACTAAATTAATTGGTTATTTAAAATCTAGCCCTAGAAAATACCCAATTTCAAACCTAGCATAGTCCAATTACCCATACTCATCCAACCAAACCTAGACCCAAATGACCGTTTAATTTAAGCCTGCCCCACCTAACATTTAACCTTGGCTGTTGACTCGAAAGAGCAACGACCCTAAATCAACCGAACACCCATATAATATATCAAAATACCTAACGCTACCCATTCCTTTCGAATATGTCGTCCTCGTATGCTCTCATCTCTCACCCCTCTCTAACCCTAGTACTGTCACTTGTTATATCTGCCTATTCCAACCTAAAATGGAATCAGCTATGGATTTCCGTATATTATTGGTCGCTCTTCACCGTTGGTTACTCGTCTATGGCCACTTGCTTCCTAACATGGCAAAGTAAATCTGACCAAGATCGAGCCAGACCTGGTTCAAGATCTTTCATGTCTTGACTATTTACGTATATATTCATTCCAATACTTATGAGTAAGGATACATTCGTATTTTAGGGATTCAAATCTCCAGTTTATACTGGATTTGGTTCAACTTCTGTTTATTTTACGAATTTGGCTAATTTTTTGTTGAATCTGTTTAGTCTTCTCAAATTATAAAATGATTTCATGTTTATATTGGTATTTCTTCTTTAAATGTTTTTCCAGTACTTCCACCTCGATGTTTTCTGATCTTTCCCTATTACTATTCCTAACTAATTTTGGTTTACCCTATGATTAGGGTCTTGATTGCAATGGTTTCTCCTAAAAATATTTAACTTTTAAATGTTTTCGTCTCTGAGTATCTATTACTATTTCCTTATTTACTTTTGTTTATTATATGCTTCTGTATTTCTGCCTAATCTCTTATAATTCAAATTATTTAACTGATTATTTTGCTACTTCGGCCCATTTTCCTTAAAGTCCATCGACTAATTGTTAATTAATTTTACTTACCTAAATTAGGGCTTGAAATTGGGCTTTCCATAATACCGGTGTTTCCTTATTAGATTTTACCTTTCTTACCTTATGTGTAATTATTAATTGATGTTGCTAGCCTGATTTTTTGCTTTAATGTTCAGAACCTACTTCTAATTGATTTTGGAGTTAGTTCTTGCCTTATTTAACCTAGCCCTTAATTACTGATTGATTTCATATACAAGTTTCCTTAAATGAAGTAATACTAGTATGATTTTATGGCTAATTTGTTCATGACTGACTTCACTTGGTCGATTGTTTGATTATTTCTTACCTTATTAACCTTGTTCTGATTTATCGCCATGTGTTCTGAAACCCTTTTCACCTTATGTCCAAATATGCTTGATAAAGTGTCTGTGGAACTAAACCTTCTATGATCTATTGACTTTCTACTGAATTTGCTCTTCTCTAAACTATTTTCAAATTGTTTTCTTCTAAAAAATGGTTTCATTCCTAGCACTTTTTCTTAAAACTAGTGTATTCCAGAAGATCTTTTACTCTTAAGAAGTTATCTCCACATTGTTTTCACTAAGTCTTTTCAAGCACTCTCACTTACTCGTAAGTTATTAAGTTTTTCCCCTCTGGTATGTATACTACTTGGGGATCCTTGAGATCTCTCTAATCTTTGGCATATCAGGGCTGCTTCCTTCCAACTGCACATAATCAATCTGTACTTGAGAAAGATCTTGGTGTGAGCACTGCCCGGGATCCTTGAGTTCCTTAGGGAACTCTGACACACCTAGACATTTATTGACCAGGGAACTTCTGAGCATTTGAGATAACATTGAAGTCCTGGTATTCCAATGTTTATTTTTCTGAGCCTATTTCAGGATCTATATAGTATTACTCTACATTTCCTTTGTATAATATATGCAATTCTTGTCTGTAATAATTATTTGTAAAAGGATACCTGGGTAACTAATAAAAGAGAGGGTAGTTGTGTGATGTTGTGGGTAAAATCGGGTAAAAAGCATGATATAGGCTTTATGTCCTAGGAACGTGCATTAGAATCCATGTTTCAAGTATTGATGTGCTCATTGGAACAATGTTGAACTTGTGAATTAGATATCATGTCTTTAGGGCCTTCACACTTACTATTTCAGCATATTGCACGTTTAATTCTTGGTTCTTCACAATTACTGTCACATAGGTACCCTGCTATTAAATAATCTTAATAAAATATTGTCATGCATTAGATACCATGCTCTTAGGAACTCTGTTTGCATCTGTTTGAACCCTTTCTTTTAAATCAATAATTGTCCGTGAAAGAATTTAAAAAAGACAGACGCATAGCTATTATGTCTCTAAACACAATTGATAAGTAACATATTATAGTATGTGGATAAGCATGCCTATAGGATAAAAGAACTTCAAACTATTTCCCAGAATCGTGAATACATATACACACTTAGTCAAGCCTTAGGATGTTATATAATTGTGAAACAAATTCTGTTTATGTGTGAAATTATCCAAGTTTAACAAGCTATAAAACTAGTAGGCAAACTGGTTAGGATTTTGCTATTTCCCTTAAAACAAACGATGCATGTCCTGTTTTGTGATGTTCATCTACATATCATGATCCTAGGCTTTCTAAACTTATTTAAAATTAGTTGTTTGAGATGTGTCGTTTATTTGCTTATATACACGTGGAGGTAAACATGAACCTTAACTTCGTTTCTCTATTTGATTGTCCTATATATTTTTTGCTTGTTGCATAGATTTTCCCTTTTAAACACCTTAGGCTGTCTAGAACTGCCCACATTTAGAGGTCCTAAACTCCTCTAAGAGCATAAGGAAGGAACAGGTAAAAACACGCTTAGGGGTCGTTTATTAAACTCGCCTATATAACCACTAACGGGAGGGTAATTGGTAGTGAAAGGATATGATGACCTGCGCATAAATGTCACGTGTAGCCCCTCTAGTTGAGGATGATTACCGAGCATTACGCAGATTGTTCATGTAGGCTAATCATCTTAGAACTTTCCTTTCTTTACATATACATGTGTAAGCTGTCCAAACCTCTTTTATCTTCATTATCTGAAATTCCTTGATCATAGCATTTAGATTAGGAAAATACTTTATTTGCAAATACTTGCTTACTTATTAATTGACTAATTCACACAGTCTAAGTTCGGTAAGTATCCACTTTTGTGGACCGCGAGGGGTGCCTAGCACCTTTCCCTCAAGGTTATTTGGAGCGCTTACCCTAATCTCAGGTAATGTAAACTAGTTACATCAGTTAATCGCTCTAGGTGCCCTATCGCAACATAATTTGTTTGGTGGAGACTCTTTAAATACCCAATTCCCAAAAGGAAATGAGTTGTTCCTTGTGAATGTCGAAACCCGGACTCCATGAAGGAAAAAGGGGGCGTGACAGTCATAAAGTAATGAAGTGTTGCATGATCAGTATGGACAATCACTTTTTCACCAATGAGATAACGTTGAAACTTCTCCATTGCAAACACAATTCATAGCAACTCTTTCTCTGTCACCATATAATCAACCTGGGGATCATTCATAGTTGAGCTTGCATAGTATACCGGATAAAACATCCTGTTCACCCTTTGCCCCAGACCGCTCCAACTGTAACGTCACTCACGTCACACATGAGCGCAAATGGCAAGCTCCAATTGGGTGTGGTAATGATGGAAGTGGCAGTCAATCTATACATTAGAAGCTCAAAAGTTTTCATACACTCATCATTAAACACAAACTTTTCATCCTTTTCCAACAATTTGCACCAGGGATTCACCACCTTGGAAAAGTCCTTGATGAACCTTCGGTAGAACCCCACATGCCCAAGAAAGCTCCTCACTCCTTTGATGGAAGTAAGAGGAGGGAGTTTTGAAATCACTTCAATCTTTGTTTTGTTTTTTCCACTTCGATACCATTCTTTGAGATCTTATGGCCAAACAATGGCCTCCTCGACCGTAAAGTGGCACTTTTCCCAATTAAGCACTAGATTTGTCTCCTCATATCGAGCTAAAGCTTTATCAAGATTACCCGAATATTCTTCAAAAGAGTCACCCAAAACACTAAAATCATCCATGAACACTTCCAAGAAGTCCTCCACCATGTCAGTAAATATAGCCACTATTCACCGCTGAAAAGTAGCCGGTGCATTACACAAACAAATGGCATTTGGAAATGCAAAGGTACCATACGGACATGTGAAAGTGGTTTTCTCCTAGTCCTTTAGTGCAATCACAAGCTAGTTGAAGCCTAAGTACCCATCCAAAAAGCAATAGTAGGAACATCCAGCAAGTCTATCCAGCATTTAGTCAAGAAAGGGCAATGGAAAATGGTCTTAGTGGGTCCCTTTGTTCAACTTTCAGTAGTCTATGCATAACCTCCATCCGGTGACAGTCCTAGTGAGGATCAACTCATTTTGCTCATTTGTGAATACAATCATAACCCCCTTTTTCAAAACACATTGTATCGATGAAGTTCAAGAACTATCTGAGATGGGGTACACAACCCATACATCTAGCCACTTGATAACTTCCTTCTTGATGACATAGCCTAGTTCAACCTTCTTTGATGTTCTACGGAGTTTTTGGCATCTTCTTAAAGTATAATCTTGTACATGAAAAAGGCGGGGCTTATCCCCCAAATATCAGCTAGAGTCTATCCAATTTCCCTCTTCCTTCTTCAAAGTACCTCAAGTGTGGCATCTACCTGCATGTTAGTAAGACAAGAAGAAAGAATAACAGGTAAAGTTGAACAAGTGCCTAGGAATTCGTACCTGAGGTGTGGTGGTAAAGGTTTGAACTCCAAAACAGGAGGTTCCTCAATGGAGGGCTTTATTGGTGGAGTCTTTTTATTCTCAAGATCCAAGGAAAATTTACGGGGCTCATAGGAGTAAGAACCATTCCATGCAAGGCATTGACGTACTCTACCAAATCTTCATCCTCAGTCACATCATAGTTCAGAAATGTAGCTTCCAAAGGATCCTCCACATTGAGCATGTAACTCATGTCATCATCTATCACCTCCTTCATCATATCCACAAAAGAACAAACCTCAATACTATTCGGCAGCCTCATTGATTTGCAAACATGGAAGATAACTTTTTTGTCACCTGCCTGGAAGGTGAGCTCCCCTACTTCCATATCAACCAATGTCCCCCCCCCCCCCATTTCTACGAAAGGCCTTCCCAATATTATTGTCACCTTAATGTCCACATCGCAGTAAAGAATCACAAAATCAGCAGGCAAAATAAACTTATCAACCCGAACAAGAACATCATCAATAATGCCAAGCAGCCTCTTCATTGTTCTATCGTCCATTTGCAATTTCATGGAGGTATCTCTTGGTTGACCAATGCCCAAAGTTTTGAAGAAAGAGTAAGCCATCAAATTTATATTCGCTCCTAAATCACACAAGGCCTTTGCAAAATTCGTTCTCCCAGTGGTACATGGAATGGTAAATGCGATGGGATCTTCAAGCTTTGGAGCTATCGAGTGCACAATGGAACTCTCTATGAGTTATTTTGATGGCCTCACAATATATAGATCTCTTTTTACTTACCAAGTCTTTCATAAACTTGGCATATCCCTATATTTGCATAAGAGTTTCCACCAAGGGCACATTGATTGACAAACTTTTCATTGTCTGAATAAACTTCTTGAACTGGTTTTCATTCTTTTGCTTTGCAAATCATTAAGGGTAAGGTTTAGGAGACCTTTCAAAGGAGCCTTGGCTTTAGGCATTACCATTTTCGGCATTATATTACGTGTTCTCTAGATGATTTCACATCATTTTGAGTCTCCTCCTTGTTGATACTCAATTTTTTCCTCATATATTTTCAAAACGCATATATACTTTCAAAACAGTGCATGAGCATCAACCAGTATTGTTCCATAATTTTCTATTATTTTAAGAGTATTTTAATTAATTTGCTCTAGCATTTAGTACATATTAATTACTAATTGCATTAAAAATGATTATATGATAATTTTATTTGCTTAATATTATAATTTATATTTATACTGAGCTTTGATTATTTCACAAATAGTCATATGTAAATATTAGTGTTATAATTACAATAACTTTCTAGTAATAGCTCATGTATGCGTAATTACCTTATTTCACAATAAAATAACCTTTTATATTTTATAATGCTAAGTATATATTTAGATAATATTTATGCATAACAATCATTTTTATCATTTAATTAGCTATTTTCAGTAGTAATAGGTAGGGATGACAGGATTTGAACCTGTGACATTTTGTACCCAAAACAAACGCGCTACCAAGCTGTGCCACATCCCTTCAATTGTTCCACAATGGGGAGGGTTTCGTATCTATCAATTCGATCAAGTAGACTGAGCAATTGTCACTGTTTAGAGATATTGAAATGAATGCCTTTCCATTACTGACTAACTCCTATCTACCCCATTCTATGGGACTGATGCAGCATAAATCAAAAGAAAAGAGGGGGGTGTCAAATTATTTTATCAATAAATTGAGTATTTAACAAATAGCCCTTTTAATTAGGTTTAAATTTGGACCCCTAGCCCAATTCAATGTAGAACCCAACCCAATTTATCAACCATAGCCCAATTTCCTATCTAACCTGCCCCAACCCAGAACTAATCTTGGCCGTTGATCTTAAAGATCAACGGTCCAAAACCCTCTTTCCTTTTTTAACTAACCTAACGCCCCAAAACCCCACTCATTTCTCTAACCCTACTGCCCCCAAGTCCTCTCCTCCTCTCTTCTCTCTAAGACACTCCTAAACCTTAGAGTGTCGTCACTCCAAAATTTCCTCAAACCCCTTCGATTCCTTAATAGATATGGGGTCATCTAGAGATTTACGGCCTTATCTAGCCTCATACCTCTTTTTGGTTGTTTGATTATGTTGATTTATGAAAGAATCTCGAAGAGATTCAACCTATATTTTTTAATACCTTCGTATAGACCTACCTATGATTGTCTCCATTTGTGAGTACTATTATCTTTATGTTTATGGCTCGAATCTATGGTTCCAAACAAAATTTTCTTTCATCTCTGTCATTCTTTTAAAACCCTAGTCTCTTGCTACTCGAATTTGTTCAGATCCTTGTAGAACTGAAATAATTTTAAGTTTATTTTTTTATTTCTCATTAAAAACATTTTCTGTTTTCTTATTATTGACCAATTTTTGTCTCATCTAAAGCTAGGGTTTTATCCTCTTAAGTTTTCGAAAAATACTTTTTTTAGCGTTTACCCCTAATTTTCTTTGTTTGTTCAACTGATTCTCATGAATATGTTCTAAACCCTAGGGTTTTGATCTCCAATGGGTTCTCTGTTGAAATTCTTAGACATCTAAATGCTTTAAACTATGATTTTTTCTTTACTATTTTGACCGATCCTTTTTGAGTTTCATCACTACGCCTTTGACATATCCTAGGGTTTTGACTCTCTGACTATTTATCCTGTTTTCTTTTTCCTGTTAGCCTTAGCTCTGTCAATTAAGTTTTTAACTGATTTACTTACCTAAATTAGGGTTTGAATTTAGTACCCATATTTCCTTATTTAAGATTTACTTGTTCTTATCATATTTATGTATCAATATTATTGGCTTGATTGTGTGTCCTGATTCCTAATTGATTCCGAAAATTGTTTCTTACCTTATTAACCTTGATCTTAATTATGGATTGCTTCTGCGCAATATCTTTCCTTAAATTAAGTGGTACTTATTTGATTCTGTTCTCTTATTGATTCCTGATTGATTGCTAATTGATTTTTCATACATTACGTATGTGTGATTGATTCGTTACCTTATGTGACCTACCCAATTGCAGGTTATAAAAACCATTCTTGTTTTTATTTTCAAGGGACAAACTCAGATACTTACACGAGCACTAAAAAATAAACATACACACACATACAAGAAAACTCTTGCTCTCATTCTAACCTTTATGTTACTTGCATTTCTACATTGTCTAGCCGGCTGAAAGCAAGGATAGACTATTGGATTCTGCATACTTTTAAATTCTTATTTGCTATTTCTTAACCAGTATGTCTCCACTTCTGCCTTCATTCAATATTCTATATAATTAGACCTATGTGCTTCATGTTATTGATCTTAATCAGCATTTGTACTTCTATGTAATCAAACCTATGTCTTTCATGTTCATTACTCTTAATCAGCATGTCTACTTCCATGAAATTAGACCTATGTGCTTCTTATTTTCAGCATGTCTATCAGACGTATGTCTATTTATTTCTCAACTAGCATGATTTCTGTCGTGTTTTAATTGTTCACCCCTTAACAAACTCCTAATTAATTCATGATTTATATGCTCTCAATTTCTGTATGATTGTCTGGTTAGTAATTCGACCCCACTATGTTGTTCTAAAGTTAATATATGCCTATATGTTCACCTAGTAATAGCTATGGATTAAGGCCATTTGAAACCTTGTTCAAACTAATTGTTACTCTGTCCTGCCTATTGTTGACTGCCGGAGTTCATGGTTGAACTCCCTCTGCTAAACGCGTGTTGCTTATGGTTCTTGTAATATGGTAATCTGTTTCTAAGAACTTTTTGAAATCCAAAATATTTTTCAAAAACAAAACTGTCTTCTATTAGAATAAATTATTTTCAACTCCTACTCTTAATTAACTAGGGTCCTGCCACCCCAATGTGAGCACTTCTTAGGGTCCATGAGACTCCTCTGAGCTCTGACACATTAGGTCTGGTTTCTAATCCTTTATAAACAGGTTCTGATCATTTGTTCTCTAGTGTGAGCTGTCGCACCCCTTTTTTTCTCGCAAAATTAGGTTTATGTCATTTGGTTAGGACAACTCGTTCCATTTGGAAACTGGATTTTGCATTCGAAGAGTCCACATAATGATTTAAGGAGTACTAAGACACCAATAGGGTTCTATTCTAAGTTCATTTGAATAACCAGAGATGGGGTAAGGGCTTGAAATTTTCCTATGGGGAAGGTGTTAGAAACCCCTCAAGATCCACTAGTATGGTTTCTAGACAGATAGTTTATTGTGAATTTGGGGCCCAATTAACATATAAGGCTCAAATAAAAGGAGATTTTAATATACAATGGCTTGAAAGAAACAAAGTTTGAAAGAGCAATTAAAAGGGTTGATTTTAAACAAGGACTTATAATGCTTAAAAAAGAAAAGGGGTCCTAGGTGTATTTCTAATATGGATCACATCAATGTAATACCTAGTAATCACTCCTCAAGAGAGGCGTGTATTAGCACACCGGTCATAATATCTATATATACCCTTTCCCACCGCATTTAAGGTACTAGAGTGCGGATTGGTCTCGACCACTATTGCATGCTATTACCAGCCCCATTCCTATCAGTCACAGAGGCACTTAGGACTACTATTCCTAAAGGGAAGGATATTAGGCTAACTTGGGGTTTCAAAGGTGAAAAATCTAAGGCAACATACAAAACATTTAGGACTGCACATTATAGGAAAGCACATAAATAGTGAAGACTCAGGTATACCTCCTCAAACAAAGATGAGTCAAACAAAAAGCAAAGTCTGAATTTTTAGAAGTCCTAAAATAGGGGATTTTGAGTGAGAGCTAGATTCATCAGATACCTTATATAAGAAGTCCAAATCAAGCATGTCTACTATTTGAAGCAGTTATTAATTAACATAGGTGAATTTAGATTTATTATTGTTATTACCTAAGCCTTGCCTAAGTGTTTAGATGAGACCATTAGGAACATAGTATCTATTACTGATTCTGAATGTGGCAAAGTAGTCACAAGTTAAAACTGATGGTTGGAGATCCTGTTGGCATGCTTGCTAAGTTGTGTTAATAAGAAGATATTAAGTTACTTAAAAACGTGTTCAAAGTGGATGAATTTAAATTAAACTAGTTCAGTTTCTGCAGATGATAGTACCCACTACTGTTGATTTTTATTCCTAGAACATGATATCTACGATTACTGATTTTAAGTCCTTATAGACATGATATCTAGTCACTAATTTAATCCTTATAGACATGATATCGAGATGAAAATGGGAGCAGGCAGGATTTTAGATAGGAATTCCTATAGGCATGATTTCTATAAATTTTACTGATTTGAACATGATGCTAGATTATAACCAATTGGCCTCTAAGAGCATGATATCTAAATGGTGAGAAACATGCATAAATTTAGATAATTCTTATAGGCAGGTTATCTAGATGTGAAATTGAACATGCAGGATATCAAGTGAATCCTATAGACATGGTTTCTAAATGCAACTTGAACATGTAGGATCCTATAGACATGGTTTCCAAAAGCAACTTAAACATGTTGTGTCCTATAGACATGGTTTCTAAATGCAATTTGAACATGCATAATTAAAACCAGTCCTATGGACATGGTTTCTAAATACAACTTGAACATGTATGGTCCTATACACATGGTTTCTAAATGCAACTTGAACATTCAGGGTCCTATAGACATGGTTTCTAAATGCAACTTGAACATGCAGAACTAAAAAGCAGTCCTATAGACATGATTTCTAAATACAACTTGTAATAACATGTAGAATTTAAACAACGAATCTTATAGGCATGATTTCTACCATTAAGCATGCATAATTACCCATCCCTTTTTCACTAGCCAACCCCAAGTGTTTACTACAACTTATTACAAAACAAAAACACTAAATTACAAAAGAAAGAATGAAAGAAAAAGCTATAACCACAGGAAAGCCTGATTTGACTTCCTATCTAAGATATGCAATAAACTGTATCATTGTCAATGCCATTGATTTCAAAGCCTTTCTCAGACCTGGGTGTGTCCGAGTTCCCTAAGAGTCTCAAAGGACCCCGGGCACCGAAGTTGCGTAACTAGATAGAGATGAGTGTAGTATGGAAGGGCTAGCCCTTATGTGTCCAAGTTCAGAAGGAGCTCATGGGCCCCAAAGTAAGGCTCACACAAAAGGGGTAGAACCTACGTCTAAGAATAGAGTGGAACTGCAGGAGTAGAAAGTCGTTAAAGCTGAATTAAGAGCAGTAGGGGTAAGGGTGATTTGAAAATAATAGCTAAAGTTATGCAGTATCAACTAGTGCACAAAGGGGCAGGGGTGTGGGAATACATTGCAGATGGCATGTGACCCTGAGAAGGGTCAATTCTGGGCATGCACAGTAATAAGTGAAGTTGGCATACCTATAAATAGCCCAAACACATAGCATATAGAGGATATGATCCCAAGGAATCGGGTTTGGGTCATGCACACCAATGTTCAATGATGTCATGCCCCAAACCAACCAAAGATACAAAACACATAGCGGATGTGGGGTTTGGGATTCATAAGTAACAGATTGAGTTCATAATAAAGTAAACATAAATTCATAAGAAATAAAGGGCAGACAACAGCATGCATAATAATGAAGCTTGGTTAAATACAAACATGAGACAAACAAAGATGTAAGAAACAGTAAATAAGCATGTTGTTGTTGATGCAGAAGCTAAATTAGAACATACCAGTAAAGATGCAAATGCAGAGAAAAATAAGCAAGTTTCCTATAGCCTAACCTTGGCTTTCAGCCAGCTAGGTAAGGCACCAGTACAAGTAGCAACAGAGAAAAGAGAGAGATTTTAGTGGAGTGTCTGTCTGAACTCAAGTATTTTATATCTTGTGTTCGTGTGTTTGAAAGAATAGAAGTACATGGTATTTATAGCTTTTTGAAAACGAGTAAAAGATAAGTAATAAGCCACAACATGGAAATAATAACTATTCAGAATCAATTACATACATGATTACCTCTAATTAAGGGATCACTTTCTTAATGGGTAGTGATAGATTCAGAATAAGAAAAGAAATCAATTAATAGACAGACTGATTACTGCCATAAAAGAAGTAGTAAAACCATCGAGTAAGGGATTAAGTCTAAGTACAAGAATATACTTGTTTTGGAAAGGATTCAGTAAGGTAAAACAAGGAAAGAAATCAATTAACCTTAATAGGCTAGTGAAATCAGTTTTTCACAAAAGAGAAGTTTGAGGTCAGTCACAAAATTGAATATCAATCAAACAGGGAAACTTAGCATATAAATTGAGTGCAAAAACATTATGCACGCGAGGCCAAGCCTATTGGAAAAAGTAAATAACATGAAATAGCAGCACAAAAATTCAATAGATAGCAACATTCGAAGCGCGATAGTCCAGTAGGTCAAGTCACATAGAATCAGTACTGAAGAAAACATCAAATATCAAAAGCATGCAAAGATCTCACAGTAGCAGGTGAGGAAAACCCCTTTTTGAAAAATTAGGGTTTCAAACATAATCGAGTTTTAGATATGATATAAACCCAGAATCAGAAGAATCATACAAAGGAATAAGAGGTTTTGAAATAAAGAACTTCGAATCGATTCATGTACTTAAACAAATAGTCTCAAGCCCAAAGCCATAGGGTTTTCAACAATTGTGGAGTTTTTAAAAGAGGATAAACAAATAAATTAGACAAAACTCAAACAAACAAGCATTCGTCTAATAAACATTCAAATAAATCAGGGCTTTTAACATGCAAACTCGGGTAGAAGAACGATATGAGAAAACATAACAAAAACATGTCAAAAAATCAGAGAAAAGTTTTGAAATGACTTAACAAGAACCCTAATTGGAAAAAAGAAAGAGTTTTGAAAGCAAAGTTTTAAAAAGAAATTTCGAGAAAAAAGTGCTTAGATGTTTAAGAAAACATAGATCTGAAGCATATCTGACAGAAATCAAAAGAACCTTAGAGATTGGAGTTTTAGAAGAACCCCAAGTGATGAGGACGACATTGAAAGCCATCGATCTAAGCAGGAGAGTCAAAGGTCTGATTCGAATAGCCATGGATGGCCGGAGAAAGTTCAGAGATGGCCAAGGAAGAGTCATCGAGCAAAGACTGGATAAAACCCCTTTAGGATCTATCATGAGACCGCAGAAACAAACACGTAGAAGCCATGGGTGGCTGATACAGGTCTTCGATGACCTTGGAAAGACATGGATTAAGGCGGATTAGGGTGGTGGCGGCTAGGGTTTGAGGGTGTTGTAGAGAGGATTTGAGAGAGGAGGGGGATTCAGAGGCGGCGTATGGTGGAAAATGATAGGGTTTAGGGGGTCGTTTGGGATTTATTTAAGTAAGGGGGTCTGGTGGCCATTGATCATTTTGATCAACTTCCTGAATTGACCGGGTAAGTAGGGCAGTTTAATGGGAAAGGGTTTGGGTCAGTTCAGATTGTAACTGAATCGGGGTAATTGGGCTTTAAATTGGGTTCAATTGGGGTTCAAAATAAGGCTATAATTAAAAAAATGTGATTAACATTTAAATAGCTAATTTTTCCTATTTGACTTATAAAAATAATAAAACAATTTCTGTAAATAAATTAAAGGTACCAAAATAATTTATAGTAAATGATTATCAAATTAAAAATATTGGACTTAATTTTATTGATATAAGTGCAATTAAATCTAAAAGAGGCAAATATTACAATTACATGCAACTTGTCTTTAAAAATACTAAATAAATTTGACAAATATGCAAAAATTATCTTAGCTATATTTTAGTATAAGTATGAGAATCCAATAAATGAATCACAAAAGATAATAACTTTGAAAATTATTATTGGGTTTTTATAAATAAAATAGGAGAATAAATTGGTTTACAAAATCTTTGAAATAAAAAAAAATGATAAAACATTTGAACATACTTATACATACATATATATGTTAATTAAAAGTATTTTGCATATGAAATATATATAGAAAAATATTGAGTATCAACTTGAGCACTGCCCTAGGTTCTCGAAGCCATTGAAAACTTTGACACGCTAGAGATTTGGGTTCTTTATGCTTTGCCAATGGTTAATGTGTACCTCTAAGCTTCGGGGATGTTATGGTTTGAGGGCCATGGGTTATTCGGATGCATTACGCCTGCTGTAGGCCTCCTATAGGTATATACTTTGTAATCTACTCATTTGCTTATGGTATGTAATTATTATTTGTAATAACAATAGGGCAGTACTGAATTGGAAAAACTGGGCCTAATTTAATGTTCGCATAATAATGGGGTAGAAAACCTGCTTTAGGTACCTGTTTCTTTCAAATATTTTCACTACCATATGTTAGATCCTGAGTATAGGTTATTTAATTGTTCAATTATATTCTGTTACTGTATGTAGTAGATAACAGGCCTGTAGGTATCTGTTTCAATATATTCTGTTACTATGTACGGTAGATAACATGTCTATAGCATCAAATGGTTATGAATATACCCTCAAGATTCATTACTGCATTTAAATCATGCCCACAAAGTTTCAAAATTAGTTCTGCACTTTTAAAATCATGCCTATAAAGTTTTAAATCACTTCTGTGTTCAATGCCATGTCAATAGGAAATTTAAAAATTATTTTTGCATTTAGATACCATGCATATAAGGTCTTAAGATCAGTTCTTCTACACTTAGATATCACACTTGTAAGGTTTAAAAGATAAAAATCATCCTCCTAAAACCAATAATTGTTTATAGCTCAGATACCCGGTTTATAAAGTTCTATCCGCCTATCACTTAGGCAATCTTTTAGGTTAATTGGATATTTGGTTTAAAATGTCTATTTTCCTAATGCTTGAAACCTGCCCAGATTCAGGAAGTAATAAAATGAGGAGGTAAAATGATCAAGTATTTATTGCCCCGCCTTAATGAAACTGCTGCATATTTTTGTGCTCATTTAGATATCCTGCTATAGGACTTTAAATCGTTTTAAACTGTTTGTTTGAGGCGTGCAATTGTTTGTGTATGTGGAGGTAAATATTAGCCCTTAATTGCATCTTTACGTGATAGTTCTACTTGACTTTCTGTTTGTCGCTTAGTTTTATCCTTTTAAAACAACATATGTGAGTCTAGAACTTCCTTAAATAGAAGTCCTAAACACCTCTAGTGCTACAAGTAAGGGACGGGTAATTCACGCATAAGGCACGTACTGCATACTATTAGAATGCTTAGGTAACAATAATTACGGGGAGGGTAACTGGGTAGTAAATGATATGATGACATGTGCACTAATGATACGAGTAACACCTCTATTTGAGGAACGTTTACCAAGTATTGCATAGAAGTTATCCTATAGGCTAAAAATCCTAGGACCGCTTTACTCTCTATTTTTAAAAGTAATGTCTGTTTATTTATCTGCTTATAAGACTAATTTACATTAATTGAGTTTGGTCGGGACCCACCGTTGTGGACCTCGAGGTGTGACTAACACCTTTCCCTTAAGGTTATTTCTAGCCTTTACCTAGTTGTTGATAATGCAAACTGGTTTATGAGTTATTTTCTTTGGGTGCCTTAACTTACCATAAATTCTTTCGGCAGCAACTCTTCAAATTTCATACCCCTTCTCAAAAGGAAATAAGTTGTCCCAAAAAATATCAAACCCAGAGTCCATGAGGATCAAGAATAAGGAATTGGTTCTGTAACATAAATGGAATTTGTCGATGCAGAACAAAAACCGAGTTACTATCGCTAGACCTGGATATGGGTCAAAAGAACATAAATTTGGTGAAAAATCACATAACAAATCATGTCAGTTGAAAAAATGTGTTTCAACTATTATAATAAATCTATTTTTCATGACATAAAAAGTCATTTTTTTCACACAAAAATAAATTTATCTCATGTAGCACTTGCCATGAGAAAAGTTTCTTCAATTATAATATAGCCCACAAGAAGCCAAAAGGGGGCGTGACACTCCTCTTTATCATGACTATCAATTCTCACCTCACAATTCAAATTCTCTTCACTCAATCGCTCATTAACTATTGGATCATCATCATTTTGCACTTCAACATCATTACTCACAACTCCCTTTTGCTGGGAGGTACTTGCTTTACCACCTCTACCGCTCCTAGTGGTCACCGCCATTGCATGGCCAGTATTGTTCCCACCCTACAGGTTTACTACCGTGTCACTAGGTAGTTCCCCATTAGGCCGAGTGTTTAAATATTGCAAAATCTGACCAAGTTAGACCTCTAGATTGAGGATAGAAGTATTATGGGACGTCAATTGGGCATCAGGTCGGTTTTCTTTTTCATCATTTGCTCAAATATTGACTCAATCCATCCCATCTTGTTGCTTGACGAGCTAGGACCTTGGGACAAAAATGGAGGTGGATTGTTTGGTTGTTGAAACATTGGAGGCATTTGAAAACCCGGCCCCCGATTGCCTTGATTACCATTATTCCAACTCCCTTGGTTGTTTTTGCCACCCCAATTGCTATTGTTACCCTAATTTTGGTTTTTGTTCCTCCAATTGTTGGAGTTGTTGTTGTTCCAATTTTCATGGCCTTGGTTACACAATTCTGATTATCCCCTTGCGATCTCCATTGTTGATTTTGAGCATTACCTTGTTGTCCTTGATAGTTGTTAGCATACAAAACCTCTTCACTTTGCTCACCATAACCATCACCGTGATTGTAACCACTGCTACCTTGCTCATATTGATCTTAATTTCCTTGCATTTGTTGCCTTTGCTGTCTCATTTTGTTTACCAATAGATTAACACATTCCATTGCGTTTACTTGCTTTGGTCCCTGAATCTGCTGAAGATGTGCTTTGGCTAACTAGTTTATGGTTGTTGTCAACTCAGCTATAGCTTGTCTGTGGTCTTGAAGTTTCTTGTGAAGATTTATGACATGAGAGTCCCCCTGAGGAACATTCGCCCGACTCTGCCAGGTTGAAGAAGTGTCAGCCATCTCATCAAGAATGTCGCAGGCCTCGACATACGATAGCTTCATAAAATTACCTCTGCTAGCTGGCTTCCCACACATTGATTTGTCGTGTTTATACCCCGATAAAATGTTTGTTGGATCATTGCTTCAATCATATTATTGTTGTGGCATTCCTTGACAATAGTTCTAAATCTATCCCAGATTTCATGAAAGGGTTCATTTGATTCCTATTTAAACACTAAGATCTTATTCCTTAATGCAGCCATATGTCCGGTGAGAAAACTTGGCTATAAACTTGTTGGCCAACTCATCCCACGTAGTGATGGAATAGTTGGGGAGTCTTTCGAGCCAATCCAAAGCTTTCCCTCTAAGAGTGGAAAAATTCTAGTCTTAATGCATCCTCTGACACATTTGTTTGTTTGCTACCCCAGCAGGTATACACAAAGCCATTTAGATGTTTATATGCATTTTGATGGGAAGCGCATGTGAAGTACCCTCTTTTCTCCAATAAGGTCAGCGTGACATTTGTGATCTAGAAATTTCCCACCCAAATTTGGGGTGAGACAAATACACTTGTGTACCCTTTATTTGGAAGCACCCGAGGAGCTACTCGTGGAGGAGCTGGGGGAAGGTATGGAATATTTCATTGGCATGGCGGCCTCTTCTTCGAGCTTGAGGTACTAGAGGCACCTCATCTCCACCATTATCATCTACCTCCTCCCCCATGAGAATATTTACGATAGGATCATTTTTTGCCATTCTGTAACCTGAATCGATTGACTCACACAAGTTAGTAAAACAAATGGAAAGAAAAAGAATACACACAACTATTCGTATCATTAGCCAAAGCCGTTTAACTTCCCGACAACGACACTAAAAAGTGATCGACTCCAACCCTACACCACTATATAATGGCAAAGAGTGGCCGATGTAACTTTTACCCGAAGTGTCGGGATCGATTTCCACAGGAAGTTAATATTGGTTGGGAGGTGGGTTTCTACCTAATCTAGCTATGCGTGTTACTTTTAATTGCACTTCTAATCATGTTTGAACTTGTTACTATTCTACTTTTAATGCTATTGATTGCTGAAAACAAACTAAACGACAATGTTTTTGTAAAGGGTTTTCTCAAGTGATAAAAAGCACTAAGGAAGTGACTTACACCTAGGTGAGTCTAATGGGATCTAAAATTTACGAAAAACTTGTTATATTTGGGGTCGTGATATAACCATTACACATAATTACTCATTCTGTACCTCTCGGTACTTTGAGTACTTTCCCCTAATTGGCTTTCTCAAGTCCAATTGGGTGTTCAAACAATATAAGTAAAATGGGATCAACTCGGGTATTATTATCTCTAGGTTTAACCATTTAATTAGAGCTATGAATCTCTTGAATGCATCAAAATTCATTATTAGCTTGAATTTTTTAGACTTAGTCCATCTTTCTCAAGAGGAGTCTAAGACAAAAAGGCATGAATTAATATTTACAACTACTAATTCTACAATTAAAGCATGAAACAAGCTAAATATCACTAACCCAAGAATAATTAAGCCCTAAAATTGAAGACCAATTAAATATCCACACTAAGGTTAGGTGACAACCCTAGCTAATGGGTTTAGATACTCAAAATCAAGGTAGAAATCAAAGATGAAGATGAAATGTAAGCCATAAAAGTTGATTACAAGAATAAAATCTAAGAATATAAGCTAAACCTACTCTAAAATTACTCAAAATAGCTAAGTACATCGGTTCACAAGCTCTTGAATACAAAAGATACCCTAAAAATATGAAAAAGATTTATTTATAACAGTTGAAATTACTGAATAAAAATACCCCTATAGAGGTTCCGCTATCAGTGCAATACTGAGTGGCTCGACACTTGAACTTTCGCGGCCGAGGAAAAGCAAGCATGGACCGCGTTTCTTCAATTTTGGACTGGAGCTGGGCTTGGTTTTGCTGGGCGCATAAAAGAGACCGCCTCAGCATTATCTTCAACCGCGGCAGCGTAAAATGTTCGCGGACCGCGCTCTTCACTTAAGCTCAAATTTCCAGGCTTCTGTATCCTTATTTCGCCCTCACCGAAAATAGCACCGCGACTGCATCAGGTATTTCGCAGTCGTACTATTTCATCGCGGTCAGCGGTCCCTATCTGCATGCAAAACACCTTCTCTGAACCTCAATTTCGTTGTCGCGTAATTGTGGCCGCCTCAACGGTAAACCTTCTGCGGCCACTCTTGTCCTTCGTTGTCAACGCTTTTATCTCGGCTTTGAACTTGTGTAGGTTTAACTCCTTTATGAGCTGGTTATAACTTTCTTGCTTCATTTTGGTCAAACCATGCAAACAAGCATAATAAGTTAGTTTTCGGGAATACTTTTGTATATTTATATCCAAAATCTAAGCAAAAGAAAACATAAAATAAGCTAGAATCCGTAATTACCAAATACAACCGTAGATCATCAGAGCTCAAAAGCAGAAGCTGCTTGCAGATGCTCAAACAAAAAGCACGACATTAAGATCCATCACTTGATTCCAAAGTGAGAAGTAATTAGTTTTAGTACATTTAGTTGATTTAGCTTGCTATGCCATCATATAACGAGTTTACTTTTGTGCAATGACAATTCATAATTTTTAACAACCCATCAGGCCAAGGTGACCTATAACAAGTAATTGTTTCTAGCAAATCTAATTTGGTAATATAAAAGTAAAATAAATGACCTTCTATATACCTGCTAAAATATACTGATAGTCTAAAAATATTTAGATAGTCCGCATATATAAGTTAAACTTAGATTTCAATAAGTTATTTTTTCTCTTACTAATTTTAATTTTGTGTATTGCATGCGTGTACAACGTCAATCAATTAATAACATATACATTGGCGTGAAAATAAAAGACATCATTTGTTTAAATGGTGAAAGTCAATGTTATTACATTGATATAATAGTTGAATTTAATACCTTGTGAATATGTAAGGATAATGAATTTAGTTAAATTGGGTGTACATTATTTTATAATTATATTATCTTATAATATAAGATACACATACGTTTAATTGCATCTTACGTGACATCTCTTTATGAATACGTTTTGTTTTCTACTATTTTATTCTCATTTCTTCAAGTTTACATGTTAACTAATTTAATTCTTAATACTATACTATAACTAATTTTTATTATGTTTTATGAATTCTTTAATCGATGATGGTCTTTTTATGGAATAAAATTTATTTACTCTAAGATTTGTTTGAATTCAAAAAGTGATTTTAAAAATATGATGCTAATTAGTTAATTTGAATACTTAATTATTGGTTCTAAAATTAAAAAGAAATAATTTATGTTTGAGGAACCAAATTCTTAATATTAGCTCATAATTTTATTTTTACCACAAATATTTCTGTTTTCAGATGGTAAACAAAATCAGCCTATTGCACTTTGTTTTTGTCGAAGCTTTGGTGTTACTACTTTTGCCAATCACTTTTCTTTCTCTCTTTCTCTATATATTATTAAAAATATTTTCATATATTATTTTATAATTGTGTTTTCAGATCTATATGAATATTTTTATCTATGAAAACTACTGATAGAAAAATAAAAAGTAACATCGAGTGGATCTATCTCACATGGATTACAGACGTAAAAATATTACGGAATATCCTGTTTGGTCGTTCTCATTTAACATATACATATTTTTCTAAAAAAATTATTTTGTATCCATTTTTTAAATAACTTCAGTCACCTTTCTCCTCCTCCTTCTCCTCCTTTGTCTTTTTCTTCTTCTTCTTTTGATTACAATATATCTCTAACCCGTGTTGTTTTTACAAGAATAAATTTATCCAAATACATTTATATCAGTTCTTGAAAATTTTGATATTATTTAGCATAAAAATGAGACTTGAACATTAATTGTAATTGTAATAAATAGGACCATGAATGAATTGAGGGATCCTGTGATCGTAATTGTTTCCATTGTATTTTTCGGAAACAGTTACCCTGTTGCTACTGAGTTGCAGGTAATTAAAGTTCTAACAGTCTTCGATGCTTAAAGAAACTCAAATACCAACAAATATTGCCCGGCTTATGCTTGTCTCATATATTCTCCACAATAGTAGTGCTCCTGTTGATGAGCCATTATTCGTTTTTTTTTTCTTTGAGGAAATGAGTAAAAGCTTATACAGTGTTAAAGTTTTACAAATAAACTAAATAACTTTACCTCTAGAGTTGAAGTTCGTCAGTTAAAAAAACAAAAACTTCAGCTCCAGAGCTGAAGTTTGCCAATTACAAAAACAAAAACGTCAGCTCCAGAGTTGAAGTTCGCCAGTTACAAAACAAAAACTTCAGCTCTAAAGCTCAGCTCTAGATCCGCCAGTTACAAAACAAAAACTTCAGCTCTAGAGCAGAAGTTCGTCAATTACAAAATAAAACTTCAGCTCTAAAGCAAAAGTTCGCCAGTTGTAAAAGAAAAACTTCAGCTCTAGAGCTAAACTTCAAGCCCGTCTACTAAAAATGCTGAAATTTTGTGTGATTGTCTTTGCTACTTCAACCTCGTATGCTAAATTATGCGAAAAAACAGATATACTTGTAATTCTTTTGTAAAGCAAGCATAAATTAAAACGTGACACAAAAATAGAATATTGATACAAATGTCCTACTACCGACAAAGCAAAATGCTTTACCTTTCTTTAATCTGTTCTTTATTTAATTTTTTACATCAGAACCGATTCCCCTAAAATTAGGACACTTATACAATCCTTTTCTTTATAGCTAAAAAACTTTTAATTAGAGAAACTTCATATAGCTAAAAATGTTTAATTAGAGAAACTTAATAAATTTGAAGTTCTAAATATAAGATTTTCTAACTTAGTTCAAATAAGGAAAGATTTAAAACTAAAATTTGAGTTAATTTTAAACTCCTAAATATTAAAAAAATAATTAAATGACTATTCTATTCTGTATAAACTCCATTTTAAAAGGGTAAAAAAGAACGACATTTCAATAATGACCTTCGTACTTTTATAATATATATATATATTACCACTCTTATAAGTGAAGATTATCTAAAATGTTCTCCTCTTTACTCAGCCTATCCATGATCATATCATAATTGAATGCAACTTGTTGGCTTGTTGATGAGTATCAACAGAGATGATAAAACACAACACTCGAAACAAAAAAATATAGACCAATCAACTCATCATTAAAAGATAACACATTGTAACTCAATAACTACAGTGGTTTCTTGTAAACTGCCATAATTTTGAGATGTATATAATATAAAACCCTTCATCAAGTTGAAATGACAGCCAGCCGCAGCCAGCAAGTAAACTTATTACATTTGAATATTTGATAAGCAGAATGATTAGCGTCGTGGATAAGATAAAAACTAATCTTTCAGTAGTAAATATTTCAAAAAGTAACCATTACAAAACTGTAATGGTTACTTTTTATCCTACACGCCGAGGGTCATTTAGAAACAGCCTCTCTGCCCTTACGGGCAGGGATAAGGCTCGTCTACATATTACCCTCCCCATACCCCACCTGGTGGATTAATTGGGTAGTTGTTGTTGTTGTTGTTAACCATTACAAAACTGCAACCTTCCTCTGTATGATAATGCTCTTCATTTACTAAGACAGAAATCCAGCTGGCACTGCCATGTCTAGAGCTTTCAGCTTTATCATTTTGGGATATCAATCCTCAAATCGAGCCCAATGTCCATTCCGTTGTATGCAATGGGAGAATACATCCATAGATCATCAGAGCTCAAAAGCTGCTTGCAGATGCCCAAACAAAAAAGCACAACATTAAGATCCATCACTTGATTCTAAAGGGAGAAGTAATTAGTCTTAGTACACCTTTAGTTGATTAGCTAGCTACGCCATCATATAACAAGTTTACTTTTGTGCATTAACAATGCATAATTTTTAAAAAGCTATCAGGTCAAGGTGACCTATAACAAGTAACTGTTTCTAGCAAATCTTATTTGGTAAAATATAAAAGTAAAGTAAATGACCTTCTATATACTTGCTAAAATATACTAATAGTCTAATAATTGTAAGATATTTCACATATATAAGTTAAATAATCCCACCAATATTTTATAGGTTATTTTTTTGCCACCACCTTACTAAGTTATTTCTTTTACCACTCTTGTCCCCACAAAATGATAAGATTTTCAAGCTATACATGTCGTTCTCTCTTTCTTTTGCTATCTCTATGTGCCATGCTCACGCAATAGTTTAAGCCTAATGCATTTTAACAGCTGGTGAAGGGAAACTGAATCTTACCTTTATTTGGAGTTGCAAAAATTTGACAAACAGGACAGCCTCTTCAAGCATGGTGCTAATATCAACCTGTCATCAAATATTTTACTTTTTAGGTTCACATTCTCTCAGCAGATAATATGGTCACTAATATATGCAGTTTCACCTACATTCACTTACCTTCGTTCCATTAGGGATGAGATTCTGCAAGGTCCTCAATCTCTCATTAATTCTCTCTCTTCTTCTCTGTAAAGGAAAAGAAGAGATCCTTTAGACATATATATACTAGCAGATCTGGAGATCAAGCAACTGACCGTATGCTACTCTGCTAACAATACTCCTTTCATTTAATTTTAAGAGAGTCTGACTGCACACGGAGACTAAGGAAAAAGAAAGACTTTATAACACACACCCAAAGTACCCGTAGAAGTTAGAACATATGGGCTTAAACATGTCACAACATTCTTATGGCGATAAGAGCATGTCATTTAAGCTACTAAAATAAAAAGAAAGTTCAAAAAGTTTCAAATATATAAAGGTGTGACTTTTAAGAAGTTCAAATGGAAGGAGTATCACAAAAACTGGGACTGAGGAAGTAATAGGCAGATAGATACCCTTGCATACAAGCTCTGGGGGTCAGTTGCTGAACCCCTGCTGGCTCTGGTTTTCCGGGTTAACACGTGAGAAACATTAGATTCATCTTCTGAGCAGCAACTGATCGTAGAGTTCTGCCTCTGAAGCACAACCTTATTTTTCCCATCCATCTCACCACCCTTTAGATCCTTCTCCAGCTTTGCGCTTCTCTTGTTCTTTGGGACCTATGTCATAGAATCATGAGACAGGGACTACAAGATGAAGCACCATATCTACCATTCTGAAAGAGGTTGACAACTATGTTCAATTAAATCAGATAGAACGGTTTCAAAGTTCATGAATGATACTTACATGCTCAAGCCCATGCAGCCGTGATCTTTTCTTAGAGCTTTCTGATGGACTATCCATTTTGTCTTCCGCAAATTGTTCATAATTTGTTCTTCCTAGCTGCAAGCCTTTTCCATCAAGAGCAGCTTCAGGCATGTTTTCATCAAACTCCATGCTGTCATTACTCACATCTTGGTTAAGGAAGTCATCCACTTCACTTGGATTATTAGTATCCACCAGACCATGTTCCACTGTTATTGAACTATCATTTCTCATCAAAATAGGCCGGGAATGACTTGAATAGTAATTTTCATGACTCGGAGGGGAAAAAAGAAAGTTACTACCATCAATGTACATACTACTGTTTGTGTCATTTGAAGTATACACAGAAACTTTTCTTGGTCCTCCCATGTTCATGTTTGATTCATGACCAGTCCAATATGCGGAGGAGACTCCAAAGTTAGAACTACATGGTAGTTCATTTGGAAGTGAACAGTTACCAAGTAACTGTGCCATAAAATCAGCCTCGTCAGTTAAACACATTCTGCCGAAGGAGCTCCATTCCCCTAATATTGACGCCACAGGCTCCATACTGTTATTATAACTAGAGCCTGAAGGAAATGGAGTTGTGCTATTTAACTATATAATAGAGAAGCTCAATTTCTTGGAAAAAGTGGGAGATAGAGGCACATATTTATACCTGAACAAATATAAGGGAATGTCAGGATGGATTGACTTTGATTGGTATATCAATATTTAAATCCTAGGACTCAGCAACCAAGAATATTTAATAAACAGTATATGCCCCAACCTTTTTAAATAGTACTAATAAGTAAAATGGGCCAAGTACAACTAAGACAGACTTTGTTCAACTTCAACCAGTTAAGGACAAAATGATGCAACCCTTGAGAGGGTGTATAAAAACACTAGATCTAACTAATTAGGTAAACCCTGGATGACAATGACTAGATTGTATATACCAATCATTGAGAAAAGGATTAAGTATTATCAGTACTATCAACTGTTCAAACTTATAATTAGGAAAAGAAGAATGAGAATATTACCTGGAGAACGTGGGGGCCTTTTTCAATACATTAAAATAAAACAAATTAAAAATAGCATATACCTGGGAAATATATCAATCATGGTCGTGACTCGTGAGTTTGAGAATCTAAAAGAGAAAGGGTTCAAATTTACTCTTCACCAATTAACAGAGCGAACTACCAAAACCCAATTGGAGCTCCGTTACATGGACAGAGTTTTAAGATAAAATAATGAAATGAATATACCAGTATGTCCAGCGGTCACTGGGTGGCAGAGAGATTTCAGTCGGAACTGGATCGGTAGATTTTTCCGGGTCCAGTTCGCCAGTCCGGTTAGTATCTTTGAGCATTATGCCGCCGGTGAACAAAGCCAAGCTCAAGACCCTAATTTTCACGATAACTTCTCTATATCTTTGAGCGTTTCGCCGTCGGTCTGTGTCGTGGCATTTTGAACATTTTCATCCTGCTAAGACTTAGTATCATAGTAGTTGATATTCCGGCTAACAGAGAAACACCGCTTAATCACTATTCTCTACGAGCAATTAATTTGAAGACATAATAAGCTTACTAGTTATATGTGAACTCCAATAGAACTAAGGATTTACATAATATAATCTACCCAAACTAGTTATATATTGAGGAATGGTTGATTCAAGGATTGAAAAGGAGTAGTACATTATAAATTGCTAAGCTAAAACCAAAACACGACTGTAGAGCAAAATATGATTGAACCTCAGTAAATAATAGAATTTTCTTTCAATCTCTATAATATTTTGAATCACTTATCTTCTTAAAGTTAATAGAATCGAGTTATCAAAATTTATCAATATAATGAAGTCATGGGAAAAAAATGTTTTGATTTTAATAGACCCACCCCGGCCGCTTTATCCTTAATAAACTAAAGGAAGACCTCTATGGAACTTGGACTATAGTTCAGTTACCATCATGGCATCATATTATAACTTCCGTTTGTGCTATTAATAAAAGTCTCTTTCATAGGTCAAAAAAATAAAAATCCTTCGGTTCAGTCTTTACAACTTTAGAATAACAAATTTTTTGATTGTTGCTTTTCACCCATTGTCCAGTTCTCCTATCAATTCGACTAATAAAATTTGCGGCGCGTAAGTTACAGTAAACGGGACTGCGCTCTCTACCAAAAATAATTTTGTCCAACAGCTTCGAAATAACTTAAAACCTTTAGTTAAAGATAAAAAAATTCTAACCATCTGATCAGTATTTTAGTGGTGAATCATACTCAAATATCTCTCGAAATTATAGTGAAAGTTAATTCTATCATGTTTATCAATACATTAAAGTTGTAAAACTTCGTCAGCTATGTATAGACCAAAGTAGGGGTGTATTAATTGAATTGAAAAATTACACCAAACTGAAAAGTCCAATTAAATCGATTAATAAATTCAACTTGATTTAGTATTGAAAAAAACCGAACAACCTGATACACACACATATATATCTAGAAATATTTTGGATTTTTTTGCGGGATATAAATTTTAATAGAATATGAAGTGCTCCATATTTATTGACCTTAAATAATAGGTGTACGGTCACTTTCTTATCAAGTATTACCGAAATGTGTTTATCTCATTGTTCTTCCAAATTCATATCATATGTTAAGATCTATTAAATTCGTATATCTTTATCGAATGTGAAGTGGTTATTAATATTTAGGTATCATATTGATTTTTTTTTATGTTTGATTACTAAATTTGATTAACTTGAAAGTGTATGTCAACGAAAAATTATTGCCAAACGACTAAAAATATAATTATTATGTGTTACTAATAGAATTCTCCCATAAAAATATTTTAATCGATAATGTGTTTGTCAATCTTTTATTTTTTTACTATATAAATATATACTTATTAAATATTTAACAAAGTAAAATTGAAATAATATGCAAATAACAAAAAAAATCTGAAAACCTGATAAAATCGAATCAATTCAAACTAATATAGTTGGTTTGGTTTGATTTTGAACCAACCCAATTTATGTACGCTCATAAACAAAAGTATATAAATTCCATAATCGTGACATTGCGATATTTCACATTATAAAATTGTTGATATTTTCATGATTGATTCTCAAGCATTGACATATCTCGTATGGTTTTGATTCATCATGAGCTTTACATATTCTTCCAATCCTTGGAAGAAAAGAACCGCTGCTAAACTTACACGTGCGTGACATCTACCAATCCTTGGAAGAATAAGCAACAGGTTATAACTTTGTGTGTGTTATTGACTTGACAAAGTTTATTCATCTTCATCCCACGAACAGTCTATAAGAAGGGGACGATCAAGAATATGCGCTCGGATATTCCGACATTATTCTTTCCCTAAATAAAAATTTATATCCTTTCTTAAACATCGTTATAAAATATTAGAAAATTGAGTGTGCTTGTTGCACAAACAATAATTAAGTCATTGGATTATAAAATTCAAAGTCTAACATAATTCATTTATATTAAGCTGAAAACCATAATGCCAATACCCAGCCCCCTCCCCCCCCCCCCCCAAAACAAATTAAAAAAATTAGAGCTTATAGACCAACTCTATTAGAAGAAAATAACTAACTAGAAGATGCTAATTTGTCTAAATCTACGAATTAACGAAAGTACACCAACTAATACTTTTAGTGAGGGGAAATTCTATTCTAGATTTGTGACCTCTGCTCTACAGTTGAGCTATGTGTTTCTGCTGACTTAGACAAAGCACCTTCCACGAGAAAATAAAGTTATTCCACGAATTCTACATTAGTAAATAGTATTTGTAAACTAGTTCTAAAAAAATAAAGTAGAATAATTTATAAGCAGAACATGTAAAGAAATAAAAATTAATTCGAACTTATTGAATTTGTAGTGTTTCCTTAAAGAAATTAATCTTCTTCTAGTACCCAAGGTTATGGATTATTTCCTCCCAGAATAGAACGAATTACATACTGGTGTAGTGGTACTTCAAACCCCAATGTTTCAGCGAACACAAAGTTCGGTAGTAAATCACACTTACTGTTGCTTTGTTTGATGTTAAAAGTATGCAGAAGAAGGAGGTGATACTCAGAAAATCTTATGAAAAATTTGAGCAGAATAGTCTTGTATTTATAGCCAAAGTTGGGCTAAAATCTAAAGAAGTACAACTCTTCAGAATGATTGTTTATGCAAAACGGTCATAACATAAATTGCTATATTATCAACAATAAAGAAGGAAAATAAAGACGGAAAATTGAAGAGAGGTAATTAATTTTTTTTTACCAAAATAGAAAAAACGGATTCGATTTAATATTAACATTTATCTTAATATTAATATTCTATTATTAAAACTAATATTTGTAATATTTTATTATTACCAACCCAAACCCCACCTGGTGGGAGTATACTGGGTAGTTGTTGTTGTTGTTGTTTATTATTACCAAATAATTTTGGTCCAAGAAAATAAATTAATCAATCATTTGACTAAATCCGAATCTGAATCCAAAGGAAGCCGAAGCCGAGCCGAGCGAGTGACGATGATGGTGCGTGGCTTGCCTTCTTCTCAACTCTTTAAAAGCTAACGAAGAGCAATTGCTTATATACTGATGAAAAAACCTCTTCCTCTTCCAATAAAGGACAATGTTCCTTGGCCAAGGGGGAAAACTTAAAATTTCACTCAAAATTTTTATTTCCCTCCATTTTTCATTCACCCTCTTTTAAGTATTTAATACACTTAAATACATAAAACCATAACAATCTCCCATATGAATGGGGAATGACTATATCACGGAAACATCCATGAAAAACTATGTGATTCGCAAGCAAGGATTAATTGCATCAGGAAAAGTAGGTTTTCCTTTGAACATTTCGTAGTGAACTTATATCGGATAAACTCGATCAATCGGTAGACCGTCGAAATTTGGTGTAAACCTAGACAACCACAAATCACATAACTAACCCTTAACCGTCTTTAATTCTCATTGTTGTGCTCGTTTCAGCTATGAACACCGCCTGGTTTCATAAGTGCGTAAAGAACTTGCCTTACAAAGTTCTCCTTAAAGCGGCTAACACTTCACACTTGTATAGGTTATTCCTAAAGATGTCATCCCGTAAATACACTATTTGATATACCCCATGTCAAATTTAGAAATTATTAAAAAACCTTAATGTTTTATCCTTGGTACTTGAACATTGTCTCATCACTAGAATGGACCAAAAGTTTAGTTGACAATATTGAACCGACATTAATGACTTTGTTTGATCTCCTTGAACCTAGATCTTGGGATCTCCACTCTTCTAGGTAGAGTCACCGCCACTATGCCATGTTCTCGGCCATAGTCCCATTCTCCTTGATGATTTCTCAACTATCTCTCTAGTTAGGCCTTTTGTAAGCGGATCCGGCACATTATCACTTGACTTTACACAATCAATCGTGATAATTCCTCAAGAGAGTAATTGCCTAACGGTTTTAGGTTTTCGTCGTACATGACGAGATTTACCGGTATATATAACGCTCCTAGCCCTTCCAATTTTCGCATTTTAGTATCTTAATGTATGCATATTGGTGATAATGGTTTGGCCAAATGGAATATCTACCAAGAAATTTCGGAGTCATTCAGCTTCTTCACCGGCTTTATCAAAATCTATGAATTCAGCCTTCATTGTAGAGCAGGCAACACATATTTGTTTGGATGATTTTCAAGATACCGCTCCTCTACTAATAGTGAATACATATCCACTTGTGGAATTGTAATCAGTTGATCCGGTGATCCAACTTGCATCACAGTATCCCTCAATGACCACATGATATTTATTGTAGTGCAAAGTAAAGTCCTGGGTATGCACTAAATACCCGCAAAAACGCGTTTCATGGCCACCCAATGAGATTGACTTGGATTGCTCGTATATGGACTCAATTTACTTATAGAAATGACACAACAGATGTCGTTTCTAGTCTATCTCTTTCTATTTCTTTTCTATATATGGAAAGTTCAAAAATCATCATATAATAATCCAGAAATTGCAATAGAAAAGAAATAAGGGAGGTTTGTGATGATTTTTCAATCTTTTCTACTAGGTAATCTAGTATCCTTATGCATGAAGATAATCAATAAAACTTGGATGTCATGGGACTTTCTCACAACTTCGTTCCTTGCGTTTTTTCCATCTTTAGCAGTTCCATATTAATCGATTTCATTCCGATCGATCAGTCGAGATGGGACAAGCTATATCGAGTCGTGTATAATTCATGATCTACATTAAGCAACCCAACACATGAGCATAATCCAATTGTGATATGCTTTGGCCTTTGTTTTTTGCTAATGTAAGATTCACATCAATTGAAGTTTTTGCAACTTTAAAGTCCAAGTGCTTGAATTTTTCAAGTACTTTCTTAATATAATGAGATTGTGACAATGCCAAACCTTGAGAAGTCTTATGGATCTTAATTTTCAAAATTAAATCAGCAACTCCCAAGTCTTTCATATCAACTCATTATCAACATATCATCCACATATAAGAAAATAATGACTATGTGATTTGGAACATTTTTAATGTACACATATTTATCAAATTTATTTATTTTAAAACCATTTGACAATATTATTTGGTCAAATTTTGTATGCTATTGTTTGGGTGATTGTTTTAGTCTATAAAGGGATTTAACAAGTCTACATACATTCTTTTCTTTACCTGGAACCACAAACCCTTCAGATTGTTCCATGTAAATTTCTTCCTCCAACTCTCCTTTTAAGAATGTTGTCCTAACATCCATTTGATGAATACTAACGTTCGTATGGACGTAATTCTTGTAACTGAGAGTATGTATCAAAATAGTAAAGACTTTCTCTTTGTCTATACCCTTTGACCACAAGTCTTGCCTTAAATTTGTCAATAGTGCATCATCTTTTTTCCTCTTAAAGATCCATTTAGAACCCAACGGTTTATTTCTAGGAGGAAGATCAACCAATTTCCATGTATGATTGTTCAGTATTAATTCTATTTCACTATTGACTGCCTCTTTTCAAAACAATGATTACGAAGAAGACATAGCTTCTTTAGATGTTTGAGGCTTATTTTCCAATTAGAAAGTCACAAAATCTGGTCCAAATGAAGAGACGTTCTTTGATGTTTACAATATCTTAAATCCTCCTGATTAAGTGTACTTTCTTTTGTTTCTTCCCGTGGTTGTTTAGATCCTTCACCAATCGACTCATATTCTTTTTTATACGGATATATATTTTCAAAGAACTCAACGTTATCTGATTCTATAACTGTACTATTATGAATGTAGGGATTTTCTTATTTATGAACCAGAAATCGATATGATGTACTATTAGTCACATATCCTATAAAACACAATCAACGATTTTTTATCTTATTTTTAGCCTTTTGGGTTTAGGAACTTGTACTTTTGCCAAACACCACCACACTTTAAATAATTCAAGTTGGCCTTTCTTCCTTTCATTTTTCATATGGAATAGATTTTGTTTTGCAATTGGGTACTCAATTTAGTATTTAGCTAGCCATAAGAACGTCTTCCCCCTCCCCCCTCCCCCCCCCCCCCCCTCACGAGTTCTGTTGCAAACCAGAACTTATTAATAATGTGTTCATCATCTCCTTTAATGAACGATTCTTTCTTTCTGCAATCCTATTGGATTGGGGCATGTAAGGGGCCGTTGTTTGATGAATAATTCTATATTCTAAACATATTTATACAAAAGGATATTCATATTCACCACCCTTATCACTTCTTATCATTTTGATTTTCTTGTTAAGTTGCGTTTCAACTTCATTTTCATATTAGTTGAATGACGTCTATTACTTTATCTTTATTATTAATTAAGTAAACATAGCAATATCGGGTACTATAGTCAATAAAAGTTATGAAATACTTCTTTCCACCGCGAGATGGTATTAACTTCATATCACAAATATCTGCGTGAATTAAGTCTAAAGGATTTGAATTCCTTTCAACTGACTAATAAGGATGTTTAACATACTTAGATTGCACACATACTTGAAATTTTGATTTGTCATATTCAAACGTAGGCAATACTTCCAAAATAATCATTTTCCACAAGGTTTTATAATTAACATGACCCAAACGTATGTGCCATAATTCATTTGACTTAAGTAAGTAAGAAGAAGCTAAGATTTTATTATAATTTTCAACAACCATTACATTCAGCTTGAAAAGGCCCTCAGTTAGGTAACATTTTCCTACAAACATCTCGTTCTTATTTATTACAACTTTATCGGGTACAAATATATTAAAACCATTATTAACAAGAAATCCATCAGAGACTAAATTCTTCCTAATCTCGGGAGCATGAAGGACGTTGTTCAAAGACACCACTTTGTCAAAAGTCATTTTGAGATCTTCCCACATCCTTCAATCTTGGCCTTTGCAGCATTCCTCATAGAAAGCGTCTCATCTGGTCCAACAGGAGCATAAGTAGCAAAAGCTTCTCTAACAGGCCAAACATGGAGAGTGTCTCTAGAATCAATCCATAACTCTTTCGGATTTCCCACCAAATTGCATTCGAAAAGTATGGCACATAAGTCATCAACATCATCATGATTTTCAATCATGTTTGCTTGACCCTTTTTCTTGTCTTTCTTCGGAGCACGACAGTTCTTAGATTTCTGTTTGGCTTTTTCATATTTGTATCAATTCCTACTGAACAGCTTCTTGCTTGGGTTGTACTTCTGTCCAGAAGCTTTTTTCCTCTTTTTATTCTCTTTAACAATATTTTCTCCCATTATTGTTGAGTTTACACGGCCTCTCTTTTCAGCAGCTTTATTGTCCTCTTCGATTCTTAACCGAACAATGAGATCTTCAAGTGACATCTCCTTGTGTTTATGTTTCAAGTAGTTTTTGAAGTCCTTCCACAAAGGAGGAAACTTCCCAATCATCACTGCTACTTGGAATGCTTCATTGATGACAAGACCTTCAATGAAATTTTTGTTAGTAAAAATTCTAAGATTACTACTTTCAACATTAGTATTAATTTTATTTATACCTTCAGCAAGGAAATTGTGAATAATCACTTACAAATCCTGGACTTGGGTGATAATAGACTTGTTATCTACCTTTTTGTAGTCCAAAAACTCTGCAGCAACGAAACTCAACCCGGTATCTTCGGTTTTGTATTTCTTTTCAAGCCCAGTCCACATTTCTCTTAATGTTTCTATGCCACTGTAGACGTTTTACAAAGCATCCTCAGCCCGCTTAGAATATAATTCTTGCACAAAAAATGCGAGTGCTTCCACGCCTCAATCACGAGAAAGCGTTCAGTTTCTGAAGTTTCATCGGACAGCACAGGAACATCTTTCTTGATGAACTTCTGGAGACTTAGAGTAGTCAAATAGAAGAACATATTTTGCTGTCAGTGCTTGAAATCAATCCCAGAGAATTTTTTGGGTTTCTCTGCCGTTGCTAAAACTGCCGGCATTGTTTGGTTCGTTGAGGCATTGGCAATCACCAATGGAACATCTTGGTTCACATATTAGTCATTTCTGTAAAAGAATGACACAAACGTTAAAATAACATAGATTTTAATCTCAAATAGAGTACAAAACTACAAAGGTTTTACTCTCCAGAAATATTGAGTACAAATATAGAAAATATATTAAATTCCTTACGGTTGTTACTAAACAGTATTTATAAACTAATTTTTGAAAAACAAAACAGAATAATATATAAATTAAAAATGTAAAAAATCAAAAATTAATTCGAGCCCACTGAATTCATAGTGTTTCCTTAAAGAATTTAATCCCCTCCTAGTACCCAAGGTTATGGATTATTTCCTCCCAGGATAGAACGAACTACACACTGGTGTAGTGGTACTTCAAACCCCAAATTTTCAGCCAACATAAAGTTCGGTAGCAAATCACACTTACTGTTGCTTTATTTGATGTTAAAAGTATGCAGAAGAAGAAGGAGATGCTCAAAAATTCGCATGAAAATTCTGAGCAGAATAGTCTTGTATTTATAGCCAAAGTTTGGCTGAAATCTGAAGAGGTGCGACTGTTCAGAATGATTGTTTATGCAAAATGGCCACAACATAAATGCCATAACACAAAAGGCTATTTACTCAATAATAAAGAGAGAAAATAAAGAGGAAAAATTAAAGAGGGTAGTTTATTTTCTGTTGCCAAAATTTAAAAACATATTTATTTTACTATTAATATTCTGTTATTAAAATAAATATTTTATAATATTTCTGTTAATATTTTACTATTAACAAATAAATTTGGTCCAAAAATTAATCAATCAATCATTTGACCAAATCTGAAGCCAAAGCCGAGTGAGCGACGACGGCATGAGGCTTGCTTTCTTCTCAACTCTTTAATAGCTAGAAGAAGAGCAATTGCTTATATATCTATAAAAAACCTCTTACTTTTCCAATATGGGATAATGTCCCTTTTCTAAGAGAGAAAACATAAAATTTCACTAATAATTTTCATTTCCCTCCATTTTCCATTCACCCTCTTTTAAGTATTTAATATACTTAAATACATAAAACCCCAACATTATATTCTAAAATAGTAATTAGTACTATATTTGCATGATTTAGACATTTCATTATTGTTCCCCAAATGACGCTTTATTTATCGATTAATCTATATTTTATTCGTATCAAATATGAATCAAATCGTATATTTTATATGTTTTTGTATTATTCCCGCAAGTTTGCCTCCCCAAGTACAACCTTTCTAATAACATGCCCTCACATTATGGCCCCTAGTAATCAGGAAAGAATCGAACATAGAATTAAGAACATTTGCAGCTCAATGTTGAAGTTCTATAATTGCTTATTGTCCGAATGATAATTACAAATTGCATATTTTCTTTTTCTTTGACAACATAGTTAAATGATTTTTACAATATTCCTCATCTTACGCATCCTCGCTGCCAGCATGCAAGTCACTGTATATTGATCTACTTTGTGAATGTAGGGTATAAAATTACTGGTTTGAGATAATCGGAACACTGAACACACTACGGCATCCCTCTTCTCCTGTTTAATTACACAATGTCATAAGCATTTTAAAAGAAAAATATCATCTATGCATCTAGCTTGATAATCTCATTTTCTTTAAAGAGAGTTTAAATTCTATGCAGGATTTTATAAAAGATAATTTTATCCACAATGTTTAATACTCCTAACACATGTTTAACGATGTCACATTATTATCCATTTCTAGTATTGAATATTTTAGGAAATGCTTAATAGTCTATTTATAGATTTAGATATTAGAGTATAATTTACATATCTTTTCTTCTGAGTGAAATTTAGGTTGTCACCTAGCTACGTACTACTACTAAGAGTGTTATTAGTACTTCTCAATTTGCTTACCTTCAATATATTATTCTACACTAGGAGTCAAACATTTTGGACCTTGTTCCGAAGAAAAATTTTATTTTTATGTCTCATATAACTAACACTAGTTGCATGAGATTACTTTTTGTCACACTATTAGAAACTCATAAAAAGCGACAATAAAAAGTGAGCAATGTTGGTTGCTTATTGATCAAAAAGCGACTAAAAAAGCCTGGTCGATATTAAGCTGGTCCCTTTTGCTTAGGGACCAAAGTTGGCCGCAAATTAATGACCAACTTTAGTCTCTATGGTAAAAGGACCAAATATTCTGGGTAATGAAAATAGAGACCAACTTTGGTCGCGTTAATATTTTAATAATATAATTTCAGCGACCAAAGTTGGTCTCACATGTAAATTACATTTTTTATTATTAATCATACAAAAGCGATCAACTTTGGTCTGTAAAGAAAATATTATATTTTAAAATCTGAAAAAATAGAGACCAAAGTTGGTCACTTTATTATTAATGTTTATGATTAAAATAAGCAACCATAGTTGGTCGCTAACTTCAAGAACTATTTTTTTTAATTATAAGTAACCAACTGTGGTCGCGATATTTCCAGAAGTTATTATTTTTAAAAATAGAATAGCGACCGAAGTGGTCGCTTTTGAGAAAGCTGGGTTAAATAGCGACCAAGGTTGGTCGCTACTTCCCATAATATTATTTTTTAAGAGAAAAGCGACCAAATAGCGATCAAAGTTGATCGCTTTTTTTTGCATATTTTTGGCAGAAACTGCTCGTTTTGGCAGCTACACCACCTTCCAGCTTACAAAAAATCCTAAACATACATTTTATGCCAACAACAATAATAACAATAAACAACAATACCAACAATAAACAAAAATAAAAAGCAAACAAGTATAAAGTTCAATAGAACTAACACATTAAGCTAACAAAGCTAAGTTAACGCATATTACAAGTCCATTCGAAAACTGGTTCTATGTCTAGTTCAAAGTATATAAAGTACTCAAGGAGTGCTCTTTCAGCATCCTCATCCAAAAGTTGGATAACCTCGCCCGACTCATTAGGTGACTGACTGCGTATTAATTCTCTCACATCAGCTGTGAAGCGAACCTATTAGAAAAATTATATTGAATTAGTATTTCAAAATTTATATAAAAGTAAATCAAAATACTTAATAAAAAGTAAAAAACTTACATGTATATTTGAGGCTCGACCCTCGACCCACCTTTCTGGATTAGTTTCTTTATTCTTATTTACAATACGAGTCTTATTGAATTGCTCATCTTGCTTCATTGGCATCATAAAGCTTTCTGGTAGTTTTGGTGATTATCCTCGTGGTACTATAACTCGGGATGAACTTGGATACAGAGAATAACTTGGATACAATACCTGACGGGGTGTGTCTTTGATCATTTATTGTTCTCATTAGCGATAATGATAATGAGAAGGCAATGGCATGTGTTTCAAATAGTGTTGGTGTTGGTAGGAATTTAACATTCCTTAAGCAAATACAAGAAGAGGTTATAGAGGAATTCTCTAGTTCATTTTTCATGAGGAAAAGAAAGTTTAATTGAGAGTGACAAAGTTAATGGTAATGAAAAGTTATCTGTTGCCCATGACAGTTCACATAAAATGGGGATCATAAGACTCTATGATGACAAGGACGAAAGGAAGTTTTATTCTCAACTTTCTTCCAAGTCTGATCCGCACAAGCTTAATGGGATTGGTGATATTTCTTCGAATTCAGACAATGATTTGAGTGACAAAAGTATGAAAATGCTAATAAAAAAGACTTAAAGGTAAAATATTTTTCTTGGAAGAGAAGGATGCAGATATATGCATGAAGTGCACATATCACATTCATATAGAGTTCAACATCTTTCTCTTCCAAGAAAAACGTTTTACCTTTAATTCTTTTTATTAACATTTCTACACTTTTGTCGCTCAAATTATTGTCTGAACCCGAAGAAATATCACCAATTTTATAAGCTTTTACGGATTTTTGTCTTTTTCATCACTGAGTCTTATGATCCCCGTTTATGTGAATTGCCATGGGAAACAGACAACTTTTTATTACCATCAACCGTGTAACTCTCAATAAAATTTTCTTTTCCTCTTGAAAAATAAAGTAGAGAATTCCTCTATAACCTCTTCTTTTATCTTCTTAAGAAAGATTAAATTCCTACCTACACCATCACTGTTTGAAACACATGCCATTTCCTTCTCATCATCATTGTCGGTAATGAGAACAAAAATTAAAGGCACACACTGCCAGGTATCCTGTCTAAGTTATTCTTGGTGGAAGTTCCATTGCATATCTAATAAAATCATCAACCCCTTCTACCAAATCCTCCCACAATCCTAACTTCAATTCATATCCACAAAAGTTTAATTCAGATCCTAAAATTTCAATTCATATGCAAAAGTTTCAGTTAATATCCTAAAATTTCAATTTGTAAACTAAAATCCGATACATACTCCAAAAATTTCAATTCATATCCTAAAAGTTCAACTCATATCCTAAAGGTTCAACTCATATCTACAAAATTCAACTCATATCTTAAAATTTTGATTTATAAACTAAAATTTCAATACATAAACTAAAAATCCAACTCATATCCTAAAGGTTCAATTCATATTCTAAAGGTTCAATTCATATCCTAAAGGTTCAACTCATATCCACAAAAGTTCAAGTCATATCCTAAAATTTCAATTCATATCCTAAAGTTTCAACTCATATCCACAAAAGTTCAAGTCATATCCTAAATTTTCAATTATAAACTAAAATTCCATCACATAGACTAAATATCCAATTTATATTCAAAAGGTTCAATTCATATTCTAAAGGTTCAACTCATATCTACAAAATTTTAAGTCATATCCTAAAATCTCAGTTCATATCCTAAAAGTTCAATTCATATCTACAAAAGCTCAAGTCATATCCTAAAATTTCAATTGATATCCTAAAGGTTCAATTGATATCTTAAAGGTTCAATTGATATCCTAAAGGTTCAACTCATATCCATAAAAGTTCAAGTCATATCCTAAAATTTCAATTTATAATCTAAAATTTCAATACATAAACTAAAAGTCAAACTCATATCATATAGATTCAATTCATATCCTAAAGGTTCAACTCATATCCACAAAAGTTCAAGTCATATCCTAAAATTTTAATTCATATCCTAAAGGTCCAATTCATATCCACAAAAGTTCAAGTCATATCCTAAAATTTCAATTTACAAACTAAAATTCCAATACATTAAGTAAAAGTCCAACTCATATCCTAAAGGTTCAATTCATATTCTAAAGGTTCAATTCATATCTTAAAGGTTCAACTCATATCCACGAAAGTTCAAGTCATATCTTAAAATTTCAATTTATAAACTAAAATTCCAATGCATAAACTAAAAGTCCAACTCATATCCTAAAATTTTAATTTACAATCTAAAATTCCAATACATAAGCTAAAAGTCCAACTCATATGCGAAAGGTTCAATTCATATCCTTAAGGTTCAACTCATATCCACAAAAGTTCAAGTCATATCCTAAAATTTCGATTCATATCCTAAAGGTTAAATTCATACCATTAAATTTTTATTCATATCTTAAAGGTACAATTCATATCTTAAAGGTTCAACTCATATCTTGAAGGTTCAACTTATATCCACAAAAGTTCAAGTCATATCCTAAAATTTCAATTTTAAACTAAAATTCCAATACATAAACTAAAAGTCCAACTTATATCCTAAAATTTGAATTTATAAACTAAAACTCCAATACATAAACTAAAAGTCCAACTCATATCCTAAAGGTCCAATTCATATCCTAAAGGTGCAACTCTTAGGGTTTTTTCTCTTCAAATAATTTCTTCCCCAAATTATATAACATTAAACCCTAAATATTTTGGACTAAATTTATTGATAAGAGCCCTAAAAATTGCAAATAATATATAACTTTTAACCCTAATTTGATTGAGCTAACTTTGAACCATAAAATGGAGAAATTAAAACCTAACATGGAGAAACTAACTTTGAACCTTAATATGGTTGAACAAATAATATATAACTTTGAACCCTAACATAGAATAATTAAACAAAATTTGTGTATTTTGAAAAAAATATAGAAAGGAGAGAGAAACCTACCTTGGGAATGGAGGTAGCCGGCGGTGGAGCTGTTGCCGTCGGTGGTCTTCAGTAGCGTGGGTGGCGCTGCTGCTGCTGGGAGTCAGGGGGATGGGGGTTGAGTGTGATAGAGAAAGAGAGATTTTGGAATTTTTTTTGAAAGAATGGGAGGGAAAAACCCGGTTTTGACATTGGAATTAAAAATAGCAACCAACTTTGGTCGCTATTTTGTAGCTAAATTAGTTTTGACTTTTTGACAAAAATAGCGATCAATTTGATCGCTATTTTTGACCGTTTGACCGAAATAGCGACCAAAGTTGGTTGCTATTTCTAAAAAAATTAAATTACTTCTAATTCAATTTAAAACTATGCACAGATGTAGTATAAATTTAGAATTTTAATTCAATTTAAGCTATATAGTCTATTCTATATACTGTGTATTATATATACTAATTAAGTGTATAGTATAGTGTATAGTATATATATGTAGATATAGTATAGTCTATTATATATACTAAGTGCTTAATATAGTGTGTGTGTGTATATATATATATATATATGTATATATGTATATATATATATGTATATATATATATATATATATATATATATATATATATATATATATATATATATATATATATATATGTATGTGTGTGTGTGTGTACACACACATACATTAATTGATATAGGCCGAAACAATTTAATTTATTGTTAATATATATACATGCATATGAGTAGCTTATAAGTCGATGAATCAATTTACAAGTGTATCAATACCTAAAAGAACCCTTCCCTGTGTTCAGAGCGCTTCATTTTTATATTAGTGCATTAGCTAATATTATATTAAATACAACTTATATATATATATATATATATATATATATATATATATATATATATATATATATATATATATATATATATAGAGAGAGAGAGAGAGAGAGAGAGAGTGAGAGACACGTGCGCGCCTTTATAGTACTACTTAACTGCATATAATGTTAGAGTATATTTTAATCTATTTATTCCCTGTGTTACAAAAGTATTAACGGCTTACGTTTATATTATTTAGATAGTAAATACAAAAATGATTTTTAATTTTGACCATTGCTGACTTGAAAAGAGACCAAATTTGGTTGCTAATTATACATAAATTTAAATTAGCGACCAAAGTTGGTCGCTAAATTTAAATCATATTTATTTATTTTTTATATAATATTTAAATAATAATATAATTGTTAAACGTTAGAACTGAGTCCCAGATTAGCGACCAAAGTTGGCCTCGATTTCAGTAAGCGACCAACTTTGGTCGCTAATTTTGAATTATATTTATTAATATTTATAAATATAACGACTCGGCCGGTCGTTTTGAGCTGTTGCACTTTGATCACCAGATCTCAGACATGACTTGTCCCGTGTAATGTACTATGACTGATGTAGATCATTGTTTTTGGTTTTCAGGAAATTTGGAATGAATTTGAAAGAAATAGTCTCAGTTGAAAACTTTGAATTTGAAAGGTTTGACCAAGAGTTGACTTATTTGTATATGAGCGCGGATCAGAATTTTCATGATTTGGTTAGCTTCGTTGGGTGATTTATGACTTAGGAGTGCGGCCGGAATTTTCATGATTTGGTTAGCTTTGTTGGCGAAGTTACTACCGTGGCGAATTCCGATTGATAGGTGAGATTTTTATATAGAGGTCGGAATGGAATTTTGAGAGTTTCAATAGCTTCTTTATATCATTTGTGGTGTGTGTGCAAAATTTCAGGTTATTCGGAGGTCGTTTGGTCGGACTTTTGATCGAAAGTGTATTTTAGAAGTTTTTGGAAACTTAGGCATGAATTCGATGAGTTTTGAGTAATTTGATGTTATTTTAGGTGTTTCGATGATTGGAACAAGTTTTATTGATGTCATGGATTATGTTGGTATGTTTGGTTGAGGTCCCAAGGGCCTCGGGTGAGTTCCGGATAGGTCTCGGGGTGTCTTTAGGCTAAAATATAGTTGGTGGAGGCCTGGAGGGTCGAATCCCTGAATCTATGAACGCGGTCCGCGGTCATATTTGCGCGGGCGGAGATGGGAGGCTTCGCGGCCGTGGTCGTGCTTTCACCGTCCACGGTGAAGGAGCTGGGCCACTAATCCGATTTTGGAAGCTCATATAGTTTGATACACAAGAAATTTTGAGATGATTCAAAAATGAAATTTATATCTCTTTGAATTTAGTTTTCAGAAACATATTATAATAGGCATTTGGAGATTTATTGCAAAAGATATAGCCAAAATACTAAAGCATGTTATTGCAAAGAACACCTGTGCGGCCGCGGTCGTTTTTACCTCCGCGAGCCGCTATTGATTTTGTGCGGCCAGCGTAGGTAGAAATCTGGGGGTTACTTTATAAATACGAGGTTTTGGATTTTATTTGATATCTTGACTTAGAGAGCTCGGATTTTGGCGATTCTTCGAAAATTTCTTAAGAAATTCATCGGGATAAGTGATTCTAACTCAAAATTAGCTAGAGTACATCAATATATTATTGAATTCAACATTTGTTTCATGATTTGGGGTGAAAAATTAGAGAACAATTATAGAAACTTCAAAAATGAATTTTTGAGTTCGAAGAACAATCCGATGTCGGAATTGGATAAAATTGGTATAGTTGAATTCGTATTGGAATGGGTTTTCGGATTTCATGAAAATTAAGTCGGTTCCGAGAGGCATGTCCCGAGTTGATTTTTGGTTGAATTTTTTGTGTGAATTTTGAAGTTAATAATTTATTATCCGAAATTGTTTCCGATGTATTTTAATGAAGTTATACAATTAATTTGGATAGATTTGAGTCTCTCGGAGGTCATTCCAAGCAAGAGGGCTATTTTGGAATATCGGCTTAACTTCAAAGAAAAAAGTGTTTGGTCTAACCTTAGCTTGAGGGATTAGGAGTTATGTCCTATTTGTTATGTGTTATTTGTCGAGTACGAAGTATAGGCATGGTGAAGAATATCTATACATTAGTCTCAAGCATGCCAGTGAATCTTATACTTTGATTAATGTGACTCTATTTCGTATTGTATATGCTCTATAAGATAATTTCTATTTAGACTATGACTTGTGAAAGTATTATTGTTAATTGAACATGGTAGAGCATTGGCTCAAGTTGAGAATTGAATTGTTGAATATTATAGAGCATTGGCTAAAGTTGAGAATTGAATTGTTGAACATTGTAGCGCATTGTCTCAAGTTGCGATTGAGTTACCTAAATGCATAATTTACCTCTATTTTCCCCACACAATATTGTTAGTCCTCTAATTCTTACCTCTTATTTGGCCTTATTTGCTTTAATTGAGGCGATTGTTCTTCTTATCGTTTGTTATCTCTAAATTGTGAATTCCTACATGAACCTGTGTATATATGCTAGGTGTTGAAATTGTTATGGTTGTCGGTGTAGTTATCACTTGCCTGCTATGTGCTGGTGTTTTGTTAAGGTTATTGCGCTTCTTGGTTTTCCTGTGATTCTCTTGTTGTTGTGCATTCATACTCTTGGTGGTAGAATTTCCTTGTGATTGGATTGTTGGATTGTTTTGAATATTCTTCATGTTGTTGTCGTTTGTTTATTTGGGACTACGGATTAGATTCCCGGGAGATCTCCCTGCACATTTACTTTGGGACTAGGGTTAGATTCTCGAGAGATCCCCCAGCACATTTACTTTGGGACTACGGGTTAGATTCCCGGGAGATCCCCCTGTACATTTACTTTGAGATTATGGATTACATTCCCGGGAAATTCCCCTGCACTCTTATATTGAAGATACCAAGAGATCCATGGGATACTAAGAGATCCTTAGCTCATATACGGAGGATACTGAGAGATCCCCGAGTATTTACATTTGGGATTATATGACGGTATCCTGGGAGATCTCCGGTTGTTATCTCTGCATTGAGTTGTACTCCTTTCGTGATTATTTTGTCTCTATTGTTATTGTTATTATCAATTCAAGTGTTTTAATGGTTTAGATTCCTTTACGACTGTGATCCTTTATGTGAGAATTTATAGTGGTGACAATACCTCGCTATATATATATATATATATATATATATATATGTATATATAATGTATATATTCAATACTTTAAATTTTAACAATTGTTACATTTTTAACTCAATTGATTTCTCAAATAAATTTTTCCTTAAATATTTTGAGGTTGTACTTTACTTAAAAAGGAAATTATTACTATGTTTTGATTTAATGATTTATCGTATTAAAGGTAATGATTTATTCGATATTGTACTTTAATTGAGAAGGGTATTTTCTTTATCAATGTTTCCTAAAAATAACTTCATCTTTTCTTGTTGACTTTCTAATTGGGCTGGAAGTTATACTCTACTTCATGTTAAGCGAATGAGGCTCCTTGAATATTCTTAATTGTATTGGGTATGGAACCTATGGACTAAGTAACATGAGAATATTGTTGTGCAATGCGACACAAAAATATGTGGGCACAAGGCACCGAGGAAAAATATTATAGTTTTATTTAATGGCACGTGAGTTATCCGTGCAGTTGTAATACAATTATGAGCACGAGATGCCGTAAAAATATAAAAGTGGGCTAAGACCTTAATATTATGATTATAAAATAAGGCATCACAAGGTGACCTTTACTCGAAAAAATTATATTCGAAAGATGCTTATTTGAAAGATATTTACTTGAAGGAAATATATTCGAAATATATTTATTGAAAAGTACATTATCTTAGAGAGTATTACTTAAAGAATTTATATGCGAAAGATTTATATTTGAAGGACTTCATTAACTTATTGCACTTGTAATTATTATTTTTTGAGAAATATTATGTTGTTCTTGTTGCCTGCTATTTATATCACTGGTCGATCATTGTTGCCATTATTGTTATCTGCTTCCTATTATTTTGTATGCTATTTTGCACAGATTTATTTGATAGTCTAGTCCTAGCCTCGTCACTACTTCGTCGAGGTTAGGCTAGGCACTTACCAACGCATGAGGTCGATTGCGTTGATACTACACTTCTATACATTTTGTGTACAAATCCAAGTATTTGACCGATAGTAGCTATTCGTCGCGGGTGAACCTGCTGTAGCATTCGCAGTCCTCAGAGTCACCTTCAATTGTACTTATTTCCATTTATTCCCTTTCTTTCGGAACAATGTTGCATTTATTTTGTATAACTACTCTAAGAAAGGCTCGTGACTTGTACTACCGGTTGTGGGAACTATAAATTGTTAGGAGTTATTAAATTTAAAGTTGGCAAATATCAATGCTATTTCCGTTAATGTTAGGCTTACCTATTCATAGGAACTAGGCGCCATCATGAAATGTTTACGGAGGGCAAACTTGGGGTCGTGACAATAAATTATTTTAAATAAAAATACAATTATTGAAATTTTATAACTGGGTACTATATTAGCAATCAAAGTTGGTTGCTATCTTTTTTCCTTTATTTAGCGGCCAACGTTGGTCGCTAGTGTTAAATTATATATATATATTTAAATTTTATAATTTTTTTTAAAATAATAATATAATTATTAAAATTTTATAGGTGGATCCCACTTTAACAACCAATGTTAGTCGCTAATCTCAGTATACCATTGAACAAGCAAGTCTGATCAGTGTGGTCAATATTTTGATGAAATTAGCAACCAAGTGTGACTAACCGTGGTCGCTAATGTATATCAAATATTTATTTTGTTATTTTTGCTAATGTAGCGACCAACTTTGTTCGCTTTCTTTGGTAGACCAACTTTGGTCGCTTTCTTTGGTAGACCAACTTTGGTCGCTAATTTTTTGGTCGTTTTTTTCCGAAATTCTAGTAGTGTCTCACAGTTTTGTGGACCCAGATTTTGTGAACCCAGAAGTGTAAGATTGGGGTCCACAAATTTGTGAGACATAAATGAGCCTCATAAAACTAGTGTAATTTGTATTAGACATAAAATAAAACTTCTCGTATTCTAGTATAATTCTGTTACACCCTATCCTTGGATGTGACCGGTACATGAAACCCTAAGGCCTGCGCAAACCGACATTTACACTTAGAGCTTATATCTTAGAATCTTAGCGAATGAGGCCTCCAAGTAAACATTTAGCCAATGGTTCCACTCGAAAACTACTTCCCAATCTCTAACCTTACTTCTTTTAGCGACTAAGTTCCTTAGGAGGTACAGGTTCAATCAATATTAAATTAAAAACAAATTAGGGGTATGACTTGTAATGTGGGTGCCAAAGAAAGGTCTATAGGCTCAAAAGGGCTAGCAACAGAAAATTTTATTTTTATGTGACAAACACATCCATGATTAAGCAAGAAAATGCATACGTCATGTCTTAGATTAGCACAACTTACAATTTCGTTTCAATTATCACACGAGAAAAGTTCTAAACTACAAAGGATAGCATAGAAAATCACAAATACTCACACACACGTTGCACGTGACTCAATAAAGATTGTTTTATTCAACTCTCAAGTCACGCAAACACAATTATATGAGAAAATTAAGAAATGTTATACTATGTAGCCTACAAGTCAAACAACTAAGAAAAGACGTCACAAAATAGGCTATTTACTTTATTTAGGCTTCACAATTTAACCCAAATATACGGGAAACATAATGATGTCCTAGCCTAATGTGTCACCATCAACCATGTCAATGAGTATCTTGGTGACTCAGTTTCTTCCTAAACTACTCCTAAAAAAATAAAGTACTCGGTTCGAGCTACACTCTTGGAAAAGAACTGATGCCCAAAGAAAAACCAAGGGATACTACCTAACTATCCTAAAAAACAAAAAAATATTTTTTGGTATTTTAAAATCAGACTTTATGCCTCAAGAAAATTGTCCAAAAGATCCATCATCGGGAAAAATCCAAACTTTTCCTAAAATTTGTTTTCAATTGTCGTTTTATACTATTTCTACTACGATTTATAAAAGAAAGAAAAAACTAACTTAAAAAATAATTTTATACAATTACACTTCAAAAAGTAGTTTCCCCACCCCACACTTATATTATACATAGTCCTCGATGCATGTTCGTAGAGAAAAACAATAAAACAAAGGTGAGAAATACTCCCTGAGACCCTCTCAGCACTAGCTCGGACATGATCCTCAATATTAAGATGGGGACGACCCCACACTTAAGCTCAAACATACTCATCAGCTTCAACTTTGGATACTCAGACTTCATTTACTCTACAATGATAAAAAACAACACAATACAGTAAAAACAATAATCAATAAATAAAAGATATACTGGTTGGGTTGCCTCCCAACAAGCGCCTTGTTTATAGTCGTGGCATGACTCTGCTACTTTACTTAGGTTGGGGCTTTCTCTTCTTCATTCTCCCATGAATTCTAACCTTTTTGCACGCTCTCGGAAAGTCTCCTTTTTCATCCCTGACTCTTTTCTCAATCATCTTAACGCGCTCAGCTAGAAACACTACCTTCTCTAATTCAGTTGTCCCACATGGATCACTATAATTTACATAAGGACCCTACTTTATCCCCTTCGATTCCACCACAGTAATCACGCACAAGTTCTTATAATGTTTAGGAAGCTTAAGATCCTTGTACACATTAAAAGTGACCTCCTCATCGTCAACTCTCATTTTTAACTTCCCTTCCCTCACATCAATAATTGCTCCACTAGTAGCCAATAATTGTCTCCCCAAAATAATGGGCACTTCCTTATCTGCCTCGTAATCAAGAACAATAAAATTAGCAGGAAGAATAAACTTTCCCACTTGAACTAACACATCCTCAATAATTCCTTCTAGCATGACTAGTGACCTATCGGCTATATGTAAAGTGATTGCAGTAGGTCTGAGCACCCCCAATCCAAGTTGCTTTAACAAAGAGTATGTCATCAAATTTATACTAGCCCCTAAATCACACAGGGCTCTACCAACTTCTTGTTTTCTAAGAGACAAAGGAACTGTGAAACTCCCAGGATCTTTCAACTTAAGAGGAAGTTTACTCTGAACTATGGCACTGCACTCTTCAGTAAGTGCAACCATTTGGAACTCTGCATGTCTTCGTTTGTTTGCCATAATATCTCTGAGATACTTTGCATACTTAGGCACTTCCTGCAAAATTTCCACCAAAGGCAAATTCACACTCACTTGGCTCAAAATATCTAGGAATTTCTTGTACTAAGCATCATCTTTTTGCTTCTGTAGTCTTTGTGGAAATGGAGGTGGTGGTCTAGTCTTAATTATTGGCTCGGGTTCGTTATCATCTTTCTCATTCCCCTCAACTGGCGTGGGAACTAATTCTCCTTCAGGATGTGTTGTATTCTTCTTTTTGTTTGGAACTTCTTCTAATGTTCTTCCATTTATCAAGGTAACATCATTAACTTGGGCTTAGTATTACAAGGAAGATCCCCCACTGGTATGGTATTTTGGGCTCTGGCATGTTGGCCCACGTGGTGCTCTAAATTTCTCAGTGCTATAGCTTGAACCTGCTGATCATCCATTATTTTCTAATTGAAAGTTTGTTGATCTGCTATTAGTTTCTGATTGAAGGCTTGCTGATATGATATTAATTTCTAAGTGAGGGCTTGCTGGTCGACCATCAATTTCTTGTTCATCTCCTCAAGGCTAGCTTGTTGTTCATCCTGAGATGGCCTGGATTGTTGTTTAGGTACTTGAGTCCGGCATTGATTCTGATTGCCTTGATTTACACCCTAAGAGAAGTTTAGGAGATTCCTCCAGTTGGGGTTGTAAGTGTCCCCATACTGATTTGTCTGGCCTCGATTTGCATTACCCACAAAATATATAGACTCTAGATTAGCTGGGCATAAATTGCTCATGTGACACTCTCCACATACGTCACAAAATATTTGAACTTGTTGCACTGGCTGGGCTTGTTGCTTGTTAATGATCATGGTTATCTGATTGACTTGGTTGGTTAGTTTAGAGACTTATGCTGAGACAACATCTAATTCGAGAATCCCTGATGATTTTTGTACCATATTCCTACCCATCTCTCCTATCAAATCTGGATTGCTTTTGGATAATTTGTTCAATAATGCATAAATTCATCAAATCTTTTCTCCAATACTTGACCTTCGACTGCAGCATCTACTATAATTTTTGTTTGGAGATGGAGCCCTTCTATAATAGTGTGAAATAACTCTTCATTCGTCTGATTGTGATGAGTACAGTCTCTGAGTAGCCCCTTTAACCTTTCCCAAGCTGAGTATAAAGATTCTCCTGCTCTGTGTTTGAAGGCAACTATCTCACTTCTGATCTTTGCAGTTTTGCCTGAAGGGAAGAACCTTGCTAGAATTTTCTTGCCAAATCATTCCATGATGTAATGGAATTAGCTGGTTCTGCCTTTAGCCATCCTTAGCTTCGCCCAACAGAGAGAATGGAAAAAGTGTGAGCCTTACATAATCTGTAGTGACCCCGTTAGTGATATAAGTATCACTAATCTCCAAGAAGTTCAGAATATGCTGCTGTGGATCCTCGTACGGAAGATCCCTAAATTTCCTGTTTGTATGAAGTAACTGGATCATGCTCTGTTTCAGCTCAAAGTGAGTAGTGATTATGTGTTTCACTATGCCGGAGGCAACATTAGCAATAATGGGCATTGCTACCTCTTGGACAACCATATGTTGCTCCTTTACCATGTTCACAGGAAATTGAATGAGTGCTTGAATATTGTTTGTATCCCTTGCTCCCCTTAACCTCCTATGAAATATTTTCTCAGGTTCGGGGTCAAAGCCTTTAAGTCGGTCCTGGCTTCTGACCCTATACATTCAATCAAAGTTCCTGAGATGTGAGCAACAATCAAGTAGTGTTAGACTAGACAAAATAAACAATTAAAACAAAAATTAGCAAGTAGTTGATATTCAAGTAACCGGCAACGACGCCAAAAACTTGTTGCTCCCAAACGCACACGCAAGTATACGTGGTGGACAAGTAATATAATGATACGTTGAGTGTCGAACCCATAGAGACTTGTGTAAACTACTCACTAATTCGCTAAAATTGTTATTCAATCCAGCTAAAATCAAAGTCCAATAATATGATTATATTATACTACAATTCTAAACAATAACTAAGTTATCAAATAACGAGTTAATTGTTGTGTATTCAGTAGAGACAAGTATTCCAGGGTTGTGATTGATTCACCAATTGTATTATGTTCTAATTAACTCTCCCTTTCATATAATTCACTTATGGTTGCTAATTAATCGATAAATACTCTCATAGCCTTCTCCCGAAGTACTACTCACCTATCCTCATTAGATTAACAACTATATTCGTAAGAAATCAATATATTAAGAATGCATTAAGATTACGATATTTAATTAAGCATGGTGATTAGGTATATTCCTATCCTAACCACAAATCCGCCCCCCCTGAGGGTTAAGATCATGCTTTCTTCTATTCTTCTCTAATCTAAACACGACATTCCACTTAGATAGTAAATAGAACCTAACTGTTGGCCAGACAACTAAGCAATTAAACACAGAATTGAAGAAACAACCATATATTGGTGAATCATAATCAAGTTCAAGCTAGTATCAAATAACAATATTCATGGCTAAATTACAACCCCAGAATAATTGTTGTTTAGCCACTCATGATGTAATCAAACAATTGCATAATTGTTGAATCAATTGAAAATACTAGAAAAAGATGAAGAAAACTAAGAATTCTCCGCTTCCTCACGAATCCATGTGTGTTTTTAATCCAAAGTGGCATCTCCCTCCTTCAAAATAGGTTTTAGGATGGCTTTTATACGTATTAGGTAGGTCTAGGGCAGAAATAAACTTGTTCCCGGCGAAATAGGACACATTTCACGACACCAGCGCCTAGCCCGGCTCCAGACGTCATCCCTAGCGCCCAAAATTTTTAACACACTGTTTTTGGCACCAGAGGTGGCACCAGCCATTGCCTGTGGCGCCCCAACTGGCCTCATTTTTTATTTTGTCTGTTTTAGCTTCAAATTTTGCACGTTTTGCTCCCACTTGTTCCCGAATCATTCCTACAAGTAAAAACACTTCAAATTAACATAATTCATATCATTTAACATCCCAAATTCACGAAACAAAAATAAAATATGAGGCAATATACAATAATGTATATATACTTTAAGCCAAACATCTGACACTCATACCAAATCATACCAAGAAAGAAAGGTGTCTCGCATACCTTGTTGATGAACTAGCTACACTCCTATGGTGGTTAATTCTGCCTCCAACGAGTCTTCAGAATCAATACAATGAGATGATAGACGTTACAACAACAACAACAACAACAACAACCTAGTATAATCTCACTTAGTAGGGTCTGGGGAGAGTAGTGTGTACGCAGACCTTACCCCTACTCTTGGGTAGAGAGGTTGTTTCCAAATAGACCCCCGGCATCCTTCCCTTCAAGAACTTCCCACCTTGCTCTTGGGGAGATTCGAACTCACAACCTCTTGGTTGGAAATAGGGGTTGCTTACCATCAAAGCAACCCCTCTTGCAAGATGACAGACGTTACAATGATGATTAAATCTCCCTCACGCTAATCTTGCTAGATTCGCCTTTGATTTAGCCGTAGATCGTTTGAGGAATTCTAAAGGGGATTTGAGAATATTGGGGATAAACTAAAATGGGTGATATCTTCTAGAATGAGTAAAGAACTATGCTGCCTTTTATACTATACTAAGTTCTAAGAAATTTTACTGCTCCACATGCAAAATGGGTTGTCCTGTATCGACTGTTGCGTCCGGTAGGACAATTCGCTAACTCCGATCGCATGCAGTTACCTCGTCTATTGGATAACGTACCGCTGTTTGGTTGGTTGTACCTAAACCTCATAAATATTTTCAATCTTCACACGTGGGTTGTAAGAAATCCGTCTGGTATAACGGTGATTTATTCATCTAATAGCTTACAATATAGGATCCTACTGTTGTTATTGTTATTGATTCTACCCTTGCTTGTGTACGTAATAAAAAGAATAAGTTTTCCAATCCTCATCCTAGCTTGGACCTCATTGCGTGCAATTTTTTTGCTTGTTGGTGAGTATCAGATTCAGACGTATTACGATAATTTTCACAAATAATATTTAGAATCGATCAGCTCATTATTAAAAATAACAAAATATATATCAATTATTATAGTGATTTCTTGTAAACTGTCAGAATTCAGAGTTGTATACAAAATAATCTACATAACGTTAAATTGTTAAAACCTTCAGCAGGCTGAGTTCCCGAAAGGAACTTATTGAATTTGAATATTTGATCAACAGAATGGTTAGTTGTCATGGATAAGATAATAACCAGTCTAGAATGCAGTAAGTATTAATTATAGGCATCATTACAAAATTGCAATATTTCTTCATGCCCTGTATTATAAAACTCTCAATCTCCTAATATAGAAATCCAACACCGCCATGTCTGGTGCTTTCCAACGTCATCATTTTGGACTGCCAATCCTCAGATCGAGCCCAAGGTCCATTCCATTGTACGCAATGGGAGCATACATCCATTGGTCATCAGAGCTCAAAAGCTGTACATCCCAAACAAAAAGCATGACATTAAGATCCATCTCTTGATCTCGATGTGAGAAGCAATTAATCTTGGTAACATTAGCGGAATAGCCAATTATGCCATTACTTAACAGCGAGTTTAACTTTGCGTGATGTCTATAATAAGTCTGAATTGGTAAATTGAACAATAAAGTAAATAACATCATATAACTAATTGCTCAATCGCGTTGGCCCAAGGGTGACCAATTGAACCCCGTTAAGTTTTTCAAATATATATGTGTGCATGTCTTGATTGTTGGAACTTCATTTACTATGAAAAGCTTCTAGCATCGTGTAAAGGGTGTTCTAAATTGTTTTAGGTTTATTGTTTGACTCGTAACGGTGACATTTTAGCATTATTATTTGAATCCTCTTATGCGTGTGTATACATATAAGCTAAATAATCAACTACTCTATACATTGGTTTCTTCCCACCACATTAAGTTAATTATTCTATACTCGCTTCTCTCTCTTTCTTTGGCTATCTCTGCACGAATAGGCTAGTGTATGTTCATGCTAGACCAGGTATCTTCATCTTGCTAAATTCCTAATGCATTATAATGATTTGTTAAGTGAAAATAAATCTTACCTTGATTTGGAGCTGCGAAAATTTGACATACTGGACAGCCTCTTCAAGCATGGTACTAATGTCAACCTGTCATCAAAGTTTTTGTTTTTTTAGGTGCCATTCTTGATATCGATCACAAATACAGTTTCACTGACATTCACTTACCTTAGTTCCGTTAGGGATGAGATTCTGCAAGGTCTTCAATTTCTCATTAATTCTCTCTCTTCTTTTCTGTAAGAAAGGAAGAAAAGATTCTTAGACATATAGAAATGACACAACTGACTACACACCTATCTAATACAAAATACACCCTCCAATTTATAACTCTGGAACGGAGTCGGAAAAAAGAAAGACTTTATAACTTACACCCTTAGAATTTGTGGTCTTACTTATGTCATAACATTAATTCTTATGTATATAATAGCATGTCATTCAAGGTAAAATAAAAAGTTTAATTAAAGTCAAAAAATATAAAGTTATCCTTTTATAAACAGACCAAAAAGGAACTGGAATATCGGAAGTAATAGCTAGGCAGTTACGTACATACCCTGGCATACAAGCTCTGAGGGTCAGTTGCTGAACCCCTGCTGGCTCTGGTTTTTCTGGTTAACTCGTGAGAAACATTAACAGAATCCTCTTCTGAGCAGCAACTGATCATAGAGTTCTGCCTTTGAAGCACTGCCTTCTCAAGCTTTGCGCTTCTCTTGTTGTTGGGGACCTACAACAGAAAAGTGTGATCATCAGCGAACCACAAAAACTTTTAATTAACATAGAAAGGTCTCAACGTTCAACGACACTTACAGGCGCAGGCCCATGCAACCGGGATCTTTTCTTGGAGTTCTCTGATGAACTATTCATTTTATCTTCGGGAAATTGCTCATAATAATCTCTTCTTCCAAGCTGCAAACCATTTCCATCAAGAACAGCATCAGGCATGCTTTCATTGTACTCCATGTTGTCATTGCTCACATGATCTCGGTTAAGGAAATCATCCGCTTCAATTGGATTGATTTGACCTTCCACAGGACCATATTCCATTGTTATTGAACTATCATTTCTCATCAAGATAGGCCGAGAATGACTTGAGTAGTAACTTTCATGACTCCGAGGGGGGAAACAAGAACCACTACCACCACTATACATACTAATGTTAGTGTCGTTTGAAGAATAAAATGGAACTTCTCTTACTCCTCCCATGTTCATGGTTGATTCATGATCAGTCCAATAAGTGGATGGTAGTTCATTTGGAAGTGAACAGTTACCAAGTAGATGTGCCATAAAATCAGCCTCCTCAGTTAAATACATTCCGCTGAAGGAGCTCCATTCCCCTGAAATTGACGCGACAGTCTCCATACTATTATTACAACTAGAGCCTGAAGGAAATGGAGGAGTTCTGCTATATGAAGGAGTTGTGCTTTTTAACTGCTTTATAATAGAGAAGCTCAATATTGTGGATGCTTGGAAAAAGTGGGAGATAGAGGCACATATATTTATACCAACAGAAATACAAGGGAATGATAGGATGGATTGACTTTGGTTGGTATATCAATATAAAATATTCAAGGACTCAGCAACCAAGAATATTAAATAAGCAGAATATGCCCCAACCTCTTTTTAAATAGTAGTACTAATTAATATTTTTTGTCCAAAATGGGCCAAGTACAACTAAGACAGACTTTGTTCAACCAGTTATGACCTAACCGATGCAACCCGTCATGAGGTATATAAAAATACGACATCTGATTAGGAACCCTGAGAATGACTAGAGTATATCTACCAATCATTGGGAAAATGATTTAACTATTACTCAGTTACTATCAATTGTCGAAACTTATCATTAGGAAAAGGTGGAAGTGAAATCGACGGAGATTGAGAATCATACCTTGGAGAACGTGGGGGTCTTTTTCACTACGTTCAAGACCAATATAAAATAAAACCAACGAAATATTATACACCTGGGAAATATAGACATCATGGTGGTCTGTTGACATTTACTCTTCAAGTATTAAATCATGCTTAACTATATCCTATGTTAAAGTTGTAACAAATATTGCACTTGTCGTTTGTTACTCAGAGGGTGGCATCTTTTAATCTGCTGAAAGTGTACAAAAGGGACTGGGCATAGAACTAGATCCCTGATAGCTGAACTTTAAACAAAAGATTGAATTTGATAGAGGGACTCCCTCTATTTACAATTAAAAGCTCTCAAAAACCACACAAGAAACCAGTTGAGAATCCCTCTACTTAGGCACTATAGTTAGTTCACATGGCAGCGGTGACAATGACAGACACAATTCTCAATACCGTCGCATTTCTATGATGAGAGAACGAAATGTGGAAAGCCACTGCAGTGCTTTAGGAGTAGTACCAGCTGCTCGCGGAGGAATGCTTGACCGTTATAGTTAGTTGGAGTCTAATTAAATAGGGAGTTTCAATTGTTACACTTTAGTCCTCTTAAGTTTACAGTTTATGTTTTATAATATTCGCATTGAGTCTATAATTTCTCTACAATGGGCACTTTTGGTCCTCGGTATATAGTACTATAGGGTACTACCTTATCTCTTAGTAGTGGTCCTAATGAAATATTCCTCTATATATATTTGTAATTCCCTTGTATTTTGACCGTTCATCTATATCTTAGTCTAAACCATAAAATAGCTCTAGCACATTGTTTTTATCTTTGTTTCCTCGGCCTCTTATTACTGTTCTGTTGCCTTTGGAATCATTTTGTATCATAGCACTTTGTTGAGCTCTGCGGGTAATAATAATGGAAAATATGTACGCGATCAAATCTATATTTGAGAGGATGACAACTGAGATAGCAAACTTCTCAGTTAGACAAACACAGCTTGAGAATCAACATCAAAGAGCTTTTGCTGAGCTGAAAGAGTCCTTTGATGCGGTGAAGAGGTACAATCGAGGAAAAGGCACAGATGACATGGATGGAGGGGGTGAGATCTACACCCCTACACGTAACCCTGCTGCTTGGTACATGGTGATCATAGTGGTCTTGCCACATCTCAGTTATCTCCCATTGTTTACCATTAAAGGTTGGGAACTATGCCTCATTTTCAAGACCCAATGGGAGCTGATTCACCTCATAGACCAACTTTTACAGCTTCTACTCAAAGACATTCTAGGCTGGGAATAATGAGGGTGGCTTTGCTCAAGGAAACCCAACAATTGGACAAAATATGGGTGGTGAATTTGTACCAACAACCCAAAACACTACACCTACATCCCAAGAGCAACAAATCTTACATCCCAAGAGCAACAAATCTGATATGGATGACCAAGCTGGAATTCCCTCGTTTCAATAGCACAAATCTTAGAGCGTGGCTCTGTAAGGTAGAATAATTTTTCTCCACAGATGAAGTTGATTATAATAGAGGGTAAAAATGACTTCAGTATATTTTGATGACTGATAGGTGGGTATTTTGATGGCTTATTAGCACTTTTTTACTCTTGTCTTAATCCAGAAGTATCGAACTGTGTTCCCAAAACTAATAAAATCGTGAAAATTTCAGGAATGCTGGAAGTTTGGCTCCCGTAGTGAATTCCGACTCAAGAAAGAGATTTCTGAAGCACAAGGCAATAAAAGACGCAGAAGCATAGATGTGCAGTCCGTAAAAGGAATTCTACGGTCATAGAGAAACTATGGACCACAGAATTCCATCTGCGGTTGCAACTCAAGCTAAAGAGTCCAACAAGAGTTTCAGCAATATACAGACCACCCATGAATTATGTGGCTGCAAAAATAGGCTTTCACTAACATATTCAAAGTTCAAAGAATATGCAAAAAGACCAAGTCCTGAAGCCCTTATCAAGTGCATACTGCACAAAAATTATGCGGTCGCAGTCTAGAAATATGTGGCTGTAGAACTTACCTTCTTGCTAGCTGAAGAAATATGTGGACAGCACATGTAATTGTGCGGCCGTAGAACCTCCCAAGGGGTATTTTTGTCCATGATTTTTGGCTACGTATAAATAGACGAATTTCATAAAACTAGGTCAATGTCGAATATCCAAACCTGTTGTAGCCATTTCTTTTTACTATTTTTGGAAGGTTTAGCTTATTTGAGTATTTTAAGATTAGAATTCATCATTGTAATCTTCCGTTATCAGTTTAGTTAGCTTTTCTTCCTTATTTTCTGTAATTTTCATTATGAGTAGCTAGATTTTTAATAGGGTTGTAACCTAACCCTAGTATGTAAACATTATGGGTATTTAATTTAGTGTTTGTTTATGATTGGATGTTGATTATTTAGCTTAGTTCATGCTTCATATTTAAAATTAATGATTACAAATATTGATTCATGCCTATTTGACTCAGTCTCTACTTAAGAAAAATGGACCTAGTCTAGGATAACGTAGCTAAAAAAAATTAGATTAATTGAGAGATTGATTAACCTAATTAAAGGGTTCAAACTAGAGATAATAAGAACCCGACTTAAGCTCTTATTAATAGTTTTGGATAATACTCATTTGGACTTGAGAAAACTAAATTGAGCAAAATCACTCTCTGACTGAGAGGTATTGAGTGAGAATGTACAGTTAGAGCTATAACACACCCCAATCAATAAAATAAGCATTAAACGTCTTTATCCTGTTAAGCAAACACCTAGGTTATGGTCACATTATTAGACATTCTACCCATTTAGAAAAATCTCAAAAATATTCATTTCTAGTCTCTTCTATTTAGCCTGCATTCATTAGAGTAACAGTAGAAGTAGAAAAAAAAAAAACGCTGTTATGGAAGTACAATCTTAGATAAGCCATTTGCTTGCTTCAAATATATACTCCTAGTACCCCTTTTAATTCTATCTAGATTCAACCCCGACTCTTAGTTGGATAATTCTTACCGTAGACGACCGTATCATATCTCTATTGAGGTGTATTTTGGACGTCATCAATCAACATAACTATTGGGTGGCATCTTGCCTATGAAAAGAGGCAAAAAGGATTGTGCTTCTTCTGTGAGAGAAGTTATTTCCTTGTCACAAGTGTAATGGATCCAAACAACTATTGGAGGTGGAGGAAGAAGGACACGGGGAACAAGAAATAGGAGATTTAATGGTAGTAGAAGAACCTTCAGATATAGCAGAGGAAATAAGAGAAGAGGTGAAAGGAGAGGTGTGTGAAATATCAGTCAATGCTCTACATGGAGTGCCACCATTCCATAATTTAAGAGTGCCTAGTTATTCCCCAAAACGGCCACTGAGTATATTGATCGACCCTAGCAGTACACACAACTTAATTGATGATGAAGTAGTAAGAAGCGTGGGAATCATTGCTTTGAGGATTAATCCTCAAACCATCAATGTGGCAGATGGCAACAATAGGTAGACATGAGATCTGTAAAGACTTGACTTGGCTACTGCAAGGGGTCACTTATACATCAGATTTCTTATTGTTACATCTAGGTTCTTATGACATGTATTGGGAGTGTCGTGGTTGTTCTTGGGTCATGTTTACAAGTTGCATCGTATGCCAGAAACATAATTAGTGATAAGGATCCAATATTTGTCAACAAGTTATGACAAGATCTTTTTTCCATGCAAGGTATCAACATTAGTACTTCTACAACCTATCATCCCCAAGCAGATGATCGAACTGAGGTGCTCAATAAGATTATGGAGACCTATTTAAGGTATTTTTGTGCTGATAGCCAACAAGATTGGGCCTCATATTTGTCGCTAGCAGAATGGTGGTATAATACCACCTTCCACTCAGCCGTTCAAACTATCCCCTATGAAGCTCTTTATGGACAACTATCTCATATTCGTCTACCCTATCTACCAGGTGATGCTACTGATGAGGAAGTGGATCGAAGCCTCACCACTAGGGAACTTAAGATACACTTATTGAAATCCACATTCACAGGACACATCGAAGGATTTTATCTTTGACCAATAAGCATAAAGTTGATAGGAAATTCAATGAGGGAGATTGAGTTTATCTGAGGTTTCAACTTATCGGCAGATTACACTTTCTAACCACTCATTCTCTAAGCTCTCAGCCAAGTATAAGGGTCCATACCTGATCCTATAGAAAATTGGTCATGTTGCTTACAAGCTCTCACTTCCATCTCATGTTACCATCCATCATACTTTTCATGTCTCTTAGCTTAAGCCATGTTATGCCATCTCTGATAGGATTACTTACCCGCCACCAATTGATGTTACCAATCCTTTCTGTGTGGAACCTCAAGAGATTTTGGACAAAAACATATCAAACGATGAAACAAAGCATTTCCTCAAATTTGGTCCTGTGGTCACAAATGTCAAAGGAGCAAGCTACTTGGGAAGACTATGCAGTGATGAAGTTGAAGTTTCCTTCTCTCCTTCCTTAAGGACAAAGAAGGTTTTTATGGGAAGGGCAATAATGCGAGAATGAAATGTGGAAAGCCACTATTGTTCTTCAGGAGTAGTACCAGCCGCATGCACAGGAATACCTCGCCATTATAGTTAGTTGGAGCCTAATTAAATGGGGAGTTTCAATTGTTACACTTTAGTCCTCTTAAACTTATAGTTTATGTTTTATAATATTCACATTAGGTATGTAATTTCCATATGATGGGTACTTTTTGAAACAATTTAGCTTAAACTTTCAATTCTATTCTTAATGAGAAGTTTTTATAACCACATAAATACTTTGGGATCCTTTTTGACTTGTTTAGGACCATAAATTATAAAAAATTTTATTTTTTATTATACTCCGTGCCCAGTCAAACAGGTCCACACAAATAAGAACGGAAGAATATACAAGTAATTATTTAAAAATATCACAGTTTAAAAAATATTCGAATTTTAGTAACTTTTTATATAAAGATAAATCTGAATGAAAACACTGTTCAAAATTCAAAATATATTCCAGTATAATATATTGGAGTTCTAGTATACTTATACTGGAACTCCAGTATAATATACCGGTCCAGCATAATATACTGGAATTGGAGCACCGGTGATTCAATCTCCTGTATTATACTGGAACTTTCTGCGTGAGTTCCAGCATATGTTCGAAGTTCATGCATAGATGCACCAATTTCCAGTATATTATGCTAGAACTTCCCGTGTTGCAGCAAAATAGTAACTATTTTCAATGACTTTACAAACACCGACTATTTTTGAATGACTAATATGAAAACTGACTAGTCCATATTATTTTTACGTCCGAGTATCTTAAGGGAGTCTCAGATAATTCTATCCGTGTCAACTCATTCATAATTCACAATAAAAGGAAAAGCACTAAAGGGGAGGGGATTAAATTGATAGGGATAAATCCCCTCTTAATCCTATTTGGGCAGAAACTTTTGTATAAGAGAATGATTGGACAGTCCATGCCCGCGTTTTTGTTGTATAATTTTTATTTCTCCAATTTGAGTATAGGTTATCACTATCGTAGCTGAATTTACTACCACTTCTTTTGCATACATAAAGAGGAGTGGGAATGAACTTGCCGTCACCAGCGGGGCATTTGTATTTATATTCATTTTTTATGTTATATTTTAATTTGTGTCTGTATTACAAAAAAAAATTTGCAAGTATACCCGCTTTTTTATATAATTTCAGCACACGGAACTGAAATAGCAAAGGCAATCACACAAAACTTCAGCATTTTAGTGGTCGGGTCTGAGGTTCAGCTCTAGAGCTGAAGTTTTTGTTTTGTAACTCACGAACTTCAGCTTTAGAACTGAAGTTTGCTAGTTATAAAATAAAAACTTCAGCTCTAGAGCTGAAGTTTTTGTTTAGTAACCGAAAAACTCTAGAACTGAAGTTTGCCAGTTATAAAATAAAAACTTCAACTCTAAAGCTGGAGTTTTATTTTATAAGTTTTTGTTTAGTAACCGGGAAACTTCAGCTCTAGAGCTGAAGTTTGTCAGTTAGTTGAAGTTTTTTGCACATAGGGATTTGGCTTCCTTTTTTTGGTTTTTCTTTTTCCCCCTACCCTGCAATATCTAGTCTAGTACGCAAACACTGTAAAGTTTCTCCCCAGTTCATATTTTGAAAAAATAAGCTACGTACTCTTTATATTAATGTATGAAAATGTATTATATTTTTGTGCTTAAGTTAATTCATTGATAATTTAAATAGTTGTGCAGTTGAAACAACACGTAAATTCAAGTTGTCATAAAATAACAAATGAGTTTAAGAAGTAAAAACTGTTACAGGTATAGATTCGATGGAATCAGATTGTAGAAGAAGAAAAAAGAAAATGAAGGAGGAGAAGGGGAGGAGAAAGGGAGTTGAAATTTTTTAACAAGTGAGTACAAGTTAAAAGTTTTTAAAAAATGGGTATAGGTTAAATGAGGGCGACCAAATAAGGCGCCCCGTACAATTTTTACGTCAACGGAAGGGAAAACTTTAATATACTCATTGCAATTTGTGAATCCATTAGAAAAAAATTGAGAGTTATTAGCCTCCGAACAAAGATAGAAATTAAATGATAGACGAGTGTATCTAGGGGTTCCATCGGGCACGTGAACCCATGCTTCCCTCTCTAAATTATAAATCATATATAGTAATGTTAGTTTTTTTAAAAAATATTCTTAAATATATGTGTATGCACCCATGCTCAAAGTATCATATGATGTGATTGTTATCGGGTGCACCTCTCTAGGTGAGGTTGTGAGTTCAAATCTTATGTTAATCTTAATGTTTTTACCCCTTTTTTTCCCTAGAACTAGGCATCCATGGGAGATGTGCGTGTGTGGTATTATTTTTTGCGTATTTATTAAGTACTTTTTTTCATTTAGTTTATTCTATAAAATTTTGACACATTAAACAAAATATGTATATTAAAATCAGTAGTAGTGTAGATATAACATGTAATCAATAGGTTCAACCGATTTCAATATTTACAATATGGAAAATAGATATAAATATAAGAAAATTACTATTTAGAAAAATTTGAACTTATATCCAAAAATGTAATGGGTGCGCACTCGTAAGATTTAAAGGTTGAACTCGTAAAATTTATATTCTGGATCCACCTCTTCTTAATAGTGCTTCCATCCTATCAAAATCCTGCATACGCCTATGAGTCAGAGACTAGGTGTTAAAAAATATATGAAGTTCTACAAGACTACATTCCGGAGCAATTCATATGGTTAAATGTAGGTGTAAACTCTTATGAAACATATTACACTAAGTCGTTAAAAACAACAACAACATAATATAATCCTACTAGTAGGTTTTTGAGAGGGTGGTGTGTACGTAGACCTTACTCCTACCCTACAATCTCCGATAGACTCTTGGTATTTTTCCCTCTACAAATTTCTCATTTTGCTCTTGGGATTACTCGAACTTACCACCTATTGGTCGGAAGAGGAAAGCTTCACTAAATGATCAAATTTTATGAAAATAGATTGTCCATCTTATTGAAATCCCTTTGTTTCTTAGATATTCTAAATTAGAAGAATGAAATCATATCTGTATCTCTTAATTTAGTAAAACTGAGATATCACTTATTACATCCTAAATATCCGGTATTATCAGTATATTGTATTGCAGTAGATTGTTGGCGGTCGGCGAGGCAGAGGGAGGCCTAAGAAGCATTGGGGAGAGGTTATTAGGCATGACATGGCTAGAATGCAGGTTTCCGAGGACATGACCCTTGATAGGAAAGTCTGGAGGTCTAGTATCAGGGTTGTAGGATAGGGGCTCCTAGAGTTTTTCGTACTCCTCACCCGGGGTTGGGTGAGGGTCGGCCGGGTTATCCATAGATGATTCGTGTTTTAGCTTATGTCTCCCTTATGGCTGTTAGTTATGGTAGTTACTGTATGATATTATTGCATGTTATTTTATTTATGTTTCTTATGTTTGGATAATTATTTGCGCTATTTCTGCTGGAGTTACTAATGCTCTATTATTTTTGTTTTTGTTTTTGTTTTTGTGTTTATTGTTGTTTTTCCTTTTCTCCACTGAGCCGAGGGTCGATTGGAAACAGCCTCTCTGCCCTTTCGAGTAGGGGTAAGGCTCGTCTACATATTACCCTCCCCAGACCCCACCTGGTAGGACTATACTGGATAGTTGTTATTGTTGTTGTTGTTGTATTGCAGTTAAAATAGGTGTAATTTTCAAGTCAACACTTTGTAATCTATTAAACCTTTAGAGACGTGATATCTTGATATTTTGCCATACAAAAATCTTGCTATTTTGCCATACAAAAATCTTGATATTTTTATAATTGATTCTCAAACTTCTATTGAGTTTCCATGTTCTTTTAGTCCTTGAGAAAAGAGCACGGCTAAATTAACATACAAGATATCCATCTGCATTTGTCACAGCATTTCAATATGTAGAATTCAAGAATAACTTTAATTTTACAATCAAACGGTGGCAAAGTCATCAAAAACTAATCAATTTGAAGAATAAACAACGAAATATAACTTTGGATGTCCTTTGACTAGATATTAGTATAATTATTTGTTGATGTTCCTCCCACGAAACAGTCTAGTAGATGGGGATGATCAAGAAAATACCTTCGGATATTCCGAGATTATTCTTTCTCCAAATAAAAATTACATAGCCCTTTTCAAATAATATTAAATATAAGTAAACTGACTGTTTAATGCACAAACACTAATAAAGTCTTGGATTAGTTTAACAAAAGGAGTCCACACGATATTTATTAAGCTGAAACCCGAATCCCACTAACCAAAAAAATTAGAGCCCATATCCCCGCTTAAGTACAGATGATGGAGAATACGTATAACCAACTTGAAAAAAATAATAATTAAGAAGATGCAAAATTGTATCTAAATCTACATAACGAAAATAAACAAATTAATGGCTGATCATGACTAGCACTATGTGATTCCTATAAGTTATCTTGCTTTTCTTAAAGACTTAAAATTATTACTACCGAAAAAATAATTCTCAATATTTAGTTACAATTTAATTCTAACCTTCTTATTTTACTCTTAATATAATTATTTAAAGCCACAAAATTTCTTGTACTTGTTTTAGAACAAGTTTCAATATTTTTTCTTTATTTCTCATAGTTCATCCACAGTTCAAACATCATAACATAAGTGGAAAAGGGGACTAATGTTTCCTTAAGTGGATGTGGTGTCCTCGTGTGAGGTATTCTTTACTATATTTTAGGATCAAATGCAACCACTTTATTCGTTTTCGATTACGAGTGTAGATTTTCTCCCCAACAACCAAGCAGCATCTTTTATTTCAGTAATACTGCTACTTTTCTTCTTTCTTTTTACTTTCGTTCATTGTTGGTGAACTGCCCAATGTTTTGGTAGCTTTCTTTTTCCTTAAAGCTCAATAGCAGAATTTAAATGTCTTAACTTTTTGTTACTTGTAATATTGCTAATATGAAATTTTATAAATATTAAATTTGTACGGCTAAAATTGAGGAGTCCGATTTTAGGTCATCATGGTATTCCATAGCTCGTTGCCAGAAGGCTCGAGGCACAGCTCGAGGTTTGATGAACCAGAAGGCTCGGGACACAACTCGACCTCAGAGCAGTACATATTGGTGAACGAGTGGGAGATTCCCGAGGCAAGTGGTTAGAGCTGTCGAAGCCCATAAAGAATAGTATAAGTTCATACCGTGGCATTAAATGGTTGTACAAGCCTCATATCTTTGTAATAAATTCATATGTACTATATTGGGATTCCTCTTCCTATATTAAGGGGACCGTTGTTATATTTTACACACATCATATTCAATACAAGCAGAAGAACATTCTCTGCTCTCCAACTCAAACATACTCTCGATTTATTATATATTGCTTACATTTATTACCTTGCTTATATTCATTACGTTTCATTGATTATTCTTGATTTATTACTCATCATTGATCACAAATAGCCATTGTCAAAGCTCTTAGAACTGTTAGTCCTTCATAGGCCGTCTACAACCCAACACTTAATTCGACCTCGAGGTCTGTCACACCTCCTTTTTCGTGTTGTACACCCCCGCAAAGGAGCGTAAAGGAGTTTTCCCACTTAAAGGACAATCGGAACGAGATTGAGTTATTATTTATTCAGAGTCGCCACTTGGGAGATTTATGGTGTCCCAAGTCACCGATTTGAATCCCGAAACGAGGAAGATTATGACTCTGTTACAGTCTGTGTACCAGAAATCCGAGTAAGGAATTTTGTTAACCCATGAGAAGGTATTAGGCATTCCCGGGTTTCGTGGTTCTAGCACGGTCGCTTAACTATTGTATTTGATTTTATCTGATATTAATACATGCTAACCTAGGTGCCTTTTGATTTATATACCGCTTTTAGAATCATTTATTTTAAAGGACTTGCGACGTCGTGAAAACGTATTTCTAATCACGTCACCACCAGTGTACACGTGATCGTCGATAAGTTTCGACTTCGTCGATATTTGAATTTGTGTCGCATCAATACACACCCGAATTTAGGAAGGTAATTTAATTAAAATGCATCTAAAGATTCTATCGCAATATTATTTGTGGAAAAGCCGTGAAATTCACTAACCGGCCCTCCCGAGTTCTAAAATAATTCTTATAAATATTAAATCAAGGGCCCCGCAATTGTTTTAGTTTGGCGAAGCTCGTCTCAACATTTATATTTAAAGGTCTAACCTAAAGTAACTACGATTTTTCATTTCGCTGTTTATAAAAATGAAGAAAGGTTCCAAATTGATTTGTTATAAATCTTAGGCCTCGAGTTTAAGCCTAAGTTCAGACAACAACAACAAAAAGAAAACTTCAGTGTTGGGCCGAAAGAGCCCAAGCCACATTGTGTGTGCATACCAGCCTAAACTTCAGTAACCACAGACATTGGGCCGTCGGACAACCCAAATTTGACAAATCCAATCGAGTCGTGTGAGGAACAAGCTGATCCAATTCTAGGAATTGGCCTCCCAGCAATTTATTCGAATATTCCTTTTGCATTTCATCCCAGGCTCATATATCCTTTAACTACTGGTACATATCATTAACATTGAAGATAAAGATATAAACCTGAAACTAACACAAGTATTGCTAAGAAAACCAACTATTCGAACCAAATCAAGCTAACCTTATTAGGTAAATTGGATTATTAGAACTCACCACACGAATTTCATATCCATTCAGAACACTAATGAAGCGTGTCCAAGCCAGTCCTGATTTCATATCTCTAAGACAGTGCTACTCATGAAAATAATATACCAAAACTATGTTTGCAACTAACAATCACAAACTGACAGCCCTGAGCAATCCAATTTAAGTACAAACAACTAAATTCTAAATTACAATCCAATCACAATAAAGCTAAGCAAATACAAACTATGAAATGATGAATTCGCTAAAGCCAAATTCTTAAAAAAATACATGCGTAAAATGAGTTAAGCACAGTGAAGATTCAGCCAGCATCAGAAGGCAATAAGTTTCCATTTTCAATAGGGAGATTACATAAACTCGAATGTGTACCTGGAATTAGAACAAAATGAAACAGAGGAAGTCAGCTACAGCAGGTAAACAACAGCAGTACCCAAGAACAATACTTAGCAATCCAAGGAGAATTTAACACCAGAAATCAATCTCAAATAGGCAACAACCAAATGAGTGTGACTTAACACAAAACGGCTTCACAAATCAATACACAACACTTTACTCGACCATTGTATCAACTGAAGGACCAAAATGATTCAAATGCACTTAAAAACAAACGAAAATGGACCCAGGAAAATAGCTAGGTCATAACAATCAAAAATTTGAGCTAGAAAGTGGTAAATTAAGAGCTGAGAGTTGAAAATCACTTAATGACTAATGGAACAGTAACATTTTGTATGATTTTTGGTTTTCTGGAAATCGTGGGAAAACTAAACTAGAAGGCAAGATGATTTTGAGGTAATCTCATAATGGATGAAGGAAGGAACCCTTTTTTTTTGGTTTTTTAGAGTTTTTGTTTTTGTTTTTGGGTTTTTGAATCTAAAGAAAACTAAAACCCACAATTTCTGAAATGAAATTAAGCTTCAAATCTGAAAAATGAGCAGTCTACTAGGGAATGTTTTGCCTGAAGGAACATGGAAGGAAAAAGCCCCTTACAAGGCATGAAAATGCAAATATATAGGCACTAAAGGATAAAAGGATCAGATTTTTGGGTTTTTTCATTAGTGCCTCATTATTTTCAGCTTTAAACCACAATTTTTAAACTTGTTCCACAAGTTATTCCCTAAGTTTTCTGAAATGTACACTAAAGCCCTATTTTAGGAGCTTCTAGGATGCTCTTTGAGCCTCAAAATATCTTTACTACCCTTAAACCTTTCTTGTAATTACAATTTTTCAGTATACTATCTTTTTTCATGCCCAAATTACCCTTTAGCAGTATGAAATTTATAGACCTCAGTTAACTAATCAAACCCCTTTACCCTTCGCTTAAATCTAACTAAAGTTAACCAACAAATAAATTATTCAGCTATACCCAAACATATTCTAGTTCAACAAATTCCCAATTACTATCAACCATTGAAACAACTCACAAGACGACCACCACAAACTCAGAATTAAACCGTATTTAATAATTAACCAACAGAAATTCAGAATTTAACCAACTCTCATCGATTTAAATTAACAAAGCGAAGAAATAGAATTAATATGAATCAATTAGCCAACCTTTGATCCTTTAACTAACAGAATTAAGAGGAATTAATATGCAATTACCCTAACTAAAAAAAATGATACAAAGAAAACTAGAGCAAACCATAAGAACACAGAATAAACCAAAACGCAATTAAGAAATACGAACAAATATGAGAAGACTTACGGTTTTAACTTCAAACTTCAACCAACTTCTCAATTTGGCTTTGAGTTAATGTTATATGTCTATTTCGTCTGAAATAAACATATAACACCAACATGAAGCCAATGAGCCTTTGAATCCTCAAAACAGCTTTGGCTTTGAAGAACCCTAGATTTGAAATTCGTCGAGCTTCACTTGAATTTGAAGGTTTTTGGCTTGGGATTCGGAATGAGAGGGTCCAAGAAACTGTGGGGTACGATTTTGGCCGAATTCGAGAGAGGTGGAGTTTTAGTCCAGATTTTCAAAGCAAGATTCGAAGACTTTGGTTGATATTTGAGGGAAATGATTTGGATATTTGGGATAAGGAGGTTGAGGCGAGGATAGGGTGTTGATTTGGTGGGGTTTGGAAGCGGCACCGCCGGGTTTTAGGATGGTGGATATGGTGGCGACGGCGATTAGGGTTTTGGAGAGGGTGGGGTGTCAAGGAGATGAGGAAATGGGGGGTTGGGGAGGGGGGTCGTTCGGACATTTATATACAAGAAAACCAAGGAAGCTTTAGAGCCGTTAGATCAGAGATCAACGGCTGAGATTCATGCTTAAAAATGACGTCGTTTCGTTTTTATGGAGAGCTGGACCGGATCAGGGGCATATTGGACTGGTCGTTTGGGGGATTACACCATTTGGGCCTGGAAAAAGAATTGGTAATGACCCAATTTGGGCAGCCCTTTATAATTACCTCCTTCACTAATTCTTTTTCCATTTTTAATTATTCCTTTTTATCTACCCTTTTTGTTTTTTTAATTTAATTTAATTTTTGTATTTTTCTTATTTTATAAAATTAAAGTCATACTAAAACCCTAATATATTTAAACTAAATAATAATTCCTAAAATTATTGTAAAAAATCTAATTTGTGACAATTTCCAAATAAAAATGATAACAATGCAAAATGAACTAAGTTTTTTTATTTTGAATTTTCATATTTTGTGCTAAAACAAATTAACCTCTAATTAATGCTAAAATATAAAATTAAATCCTAAATGTAAATTTGTATTTTTGTATTTTTTATAAATTAACATGCACAAAAAAATGCAACATTTATCAGAAAATGACACAAAAATGCAAACAAATAATAAAAATAAAGAAAAATCATTTGTTTGAATTTTTGGGAATTATTCATATATAGGGCAAAAATCACGTGCTCACAGTCTCCCCTCTTTGCTCGGAAACTTGAAAGATTTTAGTGCAAAGTTAAAATGAGCAATATGAGAGATTTTTGCCCGTTAAAAATTTCCGTTGTGAACTATTTTAAAAAGTTTTGACCGCACCCTGCTTCAGAAGTTTCCTACAAATCTTGGGCTAAACAGTAATCAGGCTAGTGTAGTTCGGGAATGTCTGGTAGATGTGACTACCAGGAGCTGTGATTTCACTGCGATCGCTGCTGCTGCTACTGCTCGCTGACCTTCCTTATAACACAAAAAAAAATAAAAGAAGCTAGCATAAGATATAAACTATGAAATAAAGAAGTCCAATCTAAAAATCTTCAAACTTGCTCTTGTACTTCCTTGTTGTCTTGCAATCTTGTATTCTCTCTTGTTGCCTTGTTGTCTTGTACTTTCTCTTGTTGTCTTGTACTTTCTCTTGTTGCCTTGTTGTCTTGTTGGCTCGTATTTTCTCTTGTTGCTTTGTTGCCTTGTGTTTTCTCTTATTGCCTTCAACTCATGAACGACAGTGTTGTTCCTTCCCTCCCAGTTGCTGACCTTGAGTGAACTTGAATTTGTATCTCTGTTCTCTGGGCGGACTACTGATTTCTGAATTTGAACTTGATTGTATTCCTTTTTTATCCAGGAGGGCTCATGACTTCACAAAAATAGACAAAACAAAGAAAACTTTCTGCCCCAGTTTGGAAACTGGGCGCTGTTACCAGATCTCAATAAAATGTTGACTAGAACTTGACTGGAAATACCTCAGTTATACAGGCGGGCTCCTGACTTCACGGCTTGAATTATATACCTCTGTTCTTCAGATGGACTCCTAACTTCAACTGCAACTTGAAATTTAGCATCTCCATTCTCCAGGCTGGGTCCTGGTTGCTAAAATTTGAATTGTATGTCTCTGTTCCCCAGGCGGATTCCTGACTTTAAAATAAACGAGAAAATTGATCGAAAACTAAAATTGGAATTATATCACATATATTTTTAGGCGGGTTCCTGACTCCAAACTTGAATTTTGTTTCTCCATTCTCAAGGCGGATTCTTGAGTGCTGAAATTCAAAATGTACATCTCTTTTGTCCATGCGGACTCATGACTCCTGAAATTTGCAATGCGGACCTCTTTTCTCCAGGCGGGCTTCTGATTTCTGAAATTTGCATTGTATGTATCTGTTCTCCAGGCGGCCTCCTGACTTCCACAATTCTAAATCCGTGTCTCTATTCTTCAGGCGGACTCCTGATTTATGAAATCTGAAACGCGGACCCTTCAACCATTTTCCGCAGTATTTTCTTTATGTTCTTGTTGGCTGCTTCAACTGCTCCATTTGCTTTAGGGCGGTATGGAGTAGAATGAAGATGAGTAATCTTGAACTGCTCACATGTTTCCTTCATGAAATGACTGTTGAGATTAGCCCTATTGTCCGTGATAATCACATTTGGTATGCCAAACCGAGAAATAATGTTTGCATGGACAAAATCCACCACAACTTTCTTCGTCACAGACTTGAACGTCTTCACTTCCACCCACTTGGTAAAATAATATACTACTATTAGGATAAACATGTGCCCATTTGATGCTGCTGGATCAATTGGCCCAATAACGTCCATTCACCAAGCAATAAAAGGCTATGGCGCTGACATCGTATGCAATTCTGACGGTGGAGAATGAATCAAATCTCCATGCATTTGGCACTGATGACATTTGCGTACAAAGCGGATACAATCTCGTTCCATTGTGAGCCAATAATATCCTGCCCATAAAATCTTTTTCGCCAAAACATATCCGCTCATGTGCGGTCCATAGACTCCAGAATGTACCTCAGTCATATAGTGGTGGCTTGCCTCGCATCCATGCACCTCAAAAGTCCGAGGTCTGGTGTTCTTTTTTAAAACACTTCTCCACTTAGGAAAACTCTGCTTGCTAGTCAACGAATAGCCCTTTTCTGATCACCGGTGGCCTGTACCGGGTATACTCCCATCCTGATATACTCCATGATGTCATGCAACCACGGCTCCCCGTCAAGTTCCTCTTCTATCACATTACAATAAGCATTTTGATCGTAGACCTGAATCTGCAATGGATCTATGTAAGCCTTATCTGGATGATGCAACATTGACGCCAAAGTAGCCAAAGCGTCGACAATCTCATTATGAATCCTTGGTATGTGTGTGAACTCTATTGATTGAAACCGTTGATAAAGCTCATGCAAGAGCTGTCTGTATGGTATCAATTTCAAATCCCGTGTTTCCCAGTATCCTTGAAATTTATGTACCAGTAAGTCCGAGTCACCGATGACCAAGACTTCCTGGACACCCATATCCACTGCTAGTCTCAACCCCATAATGCATGCTTCATATTCCACATGTTGTTTGTACAATAGAAACGAAGTTGTGCCTTAAAAGGATAGTGATGACTTGTTTCGGAAATAAGTAAGGCTCCTATTCCTACGCCTTTCATATTTGCCGCTCCATCAAAGAAAAGTTTCCATCCTGATTTCTCTGCCTGCTCCAACTCATCAATATGCATTACCTCTTCATCAGGGAAGTAAGACTTCAAAGGCTCATAGTCATCATCAACTGGATTCTCAGCTAAATGATCGGCTAAAGCTTGTGCTTTCATTGCAGTCCGTGTCACATAGATGATATCAAACTCAGTGAGTAGAATCTTCCACTTTGCAAGCCTTCTCGTGGGCATAGGCTTCGGAAAATATACTTCAATGGATCCAACCGAGATATGAGGTAGGTAGTGTAGGACGACAAATAGTGCTTCAACTTTTGTGCCACCCAAGTTAGGGCGCAACATGTCCTTTCCAAATGAGTATACTTAACCTCGTAAGATGTAAACTTCTTGCTAAGATAGTAGATTTCCTGCTCTTTTCTTCTTGTGACATCATGCTGCTCCAGTACGCAACCAAATGACTTATCCAAGACCGTCAGATACAAAATCAAAGGCCTCCCTGGCTCTGGTGGGACCAACAGGGGCGGATTTGACAAATATTCCTTTATCTTATCAAAAGTTTTCTGACATTCATCCGTCCATTTAACCGCAACATCTTTCTTCAACAGTTTGAAAATGGGTTCACAAGTTGCTGTGAGCTGAGCAATGAACCTGCTAATATAGTTCAATCTTCCTAACAAACTCATCACATCAATTTTGTTTCTTGGAGGCAAAAATTCCTGAATGGCCTTAATCTTCGATGGATCCAATTCAATACCCCGGCGACTGAATATAAACCCCAGCAACTTTTCCGATGGCACACCAAAAGCACACTTCGCAGGATTGAGCTTGAGATTGTACCTGCGTAGCCTTTGAAAGAATTTCCTCAAATCCCTGACATAGTCGGCCTGCTGCCTTGATTTCACAATCACATCATCTACGTACACTTCAATCTCTTTATGTATCATATCATGGAAGATCGTTGTCATATCCCTCATGTAAGTTGCTCCAGCATTCTTCAAACCAAATGGCATGACCCGATAGCAGTATATTCCCCACGGCGTGATGAATGCCGTCATTTCTACATCCTCCTCGTCCATTAATATCTGATGGTAACCCGCATCACAATCCACAAAAGACCCAATCTCATGTTTGGCACAATTGTTAATCAATATGGATGTTGGGAAATGGAAAGTTGTCTTTTGGACTTGCCTCGTTGAGGTCTCGATAATCAACGCACACCCTTGTTTTTCTATCTTTCTTTGGTACAGGCACAACATTTGCTAACCAGGTGGGATACCGTATGACCCGAATGACCTTTGTATCGATTTGTTTAGTGATTTCTTATTTGATCTTCACACTTATGTCTGTTTTGAAATTTCTCAATTTCTGCTTAATAGGTGGGAGTGATGGATCGGTAGGTAATTTGTGGGCCACCGGATCGGTACTCAAACGCGGCATATAATCATAGGACCAAGCAAAAACGTCTTTATATTCCAACAACACCGCGATTATTTCTTCCTTAAGCTGCGGCTTGAGATGAACACTTATTTTAGTTTCCCGGACATTATCTTGATCCCCTAGGTTAACTGCTTCTGTATCATTTAAGTTCGGTTTGGGTTTTTCCTTAAAGTGTTTTAATTCTTTATTAATTTCCTCATATGCTTCATCATCATATTCCTCTTCATCATCACATTCAATTTCTTGTATTATTATTTCACAGCTAGGTTGGCTTATAAGACCGGGCCGAGAAGTATTCATGCATGTCATATCATTGAAATCATCATAAAAAGAACTGTATAAAAAAGAAAGAAAAATGGAAACAAAATTAGGAAAGAAGAAGGAAAAACGTAAAGATAACAAGGCTTAGCTCATCCAAACGTACGGAACATAGTCACACGGATTACAAACCATGGAATAATCCAGGTGAAAACAAAAAGAAAAACAAAATCCCACTACCGCGCCTCCCTCTGAACTGGCAGAGGAGTGGCTTCCCAATTATTGATCCTAGCATGTGGCCCAACGTACTGAATGTCTGCATTACTGGAACTTTCACCGGCCTGAACCATGTTTACTTCTGCGAATACCCTTTCAAAAACTTCATCCAAATTACCCTCTGCACCCATCAATGAACCCATTGCCTGTGTTGCTAACTGCTTTTTGACCCTCGTCCTGACAAAGGACTTGGACAGACACGAAATTGGTTTAGGCAAAACCCAAGATTTCTTTTTCAACTTGCGGGCCCTTCTGATATCTGCTGTTGTTGCTTAAACCCTAACCCAAAGGTATATAAATTCTTCGGCAAGGATACGGGTTGAACAAAGCCCTGAAGCTTGGCACCCAGACCTTTTCCCGGGACAAACCCATTACCCATCATTTCTGAAACCACCATGACAGTTGCGGCTGCTACTTGGGGACGTGGGATGATTTTCCCCTCTAGTACCTTGTTCACATTGATCGTGTCAAAAACCTGATAGACCCATGGCCCTTTATCGTCATCAGTTTCTACAAAGGGAACAATATCACCATTTGCAGTGTTTGTGGGGTCTTCTCCGTGTAGCACCACCTCTTGCATATCCCATTCAAATGTGACCATTTGATGCAGTGAAGAAGGCACTGCTTTAGCTGCATGGATCCATGGCCTTCTAAACAAAATATTGTATGACACCGCAGCGTCCAACACCTGGAATTCCATGGTGAACTCAACTGGGCCAATGATTAACTCGAGGATAATGTCCCCCACCGTGTCGGTTCTTCCCCATTAAAACCTCGGACACACACATTGTTTCTGCGGATTCTGTCATTATCGATCTTCAACGTGTTCAGTGTCGACATTGGGCAAATGTTGGCACTAGATCCATTATCTACCAATGCCCTGGTCACCACTGAGTCTTTACATTTAACTGTCAATAAAGAGCTTTATAGTGCTTGGTTCCTTCTACAGGCAACTCATCATTCGAGAACGTTATCCTGTTTACCTTAAAGATACTATTAGCAATTGTTTCCAAGTGTTTCACTAAAAATTATCAGGTACATAGGCTTCGTTTAGTATTTTCATCAAAGCTCGGCGATGTTCATTGGAGTATATCAATAATGACAATATCGAAATTTGGGCCGGTGTTTTCCTCAGCTGCTCAAAAATAGAATAAGTCTTGTACCTTCATCTTTTTTAGGAACTCATATGCTCCCTCCTCTGTAATAGCCTTTTTGACCGAGGCTGGACTGTATTTAGTAGCCCTAGCTTTTCTCAAATCCTCGTGAGCGAAGCGATGCCCCGATCGAGTCAACCCTTGCGCCTCACAGCTCTCTTCCTCAATCTCTTTCCCTTTTTATGTTACTATCACCTTCTCATATTTCCATGGAACAAATTTACTGTCAACCATGGGTAGCTGGACTACTGGCTTGATGATCATTGGCTCTATGTAGACACCCTTCACAACAACCACGGGCGTGGGTGACGCCCCTGGTACCACCAACTTAACCGGTTCCTGTTTCTTTGCAACAACAAATAATTCTTTCCCCATCACTACCACTGGCTTGTCACTTGTACCTTTCAACTTCATCCCTGTCTGTTCCACTATCGGATTTTATCTTGAACTGGTCTTAACAACGCAAATCATCATCACAGTTTGTGAGGGTTTCTTGACCTCCCCATCATTGTGTACCAGCTCAATCATGTTTGTGTCGTGATGTGCTGGCAGTGGGTTCAGATTGATGTTTGGTGCTCAGAGGCATGTACCTCAATACCGCGGTTGTCAATAAGCTCATGTACTGCATTCTTCAACTTCCAACATTTTTCAGTCTCATGCCCCGGTATTCCCGAGCAATACTCGCAGCTGACGGACTGGTCCAGGTTTCTGGGAGGTGGGTTTGGTATTTTGGGCTCAACTGGGGTTAACATTCCTAACTGTTTCAGTCTATGGAATAAAGCAGTGTAAGATTCTCCTAATGGGGTAAAAGTTATTCTGTTTATTGCCCTCTCATTCCGAAAGTTTTTGTTCGGGCGGAAGCCAGGTCCTGGCCTGTTAGCACTGGATGCGGATGGGTGTTTTGTGGGGGTGTATATGTGGTTTGGGGAGCTGGCGCATGCCATTGTGGATGTGCTGGGGGCTACGTGTATGTCTTAGCATGGTGGATAGAGAAGTGGGGCTCTGGTGGTGGGTAATAGTGTTGTGGTGGACCGTATGGGGTGTATGGGTAATTTGGGTGGTGGGGTCTTGGTTGGCTATAGTAGGATGGAGCATTGTTGGGCCTGGACCAGGTACTTGCTTCCACTGTGGCCAATTTTTCATTCTTCTTCTTACCTATCACACCATCGGTACCGCTTTGTATGGCCTGCGTGGTTGCTTTCAGCGTTGAATAACTCAAAATTAGTTATACATTAAACCCTCTTCAATCATTGCGCCCATCTTCACTACCTCACTAAATGATTTACCCATAGAAGTCACTAAGTGACCGAAGTATGTCGGCTCCAACGTCTGCAGAAAATAATCTACCATATTGTTTTCCCTCATTGGGGGATCCACTCTTGCAACTTGCTCTCTCCATCTAAAACCAAAATCTCTAACACATTCTCTTGGCTTCTTCTCAAATTTCAGCAATGACAGCCGATCAGAGACTATCTCGAGGTTATAATAAAAGTGGCCAATGAACGCCTGTGCTAGGTCATCCCAAGTGTACCATCGGCTAGGGTCCTGTCTGGTGTATCATTCCAGTGAAGACCCGCTCAAGCTTTGACCTAAATAGGCTATCAAAAATTCATCCTTCCCCCCAGCACCTCTCATCTTACTACAAAAGCCACGCAGATGTGCTACTGGGTCACCGTGCCCCTCATACAAGTCAAACTTTGGCATTTTAAACCCCGCAGGCAACTGAATATCGAAAAATGGACATAGGCCTTTTTATGCCACGCTGACCTGGCTGCCTAAACCATGCATGTTCCTCAAGGATTGCTCCAGGCTTTTGGCTTTATGAATTACTTCCTCTTGTTCTGCATTTCTGACTGGTTTCTTAACTTCTTCGGGGATCTCAAAATGAGGGGTACAGGTGTACGGCTCAAGAGATTTAAAAGTGGGTTCAGGAGAGTAATATTGAGCGTCGTGAGCTTGGAACAGTGGCTCACTAGATGATCTTTGTAATGTGGCTGGAGGAGGTGCCACGAAGACTGGAGCCAAAGGTGGAGGAGGGTTCTGTTTGGGTGGTGGAGATGAAGGAGTGCATGAAGTGGTAGCATAGCCCTGGGTATGATATGGGAAGGATGGGGATATGTTTGGAGTAGGAGGCTCCTGGGCTTGCACTAAAGGTGGGATATAGGATAGGTTGGCGGGGTACAAAGGTGCCGGGTGCCCTTGAGACCAAGCTTGGTACATTTCAGCCATCTGTGCTTTCAACTTCCTTATCTCTTCTTTTATGGCAACCACATCATTCATCTCGACCTCTTTTGTACGGTCCACAATACTAGAGTCAGATTCCTATCCTGTCATCTTATCTTATGACCGGGTGTTGTACAGGTGAGTTTCCAGAACTGCCGATCAACTAACCACCTGCTTGGACTCACACATTTAAGCAACAACTTGGTTAATGATTAGTTTTAACAAATTTGATAACCGCATGTTGGCATGAATGCACATATACAGTTAATCATTTCTATTATGCATTTGCTCGACCACATGTATCATCCCGGCATTTTTGTTTCATTTTTCAATCTATCCCGCTCTTTTATTTCTTTTTCTTATTCTCACCTTTGTTTTTCCACTCTTTTCTCCCTTTCTTTTCCTTCCATTTCTTTTTTTCTTTACGGTCGAATCCTATGGAGATTTCATACTTATCGTGACCTCGTACGAATCAGACCAAGTGTAGTTCATGAAAAGCAAGTGCGGAAATAAAGCGAAAGCAATTTTTGGGAATTTAAAATTTTAATTACTAACACAAACTATTACAAACTAACATTTGCAAAAGGAAATGACAGACACCAACTAAGACCCAACACCAACTTCCAACTTCCAATTACAGCCTCAATTTGAGATGAAAAAAGCAAAGAACAAACAGACTCGAAATAGGAAAAATATAGACACAACCTACACATACTCTGATGACTCAAATCTAGGTGCTCACGGGGCATCGTTCGGCCTCGCTACGGGCCTAGGTCCCAAGTCCCTTTCGAGCTGCTATAAATAATTCATTGTCGATTTACATAGATCTGCACTGCTTGGATGAAAGTTGTATGGGTCATATCCTCACAGACCCGACATCTCCTGAAAATATCCCAAGCAATAGCTCTAATCCGGTCGCTTGTTTGCCTCTTTTCTGCAAGCAAGCGCTCTATCTTGTTAGAGCACATATTTAATGCTCGAGAATCTATTAGGTGCTGATCTTGCAACTGTTGCACCACTTCCTCCATTCGGGCCAACAAATCATAACACTGCCCACTGTCGATCTCGTAATCCCTGGCCTACCTGATTGCTTTACTCTCAAAGGAATCCACTTTTGTCTTTAGATTGTCAACAACTTTCTCGTGGTCCCTTTTTAGTTGATTCAAGTAATGGCGACGCTCCACCGCTTTTGTAGCCCATTGTGATTTGAGCCCCGCTATGATACTCTCGAATTTTTCTAGCTCCTCCCGGCACTCCCTAACCTCACTTCTTAATTCTTTTATCAATCGTTTGTCAGATTGGTTCCTCGGTTGTCTATTGATGGCTGCTTTCAACTGTTGGATTTGGGCCTTATGCTCTGTATTTTCTTCCGCCAATTTATTCTTTTCACCTTGATCTGTAACGACTTGAACATTGTTTTCGAATTTCAAACTGTCCTACTTGCTGCTTCAACTTCCGGATCTCAGCCTTGTAACTTTCTTCCTTGGCTTACCAATCCCACTGCTCTTGGGATGACTCGGCAAAATCTTCGAGATGAGGTCTTTTAGTAGGTCTACCGTACGCCACACCACCCTTGAACCAATCATGATACCCGGGGGCAACCTCCCCTTTTACCCTATCTGACACACAAGTGTTGGCCTTCAAATGTTGACATTTGCTCCAAATTTAGCGAACTTCATCCTCAGGAAACCGACCATCAGGACCAAATTAGACCACTTGGGTGCTCAGATCTTCATCTTTCGGTACCACTTGACATCTCCCAAGTTGCCTAAGAACCCGATACAGCGCGTAAGGCTCGATGCTCTTGAGTCCCATCAATAGAAAATGAGGCTTGGCTGCTGGCATATATATGACTTCTTCGATAGGCAACCATCCAAGTGCCCACTGTATCTGGCTGGCAGTGAGGGTCCGAAATAATGATGCCCAAGCTGTGACTCCTTCAGGGAGGTTAACCCCTTTGATTCTTGTGTAAAATTCTCCTATGCATGTTTTCTTAGATGAACCATAACTCAAGAGCGGGGAGCGATGGCATAAATGCTCGATCATCCACATTTTCAACAACAAGTTACATCCCTCAAAGAAATCTCCCCCGGCTTTGCAAGTAGTGAGAGCCCGAAATATGTCACCCACAATCATAGGTGCCAAAGCATTTTTTTCCACAGTTTTCACGGTACTGACGACCCCATCCACTTTCAGATCAACTTTTCCATCTTTCATTGGGAATATTATGAGGCACAAAAAAGCTATCATAAAAGCCACCCGCAAGTGTTCCTCCCATTTTTGTCGGTTACTTCTACTGCTTAGTTTGAAGTCTGGCCTATTGAATCCTCCCACGTGTCCGTATCTATCATATATGAAACAGAAACTGCAGTAACCCTTTGAAAAATCTGGGTGGTGGATTGTTCGGGGTATTTTCAAGGCATCCAAAAGCCGGAGTATGGTGATGGCCCTGGGAGCAATTAAGTATCTGAACCTCAATGGGGCTTCTTCACTTCCGATATACCCCGCTATTTCTTCCAATGTCGGGGTGAGTTCAAAGTCCGAAAAATGAAATACATTATGTGCTGGATCCCAACAAGCGACCAATGCCTTGATAATATTCCCACGGGGCTAGATGTCTAATAAATCCAGGAGATCTTTTAGATACTTCTTCACTTCGTCCTGCCTTTCTTTGCCTAAGTCATTCCACCATAATCGAAACTCAAAAGGGATCTTGGTTAATATTGAAAAGGGTTCGTTTAGCATCGTGCTCGTCCTGCACATTTATTAAGACGATTAAGCAAAAGAAAAACCTTTATTCAACTCAAAATAAAACTATCTACATTCTTTCTAGATTTTAAACATAAAGGACTCGATATCAAAATCAGACTCAAAGATGGGCATATTTGTAAAGTCAACCTTCCGGCGTCCCTTTCGGGAACGTTCGGCTATTTATAACAAAACGGCCCTACTCAACTTATTTACGACTCTTCTTGCTCCTCAAATTATAAGAAAAGACCCAATACGACCTTTCGACGCCCCGGGGACGAGAAATTAAGGCTGTAAAAGTCAAAAAATCAAAATATAACCAAAAGTGGCCATTTATGCAAGGTCAGCCTTCCGACGTCCCGTTTGGGAACATTCGGCTATTTTTGCAAAATGACATTACCCGACTTATGTACTCTTTTTCATATTTTCAAATTAAAATAAAGGACCATGTATTGCAAACACTGCATTTTTACGCCTTGAGGACGAAGATTTAAGGCTGTGAGGGTCAAAAACCAAAACATGACCAAGGGTGGCTGTTTATGCAAAGTCAAGCATCTGGCGTCCCGTTTGGGAACACTTGGCTATTTTTGACAGAAATGGCATCACCTGGTTTATTTATGATATAAATTAAAATTTTGACATTTTTGGGGCTATTTTTGTAATGGGGAGGTTGGACCCGATGAGGGTTTCCTACGTATCTCACGCCCTGTGAGAATCAAATCATGCGTAGTTCGGGCATATTAACCGAATCAATTTAAAACATGACTTTTTTCATTTTCTCTTTTGGCATTTATAAGCAAATAATAAAATAAAAAGAAACTACTTTTAAAACAAGACTCTTTTTCTTTTCTCCTTTTTCAACAATAAAACAACCTAATTTTCCAACAACCTATTTTTCAAATTAAAATAAAAGACTCTTTTTTTTTCAATAAGACAACCTAAAAATAAAAGGCTCTTCTTTTTCCTTCTTTTCCATCAAATAATAAACTATTTTGAAATAGAAATGAGGACTCTTTTTTTCTTTTCATTTTTCATGGTAAAGCAAATTGTTTCTCCTTTTTTATTTTGAAAACAAGACAAAGTAATGATTTTTTTATTTTCAACAAACAATCTATTTTTCCAATTAAAAACTCAAAACACTTTTTTTTTCATTTTTTAGCAACGCAACCTATTTTCCGAAAATAAAGACTCTTTTTCTTTTTCAACAAAATACCCTATTGGCAAATAAACTATTTTGAAATAACAAGAACAAAAATCAAAATTTTTTTTTCTCATGACAAACTATTTTTCTTTTTCCATTTTTGAAAACAAGACAGAATAACGACTCTTTTTTTCTCTTTTTTTTCATTTTCAGCAAACAATAAAACAACCTATTTTTTTCAACCTAAAATAAAAAATATTTTTCATTTTATTTTTCAACGTTCACCTTCCCAAAAATAAAAGACTTTTGTTTCAACCTAAAATAAAAAATATTTTTCATTTTATCCCAAGCTCATATACTCTATTCCTTTAACTACTGGTACATATCATTAACATTGAAGATAAAGATAGAAACCTGAAACTGACACCAGTATTGCTAAGCAAACCAACTCTTTTCGAACCAAATCAAGATAACCTTATTAGGTAAATTGGATAATTAGAACTCACCACACGAATTTCATAACCATTCAGAACACTAATGAAGCGTGTCCAAGCCAGTCCTGATTTCATATCCCTAAGATAGTGCTAATCATGAAAAACAATATACCAAATCTATGTTTGCAACTAACAATCACAAACTGACAGCCCTGAGCAATCCAATTTAAGTACAAACAACTAAATTCTAAATTTAAATCCAATCACAATAAAGCTAAGCAAATACAAACTATGAAATGTTGAATTCACTAAAGCCAAATTTTTTAAAAAAAACTACATGCGTAAAATGAGTTAAGCACAGTGAAGATTCAGCCAGCATCAGAAGGCAATAAGTTTCTATTTTCAATAAGGAGATTACATAAACTCGAATGTGTACCTGGAATTAGAACAAAATGAAACAGAGGAAGTCAGCTACAACAGGTGAACAACAGCAGTACCCAAGAACAATACTTAGTAATCCAAGGAGAATTTAACACCAGAAATCAATCTCAATTAGGCAACAGAAATGGACCTAGGAAAACAACTAGGTCATGACAATCAAAATTTGAGCTAGAAAGTGGTAAATCAAGAGCTGAAAGTTAAAAATCACTTAATGACTAATGGAAAGTAGCATTTTGTATGATTTTTGGTTTTCTGGAAATCGTGGGCAAACTAAAATAGAATGCAAGATAATTTTGAGGTAATCTCCTAATGGATGAAGGAAGGAACCCCCTTTCTTTGGTTTTTTTGAGATTTTGTTTTTGTTTTTTGGGTTTTTGAATCTAAGGAAAACTAAAACCTACAATTTCTGAAAAGAAATTAAGCTTCAAATCTGAAAAATGAGCAGTCTACTAGGGAATTTTTTGACTGAAGGAACAGGGAAGGAAGAAGCCCCCTACAAGGCATGAAAATTCCAATATATAGGCAATAAAGGATAAAAGGATCAGATTTTTGGGGTTTCCTCATTATTCCCTCATTATTTTCAGCTTTAAACCACAATTTTTAAACTTGTTCCTCAAGTTATTCCTCAAGTTTTCTGAAATGTACACTAAAGCCCTATTCTAGGAGCTTCTAGGATGCTCTTTGATCCTTATCGATTCAGAAATTAACCAACTCTTATCGATATAAACTAACAATGCGGAGAAACAGAATTAATATGAATCAATTAGCCAACCTTTGATCCTTTAACTAACAAAATTAAGAGGAAATACTAGTGTAATTACCCTAACTAACAAAAATGAAACAAAGAAAACCAGAGCAAACCATAAGAACACAGAATAAACCAAAACGCGATTAAGAAATACGAACAAATATGAGAAGACTTACGGTCTTAGCTTCAACCTTCAACCAACTTCTAAATTTGGATTCGAGTTAGTGTTGTATGTCTATTTCGTCTGAAATAATCATAGAACACCAATATGAATCCAATGAGCCTTCGAATCCTCAAAACAGCTTTGGCTTCGCAGAACCCTAGATTTGAAATTCGTCAAGTTTCACTTGGATTTGAAGGTTATTGGATTTTGATTCGAAATGAGGGGGTCCAAGAGACTGTGGGGGATACGATTTTGGTCGAATTCGAGAGAGGTGGAGTTTTTGTCAAGATTTTCAATGGAAGATTCAAAGACTTTGGTTGATATTTGAGGGAAATGGTTTGTATATTTGGGATGAAGAGGTTGAGGCGAGGCTATGGTGTTGATTTTGTGGGGTTTGGAGGTTGGGCCTGGAAAAAGAATTGGTAACGGCCCAATCTGGGCAGTTATTACCTCCTTCACTAATTCATTTTCCATTTTTAATTATTCCTTTTATCTACCCTTTTTATTTTTTTAATTTAATTAAAATTTTATTTTTTTCTTATTTTATAAAATTAAAGCTATACTAAAACCCTAATATATTTAAACTAAATAATAATTCCTAAAGTTATTGTAAAAAATCTAATTTGTGACAATTTTCAAATAAAAATGATAACAATGCGAAATGAACTAAGTTTTTTTTTGAATTTTCATACTTTGTGCTAAAATAAATTAGCCTCTAATTAATGCTAAAATATGAAATTAAATCCTAAATGCAAATGTGTATCTTTGTATTTTTTACAAATTAACATGCACAAATAAAAATAAAACAATTATCAGAAAATGACACAAAAATGCACAAAAATTATAAAATAAAGAAAAATCATTTGTTTGAATTTTTGGGAATTATTTATATATAGGGAAAAAATTACTTGCTCACAGCTTCCCCTCTTTGCTCGGAAACATGAAAGGTTTTTGTACAAAGTTAAAATGAGCATTATGAGGGATTTTTGCCCGTTTGAAAATTCCGTTGTGAAGCATTTTGAAAAGTTTTGACCGCACCATGCTTCAGAAGTTTCCTACACATCCTGGGCTAAACAGGAATCAGGCCAGTATAGTTCGGGAGTGTCTGGTAGCTGGGACTACCAGGACCTGTAATTTCATTGCGATTGCTGCTGCTGCTACTGCTCGCTGACATTCCTTACAACACCAAAAAATAAAAAAAGCTAGCCTAAGCTATAAACTATGAATTAGAAAAGTCCTATCTATAAATCTTCAAACTTGCTCTTGTACTTCCTTGTTGTCTTGCAATCTTGTATTCTCTCTTGTTGCCTTGTTGTCTTGCACTTTCTCTTGTTGCCTTGTTGTCTTGTTGGCTCGTATTTTCTCTTGTTGCTTTATTGCCTTGTGTTTTCTCTTGTTGCCTTCAACTCATGAACGAGAGTGTTGTTCCTTCCCTCCCAACTGCTGACCTTGAGTGAACTTGGACTTGAATACATTCCTCTGTTATCCAGGCGGGCTCCTGATTGCTGAACTTGAATTTGTATCTTTTTCTCTAGGCGAACTCCTGATTGCTTAATTTGAACTTGAATGTATTCCTTTATTGTCCATGCGAGCTCCTGACTTTACAAAAACTGACAAAATAAAGAAAACTTTCTGCCCCAGTTTGGAAACTGGGCGTTGTTACCAGATCTCAATAAAATGTTGACTAGAACTTGACTCGAAATACCTCTGTTATACAGGCGGGCTCCTGACTTCACAGCTTGAGTTGTACACCTCCATTCTTCAGGCGGGCTCCTGACTTCAACTGCAACTTGAAATTTAGCACCTCCATTCTCCAGGCGGGGTCTTGATTGCTAAAATTTTAATTCTATGTTTCTGTTCTCTTGGAGGACTCCTGACTTCAAAATAAACGAGGAAATAAATCGAAAACTAAAATTGGAATATCACCTTAATTTTTAGGCGGGTTCCTGACTCCAAACTTGAATTGTATGTCTCCATTCTCCAGGCGGATTCCTGACTGCTGAAATTCAAAATGTACATCTCTGTTCTCCAGGCGGACTCCTGACTTCTGAAATTTGCAATGCAGACCTTTCTCCAGGCGGGCTCCTGATTTCTGAAATTTGCATTGTATGTCTCTGTTCTCCAGGTGGACTCCTGACTTTCACAATTCTAAATGTGTGTTTCTATTCTTCCAAAAATGCACAAAATTGTAAAAATAAAGAAAAATTACTTTTTTGAATTTTTGGGAATTATTCATATATAGGGAAAAAATCACGTGCTCACAAGGTCCCGTATAAGCCAGCTTGAGGACCACGATTCTCGGCCACTCGATTTGCTTGCCACACTACCTTCAAGCTCTTATCTCATTTTATGGTATGACACTTAGCATCTACTGCCTAACAACTAGCATAAAAATAAATCGTGTATTTTTAGAACTGCAAAATCAAATCTAATTATAATTACTGTTTTCACGGCAAACATAAATTTTCTATAATGCATTTATTCTATTTGTAATTCTTACACACCTAAAAGCCTAATTATAGTTTATTATACTTGATTGAATAACTACTTTAGATGCTGTCAATGACTCTTGATTCCCCTATCAGTTCTCCACAAACCAGCTCTTCTATCTCTCCAAAACCACTGGATCCTGCAGCAGTTATAGTCATCAATGGTGATCCAAGGGACATTAGTCTGCCCAATATTCAAGAACCCCTCTCCTATAGAGATAAACTACTCAACGACTTCATTTCTATCCTCCTTGAAAACCCAATTAATCAGTCCTTAGAACCTACATATTACATCAAGGAAGACTCTTTGAGTGATATGGATTCTATGAACGAAAGCTATAAAGTTAACCTATCAACTGAGAATTTGTAGTGTATTTATGATCCTTGGAAACACTTGGTAAGAATAAAGCTCATAGGAAAGTGAATTATGCACCACTACTTAAGGAAGAGGGTACAAGACAATGGAGGATATCTGAGAACTTCCCATTAATCGATATGGGTGCAGATTACGACGTTGCTAAATTCACAAACAAAGAAAACCTAACTAATGTCCTGCACCAAGGTCCTTGGTTCATCAATGAACATTTTCTCTCAGTCCAAAGGCAGGTGCAAAACTTTGTGGCATCATTTGCAAAGCCCCTCAATACTGCTATATGGGTCCGTCTCTCCCACCTTCTGACTGAGTTTTATAATGGTGTGATCCTTAGGAAAATTGGGAACGCCATTGGAAGACTGCTAAAAGTTGATGCATGCACATCAGCTACCGGACTTGGCCACTATGCTAGATTATGTGTAGAAATACCCACGGAACAACCAGTCAAATCCTTTATATTCATTGGGTCATACAAACAGTTCATCCATTATGAAGGAGAATTTTCTCTGCAAGAAATGCGGTAGACTTTGTCATATCAGCCAATACTATTCTCACTCCAAGTCAGCAGCAGTTCCAAAATAAATGGAGTTGCAGAGTCCCTAGAAGAACATCGACATCCAAGCAATGAAAGCTGGGAGACAGTTTCATTCAACTGGACCAAAAGTAGAGACACACATTCTAAACTAAATATTGTTAACGAATTAGATACACCAGGTATTAATGTTAAGATCTTCAATGCAGACACATGTAAGTTCCTTCAAAATCATAAATTAAAGTCTATAGAAAAAGATTCTTATGATAAATCCTTAAAATTCAAAGGTATTAGCCCATTATATGCTATTAGTAAAGATAACCATATTCCCATTAACAACAAATTCCACTCTTATCTTTCACGCCCATAGATTCCACCAATAATGAAGATGACCAATGTATGGAGGGTAAGTTATGCCCTACTGAACCATCTATCTTACACATGGAAATAGCTGATATACCTCCCTTCTTCACGCCCTAAATATTAGCTAGGCCTATTAGCAACAATCCCTCAGTAGGCAATAATCTTATCAAAGATCAATAGTGAATACAATTCAGACTCAAAAATCAACAAATTAATGAGGCTCTCCCACACCACTCCACCACTCAATCATACCTATTGGGTGATACAGCACCCAATAAAATGGCAATACTACAACACCTGTCCCCTCTTTTATTAGATATTGAAAAAATTGGCAGTGCCCTAATAATCGTGGCCTCTACTAAATCTTTAGATGAATCTGTTATGCTTCCCCATCCCTTTCCCATGCACATAGATCCTAACCCTATAAAGCTATCAAGTGCCTCACTTCCTATCAAGTGTGTAAGTAGAATAAAATCCCTTTTCTAGTCCCAAATAGTCTCAATATGCCAAGAATTCCACACTCACTAAGAAGGAGAAATAGACTTATCCAGTTCTTCGTTAATGTCCTTGCCCAACTATGAACAACCTGCCCCCTTCCCCCTTCAACCTAAACTTCTAAATCCAACAGTCAACTACACCTCTCTACCACTTCATCCAAACTACCAACCCCGCAGCTAGATGGAAGCAGGCTTAATGGGACAGACGATCTCCATCAATATAGTGATAAATTGTTAGGACACAATCATAGTGATCCAAAACACCCCTTAACTGGTGCAACATATACCAGAGTGGGTGAGGCTAGCCATGAACAACTCCATGACACAAACCTGGATCAACAATGTGCTCCGGCCTCTTGCACCATCTATGAATGTCAACTTGCTTCAAGCTATGAAAAGCCACTGGAACCTCCCACCTCGAGCAAACCCTCAGATCCTAATCCTTCAGACTCTGGATCTTCCCTTCTTTCTCCCAGAGGAGATCTCTCTACTCAGTCCCATTTTTATTATATGGGACTCCCATGCGAACCATGGCCCGGTCAACATGCCAAACCAAATGGAGAACAATTTATCTCCCAATGAACAAGGTCAAGAAGAAAATCAAATGGAGGATGAGGAAGAAGTGAACCACTAAAACGGAGTTGAGTGTGGAATTTGCAATCTAAACGAGGTAAAGGTTCTACTCTTCAAGGAAAACATGAGCAAAATGTTCATATTCAATTGGCCTCCATCAGTGCACAATGCTCGATGGACATAAGACCACGAAGGGACCTAACAGTAGGCCTTCATGCAGTGATCCTAGTTCCATGCAGCTGAACGAACCCCAACCCCCCTTTGAAGGTAGTGACTAACTCAAACAACAAAAATCCAATAATGATGAGTAGAGCTACTAGCATCATTTTCTGGAACGTGTGTGGAGAAAACAATGAAGACTTCCGCAGGAACTTTAAAGATCTTTTGGATACCCACATACCCTACTTAGTAGCGTTGCTCAAAACTAGAATGTCCTCCCATGTATAACTTATCAACGACTAAACTTCCCAAAAATAATTGAGGTGCCCACTGAAGGCCAAGCTGGTAGTTTAGCTGTCCTCTATGACCATAAAGTGGTTACAATCAACAACTTTACTAGAATGGATCAAGCAATCCATGCAATAATTAAGGTAATCCCCTAAAAATTTTCATGGCTTGTTAGTACTATTTATGCCAGCACAAATGTCTATATAAGAGAGTCTATGTGGAATTATCTAAAATATATTGCGAGTAATTTCAATGGACCCTGGCTATTAGGAGGTGACCTCAATGATATTACTATGGCGTCTAAAAAAGTTGGAGGCAGGGAAATAAATCACTCAAGAACTAATAGGATTTGGAACCATATCAATAATTGTAAGCTATTCGATTTAGGGTTCAAAGGATGTAAGTATACATGGTCTAACCGCCAAAAGAGGCACAAAGGAAATAATAGAAAAATTTTTGGCTAATGAAAATTGGCTAAATCTCTTCCCAAGCTCCTCAATAACACACATATCTAAAACCTATTCAGATCATAACCCCTTGATCCTTAAGCTTAACTCCTTTAAAGATTTCCATACTCATAAACCTTTCAGGCTTGAAAATATTTGGTGCAGTCACCCCGACTTTACTAGATCAGTTTACTCTCATTGGGCCAATATTAATATTAAATTGGCCATAAACGATTTTGTTATCAATATTAAAAACTAGAGAAGTCTATCTTTGGGTATATCTTCAAGAAAAAGAAGGAAATATTAGCTAGACTTAAGGGCATCCAGTGCTCCTCCCATTATTCTACTAGTAGCCTGTTACAAGAGCTTGAACTTTCGTTACAAAAAGATTATAATAGTTTCCTCAAATTAGAAGAGGACTACTGTAACCTTAGATGAAGAGTCAATTGGCTCAATTATGGCGACGCTGATACGAAATTCTTCCATATTAGTGCCACGAATAGAAGAAGGAGAAATCACATAAGCTACTTTAAAGACAACTCTAGAAACTGGATTGATAATTCAAATGAAATTCTTAGCCATGTCCAAAATTATTTTGAGGAAGCCTTTACTACGTCCCATCATCTCTCAACTAAGTATAACTTACCAAAGAGTTTTGATCACGTAGATCTATCTAGCCTAGATAGCCCACTTTGTGATAGTGAAATTCAAAAAGGCCTGATTCTTGTTTAAACCTTATAAAGCCCCTGGGATAGCGGATGGTTTCCACCCTTTTTCTACAAAAATTATTAAAAAATATTTGGCCTCAGTGTTACTACCTATTGAGAAGAAATCTTTGCAACTCAGCACATTCCATTGGAAAATAATAGCACTTTCACACCCCTCTTTCCAAGACTACCCATTTCAAACAACCTAAAATATTTTACCTATAAGATAGTAATACTATTTACAAAGTGGTTATTAAAATCATCACAAATAGAATAAAAACCTTCCTAGAAAAAGCCATTAACCCTTTTAAAGTTAGCTTCCTAAAAAATAGACGTGCTAGTGATAATGCTATTCTAATCCAAGAAATTATGAAGCATTTTAGGAAAAGTAGTAGCAAGAAAGGCAAAATGATTCTTAAGCTTGACTTAGAAAAAACCTTTGATAAGCGTTGCTTTATTTTAAATTATGATTTATTATGAACCACTCTATAAAACGTTGATTTATTTTAAATTCCTCCCCCCCCCCCCCCTAAAATTACCACTCTCATCATGTAATGCATTACTACTAGCACTATGTCTGTGCTAGACAATGGTACAACCACAAGATGGTTCACCCCAAGTCACGGTATTAGAAAAGGTGATCCTATGTCACCATACATATTCATTCTATGTAAAATATTCAGTAGATATATAAACCACCAAAGTAGAGACTAAAATATGGGATCCTATTAGCCTATCAACGAATGGTTTAAGCCTTTATCATCTCTTCTTCATATATGACCTTACCCTAATGGGTCACATTAATAGTAAGACTTTCAATACTATCCTCTATGGTATTAATCAATTTTGCAACATGTCACAACAATCTATAAACCTTGTTAAATCTAAAATCAGCTTTTCAAAAAAATTTCCTAATAGCCACATCAATGATATTTCCCAATTTTTTGGTATTAAAAAATGTGGTTCTTTTGAAAAATATAATGGCTTCCCAATAACCAAATCCATCCCTAAAGATAAGGATTTCCAATACATTCTTGATACAATGAGAGCTAGATTAGCCATTTGAAAATTGAGCTGCTTAAATATCACTGGTAGAACTACGCTTGCATGCTTTACTCTAGCAAGTATCCCTAGTCATATGATGGAATATACCCTTCTCCCCGTTAAAATCCTTAACTCAATTGATAAAATTCAAAGGGATTTCATCTGGGGTACAATGGATTCCAAAAAGAAACTTCATCTTATTATCTGGGAAATAATTACTACTAATAAGAATGGGTTTTGGAATTATGCAAAGCAAAGTCCAAAAATTTATCCCTACTAACTAGTACAGTTTGGAGGTTTCTTAACTCACTTTCTGACCCTTGGGCCAACATCCGGACAGTAGCCACCTGCAGTTATGAACAATAGAGTCAAAAATAGTTTCGCTATTTTTCATGAGTTGTAATAGTTTAGAGAAGGAAACAAAGTAGCAGGCCGTCTGCCAAAGGAAGCTACCAGACAGACTCTTATCAATAATTTTGTTTATTTTGATAGACCTCCCCCATATGTCATGGCCCGGATACTGGCAGACTGGGATAAAGGCAGTAGTAGGAAACTAGTGCTTAGGAGAAGGAATTATTTATTTTCTCATCTCAAAATTTTGGGGCAACTAATGAAATTTATACACTTTGTTTTGTCAAATATCAAAATTTATTTAACCATTAATGAAATTTACAGCACATCTAACTCATCTTGAACTAAAGAGTTAGACTCAAAATAACTAAAAAAGATATTTACAAACTTAATAGTTCCTCTACTACACTAGACTTCATAGAGGAAAAGTATTCTCTCTTTTTATGTATTTATTCTATTATGCCTTCTGCTAACCTTTGATATGTCATTGAAGGACTATGTCTCGTATCTTTGTCTTCATATCAATCTCCTTCCCTTGGAATCTGCTCATGTTTCTTTCTATCCAAATATGTTATATTACTGCTGTAAACTGAAATGCCAGAATACTACTGTAAGTTCGACTGTTTTTAGTTCTTGCACTCAGCCATATAACTTCTTCTTGCTATGAGCCAATCTTATGCTTCTATCCTATCCAGTTAAGCAGAGTGTTCCATATGCTCCTTGAGTATTGACATTCAAAGTACAAGTGAGCCATAGTTTCATTCTTTCCATTCTTACATAAAACACATCTAATATCAACCTGTATGTTTCATGCTACTAGTTTATCCATAGTAGCAAGTCTGTGATTTAGAGCTAGCCATAATATAAAATTATGTCTAGGAATACTTGTACCCGGTTGTAAAGTTTCCACCCAGCCTATGGATACTGAGGTCTTGATAGAGTGTACATCTTCTGTACATTGAACTGCCTATTTCTGCAAAACCTATTAATATTTGCAAAGGATTAATATTCATGTACCGATCTATAACATCAAATACCTTTCTTACTAGCCAGAAAGCCTCTGCATAGCATTTAAATCCTTCTTCTTTATATACACTAAGGTTTATCCATTTGATCCAGGGAGCATCCTTCTTTGAATATACTGCCTACATTAGCTTACACAGTGATGCTTTGTTCCACCATTCAAAGTCTATAACATTTAAACCTCCAGCTGAAATAGGCATGTATATTCTATCACAGGAAATCAAAGCTCTCTTTGAAGGACTATAACTTCTGTTCACAGAAAAGTTCTACAGACAGAGTTTACCAGTTGTATAATCTTTTTAGGTATCAAAAAAACCTGCCCCTAGTAGGCCTGCATTTCAAATAAAACACTTCTTATCAGTTGTAGTCCGCCACTGTATAATAGGAGTTCTGATGTCCAACATTTTATTCTATTTGTAAATTTCTTTACTAATGGCATATATTGCTGAATAGATAGCTTCCTTGAGGCTAAAGGAAATCCCAAGTACTATGGAAAGGATTCAAGCTTGAATTGATAGTCAGAGCATATCATTTCTTGAACCTCTGAGTAACTCCAGCTACATAGATAGAGGTTTTATCTAAATTAGCCATGAGTCATGTCTCCTTGAAGAAATGGTTAAACTTGTCTAGTAGTAGTTGGATTGAGATCTTGTTAGTCCTGCAACATATAATCAGATTATCTGCAAAATAGATATGGGTGAGATTCATTTTGGCACATCTCGGATGGAAATTGAAATTGGGAATGTCCTTGAGAGTCTTCAAAGTTGTGCTAAAATACTCCATCACTAGGACAAATAAATATAGGGACATAGGATCCCCTTGTCTCAATTCCTTTTTTGCTTGAAATCGTGTTTTGTGGCCACCATTAATCAGTATATAATAGTTTGCATTAGTTACACCTTCCATAATCCACTGCACCATCTTAGCAGGTATCCCACACTCTAATAGAACCATTTGTAAGAATGACCATTCAACAAAATAATAGGACTTTTTTAAATCCACTTTGATAATGCATCTAGGTGAAATCCTTTTTTGCTATACCATTTCGCCAATACATGAGCAATGATAACATTGTCTAGAATACTTCTTCCTTCTATGAATGCTGGCCGAGCTGGTCCAACAATGAAGTCTACCACTGTTTTTAGTCTTGAAGTGAGAATTCTGGCAATGAGATTATAGATAGTGGTACACTATGCTATAGGCGGGAATTCTTTGACAAAAGAATGACTAGCCACTTCTGGTACTATAGTAATAGTTGCATTGCATACACTCGTCAATAGCTTCCTTGATTCAAAGAACTCCTTAACTGCCTTTATCACCTCTTCTCTAACTTATGCAATTATTTCTTGAAGAATTTTACTAGAAGAAATCAACCCATGCTATGTGCTTTGTCACTTGGTAGTTCTTTATGCCCTTGTAGGATCTCAGTATCACATACACTCATGATCATGTTCCGTCGCTTCTCTCTATTCAACCAAGGACCATTCCAAGATATGATTTCATTAAGGCAGGGCAATTCATAAGCCCTTGTTCCTAGAAGACCTTCAAAGAAAGATGTGAACTCTTGCTCCACTAATAGAGGATCAATCGGTTTTCGTCCAAACTCATTACAGATAATAGAGATTCTATTTCTAGCTTGCCTTGCCTTCGAATTTGCATGAAAAAACTTTGTGTTTGAGTCTCAAGTTGTATCCACACTTCCCTATACTTCTGCCTATGGACATTCTCTTGAATACCTTGCCAATTTTTTCCTTGCATCATTAATACTTTCTCCTTCAAAATCAAAGTATTGTTGAATAGATCATTGTCTATCTTCTTTTGAATTTCATATAGCTGATCTTTAAGAATTTCAACATTTTTGTAGATTGAATTGTATACTTTATATATTCCTTTTGCATTGTTCCCCGTTATCTACAGATTTTGCAAAACTGAATACATAGAACTTCCCACTTTTTAATCCCACGCCTCTTGTACTAGCTTATTGAGTTCTTCTTCCTGCAAAAGCATATTAAGAAGCCTAAATGGCTTTAGTGAGTAGTTTCTAACTATCTCACTACATAATACTATGGGTGAATGATAGATACCCCATAGTTAACATATACTGCCTCTATATAGCCATACTGCATGTACCAATAAGAATTTCCCAATGCCCATCAATATTATTGTATATTCTATAAGTAGAATCTCTTTTGTTGCACTAAGACCAATGACATCCTTTTTTGTTCAACAATCCTAAGCCAGTATCCTCAACACAAGTTTAAAAATCAATCACTTCACTCTGGTGTACTGGTTACCATTGATTATGTCATTAACAGATAACATAGTATTGAAGTCTCGTAGTATCAATTAGGCCTCCACCATAGTGCTATTTATCTATCTAAGTTGAATCCATATTTACCGTCTCTCTGGAATAGTATTATAGCCATATAAAAAAAGTAAGCCACTTCAAAGTTGAATTCCTGTGCTTGATTTTACGGTGCACCAATTGAGTTCCATCTTGAATTACACTAACATCTACTTGCTAAGCCTTCCATAGTATCTATATTCTCCCATTCGGAGAATATGAATAGTTTGAGAATGCTTCCCATTCAATCGTAATCTTCCTTCTAACTCTTTTTCATTGCATTATTTAACTTTGATCTCAAGGCCCCCTAATACTGTAATTTTGTCCTTAAGCGGAAAAGCCTTGAGTTCTTTCTGATTATAGGGATTACTAAGCCCTCTAATATTCCATGAACTTATAATCATGGGGGGTGAACCAAAGGTATTGTTCCTTCTTTTGATGTCAAACTAGCATCCTCCCTTTCCTGAGTTCTCAGGGCATTAAGTATGTTTTTATGTAGCATAGCTTCAATAATTTCATCAGTCATAGTGTCATACCCTTCTCATTGAGCTTTTCTCCTTGGAACTTTGCACCTATTTTCCTTTTGACTTAGCTATTTGAAAATTATTGTCCTTCTACTCTATTTCTGTACTGATGACTAGTGATGTAATTAGTTCTTCTTTGCTGACCTCAACTCTAACATCTTGGGTCTGTGCTTCCCCAATTATCTTTGGCTTAGAAATACATTAATGGCTACTCTTTTTCACCTTCTTATATGTTCAACTATCTGTCCTTTGGCATCAGGTCGTAGGTACTTCTTCATCTCTATTTAGCCTTTACATTTGTCACGACCCAAAAACCGACCCGGTCGTGATGGAACCTATCATGAAACTAGGCCATCCACTTGTTTCCAAAGTACTCTATTTACCAATTAAAGCTTAAGAAGAACTATATATTTAGTAGAAATCCAATAAGATAAATGCAAAAACCCAAAACATGCATAAAGAAATATATATACGGCAAAATCGAAGGGTCCAATCTTCCGTCTTTACGATGGCTCGTGAGCACATATCGAGAGCTTGGGGCTATGGTCGGGGACCTCCGAAGGGCTATCAATGGTCAACCTCATGGCAGTACAAACTAGCAGTTATAATGGAAAAGTGGGAAGTTCCCAAGGAGCATACATGTAGCCTGTCAAGTCTAGTAGACTAGTCAAAAGGAGAATCAAGACATTAAATGGCTGTACCAGCCCATCTCTTTGCAATTAATGCTTTGTACTGTGTTAGGATTTCCTCTCATATATAAAGGGGAACCTTATCATTTTGTAGACATTTGTTGCTCAATATTCAATACACAAGAACATTCTCTCTACTCTCTAACACATTCTCTTGATCTCATTACTTCCATTTATTCCTTATATTCATTATGTTCTACTTATTGTTCTTCATTTATTGCTTATCATTAGCCATAAAGAGCCATTATTGATTTAATAATAACTGTTAGACCTACCCATCGACTACCCTCAGTGAGACATCATACTCGACCCCGAGGTCCCAAATAGGCACGCTCGAGGCCCCCATCTCCAACTATTTGGTTTTTTATCACACCCGTCTCCAAGTTGTAATCTTGATTTGTAACCTTTTACTTGTCATCTGTTGCCTAAACAACTAGCATAAAAATAAATCAAATATTTTTAGAACCACATAGTCAAATTTAATTTTACCCTTTTCACGATAAATAAGTTTGGCGCCCACCGTGGGGTTGGAAATAATAGTGATTATTTTCTTGCTGGTTTTGCTACATAACACAAGTTATCTTTCATACCTTTTCTTGTCCAAGATCTTCGATTTCAGGTCAAAATGTCTAACTCAGTAAATGGAGGTGAAAATAACAATCTTGAGGACTACAAAGAGAATGGTGTGAATGTTCCATGTGTTGGTGTACCACCACGAAACCCTCGGAATGAACCAGAAAGCATTCCAATAGATGCGGTCTTACGTGATGCCCAACACGTCGACATAAGCTTCCACATCAACATGAGTGTACATATGGTAGAGAAACAAGAAGATCAGGAAACAAAAAATAGGAAAGAATGGGAGATTAGCCTTCACGTAATTTTTGAAATGTTACAGGCACAACAGCTGGCTATTGCTCAACTGCACAGTCACTAGAAGATTCCCAGTATGGTAGCACCAAAGACGGTCCCCTAAGCCGAGCAGGTACCAAAAAGATCAAGCAACAACGAGTCGACAGCCGGCCCCGCCATTATAAAGATGCTCGATGACCTCACAAAGAGGATCGAGTTGAGCGAGAAAAACATATAAGCCAACGACAAGAAGCTAGAGACCTATAATTCTAGGGTGGATCAAATTCTGGATGCACCCCTAGTTCTGAAATGTGTAGATTCGAAGAAGTTTGTGCAAAAGCCATTATCGCAGGAAACAACCCCAAAACCCAATCCGACGAAGTTCAGAATGCTCGAGCTTCCAAAGCAAAATGGAACCTTGGACCCCAACGAGCACGTCACTGCCTACAGTTGTGCAGTGAAAGGCCATGACCTAAGGGGCGACGAGATCGAGTCCGTCCTACTGAAGAAGTTTGGGAAAACACTCTCGAAATGGGGCCATGATGTGGTACCTCAACGTAGAACCTTACTTTATAGACTCCTTTGCCATGATGGTAGATTCTTTCATAAAGGTACATGTCGGGGCCATCAAGGTGGCCACAAGGAAATCTGACGTCTTCAAAATCAAGCAAAGAGAGAACAAGATGCTGCGAGAGTTAGTGTATCGCTTTCTTATGGAACGAATGGAACCATCACTAGTCTCCAACGACTGGGTAGTACAAGCTTTCACTAAAGGGTTGAATGAGCAAAGCTTGGTGGCTTTAAAGCAGCTGAAAGAGAAATTGGTTGAATATCCCGCCGTAACTAGGTCGAACGTCTACAACACATACCAATCAAAGATTAAGGTCGAGGACAAAAAGGTAGGAACCCTCTTGGGCTCCGTATACCTAGCGGGCTTCTAATAAAGGAGCCAAATCTAAACAAACAAAGGTACCATCCATACAACGAAGACATGAGAAACACCCTGAGGCAAAACTTAACCCGCAATGATTGAAGGATGGACCAAGGCCAGAATCCTAGAGGACTTGTCAGTAGAGCTGGCTTCGATAGGCACACAAGGTCAATGGATGCACCCTTCTTGCCATAATGCAACTTCAAATTTGATGTTTTTGACATCATAATTGCCATCAGTAAAATAAGAGACACTAGGTGGCCGAGGACTGTATAGTCAAACCCTCACAAAGAAATCATAACTTAGTGTGTGAATTTTAGAACACATACGGCCACAGGACCAAGGATTTCCACTAGCTTAGAGAAGAAGTAGCCTGACCACTCAGCAAAGGTCACCTCTGAGAATTTCATAGTGACCAGGCTAAAAATTAGTTCTAGGAAAGAGAGGAAACCCAGAAAAACGATACAAATAAGCCACAATGTGTCATCTGCATAATCCTGGGAGGCAACGATGCCATGTAAGAGCGCTTAATGAGAAGAAAAGTATACCCATTACTAGATAAAAGCAAACTCGAGGTCTGCTCTCATATTCAGCAACAAGGACATCGAGACCTTGTCTGATCCTTACAACGATCCACTAGTAATCTCTTTCCTTGTAAATACATCTCAAATTAAATGTGTACTTGTAGATATAGGTAGCTTGGCCAACATTATCAAGTCTAGGGTGGTAGAGCAGTTTGGACTGCTAGACCAAATTGTGCCCACCTCACGAGTCCTCAATTGATTCAACATGGCAAGCAAAATAACAAAAGCGGAAATCACCTTCCCAGTCGACGAGGCTGGCACAATCCAAAATGCCAAATTCCATGTCATCAAAGGAGAGATGAGGTACAATTCTTTTATTGGGAGGCCGGGGATACATTGCATGATAGCAGTACCATCCACCCTCCATCAAATGATGAAATTCCCGACAAAGGATGGGATTATAATCGTATTTGGGGAACAACGTACGGCAAGGAAAATGTTTGCAGTGCACGATGTGACACCAGTACCTCTACGTTCGAAGAAGCAAAATGGTAAAAAAAAATCTAATAGCAATAAAAATTACATCCTCGGCTAAGCCCGACCAAACAAAGCAGAGGGTCATACCACGTGCTCACAACAAGCAAGTGAAATATATCAGGGCCTGAAACACGCCAGCACTTAGGTATGACCGTTCTTTATTTCTTTCAATTTGATTATACAATAACTTGAGTGCAGGTATTCGATTGAAACAACCATAGCTTTTTCTAACTCGAAGGACTTAGTTCCTAAAAAGAATACATAACACTCTTTTACTTCGATCGGGTTTTATCCCAACAAGGATTTTACCGGCAAGGCTCTTAACGAGGTAATATCTATATTCTACCTAAGAAAGACTCAACAAATTATTCAAGGATTCCTATCAATCAACCCTGAATACTGGGGGCATCCCCTTGGAAGATCGTCTCATCGGAGAAGACAAGATGTGCTGAACATGGCCTTGATAGGAAGATAATGTACCATGACAAATGGTCAAACGAGCCGTGTTTGTATAGACTAACCGAGCCCCTAGCAGTAAAAACATGTATTCTTATGCCAAGTAATCAAAAGAATACTTTCCAAAGAATAGCGTGTATCAAAGAAGCTTATCATTTTTACAGAATGGCTCTAGAGCCAAAAAATGTCCTGGACAATCGGGGACTAGAGTCAATAATTCAAAGCCAGAATGACCTCCGAGTCATAGCCTCAAACTCATAAGCCCTCAATGAGGTAGCATTAAAGTCACAAAATTGCTCCAAAGCCAAAAGCGCTCCAAACACCTGGGGACTAACATCAACATCTCAAATATCGCATGGCCTCCGAGTTAGAAACTCTAAAATCATAAGCCCTCTATGAGGCAATACCAACTTTACAAGTAATGGCTCCCAAGCCAAGAAATATTCGGTCACTTGGGGACTGTCGTCAACCTAAAAACCCTACCGACTTATCAAAACCCGAGGCCATAAGACCACATGAAGGCAGCCTCGGTCTCGTAAGAGCTATATCAGGCAACAACAATATCTGTAAGACCTCAAGCAAGGCATGAACCTCACTTGTACCAAGGAGCAACAACAGTATCTATAATACCTTAAGAAAGGATGAACCACATTTGTATCAATTGAGGAACAACAAAACTCTAAAACAACAAAGGCATGTAAAACGTGTAAGACCTTACTAAAGGCATAAACAAGATCTCAAAGTTAAAGCTATATATCAAACTTGTAAGACCCCTAAAAAGGCATAACCTCGATATAGACGGCAAAACAATTTCACTCGGGACTAAAAGGCTCTGGCCAAACACAAATGACTATGGTCACAAGGCTATACCAACCAAAATAATGCGACTTGGGGATGCCCGACCATTGCTACAAAATCAAAGGCCTTCAATTATTTTGAATCTACTTCGAGATGAATCGGTTAAAAATGCTACCCTTGACATATGCAAAAGAGCTTCGACCATGTCAGCTCCAAATTACAAGCTTCGAGATACTCAGCCTCTGAGCCAAACCTCCTGAGGTGCTCGATCATTGCCATATAACGACTCATAATTGAGGGTTTTTATCAAATCGTCGAAGAGTCAGGAAAACAAAGTCTCAAAAATCCTTATGGATTGATAGAAGCCTATATAAAAGGTCGCATTACCCCAAAGCGTAAGAGCCATTATCACCAGCTCACATAAAATGTCACATCGACCCAAAGTGTAAGAGCTATTTTCGCCAACTCACATAAAAGGTCGCATCGACCGAAAGCCAAAAAGCCACTATCACCAGCCCATACAAAATGTCGTACTGACACAACGTGTAAGAACCTAAGGGCCAACTTGAAATTGAATAACTTGAGGGTCAAATGAGCTCGAGCCGATATCCAATTCGGAGACTGAACCCAAAACAGTTCACCAAACATGTATAAGAGAAAAAACATATCAGCTCGGTCGACTTATATTAAAAGGTCATATTAGCGAAACGCATAAGAGCCATTATCACAAGCCCATGTTGAAGGTCGTACCGACCTAAAGCGTAAGAGCCATTGACGCCAGCTTACATTAAAAAGTCGTACCGACCCAACACGTAAGAGCCTAAGGCTAGCTTCAAATTCAAAAACATTAGGGTCAAACAAGCTTGATTCAAAACCTGAATTGGAGACTGAGCCCAAAATAGTTAAATTAAACATGCCCAAGGGAGAAACATAAAAGCCAAAGATGCCAGCTTACATTAATAAGGTTGTAGCGACCAAAGCGCGTAAGAGCCTATGGGCCAGCGAAATAAGCCCCAAGGCCATATTGTGAATCTAAAGATTCCATATAACTCGAAGACCAATTCTTCTTGATGGATAACAAACATCGAAAGGTACACGAAAAACAAAGTCAGAAGTTTTTTTTGTACATGTATGTAAAATAATACAAGCTCTATTTACAACGTACTTTGAAAGTACTATATAAAGAACCAGAAAAGGAAATCTACATTCCCATTAGGGACTATGGCCCAATGGCTCCATCCTCGCTATCCTCGGCATTAGATCCATTTTTGTTTGCCTTCCCCTGTTTCATCTCTTCCGAGAGGTCAAAACCCCTTCATGGATCTTCTCGAGGGTTTCCCTTCAAGGTTTACACCAAGCATATTCCTTGTCCCTACTCTCGCGATCAAGAGCCCTTCTCAGCTTAGCTCAAGCATCGGCAGTGTCCTTCAAATAGTCCGCCACTTTATAGTCAACCTTTGTTTGGCCTATTACGGCTTCAGCCTAGGCATCCAAAACATCAGCCTTTATCTTCAAAAGCTCAAACTCGATTTGTTATCTTATCTATTTGAACAAAGCCATTATCATAAGCTAAACAAAGTTGAACCTCAATCGTGGAAGCATTAGCCAGAGCACCCTTCTCCGCTGAAGCCTGAACGTCCGCCCGAGCCTTTAACACATGATACTCACTCCTGGCTCGCCAAATTCCCTTTGAAGGAATTCTAGGTCCTCCTTATTTTTTATGCATGAAACAAATGAAACATTATCCTTAGGATATAGAAGAAGGAACATGCAATCCATTAGAACAAAAACTGCATGCTCTTTTAGGTAGTTCACATAATTTAAGCTTCTACTTGCCTCAAATTGTAAGCACGCCAACTCAACTTCCCTTTCATCATAAAGAAGGCTAAGGGCTTTCTCCCTATTCAAAGCTTTCCGCAAATCGGCCTCGTGATGAAGCAACTCGAACTTGAGCTTGTCAAAGGCCTGCAAAAAGGGATCTCAATAAGAAAGGGAAGGCATGAAACTCAAAGGACTGTTCCAAAGTTCACCACAGCGGAGCTTCCTCAAAGGTTAAGTGCACATTTACTAGCCTGGCTCCCTCAGCCCAGAAGAACCGATCCCGGTTGGGGCATAGTCGATTGGTGCATACGATCACGGACTTCATGCATCCATCGAAGTACCTTCCATGGGAGAAATAATCGACGGTTGAGAATCCTCATTCCCCGAAGTACCTTCAACGGGAAAAGAAGACATCAGCAGGGGAGAAATCGTATTTCCAATGCTAGAGATCACTAGCGTAGTAAACTTAGCCAATACATCCTCTTCGAGTAGCTGGTTTGGATTCGTCTTGCTTTGAGCATCATCGCCGTAGTACAGTCAGCCGATACATCCTCTTCGAGCGACTGGTTTGGATTCATCCTGCTCTGAGCATCATCGCCGTGCAAAGGCTTTTCTTGCCTATTATCACGGATCATTAGCCCAGAAGCTGGCAATCCTTTTCCCTCTCTAAGAGAATTCAGTATGACCTTAAAGGACTCCCCCACACCTATGACAATGGAGTTAGTACACATGAAAATGGAACACCAATAAAAAGGGAGAAAATTGCAGAGAACATATCGTGGTGGTTCGCCTCCAATCTACCCCTAGACAAAGCTCGCCACTTACGCTCATTATAAGTCAAGTGGTTTACCAACTTCAAAGCCCAATCCGGTAGATCAGGGACCTCACACGGTATCCATGAAATTGGTGTAAAAGAGGGAAGAAGGAATATTTAGAAAGCCCGCCTTCGCCATAATTAAAAAGCTACTGAGGCACGAGTATACCACTTACATGTAAAATTCCATTCTTCTGGAAATGGAAGAAACTCCACAGGGATGATATCAGTTGTCCATGCTCGGATGAATTGGCTCATCCACTCCAGATCTCCGCCTTCTTGGTCATCAACAATGAAAGGTATGGTAGAGTGTCATCGTAGGGTTATCAAGTCACGGTAGTAAAAAGGGCGATACAACCTGATGAGATGGCTAGGAGTGAGTTCAAGCCCTGCTTTCTCCACAAAGAACCTCATAATCAATACTATCCACCAAAATGACGGATGAATCTGCGCTAAGGTAACCGGGTACTTTCGATAGAAGTCAAGCACAACCCTATCGATGGGGGCCCAACATAAAAGGATATATATACACGGTCTAGAACCCTTCAACATGGGTCATAATGTTATCTTCCGGGGAAGGTACCCATACTACTACCTTTTCTCCCCACCCACAATCCTTCCTCGCCAACTCAAGGTGCTCTCTCTCCTATCAAAGAAGTTAACTTCAAGGTACTCCCATTGATCCGGACATCGCGAGACTTTTCTAACGAGAAGTTCCCTTTCAAAGCAAAATGTATCGAGTCAGGCCCGCTTGGCATCAGCGCCGCTCAACCAACAAGGAAAAAACTAGTGGCGAAATTCTCTCCTCCTTACCAAACAGATTCCTGATATAGCAATCATGACTGTAGTAAAACTAGAGAATTGGAGTAGGAATTTGGGCAAGAGTGTTGATACTAAAATAATGAAGGACCTAATACAAGAAAAGAGGATAACTACTCAGAATAGTAGAATCTTCAAAAGGGAGAGGATGACCCTATATATGGGAAAATGAGCAACGATCCGCTTACCTCAAAGGCCGATTAAAAATATTGGCCAAAATCACTTTGGGAAGATATGCCGACAGTATTGCCTCGGTTATTTCGTAGAGATATCATAAACTTGATGATGACATATGATGTATTAGGGGTCGGAGACCCCCGCATCGACCGAGCTTCAATATTATACCCAATCTCGATGGCCTCCACCAAAAGAATATAGGCTCTAAGAAAGCCATTTCTATCATTGTAAGTCTCAAGGTGGTACCCCATCTCGAGGACCTTCATTGAAATAGGATTGGCTCCAAGAAATCCATTGACATCATTGTAAGTCCCGAGATGGTACCCAATCTCGAGGACCTCCACTAAAAGAAGATAGGATCCAGAAAGCCATGGCCATCATTGTAAGTCCCGAGATGGTACCCAATCTCAAGGACCTCAACCAAAAGAAGACAGGCTCTAAGAAGTGATTAACATTATTGCAAGTCCCAAGATGGCATTCGGTATCGAGGACCTCCTGCACGCCCCCGTTTTTCCTTCCAATGGAAATCGGGTTCATGACATTTTGGGACAACTCTTTCCTTTTGGTTTTTACAATTTTGAAGAGTCGACACCTAATGATTTTAAGGTGCGCTGTGGAACCTATAAGATTCATTTCCAACTATGTTTGATAACCAAAGGTAGTGTAAGAGGTTGAAATTATCCTAAAGGGAAGGTGTTAGGCACCCTGATCCATTAGGTTCCCGGCCAGACAGTTATTTGTGAATTTGTACAATTAGCAAATAGAAAAGTAGGGAAAATATATAAGGTATTTAGATACACAAATGTTTGAAATATTACCCATCCCTTTTTACTAGTCACCCTTGTCACACCTTTTTTTACACTACACCCCACGAATGGCGTAGATAAGGGAGTTTTTCCAATTAAAGGACAATCGAAACGAGATTATTTATTTAATAATTTCAGAGTTGCCACTTGGGATAATTTATGGTGTCCCAAGTCACCGGTTTAAAATCCCGAATCGAGGAAAGTTTGGCTCTGTAATACAGTCTGCGAGCTAAAATCCAGGTAAGGAATTCTGTTTACTCGGGAGAAGGTGTTAGGCATTCTCGAGTTATGTGGTTCTAGCATAGTCGCTCAATTATTATATTCGGCTTAATTATCTGATTTTAATATATTTTGAAACCTTTGTGCATTTTGAATCTTTTAACCGCTTTTATTATTTCTGGAAAATTGCAATGCTATTAAAACACGTCTTGAACCACATCACATAAATGTACCCACGGCCTTCGATAAATTTTAAAATTGTTAAGATTTGGATTTGGGTCACATAAATGTGCACCCGAGTATAGGGACGTAGTTTAAATTACACGCCTAAAAAACTTTTCTACGAACATTCATTTTTAACAAGCGTAATCATGGCACACAAACGCGTACACAACTACTTATATTACATAGGCCCACAATATTCATTCAAGTTATCTGTATATACAAATATAGTACCAAAAGTCAACCGAAACAATACTCTAATCCTAAGCATCAGCCATTTTCCAATTAAAGATGCCTTAGTAGGATACAAAGGACAAACGAATGTGAAAAATTAAAACCTAAAATTAACAATAGTGTGCCAAGATCCAGCTGATAATATTCTACGCCACAACGAATCCCATAAAAGTTAGTACCAATTTCGATCCTCTAGTTCATAAGAAAAAGGGAAAAGCTATAAGCACAAATGGCTGAACACTCTCTTTTAATAACTACTATCTGTTTTATACCTTGACACCAACAAATGAATATAACAGTTCTATCTCAATTTTTGCATCCAACGGGTTGGTGAATTAGCTCAAACGAACAAAAAAAACAATTTCAATTAAGAGTAGAGATTCCTCCTCAAAATATCATAAGCAACAAGAATTCACATAAATCTTAACATTGAACCATGATATAAGAAATACATAGACATGAAACAGAGGGCGAATATCAGGAACCTTCCAACCTCAACGAACTCAGAATGACATATGACGATCCCGAAATATTGTTCTACTTTTCTCGACTCCAAATCACAATCGAAACTCACCGGAAAATTCAAACTAAACCAGAAGGATCCAACGAACTCCCTAACAGTAGTTCATGATTCTGGAGTTGTTTCGGGCTAATTCACATTGCTTTGATGGAGGTTTCGATGTAATTTTCACTGGATTTTGTGAAGGAATTTCTGCAACAACATGAGCTTTAGTTATAGCGGTTTCATGGTGGTTTTGATGCTAGATTTATGGATGATTCACGGCTAATTTAGGGCTGGATTCGTGGTGGAGATAAGGCGCTTGATGGGTGTGTTGAGAGGTGAGAACGACTCTGTGTGATTGGGTGTAAATCAGAGGCTAATGGTTGTTGCAGGTTTGGGAATGGAGAAGCAGAAGTTTCAAGGAGGGGGGAAGCGCTTTCGTGAAGAAGACGAAGCTTTTTTTTGAGCGGGGGGGGGGGGGGGTGGGGAGGGGGGGTTCTTTTGGAGTTATCCGGCGCAACTTTTTTGTTTTAACCTTCTATGTATTAGGCGTTATATTTATTTTTTAAGTTTTAGGTTTAAGTATAATTTTTTGTGTATTCGTCAATTAGTAGCTAGGTCTTTTTTATATTAAGTCCTTAGGGTCTTTTTATTTATTTTTTATTTCAAAGTAGAGTCTAAAAGGGTTCTTAAGGTTAAAATTAATGGGTATTGGGTATTGGGGCAAGGACTAAAACATTACAAAATTCATAAGGGCGGGATGAACCAACCAGCACTAATTTCTCTTTTTAAAAATATACAATTATACTATAAAATATAAAACTATTTTTATGATTAAATTAACTATATTAAGACATGAAACTATTTTTATATTTTTTAAAATTATATAAAAAATAAAGGTAAGGTACTACTTTATTATTATTATTATTATTATTATTATTATTATTATTATTATTATTATTATTATTATTATTATTATTTTAAAATAAAATATTTTTATAGTATTCCATTTTCTTGTAATAAAATAAAAGTAAAAGATAAAAAATGAGTCGAAATAGCTATATTAGACCAAAATTAAATAGTTACACGCTATTATATGGAAACTCTTGGGGAGGGTCAAAAATCACATGTCTACAGCTGTCCTCTTTGACAGAAACGCGAAGAGTTTTCAGACAATGAACGACTAGACATGTTTTTGACCTGACCCTTATTTGGGAGAGACTGAAACAGAGAAAAGTGGGAATGTGACAAAGCCCTGGTATCTGAGCTGCCTACATATCCTTGGCTATAAAGGAATCAGGCCACGTGTAGTTCAGAGGTGAGTGAGATGATGGAGTATGCTGAGGTGGAGAGCCAGTCGAGGTGCCGTTCTGCTGAGTTTCCGATCCGCGGTCCTATTATTACATCCAAATCAAAAGAAATGAAAAGACTAGCTAAGCCTGCCAACTATGAGTTAAAAGATTCCTATCTTTAAGTCTTTTGAAAGTTGATCTCTAGTATAGAATGGTTCTTCATGCGGATTTTAGATTTGAACCTTGACGCTGACTAGTTGCAGATGCTAGTTCATTCCTCCTCAGCTTTTCGGACCAAACCCAGACACCACACCATGCTTGTGACTCCAGTCATGTCTTAAGCAGCTCACATCTTTCATCAACTTCTGCATTTTGATAAACTTTTTGCCTTTTTCCTTTTTCTTTAGTGTGACTAACTTCTGTTCATCATCTCAGACCGCTGATTTGCATTTTTTCTGCGAGCTTCTTTTATTGCTGACTTGAATTATAATATTAGATGTTTTACTTTTCTCAAGGCGGATGGCTGATTGGTGAATTTGAATTATATTGCCTTGTTCTCCAGTTGGGCCCCTGATTGCCTAACTTGAACTATATTCCCTTGTTTTCCAGGTGGACGCTTGATTGCCAAAACTTGAATTGTATTCCCTTATTCTCTAGGTAGGCGCCTCATTACCAAAACTTGAACCGTATTCCCTTGTTCTCCAGGTGGGCGCCTGATTACCAAAACTTGGATTGTATTCCCTTGTTCTCTAGGTGGGCGCCTCATTGCCAAAACTTGAACTATATTCCCTTGTTCTCCAAGTTGACGCCTGATTACCAAACTTAAATTATATTCCCTTATTCTCTAGGTAGGCATCTGATTGCCAAAAACCTGAATAGTATTCCCTTATCCTCCAGGCGGGCGCCTGATTGCCAAAACTTGAATTGTCTTCTCTTGTTGCTTGACACTGTTTTCCCTTGCACGTTGAATTATCTTCCTTCGAAATTGCTTTCCCTTGAAATCTGAAATTTCGTCCTTCGAAATTGCTTTCGTTTGAAATTTGAGTTGTTTTCCCTTGTTCTCTAGGTAGGTGCCTGATTACAATAAAGCAGACATAAAAAAGAATTTTTCCTGTCCCAGTTTGATATTGGGAACATCTGTGAGTGTTAATAAAACTATAAATAACATGCGCTGCTGATGAAGGATGCAATGATGAGAGTAAAATTAAATCAACTTGGATGTTCTTCTCTTAAACGTGGTTGAGCTTGCAAAAACTATTAACTAAGCTTCACTAAAGTAAAAAAACTGACTCTATTCTCCAGGAGGGACCCCCTGATTTCAGGAAAACTAAAAATTGACACTCTTTTTTTTTCAAATCCAGACTTCCCTTTTTTTTCAACTACTTCTCTTTTTTAAAATTATTATCCTAGGAGAAAATTCGTTAGACTAGGTTTTCTATCTTAGAAGAAAGATTAATCAGTCTAAGACATTTATCCTAGGAGAAAATTCATCAGACTAGGTCTTTTTGTTTCATTTTTTTCTTTTTTTCTTTTTTTGGTATCTTAGGAGAAAGATTCATCCGACTAAGATTTTTATCGTAGGAGAAAATTCATCAGACTATATCTTCTATCTTAGGTGAAAAAATCATCAGACTAAGATTTTGATCCTAGGAGAAAGTTCATTAGACTAGGTCTCTTTTGTTTGGTATCTTAGGAGAAAGATTCATCAGACTAGATTTTGATCATAGGAGAAAGTTCATCAGACTAGGTCTTCTATCTTAGGAGAAAAATTCATTAGACTAAGATTTTGATCCTAGGAGAAAGTTCATCAGAGTAGGTCTTCTATCTTAGGAGAAAAATTCATCAGGCTAAGATTTTGATCATAGGAGAAAGTTTATCAGACTAGGTCACTTTTTTTTATCATAGGAGAAAGATTTATCAGACTAAGATTTTGATTGAAAAGAAAATCCATTAGACAAGACTTTATCCTAGGAGGAGAAATGTAAAGATCAATGAAAACAATAACACGACGAATAAAGGCAGAGATTCGAGAAACTTCCCTTTGTCGGCTCTTCTTTTCTTCTCTATTATTTAAGGTGTTTTGTTCGTTTGTTTTTTTTCTCTCTTTTTTATCCAATTTCCTTTACCGCATTGTTCCTGTTTCACACAAAGAAAAACTTACCAGTTTTGAAAATGATGGTCGGTTGTGGCCTTGGGTCTAGGGCAGCTTGGCTTCTGTTTCAATCGGCTTGGGTCGATTTCAAGACTCCTTTGCTCTGCATCAACCCTAATTGTTTCACACCAAGTACCATTTGTATTTGTGGCTCAATCAGCCTTGTCTTGATTGGAGATCTTGGCTCAAGTGACTTTTCCTGATATCTTCAATGACTTTCTGCTTTTTATGCAATTTTTCTGTCAGAGAGAAACACAAAGTATCATTCCTTGCGCCAAGCAGGCTGACAAGAGTCTATTTGAGAAATCCTTTGCAAAAATCATCAAGGCATGTTGACAGTAACACTTGAGTGCGCTCACCAAATTTACTTTGTGAAATTGAAAATCTGGTAGTAGATATTAAAATCTTTTCTTCTCATTATGACAAGGATGAACTCAAAGTGAAAGACACAATGATGCAAAGAAACGAATATTAAAAAGAAATGCCCCGAGTAGGAAGGACAGAATGAAGAGTATATTATTTTTTCTTTTCTTTTCTTTATTTCTTTTTTTTAATAACTAGCCTTAATAATCATGACATGCATTATGGACTTAACGGCCTAATCTGTCAATTAATTCAAACTTCCCTTTTACCATTCTTGTGAACTTTGAAATCGAGTTTGTTTATGCCAATCCTTTGCATCAGCTTCATGACTCACTTTCGACTAGTGGTGCCCCGAGGGATTTTCACCAATAAGTCTCTCTTATTTATTCATCTCTACTTACCGTCGCCTTACAGTGCCCGTGAGAGTTTTCACTGGTAGAACTCTCTTATTTTTCATTTTTTCCTTTTTCTTTTGCTTCTTGTGTGAGCAACTTGACTGTGTTTTATGTCGCGTGACAACCGTTGCTCTTTGCATGCCTTCTTGGCGTTCTCGAAGTTTTATTAGGAGGTCTTATTAGGAAAGTTTTTCGATAGGGTTGGAAAGAAAGGTCGTCATGAAGGCTCATAGTAGACTTAAAAATGAGGGGTTACAGACATACAACTCTTGGAATAGACTCTTCAACCGTGAAATAAAACCTTTTCCACAGTTTCAACCATTGGGGATTTATTTTTCTTGAATTCGTATTTGGTTGGACCGAACCATGAGCCTGCGTACGTATCCCTTTTTAAAGGAATTAGGTTTAACGTAATTCAAACATCTGACCTTACTATTTTTCATTTTTCTCTTTTTTTTTCTTTTTCTTTTTCATCCTTTTATTTTCCTTTTTTATCTCTTTTTTAAAAAAAATTTTCCTTTTTTTTTGTTTTCCCCAGCTTCTCTTTTTGAGTGCATGGACATTTGACAATTCTTTTCTTCTCTTTTTTTTTCACTTAGAACTTTCTAAAAGCTACCCAATTTATACTCTTGGGACATGGACTTTCTTTCTTTCTTTTTTTTTTCTTTTTTGACTCTTGACTCTATCTTGATTCCAAAAGGGGGTGGTCAAAGAAAATAACACAGGACCAAAAGAGGTAGCGAAGGAATATAAAGTGTATGGATTGCAGAATAAGGGCCTTCCTACCTTGAGAAAGCCAAATACAGTATCTTTTTGCAATCACAGTACTGACGAACATGTTTGTCTTCTTGGTGTGTCATGGTCACAAGACACTTTCTGTCCCTTACTTTCCAACAAACTTCAAATGATTAAACATCCTCAAGACTGAATCTTCAAGAATGGTTTGAAGGTGAATTTTACTTGATCTTGATTCTAAAGTATTTCAACTTTTCATTCATCCTCAAAAGTATTTTTATTATTTTTTCTTCAGGTATCCAATTCCAGATTAAATCAATTTCTAAGATCTGGCCAAAATTTCCGCGCGCATGTCGTGTCATTAGAACTAGCAAGAAAGGAACTAGGAATAGAATGACAGGAAAGGACAAACTATATTTTATTAAATAAGGATGGAAGGGTTTGACAACTAAACGAGCAACCTAAGATCCGAGTTATAACCCTAAAATAACTTGGATAATGAAATAGCAACAAAACAAACAGATATGACTCATACAAATAGAACAGAAAGATAGAAGGGTTTGACTCAATAAAGCAAATTAAATCTCGACCACAACCCTGAAATAACCCATATAACAGGAAAAACATCAAATCAAACTACCAAGGTTCCTTCATAGTGAGTAAGGAATGACTTTTCAATTGCTAAGCATGACATTTAACCATACATTTGCTCATCACAATCACCGTGGCCTTATCCAGTTTCAATCAGCAAGTTCCCGAGAGGATTCTCGTACTCCATGCCACCACGCATCAACCCCACAAAGTGTGCATGATAATGCTTAGGTAAAGGACTCTGCGTGATATTCTGGGTGTCACTGTCTTGGATCACAATCAAATTTTCCTAGATCATCCTTTCCATTTCTTTTTTCAAAACCTGACAACTTTCAACATTGTGCCCCTAGGCATTGGAGTGGTATTCACACCTTTTAGAAGGATCAAAGCTTCTCACACGTGGGTCCACATGATTTGGAGGAATGGGTGAAATTATGTCATAATGCTTTAACTTCTCAAATAAGCTTGAATAGGACTCTCCGCTTGGTGTAAAATTATCCTTAAACCTTTGTCCCTTTCTATACCCATGGCTTGGACGCGGTTCATTGGGCACGTTAAAAATTTATTGGAGGTTGGTGGAGATTTTACGGTGCTCGTGATCGTCTTCTAGGATGTCTTGGTTGCCGAGCATCATACTAAAGTGTAGCAATAGAGTATTGAGGGTTCTAGATAGATAATATTGCTCAGGGGAGTCATGGAAAACCTGATGAGGCTGATCATACCTTCGAGATGTTCTCTTGGGACCTCTTCTCGACCTTGATATCATCATGATTTCTTCAACCTTCTCATTCGTGTCACCAAAATTTACCAAAGTTATCTGATTCAATCTGGTCAACCTGAGTTTCGGCTATGAGAACTGCTTGACTTATAATTCTGCCTGTCTTAAGGCCATTCTCAACTTTCTCCCCTATTTTGATTGCTTCCGAGAAGGATTTACCCACATCAAATATCATGTTTTGAAAATAATCTGGCTCTTGAGCCTGAAGAAAGACAATGATTAACTCGTGCTCATCCATGGGTGGGTTAGCTCTAGCTGCTTGCTCTCTCCATTTAGTAGCATATTCCCTGAAACTTTCACTTGGTTTCTTCTTCAGGTTTGAAAGGGAATTGCGGTCAGGGGCAATGTCAATGTTGTATTGGAACTTCTTGACAAAGGCTTGTGCCATGTCATCCAGACATACTAGCGAGATATGTCTTGATCCAACAACCATTCAAATGCTACTCCCATAAGACTTTCCCCGAAATAAGCTATTAGCAACTTTTCATTTCTTTCCACACCTCTCAGTTGATTGCAATACCTTTTCAGGTGGGCTATGGGATCTCCATGTCCATCATACTTTTCAAATTTGGGAATCTTGAAACCAGGCGGCAAGTGGACATTGGGTAACATACATATATCTTTGAAGGCAACACTCTTTTGACCTGCCAACCTTTGCATGATTTTCAACCGTTGTTCTAAGCTTTTCACTCTTTTAGTCATTTCTTCATGTGCCATCTTTCGGGCAGGCTTCTCAATATTTGCAGGAAGATCAAACGAGTACGAGTGGTATTCAGGAGAGTAGTACTGCTCTTGCTGTGTAGCAAATTGTGACTCATGACAAGCTTCTCCTTGGCCATTGGCCCATGCTTGACATCAACATTCTATTTTCTCAACCACAGTAGACTCTTGTCGAACCCACTGATCCTGAGTAACTTGAGCACTTGTAACAGCTTCGATATCAGTTATTATTTTTCCTTGAATCTTGTGTTGTCTGCTTACCATAAACTGACCACCTCAAACTTTCTTCACAATTCAAAACAAAAGACATGTTAGAATGGACTCAATCAGTCCGTATTATTATCAATATTTTTTCACTTTTCTTCTTTTCTCATTCTTCTTATTATTTGTTTTTCATTTTTAAAAATTTTTTCATTTTCCTTTTCCATAGTTGATCGAACTTAATTATTATGTTTTTCTGAATTTCGAATTTTCTTTTTTTCACTTTTTCTTTCAAAAAAGAAAGAGAATATTTTTTGATTTTGATTTTTCTTCGGTATTTTTACAAAGAAAGACTTCTACAGAAGAAAGTTTTTTTTTTCTTTTTGACTTTCGACATTTTATTGTTTTTTTATGTGGAATTTCGAAAGAAAAAGTTCTAAAGAATAAAAAAGTATATATTTGCATTTATTGATTTTTATTCTGAAGTTAGAAAAAAAGTACTTCTAAAGAAAAATAAAATATTTTTGACTCTTTAATTTTCTTTTCAATTTTTGAAAGAAGAAAGAAAATATTTTTGTATTTTTTGATTTTGAGAACAAGTAATCGAATTTTTTTTTGTATTTTCAAAAATTGTGGTCTCAATTAAAAACTTTTCTCAATAAGGAAGTAAAATAATTTCTTTTTTGGATTTATAAAAATTGGGGGTCGGAACCGATGAGGTTTGCCTACATATCTCACATCCGGTAAGATTCAGACCTGCGTAGTTCTGCCGTTTTGACGGAACAGGAAAAACTTGAATTATTTTTTAAATGACTTTTCTTTTTCTTTTTTCTATTTTTTCAAAATCTGGCTGAGTTTCAGGATATTTCAAGTACCTACATCTCACACTTTTCTTCTCTTCTTTATCTTTTTTTTTTCACTTTCTTTCCCTATTCTATAAGCCAGTCAACACGCAAGCCTAAACAGACAGATACGCAAGTAGCACGTAAGGTGCATTAGGATGATCTTTTAATTGGGTACACCTGTCCTAGACGGACCCAACCCTGTTTTGAGTCCCTTAAGTCAAATGCACATGATGCAAACAAACGTTCTACTAGGGATCCGACATGAGGCTGAGTTATTCTAAGCTTAAAATATGGGTTTGTGTTCTAGACTGTGTACCTGAGCGGACAACTCGAGCTGAGGAGGAGGCTACGCACCGGGAACCAAGAGGCCATCCGGCTTTGTAACTTGTCTGAGCATCTTTCTTATTTCAAGGTATGACACTAACAGAATAAGGAGTCTCGACCAGCGAGCACATCCCCGAAGATGGGAAGAGAAGGGTTTCGTAGCATTTTTACATACATATCTGAGAATATTAAAGCGCGAAAAGTACGGTCGCTCAACTGTTATATTCGGCTTAATTATCAAATTTTAATACATTTGAAACCTATGCGCAGTTTCAATCTTTTAACCGCTTTTATTATTTCTGAAAAATTGCAATGCTATTAAAACATGTCCTGAACCACATCACATAAATGTACCCGTGGTCTTCGACATATTTTAACACAGTTGAGATTTTGGATTACGCACCCGAGTTTAGGAAAGTAGTTTTAATTACGCGCCTAAAAGCCTTTTCTACAAATGTTCATCTTTAACAAGCATAATCGTGCCATCCGAATGCTTACACAATTACTTATTTTACATAGGCAACAATATTCATTTTTTTTTGTTGAAAGAAAAAGTATATATTATATATATAAGGCTAAGTAGGGAGGGTTGTCTCCTACCTATCGATATTGTTTATACATGCATTACTGTTGCCAACCAGTAGGCCATCTATGACACTAATATTTCCTAGAGCAGCTAGGGTTTCGCATTGTTTTGTGCTACACGATCTTACATAAACATAGTCCTCCATATCTCTTTCGTAGAGATCGATTACAAAATTACGAGGCTTAGAAAAAATACATAATTTAGCAAAGGTCTTGTTTCTTAGAGCTTCATTTGCCAAAGTGTGAGCCACGCCATTTCCTTATCTGAAGCTATGCATGAATGATATGGTCCCCTGCTTGGTTGCCTCCTCCACTAATGATCTCCATTCAAAGTAAAGTTTGTCGTTAGTAAGGGTGTTATTGTATATTATGTTTAATATATCCGTTGCATCAGTTTCCACTTCCACGGGGAAGAGGTCTTCCTTGATTATTAATTGAAGACTGTGGCGTAGAGCCATAAGTTCCATTTGTAATGGTGATGTTGCAAGAATTTTCATCGTTGATCCTACACACCAGCGTCCTTTCGAGTCACGTATTGCAGTTCCAATGCCACCATAATGATTTTTATGTCGAAGGCACCATCAATATTTGCTTTTTACCACCCTAAGGGTGGTTTCATCTACTTTACTTGTAATAATATAGTCCTCTACACTATCACATTTTTTTTAGTGTAGAAGTAATATTTATTTGTGTAAGCAAATATTTTTTTAATGTTGATTGGGTTGGTATTATTATTAATATTATTTTGATTCCTGTTGTTCCAAATTTCCCATATTATAAAAGGAAGTAATTGGTGTCAATGTATATATTTAGGGCTTATTTTTGGCTTTGTGTTCAAGAGGAAGTCCATCCAAAATTTTTTGCTAGGGATGTCAACAGTGTTCATACCAAAGTTGTGCCAAAGGTGTTTGGCTATATGGCACTTCCAAAATATATGGCGAATGTTTCCTTGTTATTTTTAAATTGGGCATAAAGGATAAATGTTTAAACCAATTTTTGATAATAAGCTTCTGGTGGGAACGCGTCAATTGTATATGTTCCATAGGAGGAATTTTATTTTGTTAGGACATTGGAGCTTCTAGAGCCAGATGCTATTTGAGGAATTGTTGTTGTTATTATCAATTAGTTGGTAGGATGAAGACGTTGTAAACAGTTCATTTGCGGTGTGACTCCAACATATATTACTTAGGACAACTGAGTTTTCATTATTACAAGGAATTTAATTGATACAATTCTTTAAAGGGGTTGGTAGTTCAAAGGAGATTTTTTCTAAGCACCAAGTGTTATTATACCTAATATTTTTTATTTGTAGTTTATCCTCTCCTTTTGGAAGAGGCCCTTGTATACTGCTCCTAAGGTTCTTATAATTTGGGATCCAATTTGTGTCCCAAATGTTGTGACAAGAGTTTTTATGAACTAGCCATGTAATGCCTTTTTTACAGATATTTCATCCTTCCAAAAGACTTTTCCAAGTGATTTAAGGGCCAGTTTTTTTTTCAACCATAAATACTAATTAGTACTTTTGTCCATAGAGAGTGAGTATTGTTGAGGATTCTCTAAGTTAGGCCTGTGATTAGGGCTTGGTTTTTTTGGTAGGCATTTCTTATACCTAACCCCCCTTTGGAAACTTCCTTAGTGACAATGTCCCAGTTAATCAGGTGTAGTTTCTTTTGGTCCTGGGTAGTACCCCATAAGAAATTCCTTTGGATTTTGTCGATTTCTTTTAAAGTTTTTTTATGAAGAATGAATGTTTGCATAAGGTAATTGGGAAGAGTGTTAACGTAGACTTTATGAGAGTACATCTACCAACTATACTGATCCATTTAACATTCCAGTTGTTGAATTTAGCTCTCATTTTATCAAGAAGATGAAGGTAGTCTGTATGCCTTGAGATGACATTAAAGCATGAGAAAGCCTAAGTAGTTCCCAAAGCTAGTGCTTGATGTTATTCCCAGTGTATTTGTTAAAAGAGTCTTTGTGTCATTACAACAATTATTGGGCACTATTAATTTAGATTTAGCTTTGTTAACTCTTAGGCCTGAAAACTTCCTAAAATTTTCTAGGCATTGATTAATGCTGGTGATGGTCTTATAGTTTGTTTCTCCGATATGATTTATATCATCCGCGAAAAAAAGGTGGGATATACTAGGTGCCAAGGAATTAAGTCTAAGTGAAGTCCAGTTCTTGATATCCACCTCATGCTTAATATTGTTAGATAACATATTCATACATAGAATAAAAAGGTAAGGGGACAGGGGGTCACTCTGCCTGATTCCTCGAGAAGGGGTAAATTCTTCAGTTTTATTTCCATTGACGAGGATTGAGAATGAGCTAGTTGTGACAACGTTCACTACTAAATTTGTAATATTTTTAGGAAAATTATAGTATCTAAGCGTTCGATAGATATAGGACCATTCGAGCTTATCGAAGGCTTTCTCTATATCAAAGTTATATGTATATACGAATATAGTACCAAAAGTCAACCGAACACTACTCTAATCCCAAGCATCAGCCATTTTATAATTAAAGATACCCTATTAGGATACAATGGACAAACGACTGTGAAAAATTAAAACCTGAAATTAACAACCGCATGCCAAGATCCAGCAGATAATGTTCTACGTCACAACGAATCCATTAAAAGTTAGTACCAATTTCGATCCTCCAGTTCATAAGAAAAAAGGAAAAGCTATAAGCACAAATGGCTGAACACTCTCTTTTAATAACTAATATCTGTTTTATACATAGACACTAACAAATGAATATAATAGCTCTATCTCAATTTTTTAATCCAGCGAGTTGGTGAATTAGCTGAAACGAACAAAAAAAAAAACAATTTCAATTAAGAGTAGAGATTCCTCCTCAAAATATCACAAAAAATAAGAATTCACATAAATCTTCACATTGAACCATGATATAAGAAATACACGAAATGAAACAGAGAACGAAGAATAGGAACCTTGCAACCTCGATGAACTCAGAACGACAAACGACGACCCCAAAATATTGTTATGCTGTTCTCGACTCCAAATCACAATAGAAACTCGCCGAAAAATTCAAACTAAACCAAAAAACGGACCTAACGAACTCCCTGACAGTAGCTCATGATTTTGGAGTTGTTTCGGGCTAATTCATGTTGCTTTGATGGAGGTTTTAATGTGATTTTGTGAAGGAAATTCTACAACTCCATGAGCTTTAGTTATAGGGGTTTCATGGTGGTTTTGACGCTAGATTTATGGATGATTCATGGCTGATTTGGGGCTGGATTCGGGGTGGAGATAAGGCTCTTGATGGGTGTGTTGAGAGGTGAGGAACGACTCTGTGTGAGTGGGCATAAATCCGATGCCAATGGTTGCTGCAGGTTTGGGAATGGAGAAGCAAAAGTTCCACGGAGGGGGGGGGGGGGGGGGAGGAGCGTTTTCGTGAAGAAGACGAAGCTTTGGGGGGGGGGGGGGGGTGTTCTTTTGGAGTTATCTGGCACAACTTATTTTACCTTCTGTGTATTAGGCATTATATTTATTGTAAGGTTTTAGGATTAGGTATTTTTTTGTCTATTTATCAATTAGTCCCTAGGTTTTTTTATATTAAGTTCTTAGTGTATTTTTACATATTTTTTCTTCCAAGGAAGAGTCTAGAAGGGTTCCTAGTGTTAATTTGATGGGTATTGTGCATTAGGCAAAGAAATTGGGCCAAAGACTAAAACATTATAAAAATCATAAAGACGGGATGAACCGACCCAAAACTAATTTCTCTTTTTGAAATTATACAAATATAGTATAAAATATAAAACTAATTTTGTGATTAAACTAACTATATTAAGACATGAAACTATTTTGTATTTTTTAAATTATATAAAAAATAAAGGTAAGGTACAACTTTTGTATTATTATTATTATTATTTTAAATTTATGAAAAATGTGTAAGCTAAAATACTTTTCTATTTTTCCATTTTCTTGTAATAAAATAAAAGTAAAAGAGTAAAAATGAGTTGAAATAGCTATATTAGACTCAAATTAAATATTTACATGCTAAAATATGAAAACTCTTTGGGAGGGTCTAGAATCACATGTCTACAACCCCAATACTTGTATACAAATTATTACGGATCATGTGATCGAATTACATGAGAAATAAAAAGTAAGAAGTTACAACTATAGGAAGCCTGATTATGATTTCCCCTATGAGTTATGTAATAAACTACCTCAAATGCCAATATTGTTCATAGCCTCCCTCATATCTAGGTGTGTCAGAGTTCCCTAAGGACCTCAAGATATCCTGGGCAGTGCTTACACCCAGATTTCATAACTAAGATAGGGTAAGTGCAGTGTGGAAGGGCCAGCATTCACATGTCCAAGTTCAAAAGAAGCTCAAGGGTCCCAAGGCAAAGCTCACACAAAAGGGGTAGCACCTAGTATTCTAAGAGATAGGTGAGAGTGCTTAACACAGATTTAAGTTGGAAAAGAGTTTGAAAACAACATGTTTGAAGTGTGATTGCAAAAGACAAAAGAACAGTTGCACAAGGAAAATAGTTTTGAAAAAGGGAAAGGTATAGGAGCAACAACAACACATACAGAACAAGTTCAAACAACAGTGCAACTTCAAGAGTTTCAAATAGGGAAGTAGGGGTTGGGGACACAGAGGGTCCAAATTAAAACATATAATTACTAATGAATTAAGTACATTATGAGACATCATAGTTGAAAGACATAAACAGGAACAAGTAAACATACTAATTACATTTGGATAAAGGAGGGCAAAATATTAAATATGCTTAGTAAAGTAGTAAACGAAAATTACAATTTAACAGTGTGAGACATTAAGTTAGTGCAGCAAGAGACAAGGATTGACAAACAAAGGAACACATAGAGTTGAGTTTCAGAATTTAAATTAAGAACATACTAGTTGAAGAAGCAAAGTGCAGAAAAAGTAAAGCAATTAATGTTCCAAAGTCTAGCCGTGACTTTCAGCTGGATGGAAAGAGCAGTAGCACAAATAGTAGAGAAAAAAAAAGAGAGTTTGAGTGTATATGTGTGTGTTCTGAACGAATTATTTGTCTATCTAAAGAATAGAGGCTAGAGTACTTATAGTTTTGAAAACATACAGGAAAATAAGGTAACAAGTACTGGCTTATCATAATTATAGGAATAATACAAGTTACAATCAATTAAAGACCCGGACTACCCTCAATTAAGGAGTTATAGTTCAAACGTGTATAATTTGTATCAAATAAGAAAAATAATTGTTTATAAGATTGATTTTACCATAATAGAAATAGTAAAAGCATGTAGCATGTAATAGGGTCCAAATACAGAATTGTTTCAACATAAGAAAAATACATGTTAATTAAAAACACATAAACAAGGCATAGTATAATTTGATTTTGAAATTTAGTTCAAAGAATCACGATAAGATTGGGAATCATAGGGAATCAGTACTAACTAAAGAAAGAATCGCAAAAGTAAGGAAGCAATTTTGAAAAATCAGTATAGAACTACAAAGAAAATACACAAAATCAAAGGTAGGTTTAAGAAGATTACAAAGAATAGCCATAAATGATGTGAACGATCAAATATCTAACGGTTGGTCCTATAAATAACACAGGTTTGGACAAAATCTCCTTAATAGAGATGTGATTGTTCACATAATTTATGGTGATTCTATGTAATCTCTTTAAACCAAAGAAATTTAAAGAGCAAATTAAACACATGAAGCACAATAGCATATAGAACACACATAAAGCCTAGAATGTTCATGACAGTCATGCAATCACACCGCAAACAAATTCAAACTTCGAATCGAACCTAGAAGTATTAGGGGTTCTTGGACAAAAAAATGAATCGAGCAAAGAGGAAAGACTCAGGTAGTGTTTAAACATGCTAAAAACCACAGTAATCAGGAAGAAATCGTTCTTTTTGTAAAAGGGTTTTGAAACTCTAGTTTGGAAAATAAAGAAACTGTTTAATAATCGGAGAATTTTATTGAAGAAAACAAGTTAAAACCTTAAGAAAACCACAGATCTATCCAATATCCAAAAAGATTGGAAAATTTATAACTTGGTTTTTCCCAGAAAATGAAAGAGATGAAGAAAAAATTGGTTAAACCCATGGATACACCTAGATCGAAAAGAGATCTAAAGAAAAGTAAGAAATCTCAAAGGCTAGGATAGAACACAAAGAGGATGAGAGAACATTAGATTGTTACCGGTTTTAGCCAGAACAGCCATGGATCTGACTCGAACGGCCATAGATGGCTGGAAAGAGACCATGGATAGAAGTTGAGCAAGGTCTGAACTAGATCTTTTCGAGATCTTTCCACAAAATCATAGAAGCGAACCACAAGGAGAAGTAGGAGACAAGCACACGTCTCAAACAACAATGGGAGTCCATGGATTGGGCGAGGATCGAAGGGGATTAGGGTTAGTTTGGCTGGAAGTGGCTAGGGCTTGAGTGAGGTTGCAGAGCAAATTGGAGAGGGAAAGGGAATTGAAAGGCGGCGGATCGTAACAGATGAATTAGGTTATGGGTCGTTTTGGGTTAAAAAATGGTAAAAGGCAACATGGACAGTTGATTAGGGGTGGTGGGTGGGGTTATAAAATTGTCTTTTGGTTTGGTCCTCTGGGTTTAATTGGGTTGGGAATTGGGGTTTGACTTAGGCTATAATCGAAATACAAATGGGCTGTTATTTAAATAGCTAGTTTTTTCCATTTTAATTCATAAAAAAATAGTTAATAGTTTCTGAGAAAATAAATTTAAAGCAAAATAATGATTTATAATACATAAATAATAATTTAACAATACGGGATCCTATTTTATGCGTATAAAACATAATTAAACCTTAACAAGGACTAATATTGAAATTATGTGCAATTTAGCTTTAATACTAAATAAAGTTGTAAAAAATATCTAGTAATTACTTTAGTCATATTTTATCATAAATATAAAAATACAATAGAAGAATTATCAAAATAATAATCTTGAAAATAATTATTTGGAAATTTATGGATAAAAGGGGAAAAATAAATCAATTACCTTTAAAATGATGGAAAAATAATAAAAAACTTTAAATATGCTTATATATCCTAATTTGGAGGTATTTTACTTATTGAAAATATATAGGAAACAAAATTGGGTATCAAAACCTCCACCAAAAAGAAGATAGGCTCCAGAAAGCAATTGCCATCATTGCGAGTCCCGAGATTGTACCGATCTCGAGGACCTTCGTCAAGAAGAAATTAAGCCCTAAAAGGATCCACCCTATATATAAGTTTAACCTCAGGGTGGCACCTACTTCGAGAATTTCTTCTATTGCGAGTACGGATCGTCCCACCATGTTCTCCGGACCTCGAACTACCTAAGCTCGAGCAACTTCCGCTCAAAAGCTATCGATAAAGCCTTAGGACTATATTTCATCTTCAGATCAAGTTATCTCTATTCTCAGACACCCGAGAAAACTCCCTCTCGAGGACTATCACGAGGTTTAAACAGCTAAGTTTCGTTCCGAAAGTTCAAAGAGTTGGGTATCAAAGTCGTTTCTCATCATTCCACTCTAAGAAATGTGAGGACTATCTGTATGTGGCATAATTGGAGACCCATCCATTGACTACCCTCCATAACTATTAGACCCATCCATCGACTACCCTCGGCGAGACATCCATCGACTACCCTTAGCGAGACATCATACTCAACCCCGAGGTCCCAAATAGGAAGGCTCGAGGCCCCAATCTCCAACTGTTTGGTTCGATTATCATACCATCTCCAAGTTGTAATCTTGATTTCTAACCTTTTACTTATAATATATTTCGTAAAAAAATAGTATAAAAATAGAGCACGTATTATTAGAACAACATAATTAAATTTAATTGTTGTTACCATTTTTCACGGTAAACAAAATACAAGTCCAACCTCGTGTGTCACTAGTCATGAGCAAGAAATACTACAACTGTTTGACACAACATGACTAACACAGTCTCAGAATATCCATAACATATGATAAAGGAAGATAAAGAAGAAGAAGGTGGAACTACGGTCACCAAATAACTACTTCTCAATCTCCGTGTAAAAGTTCGCAATAATACAATCAACAGTTGCTACGGTGACCCGAAATACCTGGATCTACACACGAGGTGCGGGGGGTAACGCGAGTGCACCAACTCAGTAAGTAACAAGTCCAACCTATAGACGAACAGGTAATGACGGACAAAAGCTCAAAAGGTAATAACATATAACTGAACAGGAAAATAGACATGCTTATAGTTCAAGTAAAGCTTGACAATATCTAAATGCAACTACATAGTACAAAGTTCAAAACTTAGAGATTCTATATATATATATATATATATATATACCAATGCACAAATAGCATGATTAATGTTCCATGAACCTCCAATTACAAGTGCTCAACCACTTGTTACTGTATATGGCCATCTGACCGAGGGAAGATCCATCCCGGAATATATATCACTAACCGCAGTCACCTAGTACTGAGCACACAAGCCTATCCAGCCTCGCGGATAATATCCATCTCCCAGTATATTACTTCGAACAAGATCCATGTCCAGGGAAGATCCATCCCTCAATATCGTCAACTACTCTCACTGGCGGTGTAAAGACTCCGGAGGGGCTTCTCTCATTAACCCAAGTGCAATAACAAAGCCAACGAAGGCTTTTTCTATATCTCGCTGCGTCGTGCAGTCCGATCCTATACTGCCAGTCAATATCAGGCTCTCGACCTCACTCAGTCATAACTCACCAGTCTTACACTCACGGGTTGAAAATGTCATGATACTAGCCCAGACAATAATATGATGTGCCAAATAGCAATAACCGAGACTAAGATATGATATAATATTCATTAATAGGACGGAGTACAGAATATCAATAAAACAATTGATATGAAAACAAGAAACGACCTCTAGGTCTCAATAATATTGGCGTGAAGCCTGAACATGATAATTATCATGATTAACAGCTCATCAAGTAAATTACATAATTACAAAATAAATATCGGTAAAAAATCACTAAGTGGTGCTCTGGACTGATCTAGGCCATGTTTCTCGCGGCTTGCATCACCTTCATAATAATCATCGAACACATAGTTCGGGGTTTCGCTCCCTCAAAATCAAGATTGGAAGCATTACATACCACAAGCCTAGCCCAACTCTATCTCGTGACGCCCTTTCCTATCGATTTGGCCTCCAAATGCCTCGAATCTTACAAAAATCAGTTTATAACTATCAATATACGCTAAAAGAGCGAAGCCCATACGAAATTAATCAAATTACATCACAAATCCCAAAATTGATCGAACTCGACCCATGGGCCCATGTCTCGGAATCCAATTAATATTACATCAAGAGAATCCTTATCCTCCTACGATTTTGTACATATCAAACATATGAAAATCAAACCACAAATGGCCCCTCAAATCCCTAAAGAAGTTTAGGGTCCAAAAACCTTACCTCCACGAAACCTTCTCGAATTCCCTCTTCAATTTGCTCCTCCAAGATCTGTCCTAAACGAAAAATGGTGAAAAACCACTCAAAATCACGAAGGGACAATAAACTTCTTTTGCGGTCGAAATCTTGCACATGCGGTCCCAGGTGCGCATCTACAGATTCCACTTATCCTCCCAAATACCGCATTTATGATCAAAATCTCGCACCTGCACCCTTTTAGGTGTGCCTAAAATGCTGCATCCGTGACTCCAGTTATTTATTCCCTTGGCCATATTTGCATTCCCTCTTTTGCTTATGCAAGCCGGCACCTGCGTTCCCCAAGCCTCAGGTGCGGTATGAAAAGAGCTTCATCACCTTAGCTGAGAATTCCAACTCCAAACCCCCCGTAAACTACCCGAAATAACCTCGAGGGCCAACCAAAAGTATGACCAAGTTATACTGCCTTCCAAGCTTATACTAATCTTCAAAACACCTAAAGAAAGATTGAAACATTTAATCATCCACGAATTCAAGCCTACGAACTCCAAAAACTTTTGAATTCCGCTTTCGATCAAAACGTCTATCAAACCTTGTCCGAATGACCTGAAATTTTGGACACACAACCATTATGACACAATAACCTATTGAAACTACCAGAATTCCATTTTGACCTTGATATTAAATTTTTCACTATCAACCAGAAATCGCCAAAGATTCATTTTCAGCAATTCAAGATTAAATCTACTATGGACCTCCAAGACACATCTTGATCATGCTCCTAAGTCCCAAATCACCTTTCAAAGCTATTGGAATCATAAAAACTAAATTTCGAGGTCGTATGATAACAAGTCAACTTCTGTTTGACTTTTTCAACTAAAAAGACCATTTTAAAATACTAAGTGTCTCAAACCTTACCATAACCATTCTGGATTTGAACTGACTAACCCGATACCATATAGCACAAATAAACAAAGAATAATGAAGAAGAAATAGGAGAAACTGAGTTGTAACTTATGAAATGACTAACCACGTCATTACATCCTCCCCCACTTAAGCAAACGTTCGTCCTGGAATGAGTCAAGAAACATACCCGAAGTCTCAAATAGGTGAGGATATCTGGTCCACATATCTCGCTCAGTCTCCTAGGTAGCCTCCTCCATAGGCTGACCTCTCCACTGCACTTTTACTGAAGCTATATCCTATGATCTTAACTTTCAAATTTGATGCTCTAAAATAGATGTTGGCTCCACATCATAGGTAAAATCACCCTCTAACTAAATCATGTTGAAATCCGGAACATCCATAGAAACATGAAATACTGAGTGCACACTCGACAAGCTGGGTGGAAAACAAAGACCATAAGACACCTCCCCAATCCTCCAACGCACCTCCCACAATCATAAGCCACCTACCCAAATTCATCCCAAATATCTTAACACCCTTCATGGATGAAACCATAAATAAAACCTTCACTCCAACCATATAGGACACATCACGAACCTTTTTGTTAGCATAACTCTTTTGCCTCGACTGCGCTGTACAAATCCTCTTCTGAATCACCTTCAATTTCTATAACTTCTATAAATATTCAATGTGTGCACAATAGTGTTGATACACAAGTTTTCTCTATATATTTTAATATGAAAAAATATTAATAAAAATCTGGAGGAACTATCATCGAGCAAAGATTGGGGAAGGCCAATGTGGTTGGGAAAGTCTAATGTGGCCTCTGTCTTTAATTGCGTTTATAGCTATAAAAATTAAGTCCAATATTTTTAATTTGATAGTTATGTACTATAAATCATTTTAATACATTTAATTTATTTACATAAATTATTTAATTATTTTTTATAAAAAAAAGGAAAAAATTGGCTATTTAAATATTAGCCCCAGTTTATTTCAATTATAGCTTGATTTTGAATCCCAATTGAACCCAATATGAAGCACAATTACCCCGAACCAATAACAATCTGAAACGATCTAAAACCTATCCCATTAAACTGCCCCACTTACTCATTCAATCCAAACAATTAATCAAAATAATCAACGGCCGCCAGACCCTCTTACCTTAATTAATCCCAAACGACCCCCTAAACCCTACCATTTTCCACCATACGCCGCCTCTGAATCCCTCTCCTATCTCAAATCGTCTCTACAACACCCTCAAACTGTAGCAGCAGCCACCCTAATCATCCCTAATCCATGTACTTCCAAGGTCATTGGAGACATATATCAACTTCTCAAGGCTTCTATGTGTTCATTTCTGTGGTCTCATGACTAGATGCTGAAGGGGTTTTGTCCATTGTTTGCTCAATGATCGCTCCTCGGCCATCTACGACCTTTTTCGGACTAGCCATGGCCATTCTAGTCAGACCATTGATTCTCCTGCTTCATATCTATGTTTGGTTTGAACTTCTAAGCACTTTTCTCGAAGTTTCCTTTAAAACTTTGCTTTCAAAACTCCATATCTTTTCCGATTAGGGTTCTTGTTAAGTTATTCTAAACCTTTTCTCTATTTTTTTTTACATTTGTTTGCTATATTTTCTCATATCGTTCTTCTGCCTGAGTTTGCATGATAAAATCCCTAATTTCTTTTGACTCTTTATTAGACGAATGCATGTTTTCTTGAGTTTTGTTGGATTTTTTTGTTTATCTTCTTCTTAAAACTCTACCATTATTGAAAACCCTTTCGCTTTGGGTCTGAGACGGTTCATCTAAGTATATGACTCGATTTGAAGTTCTTTATATCAAAACCTCTTATTCCTTTCTGTGATTCTTCTGATTCTTTGTTTTATCATCTGTAAAACTCAATTATGCTCGAAACCCTAAATTTTCAAAAAGTGGTTTCCCTCACCTGCTATTGTGAGATATTTCCATGCTTTTGATTTTCTACGTTTTCTTCACTACTAATTCAATGTGACTTGACTTACTAGACTATCATGCTTAGAATGTTTGTTGTTTACTAACTTTGTGCTATTATCGCATGTTGTTTCCTTTTGCCACTAGTTTGGCCTCGCATGTTGGTTTGTGCACTCTATTTATATGCTAAGTTTCCCTGATTGATTGATCTTCTATTTTGTGACTGATTTGGAACTTTTCTTTTGTAAAAATCTAATTTCACTCGCCTGTTAAGGTTAAATTATTTCTTTTCTTGTTTTGCCTTACTTAATCCTTTTAAAACAAGTATATTCATGTACTTACACTTAATCTTGCTCGATGGTTTTACCACTTCTTTTATGGCACAAATCTGTCTGCCTATAAATTGATTTCTTTCCTTATTTCTAATCTATTTCTTCCCGTTAATAATGTGATCCCTTAATTAAATGAAAGCATGTGTGTAATTGATTCTGAATAGTGATCGTTTCCATATTTGTGGCGTATTACTTCTCTTTCACTCATTTTCAAAAACCTATAAATACCCTTTACTTCTCTTCATTCAAAAACACGAACACAAGACATAAAATACTTGGGTTCAAACACACACTCTACTAAAATATCTCTCTTTTCTCTATTGCTACTTGTACTGCTACCTTACCTAGCCGGCTGAAAGTAAGGCTAGGCTGTGGGGAACTTGCTTATTTTTCTTTACATTTGCATCTTCGCAGGTATGTTCTAATTTATCTTCTGCATTAACAACAACATGTTTTGTTACTATTTCTTGCATCCTTATTTGTCTCCTGTTTGTATTTAACCAAGTTCAATTATTTAGTATGTTGTAATCTTCCCTTTCTTTCTTCCGAATTTATGTTTTCTTTATGTATGAGCTCTATCAGTCACTTATTAATTTCAAACCCCACATCCCTTATCTTTGGTTGGTTTGGGGCATGACAACATTGAACATTAGTACACATGACCCAAATCTGATTACTTGGGATCATAACTTCGATATGTTGTATGTTTTGGCTGGTTTCTGGGCATGCCAGCTTCAGTTATTGCTGTGCATGTCCAGACCCAACCCTATTCAGGGTCAAATGCCATCTGTAATGTATTCCCACACCCTTGTCCCTTTGTGCACTTGCTGATACTGCATAATTTTAGACACTGTTTTCAAATACTCTTAATTTAATTATAAGAAACTTTCTACTCCTGCACTTTCACTCTACTCTTAGACTTATGTTTTCCCCTATTGTGTAAACCCTTCTTTGGGATCCCTGAGCTCTCTCTAAACTTGGACACATAAGGGCTGGCCCTTCCACAGTGCACTCATCTCTATCTGTTCACGCAATTTGGGTGTAAGCACTGCACGGGGTCCATTAAGACTCTTAGGGATATCCGACATACCCGGATCTCAGAAAGGCTTTGAAATCAATGGCATTATAGATGATATAGTTCATTGCGTATCTATGATAGGTAGTCAAATTAGACTTTCCTATGGTTGCAGCTTTTCATTCATTCTTTCTTTAGTAATTCAGTATTTCTGGTTTGTAATAAGTTGTAGTAAGTTGTTATATGAACTTAGGGTTCGATAGTGAAAAAGGGCCAGGTAGTTATGCATGCTTAAAGGTAAAAATCATACATATAAGATCAATTATTTAAATTCTACATGTTTTATGTTCAAGTTGTATTTAGAAACCATGTCTATAGTACTGCTTTTAATTCGGCATGTTCGAGTTAAATTTAGAAACCATGTCTATAGGACCCTGCATGTTCAAGTTGCATTTAGAAACCATGTCTATAAGATCCTGCATCTTCAAGTTGCATTTAGAAACCATGTCTATAAGACTCACTTGAAATCATGCATGTTCAACTTCACATCTAGATAGCCTGCCTATAGGAATTATCTAAATTTTTGCATGTTTGTCACCATTTAGATATCATGCTCTTGGTGTCCAATTGGTTAAAATCTAGCATCATGTTCAAATCTGTATGATATTTAGAAATAATGCCTATAGGAATTCCTTGTCTAAAAATCCTGCCTGCTCCCATTTTCACTTAGATATCATGTTTATAGGGATTAAATCAGTGACTAGATATCATGTCTGTAAGGGTTTAAAGTCACTAATCATAGATATCGTGTTCTAAGAATAAAAATCAACGGTAGTGGATACTATCATCTGCAGAAACTGAAACTAGTTTAATTTAAAATTTGTCTACTCTCAACCAGTTTTTTAAGTAACCTCATATCTTCTTATTAGCACGACTTAACAAGCATGTAGGATCTCCAACTATATATTTAAATTGTTACTACCTTTCCACATTCGGAATCAACAATAGATACCATGTTCCTATTGGTCTCACCTAAACACTTAGGCAAGCCTTATGTAATAACAATAATAAAACTTAATTCTCCTATGTTAATTAGTGACTGCTCCAACTAGTAGGCTGGCCTGATTTGGACTTCTTATCTGAGGTATCTGATGAATCTGGCTCTGACTCAAAATCTCCTATTTTAGGACTTGTAAAAAATTCAGACTTTGCTTTTCGTTTGAGTCATGCTATCTAATTGCTTTATTTGAGGAGGTATTCATGAACCTTCACTGTTTATGTGTTTCCCCATAATGTGCAGTCCTAATATTTTGTATGTCGCCTTAGATTTTTCACCTTTGGAACCCCTGGTCAGCCTAATATCCCCCTTTAGGAATAATAGTACCAAGTGCCTCCGGGACTAATAGGAATGGGGCAGGTAATAACATGCAATAGGGGTGGAGACCAATTCACACTTTAGTACCCTAAACGAGGTGTGAAAGGGTATGAATGGATATGATGACCGGTGCGCTAATACCACATGTAGACCCTCTCTTGAGGAGTAATTATCGGGTATTGCATTGATGTGATCCATATTATAATAAACCTAGGATCCATTTCCTTTATTGCATTTTCTTTTTTTAAGCATTGTAACTCCTTGTTTAAAAATCAGCCATTTTAGTTGCTCTTTCAAACCTTGTTTACTTTCAAACCATTTTGTATTTAATCCCCTCTTATTTGAGCCTTATCAATTTATATTTTAATTTCTCCCCAAATTCACAATAAATTATCTGGCCGGGAACCACACTAGTGGATCCTGAGGGGTACCTAACACCTTCCTCTTAGGATAATTTCAAGCCCTTGCCCAATCTCTGGTTATTGAACTTAGAAGTGAACCCCATTGGTGTTCTAATGCACCTTAAATCTTTAGGTAACGACACTTCAAATGAAAAAACCTAGTTCCCATGTGGAACGATTTATCCCAACCAAAATTTCATGAATCTGAATTTGCGAGGAAAAGTGGGCGCGACAGCCTGGCGACTCCACTGGGCACATTTATTCTTTTACCATTTCAGACTATTATTGTGGATTTATGTCTCTTTATGTGTAATTACTGATTTATATCCTTTAAGCATCCAATTCCCTTTTCAATTGCAAAACTGACTTGTCTTTTTGTTTCTTTTCTTTACTACCTCTTTAAATTATGAAACTGTTGTATTTACTGCTTTAATAACATGCAAATACATGACAACATGCTTTTAGTCGATGGTTCCATGTCTTTCCCCCTTGACTTGTCCGCTTAAGGGTACTAGTCTAAAATCTCATAGAAACCTTACTCTGTTTGAACTATGCATGCATCATGGTCATACCTAGCCATGTCAGTTATGTTGTCCACATAATGATCCTTTAAGATAGCCTTGTCTAAAGTCCATTGGGTTTTCCTAAACACAAATGGACATCAACATGCTCTATGCATTTATTTGGAGAACTAAATGCTTTATGACAATTATTTATATTAAATAGTCGAGTATGGTAAGGGTAATGGCCTAACCTTATTTGTCTTGCAGAAATATGAGGCATGAAGCCCCTAGATTCGGCATGGTCACCAACACCCACTCAAAATTGCTACGCTGGTGGGAGGATCTTCACTCTAGTGATCAAACTCTTGCCAGGAATTATTTAGGCAATCCACCTTCTTTTCTGGAGATCTAACCCAACAACAAGATCATAGAAGCTGCTACATTGTTCTGGGACCGTGAGAGGGTCGTATTTTGCTTCAGCGACATTGAAATGACACCCATGCATGAAGAAATAAGAGGATTGGCCGGTATTGCATGAGAAACTCTAGGTTAGTAAATGCTTGAGAAACCGCAAGGAAGGAGCTTTCTCAAAATGATGGGTCTAAAGAAGACTCTAGAGCTGACATGTTTGAAAGAATCCTACATCCCTTTTGACTATTTGTTTGACTGGTACGGTAACAGCAAATCCTACCGTACGTATCTTGATAAGTTTGCCATCACATCATTAGGTCATATTCACCGAATGGTCTTTGTATTCATGTTTTGTTTCCCGGGGTTGATCGTGTTTCCAATGAAGAAAGAAAGAATCCATACCAGGCTGGCTATGGTAACTAGAACCTTAACGGAGAGAACTAGTGGACAACCTTTCAGCATTCTGCCCATGATCATTGTGGAAATATACCGAACCTTGGAGAAATGCCAACAAGGAGCCAAGCATTTTGATGGGTGCAATTTACTACTTCGGCTCTGGCTCATGGAGCATCTCCAAATGGGTGAATACGAAAAGATATTCAAAAAAGAGACTAGGATGATCATATTGCTTTTCATCATCCGAAGTGAATGAGATACATGGCCAATATGTTCGCCCAGCCAGAAGATGCCAAAGTATGGGTAGAATTATTTGATACTCTAACACAGGACTAAGTACGGTGGATGTTCGAGTGGTTTCCGACTGAGGAATTCATCACCAATCCAGAGATGCACCTTTTTGATGTTGATCAGTCTTCGAGGAACATACCTTTATGTCCCTCTCTGTATTGTGAGGAAAGCTGGTACGAAATAGGTTATACCCAGGGTCGACAAGATTAGTCATTTTCGGGCTGATTTCTAGGCAAATGATAGTCCTTATATGCATCAAGCTCAGCATATGTGGCACTGCAAGATCTTTATGGGGAGAGCTACCATCAAGCCAGAAAGATACCATCATGGTTGCACTCTCTACTATTTAGGCTGGTTGGAAGATAATCGTGATAGTCTAGGCAGCTAGGGTTTACTAGAGGCCACATGATCATAGATGAAAGGGCCAAGGCATAGGTCAAATACAACCAACTGCGCAAAAGGATCCGTGAGTACAAAAGTGAGCACCGTGAAATACAAGAAGCCAAGAAGAAGCTAATAAAAGAAGGAAAGGACATGGCTGTTAGTGCCAACAAGCGACTGGGATACTTTGAGCGAGGCATATAGGAGTTGGAAAGAAAGTTTCTCAAGAGAGTCGAAGACTGCAAAAATGATGAAGGATGCGAAGGAAGACATCTAGCTAGAGCCTAGCTATTGCTGGGACTTCGCTAGTTGGAAAAGCTGTTCTACGGGGCCAAGGATGCCGAATCTGGGGAAGGTCCTTCTAGGACCAAATAGATAGGAGTTTGTCGTTTTGCTTTATAAGATGTAATAAGGCCAATGGCCATTAGTGACATTTTTTTCTTGTCTATTTAGTGTTGATTTGGGATTCTCCTTATTTTCTATCAATAAATGAGGCATTTAGCATTCTATGATCTCCAAATTAAGTTGTCACTACGCCTACCTCGGGCACAAATAGGCTCCAAAACTAGGACATGTTTTACATTACACACTACGTGTTTAAATATTGCAACATTTTTTATGATCCTCACTAACTAGTTACCTTTTGTATTTAATTTTCTTTATTATTCCCCTCCCGAAAGGTTATTTGTGCACTCTGGAAAAATCATCCTATTCCACGAGATCCAGGGGCCCTCCACCCACTCCTCCTTTTAGTCTTGTCAAAAACAAGAACTAAGGGAAGATGGAAGATTTGAACAACGTCAGAAAAGAGAATTCAACTGAATGGGTAGAGGTCACTCATGGTCATGGTACTCATATTCCTAAGGAAAATGCATCCCAACTTGAGCAAAACCAATTGAAATTCCAAGAAGAACTTGATCAGGTTCAGAATCTGGAAAATCTGTCATTTTCCGTCACCACTCTAGATATCAATTTCCCAATGTTAAGAACCCCACATCTCCATAGAATATTGCAAAACAACAGAACCAGCCTGCTTCTCACTATCACTACAATGCCTGCTATCTCCCAAAAAACACCATGATGCTCATCCCGCAACTCCAAAACTCCACAAATGACCACTTTTACACACACCATAATACCCCCATCTATGGGGAGGTTGTGCCATGCTCCACCAAATACATCTCAAGCACATCAATATATGATGATAAAGACTTTCTCATCAGGAACCTGGCTGAAGAACTTAAGAAATTGGCTAGACGGATTCAAGGCGTTGAAGGAAGCAAGGGAATTGAGGGGCTGAACTTTGAAGATGTTTGCATACAGCCCGATGTCGAACTTCCCAAGGAGTACAAACCTCCTAAGTTTGAAATGTTTGATGGGACAAGATATCGAAGGGTTCATTTGAGAATGTACTGTGACAAGCTGGTCGGAGTAGGGAAAAATGAGAGAAACCGCATGAAGCTTTTCATGAGGAGCTTGAAGATAGATGCTCTGTCTTGGTACATTAGCCAAGATTCAAAGAAGTGGTCAAACTTGGGTAGGCATGGAATCCGACTTTATGGATATGTTTAGGTTCAACACATATAATGCATTGTATGTGCAATATATTCAAAATCAAAAGAAGAATCCTACGGAAACATTCCACGAGTATGCTAATCATTGGAGGTCCAAAGCTGCTAAAGTCAGACCTGCCTTAGAGGAGGAACAAATGAGCAAATTCTTTGTGCGAGCTCAAGACCCATAGTATTATGAATGACTAATTATGATCGAGAGCCACAAAGTTTTGACATTATCTTGGTGGGTGAAAGGATTGAAGAGGGCATCAAAAAAAGTATGGTTACGAACTTTGAGGCCTTACAAGCTAAAAATAAGGCTTTACAGTCAAGTGGAGTTTCCAAGAAAAGGAATGTAGACGCCGTAATGGTTTCATAGAGAACAAAATCCCCCATCAAATACAAAACCTACCTAATGCCTCCACTTACATGTCAACCTACTCCGAACTACCAAACACCCTCAACCTCTTACCAAACTCCACCACCAATTTATCAATCACCTCTAACTCCCACATGTCTACCTTCTTCACTCTGATACTCCCAATCCGCACATGTTTACCAGGCCTACAATGCTCAAACATCCCACTATCGGTCCGCTCCTACACGCCAAAACTTCCCTAGACCTCAGCTAAATTTTTTGATAGCAAGCCTACGAAAAAATATGCAACCATCGCTGAACCTCTTGACCAATTGTACGAAAGACTCAAAGCTGCTGGTTATTTCACCTCTATCCTTGTTGCAACCCCTGAGAACCCTTCTTAGTGGGTTAACCCAACAAATTCTGTGCATACCATTTTAGCATGAAGGGATAAACTATCGATGAATGCCGTTATTTGAAGGAAAAGATCCACTTAATTGACAATAAAATTATTGTAGAAAGGAACTCGCTCCAAATGTATGAAATACCCCCTGTTGGACCATAAGGGTGGATGCGTTCACATGATTAAAATAGAGGATGATTGGGATCTCGAGGGATCAAACATGTTGATCGTAGAAGGTGATGACCTAAAGAAGACAATAGTTACTCTTAATCTAATTGTAGTCCAGATTCAGCACTCTGGGACGCTGAGGTAAATATGTTTGTGCCACTTGAGTTTGAAGCAACATCATATGTAAAGACACCAACGTCAATTGAGGTCAAATTTGTGTCTCCAGCAAATGCACCTACATTGTTTGAAGTTGTTGTTTTTCCTTCTAGTGCACGAGCTCCGTTTGGAGTAAATATAGCCACACAGATCCTAATGACGATGTCAACCATGCTGCCATTCACATGCAAAGGATATACCATGGGAATATATAGTTGAGGCAAGGAGAAAAGGCAAGGTTAGGCTCGAAAAAACTATCGCGGCACAGAGTATGACAAGAACTGGTGGAGTTTATACCCTTGAACACTTATCTGATTCAAGAAAGCATGCATTCAACCAGCCGCCCATCATTGAGATAGGTCCCGACAATCTTTGGAGAAAGATACAGGGCAAAGAATACTCAGTCATTGACCAATTGAACAAAACACTAGCACAAATCTCCGTACTTGCTTTGCTACAAAATTCTGAGGCACATAAGAATAATCTGTTGAGGGTATGGAGTGAAGCATATGTGCCAAGCAACATCACTAAAAGGAAATGGCTAACATGATAGGACAAGTATTGTACAGTCATAAAATTACTTTTCATGAGGGTAAGCTGCCACCTTAAGGGTTGGGTCACAACAAGGCACTGCACAACATTATGCAATATGAAGACTATTTTATCACTAGAATCCTTATTGATAGAGGTTCTAGTCTCAAAATCTATCCACTGATAACACTCCAGAAGTTGGGTAAAGGACTGCACGAGATAAAGGACGAAGCTATCAATATGAAAGCCTTTGACGACTCCTAAAGGTCCACTATTGGGGAGATTAGTCTATGTTTGCAAATGGGACCAACTCGGTTCGATGTTCATTTGCAGGTGATAGATGTGCCAACATCTTACAATCTGCTGTTGGGACAACCATGGATCTAAGCCGCTGGGGCCATTGCATCAACACTGCACCAGGCAATAAAATTCAAATGGAATCATCAAGAGGTGAGCATTTAAGGCGATGAGAGAAACCCTATACATAGCCGTCATACCATTTCGACAATCGAAGGGAGAATAAAGCTGGGTGGAAAGACTTACCATCACATTGAACGTGTAAATACTGTGGACAACGCCAAATGATGGGATAACAAGATTGAGAGTATACTGAGTTGGAGTGGGTATGAACCAGGAAAGGCGCTCGGCAAGAACCTCCAAGGAATCACTAAGCCCATAAAACTCAAGAAACATGGCACCACATTCGGTCTGTGATATGAATACACTTGGGAAGAATTCAACAATTGGTCGCCACCATGGCGCGGTCTTTACGATCCATTGGAGAAACCAATACCATGTTTAGAGTAGACTTTCTAACTGGCCAATATTATTTATGGGTCAAATTAGGAGGAAGCACTAGCAGTGGTGAAGAACTTGTTCTTAGAAGACAATGACATGGACTCATGTGTTGTTCTCGAGGAGGAGGGGGAGGAATGCCCCTACATACAAGTTGTAAGCAGGGGGGCACACCTCAATAACTTGACCATCAGGACAACTAGAGCCCAACGAGCCTCAGGGTAGCAAGGCTAATACAAGCCTCACGCAGTGTTTATATTTACTAAATGATTTACTTTTTGCATTTTAATTCCCGCAATAAGATCTCTATTATTCCAAACAATTATGCAATTTAACACGGCATTTTAACTTTTCTTATGATTCGAGACTCATTTTATTTTTGTCTCATTACTTTACTTATACAGCATTATTATTACTTATCTTGATGAACCAATAAATATGACATGGACTGAGACAACACAAAAAATGCATGTTGATTTAGAGGAAGATGACATAACAGAAGAGATTGTTAAAGAAGTTGAGAATTTTGAAAACAGGCCGAAGTGCAACCAGGATGAGACTGATATTGTTAACCTGGGAGATGCATAAAACGCCAAAAAACCACGAATTAGCGTCCACTTATTGACATTAGAAAAGAAGGAATACACATATTTTCTAAAGGAATATGAGGACATATTCGTCTGGTTGTATGATGACATGACTGGTCTGAGTACATGTTTTGTGGCTCAAAAACTGCCTGTTGATCCAACATGTCCGCCGATAAATCAAAAGCTCAGAAAGCTCAAGGCTGATATGAGTCTGAAAATCAAGGAGGAAGTCACTAAGCAGGTTAAAGCTAAAGTTCTCAGGGTAGTAGAATACCCAACATGGTTAGCCAACATTATGCCAGTATCAAAGAAGGATGGGAAGGTTAGAGTGTGTGTCCACTACTGGGATCTCAACGGAACCAGTCCGTAAGACGACTTCGCTTTGCCGAGCATACACAACCTATTTGAAGATTGTGCCAAGCATGGGTTGCAATCATTTTAGATTGCTTCACTGGTTATCATCAGATCTGGATAGATGAAGAAGATGCTGAGAAAATGGCTTTCATTACGGTGTGGGGAATATACTCTTACGAGATGATGTCGTTTGGGATAAAGAATGCTGGGGCCACCTACATGAGGACAATGACTACCATTTTCCATGATATAATACACAAGGATATAAAGGTGTACATATATGATGTTATCATCAAATCCAAAAATGCCACTGATCACATGAAAGATTTGAGGAAGTTCTTCAATAGACTGTGAAGGTACAACCTGAAACTGAATCCCATGAAGTGTGCATTTGGGGTTCCTGCTAGAAAGCTGCTTGGGTTTATTGTGAGTCGTCGAGGAATAGAAATGGATCCACTAAATTTAAAGACATTCAAGAACTACCACCGCCAAAGAACAAGAAGGACGTGATGAGTGTCTTAGGAAGACTTATCTACATCAGCTAGTTCATAAAATAGTCTACAATTATCTGTGAGCCAATCTTTAAGATAATGAAGAAGGATGCCGCTACTAAATGCAATGATGACTGCCAAAAGGCTTTCGACAGGATCAAGAAATACCTGTCCACAGCGCTAGTCATAGTATCGTCTGAGCGGTGTAGACCCTTATTACTCTTTCTTGCAGTAGTGAATGGAGATTTCTGTTGCATTCTGGGGCAGCATGATGAAACAAGAAGGAAAGAGCATGCCATTTATTACCTCAGTAAGAAGTTCACCCATATGAAGCTCGGTATTCTCTGTTAGAGCGCAACTGTTGTGCTTTGACTTAGGTTGCTCAGAAGCCGAGACATTACTTTTCTAGCTATACTGAATATCTCATATCAAGGATGGGTACTTTGAAGTATATCTTCTAGAAGCCCATTCCCACTGGCAAGCTAGCCAAGTGGCGAATCCTATTGAGTGAGTTTGACATTGTCTATGTGACTCAAAGAGGAATCAAGGGAAAAACACTAGCAGATCACCTAGCTGAAAATCCCGTGGAAGGAGAATACGAACCCGTGAAAACATATTTTTATGATAAAGAGGTATCATTCATTGGAAAGGGCATTGCAAAATCCTATGATGGTTGGAGAATGTTTTTCGATGGAGCTGGAAATTTCAAAGTAGTTGGTATAGGAGCAACTCTAGTATCAGAAGCCGGTCAGCATTATCCAGTGTCTGACAAACTCGGATTTCCGTACACCAACAAGATGGCCGAGTATGAAGCCTATATTCTAGGGCTCAAAATGTCCATCGACACATTCAAGAGTTGCGAGTGATTGGAGACTCAGACTTGCTTATACATTAGGTACGCGAAGAATGGAATTCAAGAACCCCAAGATACCCCCATATCTACATCATGTATATGAATTACGAAAGGGGTTCACGAAGACAGAGTTCCAACATATTCCTAGAGTCCAGAATGTGTCCGCCGATGCATTAGCTACCCTGTCATCCATGATACAACATCCAAAAAAAATTCGATGATCTTATTCCAGTAAAAATCAATGATCAACCGGTTTATTATGCCCATGTCGAAGAAGAAGCATATGGAAAGCCTTAATATCATGATATCAAGGAGTATTTGGAAAAAGGCGAGTACCCAGAACATGCAAATCCTACTCAGAAACGTACACTTCGGAGGTTATCTAATGATCTCATTCACATCAGAGGAATCCTATATATGAGGACTCCTGATTTGGGATTATTAAGGTATGTTGACGCAAAGGAAGTATCCAAGATACTAGAGGAAATTCACGCTAGAACCTTCGGTCCACATATGAACGGTTTTGTCTTAGAAAAGAAGGTACTCCGAGCTGGTTACTTTTGGATGACTGTAGAAACAGACAACATCCAGTATATCCGGAAATGCCACCACTGCCAAATATATGCAGACATGATAAAGGTACCTCAAAAATGAGCTTAATGCAACAAGCTCACCATGGTCGTTCACTTCTTGGGGATGGATGTTATTGGACCAATCAGGCATGCCGCATGGAAATATGTTTATCCTAGTAGCAATCGACTATTTCACAATACGGGTCGAAGCAACATCTTTTAGAGCAGTAACCAAGAAAGTCATGGTAGACTTTGTCCGCGACCGCATCGTTTGTCGATTCGGGATTCTAGAGTCAATCATTACAGATAATGGCTCCAACCTCAATAAAACTTCACGAAAGCTCTATTTGAAACCTTTAGGATCAAAACAAGAATTCTACATCCTATAGACCTTAGATAAATTGATCCGTAGAAGCCGTCAACAAGAATATTAAAAAGATATTGAGGAAAATGATAGAGAAGCATAAATAGTGGAACGAGAAGTTATCATTTGCCTTAATGGGATATCGTACCATAGCGTCAACCGAGGCAACCCCATATATACTGGTTTGTGGTACAGAGGCTTTCATTCCTGCTGAGGTAGAAATTCTTTCCTTAAGGATCATACGAGAAGCTAATCTCGATGACACAGAATGGGTGAAAAGTCGTTATAAACAACTAGCCCTTATAGATGAAAAAAGAATGAATGTAGTTTGCCATGATCAACTTTATTAAAACAGAATTTTCAGAGCCTTCAACAAAAGAGTCAAGGCTAGACAGTTCACACCGTGGCAGGTGGTGTAAAAAAACATTTTCCGCATCAAGTTAAAGCCAAAGGAAAATATTTCCCCAATTAGCAAGGTCTATACATGGTTCACCGGGTCCAGACAGGAGTAGCTCTCATACTTGCAGAAATGGACGAAAAAGTCTAGCCAAAACCAATCAACTCAGATGCAATCAAGTGTTACTATGTGTAATCTTTATGCTTTCCTATATGATTTAAATTGAACTATGCCTGACATGATTCCCGTTTAAGAGGGGATACGTAGGATGACTTATAGGTTCGGTCATAATTTAATAAAAGAAATTCCCCCACAATTGGAAACTAGTGCAAAATTTTGAGAAGGACCATCAAAATTCCGAAGTGATTTCAGCAAGCCATCTCAAGCAACAGTCACAAACATCAACCCATTAAACTGGGTGCAGAATTTTGAGGAGGACCCTACAAATTCTTTAGCAAGAGAGGTTGCAATGTCTTGAACCACATCGTAGTCGTCGGTTCATCTAATAGTTATTTTTTAATTATATATACTTATGACATATTTTTACAAAATCATGCATGTTTATTATTAAAATTGCCTTTTTTAGCAATGCTACCCTAATGATTCAAACAGTATCACAAGATCAAAGCCGAGCAGAGCAAGCAAACTAATGGGGATACAAACTAACCTTCCCCACCTTACAAAAACTCACAATTTTTCTTTGAACGCAGGCACTTGGATTACGAAAGCATCAGACGTACTATACACCCATGAGACAAATGTTGTTCAAGAATACAACTCTCAAAACTATCACACTTACTCATATTTTCTATACATACACACCTGTGACGTTCTGTATGACATAATGTTTCCAGCAGTTACAATTTTAGAATCTACTATCAGCAAAGAAAGCTTTGTTACCGCTTGCCACTATATTTCTTGCATAAAGCTATCATTCTACCTTCCCAGGTTAAGCTTTACCTCCATCTGCATTTTGCATTTGACTTCCAAGACTAAATATTGTCTCCATATGCATTTATGCATTGCATAAGGCTACTATTCTACCTTCTGAGACTGAACGTTGTCTCCATCTGCATTTCTACATTGCATAAGGCTTATATTCTGCCTTCTGAGCTTAAGCTCTAATATATTTACATTTGCATAGCTAAAATATTGTCACCTTATTTACATTTGCATGGCTGAAAGATTGCCACCTTATTTACATTTTCATGGGTGAAAGATCGCCACCTTATTTACATTTGCATGGCTGGAAGATCTCCACCTACTACATTTACACGACTGAAAGATAGCCACCTTATTTACATTGGCACAACTGAAGATCTCCACCTTATTTACATTTTCATGGCTGAAATATCGCCACCTACTGCATTGCATAGCTGAAAGATCGCTACCTTATATACATTTGTATGGATGAAAGATTGCCACCTTCTGCATTGCATGGCTTAAAGATCGCCAACTCATCTACATTTGCATGGCTGAAAGATCGCCACCTTATCTACATCGCATGGCTGAAAGATCACTACCTACTGCATTTGCATGGGCTGAAAGATCGTCAAATATTGCACCACATTGGTTGAAAGATTGCTAAATTATCCGAAGACATCATCATTTGGACGAACCATTTTTATAACCCGAGTACACCATGTCATGGCCTGAGAATAATCTTTGCATATCATTATTCAAAGGCATCATGGTTCAGAGGCATCATCCTCAAATACCAAGAGCATCATTTCGTGGCTTGGGAATCCTTTATTATATGCTTTATGGCTCATGGCATCATGACCTAAGGACGTCATTCCAACATATGCTTGTATTGCTTATTTGCAGGTAAACTAGCGCGCAATGGCCATCTCGGCAGGAGCGATCCTGCTCCAGTTTTCGCAGCCCTGTCAGACCGTCACATTCCGCCCAAGATATTGTGTCCGCTCTCAAAAGTCTCCATGGCCTAATCCTCTTCGAACCATTCTGCTCGGTCAAAATTGGCCATCATATCTTTACCTAACAACTCTTTGATCCTTCACGGGTAAATAGGGGCAGCTGTTGATACTCAATTATTCCTATATATTTTTAATATGCAAAATTATTTCAAAATAGAATATATATATGTATGTATAAGCATGTTCAAATATTTTATTATTTTTTCATAATTTTTAAAGATTTTCCCTATTTTATTCATAAAAACCCAATAATAATTACCAAATTATTATTATGACAATTCATTTGTTGGACTCTCATATTTATACTAAAACATATCTAAGATATTTCTGCATATTTTTATGAATTGATTGTATTATTAAAGCTAAATGCAAATAATAATATTTTGCTATTTAAATGTTACCCCCATTTTATTTCAATTATAGGATGATTTTGAACCCCAATTGAGCCCAATTTGAAGCCTAATTACCCCGACCCAATTACAATATAAATTGACCCAAACATTATCCCACTAAACTGCCTTACTTACCTATTCAATCCAGGTCGTTGATCAAAATAATAAAACGGCCACCAGACCCCCTTACCTTAGCTAATCCTAAACAACCTCCTAAACCCTACAATTTTCAACCAAGCACTGCCTCTGAATCCCTGTCCTCTATGAAATACTCTCTACAACACCCTCAAACCCTTGCCACCACCACCCTAATCCGCCCTAATCCATGGCTTTCCAAGGTCGTCGAAGACATGTATCAACCTCTCATGGCATCTACGTGTTCGTTTCTATGGTCTCATGACTAGATCCTGAAGGGGTTTTGTCCATTCTTTGCTAGATGACCATTCCCCTGCCATCTCTGAACTTTCTCCGGCCAACCATAGCCATTCAAGTTAGACCTTTGACTATCCTACTTAGATCGATGGCTTTCAAGGTCTTTCTCATCACTTGGGGTTCTTCTAAAACCCTAATCTCTAAGGTTCTTTCAATTTCTTTCAAATCTTCTTCGTATCTCTGTTTGCTTTGAACTTTTAAGCACTTTTCACGAAGTTTCTTTTAAAACTTTGCTTTCAAAACTCCTTATCTTTTCTGATTAGGGTTCTTGTTAAGTTATTCTAAAGCTTTTCTCTAATTTTTTGGCATGTTTTTGCTATATTTGCTCATATCGTTCTTATGCCTGAGTTTGCATGATAAAAGCCTTAATTTTTTTGACTTTTTATTAGATGAATGCATGTGTTCTTGAGTTTTGTTGGATTTGTTTGTTTATCCTCTTTTTAAAACTCTACCCTTATTGAAAACCCTTTGGCTTTGGGTCTGAGACTGTTCATCTAAGTGTATGACTCGATTTGAAGTTCTTTATATCAAAACCTCTTATTCCTTTGTGTGATTCTTCTGATTCTGGGTTTTATTATCTTTAAAACTCAATTATGCTCGAAACCCTAAATTTTCATAAAGTGGTTTCCCTCACCTACTATTGTGAGATCTGTGCATGCTTTTGATATTCTATGTTTTTTTAACTACTAATTCAATGTGACTCGACCTACTAGACTATCATGCTTCAAATGTTTGCTATTTACTAACTTTGTGCTATTATCGCATGTTGTTTCTTTTGACACTAGTTTGGCCTCGCTGTCTAGCGTTTGTGCACTCTATTTATATTCTATGTTTCCCTGATTGATTGATCTTCTATTTTGTGACTGATTTCGAACTTTTCTTTTGTAAAAATCTAACTTCACTTGCCTGTTAAGGTTAATTGATTTTTTTCCTTGTTTTTCCTTACTTAATACTTTCTAAAACAAGTATATTCATGTACTTAGACTTAATCACTTACTCGATGGTTTTACCACTTCTTTTATGGAAAAAATTAGTCTCCCTATAAATTGATTTCTTTCCTTATTTTGAATTTATTGCTGCCCGTTAAGAAAGTGATCCCTTAATTAATGGAAAACATGTGTGTAATTAATTCTTAATAGTGATTGATTCCATATTTGTGGCGTATTACTTCTCTTTCACTCATTTTCAAAAAGCTATAAATACCCAGTAATTCTCTTCTTTCAAAAACACGAACGCAAGACATAAAATACTTGAGTTCAAACACACACTCCACTAAAATCTCTCTCTTTTCTCTATTGCTACTTGTACTGCTACCTTACCTAGCCGGCTGAAAACCAAGGATAGGCTGTTGGAAACTTGCTTATTTTTCTCTACATTTGCATCTTTGCAGGTATGTTCTAATTTAGCTTCTTCATCAACAACAATATGCTTATTTAGTATTTCTTGCATCCTTGTTTGTCTTCTGTTTGTGTTTAACCAAGGGCCATTATGAAGCATGCTGTAATTTGCCCTTTCTTTTTTCTAAATTTATGTTTCCTTTATATATGAACTCTATTAATCACTTATTAATCCCAAACCCCACATCCCCTATGTGTTTGGTATCTTTCGTTGGATTGGGGCATGACATCATTGAACACTGTTATACATTCCCCAAACCTGATTCCTTGGGATTATAACCTCTGTATGTTGTGTGTTTTGGTTGGTTTATGATAATGCCAGCTTCACTTATTGCTATGCATGTCTAGACCTAACCCTTCTCAGGGTCACATGCCATCTGGATGTATTCCTACACTACTGCCCCTTGGTGCACCTATTGATACTACATTATTTTAGCTATTGTTTTCAAATCACCCTTATCCCATACTTCACTTAATTCAGTTTTAAACAACTTTCTGCTCCTACGCTTCCACTCTACTCTTAGACTTAGGTTCTTTCCCTCTTGAGTGAGCCCTGCTTTGGGATTCCTGAGCTCTCTCTGAACTTGGATACATAAGGGATGGCCATTCCACACTATAATCATCTCTATCAGATCCTTTACGACTCTTAGGGAACTCTAACACACTCATATTTGAGAAATATTTTAAATCAATGGCATTAGCAATGATACAGTTCATTGCATATCTCAGATAGGAAATCGAATCAGGCTTTCCTATGGTTATAGCTTTTCTTTCATTCTTTCTTCTGTAATTCAATATTTCTACTTTATAATAAGTTGAAATAAACACTTGGGGTTGGTTAGTGAAAAGGGCTGGGTAAATATGCATGCTTAATGGTAGAAACCATGCCTACATATCGGTTGTTTAAATTCAATATGTTTTATATTCAAGTTATATTTAGAAACCATGTCTATAGGACTGCTTTTAATTCTGCATGTTCGAGTTGGATTTAGAAACCATGTCTATAGCATCCTACATGTTCAAGTTGCATTTAGAAACCATGTCTATTGGATCCTGTATGTTCAAGTTGCACTTAGAAACCATTTCTATACGACTTACTTGAAATACTACATGTTCAATTTCACATCTAGATAATCTGCCTATAGGAATTATATAAATTTTTGCATGTTTGTCACCATTTAGATATGATGCTCTTAGGGTACAATTGGTTATAATCTAGTATCATGTTCAAATTAGTATAATATATAGAAATCATGCATATAGGAATTCCTTTCTAATAATCCTGCCTACTCTCATTTTCACCTAGATATCATGTCTATAGGGATTAAATCAGTGACTAGATATCATGTCATAAGGGTTTAAATCAGTAATCGCAGATATCATGTTCGAGGAATAAAAATCAGCGGTAGTGAATACTATCATCTGCTGAAACTGAAACTAGTTTAATATTAAATTCGTCTACTTTTAACAAATTTTAAGTAATTAAACATCTTTTTATTAACACGACTTAGCAAGCATGTAGGATCTCCAACCATCTGTTTTAAATTGTTACAACCTTGCCACATTCGGAATCAGCAATAGATACCATGTTCCTAGTAGTCTCACCTACACACTTAGGCAAGCCTTAGGTAACAACAACAATAAAACTGAATTCGCCTCTGTTAATTAGTAACTGCTCCAACCAGCAGACATGCCTGATTTGGTCTTCTTATGTGAGGTATCTTATGTGTTTTGCTCTGACTCAAAATCCATTGTTTTAGAACTTCTAAAAAATTCAAACTTCGGTTTTTATTTGAGTCATGCTATCTAATTGCTTTGTTTGAGGAGGTATACCTGAGCCTTCACTGTTTATGTGCTTCCTCATAATGTGCAGTCCTAAATATTTTGTATGTCGCCTTAAGTTTTCCACCCTTGAAACCCCAAGTCAGCCTAATATTCCACCTTTAGGAATAGAAGTCCTAAGTGCCTCGGGGACTGATAGGAATGGGACAAGTAATAGCATGCAATAGTGGTCGAGACCAATCGACACTTTAGTACCTAAAATGAGGTGGGAAAGGGTAGATATGGAAATTATGACCGGTGTGCTAATATCACGTGTAACCTCTCTCTTGAGGAATGATTATCTGGTATTGCATTGATGTGATCCTCAATATAAATAAACCTCGGACCCCTTTCCTTTATTGCCTTTTATTTTCTTAAGCATTGTAACTCCTTGTTTAAAAATCAGCCCTTTTAATTGCTCTTTCAAACTTTGTTTACTTTTAAGAAATTGTGTATTTAAATCCACTCTTATTTGAGCCTTATCTGTTGATATGTTAATTGCGCCCCAAATTTACAATAAATTGTATGGTCGAAAACCACACTAGTAGATCCTGAGGGGTGCCTAACACCTTCCCCTTAGAATAATTTCAAGCCCTTATCCAAGCTCAGGTTATTCAAATAGACTTAGAATTAAAACCCATTGGTGTCCTAATGCACCTTAAATCATTAGGTGGCGACTCTTCAAATGCAAAAATGCAGTTCCCAAAAGGAACGAGTTGTCGCAACCAAAATGTCATGAACCATATTTCGCGAGAAAAATGGGGCGCGACAAATAGCTGCCAACTCCAAATTATGAGCAGGGTAGTTCTATTCATGGGGCTATAACAGACGAGAATCATAAGCAATAATTGTTCCCTCCTTCATCAACCCAAACCCAATACCAACTCTCGAAGCATCATAATACATGGTATATGAACCTGAAGATGATGGTAAAACTAACATTGGAGTTGTGGTGAAGGCAGTCTTGAGCTTCTGAAAGCTCGCCTCACATTCATCTGACCACATGAAAGGAGCACCCTTCTGAGTTAATTTGGTCAACATGAAGAAATAGATGAAAATCATTGAACAAACAAACAGTACTAACCAACCAAACTAAGAAATCTGCAAATCTCTGTGGCTGAGGACGATCTGGAACAACTATGAATCATCTATATCTTCTTCCGATCAACCTGAATACCCTCATTAGACACCACGTGCCCCAAGGAAGCCATTGAACTGAGCCAAAACTCACACTTGGAGAACTTTACATAAAGATGCTCCTCCCTTAATCTCTTCAGCACAACTCTTAAATGCTCTATGTGCTCCTCCTGACTACGCGACTACACTAGAAATTCATCAATGAAAACTATGACAAACGAGTCTATATACGGCCGTAAAACATTGTTCATCAAATGCATGAATGTTGCTGGGCCATTGGTCAACTCAAGAGACATCACAAGGAACTCATAGTTACCATATCGGGTTCGCAAAGCTGTCTAGAGAATATCAAAGCTCCTGATCATCAACTAGTGTGTCGCGACCCAAACCGATAGGCCGTAGCGGGCAACCGGTACCTTACTCAATCGAGTACCAACATCATATATCTTTCATATTGTACTTTTATTGACAAATGTGCCAAACGGGCCAAACGGTCCATCATGGGCTAAATAGATAAACATAAGGGAATACTCAATTTAGAACGAGCCAACCTGGCATAAAAACTTATACATCTGACATAAAAGCCTATTAGGCCACATGATCATTTATAAACTCAAAACATAAGCCACAAGGCCATACAAGCATTCATATACATCACATACCTCTAAGAGTACATACTTACATAAAGGTCGGGACAGAGTTCCGCTGTACCAAACAATACACGTCTAAATCATACTAACCAATCAAGAAACTCCGAAGCAAATGGAGCATATCAACATTTTCTACTGAAATGATAGCCTACTTGGAGGGCTCTAGACTGTCTATCGGGACCTGCGGAAATGAAACATAGTGTCCACAGGTAAAATGGACGTCAGTACAAATACTGTACCGAGTATGTAAGGAATGAAAATCAGTAACAAGTAGACATGAGCGAAACATAGAGTAAAAGACTCAACATGTATATCTGAATAACTCTGTGAAGTATTTGATATTACAATATCCTTTATATGCGTATAACTGTCATACCATGCATGGGTATATGTGTTCATAACATCATCAAGCCTCTGAGGACATCCCATCATATCATCTCGGCCACTGTGGGCCAATCATCAATGCATACCAGTTGATCAGGTGGTGGTGCATATGTAACTCAATAACCATTCCTATATATATATATATATATATATATATATATATATATATATATATGCATGTTTAAATGCATGAAATGCATATAAAATATGTTAATAAAATCTCTCGGCACGTCATAAGACTATTATGCCTCTGATTAATATCATGAAATTAACTTCACCAATTTATGTATTTTTGAGACCCATGAACAGATCAGAGAATCATATTACACATGGGAGAATAAGAATATTCACGTTCCTAGCATTTCTACGAATAAAGTAATTTGTGAATGTTTTGCATTGATTCATTCCGCTTGTGTCATTCAAATTATGCAAAAAAAAAAAAAAGAAGAGATAACCTTAACATATCTGATTTAATTCTCTTGACAATCTCTCCAACACACATCACTTACAACAACACGTAATAATTAATCGAAATATACGTAATTAAATCACCTATGTCCTCTTTGCCCTGACCATTGGTTAAGAATTACCTTGTTAATTGTTGTAAGGTATCATGGCAGCCCCCTCCATAACATTTTTCTCTTGAATGGTGTCTAATAACCTCTTTATCTTGGAGATCTCACGTTATCTTGGTATGATATATAAGTAAGTTGGAGAGGCCTTATAAGTAAGTTAATTGTTGGAGATTCTCATGTTACATTAGTTAGATCGGTTTGCATAAGGAAGTTGAATTATTGAACTTGGAGGATTCTTACGTTAGTTAGGTTAGAGGGGTTCTCTTATAAGAAAGCTAAGTGGGTGTGGACCCCACTTTATGTGGTGGATTAACCACATAACCCCTAATTGCCACCTAATTCTTATGACATTAAGAGTCAAAGAATTTTTGGGTGATTTTCTGCCACATGTTCGATATTAATCTCATCCAAATCCTTTAAATAATCACCCTATGAATATTTTAATTAATTAGGCAATTTTTCATTACGTAATAATTATCCAATTATTTACATAATTAAGAATTATTTTAACTTACATAAAATATTATTCATATTCAACACATCTTATACACTTTACTATCATTGCTATGTGGTACCTTGTATAGTAATAATCTATAAATACCGGGTATTTTAGCTCGGACTGTATTCTATTCAAAAATGCCGAACTTCGACGAGATTTTGTTTCTTCAATTTTCATAGCCTCTCACCCACAAATTTATTTATTAGTTATTTGAAATAGCATAATGCTTATAAACTCAAAATAATCACAATTTAGAACTTACGTTGATTAACTTACGATAAATTTTAATGTACAAAAATATGGGGTGTAACATCATTTCCCCCTTTAGAACATTTGTCCTCGAATATTGATTGATGCACTTATCATTATAGCTCTTGAAAATACTTTAATACTCTTTTGGCCATTTAGGCAACTGTTCTTTAAAATCCAAAGGATATGGCATTTCCCCCTTTAGGTCTCTTTGTCACCCCACGGCTCTTTGTCGGAATTCTTTCAATGTTCTAACTGTTGTTATGTTCTGTCATGCAGGGGGTACGACTCTGACATAGTGAGTGCGCATATTCGACTCTTCTTTCCATTTTCCTCCAACTTCTAGCTCATCTCTAAGCCTCACTTAATAAACATATACAAAGCTTAATAACATGTTCCCCTGGGTATCTGTACTGAAGTTCTTCACTCGGTACTTTGTTGAACTTAAGAATATTGCTATATCTTATTTCATAGACTTGTTTATCCATTCGTATGACTTGATTGCATCAAGGTAGGTCATACTCTGCCGTAATCCTTATTTCAATTTATGATAACTGGGTTATACTACCAAATTCCAAGTTATTTTTGTTGCTTATCTTATCAAAGATGTATAAATCAAAATCCTTCAATGCTTCCTTATTATTATTCATTTAAAGGATGGAATCATTATGTCCTCTCATACATTGGAACTTTATCCATCTATTTTCAATTCACCTTAACATTGATTCATAATCTATCATTGATAACTTTAACTTTTATGTAACACTGCCGCTAGGGCCCATGTCTCATCGAGGACCTCAAAGAGTATTTTATAGCATCCGTATGTGATTCAATTTTTGAGGTGTATTTCAATCCTGTACAATTCAAGAAATCATTACTCAATCAAAGGCTCAACTGTCATCCTTTATTTATCAAAATTACACAATTGTTCTACTTCTAAGGAAACATTCCATCTTCTACACATGCTACTAGTCATAGACTCATTTGAGTTTATTCAGGCTATACTGAGCTTTTTATGACTAAGAAAAACCATCAACTCCTTTATTTTCACAGGCATAATCTCGAGGACTTATCTATTTTCGTCACCTTCTCACTTGCTTTCTTTTTATCCTTATTCTTTTCTTTCTAAAACCTTTTCGTTCTATAATATTTTAGCTTACTATCAATTCCCATGCATTTTCTGCAACACCAAGCGATACACTGCATCGTCTTTAACTCTTCTTTTACTTTTTAATTACACCTTTCATTACTTAGAAAACATAGGGTGGGAAGTATTCCACCGACCATGCTGCTATAATTCCCTGATACTGAATCCTAGCACTACTAGCCTTATATCTAAAGTAAGGATTATTCACAACCTTCTGTATTTAAGTATCTCGTACGTTGTTCCCCTTCGCCTTTCTTACCTTCAAATCTTGCATCGTATTTTCTATCTCTTTCATAAACTCCCTTTGATATAGGTATAATTTACATTCACAACTTGAAGCTCTATTATAACACTTGCGCCTCTAGCATACATAATGCGGTGGAATTTTCATACTGACTTCTTATCAGGTTGCTACTTTTTCTAAATGTTTTATTGTAGAGCCATTATAGATTATGGTTATTGTAATATCTCTCTTGTACCTATGATATTTAGAGTGATTCTTCTATGTTCTTAATCATGATTCCTATAAGTTTCTGGGTCAAATAATTGGATTAGTGATTTACTTTGTTGATTTAACTCTTTAGTTTCTTCTTTCTTCTGATCGGCCTTTATGTAGGCTTAATCCATCTTCTAATCTGTGACTCATGATATTTAGTAATCTACATTCTTTTAGCTTTTACCGGAGTCTTCTTCGCTGGTCATTAATCAAATAATTCCTTTCGTTTCTTCTCAACTTTCTTTAAAAGCAAGCAATTGCTTTTCTTGGTCGTCTTGCCACTTGTTGCACAAATACTTGGCTTATATTAATGCCCACACATATTAGAATTTCATACAATCTATATGATCTTGAATATCACCTTTTGATTTTTTTTTTCCGTTCATAGCCATAATAAGTGTCACTTTATTATGGAGTACATAAAATATTGCTATGAGAATGTTGTTAGAAGATCGTTTCTTCTTTAAATTACTATTCTTAGGTTGAAGCCATCTTCAAAACTTCCTAAGCCAGTCTTTCACTATAGTACTTAGGGGGATCCTCTGATTCTTGTAAAGATGCAAGCTTATTACACCAAATACTTGATGGAATTTTGATATTCTTCCTCGCCTATAATTACTCATAGTTATTTATCTCTACGCCCTTGTGCTTGTAGGGTTACTCCTGAACTAATATTTTAGATGTCTTCACAGTGGCTCTTTTTTTTAATTTCAGTAACACTTAAACGATACTTTTTTAACTACCCCAATTCCTATCTGAATAGCTCTCAAATATCATAATGTCGTAATTGCGAGGCGGAATTCACTGTATTGGGTTTTACTAAGTTTATCTCGCACGATGTGCTGACTCATCTGCAACCTTCCACTTAGCCATAACTAGGCTTTTTTCGGATCAACTACTCATTATTGACCTATTCTCATCTCAATTTCTTCATAATCTTTCTTGGGTATTTTTCTTTATCTTAACTTACGTCTCGTACTGGCTCCTTATTTAATAATAACATCTCAGGCATGAACACTTACTTCCTTTCCTTGACGTCACATTTGCATAATGTTATGGAATTATAGCATACATGTAGGATTTGAATAAATACAGTCTCATCCCTTTTCTCATTATTATAGCATTCTTCCTTTTACCATTCTATAGTTACTAGAACCACTTGATTTTGGCTTAATGCCACATCATTCAATATTCCCCCCTTTAGGGGAATGCTAAGAGTTAAAGCTACAACGACCTTCCTATAGATATTTTTTCCTTTTCATCTTTGCCATCCTTTCACATCATCAATGACCCTTACTCCCTTGCGGTAATCCTTATGTACCAAAAATAATAAATTTCCTTACTCGCAAGGGTGAGACTTAGCGTAACAGGCACATATATTCTCTTAAATTTGCTTGCATTACTTGATTTAGAGAAGCGTCTTGCGGAATCACTATTCTTAGAATTTCTCATAAATCTTCTTTTGTTGTCCATTATATTATTGCCGGAATGAAATCTGAAATTCGCATGATGGCGACCATTATCAAATCACTCAATCCCTACTTCATATTTAGTTTATCTCGTTCACCAGCCCATACTAATTTCTATTATTCTGGGTCTACCTTTTCCTTTTTGTAGTTGCATTGGTGATACAAACTTTATTTCTCAAAATAAGGATATTGAATTTAAGGCCTATGCTTTTTTATTGTCTTATGGCATGTCTCCTCTCGTCCTTTCCATCACTTGATCATAGACTCTGTAATACCGTCATCTTTTTGATCTACCATTATCATCAATGTAACATATATTACTCATAATGTTTTATTGACTCTTTTATTGTTTTCCGTTAACATTTTTGTCTATCACTTTATTCGGAAAACTTCGAAAAAAATATTCTTTTTTATTTTAGCTTCCCTTGCTTCATCCATTGGCTCTTTTAGTTGTATAACATTCTCTCTCTATTAGGGACGAGATCCTTAATAAGACAATATTTATCTCTTTCAACGCTTCCAGTGCCTATCTTTGTAATACTCATATCTATTTATATTATTTTAGCGTGCGCCATCTAGGTATCTCACAAGAAGATCTATTAGCACATTTGCAATATCCTTCGGAAATATCAACTAACATTAATATTTTATCCCCCATTTTAGGTCGCTCTAACCCCAGCTGGATCCTGATATCCATCCATCTATTATGATTACCTTGATATAAGAAAGAGGTTCGGACAAGTTACAAAGCCGGATGACCTTTTGGTTCCTGTTACGTAGCCATCTCCTCGACTCAAGTTGTTCGCTCGGATACACAATCTAGAACATATACCCAGGTTTTGAACTTATAATAACTTAACCTCATGCCAGAGTCCTAGTAGGAACGCTTATTTGCATCATGAATTTGATTTAGGGGACTCAACACAGGGGTTGGGTAAAAGAGAAAGAGACATATAGTGAGAGATCTGGTAAAATTTCAGCTAGCATTTGAAGCTTCTACATGACTCTACTAATGGGCAGCTAACAATTATCAGACGGGTAGCACTCATATCTAACTTTGTAGTACTCATATCTATACTATATCAACTAACTTTGTAGTACTCACATCTAGCTATATTAGTTTAGAGTGCGCCATTTGGGTATCTCACAAGAAGATCTATCAGCACATTTGCAATATCCTTCAGAAAAACATAAATATTCCATCCCCCATTTTAGTTCACTCTAACCCCAGTTGGATCATGATATCCGTGCATCTCTTGAACCATATCTGTTAGCTCTCATAAGGCATGACTGAGATAGGTGTGACCAATTACATACATCTATTATTGTTGAAGGTAAATCAAAATGTTTATGTCCCCATTCCTGAATGGTAAATAATGATAATCTTTATTAATTGGGTACCTTGTATCCTTCTAAACCTTGCTTCTTTTACTTGCTGCAACTTCTGTCTAACTTCTTATTTCGTTATTACTTTTTACCGTAAGAATGGATAAATAATCATTCCTAAAAGCTCCTTATCAAAAATCGTTCACCTTTTAGTATACACATGATCTGCTGAAGACCTCGCATTTACTAATCATAAGCAAGATGCAAAATCGAATTCCTTTAATTCAATGCTTCTACAGTTATATCTCTTATCGATCATATTTCTCAACGTAGGCATCGTCTTATTACGAATAAAATAAATGATTGGAATCTGAATTCTTATAAGCGGGATCTACCACACGATCTAGAGTAAGAAGAAAGATTAACAATCCTAAATACCACGTAACCTCCTGCTTAAAAGTGTGGTGCACGATACACTCACGAACAAGACTCTACTAGACACGACTTATAGACTCCCTAGGACATAACTACTCTGATACCATTTTTATCACGACCCAAACTGATGGGCCGTAACGAGTACCCGGTATCTTACTTAACCGAGTACCAACATAATATATCTTTATATTTATACTTTATTAGCAAATGGGCCAAACGGCTAACCAAAACAAACATAACGGAATACTCAATATAGAATTATCCAACCTGACATAAAAATTCATACATGTGACATACACATAATATTTAGATAAAATACTAAAGGAGAAAAGGAGAGGTATGAAACTTTAATTCTATATAATATTATTGCTTAAATTTTCAATTGTTCAAAAAATGTTATAATTCCTAAAAAGTAAGGGTCATTTTTTACACTTTAAAGACGAAGCTTGTTTCTAGCGGTTGATTTAAGATCAACGAAAGTTATTATATCCCATATAAAAGGTGAAGGAAGTATTCCAAACCTAAAACGTTAAGAACTTTACTTGTATATTCCCCGGCTAAAGCGTAAAACTGAAAAGTATTTTTCTTTATCCTGATGTACTTGGTTTTATAACATATACCGTAACATTGTGAATATATTTTTAACGTATTTTAACTGGGTATAACGTACTTAATTTCTCACTTCAATTTTTTTATTACCAAATTAGAATTACTCAGAAGATAATGTACATAATTTAATTAACCTCAATTTACTTTTTGGATTTGGTTAAAAATTAAATGTGTCTCTTTGATTCATCAAAAGCTTTTTAAAGTTGAACCATTAGAACCAGAATTTAAAGTAAACGAGAAAGCACAGGTTATGCAGAAATCGCTTTCAATCCCCAAATTGTTGCATGCTTTTGTTGTCTAAAGAGTATTGTTGGTACAAAAGCTTATTCTAATCAAGAGGAAAGAAAATAAAAATAGAAAGGCCTATTCTAGAACTATGACTTCTGTTCGCCGCGTTGAACTATGACTTTTATGACTTAAGCATATTTCACTTCAAAATAAAATAACTCCAAGGAGTCTTATATATATAGTTATATATTTGCAACATTTATTATTCATAGGGTTTGTCTCAAATGTTCAAATAAAACCTTCTCGAACTATTTTACGCCCTCACATTAAGATTCCTTCTCAGCAAGGAGGACTCGAACATATACTATTCTATTTTTAAAACTCTTTTCTATTGACTTACAGTTATAAAAATAGGTTAAAATTTTACGGTTACCGTCAAAAGATATAATACAGCGGATGGGGCTTCGCTTCTCTTAACCAGAAATTTTGAGTTCGAACATTAAGTATTGGTAGAAAGCATCTCCTTTCGAATAGGGCTCTACATAATATAAATTTATAATCGGGACCAAATACCAGATGGGAAAAACGAAAAAAAAAAAAGAAGAAGAAAGTTTACAGTTGCAACAAATAGGTAAAATGTTTTCTCGACGAGACAACAGTCTCTTGGAAGAAAATTAGAACACAATGAAAGAAAAGCTTTATATAAGCAAATACCAACTGGTTGAAATTAAGGTTCAGTTTTGTTGAAATAGATAGATAGATATTAGGTTCAGATAAATGCTTATAATTTATTTACTGACATACAAATTAGAATAATATTTCACAGTAGATTAAATATGTTTTTAGTTTTTAGAATGATCCTTTAATTATTTTTTTAATATTTTGAATTTCGAAAGCGACTAAATATTGTGTATTAAATCATTGCTTAATTTGAATTATATTATATAATAGATTTTGTTTCCTTGGCAAATGACTTCCACTATCGAAATTTCCTTTTGAACCTATTTTTTTATTCCTTTTCTCAACTCTATGCGTTTAGAGTTTATTTACTAAATTTCTCCTTCATTCCTCTGCTATTTATTTGAGCTTCTTTTTGGTCTATAATTAGGATTGGTTGCAAATAAATCTGCTGTGCAGGACCACGAAAATTAGCTTTTGTGGTAAAAAAACTTATGCATATCGCTTCCATTAAAAAATTGACGAGCGCAAAACACAACAAGAATTACGGTTCGCTAATTAAAAATAGTATAGTAAATTAATATCTCCGAAATGAATATAAATAGTGTTCACATAATTTTTGATTAATTACTATCCAGAAAATTAACACTTAATTTTAAGTATTATCAACTACAGTTAACTACTAAACTTTAAGCAATTATTAAGTGATCATAAAAAACGAGAGTTTAGCAACACAAAAATATTAGTGAGTGAAATAGGGTAAATAACTAGACAAGTGCAAACAATTGACCCGTGATCCAACTTTGATTCCTCTTTCGATTAAAGATAATTTCTCGAAATATATAACGATGGTTCAGTCTAAAGGGTAATTTCTCAAGAATATTATCCTATTTTTTTTGTCCGATTAATAATTCAAGAGGCTCTTTCGATTATCTAGTTGAATCATAAATTTATGAAACATCAATAATCAATCATGGATCTGTAATGCTGAAGTACATGTATTAGAATAAGTGCCCAATGCTAGAGGGGGGTGAATAGCGTATAATAAAAATTGCAGGAATAAAATCGAAGTAAATGCGGAAATAAAAAGAGTAAGGAGAGAGCACATCAAATTTATACTGGTTCACCACAAAGTGTGGTTACGTCCAGTCTCCCGAGAGACTCTCTCGAGCTGCAACTAACTCCGTTAAGCTTAAAGGTGCTCAACAAACCAGTACAACTTGAGAACTCGAGTCACACGAGCCTCAACAATGTTTGCTCGGAGGTACCGCACTCCAAGACTTCAACCGAAGGAATTAAACCTTCCTTCTTACAACAACAAGGGATTAGACTTCCCTTCAAGTGTATACAAACACTTAGCACTCAAGAACAGGACTCTCTTATAGAGTAGATATGAGTAGACTTAAGAACGCTCAAGAACACAACAATTTCTCCATGATTTTGGCTCTCAAAAGCTATGAAATATGAATGAATTGAATGCAATGAAAGTATAATAGATTGTTGAAGAATTGTTGTGGAAATGAGAGGTTTTGGGGTCTATTTATTGCCCTCAAGGATTAAGTATCCGTTGCTCAATAGATAGACAAGAATTTTGAATTAAAGACAGAATAATCGATAATCTTAACTGCATAATCGATTATCTTACTTCAACGTTCAAAAAACTAGTCGTTGGATGGTAACGATAACTAGATAATCGATTATTCTCCAAAGGATAATCGATTACTCAACCTCTCTGTAGCTTCAAGTTCGGGCTGGAAACAAAGGATAATCAATTATCAGAAAATGATAATCGATTATCTGAAGGTGATAATCGATTATTTGGACCTTCTGTAAGTTAGAATTTTGCTACATTAGCAAGATAATCGATTATTGGAAACATGATAATCGATTATTTGGTGCTTCTGCCTAAAAATCAAAGTGTTCCAAATCAAAAACCAAGTGTTGGAAAAGCTTGTTTATGGTATAAAAAGTGAAAATCAAGACTTAGTTCTTAAAAACCAAGTCTCCAAGGTCATAAACGTCCCGTCACTTTGTCAAAGACGTTTTCCACGTGTTTAGACGACGACCATAAATCAAGTGTGGTTTTTATGAAATAATGATTTGGAATATGTTTAAATATTCCCAGAAGTGAAAAACCAACGATAATATTTCAAAAACCATTTTGGCTAAAGAAAACGTCAAAAACCATGACGATGTCTAGCCGACGTCTAGCCAATGTCTAGTCGACGGTAGCCGACGGTCAGATTTTTGGTTTGGGCATGGTCACAAAATTTTGGTCAACAAAAATATTTATGATATGCATTGATAAAATGATTTTAGAGAGAAGCCAAGACTTGAATCCATTGTCGGATCAAGATCACTTTGCAAACAACTCAATAATGTCTTCAATACATCTCTTGGTCTTGTTCTTGACTCTTCTCAACTTGGACTCTTCCTTGGCCCGTTAGCCATAATTCTTGCCTTGTTTGTTCAATGATATCTTCGTATTCACGATTATTTGGCATTTGTCAACTTTGCATCCACATCGGTTTGTCATTCATCAAAACCTACAAAAACGAACACGACTTTAGTTCAACGTCTTTGAAAGTGTGATCCAATAATTTCCACCTTTTTGATAATGGAAAACCGAGGTGGGGATATGCATAGGTGTTTAAACGTTTGTGCCAAATACGTAATGAGTTCCCCCTCAATTTATGCATAGCCCTTTTCTTCCCCCTTTTGACATTAGCAAAAATCATATTGATTAAGGGAATAAAGATAGAGTACTTAATGGAAGCATTAAAAAATTATTCAAAACATAACCTAAAGAGAAAGAGAGTCAAGCTTGATCTCTAAAAGCTTCTAGGAGTTGTTGTCATCTCTGTCACTCGCCGTTGCTTCATCATCGTCACCGTCATCATCGGTTTTCGGCACCTCGTCAACATCTTCCATACCCAAGTGCCCGTATTGAGTGCCATTTGACTCTCTCGGAAAGCCGGCGGTGGCTTGACCATAGGCGTTTGAAAAGCGGATTATCTGAATATTTGTTAAAACGCGGCATTTGCTGAACCACTGGATAATCGATTATGTCCTGTTTGCTAATCAATTTTCTGTATTTTTTCTAAAACTGATGCTTTACAGAAGCCTGAGATAATCGATTATGTTGTTTTGGATAATCGATTATCCTGATTTTTGCACCAAATTTTTGCAAACGCAAAAGCATTGAATAATCGATTATGGTAGTCTGATAATCGATTATGTGCTTCTGAAATTTCAGAAAATTTCCAATGCAACTCAAAATGGTTTGAATTTGTTCCCCCTGACTTTGTGGCCATTTTGAGACCTGCAAAAAAGAGCTAGACGTCTCCGACGCTCAAGTTAGTGATAATTCAAATATAATATTTCACAAATGCACGCATTAGATCATCGTGGAATCAAGTATTCCGAGTTCGCTACGAATGCGGAAAAATGACTCTTTCTCTAAAGGTTTTGTGAAAATGTCAGCTAATTGATATTTTGTTTCCACAAACTCAATTTCGACATCACCTTTGAGAACATGATCTCTAATGAAATGATGCCTAATTTCAATGTGTTTCGTCCTTGATTGAAGAACGGGGTTCTTCGTCAAGCTTATGGCGCTAGTATTATCACACCGAAGAGGGATATGATCAATACTAAGGCCATAATCCAAGAGTTGTTGCTTCATCCAAAGGATTTGAGCAAAACAACTCCCCGCGGCCACATATTCGGCCTCGGTGGTGGATAACTCAATACTTACTTGCTTCTTACTAAACCATGATACTAAGGAACTACCAAGTAAGTGGCATGTTCCACTCGTGCTTTTGCGTTCCAATTTGCAACCCGCAAAATCAGAGTCGGAATAGCCAATGAGTTGGCATAAAGAACCTTTGGGATACCAAAGTCCTACATTATAGTGCCAACAAGGTATTTCATTATCCGTTTTACCGCAGTTAAGTGCGATTCCTTCGGACAAGATTGATACCGAGCGCATAAACAAACGCTAAACATAATGTCTGGCCTATTTGCGGTAAGATAAAGAAGGGATCCGATCATACCTCGATACTTCTTTACATCTACTTCCTTACCTTTTTCGTCTTTGTCAAGGTGATTGGATGTGCTCATGGGAGTAACCATTGCTTTGGCGTTGTTCATCTCAAAACGTTTGAGTAACTCCTTGCAATACGTAGATTGACAAATGAAAGTCCCTTCTTTCATTTGTTTCAGTTGCAATCCCAAGAAGAAATTGAGCTCACCCATCATTGACATCTCGAACTCACTTGTCATCATTTTCGAAAATTCCTTGCACAAAGATTCGTTAGTAGCACCGAAAATAATTTCATCTACGTAAACTTGAACCAAGAGGATGTCTTTGTTTTTTCTCTTGATAAAAAGTGTTGTATCAACTTTCCCCCTTTCGAACTCATTGTCCAAAAGAAATTTACTCAAACGTTCGTACCAAGCTCGGGGAGCTTGTTTAAGACCGTAGAGTGCTTTCTTGAGTTTGAAGACATGATCGGGGGACTCAAAGTCTTCGAAACCCGGGGGTTGTTCAACATACAATTCCTCTTGAAAACCCATTGAGGAAGGCACTCTTGACATCCATTTGGTATAGTTTAGAATCCATAGATGAAGCAAAAGAAAGTAATAAACGAATAGCTTCTAAACGTGCTACCGATGCATAAGTTTCTTCAAAATCAATGCCTTCTTCTGGATTGTAGCCTTTAGCTACGAGCCTAGCTTTGTTTCTATTTATAATACCGTTTTCATCAAGTTTGTTACGGAACACCCATTTCGTACCAATTACAGTATGATCATTTGGTCTTGGCACCAATTCCCAAACGTCATTACGTTTGAATTGGTTAAGCTCCTCTTGCATTGCCAAGGTCCAATGCTCATCCTCAATTGCTTCGGAAATGGTTGTAGGTTCAATTTGTGATACAAAAGCCATGTGTCTACGGTGTCCTTATGAGATTTTTGAGTACATACCCCTTGTTCGATGTCACCAATTACCTTATCGAGAGGATGATTTCTAGACGTCCTCCAAGCTCTAGGCATCACCGTCTCTTCCCCTTGTGGTTGTTTCTCTTTTAAATGTTGTTCCATGACTTCGTCTTGGACTTCCTTTGGGCTCTCTTTTTCCACATCGCCTCGAAGATTAATCTTCTCCAATGAATCTGCAAGATCATCACAAATATCCTTTCTCGCCAAGCAAGTATCATTCTCAGAAAATACAACATGAGGGGACTCCTCAATAGTTAAGGTGCGTTTATTAAAGACTCTATAGGCCTTACTACGCAATGAATAACCGAGAAAGATGCCTTCATCGGATTTTGCATCAAATTTCCCCAAGTTGTCCTTTCCGTTATTATGAACAAAACATTTACAACCAAAAACTCGAAGATGGGAGAGGCTTGGCTTTCTTCCCTTGTAAAGTTCATATGGCGTTTTCATGAGTATCGGTCTTATGACGGCTCGGTTTAACACGTAGCATGCGGTACTCACAGCATCCGCCCAAAAATACTTAGAAATTTTTGCCTCATCGAGCATAGTTCTAGCTATCTCCTCGAGACATCGATTTTTACGTTCCACCACTCCATTTTGTTGTGGTGTATGTGGAGCGGAGAAGTTATGCTCAATGCCAAGTTCGTCACAAAAATCCGCAAAGAGATTTCGTTCGAACTCTCCACCGTGATCACTTCTTATGGAAGTAATTGTTGTGCTCTTTTCATTTTGAGCACGTTTAAGGAAACTTTTGAAACTTGAAACGCCTCATTTTTACGAGTTAGAAATAATGTCCATGTGTACCTAGAGTAGTCATCAACAATGACAAAGGCAAAGTAGTTCCCACCAAAACTTTTTGTTCTTGATGGTCCAAAGAGATCCATGTGCAAAAGTTGTAAAGGTCTTGTTGTTGAGACAACATTTTTCGATTTAAAAGGGGCCTTTACTTGCTTCCCTCTTTGACATGAATCACAAATGGTGTCCTTCTCAAACTTGAGTTTTGCGAGACCAACTACTAAGTCTTGTGAAACCAATTTATTCAAAGGTTCATGTTAACATGAGCTACTCTTCGATGCCATAGCCACATATCGCCCTCTTTACTTATGAGGCATTTAGCAAAGTTTGATGAAGAATTTTCAAGGTTAACCATATAAATATTATCAATTCTATCACCATGTAAAATAACCTTATTATCACTAAGGCGTTCAACCGTACATGATTTAGAATTGAAAATCACACAATTTCCCTTGTCACACAGTTGACTTATGCTCAAGAGATTGTGCTTAAGACCCTTAACTAATAAAACATTATCAATAGAGGAGGTTTCATCCTTACCAACCGAACCAATGCCGATTATTTTTCCTTTGCTATTGTCTCCAAAGACTACATTTCCTCCTTTGGCGGGTCTTATTTGAAGAAATTTGGATGCATCTCCGATCATGTGCTTGGAGCATCCGCTATCAAGGTACCAAAGTACACTTGATGCCTTCAAGCACACCTACATACCAACTCAATGAGATTTAGGTACCCAAGTCATTTTGGGTCCTTGGGTGTTAGGTGCAAAGTGGTAGTGTGATTGTTTAATCGTGAGATGTCTATGCCTAGTAAAGCAAACCGGAGGTATATGACCTATCCTATTACAATAATGGCAAATGACATTCGGATTATGCATTCTCCTAGGTTGATAATAGCTTCTAGGTGGTCTAAATTCATATACCCTATTTTGAGAAGCGTAGTTTTGATGCACTTTTTGAAAACCATTTCTAGGTGTTCTAAAGAGCTCAACATTTCTCCTAGTGTTTGTTCTAGGTTGTCTATTAATATTAATTTTATCTTTTCCTAGGTTGAGCCTTAGGTTGTTTAGGTTTTGGCTCAACTTTTTCATTCATATTAATATTATTTTCGAAACCTAAGCCATGTTTAGTAGATTTCAAATTGCCAAGTACATCATTGAGGTTTTTATGAGAAGTATTAAATTTGTTCAAAGTACCCTTAAGTTTTTCAACTTGGTCTTTGAGAGATTTGCAAGACTTGCAACTTTCGTTTGAGCCTTCGGGGTTGTCGGTGCTTCTTTTGCCAAAAAAATTTATTTTCTTCTCTTAATTTTTCATTATCTTGGCTCAATTTTTACAACTCCTTCTCCTTTGAAGAGAGTTGTTTCTTTAAATCCTTAATGGTTTTAGAAGCGCTAACAAATTCGCCATATAACTCATCAAAGGCGTCTTGCATATCTTCATAAGTATAAGGATCTTTAGGAGAAGTTTCACATACCTCTTCTTGTGCTCCTCATGTGCCATGAGACATAAGTTGGCGGTCTCATCTTCATCTCCGTCACTTGACTCTTCCCCCGAGTCGCCTCCCACAGAGATGTAGGCTTTTTGTTTCTTGACGGTCTTCTTTTCCGTCTTTGTGTTTGGGCATTTAGGTTTGATTTGCCCAACTTCTCCACACTCATAGAATTTGGGTGGACCTCCTTGCCTCTTTCCCTTCCGTTCAAACTCTTTACGCATGAACTTGTGGAACTTTTTAATAACGAGTCCAAACTCGTTATCCTCATCGCTTGAATCATCAATGACTTGAGGTTGTGATGTGGAGGCCTTGAGTGCAATGCTTCTTTTCCTTTGATCTTCCAATGGAGGGTAAAGAATGGTGGACTCGTACGTTTTTAGATTCCCCCGAAGTCCGTCTATTGTGACGTTGGTGATGCCAATTGACTCTTGAATGGCATCGGCTTTGGAATGCCACTTCGGAGTGAGGCTCCACAGGATTTTTCGTACAAGCTCCTTGTCCGTGTACGTCTTCTTGAGTGCGTGGAGGTCGTTGACAATCTTTGAAAATCGTTCAAACATGTCGTTGATTTTCTCGTTCTCCTTCATACGAAATAATTCATATTCATGGGTTAGAAAATCAATTTTAGCCTCTCGGACTTGGTCCGTACCTTCGTAGGTGACCTCTAGCTTCTCCCACATTTGCTTGGCCGTGGTGCAACATGAAATCTTCCAATAATCATCGGGGTTTACTGCACAGTACAGCATGTTGATGGCCTTAGCATTATTCTCCACCTTTTTGATGTCCTCTGTATCATATTCGTTCTCCGTCTTTAGGACGACTTTATCCTCGACTTCCTTAGTGGGCAATTGTTCACCATTTTTGATGATTTGCCACAATAGAAAGTTGTTGGATTGGATGAAGATTCTCATCCGCTCCTTCCAATAGGTGTAATTTGTGCCATCAAAGAGTGGTGGCCTCGTGGTTGATTGTCCCTCACCAATTCCTGCATAAAGATTGCGAGTAGAAGCCATAGATCGTTTCTCTCAAACTGTTAAGTCTTTCAAAGAGTATGGCTCTGATACCAAATGTTAGAATAAGTGCCCAACGCTAAAGGGGGGGGTGAATAGAGATTAACAAAAATCGCAGGAATAAAATCGAAGTAAATGCGGAAATAAAAAGAGTAAGGAGAGAGCACACCAAATTTATACTGGTTCACCACAACGTGTGGTTACGTCCAGTCTCCCGAGAGACTCTCTCGAGCTGCAACTAACTCCATTAAGCTTAAAGGTGCTCAATAAACCAATACAACTTGAGAACTCGAGTCACACGAGCCTCAAAAATATTTGCTCGGAGATACCGCACTCAAAGACTTCAACCGAAGGAATAAAACCTTCCTTCTTACAATAACAAGGGATTAGACTTCCCTTCAAGTGTATGCAAACACTTAGCACTCAAGAACAGGACTCTCTTATAGAGTAGATATGAGTAGACTTAAGAACGCTCAAGAACACAACAATTTCTCCAAGATTTTGGCTCTCAAAAGCTATGAAATATGAATGAATTGAATGCAATGAAAGTATAATAGATTGTTGAAGAATTGTTGTGGAAATGAGAGGTTTTGGGGTCTATTTATAGCCCTCAAGGATCAAGTATCCATTGCTCAATAGTTAGATAAGAATTTTGAATCAAAGACAGAATAATTGATTATCTTAACTGCATATTCAATTATCTTACTTCAACGTTCAAAAAATTAGTCGTTGGATGGCAACGGTAACTTGATAATCGATTATTCTCCAAAGGATAATCAATTATTCAACCTCTCTGTAGTTTCAAGTTCGGTCTGGAAACACAGGATAATCGATTATCAGAAAATGATAATCGATTATCTGAAGGTGATAATCGATTATTTGGACCTTCTGTAAGTTGGGGTTTTGCTACATTAGCAAGATAATCGATTATTGGAAACATGATAATCGATTATTTGGTGCTTCTGCCCAAAAATCAATGTGTTCCAAATTAAAAACCAAGTGTTGGAAAAGCTTGTTTATGGTATAAAAAGTGAAAACCAAGACTTAGTTCTTAAAAACCAAGTCTCCAAGGTCATAAACGTCGCGTCACTTTGTCAAAGACGTTTTCCACGTGTTTAGACGACGACCATAAATCAAGTGTGGTTTTTATGCGATAATAATGTGGAATATGTTTAAATATGCCCAGAAGTGAAAAACCAATGATAATATTTCAAAAACTATTTTGGCTAAAATGAAAACGTCAAAAACCATGACGATGTCTAGCCGACGTCTAGCCAACGTCTAGTCGACGGTAGCCGACGGTCAGATTTTTGGTTTGGGCATGGTCACAAAATTTTGGTCAACAAAAATATTTATGATATGCATGATTTGATAAAATGATTTTAGAGAGAGGCCAAGACTTGAATCCATTGTCGGATCAAGATCACAATGCAAACAACTCAATAATGTCTTCAATACATCTCTTGGTCTTGTTCTTGAGTCTTCTCAACTTGGACTCTTCCTTGGTCCGTTAGCCATAATTCTCGCGTTGTTTGTTCAATGATATCTTCGTATTCACGACGATTTGGCATTTGTCAACTTTGCATCCACGTCGGTTTGTCATTCATCAAAACCTACAAAAACGAACACGACTTTTGTTCAACGTCTTTGAAAGTGTATTCCAACAACATGGATTAGATTCATCCCTCCAAAGTTATGTGACCCATGTTATGTTGGACCATGTGTGTGTACGCACGCAGTTTGACGCTGGGAGTATTTGGACACTAGGAGTAGTAGTTGTTCTAAGTCTGAGTATATATCATGAAATTTAGACTCATGTAAAAATATTCACGCATATTATCTACATATGCGCGCAGATTAATGCATTTTACATATGTATGATACTTTTTAGTGGATTATTGGACACTTGGAGGGTATAGAATTGATATAAATATGGTCTTCATCAAGAGTAGATATTTTAGACTCATATGTAGGAGCATTCCTATGGGAATTAACGTGAAATTAAGTCTTTATCATGCATAGACACTATATATTTATGTAGAAGTACCCAAATTAATGCTACTTGGTGCATATATCCCTTGTGTGCATCTCTTTTGTATGCAGATTTGATTCATTTAAATTTGTGTTTGACCTGCTTCTTTTTGGAAAAGAATGTTTATTACCTTCATCTTTGAATATGTAACTTGTTATTGTCATTTGCTGTTCGTTGGCTGTTTCTATGTTATTGTACATGCCTATGAGCTTCACATGCTATTTAAGTGAGTATTTTGTGAATAAATCTCGCTACTATTTTGTTAATGTTATTATTAATATTTATTTAGTATATAAGGTAAATTATACTAAAACTAAACTTTTGTACCTCGAGTGTAAATTTTAAAGTTAAGCAATTGCGGAGTTCGAAGATGAATATTAAAGACATTAACATTCTTGTTATTAGCTACCATTTATTCATGGTAGCTTAATTAGGATATTGTATTCTATTAATGTATACTCAAATAGATGATGTATATATTTTATATTATTATTGTATTTTTATTCTTAGTTGCTCATTATGTGTATCACCAATTCTTTAGATAGTTTTTGTTAAATTTTGTATTCTTATTTTATTATTTAATTGGTGATCTCCAATTTGGGAATTTGGGGGCCTAATACAGATCTTTAAGTGCGCCCAATCATAGAGGACGAATAGGAGCTAATAAATATAAGTAAAGCAAAAGAAAGCAAAAATCAGAGACTGCTTATTCAGTATCGTGCCAGAGTTCTCTGTTACATCTGTCTGTTTCTGTATTCGTAGTGCCGAGTATTAAAATAAACTTTGCTTGTGACATCTGTATGTTTAGGCAGATTATTACTTGCGCCAGCACATGCTTGAATTTTTGTTCTGGTTTTATGGTACTTGTTCTTGACATGGTTAAACTTGTTAAATTTTCATAGTTCTTAGCATATTTTCTTTATTGGTAGTACCTTGTATTCAATTCAACCTTGCCTATCACATTTGTCTCTTCTTCAAGTAGATTAATTGTGCTAATACTCTCTTGGGTCCTGAAAAATAGGGACATTGACGGCTAAAATTATAGTTTGATAGAATTCTTCAAAAAAGGAGGATTAACATAGTGCTTGTCCATGAGATTAGGTGAAAGGGTACTAAGGCACGTGATGTTAACGGGTATAAATTGTGGTTCTATGGAGATAATTGGGGCAAGAATGGAATCGGTATATTAGTTGACACGGATCTTATGGAGCTAGTGGTCGAGATTAGGAGGGTACCTAGGGCGATGCTTGGTTATGCTTGTGGTTGGGAGGCTTACTTTGAGTGTGATAGTGCTTAAGCTCCTCGAGTAGGCTTGGGCAAGGATGTCAAGAGGCAATTCTAGGAGGACTTGGACGAGGTGGTGCCTAGTATTTCGTGCACCGAGAAGGCTTTCATCGGAGGGAATTTCAATGGCCATATCAGGCCTAATGCTGGGGGTTATGATGATGTGCATGGAAGGTTCGGATTAGGAGATAGGAATGAGGCAGGTACTTCGCTGTTGGATTTCATTAGAGCTTTTGATTTGGTGGTAGTTAACTCAAGTTTCCAAAGAGAGGGAGCACCTCATCACTTTCAGGAGTACGGTGGTCAAGACTAGATACACTATCTTCTCTGCAGGAAATGTGATAGAGGTCCTTGCATGGATTGTAAGGTCATCCGGAGTGAGTGTCTCAAGACTCAATATAGCTCCTAGTTATGTATATGGGGATCAAGAAGAATAGAAAGAAAAGAGTATTGCCCAGTCAACCTAGATTCAATTGGGGAAACATGACTAAGGACAAAGCCCAAAAGTTAGTACAGAGGTTACTAATGATGAGGTCCTGGAAGAGTAGTGGGGACACGACTGTGATATGGGCATTGATAGTGAACTATATTAGGGAATCTACGAGAGAGGTTTAAGGGGCTACAAAGGGATACCCAAGGAGACGTGTAGGCAACTGGTGGTGGAATACGGAAGTCCTAGGTAAAGTTGAAGTCAAGAAAATGGCTTATTTGAAACTAGTGGAGAGCCTAAACAAGGAGGAAAAGAGGACGAATTGGGAATTTTATTAGAAGGCAAAGAAAGAGGTAAAGTTAGCGGTTACGGTGGATAAGACTGCTACCTTTGGACTCTTGTATGCAGAGCTTGGGAGCAAAGGAAAGGAAAAAACGTTGTATTGGTTAGCCAAAGTGAGGGAGAAGAAGGCTTGTGACATGGACCAAGTAAAGTGCATCAAAGACAAGGATGACATGGTATTGATGGAAGATGCCCATATTAGACAAAGATATCAGATATACTTCCACAAACTGTTGAAAAAGGTGGCAGACTAAAGCATTGTGTTGGGTGAGTTGGAGCACTCTGAGAGTTAGCGTGATTTTGACTATTTTAGGCATATTAAGGTTGAAAGGGTTATGGGAACGATACGTAAGATGAGTAGGGAAAAGAGTGATTGAGACAAACAAGATCTCGATAGATTTAGGGAAGAGTGTGGGCCGTGCAGGCATGGAGTGGTTTACTAGATTGTTTAATGTTATCTTTAAGATAAAAAAGATGCCCGAAGAATGGAGGTGGAGTATGACGATTATTTTATACAAGAACAATAGTGATATCCAAAACTCTAATAACTATAGGGGTATCAAGCTGCTGAGTCACTCAATGAATATTTGGGAGAGAGTTGTGGAAGTCAGGGTAAGAAAGAGTGTGTTTATTTCCAAGAATCAATTTGGATTTATGCCGAGGCGATAGACTACGCAAGCCATTCATCTGGTGAGGATATTGGTAGAGAAGTATTGAGAAATAAAGAAAGACCTATACATGGTGTTTATAGACCTAGAAAGGGTGTACGATAAAGTTATGGGGGAGGTTCTATGGAGATGTTTCGAGGTTAGTGGAATTCAGGTACCGTGCACTAGGGTAATAAAGGACATGTATGATGGTGCTAAGACTGAGTGAGGAAAGTGGAAGGTGATTCATATCATTTCCCAGTAGTGATAGGGTTACACCAAGGATCAACTCTTAGTCCGTTCTTATTTTCTCTAGCGATGGATGTGCTGACGCGGCACATTCAAGGGGAGGTGCCAAGATGAATGTTATTTACCGATGACATAGTGCTGATTGATGAGATGAGGAGCGGGGTCAATGCAGTATTGGAGGTCTGGAGGCAGGCCCTAGAGTCTAAAGGTTTCAAGTTGAGCGGGACCCAAACGGAATTCTTGGAGTGTATGTTCAATGATAAGACTCATAAAGCGGGCGTGGATACAAGCTTCATACCCATGTCATCCCAATGAGGGGTAGTTTTCTAGTATATGGGTTCTATAATCCAGGGTTATGGGAAAATTGATGATGAGGTATTCCTCTGTACCGATGCGGGATGGACAAAATGTAGGCCCGCATACAATATTTTGTTTGATAAGAATGTGCCACCAAGAGTTAAGGGTAGGTTCTATAGAGTGGTGGTTAGACCTACTATGTTATATGGGGCTGTGTGTTGGCAAGTCAAGAATTCCCATGATCAGAGGATGAAAGTCACAGAAATAAGGATGCTAAGATGAGTGTGTGGGAATACTGGGAGAGATAAGATTATGCATAAAATTATTCGGGACAAAGTGAGAGTGGACTCCGTGGAGGACAAGATGCGAGAGTTAAGGCTGAGATGGTTCGGGCACGTGCAAGAGAGGAGTACATATGCTCATGTTAGGAGGTGTGAGAGGCTAGCCGTGGAGGGTTTGACAAGGGGTAGAAGAAGGAGAAAGAAGTATCAGAGAGAGGTATTAGGGAAGATATGGAGATACTTGACACGACCCCAGTTCACCCTTCAAGAACATGTCGTGATGACACCTAGTTCCTACAACTAGGTAAGCCTAACAATGTGGAAATTTAAGATAACTTGCGGAACATTTAATTAAATTAAGAAAAACTAGAAGAAAAATGGTATATATGTGCCACTTGGCATATATAACACAAAAAAATAAAATGAGGAAGTCTATAGTCTCATCCCAAAACCCAGAAACTCTTGGGAACCATAGGCTAATAGAAATGTAATATACTGCTCTAACTCCAGAATGTCTAAACAACTAAAATAAAAGGATAGAATAACTACTAAAGCTGGAACAGAATAGAGACTCCTAGTCTGCTGACGCGGCAGATATACCTCAAAGTCTCTGCTAGATCTCTCCGCCTCAAGGATACTACACCTGAGTGGAGGTACTTGGATATGCACATGAAAAACAACCTCAGAAGGGGCATGAATACACCACAATGGTACTCAGTAAGTGCCAAGCCTAACCTCGATCGGGTAGTGACGAGAACGTCAGGGCCCTACTGAGATTAAACAATATAATAAGAATGCTGACAATATTATGAAATAAGTAGAAAAATGGAATACAACTGTGAAGTAAGTCAGGTTACACAAACAACAATCATAACACAGAGTAAAACAACTCAATATCAGTACCAATTACGACGATCTCCCAGAATACCGTCCTATAGTCCATTTCCATGTTAATACCAACAAAGCGGTTCTTCTAGGATAGCGTCCTGTAGTCCATTTTCATATCAATACCAATAACTTGGATCTCCCAGGATATTGTCCTTTAGTCTATTTTCATATCAATACTAATAATGAGGATCTCTGAGGATACTGTCCTGTAGTCCATTTCAATATCAATGAGCGGCGGGGGGAGGGGGGAGGGATCTACCAGGAATCTAACCCGTAGTACCAAAGTAAATGTGCACGGGGGATCTATCGGGAATCTAACCCGTAGTCCCAAAGTAAATGTGTAGAGGGTATCTACCCGGAATCTATCCTATTGTCCCAAAGTAAATGTGCAAGGGGGATCTACCAAGAATCTAACCCGTAGTTCCAAAGTAAACAAACAAGGGGGAGCTACCATAATCCTACATCCATAGTCCCAATGTAAATGCACAACCACTACCAGGAGATATTCAGAAAGAAAGTACAAAAAGACAAGCAACAGTTAGTACTAGCACAACATGCTTCATGTAATACAGTCAAGGCAACTGAAGCAAGTAGGAAAGTTAAATCAACTTGACATGCTTTTCTAATCTCACACTGGTTATAATTGCAAGTAAAATAAAGCAAATACGAAAGAAAACTCAGTTTCAATATCTTACAAGGCAATCAATTACCTCAAGTAGCACTCGTCACCTCACGTACAAGGTACTCAATTACCAAATAACATATCCTAGGGGAAAGTTCCCCCACAGAAGGTTAGACAAATCACTTACCTCAAATCGGCTCCAAAATCAACTCGAAATCACACTTATTCCATGAGTATCCGACTCCAAATGCCCCAAATATATTCAACTCAATTACATATCGTAAATAACATCTCAAGCAATAGATTCTACTATTTAATTCAAAGATAAGACGTGAAATTAGGAAAAATAACCAAAACGCCCTTCAAGTCAATGTCTCGGAATCCGATAAATTTTACATTTTTTAGAACCCTCGTACTCTCACGAGTATAACCATACAAAAATCTCCCAAATAAGAGGTCAAACACCCACTCAAAACAAAATAGTTTAGCCAATAAAACTTTACCCAATTTTTCCAATTTTTGGTCCTCAATTCGAATTTTAACGATGGATTTAACTACATAATAATGAAAAATAACTATAAAGGATTAATGAAACGCTACTCAATAATCTCTTCTTCAAAACCCTCTCAAAATCGCCCTCTCATGAGCTCAAATTTGATTTTTCAACTTTTAAAATTAAACCCTCGACTTCACTATTTCTGAACAGGGATTTCCGCTTCTGCGGACAAGGGACCGCTTCTGCGGAAAGTAAGGAAGCACTGGATCCTGCATCTGTGATGCTGAGCTACTTTTAGGGATGCCTACGCTGCTTCTGCAGCTATGCTTCTGCGGCCATTTAGCCGCTTCTACGGTGCCACATCTGCGGTTCCCAAGCTGCAGATGCAAAAATACCAGAAGCAACAATGGTTCAACTGCTGCAACACATCTCCAATCTTCCTGTTAACCACCCAAAATCATCTCGAGGCCCCGGGGACCTAAACCAAAAGCACTAATAATACTTAATAACCCATTCAAACTTGTACCAATCCTTAAACCACCTAAAACAACGTCAGAAACTTAATTAATTCAAGGATTTGAGCCCAAGAACTTCTAATTTCATCAAAATACAATTTCGTTAAAAATTCCAACCAAAACACACTTGAATGACCTGAAATTTTGCACACACATTCTAAATGACATGTTGGAGCTACTGCAACTTCCGGAATTCCATTCCGACCTTTAGATGAAAAAGTCACTATCGGACGGGAAACTTCAAAAATTCAAACTTTGGCATTTCAAGCCTAAATGAGCTACGGACTTCCAAAATACATTCTGAACGCGCTCCTAACCCCAAAATCACCCAATGGAGCTAAGGGAACAATCGAAGTTCCCTTCCGATGTCATCTTCATAGTGTTTCGACTACAGACCACTTTCCAACACTTAAGCTCTCATTTAGCGACTAAGTGTCCCTAAACTCTCCCAAACCCAACATCGAATGTCCAGCAAACCATATAGTAGAAATAAACTTATGGGAAGCACTTAATGGGGGTTCCAGGCGTAAATTCCACAAATGACCGGCCGGGTTGTCACATCCTCCTACACTTAAACAGTCGTTCGTCCTCGAACGAGCATCAAGAACATACTTAAAATAGTGAAAAGATAAGGGTATCGGCTGTGCATATCCTGCTCCGTCTCCCAAGTTGCCTCCTCGACCGGCTGACCCTCACCATTGAGTCTTTACTGAAATGATGTTCTTTGAACTCAATTTCCTAATCTGCCTGTCCAATATAGCCACTAGCTCCTCAATATAAGATAGATCATTATCCAACTGATTGAGCTGAAATCCAACACGTGCGACGGGTCACCGTGATACCCTCGGAGAATTGAAACATGAAATACCGGATGAACTCCTGTCAAGCTGGGAGGTAAGGCAAGCTCATAAGCAACCTCCCCAACACGTCTCAGAACCTCAAAAAGGCCAATGAATCTAAGACTTAACTTTCCTTTCTTTCTATACCTCATGACGCCCTCCATAGGCTAAATCCGAAGCAAAATCGGCTCTCCGACCATATATGCAACATCACAAACTTTCCAATTTGCATAACTCTTCTGTCTGGACTGGGTCGTACAGAGTCTATCCTGAATCACCTTGACCTTCTCCAATGCATCCTGAAGCAACTCTGTGCCCAATAGCCTGGCCTCACCCGACTCAAACCAACCTACCGGAGACCTGCACCTACTACCACATAAAGCCTCATATGGCGCCATCTGGATGCTGAACTGATAACTGTTGTTGTAAGTAAACTCCGCCAATGGCAAGAACTGGTCCCAAGACCCTCCAAGTTTAAACAGTGGCCTTGCTGATGGAAAATAGACCTGAATTAACATAAAAGATTTCTCTTACAAAATGGCACTACATCATACTTGATGTTTGATGCAACAGAACCAAGATTTCATAGCTCAACTGTTAAGGCATAAGCTATTGAACTATATATATATATATATATATATATATAGAGAGAGAGAGAGAGAGAGAGAGAGAGAGAGAGGAATACAATAGCTTTTGATGGAGTAGAGAAGCATTTTGTAGACTAGAGAAATACAACATATGCAAACATGAAGTACCAACAGAAGACAGTAGATCTTACAAAAATTATTAAACTGTCAATGAGTTAATACCTAAAATGAGTTGGCCTTCTTTTTTGGTAGCAGTAGATGGACGATGGATTGGTTGTAATGCTGTTTGCTGAGCATATGAAGCTTCTCCTTATGAATTATCACCCAATGCTGCTATAATAATGTTAGCATCAATATTAATTCCTCAACACTGAAGTCCTGCTAGAACATCTGCAACAACTTCGTGACGGATAATTGCCTTTTGTTCCATATTTTTCCTCCATTCTTTGTATCCTCTCCTCCAATTTTTATACAGAATTTGATGTATTCCAAGAGGGTTCAATATATCCTACTTTCCCTCTCAAATACGTTTTTGTCAACCCCCGTCCATACAATCTCAGACGTCCCAGATGTTTTGGTCCCATGGCAGATGCAAAATGCCTCTACGGACTCATTCCCATTTTCTTTTTGTTGTGCTTCAATTCCTCCATTTCAGCCTACAAAGCAAATTCAAAAAAATATAATTCAAGGAAATAAAAAGTAAACAAATAGAAAAAAATAATTGATCGCAATATAACATTAATTAAATATAATCACACATTTTTACTAGTTGTATCTTTATCTGAGGACTTGTATGATCCACCAACTTTTATTTTCCTTGTAGCAAAACATACTTCCTTTGCCGATAAAGGATTCGAAGTTTCTGTTCCTTTTTTCTAGTTATATGAAAGTGAGTTAGCATTCTTAGTGATCTGGCATAAACTAAAGAAAAGCAAAAATTGGAAACTTTTTGCAATGATTTGCTATTCACACACCAACTTAGAACGAACTAAAGCAAAACTTCCTTTTCTAGTTGTGTGAGGATTCTTCAACTTTTTTCGATTCTCAATGTTAGTTTTAGACATTCTCTACAAACAGAAAGAAACATCAAACAATGAAATATATAATGCTTCCTGTTAAAATATCAAACAGAAAGGTACCAAAGTCATATATAATGCTTCCTGTTAAAACATCAAACAGAAAGGTACGAGAGTTTTATGTGTGAAATCTGCAGCATACGAGGTTTTAAACATAAGTACACAACAACAAGGGGCTTAGGTGTGGAAGCATAATTGGAGGTTAAAGGTTCCTTTAAAGTAATTGTGTATTGGTCAAACAGGATGTTCCGATGAGAGCTTAATAAAGAGAGGAACATAATGCCTCTATGCTCCAAATATTTTCTGTGTGCAGCAAACACTTCATTTTGCTTCCACTATTACTAAAACCACTGTATGAATTATCTATTATATGAAACATAGTGCAACAAACACTTCATTCTAGTGAATTACCTATTAGAAGCAGAGAAATATTTTGCCACTAATGTTAAAAGTAATGGGAAAACAACACTTTATTTTGTTGCCAATGGACATGTGCATGTTGTAAAGGCCCTTTTCAATAAGGAACGGGGGATCGTGACCTTGATGGATAAGAAGGGGCTGACTGCTCTTCACATGGTTGTCAAAGGACAAAATCTTGAGTTATAGAGGATTTGGTTGGAGCAGATGCTAAATTGATAAATCTGGTCGACACAAAGGGCAATACAGCATTGTATATTGCAAATGTTCAATACTTCAATTAATTTGGTAGAAATTGGGCAGAAATTAGAAATATTAGGCAGAAATTTATGAAAAAAATTCACTAGGTTTTCGCTGCTTTTTGGACGTTTACAAAGAAAAAGAAAAAGAAGACAATCGTTCACGCCTCGCTCGGCTTCTCGCTTAAAGCGAGGAAGCGAGAGCTTTTTTATTCATTGTACACGACTTATATCGAAATATGAGAAACCACCAGGTCTTAATGGGGATAGCCAGCTAGGAAGAGTTGGATGTGTAGCTGTTGGAAGCTCTGGACATTTAGCTGCTGCTACTTCTACTGGAGGACTAGAAAAAAAGATCAGGAACCAAGGAAAAGAGCTTCTCCATTAGATATTTTGAAAATGTGTATATGTAATTTAAAGGAAGGAATGAATATGAAGTACTTATATAATGTACCATATAGCAATTGAAAACATTTACAACAACATCCTTGAAGTATAGAAAGAAGGGACAGACAACAACAATGGCCAAGAAGAAGGACAAAACTAGGAAGAAAAAAAAGAACTTTAAGAAGTAGTTCAAGAAGATGACGAACAAGTAAAAAGTCACATACCTGGAGTTTTTCATAATTCCAATACCTAAGGAGTTCCTTAAACTGAGAAACTGGAACATCTTGATTGATATGTTGCATTCGAGTTTCACCACTTTTATACGTGTCAAAGCGATATTTTTTCAATCTACTCTTGTGCTTTCTCCAGGCATCTTGAACTGATTTCAAAGTATATTTTTTTGCAGAGTCGCAATATATCATATTTATCCTACAACTGGTGTCAAATATGTTAGTGTAGAAATAAATGATTTTCAATCAAAAATAAAAGCTTAAGAAGTTCATACCTTGGTATATTCCCATATATCCTCTTTTGTGTACATCTTCCTCCAATCCAAAATATCAAGAGGACATAGAGTCTCATTCCTTGCCAATGTGTCGAGGAAGCTTCAAAACTCTTTTACAACTGCATCACTAGGACCGACGAGTTGATTTAAGTTGTTAAGTAAAATTAATTTATGCTCATGTCGTCCATGTACACTTTTCATCTTTTTTTCCTCTTTTTCATGTTTGATTAGAAGGTCCTTCAACTATTCGAACAAAACAAAACCACTAAATCACTATTATTGGTACATTTTGTATGACTGAAATATGATGTAAATATGTTTAGATAAAGTCTATAGGTTCTTACCTTGTTCTTCACGTTGTTCATCTTCAACATGAGTTGCATAATCCAATTGAATTTGTTCCTCTATTCCTTGTGTTGTAGGAGTGGTTTCTCTTGTTTGTACATGGGCTACTACTTCTGAATATTGTGGCACTAGCAGATTCTGTTCGATGATATTCAGACACTCTTTGATTGATTGTCTAGCAAGAGCAACATATTTTGCAGAAGTGGTTGATCTAGTTTGTGAATGGGCTACTGCTCTTGGCATATTCTCTATAATAATATTTGGCCGCTCTTTGTTTGAACGTCTAGCGGGAACTAAATATTTTTGGCTAAACAGGGTTCTTATTTGGTTTGCAAAAGAAGCATTGTTCCGGGTTTTGTGTATGTTGCGCTTGTCTTTGTTTTGGGCATTGAATGTCTTTCTTGACTCATATCTATCAAATTTGACGAAGAATACAAATAAAAAAAGCTTTATTAGGTATTATATAAATGACAACAGTAGAATTCCAAATAATTAAAGAGATGTTCTTCATAATCATGGAAGATAAAGTTAAGCATTGCAAATTATCAATTATCCCTATATCTTGTTCTGCTTCAGCATATTCCTTAGGTTAATACTTATCTCTTTCATCTTGAATTATAATGTATGCAACTCTGATGTGTCTTTATAATTGTTTAAGTTCAAGCTCAAAGAGCGTGAGAACTTTAGTGCGAGTTTAACTCTATTTTGTTCCAGAAATTTGACAGGCCAAGCTGAATTAGATATATTTCACTTTGAATTCAAGTGAAGTCTTTGCCTACTATTTTATTCCTTCAAAGACAGTGATGCATAACTCTGTTTTAGTTTTCTACTTTGCTGGTATGATACAAGGAACTAATGTTCGACACAACATATAGTCGGATAAAGTTTTGGCAGAGGGAGCAAGAAATACTGCATACATGGTTTCCAAGTAATGGTTTCAGATTGCAATACAAGGAAAAACCAACCGAAAAAATGAAAACAAAGGTCATATCCAAGAACATAGCAGTGAAAGAAGATAAATTAGTGACAACAGTACGCATAATATATATAGCAACAACAAAGTGAAATAAGAACAAAAGAAGCACAAGAACTGTTCTGTTCAAGATCAATTATGCTTGCTTAAGCAGCAGAAGAACAAAAGAAACACCGAAATTTCAAGTACTTAGCATATTAAAAAAGCTTGAAACTGAAACAAACTAAAAAATCAAAGAGCATATACAAGAACAAAAAATTATTCGAAAGAAGAAAATGAAGATAAAAGTACAAATAAAAATAAGAAGTTTCTCCCTCAATCATCGGCCTCCATCCAATCCCAATTCGTATCATCTACATCGTTATCCTCTTCTAATGTTTTCATAACTGTATCTTGTGAATGTTGTGCATCATATGGAATATCAATAATATCAAGAGGTACATCTTCTCTCGACCATCTAAAATCAATATCGGCTAATCTAGTTGATGGACCTGCTTCATCATTAGGCTTCCTCCAAATTGTCTCCCTAACATTAGGATTATTCTCTTCTTTCAAATCATAAAAATTAATAGGGAATTTATTTCTTGCATAATAAACATCTTTCTCAATTGGATTCTCCACATAAAAAATTGATGTACTTGAGATGCCAACACAAAGATTCTTTAATACTACATAATCTGTTAAGGTATACCCCACTTAACCCATATTCATCTACTTCTTTACGAAACCAATCACATCCAAAATAGTACAACACTAAAGCGGCTCCAATAATCAATCTCAACGATATCCTGAAAAGCTCCACAATAGAGAACCTATCTATCAATGGGATTTTGGTCCTAGCACTGGCAAAACTATCAGTTGTTGCTAACAAAGTCACTCCACTATTTTGAGTCTTCAATGGGGCATCCCGCTTCAATGTATGAAACAAGTAGCCATTGATAAAATATCCATTATATCATTTGGCCAATGTATTAGGTCCTTTAGCTAGCCATCACAAATGATTGCCCATGTCAATGCTTTTTTACTTTCTCGTTAAACCAGTCGGCAAAGTTACAACTATGATTTCCTGCTGTTACCCATGCATTTGGTCTAGTATGATTATCAATTAAATTTTATATGTTCCCTGCAAGCCATATGTTTCAAATTTAATCAATAGTCCGTATCAATTAAATTTAAAATCCAATAAATAAAGGTTATAATACAAGTGATGATTATATATTTTATCTCACATGATAAACTCCACCACTTGTTCATCTTCAGTATTGAGGAGACTATGACGACCCACTTGGGTCATCACTTGTTTTCTTACAATTCTGTACCTCCGAGGCCTTGAAAATCTCATTCAGGGTTACCTCGATTTGTGTACACAGTCCGGGTGCGTAGCCAAAAATCTCAAATATGAATTGTGTCAGTAAAATGCTAAATCTTGATATTAAATTGAATAAAATTTACTTTGGTCAGCATTTTTGGCAAACACATTTGGACCCATGATTTGACGGTCACGGAAAGTCTGTAGGAAAATATAGGACTTGCGTGTATGCCCGGAATCGAATTTCGAGGTCCCTAGCCCGAAAAATGAATTTTTATGTGAAATTATTTTCTAGAAATAACTAAGCAACTTAGAAATGAAATTTGATTAAAAGATTGTGGTGTCAGGCCCATATTTTGGTTCTGGTGCCTGGTAAAAGTCTTATATATGGTTTAAGCGCTTTCTGTAAAGTTTGTTGAAAACGGACGCCATTTGACGTGTTTGAAACTTAGAATGGAAATTAGATTCTTTATGAAAATTTGGAAGAAATCATGAGTTTTGAGGCTTGATTAAATGTATATGATGTTATTTTGGCAATTTGATCGCACAGATATGTCCGTAGGATATTTTTGAGGCTGTGTGCATATTTCCTTCAGAGCCTCCAGGCTCAGGCGAGTTTTGGATAGGCCATGGATTGCATTTTTGAACATTTGAAAATTTTGGCATTCGAGTTCTGCAATCTTTGCATTTGCGAAGAAGGTATTGCAAATGCGAGGCTGTGATTGCAAATGCGAGAATAGGACATCCTGCATTGGGTCGCAAATGCGACCATCTGGCTCGCAACTGCGATGTTGGGCCAGTCGTAAATGCGACATCCTTGTTCGCAAATACGATGCCCGCATTCTTGCACAGAGTTCGCAAATGCGAACAAATATGTTGCAATTCCCATGCCTGCATGGTTCGCAATTGTGGACCCTGTTTCATAAATCCCATATTCCCAGCCCAGCAATTTTTTTATTTAGTCATTTTTCCACCATTTTCCACCATTCTTTCAAGACCCAAACCCTATAGGCGATTTTTTCAAGGACAAAACTTACTTCAAATAATTTGTATGTCGATTTTATATTAAAATATTTACATCATTTAACATGTTTTTCAATTAAATTTAGTGATTTTCATGGTTAAAATTGGGGATTTTGGGTAGAATCTAGGTTTTTCAAAAAATTTTGGGGATTTGGACCTCAATTTGAGGTCCGATTTCAAAACAAATCATAGATATGGATTCGTGTGGGAATGGGTAACCGGGTTTTGGTTCGAACCTCGGGTTTTGATCACGTGGGCTCGGGGGGGCGTTTTTGGACTTTTTTTAGTGAAACTTTGGGAAATTCATTCTTATGCATCAAATTGACTCATTTAGCAATTGTTGATGGATTTAAGTAATTTGTGACTAGATGCGTGCGATTTTGTGGTGGAACGGAGGGGTAAAGCCATAGTTGAGGCTTGAGTTGAATTGAAGGCATCGAGGTATGTGTTTTGTTTAACCCTAGCTTGAGGGGAATAGGAGTTGAGTCTTATATGTTACTTGCTAAATTCCGAGTATGATGTATAGTCATGGTGACGAGTATCTATTCATTGGTATCTAGCACGACCGTGAGTCCTTATTTTGCGAATAGTTTGGATTTTGTTATACCTTCCATGCTTGATTGATGATTTCTATATATTGTAAAGAGCTTATGAAAAGGATTGTGAACTCTATACTTTGTGGAGTGTTGGCTCGAGTTGAAATACAAATTGTGAAGGTACATGAGATAAGTACTTTGGAGCATTGGCTCAAGTAATAATGTGAACTATGGGATGAAAGTGAATGTAAGAGAAATAATTAATGATATTTTACCTTGCCGGGCCATTGAGATTATTGATGTTGTACCCTTGCCGGGATTTTCAATTGATTGTTTGTGTTCCCTTGACGGGATTTCCATTATTTTTTATTTCTTCTCTAACCCTTGTTTGTGATTGTTTAATGGGCGAGGAAGAGTGTTAAAGCACGAAGGGCTATGTCGTGCATTATTTGACATTGTGAGAAAAGACTGTCAAGCACGAAGGGTGATGTCGTGCAGTACGATACACCATTCTGTACTAATATTCATTGAATACATATTATGAGGAAAGAGTGTAAAGCACGAAGGGTGATGCCGTGACGTACGATGTACCATTCCGTACTGATAATTTTTTAAGTACGGTTAGGAGAGAGAGAAAGAGCATGAAGGGCGATGCCGTGCACATGATTTACTGATACAATTGATCTGGTAAGGATTAAAGTAAAAGCACGAGGGGTGATTCCGTGCACTTGCTGATCTTTGTTCCTTATTGTTGTATGAGTTATGTTTTCCTTCATAATGGTCAATTTTTACTTAAAACTGTTATTTCCGCATAACATGCTTCCCCTCCCGTATTGTTACTTGCCTGGTATTTCGATTTCGCTATATATTTATAATTGCACAGGTTTTTTTGTTAGACTAGTCAAGCATCGTCCCTACTTCGTCGGGGTTAGAATAAACATTTACCAACACATGGGGTCGGTTGTGCTGATACTACACTATGTGCTATTTTTGCATAGATCCATGTTTCGAGCAGCATCAGTAGCGTGGGAGCAGACTTTCAGCCTAGTGAGACCCAAGGTAGCCTTGCAGGCATCCACATGCTTGTTGTCTCCTCTATTCTTACTTTAGACTATCATCTCCGTGTATTCAAGATAAACCGATTTATGTTTCTTTCAGACTTTGTATTTAATATTCTTAGATGTTTGTGAGTATGTGACTCCAGTTTTTGGGTAGAGATTATGTTGGAAATTCTGTATTTTTTTTTCAACTGAATAAATTTAAGACTTTCACTTATGATTTTAATCCCGTTGATTTTATTTTAATATTGTTAAATTACTAAAAGGAACATGTGTCTAATGAAAGGAAATTAAGTTTGGCTTGCCTAGCTTCTACTAGTTTGTTCCATCACGATCCCCGAGGGTGGGAAATGCGGGTCGTGACAAGTTGGTACCAGAGTACTATGTTACATAGGTCTCACAACTCACGGATAAACTTGGTAGAGTTTGAGGGATCGATACGGAGACGTCTGTATCTATCCCCCAGAGGCTATAGATTTAGGAAAATTTCACATTTGTTCTTTTTTGTCGCGCGGTTCTATTTCTCAACTAGTGATTGTTTTTTTACTTTATTCTTTGCAAATTTCAAGAACACGCGCTTCCTCATCTTCTGATCAGCACTCCGAGCCCTAGGCAGCTCCCGCTAGGGGCAGAGGACGAAGCCTTGCTAGAGGCCGAGGTAGGGCCAGAGCTCATCAGCGAGCATCAGCACTAGCGGGGGAGCCTCAGGTTGATTTTGAGGATAAGATTCCGACCCCAGCAGTTCTGGTGGGCCCAACTCAAGTCCCAAAGGGGTTTATTGCTACCCTAGTTCTTCAAGACACTGTGGTCCAGTTGGTGGGTCTCATGGAAAGTGTCACTCGGGCAGGGTTGCTTCCTGCAGCATCAGCCGTCTCTTAGGCTGGAGGAGGGGCCCAGACTCCTGTTACTCGTACTCCGGAGCAGGTAGCTCCCCAGGTTCGGGTTCCAGTATTTCAGCCAGCGATGGAAGTTCAGCTGGGGTTGGTTGCTCAGACACGCGATGGAGCGGCTACGTCCGCAAATGCTTTATGGAGGCTGGATAGATTCACCAAGCTCTTTGCTAATACCATCCGTGGTGCACCCACTAAGGACCCTCAGGATTATTTGGACAGCTTCCATGAGATTCTTCAGAACATGGGTATTGCCGAGTCCAATGGAGTTGATTTCGCTGCATTTCAACCTGTCTGGATCCGCCAATACTTGGTGGAGGGATTTCTCTTTAGCAACACTAGCAGGGTCTCCAGCCTTGACCTGGGAGCAGTTCACACACACATTTCTGGAGAAGTTTCTCCCTGTCGCACAACATGAGGCCTATCGGAGGCAGTTCGAGCGTCTCCATCAAGGATACTTGTCAATCACCCAGTATGAGACTAGGTATATCGAGTTGGCTCGCCATGCTATTGCCATAATCCCTACTGAGAGGCAGAGAGTTAGACGGTTTATTGATGGACTCATCCAGCCTATTTGTCTCCAAATGGCGTGAGACGGGGGGAGTGATAACACTTTTTAAGAGGCGGCCGAAGTGGCTCAGAAGATCGAGATTGTATTGCCACAAGAGGGTGGTCATAGAGCAGATAAGAGACCCCATCAAACAGGCTGATTCAGTGGTGCCGCATCCGGAGGCCGAGATTCATATGATAGGGTACAACCATCTCGGCCTTTCTAGTCAGCTCTCCAGATTTCTCAAGGCACCCTAGGTAGCTGTAATTCTCACACACACTATTTTGATCTGAAACCATTCAGTGCACCACCAGCTCCCATCAGTGCACTGCCACTTCAAAGCTTCCGTGGTGGTCATTCGAGTCGACAGGGTCAGTCTCAGTTCCCTCAATATCCAAGGTCTTGCTATACATGTGGTGATCCTGGTCACACTGCTAGATTTTTCCCTCGAGCACCGGGTTGTTCACAACAGCAGGGTTCTCTTGCCATGTTAAAGGTACCAGGTGTTCCACAGCCCGCCCTGTAAGCTAGAGGTGTAAGAGGTGAAGGTAGAGGTCATAGAGGTGGAGCTCAGATTATTAGTGGTAGAGGCCAGCCAGCAGCCACCCGTCCTAGAGATATGGCTCAGAGAGGTGGGGCCCAGTCCTAATGTTATGCTCTTCTAGCTAGACCAGAGGCTGAGTCTATAGATGCAGTCAATACAGGTGTTATTCTGGTTGTTGAGAGAGATGCTTCAGTCCTATTTGACCTAGGGTCTACGTATTCGTATGTGTCATCTTATTTTGCACCATAATTGGTCATGCGTAGTGATGCATTGAGTATCCATGTTTATGTGTCTACATCGGTTGGTGGTTCTATCGTGGTCGACCGAGTTCATCGTTCCTGTGTTGTAGTGATTGGGGATCTTAAGACCCGTGTCGATTTGTCGCTTTTTGACATGGTCAACTTCGATGTCATTCGAGAATAGATTTGTTCTCCCCGTATCATGCTATATTAGATTGCCATGCCAACACTGTGACCTTAGCTTTACCAGATTTGCCTTGTTTAATGTAGAGAGGGACCTCTGTTCATTCCACTCGTAGTGTTATCTCGTATGTGAAGGCTCGACGATGGTTAAGAAGGGGTGTTTGGCTTATTTCGCTTATGTCTGTGATTCTAGTGCTGAGGCCCCCTTTATTGATTATGTCCCCATTGTTCGAGAGTTCCCTGATGTCTTTCCTTTGGACCTGTAGGGTATGCCGCCAGACAGGGATATTGAGTTTTGCATTGTTGTGGAACCGGGAATTCAACCCATTTCTATCCTGCCATATTGTATGGCCCCGCTTGAGTTGAAAGAGTTAAAGTATCAGTTGCAGGACTTGTTAGAGAAGGGCTTCATTAGGCCCAGTGTATCGCCTTGGGGTGCGCTCTCGTTGTTCGTCAAGAAGAAGGATGGGTCAATGAGATTGTGTATTGATTACATGCAATTGAACAAGGTAACGATCAATAATAAGTATCTACTGCCGAGGATTGATGATTTGTTCGACCAGCTTCGAGGTGCCAGGGTATTTTCCAAGAATGACTTGCAATCTGGCCACCATCAGTTGAGGATTAAGGCCTCTGATGTCTGTAAGACAGCTTTCTGCACTCGGTAGCATTATGAGTTCTTGGTAATGTCATTTGGGTAGACCAATGCCCAGCAGCATTTATGGAGTTGATGAACCGAGTGTTCAGGCCTTATTTGGACATATACATAATAGCCTTTATTGATGATATTTTGGCATACTCCGCACCCAGGAGGAGCATGAGCAGCACCTTAGAGCGGTTCTTCAGACTCTGAGCGATAGTAGGTTATATGCCAAGTTCTCTAAGTATGAGTTTTGGCCGAGCTCAGTAGCATTTCTAGATGACGTTTTATCAGCAAGGGGTATTCAGGTGGACTCGAAAAAGGTAGAGGCAGTCAAGAACTGGGCTAGACCAGAATCAGATCCAGAGATTCAGAGTTTATTGGGGTTGGAAGGCTACTATCGACGGTTTGTGGAGGGATTTTCATCTATCGCAGCCCTGATGGCCAGGTTGACCCGGAAGGGTGCCCAGTTCAGGTGGTCGGACAAGTGTAAGGCAAGCTTTCAAAAGCTCAAGATAGCTCTGACTACGACACCGGTGTTGGTTTTGCTCGCAGGATCAGGACCTTACGCAGTCTATTGTGATGCTTCCCGTATATGTCTTGGTGCAGTGTTGATGCAGAATGGCAAGGTTATTGCCTATGCTTCAAGGCAGTTGAAGTTTCATGAAAAGAAATATCCAGTACATGATTTGGACTTGGTAGCTATTGTTCACACGCTGAAGATTTAGAGGCATTATTTGTACGGCGTGGCATGTGAGGTGTTCACTGATCATAAGAGCCTTCAGTACTTGTTCAAGAAAAAGGAATTGAGTTTGAGGCATAGAAAGTGGTTGGAGTTGTTGAAGGATTATGATGTTACTATATTGTATCACCCAAGAAAGGCCAATGTGGTGGCCGATTTTATTAGTAGGAAGTCGGCCAGTATGGACAATCTTGCCTATATTCCGGTTAGCCAAAGACTACTTGCTTTGGATATTCAGGCCTTGGCCAATCGACTCGTGAGGTTGGATATTTCTGAGCCTAGCTGAGTATTTGCTTGCACAATCGCTTGTTCTTGGTTATTGGGGCGTATCCGTGATGGGTAGTTTGATGATCCCTATTTATGTGTCCTTAAAGACACGGTACAACGTAGAGGTACCAAGCAGGTGACCTTAGGTGATGATGGTATTTTGCGATTGCAGGGGCGAGTTTGTATGCCTAACGTTGATGGGATTTGGGAGTTGATCTTAGCGGAGGCCTATTGTTCCCGGTATTCAATTCATTTGGGCACTGCGAAAATGTACTAGGATTTGCGACAACATTATCGGTGGCATATAATAAAGAAATATATTACAGCGTATGTGGCTCTATGTTTGAACTAACAACAGGTCAAGTATGAGTATCAGAGGCCTGAAGGATTGTTCTAGAGGATTGAGCTTCCCGAGTTGGAAGTGTGATTTGACCCGGAAGAGGTTTGACGAAGTTTGGGTCATTGTTGATAGGCTGACCAAGTCAGCGCATTTCATTCCTCTGGCAGTTTCCTATTCATCCGAAAGGTTAGCTGAGATCTATATCCGGGAGATTGTTCGCCTTCATGGTGTGCCAGTATCTATCATTTTGGACAGGGGTACGCAGTTTACCTCGCCTTTTTGGAAGGCAGTTCACCAAGGTTGGGCACTCAGGTGGATTTTAGCATAACCGTTCATCCCCAGACGGACGGTCATTCCGAGAGATCTATTAAGCTTTTAGAGGATATGTTCTAAGCCTGTGTCATTTTTGTTGGAGGCTCATGAAATCAGTTTTTACCTTTGGCGGAGTTTTCTTACAACCACAGTTACCAGTCGAGCATTCCGATGGCTCCTTATGAGGCATTATATGGTGGGCGTTGTCGGTCTTCGGTTGGATGGTTTGATCCGAGAGATGCCCGGTTGTTGGGTACAGGTTTGGTTTAGGAAGCCTTGGACAAGGTCAAGATCATTATGGATAGGCTTCATTCAGATTAGTCTAGGCAAAAGAGTTATAGAGACCATAAGGTTCGAGATGTGGAATTTATGGTTGGTAAGCGGGTATTGCTCCGAGTGTCGCCTATGAAGTGCATGATGAAGTTTTGGAAGAAGGGCAAGCTTAGCCCTAGACTCATTGATCCATTTGAGATCCTTGATCGAGTGGGGGAGGTGGCTTATAGACTAGCAGTGCACCTTAGCTTATCAGTTATGCATCCGATTTTTCATGTATCCATGCTTCGGAGGTATCACGGAGATCCAGCCCACATATTAGATTTCAGCACTGTCTAGTTGGACAAGGATTTTTCTTATGAGGAAGAGCCGGTAGACATTCAGCAGCAGGTTCGTCATCTGAGATCCAAGAGTTTTCCTTATTTTCGTGTTCAGTGGAGAGGTTAGCCCCTTGAGGCATCGACCTAGGAGTCCGTGTCTGATATACAGATTCGTTATCCTAATCTATTTCCCAACTCAGGTACTTCTTTATTTTGTTCGTTCGAGGACGAATAGTTGTTTTAGAGGTGGAGGATATAACGACCCACTGGGGTCATCACTTTTTTCTTACCATTCTGTACCTCCAAGGTCTTGAAAACCCTATTCTGGGTTAACTCGATTTGAGTGCGGAGTCTGGGCGTGTATCTGAAAATCTCAAATATGAATTCTGTGAGAAAAATGCTAAAATTTGATATTAAAATTAATAAACTTTACCTCGGTCAGCATTTTGGGCAAATGGATCTGGACCCATGATTTGATGGTCCTGGAGGGTCTGCAGGAAAATATGGAACTTGGGCGTATGCCCAGAATCGAATTCTGCGGTCCCTAGCCCGAGAAATGAACTTTTGTGTGAAATTATTTTCTGGAAATGATTAAGGAACTTGGAAATGAAATTTGATTAAAAGTTTACGGTATCGAGCCCGTATTTTGTTTCCGCTGCCCAGTATAAGTATTATATATGGTTTAGGCGCTTTATGTAAATTTTGGTTGAAAACGGACGTCGTTTGACATGTTTCGGACTTAGAATGGAAATTTTATGTTTTATGAAAATTTGGAAGAAATCATGAGTTTTGAGGCTTCATTCGATGTATATGATTTTATTTTGGCGATTTGATCGCACGGATAAGTCCGGAGGATGTTTTTGAGGTTGTAAGCATATTTAGTTCGGATCCCCAAGGGCTCGGGTAAGTTTTGGATAGGAAACAGATTGCGTTTTTGAACGTTGGAAAAATCGGGCCTATTATCGCAAATACAAGAATGGGAAATCCTGCATTGGGTCGCAAATGCGACCATTTGGCTCGCTAATGCAATGTTGGGCCAGTCGCAAATGTGACATCCTTGTTCGCAAATGCGATGCCCGCATTCTTGCTTAGAGTTTGCAAATGCGAACAAATATGTTGTAATTCCTATGCCTGCAGGGTTTGCAATTGCGAATAGTGTTTCGCAAATCCCATATCCGTAGCCCAACAATTTTTATACTTAGTCATTTTTTCCACCCTCTTTCACTTTTTTTTCAAGACCCAAACCCTATAGGCGATTTTTTAAGGACAAAACTTACTCCAAATCATTTGCAAATCGATTTTTACTTAATTCGTTCAATCATTTACATCATTTAACAAGTTTTCCACTTAAATTTAATGATATTCATGGGTAAAATTGGGGGTTTTGAGTAGAACGTAGGTTTTTCAAAAAAAATTGGGGATTTGAACCTCAATTTCAGATCTGGTTTTTAAAACAAATCATAGATATGTATTCATAGGCGAATGGGTAACTGGGATTCGGTTCGAAACCTCGGGTTTTGACCACATGAGCCCCGGGGCACTTTTTTACATTTTTTTGTAAAACTTTGAGAAATTCATTCTTATGCATTCAAATTGATTCATTTAGAAACTGTTGTTGTATTTAAGTAATTTGTGACTAGATTCGAGCTATTTTTTGGCGGAACCGAGGGGTAAAGCTATAGTTGAGGTTTGAGCTGAATTAAAGGCATCGAGGTAAGTATTTGGTTTAACCCTAGCTTGAGGGGAATAGGATTTAAGTCTTATATGTTACTTGCCAATTGTCGAGTACGATGTGTAGGCATGGTGACGAGTATCTATACATTGGTGTCTAGCATGACTGTGATTCCTTATTATGCGAATAATTTGGATTTTGTTATCCTTCCGTGCTTGATTGATGATTTATATATATTGTAAAGATCTTGTTAAAAGGATTGTGATCTTTGAACTTTGTGGAGCGTTAGCTCGAGTTGAAATACAAATTGTGAAGGTATATGAGATAAGTAAATTTTTTTATCATTGGCTCAAGTAATAATGTGAACTATTAGATGAAAGAGGAAGTAAGAGAAAGAGTTATTGATATTTTCCTTTGTCGGGGCATTAAGATTATTTATGTTATACCCTTGCCGGTTTTCTTAATTGCTTGTGTGTGTTCCCTTGCCAGGACTTCCATTATTATTTATTTCTTCTCTTGCCCTTGTTTGTGATTATTGATTGGGTGAGGAAGAGTGTTAAAGCACGAAGGGTGAAGCTGTGCATTATTTGACATTGTGAGGAAAGAGTGTAAAGCACGATGGGTGATGTCATGTCGTATGATGCACCACTTCGTACTGATATTCATTGATTACATATTGTCAGGAAAGAGTGTAAAGTACGAAGGGTGATGCCGTGCCGTATGATGTACCATTCCGTACTGATATTAATTAATTATGGTGAGGAGAGAGAGTAAGAACATGTTTCATGCACATGATTTTCTAATACGATTGATCTGGTAAGGATGAAAGTAAAAGCACGAGGGATGATGTCGTGCACTTGTTGATCTTTGTTCCTTATTGTTGTATGAGTTATGTTTTCCTTCATAATGGTCAATGTTTAGTTGAAACTGTTATCTCTCCATAACATGTTTCCCCTCCTGTATTGTTTACTTGCCTAGTATTTTCATTCCGCTATATATTTATAATTGAACATGTTTATATTATAGTCTAGTCTAGCCTCGTCACTACTTCGCCTGGGTTAGGCTAGACACTTACCAGCACATGGGGTTGGTTGTGCTGATACTACGGTCTGTGCTATTTCTAGCACAGATCCACGTTTCGAGCAGCAGTAGCGTGGGAGCAGACTTTTAGCCTAGTGAGACCCGATGTAGCCTTACAGGCGTCCACAGGGCTGACATCTCCTTTATTCTTACTTTAGATTGTCATTTTCTTGTATTCGAGATAAACAGATTTATGTTTCTTCCAGGCTTTATATTTAGTATTCTTAGATGTTCGTGAGTACGTGACTCTAGTGCTTGGGTAGAGATTATGTTGCAAATTCTGTATTTTTATTTAGAATATTAAATTTAAGACTTCCGCTTATGATTTTAATCCCATTTATTCTATTTTAATACTGTTAAATTTCTAAAAGGAACATGTGTCTAATGAAAAGAAATTGAGTTTGGCTTGCCTAGCTACTACTAGCAGGTGTCATCATGATCCCCGAGGGTGGGAAATCCGGGTTGTGACAAGAGCATACCTATGAGCCTCGGAACATAACTGCAAATCCATTGGGAAAATCTTTCGTTTCTCTTTTTCTTACTTCCAATTGGATGGCCAATTTTATGAAATATATGTGATAAATTTGCTCCTTCAATGTCCCCATCATCCTCAATTTGGTACTTACTGAATCTTGTTTTCACCCCATCATGTAGGTATCTCAAACAAAAGGTCAAGCACTCTTCGGCTAAAAACCCCTCTGGAATTGATGCTTCTTGATTATCTCGATTACGAACAAACACCTTATATTTGCACAAGGTTCTTTCAGTAGAATACATCAACCGACAATGAGTTGGACACCTCATTTACTAAATGAACTGATAAATGAGGCACTATATAAAAATAGGTTGGAGTGAATATCATTTTAAGCTCACGCGTAATTTCATTAATTTCAGACTACAATCTATCAAGATCCTCTCGCCTTAGTACCTTATCACATATGGCTCTAAAGAAATTTCCCAACCTAATCAACGCCAAAGAAACATTCTTGGGTTATGATTTTCTATCAGCAACTTGGAGCAAGTAATACATTATAAAATGAGCATCATGACTCTTGTACCTCGATATTTTCATCTCTTTCTCATGAACACAACGTGATATATTCAAGGCACAGCCTTTTGGCAATTTGGCATTTTTAAAGACGCTGAAAAATCGTCTCTTCTCTTCTGGATTCATGTAGAAACAAGCTTTAGGCAAAGAAATTGTTGCAGTTACAATATCTTGTATTAGTTGAAGCTCTTTTCCTATTGCATTTTCTTACAAATTGTAATGAGAATTTACATGATCTTTTGACTTTCCATCTATCTCCAATAATGTCCCAAGAATACTATCACATATATTTTTCTCAATGTGGATCGGATCAAGATTGTGCCTCTATTTGTTAGTTTCCCAGTATAGTAGTTCAAAAAAGATGGATCTTTTCTTCCATGGACACTATCCCGAGACCTTTTAATTTGGCCCTTTCTAAAGATATTCTTGAATTCACGCAACTCTTCGAGGACTTCTATACCCGACAAAGGAGTAGGTTCAAGTCTATGATCCTCATTGCCATCAAATGATTTCTTATTTCTTCGAAACAGATGTTCAGGAGGCAAAATGCTCATTGACCCATGTAGCACATCCTACGACTATTCTTGAGATAATGAGAACATGTACCATAATTCCAAGTGGGGTATGCAAATTTTCCCTTTGTGTTCCATCAAGAAAGCATTGCTAGTGCAGAAAAATCACTAATTATCTACATTAACGCTGCATACATTTGAAACATCTGGTTGAATTCGGCATCAAATGTTTCTACACTGAATTCACATAGTTCCTTCACTTAAGCAATTAGTGGTTGTAGATATACATCTATATCATTTCCGAAGATGACAGACCTGGGATGATCATTGACAACATTATATACTCTAGCTTCATGAAAATCAAAGGTGATAGATTATAGTTGATTAACATAACATGCCATGTGCTTTGAGAAATGCTCATTGTTCGAAATGGGTTGAAACCATCACTTGAAAGACCCAATCTAACATTGCGAGGGTCGCTAGAAAATTCAGGGTGCAAGGAAGTCGAATTCCTTCCAACCATCACCATCAGTAGGATGTCTTATGTTTCCATCATTTGGTCGTTCAGTGGCATGCCATCTCATAGCTTCAGCTGTTTCGGGACACATGAATATCCTCTGAAACCGAGGCTTTAACGGAAAGTACCTTAAAAATTTTGCAGGAGTTTTGGTCTTTTTATTACTCAAGACATTAACTACATTCTTCCATATGGAAGACCCATATACATAACAAGTATCTACATTTGCATTGTCATTCCAAAATAACATGCAATCATTAGGACATGCATGTATTTTCTCATAATCAAGACCCAAATCTTTTATCATGCTTTTTGCCTTGTAGAAAGACTCAGTAGCTGAGGAAATAGAAATACCTCTTTTAACAACTCCAACAAGTCTGTAAATTCCACATTACTCATCCCATGAATGCATTTAAACAAGTACAACCGAATCGTAAAACCTAATTTGGAGAAATTCTCACACCCTTGATATAATTATTCTTTCCCTTATTCTACTAATTTACAGAATCTTTTTGCATCTTCTGATGGTCCATCCCTTACTCCTTCATGTCCCAAATCACCCTCGGTATTTCAAAATGTATCATGACGTAATCCATCAATATCGTCATACATGTGAGAACCTGCATCATGACTGCTTGGGCATCGAGTCTTTCTCGAGGAAAATCCTTCCCCATGGAAAACCCATTTGCTGTATCAATAAAAAAAACTATTAGCAATTAAGTGGTCTTCTACCATATTTCTATGATGCCAAAAATAATTAGCGCACACGTTACAAGGGCATAATATTTGAATTCCATGGTAAGCTCGTTCAAATGCTTTATCAGAAAATTTATTCACTCCTTGTATGTACTCATCAGTTGACCTTCGAAGGCCCATCCACCTTTTATCTCCATTATACATTAAATGAATTTTATCCTACATATCACCAAAATAACTAGTATAAAAGTGGTTTATATAATCCTAATAAAAAATTAAATAATAAGAAAGATAGAAAAAAGTCACTTATTGTCAAAGTCAGATGGATTTCAGTGTTGCAGAATTTAACCGTCACCAAAACCATTTTATAGACAGTTACGTAAGGCAAATCTCATAGTTTCTAATACAAAATTAAAACCACCAACTAAGCTGCCAATTTTGCAAACAAAAAATTTCAAAATACGTCATATAATACTAAAAACAGAAAGCAAAATAGTAGGTTTATTAGCAATATTACTGGAGAAAAGAAAAGGAGCATCGAAATGATTTTTCACAATAACGAACAAGACAGCGAACATTGATAGCAAATATTTTAACAAATAGTGGTTATTAGATTCAGATGTGAGATTTTCAATCATGTGTATTCATTTCTGAAATACATAACAAGCTCCAAGCATAAGGAACGTGAAAGAACGGAAGTAAGAACTCTTTCTAAAGCTACATTTCAGTAAAATTAAGAACTAAGCTACATTGGATAAAGTGTAAGAACTCACATTAAACTTATGTGGGTAACTGAGAACTACATGAATAGATGGATAAAGCAAAAATTCACACAGAAACAACAGCATAGGCTTCTCTAATTGCAGAAAAATATTGATTTTTACTACTTTAACATCCATGCGAAATGACTAAATTAATTTTCATAGGTTTTCTTTTTCCGATTCTTTCAAGGTTGACAATTGTTTTTGCCATAGTTATCGAACAATCATAACTCGTGCAGTGGAAATAAATTGTGGAAATTGAGAATAAAAACAGAAATTAATGAACAAAGGAGAAGGAGGATAGTAAAAGTACGAATTTTCAGCCGTTTCCCTGGTCAGCTTGTCTAGTTTGCTTTTCTTTTTCTCTTAAACCATAGGATTGATTCTGACAAAATTCCTAAATGAGGAACCAATACTGAAAAAGAATTCAGGCTCAACTTCTGAAAAATAGTAAACAAAATTACTGTTGTACGTAATTCAGATTTTCTTTTGCGGTCAGCAGCTGCCAAAGAGTGTGAGGCACACAAATCTGTTTTATTACCAAAGAAAAAAGAAGTGACTACCTTTGCAAACATGAGGCCTATCAGTCTTAGCAACTTTGTTAACAAGATTTTCTCGCGGATCATTCATGAAAGGTTGGTTGAATTGTTATCGAGCATAATCTCAGAGGAACATTCAGGTTTTGTGAAGGGAAAAAGTATCGTTGAAAATGTACTGCTAACTCAAGAAATCATTAAGGATATCAGGTTAAGAACGAAAGCAGGTCCAAACGTTGTGATTAAGCTAGACATGACAAAAGCTTATGATAGGTTATCATGGTTATTCCGGACTAAAATGCTAAGGAATATGGGATTTCCTGAAGATTTTATTGGCTTGATATTTGATTTGATTGGGAATAATTGGTACTCTATTCTTATAAATGGTCAGCCAGATGGTTTTTTTCAAATCATCAAGTGGAGTTAAGCAGGGAGACCCTCTGTCACCAACCCTATTCCTTCTAGCAGCAGAAGCACTATCTCGAGGTTTGAACTCACTGCATACTAACCTGTATTCCCGTGGATTTGGACTACCAAATGGAGCCCAAAATAAACCATCTTGCATATGCAGATGATACAATCATTTTCTGCTCATCTCATGCAACTTCATTGAGACTTGTGATGGAAGTTCTGCAAGCTTATGAATTATCATCTGGTCAACTGGTGAACAAAGCCAAATCAGCCATATATTTGCATCATTTAACGGATAATGAGGTGATTAACAAGGTGGAAAGGATTACTAGTATAGAAAGACAATGTTTCCCTATGACCTATCTTGGATGTCCTATTTTTTATTCCAGACGAAGGAGTGATTATTACCAATGATTAATTACTAAGGTTATGGACAAACTGCAATCGTGGAAAGGCAAACTCCTATCTGTAGGAGGCAGGGTTGTATTGATCGCAAATGTCCTTGAGAGTATCCCAATTCATATGTTGTCAGCAGTTAATCCACCAAGCTATGTGATCAACAAATTAAATAGCATTTTTGCTATGTTTTTCTGAAGTAGCAATGTGGGAGGAATATCAAGACATTGGTCATCATGGACTAACTTGTGTATGCCTTATGAGGAGGGGGTATAGGTTTCAGATCCCTTCATGATGTATCCAAGGCACTGTTATGCAAATTGTGGTGGAATTTCAGGGCAAAACCCAGCTTATGGAGCGCATTTATGTGTCAAAAGTATTGCAAAAAATTAAATCCTTTAATTGTACTGTGGAAGGGTGGATCCCACGTGTGGAGAAAAATGATTGAATGCAGGGACTTGATTGAGCATCAAATCTACTGGAAATTGAGAATGTGATCGGCTCAATTCTGGTTCGACAGTTGGACCGAGATTGGAGCGTTATATTTTCAACTGCCTGCACAGTTTGTCCTTGATGAAGACATTCACAATGTCAATGATATGGTTGAAAATGGTAGGTGGATTTGGAAAAATTATTTCAAACTCTACCTGAATATTTGGCAAACCACATTGTGCAAAATATTAGACCACCAAAAGAATGTGCAATGTTAGATACACCATTCTGGATGCTTGAAACAAGGGGACATTTTTCAGTGAAATCTGCATGGGATTACCTGCGAAAAAGAGACATTCCAAGGCTAGCTTACAAGATGATATGGGTCAAAGCTTACCATTCAAGATATCATTCTTCCTGTGGAAGGTGTGGAAAGCCAAACTGCCACTTGATGATTTCTTGCGTAGAATTGGATACTCCATGGCATCTAAATGTTGGTGTTGTGTTGATCCTAAGGAGGAGTATTTAGTAGATTTTTTCTTCACATCCAATGCATCTAGAAGTGTTTGGAGTTACTTCCTGGGGAGAGCAGGAATTGCATTAGAAGGGTTGTCTTTACAACAAGCAATTACAAAGTGTTGGACGACATTAGTTGTACATAGATTGAAGCCAGTCTTGCAAGCTTTACCTGCATGCATTGTATGGGAGTTATGGACGAGAAGAAACAATTTCAAATATGGAGAAGCAGTGTCAGTAAGAAGAGTTATTATCAGGTGTCATCTCCGCTGCAAGCTCTAGTCCAACTGAAAAAATCTGTACTCCATGCGCCTCACAAGTAGATGGACTTACTGACAATGATGGAGCAATACACACCTCGATTGAAATATGATAAAGTGCTATGGAAATTTCCTCCAAGAGGTTGGATCAAAGTGAATACTGATGGAGCATGCAGAGGGAACCCTGGGAGGAGTTCAATTGTTTTTTTTTAAAGAGATGCGATAGGTGATTTGATATATGTAGAAGGAAGAGAAATTAAGGAGGGTTCTAACAAAGAAGCTGAGGCGACAGCAATAGTAGAGGCAATGAGAATGTGCAAAACAATGAACCTCAACAATGTTTGGCTCCAGACAGATTCAATGATGCTTCAAATGATCATAGATGGACGATGGAAGCCACCCTGGAATATTATGGATGCAGTGAAGGAAATCAACATACTCAAAGCGGGGTGTAATTTCAAGGTATCTCACATTTTCATAGAGGGAAAAAAACTAGCAGACCACCTTGCAAACCAAGCTCTTGACAGTGGTAACATCGAGTGTTTTGATTTCGGGGAACTTGATGTCTTGAGCAGGAGGATTGTAAATGATGATAAGCTACAATGTACAAAACTGAGAATAAGAGTTGCAAGAAATTAGGGAAGGAAAGGGAAGGCACCAAGGGCAACATGGACATAACCTCTTTCACTAACGTTTCTTTCCTTTTTGCAGGTACAAGATTTGTACTGTTGTTCTTTGTTGTCACGAAATTTCAAGTGGACATATGAATTGTGACAAGTCAATGATGTGTGACTCTTTTTTTCTTTGGTAAAATATGGTTGTAACCCTTAGTCCCCTTTTGAGGGTTTGAGAACGTTAAGTCCGCAGACCTTTTCAAGGCATTTTGTATACGAAACTCCTAGTTATGACTACGTTCATACTTAGTCGAAGCTTCTTAATTTTAAGAAGTTTTTATAGCTATTTGTGAACTTTTATCTTATTATTCTTACCTTTATATTTTAAGGACTTACTATCATGACCCTAGTTCACCATCCGTGAACACATCCTAATGGAACCCAGTCATGAGGATTAGGTAAGCCTAACAGTGCGGAAATAACAACATTAATGATAATAATAAAATAAGTACCAAGTAACTTAGAGAAATGTATATAATTTGCCGCTTGGCACATACACTACACACCACAATTATGAAAATAAATCCCAAAACCCGGGATCTCACAGGCAACACAGGCTATAGAAAGTATGCAGTACGGCCCTAACTCCGGAATGTCTATATCAACGAAAAATAGGAACAAACTATCTAACTACAGGATGGAATAGGAGGGAAACTCTTCGGTCTGCAGACGCTGCAGATATACCTCGAGTATCCACTAGATCTCTCCGCCTCGGTGATAGTGCGCCTGAGAGGAGGTACTTGGATCTGCACATGGAAACATGCGCAGAAGGTGCATGAGTACACCACAACGGTACTCAGTAAGTGCCAAGCCTAACCTCGGTTGGGTAGTGACGAGGAAGGTCAAGGCCCTACAGAGATAAATATAATATCTGATGAGATAAAGAAAGACAGTACAAGTAAAATCTACAAAGAGAATCTAAACAGGATAAATAAGGGAAATAGCAATAGGAAAATCGGAACGAACCAATACAAGGAACTATACTCACAACAGGAAGTAATAAACGGGGATGTCTTGATATCCTCATCATATCCGCTAGGGGTCTCTTGGTATCCCGAGGATCTCTTAGTATCCTCATCATTTTCACTAGGGATCTCTTTGTAATCCTTAGGATCTCTTGGTATTCTCAATATATTTACTAGGGATCTTTTGGTATCCCAAGGATCTCCTGGTATCCTCATTATCTTCACGATGGATCTCTTGGTATCCTGAGGATCTCTTGGTATCTTCATTATCTTCACTAGGGTTCTCTTGGTATCCCGAGGATATCTTGGTATCCTCATTCTTACAAATCTCATGTGCTAGGGATCTCTTGGTATCCCGCACCCTCTGTCCATAACATATCAAGTATAGGGGGATCTCCCGGGAGGCCAACTCGTAGTCCCAATGTTAATATGCAGGGGGATCCCGGAAATCAAACTCGTAGTCCCAAAGTAAATATGCAGGGGGTCTCTTTGGAATAAAACTCGTAGTCCCAAAGTAAATATGCGCAACCACAATCAAAGAATATTCATGATGAAGTAAAACAATACAAGCAACAGATAATTCTAGCCTAACATGTTTCACACCGTGTAGTTAAGAAAATTTAGGGAAGTAGGTAAGCTAAATCAACAAAAACATGACTTTCTCATCAAACACAGGTTATAATTGCAAGTAAGGTAAGTAGGCACAAAAGAAACTAAATACCAATATCTAAGGAAAAGAACCGAATTTTTCAACAATTAGCTTAAGCACGCGCTCGTCACCTTCCGTACAAGGCACTCAATTACCAAATAATATATCCTAAGGGAAAGGTTCCCACACAAGGTTAGACAAGCCACATACCTCGATCAGCTCCAAAATCAACTTGAAATCACTTTTCGCCACATGTATCCGACTCCAAATGACCCAAATCTATTCATTTCTTACCTCTCATAAATAACGTCACAAACAAATAATTCTACTATTAAAATTACAGCCAAGATGAAATTTTAGGTAAAATGACAAAAACACCCCTTAGGCCAACATGGTCAAAACCCGAGGTTTGAACTAAAATCCGGTTACTATCCCCCCACGAATCGAATTATGTGACTAGTTTTGCAATAGGGCCTTAAATCGAGGTCCAACCCCAAATTTTTAGACAACCCTAGGTCCTACACGATATGCCCGAATTTACCCATTTAAAACTTCAATTTGATGTTGAAATTATGTTAAAAGGCATTAAGGAGTGAAGAAAATGAGTTAGAAACCACTTACATGTCATTTTGAAGAAGAAGTATGTCTTAGAAAATCGCCTCTTAGGTTTTGGGTTTGAAAAGTGAGAAATAACTAAAAATATTCCCGAGTACGTATACTCTCTAAACTCCAGCGTGGACAGCGCGAGGATGACCACGGTCGCGCTAGCGTTGCTGAAGTTACAGGTTCTATGAGGTCGGCAGCGCAGGCTGCATGAAGGTTACCGCGGCCGCGCGGCTTACGCCATGGCCCGCATAAAAGCAGAAAAACGGGGAGTGCAAACCGCGCGAGGACGACCGCAGCCGCGCAATCGTGACCGCGTCTGTGCTGAAACCTGCAGCTCGCACCCAATCTGCAACATCTGGTGTTTTAAGTCTAATACACTCATGGAACCTACTCGAAACTCACCTGAGCCCTCAGGGCTCCAAACAAATATGTACGCAACCTCAAAAACACCCTACGGATTTGTCTGTGCGATCAAATAGCTAAAATAACATCATGAATACCGGATTGAGCCTCAACACATATGATTTCTCCCAAATTTTCATAGGATATAAAATTCTCATTTTGGGTATGAAACACGTCAAACGACGTTCGTTTTCAGCCAAACTTTGCAGGAGGAGCTCCAATCATATCTAGGATTGTACCGGGCACAGGAACCAAAATACATGCCTGATACCCTAGTCTTTTAATCACATTTTGTTTTTGTTTTCTTTAATAATTTTTAGAAAACAATTTCACATAAAAATTTATTTCTCGGACTTGTGACCTCGGATTCCGATTCTAGGCATACCCTCAAGTCCCATATTTTCTACGGACCCTCCGGGACCGTCAAATCATGGGTTCGGGTTTGTTTATCCAAAATGTTGACCAAAGTAAAATTTGTTCAATTTAATTGTCAAAATTTAGCATTTGTCTCACAACATCCATATCTAAGCTTAGCGGTTACGCGCTCGGATGGTGCACGTAGATTGAGGATACTCGAGAGGAGGTATAAGGCCTCAAAAGTACAGAACGAAAAATAAATAAGTGATGAACCCATTGACTCATCACATACTCCACCATTAAAACAATCGTTTGTCCTCGAACGAACAAAAGAAAGAAGTACCTGAGTCCGGAAAAGGGTACGGATAACGGCTCCGCATATCATACTTGGACTCCTAGATGGATGCTTTAGAAGGCTGACCTCTCCATTGGACACGAACAAAAGGAAAACTCTTAGACCTTAACTGACGAACCTGCCGGTCTAGGATAGCTACCGGTTCCTCCTCATAGGAGAATTTCATGTCCAACTGGACAGTCCTAATATCTAACACATGAGCTGGATCGCCGCGATACCTCCGGAGCATGGATAAATGGAAAACTAGATGCACGGCTGATAAGAAAGGCGGTAATGCGAGTCTATAAGCCACCTCTTGCACTTTATCTAGAATCTCAAACAGAACAATGTACCTAGGGCTAAGCCTCCCCTTCTTAAAAAATCTCATCAAGCCCTTCATCGGCAATACTTGGAGCAACACCCGCTCCCGAACCATAAATGCTACATCTCGAACCTTGCGATATGCATAACTCTTCTGCCTAGAGTGAGCTGAATAAAGCCTATCCTGCATGATCTTGACCTTCTCCAAGGCCTCCTGAACCAAAAATATACCTAGCAACCGAGCTTCCCCCGGCTCAAACATCCAACCGGTGAGCGGCACCGTCTACAATATACAGCCTTGTAAGGAGCCATCTAGATGCTCAACTGGTAGCTATTGTTGTAGGAGACTCCGTATGGAAATAATTGATCCCAAGACCCTCCTAAATCAATCACACATGCACAAAGCATGTCCTCAAGTACCTGGATAGTGCGGCTGTCCGTCCATCTGGGGGTGAAATGTTGTACTCAACTCTTGCTGCACGACCATCTAGAACCGCGATGTAAACTGAGTACCTCTATCTGAAATAATAGAAACCGGAATGCCACGAAGACGGATGATCTCCCAGGTATAAATCTCCACAGCCACTTTGATGAATAAGTCATGCATACAGGGATAAAATGATCGTACTTGGTCAGACGATCTGCAATTACCCAAATAGCGTCGTACTTCTTCAAGGTCCGTGGGAGTCCCGTTACAAAATCCATGGTGATGCGCTCCCACTTCAACTCTGGAATCTCTATCTAATGAATTAACCCACCTGGCCTCTGGTGTTCGTACTTCAATTTTTGACAGTTAAGGCATCTGGCTACATATCCGACTATGTCCTTCATCATCCTCCTCCACCAATAGGGCGGTGTCTAGTCCTGATACATCTTCGCGGCACCCGGATGGACCGACTACTATGAGCCATGGGCCTCCATTAGAATCAACTCCCATAGCCCACCAACATCGGGCACACAAACACGGTCCTGCACCCTCAACACCCCGTCACCTACAATGGTCACCTCTCTGGCATCACCACGCTGAACCCTTTCCTTAAGGGCAAGAAAATGGGGATCATTATACTATTGCTCCTTAATACGATCAAATATGGAAGACCGGGAAACCAGTCTCAGGAACAGTCTAGCTAAGGCTTGAACATCCATCGCCATGGGCCTCTCTGAAGCTGGCAAATATGCCAAACTCCCCAAACTCTCCGCCCGGCGACTCAAGGTAACCACATTGGCCTTGCTCGGGTTATATAGAATAGTGATATTATAATCTTTCAGCAACTCTTACCACCGCCTTTAGCGCAAATTTAGCTCTTTCTACTTGAACAAGTGTTGTAAATTCTGATGGTCAGTATAAATCTTGCAAGGCACGCCGCACAAGTAATGACGCGAGATCTTCAAGGCATAAACAATAGCAGCTAACTCAAGTTCATGGACAGGGTAGTTCTTCTCATGGATCTTCAACTGTCTGGATGCGTAGGCAATCACCCTACCGTCCTTCTTCAACACCGCTCCGAGGCCTACTCTCGAGGCATCGTAGAGGACAGTATAAGACCCTGAACATGTAGGAAATATCAAAACAGGGGTTGTAGTCAAAGCCGTTTTGAGCTTCTGAAAGCTCACCTCACCTCCTCTGTCCACTGAAATGGGGCGCCTTTCTGGGTCAACCTAGTCATAGGGGCTGCAATCGATGAAAATACCTTCACAAAGAGATGGTAATAACCTGCCAAACCAAGGAAATTGCGAATCTCTGTAGTTGAAAAGAGCCTGGGCCAACTCTGCACGACCTTTATCTTTCTCGGATTTACCCAAATTCCCTCGCTCGAAATCACGTGGCCTAAGAATGCCACTGAATCCAACCAAAACTCCCATTTTGAGAAATTTGCATATAGCTGCTTCTCCCTCAAGATTTGAAGCACGACTCTCAGGTGTTGCTCGAGATCTTCCCGACTCCGAGAATACACTAGAATATCATCAATAAAAAAATAATGAAGGAGTCGAGATATGGCCTGAACACATAGTGCATCAAATGCATAAAAGCTTTTAGAGCATTAGTGAGCCCAAACGACATGACAAGACACTCGTAATGACCATACCAAGTCCTCAAGGTAGTCTTTAGGATATCTGGCTCCCAAATCTTTAACTCATGGTACCCTTAGCACAAGTCAATCTTAGAAAACACTCGTGCACCGTGAAGCTGGTCAAAAAGATCATCAATACGAGGCAAAGGATAACAGTTCTTCACAGTAACCTTGTTAAACTGGCGGTAATCAATGCACATACGCATAGAACCATCCTTCTTCTTTACAAACAAAAGAGGAGCACCCCACGATGAAACACTGGGTCGAATACAAGCAATTCATGTAATTGGTCCTTCAACCCCTTCAAATCAATAGGGCCCATTCGATACGGTGGAACGGAAATGGGCTGAGTGCCCGGTGACAAATCAATGCCAAAATCAATGTCTCTACCGGGCAGCATGCCCGAAAGATCAGCTGGATACACACAGGATAATCCCGTACCACTGGAATAGAATCAACTAAAAGGGTATCCACACGGACATCTCTCACATAGGCTAAATACACTGCATACCCCTTCTCAACCATACATTGAGCTTTAAGAAAAGAGATACCTCGTGTGATCAAAGGTATCACACCATTCAACACGTGGAATACCTGGCATATCCAGCATCAAGGTCTTGGTGTAACAATCAAGAATAGCAAAATGGGGCAACAACCAGTCCATGCCCAAAATAATATCAAAATCAACCATACCAAGTAACAATGAATCCGCTATGGTCTCAAAACAATGAATAGTAACTAAACATGACCAATAGACGCTGTCCACAACTAGAGGATCTCCCACATGAGTAGAAACATAGACGGGGGTACTTAAAGAATCCTGAGGCACACCCAAATGCGGAGAAAAGTAAGAAGACACATAAGAATAAGTAAAGCTCGGATCGAATAGAACTGATGCCTCTTTGTGATAAACTAGTATAATACCTGTGATAACAGAATCGGAGGCAACAACCTCCGCACGAGCAAGAAGGGAATAATATTTGGCCTAGCCTCCCCATTGAGGGAAACCTCTACCTCCCCCACCTCCACCTCTAGCTAGCTGAGTGGTTGGGGCGGTAACTGGAGCTGTGATTACGGCCTGAGAATTTTGCTGAGCATGCTATGACTTAGAACGTTGTAGGGTGCACTCCTCCCAAGGCTAGGACAATCACTCACAATATGGCGGGTATCGCCACACTCAAATCAAACTCTGGGAGGGTGCGGTGGCTGTGACTGGCTAGGGCTAGGTCTATTGCACTGATCTATGGGAACACCCCGTGCAAGAGGCATGCTAGAAACTGGAGGTGCATAGTAAGGCTCTTGAGGTACAGGCAGAGCTGGAGCACTACTGGCTGCTGAAAGAGCTGGATGAACTTGATGACCCACAAAACCCCAACCATGTCGACCTGTACAAGCACCAGAGTAGAAGCATGACTCACGTGACCTCTTGGTCTCCCTCTCCCCTCGCTCCTTGGCCTCCCTCTCCCCTCGCTCATTGGCGATAATACTCTCGATCCTCCTAGAAATGCTCACTTCCTGCTAATAAGGAAAATCCATCTCCAACTCTTGAGCAATTCTAGATCTAATGGGTGGGATAAGGCCCTCGATGAACTTGCAAACTCTCCGGCAAACTGTAGCAACCAAAGCCGATGCATGGCTGGCCAAGCAGGCATAACGGATATCATACTTCAAAAAGGTCACAGCCCCCTGGCGCAAATGCTCAAACTCTGTGCGCCATGCATCTCTGAGGCTCTGTGGAATAAAATCTGTCATAAACATATCCGAGAATTTGGTCCAAGTCGGTGAAGCAGTCTCGACTAGACTGTCTATCTCATAAGTGCACCACCAATCATAGGCAGCTCCCCGAAGCTGGAAGGTAGTAAAGAAAACTCCACTAGACTCTACTATGCCTCTAGTGCGAAGAATACGATGGAACGCCTCTAAAAATCCCAAGGCATCATCTGTCGCCAGTCCACTAAAAATCGGAGGGTCGTCTTTCTTGAACCTCTCCAACCTCTGTTGCTCATCCTCGGAGGGAGCCGCCTCATTCACAGGCTGAACTGGCATTGTAGGCGCAATGGGAATGATCCCTGGGGCCTGCTCAACCTGAACTCGTTGCTCAAGAGTGTGTACGACGGGAGTCTGTGCTCCTCCCCCGACCATGGATGTGGCTGCAGCAACGGGAAGCAACCCTGCCTGAGCCAAGGTGGTATGCATACATATGAACTGAGCTAATGTCTCCTAGAGGACTAGCATAGTAGTGGCAGTAGTAGACAAGCTAGGAGCTCGGGATCCGACTGTATCTACTAGTGGTGCCTCGGAGGTAGCTCGCGTAGGTGCTCTAGCTGCAGCACGGTGCGCATCCTCAACCTCTACCCCGGCCTCAGACGGCTACGGTAGGGGGCGCGGGTGTCTGATCATCGCAAGTAGCGCATGTCCTCACGATCAGTGAGAAATATAAGACATCATATTTAGATTTGACGCCAAAATATCGCACGACAAGGAAATAAACAAAGTGAAGATTCTTCCTAAACAGTTACATAGCCTATCATAGAAAAGTATAGACGTCTCCGTACCGATCAGCGAGACTCTAATAAACCAGACTGTGTTGACTCCTATGAACCTAGTGTTGGGATACCAACTTGTCACGACCCTAGGTCACCATCCGCGAACACGTCATGACGGCACCCAGTCACGAGGACTAGGTAAGACTAACAGTTCGAAAATAACAACATTCATGATAATAATAACTTAAGTACCAAGTAACTTAGAGATATGTATATAATTTTCCGCTTGACACATATACTTCACGCCACTATTCCAAAAACCCGAAATCTCACGTACAACACAGGCTATAGAAAGTATGCAGTACGACCCTAACTCCGGAATGTCTACATCAATGAAAAAATCGGAACAAACTAGCTAACTACAGGATGGAATAGGACGGAAATTCTTCGGTCTACAGACGCTGCAGATATACCTCCAGTCTCCACTAGATCTCCCCGCCTCAGTGATAGTGCGCCTGGGAGGAGGTACCTGGATCTGCACACGGAAACATGCACAGAAGAGACATGATGTTTGAAACATGTTCTCAATGCAATATACTAAACGTGTACTCTTTTGTAGGTTTTGATGAATGACAAACGAAGCAAAAATTGATATATGACGGAATTCAAGTACAAGCGCACAATGGTTGCGAATAAGATTGAAGTTCAAGATATAGCTCTTAATTGTTATTGAGTTGTTCTAAAACTGTAATCTCGATCCTATAACTTGACTCATAGTATGGCCTCTCTCATAAAACTATTTTCCAAAATCATGCATATTTAATTCTGTGTCAAAAAGATTTTAAATCATGCATATTTACATTAGACAAAATGTTTTCTAAACATGCCTCAAAAATCTGGGCTAAAATAATCGATTATGTACTTATGATAATCGATTGTTTCTGAGCCAAGACTGCATGACAATCGATTATGAATTAATGGTAATTGATTGTGAGTAAGACAGTGAACATCAGGTTTTTCCAAATCTGCATGATAATCGATTGTGAACAAATGACAATCGATTGTTGTTGAGGTAAAGTTTTTCAATACTCAAAATAATCGATTATGAACTAATGGTGATCGATTATGTTGAGACAGTGTCTTCAAGTGATTTTAAATTTAATTAAGTAATCGATTATGTCTTCAGATAATCGATTATGACTGAGACAGTAAGTTTTATGATTTTCAGAAAATAACAAGTAATCGATTATGTCTTAAGATAATCGATTATCACTGAGACAGTAAGTTTCATGATTTTCAGAAAATAACAAGTAATCAATTGTTGCAAAGGACAATCGATTGTTGAAGCTGACCGTTGTCAAATGATTGTCAAACACCATAAGGTAATCGATTATAGATTTTATATAATCGATGTTTTGCTTAAAATCTGGAAATGATTTTTAGAACGTTGCTGAAGTAATCGATTATAGATTTTATATAATCGATGTTTTGCTTAAAATCCGGAAATGATTTTTAGAACGTTGCTAAAGTAATCGATTATGAACTTAGTATAATCGATTATCTGATTTTGAATATTGCCAGTAATCGATTATAGATTGTATATAATCGATTGTGAAGCGTTAAATCTGGGATTGATTTTTAAACTGACTGGCAGATAATCGATTGTTTGATCTTAATAATCGATTATCACTGAGTAATTTCAGCAACTCTTAATTGGCAATTAGACAACGGTTGAACCAAGTTTTTCAACTATAAATACAGCTTCACTTCAGTGTTTTAACAACAACAACATACACAAACTGATCATTACTTTGCTATAAGCTTTCATTCAATTGTTCTTCATTTTCTACTCATTTCATAAAGCTTTTGAGAGCCATATTATTGCTTAAAGTTGTTGTGATCTTGAACATATTCTTTTACTCATATCTACTCAATAAGGAGTACTTTAGTTAAGTGAGTGTCCAAGTATTTGATATACTTGTAAGAGAATTGCGATTCTCTTGTTTCAAGGAACTTGCGTTTCCTTGGGTGAAGTCTTTGAGATTGCGATCTCCGAGCAACTGTTTGAGGCTTGTGTCCTCAAGTGTGTAACGGTTTGTTAAGCACCCGTAAGCTTAACAAGATAGTGAAAAATCTCGAGAGAGTCTCTCGGGGACTGGACTAACCACGTTGGTGGCCAACCAGTATACATCCTTGTGTAAGTTTATTTTTCTGCATTTATTTTACTTCCTGCAAAGTTTAAATTCCGCAAGAAAACGCTAAATTCTATTAATACGCTATTCACCCCCCCCCCCTCTAGCGTAAAGCGTAGTTACTAACAATTGGTATCAGAGCCCAACTCTCTGAAAACTTAACCGTTTGAGAGAACCATCCATGGCTTCTACTCTTGACTCTTTTGCAGGAATTGAAGAAGGACAATGCTCTACACGACCTCCTCTATTCAACGGCACAAACTACTCATACTGGAAGGAGAGGATGCAAATCTTTGTGCAATCAAATAGCTTTCATTTGTGGAAAGTATTCACCAATGGAAATCAAATTCCGACCAAGAAGGTGGAAGACGAATGGGTTCCAAAGACCGAAGAGGAATATACCGCGGAGGATATTCGTAAGGTTCAAAATAATGCCAAAGCTATAAATTTATTATATTGTGCTGTTAATGCTAACGACTACAGGAAGATATCATGTTGCAAAACAGCAAAAGAAATGTGGGATAAGCTTGAAGTGACATACGAAGGAACCGACCAGGTACGAGAAGCTAAAATTGATTTCTTAACTCACTCTTATGAACTATTCCACATGAAGGAAGGAGAGAAAATAGACGAAATGTTTGAGCGATTCTCAATGATCGTGAATGATCTACACGCCCTCAAAAAGACGTTTACGGATAGAGAACTTGTCCGGAAGATCCTCAGAAGTCTCACTCCGGCATGGCGATCAAAGGCCGATGCAATCCAAGAATCCATTGGCATCACAAATGTCACAATTGACGCATTAAGAGGTAATCTCAAAACCTATGAATCAACTATACTTAACCCGTTTGTTGATGATCAAAGAAGGCAAAGGATTGCTCTAAAGGCTAGCCAACCACAAATTGATGAAGAAGGTGACAACGAGTTTGGACTCGTTATCAAAAGGTTTCAAAAATTCATGCGCAAGGAGTATGAACGCAAGAACAAAAAGCAAGGCGATCAACTAAAATGCTATGAATGCGGAGAAACCGGGCACATAAAATCAAATTGCCCTAACATCAAAAAGGAGAAGAAACCCTTCAAAAAGCAACGTGCATACATCTCTTGGGGAGGAGATTCCGGAGATGAAACAGGCGAAGAAGAAGACGATGAAGCAGCAAATTTATGTCTCATGGCTCAAGAAGACGGCAAAGACGAGGTAAGTCAAATCTCTTCTCAAAATTTCTTTACTCTTGATGAAATGAGAAATGCTTTTGATGAACTATATGCTGAATTTATCAAAGCTTCAAAAACTGTCAAAAGTGTTAAAGAAAGCGCTTCTCTAAAAGAAAAAGATTTTCAAACACAGCTTTCATTAAAAGAAAAAGAATTAGAAAAACTGGTTTTCGAAAATGAGAAGCTAAAAGAGGAAAACAAGTTTTATGGAAAAAGAAGTGCTGATAAACCTGAAGGTTCTACTAGAAACTGTTCTTCCTGTGTGCTTCTTAAGAATGAAGTAGCTAGACTTAAAGGCACATTAGATAAGTTTAATTCTTCGCATAAAAACTTGAATGATGTGCTTGTTAATCTAAAATCAACTAAACATGGAATAGGATTCAAGAATGAAGAAAAGGTTGGTGCTAAACCACAACAACCTAGAGCTCAACCTAGGACTAATAACCAAAATGCTTATCCTAGAAGTAGAAATCCTAGAAATAACTTGCATGTTAGACCAAATAGTGAAAATGCTAGAAGACCTAGAAATGATGCATATTTTAGGCCAAACCTTGAACAATTTAGAAGACCAAGAAATGACCCTCCACCTAGAAATAGATATTCTAGAAATGATGCATATTTTAGACAAACTTGTGAACCTCCTAGAGCTCATAATAGGAGAAACATTGGTGTTCAAAGTAGAGTAAGCAACCTTCATTTATCTAGTTACTATGTACCTAGAAAAATGCATAATCCCAACGTGACTTGTCATTATTGTAGACGTATTGGTCATATTGCTCCCGCTTGCTTTACTCGTCATAGACATATAAATCAATTGCATCATTATAACATGCCTAACCCTCAAGGACCCAAGATGGCATGGGTACCTAAAGAACATTAATTTGTCTTGTAGGTGTGCTTGAAGGGATCAAGTGTACTATGGTACCTTGATAGTGGATGCTCCAAACACATGACGGGAGATGAATCCAAATTCCTTCAACTAGAGCACAAAGAAGGAGGAAGTGTCATATTTGGTGATAACAATAAAGGAAAAATCATCGGCATTGGTTCGGTCGGTAAGGACGAAAACTCCTCTATTAAACATATACTACTTGTGAAAGGTTTGAAGCATAATCTCTTGAGCATAAGCCAATTATGTGACAAGGGAAATCTTGCTCTAGTTGATTCGGATGAATGTCTTGTATTTAGACGTAGTGATTTCAAGATCATACTTCGTGGTTTTAGAATTGATAACATCTATATGGTTGATCTTGCGAACTCCTCATCCGAATATGTTGATTGTTTATTAAGCAAAGAGGATAACTCTTGGCTATGGCATCGTAGAGTAGCACACATGAACATGCATCTTTTGAACAAGCTTCTTTCTCAAAACTTAGTAGTTGGTCTTCCCTGTTTAAAGTTTGAAAATGATTCTATTTGCGATTCTTGTCAAAAAGGGAAGCAAACCAAAGCATCTTTTAAATCCAAGAATATTGTTTCAACGTCTAGACCTTTGCAATTACTTCACATGGATTTATTTGGTCCCTCTCGTATTGAAAGTCTTGGTAAAAATAAATATGTTTTTGTAATTGTTGATGACTTTTCTAGATTTACTTGGACTCTATTTCTTGCAAATAAAAGTGATGCTTTTCAAAATTTCAAGTATTTCCTTAAGCGTGTTCAAAACGAAAAGGAATCGACCGTCACTTCAATTAGAAGTGATCATGGGGGAGAGTTTGATCACAATCTCTTTGCGGACTTTTTTGACGAACTCGGAATCGAACACACCTTTTCCGCTCCACGGACACCACAACAAAATGGGGTGGTGGAAAGGAAAAATAGGTGTCTCGAAGAGATGGCAAGAACCATGCTCGACGAAGCTAAGATTCCCAAATACTTTTGGGCGGACGCCGTGAGTACCGCTTGCTATGTTTTAAATAGAGTAGCAATTCGGCCGATACTCATTAAAACCCCATATGAACTTTATAAGGGTAGAAAACCCAACATTTCTCATTTATGTGTTTTTGGTTGTAAATGTTTTGTTCATAATAATGGCAAGGACCAATTGGGTAAGTTTGATGCTAAATCGGATGAAGGTATTTTCATTGGTTATTCCTCACGTAGCAAAGCATATAGGATCTTTAACAAAAGAACCCAAATTGTGGAGGAATCCCCTCATGTTGTGTTTTCCGAAGATAATACTCGCTTGGCGAGAAAGAAATCCGGTTTTGATCTTGCAGGTATCTTGGATAGCTTGAAAGATAAAATCCAAGAAGAACCTTCAAAGGAAAACAAAAATGATATTGGGGAACAACCAACGGAAGAAGCGCCACAATTAGAAAAAGGAATAAATACGCCTAACGAGTGGAGAACGATCAAGGATCATCCTCTCGAACAGGTAATTGGCGATGTTGGAGAAAAGGTAAGTACCCGAAACTCTCTTAAGAACACTCTAGGACACAATTCTTAAAAGTTCACGGCATTACTTGTTAACACTAGTGTAATTTATTAATTTCGCTATAAATTACTAACTTGAGCGTCGGAGACGTTTAAATCTATTTTGCAGGTACCACCCCAAAGGTAGGGGGAATTATGAAGTTTTAGCACAAAATAATCGACTATTTCAAGTCACTAATCGATTATTTTCTGTGCAGTACATCGATTATCAGTATCAATAATCGATTGTTTATGACTGATTACTAATATTATGCATCTGTGTTTAATTTTTTTTCTTTCCTAAATTGCATAATCGATTTCTGCCTCAGACATTCAGCAATGCTTTCTAATCGATTATTTTTTCATCCAATCGATTATTTGATAAATTCTGATATTCTCCAAGTTCACTGTATCAAATTAGTTCCCAAAAAAATCGATTACCAAGAATTGACAATCGATTACTTCATATTAACTTTTTGTTACCGTTTGGCTCCTCAATCGGTTCCTGTCAGGTCTTAAATGCTCCATAATCGATTACCACAATTTAACAATCGATTATTTCATTCAAATTTTTTTACCGTTTGACTCAAGAATCGATTTGTCAGATTCAAAATCTCAATCAAACAGTAAAAACAATCGATTATTTCAGTTCAATAATCGATTATCTAACGGTCAGTAATTTTAATTCTCACCGTTTTCTGACTGCTCCTAAACCAAAATCTCAGCAAATGTCTCCATTCAATGCTTGATAATCCTTTCCTCTATAAATAGGCATCATAAGAGCTCACATTCACCCACTCAAGCACTATCTCTAGTATTCAAAAGCTAAATCTCTTCTATTTTCTTTGCCAAATTCCAGCAGATTTCTCTTAACATGTCTGGACGATCTTCAAAACGCTCCCGATCCAAACATGGCGCATCAGCCTCAACCGCCCCTCCTCCTTTAAATTTTCCATACCAAGACGGTTCCGTCTTGTTCTTTGAATCTGAAAATGAACTCACAAAGTTCCTATCAAAATTTGAGAAACGCACCATTCTTCCTCCTCGGTTCTCAAATAGTAAACTCCTTGAACCTTTCACCCCTGCCGCAAATATGTTAAAGGAGTGTCAACTATATGACTTCTTGCTTCTCACTCATCCTCACATAAACACAACTCTCGTTCAAGCTTTTTACTCAAACCTCCATAAAAATGAAGATGGCGAACTTGTCACCTCCATTAATGGGGTTCAATTTCTTCTCTCTGAAGAGAATCTCCACACCATTGCCCGGCCTTCCAAATGAAGGTGAAGACCTTTACCGGTATATTGATAAGGCCGGGGCTCTCTTTGATGAAACCACCCTTCTCCACCAAGCCGGTATAACTTCCTATGATCCATCTATCTCTACCCGTCGTCCTACCATAACGGGAATGGATCCAAACTACCGGTTGATTCTTTACTTCATCACCCGAGTCCTCAAGCCTAGACGGCACAATCACACCACCATCTCCCAGGAGGATACCAAACTTCTGCATGCCATTGTCACCGGAGCCAAAATAAATTGGTGTCGGCTCATCAAAATTCATATGCTCGATGCCAACGGTGATGACATGCCTCTTCCTTATGCCCTCCTCATTATGAACTTCCTTGAAGCATCCGGATTTGTCACGGAAAATGGTCCTCTCAAAAGGAGTACCAAAATTTGGGAAATCTCGGAGTCTTCTTTCCATCATGATGGTGATCATGCTCCAGCTCCGTCTTCAAGTCGTCCACCCCGTCGTGCTCGTTCGTCCCAAGAGCCTACTCTCCAAACCATATCCGACCAGCTTGCTCAACTCACTCATGAGATCCATGGATACTTTGATCATGTCAATTATCCATATGCAGCTCTCGTTCCTTTTGAAGCAGCGCCGGATAACGAGGCGGACAACGACGGAAATGAATAAATTTTTTTTGTGTGGTTTTTGCTGTTGTTCCTTTGGTTCCCATTGATGTACCCTTTTTTGTTTCAAATAAATAAACCTTGTTTATTTCATCTTTTTGCATCTTTCCTTACTATTTTTTTGCTAATGGCAAAAGGGGAAAGAAAACGGGATATCGGAAAACGGGATATCGGGTATGCACCACCTCTTAATTCATTGATTGCTTATAAGCTAAAATTGAGGGGGAACTCTTAAATTGAGGGGGAATTGCATAATTGTTACTTGTCTTGAATTGTCAATATCTATTGACTAAATTGCATATCCCGCTTATTGTTTGCCATTATCAAAAAGGGGGAAATTGTTAGAAACACGTTCTCAATGCAATATACTAAACGTGTACTCTTTTGTAGGTTTTGATGAATGACAAACGAAGCAAAAATTGATATATGACGGAATTCAAATACAAGCGCACAATGGTTGCGAATAAGATTGAAGTTCAAGATATAGCTCTTAATTGTTATTGAGTTGTTCTAAAACTGTAATCTCGATCCTATAACTTGACTCATAGTATGGCCTCTCTCATAAAACTATTTTCCAAAATCATGCATATTTAATTCTGTGTCAAAAAGATTTTAAATCATGCATATTTACATTAGACAAAATGTTTTCTAAACATGCCTCAAAAATCTGGGCTAAAATAATCGATTATGTACTTATGATAATCGATTGTTTCTGAGCCAAGACTGCATGACAATCGATTATGAATTAATGGTAATCGATTGTGAGTAAGACAGTGAACATCAGGTTTTTCCAAATCTGCATGATAATCGACTGTGAACAAATGACAATCGATTGTTGTTGAGGTAAAGTTTTTCAATACTCAAAATAATCGATTATGAACTAATGGTGATCGATTATGTTGAGACAGTGTCTTCAAGTGATTTTAAATTTAATTAAGTAATCGATTATGTCTTCAGATAATCGATTATGACTGAGACAGTAAGTTTTATGATTTTCAGAAAATAACAAGTAATCGATTATGTCTTAAGATAATCGATTATCACTGAGACAGTAAGTTTCATGATTTTCAGAAAATAACAAGTAATCGATTGTTGCAAAGGACAATCGATTGTTGAAGCTGACCGTTGTCAAATGATTGTCAAACACCATAAGGTAATCGATTATAGATTTTATATAATCGATGTTGTGCTTAAAATCTGGAAATGATTTTTAGAACGTTGCTGAAGTAATCGATTATAGATTTTATATAATCGATGTTTTGCTTAAAATCCGGAAATGATTTTTAGAACGTTGCTAAAGTAATCGATTATGAACTTAGTATAATCGATTATCTGATTTTGAATATTGCCATTGTATATAATCGATTGTGAAGCGTTAAATCTGGGATTGATTTTTAAACTGACTGGCAGATAATCGATTGTTTGATCTTAATAATCGATTATCACTGAGTAATTTCAGCAACTCTTAATTGGCAATTAGACAACGGTTGAACCAAGTTTTTCAACTATAAATACAGCTTCACTTCAGTGTTTTAACAACAACAACATACACAAACTGATCATTACTTTGCTATAAGCTTTCATTCAATTGTTCTTCATTTTCTACTCATTTCATAAAGCTTTTGAGAGCCATATTATTGCTTAAAGTTGTTGTGATCTTGAACATATTCTTTTACTCATATCTACTCAATAAGGAGTACTTTAGTTAAGTGAGTGTCCAAGTATTTGATATACTTGTAAGAGAATTGCGATTCTCTTGTTTCAAGGAACTTGCGTTTCCTTGGGTGAAGTCTTTGAGATTGCGATCTCCGAGCAACTGTTTGAGGCTTGTGTCCTCAAGTGTGTAACGGTTTGTTAAGCACCCGTAAGCTTAACAAGATAGTGAAAAATCTCGAGAGAGTCTCTCGGGGACTGGACTAACCACGTTGGTGGCCAACCAGTATACATCCTTGTGTAAGTTTATTTTTCTGCATTTATTTTACTTCCTGCAAAGTTTAAATTCCGCAAGAAAACGCTAAATTCTATTAATACGCTATTCACCCCCCCTCTAGCGTAAAGCGTAGTTACTAACACATGAGTATACCACATTGGTACATAGTATGTGCCATGCCTAACCTCGGTTCAGTAGTGAAGAGGAAGGTCAAGGCCCTACTAAGATAAATATAATATATGATGAGACAAAGAAATACAGTTCAAGTAAAATCTACAGCAAGAATCTAAACAGGATAAATAAGGGAAAAAACAATAGGAAAATCACAACGAAGCAATACAAGGAACACTACTCACAATTGGAAGTAATAATCAGGGATCTTGGTATCCTCATCATATCTGCTAGAGGTCTCTTGGTATCTTCATTGTATTCAGTAGGGATCTCTTAGTACCCCCAGGATCTCTTGGTATCCTCATTATATTCACTATGGATCTATTGGTATCCCGAGGATCTCTTGGTATCCTCATCATATTTACTAAGGATCTCTTGGTATCCCGAGGATCTCTTGGTATCCTCATCATATTCACTAGGGATCTCTTGGTATCCCTAGGATCTCTTGGTATCCTCATTATCTTCACTAGGGATCTCTTGGTATCCTCATTATCTTTACTAGGGATCTCTTGGAATTCCAATGATCTCTTGGTATCCTCATGTTTTACAAATCTCATGTGTCAGGGATCTCTTAGTATCGCGCACCCTCAGTCCAGAACATATCTAGTACATGGGAGATCTCACCGGGGCCAACCCGTAGTCCCAAAGTAAATATGCAGGGGGATCTCCGAGGAATCATACCCGTAGTCCAAAAGTAAATATGCAGGGGGATTTCCTGGAAATCAAACCCGTAGTCCCAAAGTAAATATGCACGGGGATCTCTCAGGAATCAAACCCACAGTCCTAAAGTAAATATACGCAAACACAATCAAAGAATATTCATGATGAAGTAAAACAATACAAGCAACATATAATTCTCGCCTAACATGTTTCACACCATGCAGTTAAGACAATTTAGGAAAGTAGGTAAGCTAAATAAAAAAACATGACTTTCTCATCTAACACACGTTATAATTGCAAGTAAGGTAAGTAGGCACAAAATAAACTAAATCTCAATATCTAAAGAAAAGAACCGGATTTTTCAACAATTAGCCCAAGCATGCGCTCGTCAACTCACGCACAAGGCTCTCAATTACCAAATAATATATCCTAGGGAAAAGGTCCCCCACAAAAGTTTGACAATCCATTTACCTCCATCGGCTCTAAAATCAACTTGAAATTATTCTTTTGCCACGAGTATCCGACTCCAAATGGCCCAAATCTACTCATTTCAATTACATCTCGTAAATAACATCTCAAGCACCTAATTCTACTATTAAAATTACTGTTAAGACAATTTTAGGTAAAATAACCAAAATGCCCCTCGAGCCAACATTGTCAAAACCTGAGGTTCGAAGTAATATTTGGTTACCTGTCCCCCCACGAATCCAATTATGTGATTAGTTTTGAAATCAGACCTTGAATCAAGGTGCAATTCCCAATTTTTAGCAAACCCTAGGTCCAACCCAATATGCCCGAATTTACCCATTTAAAACTCCGATTTGATGTTGAAATTATGTTAAAGGTGTTAAGGAGCGAAGAAAATGAGTTAGAAACAACTTACCAGTCATTTTTAAGAAGTAGTATTCCTTAGAAAATCACCTCTTAGGTTTTGGGTTTGAAAAGTGAGAAATAACTACAAAAATCCTGAGTATATATACTCTCTGAAATAACGAAGGTGACCGCGGCCGCGCAATAGCGGCTCCAACCAGGCTAGAGAAACAGAAGGTTGCGGGTCCTCTGAAACGGGAAGCACGAACCGCGCGAGGATGACCGCAGCCGTGCGTCTCATGCCGCGGACCGCGCGATCATGAACACGGTCGCGCTGGAACCTGCAGCTCGCACCCAATCTGTTACTATGGTGTTTTAAGGGTAAGACACTCCTAGAACCTACTTGAAAAACACCTACAGATGTCTGTGCAATCAAATCGCTAAAATAACATCATGAACATCTGATTGAGCCTCAAAACTCATGATTTCTCCAAAATTTTCATAAGACATAAAATTTCCTTTTCGGGTCCGAAACATGTTAAACGACACCTGTTTTTAACCAAACTTTACAGGACGAGTTCCAATCATATCTAAGACTTGTATCGGGCACCAAAAGCAAAATACGGGCCCGATACCCCAGTATTTTAGTCACATTTTTTATCCATTTTGTTTAATTAATTCAAGAAAACAATTTCACATAAAAATTCTTTTCTCGGACTTGGGACCTCGCAATATGATTCCAGCCAAACGCTCAAGTCCCATATTATCCTACGGACCCTCCGGGACCGTCAAATCATGGGTCCGGATCCGTTTACCCAAAATATTGTTTGAAGTCAAATTTGTTTAATTTATTTGTCAAAATTCAGCATTTTTCTCAGAAAATCCATATTTAAGCTTTCCGGTTACGCGCCCGGACTGTACACGCAGATCGAGACAACCCGAGAGGAGGTCTTAAGGCCTTGAAAGTTTAGAATAGAAAATAAATAAGTGATGACACCATTGGGTTGTCACACTTACTGAATAACTTGCATTTTTATTTTGCGAAATGTTTTTTTACTTCCTGAATACTTGAATAAATTATGAATTTTATAAAATAGGGCCCTTTTATATTTCAACACTTAATGAAGAAGACGTCTCAACTTCATAATGGTATTTATGTACGATAAAATAAATAGGAATACCCATATTTTTTGGAATAACTTTGACAAGTTTTTATTTGAACTTTGTCAAGCTTTAAATAACATCTTACATGTATGTGAATAACTTCTATAACTTTTTCGTAACTGCTTTTCTTACAACAGACTTCTAAAAAAGAAATAAAATACAAGGTTTTTACTTGTAACATGTTTCAATATTTTGAATAATACACAAGGTATTTTATTCATAACCTCGTTTCACAAGATTTTCATTACATTGCCATTTAACCTAACTAAGATAAGGTTTTTTCTTTAGCTTTGGCTCGTAACTTTGCTCTGTATTTGACTCTTTGCTATGAACTTGACTCTATTAATGAGTTGAATTTTCGGGCTTGAACTTTTGATTATTTATACATTTATATGTATATATATATATATATACATATATATATATATGTGTATGTGTGTGTGTGTGTGTGTGTGTGTCATATATTCTCCCAAGTGTCTGAGCTTTGAAGTATGAAGTCTGGAGCACTTGACTATTCCTCATATTTGGTCCTTTGTGTGTAAGGAAATAAAATATATAAGACTCGGATATACGATTATAGATGAAGACTGCTTAACCCTTTCAAATAATTGTAACCCTAGACCGGAAATTCTAATTAATTCCATATGCCTTGCTGGTCGTGACTCATCATTTAGTATGGGTTAGCTTTTTGCCAATCATCGAACATCGTTAGTAAAATTTAACAATTCCAAAAAAAAAATTAAAAGGAGGATACCTACCCGTGGGTACTCCTTAGAAATAGCATCTCTTTAGGTGAACAACATTCCTGTGTGAGGTTAATATCCTTCCATCCATTTTTTCTAATTCGTATGCTCCTTTCCCCGCAATACCATGAATCTTGTAAGGTCCTTCCCAAGTTGGACTTAATTTTCCCGCATTAGCTGCCTTCGTGGATTGAAATTTTTATTTAATACCAAGTCCCCAATATTGAAGTATCTTAGTAGTGCCTTTCGATTGTAAAATCGTTCCATGACTTTTTTTTGTGTTGCCATTCTTATTAATGCAGCTTCTCTTCTTCCTTCAAGTAAGTCAAGGTTTATGCTCATTTCTATTTCATTAGATTTTTTTCACGCTTGCGCATATCTCGTGCTTGGTTCCCTTATCTCAACCAGAATTAAGGCTTCAGCTCTGTATACCAATGAGAATGGTGTTTCACCTGTGCTTGTTTTTGTTGTTGTGCGATATGCCCATAAAACACCAGGTAGCAATTCTGGTCAATTGCCTTTCAATTCTTCTAATAGTTTCTTCTAGTTGTTGACAATGACTTTATTTGTTGATTCAGTTTGTCCATTACCAACCGGATAGTAAGGCGTAGATGTAACCTTTTTGATCTTCCAACTTTGAAAAAAAATCTATGATTTGTGCACCTATAAATTATGGGCCATTATCACACACAATTTCCTTTGGTACACTGAATTGACATATGATATTTTGCCAAATGAAATCTCTGACTTTTCTCGTAGCTGTTTAAATGCTCGTGCTTCTACCCTATTGCTGCCTCATGGACTTATAACAAGGCAATAGTAACTTACAAGGGAAAAGATTTCCTAGGAGAAGCAAATGAAACTAACCCAATTTAGAAATACCTTAACTTGGGGGATTTTAACAAAGCCAAGAAGAAGCGTTTCCCACTCAAGAAGCCCGTCAGTGCTGAGGAGGCCGAAGAATTCTTCCGTAAAAAGAAAACTGTGGACTATGAGGTAATCGACCAACTCCGAGAGTCTCTTCACAGGTCTCACTGATGTCTACACTGGTAAATGTGTTGAAGGGGACGTCCACAACAAAACCCTCCATTTAATAGTTAAATATGAGGGGTATTATGTGAAAAGAATCATGCGGGATAGCGGATTCAGAGTTTATATCCGCCCTCTCTCAATGGCAAAGAATGGATATTGGTGCCACACCTCCTTTTTACGCACTCGAAGGTATATAAGGAATTTTTTCCAATTAAACTGACATTATTGGTAATGGAATTACTTATTTATTTTTTAGAATCGCCACCTGGGATGTTTTATTTTTTGCTATCCTAAGTCACCGGATTATTTTAGAATCCCAAATCGAGGAAAACTCTCTTCTGTGCTGAAGTCTGCTAACCAGAAATTATGAATAGGGAATTTTGTTAACCCGAGGGGAGATCTTAGGCACCCCCGAATTCCCTGGTTCCAGCACAGTTTCTTAAACTATCATAATTGGTTTATTATCTGATTTTAATACATGTTTAACCTATGGTATATTTTTAGCTTATTAAACCACTTTTAATTATTTTTTAAGGAAGATTTCAATGTTATCTAAAACGTGTTTGGATCACGCCACATGAAATGCACCCGCTGTCCTAGAAATATTTCATTCAATGTTGTGAGATTTGGATGTGAGTCACATGAAATGCACACCCGAGTTTAGGAAGGTAATTCTTTAAACCAAAGCGTCTAAACCAACTACGTATTTTTAACTTTGCGAGGGCCATGGAAACTTTGCTAAATGGCACGCCTCAAATTCTATGAATTGAAAATTAATTAAATGAGAGCAATGCATTCTGAGGTTTTGTTCTGCACGGTGCACCTCAAATCTTTTTTTTTCAAATTCAAACCAAATTAAACTACATGAAGAATTTCTAAACATTAAAGTGAAAATTTCAAACTTAATGCTAAAGTCATATGGTAACAGAACACTATGCTAAACTAAACATATTAAAGATCCCAGGTAACTTACAGACCCATCATTTAACTAGCCATTAGTCAATAGGCAAGAGGGCACAAATGGGCTCAAACATTAGGCCCAAACTGAAATATTCCCCAGCAAAGGATACTCGGTACCACTGGGCCCACATTATAATCAAATTTAGTACTTTAAGCATTGACCATTGCAGGAAAACCACATTCTCATTAGAATTAGAACTTAGACAACTATTTACTAACGTCTTGTGCAGACTGTTTCATTACATTAAACAATCCATTCGAATTTCCAACAAAAGAGAACAATTTGATGTTTTCAAATAGACTTTGTTCATATGCTAAGTTCCAATTTCATGCTAACATACTTAGACAACCATATGATTCGTGCTTATTAAAGGAAAACATGTAAAGAACTACACTAATTCTGGGGCATTCCCAGAACCAAAATCAGACTCGACTTCTCATTTGAACTTCCTTTAAAAAGAATGAAGCATCACATGGACAGGGGGAGGGAAAATTTTAACGTCGATTTAAATGACAATGCACTACTGACTTGGAACTCTCAATTAAAAGCATCCAAGACCTCACATCAACAGGACCTTATTAGAATTCATAATTAGAACGACCTAGCTTATACTAGTTGTATAACTAATTTGAGACATGATATTAAAAAGTACTTATGTAGAAGAAAAGAAACAACCCTGTCATTTGCACAATCTATAAAGTATGGTAGGAGGCAGACTACTAATATATTTAGCAATCAATCCACATGCTTCAACAATAGCTAATGCTTAACAGTAGCAAACCTCAACAGTCACAATAAACAGTAGCTAACAATTAACGCTTGAACCAATCTAATATGAATCATATACTTAAACTTTAGATGCTATTACAAGACTTTCATGACACGCATATGTTGACAGACATCAGCTCGTTTGAATACAAGCTTCGTGTTCATGCTATTCAGAATCATACTACAAGACTAGCATGCATAATATAAGATTTATAGGCATCACAATACAAAAGTGGAAGGAACAGAAGAAATAAACTTGAAGTACAATTTGTATCCAAAGTATTTCATATTTGAAATGCAGATTCACATCTTTACATGTCCTTTGTGGTTTTAAAAGATACCTGGAAAAGAAAAGATAATTAGAAGAGCGAGGGATCAGCAATAATTTTGCAGCAGTAGCTAATAGCAGAATATCAATTTCAGTCCATGTTTGAAGATTAAAAACAAGCAAAATATTAGACCCTTTTCAGTCCCAGAAAATTAGCCAATGTAACAGTGTTTTTGAAGAAAAACCCAAACCCAGAATTTATAAAAAAAACAAAGTTCAACCCATTTAAACCTCGGATGAATCAGAAACTTCTTCAAAAATGGAAACCTCAAGAATCACAGAAAAAATGCAATGAAACAGTGATTTCATGAAAAAATTTCAACTGTTTTTTGCTTTTCTCAATTTTTGTCTTTGATTTTCTCTAAAATCTAATCTGATTGTCAAGTTATAATGCCTTTATAGGCAAAGTTCTAAAGCAGCAGAAATTATTTCAGATTTTGCCCATTAAACCTTTTCCAATTTTTTATTTTTGCTACTTAATCCCTGAATTTTTAACTTGTTTGCTAAGTTAGTCCTTTTTTCCCTAGGAAACTTCCTAAGTCAATTACAAGATTTTTCCCTCACCTAAGTATCCTGAATTAACCCTTAAAATACTAATATTACCCCTGAAACCAAACAGACATGGGTCAAGTTGACCCAAGGGTCCAATTTCAAAAGTTGGGCTTGCCTAACCGATTGGATGTCTTTAGGCTTCTGATTTATGAACTTAATTCAAACCATAATAAAAAAATTCTCAATTTAACAGACTGGCCAAAATTTTCCAAAAGAAAAACTAGGAAGCCTTTTAAAATTAAACTAGAACTAACCGAGATGGAGAAATGAACTAATTAATCTTATATAATAAAAGCTAAAACAATATAAGCTAGGTTTGTTGTTAACCTAATTATGTAACAAAAAACTTCGAAGCGAACACATAACAAAGAAGAAAAGATGAGGCAGAACAGTGGTAAAAATGAATATAAACGAAGAAGGAGAAAAGAAAAATGCAAGAGAAAGAGAAAAATCTGAAAATACCTAAAACTGGCGGACAAAATCTTGAAATTAAACCTCGAGCCCTCGATATTAATCGAAATGGGCCTTAATCATGTGTTCTCAAACGAAAATAGATGAATAATGTCAATTTCAACCTCAGTCTTCGCTAATCTTGCTAATTTGGTTTTTGGGGTTTTAAGGTTCCGATCTTTGATTTGAAATTTGATGAATTCTCGGCAGATTCGACGGAAACCCATGATATATTAGGCACGAGTGGTCATGAGGGTTTCAGGGTATTAATTTACGGCCATTTTATGGTGGTGCCGCCGGCTCATGGCAGCGGAAAATTGAGGCGGCGGGCTAGAGTTCGGTGTGGTCTCTGAGACAGAGGGAGATGGAAGTGTTTGGACTAAGGTCAGTTTAGGCAATTGTATGCAAAAATGAGTAAAGCCTTCATGGCCGTTAGATGAAGGCAGATGAAAGGTAGGGATCTCTTTTAGTTACTTGAACTCAAAACGACGTAGTATTGCCTCAGTACTACGTCTTTTAGTTTAGACCTGGAATGGATGGGTAATGGGGATTTTATTGGGCCTATGAGAAATCTTAGCTAAAGAGCCCAAAAATCTAATCTCTTTTCTTTCTTTTCCTTTTCTCTCCAATTTGAAATTTTCTTTTCCTTTTCCAAATATTAAGAAAAACCTAAATTAACTCTTAAACTAAATTAGTCTAACCAATACTAAGCATTTTAAATAATAATTATCACAAATAATAAAAACCAAATTTAAAGGAATACTACCAAAATTCAGAAACAGAAAAATTAAAAAGTGCAAAAATAAAATATATTTTGTGATTTTGCTTTCAATTTTGTAATATTAATTTATTTATTAGTCTAAAAATATTAAATTGTACCCTTAATGAAAATTCAAATTTTTTTTGTAATTCATATAAATTAAATAAAATTAAATGTGCACACCAAATGCAAACAAGCAAGAAATTATGCAATAATTTATAAAAATAATAAATAATTAAAGAAAAAATCTAGTTTTTGGAATTCTGTAGGAGTACTTCATGTGAGGCAAAAATCACGTGCTCACAATTGGGACCGAGAGAATCAGGCCTAACAGTATCTGTGTGTGTGCCTTTGATTCCATCAAGAATGACACCATAAACGAGATCGATTTGATTTTGACTATTGGCCCGGTGGATTTCAAGGTGGCATTTCAGGTCCTGGATATGGACACTTCTTATAATTTCCTCCTGGGAAGGCCCTAGATTCATGTGGCGGGGGCCGTACCTTCCACTCTCCACCAAATGGTAAAATTTGAGCATGAAGATTAGGAAACTAGGGTTCATGGAGAATACGAGCAATCAATTTACCGGGACCCGTCAGCCCCATGTATCGAAGCTAAGAAAGGTAGCGAGCATATAGTCTATCAAGCTTTCGAGGTTGGTGGTCGCATATACATGTGAGGAGGGAAGCCTGTCCTCAACCCTTTCTCTCAAATGCGTCAATTATGGTTTCCAAGGAAATGATCATGTATGGTTATAAGCCCGGGAAGGGGCTCGGGAAATCATTAGAAGGTATCATAGAACCTACCATTTTGGTTGCTAGCGAGAAGTTCTTTGGTGTGGATATTCAAGCCACGCCAGCTAATGAAACATGGGCAAATGAGCGAAAGAATAATGGTTGGGTCTTTTCTCAGCCAATCTCGCATCGGTTCAAAACATTCATCAAGACCAAGTAAACATAAGAGGAAGATAAGTCCTTCACTGCCAAAGAAATAGGGGAAATATGAGGAGCTATGAGGGAGATGTTGTATGAAACCCACATAGTCCAGCCGGGAGAAGGCTCGAGCACCGCTGAGGTGCTGTATATAGGGCCCAATGCCAAGTTGCAAAACTGGAAGGCTACTCCGTTCCTAGTCAGGAAAAGAATATTGGTAGTCCAGTCTTACCACCTTTTCAACATCACGAGTTATTCCAGACTGTAACTCGGATGCTTCTTTTAATTTATCGTCTTTAAATTCCAATGTAGACCATGTTATCTTCAAAATTAAATTAAATGAAATCAGTATTTCACTATTCATTAATCTCTCTCTTTATTCTTTCTGATTTTGTTACTTTTTCTTATTTCTTCTTTCAGTTTTAATAATGCAGCTTTAAATAATATGACATACTTTCGGACTACATGCCCAGTTCCAAACACACTGTTTAATTGTGAAATAATGAATCAAGAACCTGAATATATTGAAAAGAGGCTTTTAGGAAAATAAATCAAGAATTGGAATAATTTGAGAATAAGCCTAAGCCAAATCTAAATAAAACCAAGCTAGTAAATTTGGGTGGTTCAGTAGAAGTCCAAGAAACCATGATAAGCATTCACACAGATGAAAGACCAAGGAATACACTGATCCAACTCTTATTTGAGTTCAAAGATCTATTTGCTTGGTACTATGATGATATGCCAGGGTTAAGTATTGATCTAGTAGTGCAAAAATTTCCAACTTAAAGCAAGTGTCCCCCTGTCCAGCAAAAACAAATAATGTTCAAAACTGACATTAGTGACAAGATCATAGAAGAGGTCCCCAATTTGAAAGCAGGTGTGATAAGAGTGGTCCGATACACCACATCATTAGCTAATGTAGTCCCAGTGCCAAAGAAAGACGGGAAAACATGAGTTTGTGCTGACTATCGAGATCTAAACAAAGTAAGTCCCAAAGACAACTTTCCTCTGCTAAAGATCCACTTCTTTGTTGACAACTGTGCCAAATATGAGATACAGTCTTTTGTGGATTGCTATGCTTGATATCATCATGTTCTGATGGATGAAGAAGAAGTGGAAAAGAAGGCCTTCACCACACCCTAGGGCACCTATTGTTATAGGGTCATGCCTTTTGGTCTGAAGAACGCAGGGGAAACATACATGATAGCTATGACTTCCATTTTTCATGACATGATGCCTTAGGAAATCGAGGTGTATGTGGATGGTGTGCTCATTAAATACGCAATGCAAGATGACCATGTTCGGGACCTGAGAAACCTCTTTGAGCGTCTGTGCAAGTGTGATTTGAAGCTAACCCCGGCTAAATATGCGTTTGGAGATTTGCTTGGGAAACTTTTGGGATTCATCATCACTCGGAGGGGCATTGAGCTATATCCAACGAAGATAAAGTCTATTCGGTATTTTCCTCCTCCGATAACCAAGAAAGAGGTTATGAGTTTTTGAGAAGGTTGAACTATATCAGCCGATTCATGCTCATTTGACTTCCATATGTAAGCCCATATTCAGGCTTATGAAGAAAGATGTAGTAATTAAATGGACAATGAGTGTTAAGAAGCCTTTTACAAAATCAAAGAATATCTGTCACCCCCGCCAGTCTTGGTCCTACCCGAACCTAGGAGGCCTATGTTTTTGTACCTGACAATCTTAGAGAGTTCTTTCGGTTGTGTCCTCGGGCACCATGATATGACCAGGAAGAAAGAGCAGGAAATCTACTATTTGAGAAAAAAATTCACAAGTTATGATGCCAAATATACCATGTTGGAAAGGACTTGTTGCGCCCTAACATGGGTCGCTCAGAAGTTTAGGCATTACCTGTTGGCCTATTCCACTGACTTCATCACCAAGTTGGATCCTTTAAAGCACATATTAAAGAAGCCGATACCCAGAGGAAGGTTAGCAAAATGGCAAATCCTGCTCATTAAGTTCAACATAGTCTATGTCAATCGCACGGCAATAAAAGCTCAAGCTATAGCAGATCACTTAGCTGAAAACCCCATTGAGGATGAGTATCAACCTTTGGGTTCTTACTTTTCGGATGAGGAAGTGAATTTATTTGAGGTAATTCCAGAAGATTCCAATGATTGGTAAATGTTCTTTGATGGAGCGGTAAACGCAAAAGGTGTCGAGATTAGGGCAATCTTGATCTCACCTACTGGTTAGCATTATCTGGTCACAGTACGTCTTAATATTTTCTACACAAATAACACTGAGGAGTATGAAGCCTGCATTGTGGGTATGAACATGGAAATCTACCAATATATGGAAGAATAGTCAATCATGGGAGACTGAGACTTGATTATCTGACAAGCTCACGGTGAATGGGAAACTCAGGACGTCAAGCTTATTCCGTACAGGAAACATGTGGAAGATCTTAGAAAATTGTTCAAGTTAGATGAGTTCAAGTACATTTTTCCTTCTCACAATGAGTTAGCCTATGCACTCGCTACTTTGGCCTCGATGTTGCCATATCCAGGCAATGTCCATATTGACCTGCTGGAAATCTAAATGCGAGAAAGGCATGGTTACTTCAATGCGGTTGAGGTAGAACCAAATGTTCAGCCATGGTATCATGACATCAAGAGATTTTTTTAAATAAAAAAATTTGCCGAGCAAGCCAATGGAGACCAAAAGAGAACCATTAGAAGGCTTACCACCGGTTTCTTTTGAGTGGCTAGGTCTTGTACAAAAAGACTCCAGATCTCAACTTATTAAGATGTGTGGATGCCGAGGAGGACAGAAGAAACATGCATGTAGTGCACGCATGAGTGTGTGCCCCCATATGAATGGATACGTCTTGGGAAAAAAATTCCTCATGCAGGCTATTACTTGATGACTATAGAAAAGGATTGCTTCAGTTTTGTCTGAAAATGTCATCAGTGTTAAGTGTATAGTGACTTGATTCATGCACCACCTACATGACTGCATTTTATGTCAGCACTGTGGCCGTTCATTTATTGGGGTATGTATGTAATTGGTCAAATCGTGCCAAAAGCTTCAAATGGGAATAGATTCATATTGGTTGCCATTAACTACTTCACAAAATAGGTTGATGTAGTCACTCTCAAAGCTGTTACTAAGAAATCAATGGTGGATTTCTTGCACTCCAATATAATCTGCCATTTTGGTATATGTATGACCATTATTACGGACAATGCTGCAAACTTGAACAATCACTTGATGAAGGAGATATGCGAACAATTTAAGATCACGCATCGAATTCCATCCCTTATTGGCCCAAAGCTAATGGTATTGTTGAAGTAGCAAAAAAAAACATCAAGAAGATTCTTAGAAAGATGATCCAAAGTTCAAGACAATGGCATGAAACGTTGTCGTTTGCATTGCTGGGATATTGCAAAATGGTGCGCACATCAGTTGGGTTAATACCCTACCTATTGGTTTATGCAACTGAAGTCGTAATACCTGCAGGAGTTGAAATTCCTTCTCCCCAAATCATCGTTGAGGCTGAAATTGAGTATGGTGAGTGGGTTAAGACCTGCCTGGAACAGTTTACCCTAATTGATCAAAAGTGAATGGCCGCAGTCTGCCATGGACAGTTGTATCATTAAAGAATGGCATGTGCCTACAACAAGAAGGTGCGACCTAGGAACTTTGATGTGGGGCAACTCATTTTGAGATGTATTCTCCCTCATCAAAAGGAAGCAAAAGGAAAGTTCGCTCCCAACAGGAAGGGCCCGTACATTATAAGAAAGTTGTTGCAAAATGAGGCGTTGTACTTGGGTGACATTAAAAGAAATGATCCCGAAACAACGGTAAATGCAGACATGCAAAAATTATTACATTTATCCCTTTTTGCGGTACCAATATTATTCGATTATGATGACAAAGGCCTTCATTCTCACTACCCCAAACACGTCTAACATTTGCTAACCCTTTGAGCCGGTTACCTTTCTTTGATTTCCCTTTCTGGAACACAAAAATGTTTGTAAAAAAATAAATCAAAAATCAAAAATAAGTTACCCAAACTAGGTTCGACTTGATTCCGAAAGGATATGCAGGCAGCCTCTCTCAGGGGTTCAGTCACCAAAATCCAAAATCCCCAAAAAGTGAAACTAGGGCAGATGTTGTAATGGTTCGATGATTATCCCGCCTGAATAGTTCCAAAGTTGTAATTCGATCCAAATTCATTTTAGCCCAAGCCCTGTTCAAGTTTCCGATCAACCGGTAAAAATGTTCAAAATCGAAGAATACAGCTGCTTGGATCCGTTCCAGTCAAAATGAGAGAAATAAAATGAGAGAGTCTTGTTAGAGAAAACCCACACGGGTACCATAAGGCGATGGTAAGCAAAGAAATTGAAAATAAGAGAGTCTTGTTAGTGAAAACTCATAAAGAGAATTATAAGGCGACGGTGAGAAGAGAAATTAGAGATGGTCAATTGACGAAAACCCGCAAAGGGTGTCATTGATCGAGAAGAAGGAATCCCTTACAACCATTGGCACTGAAAGAGTCCTAGCAAGGTTTTTAGATTTTTAAAGCACAAGTAATAATGGGTTTATGAGAAGTTAGATAGTTGCACAGGTCGGGTATCGAGTCTAAGAAACATGTCATGTCTATTGAAGTCTGCATGCGCTCCAGATAAGCCCTTCCTTCCTCCCTCAAAAGGGACACTTCTCTTTAAATTCATTATCCCGTCCGTTCTTTACTTTTCTTTGAATCCCTTTTGGTTTAATCCTCTTCCGAAACTAATCAAAATAAAAGATGGCAAGATTGGTTTTATAGGTTTTTGTTTAAGAAAACCTAAAATTGAAGGAAAAACACCTAGCCTCAGCATGTGCAACATGTCGATCTCGACTGGCCATGATGGTCGATGATCTAGAGTGAAATTATTGAAAAGTAAAGAAAATTCAAAGTCAAGCTACCATAAAGGCAAACTAAGAAAGGTCAAGGCCCTACACGAGTTAACCATCATGTGAAATTTTGGGAAAAGTCAAGATACCCGATTTTAGAAGAGTGATCAGTCTCCATAAAGCCATCAAGCGGTAAAGGATTTTAGCAAAAGAGTCGGGTCGAGATCAAGTGATCAAAACAATCAAGGCCAAAAAACCAAACAGCGTTACAAACTGACAAGTTTTTCTTTCATTTGAAAATAGATGCAATCCAAGATAACATCGCAGGAAGCACGTGGAATAAAAGCAAGGTGCAGGGACAAGAATTGTCTTGCATCAGAAGTTAAACCAAAAAGGGAAGTCCCTTTCAAACTCTTCATGCTTTATCTTGAATAAAGCATTAAATGTAAAATTAAAAGAATGAAGGACAAAACCATGGTAGTCTGGGGGGCCCAATCACTAGGTACGTTTTCCAATATAGAGTCCCATTCCCAGTCACCCCGAGCATAACCTGTCAGTCTTTTTCATTAAAAGGTTTCACTCCCTAGTTGATCTCAGGCATAACACAAGGACCTTTTCCTTTTTCCGGCATAACCCGAGGATCTTTTTTATTTTTCGGCATAACCCGATTATTTTCCCGGTATAACCCGATGACCTTTTTCTTTTCTGCACAGGCATAATCCAAGGACCATTTTCTTTTTTCGGCATAACCCGATGACTTTTCCGACATAGCCTGTGGACCTCCCCAGCATAATTTGAGGACCTTTTCCTGGCATAACTCGACGACCTCCCCGGCATAACCCGAAAACCTCCCTGACATAACACGAGGACATTTTCTTTTTTTTGGTATAACCCGTGGACCTCCCCCACATAACCCGAAGACCTTTTCCTATTCTGGAATAACCCAATGAGTTCCCAGGCATAACCCAAGACTTCCCTAGCATAACCCGATGATTATTTCTTTTCTGGCATAATCGATGGACCTCCCCGGCAATAACCCGAGGACATTTTTCCTGCATAACCATATGATCTTTCCCGGCATAACCTATGGACCTACCTGGTATAACCCAAGGACCTTTTTCTTTTCCGGCAATCAAGGACCTTTGCCGACATAACCCGTGGACCCCCTCGGCATAACCCAAATACCTTTTCTCTATTTTGGCATAACCCGATAACCTTTCCCGACATAACCTGTGGACTTTCTTGGCATAACGCAAGGACTTTTTATTTCCCCGCATAACCCGATAAACTTTTTCCTTTTCCAGTACAACCCGATAATTTCACTGGCATAACCCGAGGATCTTTTTACCTTTTCCGGCATAACACTATCATCTTTCCAGCATAACATGACAATTTTTTCGATTTAGGACCCCCAATCCCTAGTTGATGGCATTATAGATATAGGGCTCCACTCCCTAATCTCTTTTTCCCAAGGATACAAAATTCTAATTTTATTTCTTTATAAAGAAATATCTTAAATTTTGTTTCAACAACTCTCGAAGTTTTCCTACTGAAAATTGGGGAAGAAAAATTTTGTTCGTTTGTTTGCTTTTGTGCCTGAAAAGGTTTTCACCGTGAGGTACAAGATTTGAGATGACCAAAATAATAAGTCTCAACCCAAATAAAATAAAATAAGAAAAAAGAAAAGAAGTTGAACTCGAAGTATAGAAGAAGAGAAAAGATGCAGACTGTCCAAGATATGATTGAAGTCACAAGTTTGCATGTCCTGCCTTGATCTTAAAATCTGAAGAATATGAACCAGCGGTTGCAACTAACGAACATGAAGATTCAGGTCGGAGTCTTCAGGAAGAACCATCCAAGACTCAATATCAAGCTTTGGAAGGTTTATAGATAGGAATCTTGTAACTCATAGTTAATAGGCTTAGCTAGTTGAGCTTTTTATTCTTCATTTCGATGTAATAAGGAGCTTAGCAAGCATAAATAACAGCAACAACAGCGAAATCACTGGTAGTTGTAGCCAAAGATATATAGGTACCCTCTGAAGCAAGGTTCGGTTGGGCTTTTTCAAAAAATGCTTCTCATGGAGTTTCGAACGGGCAAAAATCCCTCGTAGTTGCTCATTTTATCTTTGCCCGAAAACCAATCATGTTTCCGAGCAAAGATGTGCAGCTGTGAGCATGTGATGTTTGACCTATATAAAATACTCATATAAAATCCCAAGAAAATAGATTTTTCTGTTAATTATTTGCTTTTTTAGGAATCTTTATAGAGTATTCATAATTATTTGCATCTCTGTGCAGGTTTAATATTTATTTAAATCATGAAAAATACAAAAATATCATGCATTTCATTTAGGCTTATTTTTTTCATTATTTAGGATTAATTAGTAATTATTTATTTTATAAAATAAAAATCACAAAAATGCTTTATTTTTACATTTTCCACTTTTATTTTTAGTTTATTGATTTTTCTCTTTTAATTTAGGAATAAGTTATTTTTATAATTTTTGTTATTAGGTAATTAGTTTAATTCATATTTTAAAATAATTTAGAATTTTTAATTAAAACAAAAAAGAGAAAGAATAGATAAGAAAAAGGGAAATAAAAGAGTTGGGTTTTATTTTGAAATGGGGCTTGATCTTAATAATTAAACCAGCCCTAAAAATTTTCCCAAACTCGTTCAAATATTACCTTAACCCATGCCTAAATGCATTTCGCCCCATCCAATTCTCACTCGTTCACCAAACGGCCCCGTTTCGTATTTGATTAATCTTAGCCATTGGATTTTGTTAATCCAACGGCTCGAAATTAAGGATCCCTTTACTATATTACTATTAGAACAACCTCTCTCCCCCCAAAACCTTAAGTCTACTCCTCATTCTTAATCTCCCTCGTCTCTAATCTAGCGAACCCTAGCCGCCCTAATTTCCCCGCTGCCTCTGCCGTCAACCACCCGCCATCAACCACCCAGAGAAAATCGACCAAATTTTCACCACAAAATCCCCATAGCCTCCTCAAATCTTCAACTATTTTCCTTGAGTCATTGCCAATATTTTCGAATCTTAAATAAAAAATTTGGCAAAGAACCTAATCTCCACAAATTCACCAGAAACTACAGCATATAATCACCTTCGCCTTCTCTCCCCGAATATGCCCACATTCCCTTTTGAATCAACCTAAATTTCCTTAAATTTGCAATCTATGATTTAGAAGGAAAAAAAACCCTAGTTCTTTCTTTGTCAGTGCATGAAGTTTATGAACCCAAGACGACCATTAGTTGGTTGTTCGTATTAAGAACATCCAGTTAATAGCCGTATAAAGTTCATGAGTGTGCTTGCAAGAAGTTCCATTAACCGGCTGCCTCAGGTATTTTCTTTTTCTCTTTTTTCTTTTTCTATTTTTTTTCTTTATTCTTAATGTCTGCCTCATATTTGTTTTCTCTTTCATGTAGCCAGCAATTATGTTTTCTTTTATTTGTTTTAATTTCTTTTCTTCTTCTATTTTCTTCTGTCAATTAGTTTTAACTTGTAGTTAATTGTCAATTAATTTGACTAATGTAGAATTTCAGACTTTTAAACTAGTTCTTAAAAATATTGTGATTAGCCAAATGTGTATTTTTAGTATTTGAAATTGACAGGCTGAGTTTACTTCTGAACTTTATGGATTTTTACCTTAGAAACGTCAGTTAGCTGATTGATTTTTAGCATTATTGACTTCACCACCTTGGTTTAGCTTGAATAAATAGAGATGCCATATTTCAGTTTAGTTGATTAAAGTATCATAGTTAGATAGATAGAACAACATTGTTATCAATAATTAGTTTGAGTTTAGTGTAGCATTGCATTAGCTCTATTTAACTATCATTCTGTTAGCATTTTGCATCTTTCAACTTATTCTAATTGTGTTTGAATTATATCGAAAGCCAATAGAAACTTTAGGGACTTCTTTGAGGTAAAAATAAAATAGGCAGGATTTCAAAGGGTAAAATTAGGGTTACACATTGGATAGAATTAGGAAAGTTGTAGAACACAACACAACTATCCTTATCCTTGAAAAATATTGGTTTTGGATAAGGAAAAAGGATAGTACAACTATAAAAATATGATGTACTAGGCCAGAATATTCCTTTTGGATATTTTTTTTGTACACTATATAAAAGAAAACCTTCCCTCACACAATTAAAAATTCTTGAGCAATCATCAGCACTCATAAACATTATTTTTCTTCAAAAAATGTCCTTTTCAGACTTTAGAAAACCTCAAAAAGATTTTAAAAAAAGACTTTTTCTCCTTTGGTTCTCCAGTTGAAAATGGTTTGAAAAATAGAGATTTTTCGTGGTTTAGTTAGTTGGTTATTTCTGGGTTCAAGTGGCTGGTCTTGGGTCTGAAATTTTGATATTTGTGGCTGCTGTTACTCATGTCCTATTGCTGCTCCATTTTTGTTTAAGGTTTCAGCAAGTTTTTTGCACATTTTAGTTGTTGTTTTTGTTGCTGTTGTGCAAGGTACTGAACTTCACCTTCTTCATAGAATGTTGTTATTAAGAAATGTGAATTGGTGTTTTGTTGAATTATGTCTTTTATAAAGTTTTTCCTCTTTGAAACTATCTCTGAAAGCTATATCTTGTGTTTCTGAGTTGATCAATGTCCCCCATGTGTTTATGTTTGTCCATAATGTTATAAAGTTTTGTCTCTTTAGTTATTGAATATTTTTAGAAGGCTATATGGGTTGATTTGTATGCCATCATGTTTAGCTTTCAAGGTTTGTCCTACGTTATGGTCTTTGCTATTTCTATTCGAGTTATACCTAGCTTTGCATCATGAATTATGGAAAATATGATTCCTTCAGATTGGTGTTGCCTACTGTCTACTCTTTATTCTTTCGAATATGTGATGCTAATAAACTACTTTTCACAAAAAATTGCTTATTTTTTTTATTTGTATGTGGAAGTTATAACAAGAAAGAGAAAAATTTGAGATCTATTGGTTCGGACTAAAAGATGTTGATTTGTAGAGAAGCTCTATGGTTGTCCTTGAAATTCAAAGGCCCTTTTTGAAAGCCGGTGGGAAGTGAAAGAGCCCAAAATCATATAAGTGTACAATGGAGATAACAATTTTTATTTTATTTTATTAAAGAAACAAGTAGTCACACATCTGAATGTGTTTTAACCCAGGGACTGTTGCCAATGAACTGATTTTCTGTATAGAATTGGTATAAAGTATATTGTAATATTTCTCTTTTCAATTGATTGCTTTGGTTAAAAACTGACTCAATGGCCCTCTTTTATCAGAATGGCCCGAATGAAGGCTATATGAAATGGGCCAGACTTGTAACTAGGCCTAATCTGGGAATTATCTGAGCAAATTTGGACCCAGGCAGCTTGGATCTGGGTTTAAGGCCTATGGCTTTACTGTAACTATAGGTTTGCTTCTTTAAACTTTAACATAAACTCCAAATTTTCTTTTCTGCATTGAAATTTATAATAGTATAGTTGTTATGAAATAATATAAGAACAAGAACAATAATACAAGAACAATATAGAGAGAAGTAGAGAGAGGAGTATTCTTATTGATACTTTGGGGGGTGATTTACAATGGGGTAAGACCCCTCTATTTATATGAAGAGAAAAGACTTAGCCTCAAAGTAAAACTCTTCTATAAGATAGACATTCACTCTAATTAGGGTTCTATTTATAACACTCCCCCTTGAATGTCTATTCAATAATGTGCCTCGTTAAAACCTTAACTAAAACAAAACCCAATGGGGAAAAAAATTATAGAAAAGGAAAAAGAGTACACATGTTTGAATATGCGCCTATTGGTTGCCTCGTTAAAAACCTTGCAAGGAAAACCCAGTGGGACAAAACCTTGTAAGGGAAAAAGAGTGCAACGCGCATTAACTCCCCCTGAAAAGAGCATCAATTCACATCCTTGAGCATTTGCATTCTAATCTTGTGCACCATCTTGAAATTATCATTCTTGATAGATATGAACATCTTCATATAATGTCGTGGAATGACTCTTCCATATCTCCATAGAGGTATTCTCGATGCCATCATGCTTATAGTTATAGCAAGATACATATGTACACAAGTTGCACTTAGGATGTGGTACTTCAGGACCAAGAATTGTATATGCTTCAAGCAACTTCAATCTTTCATGGATTGACATATAAGTTAAGTCAAATAAGCCATATAATAGACTTTAGATGCATATCAAGTTTTCATGTCATGCTAAACAAATAAGATATCGAAAACTGATTACACATACCATTGACTTTATACTTTCATGTATTTGAACTACATGTCAAAAACTACATGTCTTTCATATGGAATCAATTCTGCTTGAATTGTATCTCTTCCATTTAGCCAATATTTTTGTTTGTATTCGACAAACATAAGATCCTTATCGATATTTAGCGCTATCATAGATGTCGTCGAGGAACAGTTTATATCGGTTCCAATTAATTTTCATTAAGACATAACATGGAGATCTCTTTATTTATATATTCAGGTACCTGAATCTCTCATGAGATTTTATGAAGTGTTATGTCATGTGATCTTCTAGATCACTTGCCTCCTTATTATGATCACATTGATCATTTGCTCATCTTCTTTATTAAGAAGTTCTTTTGAAACCGATTTGTCTATACGCCTTAAGCGTATCAAAGACTTTGTCCTTCTAGGACTTAATATGAGCATTTGCAGTGAGAATATAGTTACTTTCTTTTGGTCAGCAAATGCGTATAGCATGCTTAGCAATATTTTGCAATTGAATTATCCTTTTATGAACTTCAGGTTCATATTATGATATTCGAGGATCTATATATACAAATGATAATTCATCCCATGTAACCTTTTCTCAAGTGTTTATCATGTCTCCCCCTCATGTTAGAAAAGCTAACTTGTTTCCTCAACTTTGAGAGTCCATCTTTGTGCATTATGGTGTTAATGAAAATATACACCGCACATCAATAATAATAAGATGAAATTATTTGGTTCCTGACCCTGAACCACTTGTGAGGGGAGAATATAATATACTCTCGTATACAACGTATATCAAACTGATATATATAACTTTGTTCTCATAAGAAACAGTTTAGCTATTAAGTGGAGGCACTCAATAATTATCTTGCTAAACCAACTATGATATAAACCAACTTATCAAGCTGAACAATCTTGAATAGAAAATCTGGAAATTATGCTCGAAGTTATATTACTGAGCAATTTACCTCGCAAGCACCGGCCAAGCTGCGGGTTAATAACAATCGCACATGTAACCATATCATAGATGCATCATATGTGGTATACATGGCAGGTGAATGGGCCCATATTCACCTTTGATATTTCCAGAATTTATGGGATTCAACCCGAACTCTTTAGTTGGTCAATCAATTAATGAGAACAAGTAATATAAGAGAATTCGTAAAGAACTTTCTAGTTCTTTAATATTTACCCATGTGAATTCTCTATTACTGCACATCATACTTAAAATGAGATGGCTAACCCGAATGCCAACTGAATAAATTATCAAAATTGATAAACTTCAAATTTACACCATGACGTGTGCAATTATCAATAAATTCAAGTTTATTATGGTATGGGTTTTTATACCAATAAATATCCACTTTATTGTGGCATTCTTTTGTTTGTGTAGTACAAACTGGAGAATAAAGCGGGTAGCTTTTCATATACAAATTATCCCGCTACAAGTTGTAGTAATAGAAGATATCAAATCTTTCCTTTATTTATAGTCTCAATATAATCAATCGCTTTCGCATATACTTTGGAAACTGAATAAGTTTCTTTGAGACTTACTACCACACAATACCTTATTGGTAATCAATTGCGTTTCTCCAACATAGTAATAATTGGCTCTTCTAGAGCTCTCAATTAATTTTGTACTACCACAGATTCATCAACATCCATGTGGTGAATATCTCTTTTAAAGAGAAAGTTATACCATTATGGTCATGGTCAAAATTATATGCAAGATATGTTTCTTGCATTATCGTTGTCCTTTAATAGTCATATTTCCAAAATATTTTGGCGTACAATAGGTACGTGACCAATGATCATTCATGCCATAACAATGACATTGTTTTCATATATCATCTCAAACCTCCTTCTAGGGGTGAGTGTGGTATATTCAATACCAATGCGTCTGGCATTCGATTTGCTATTCTTTGCAAATGGATAATATTTTGCACCTCTTTTTCACAAATAGAGGTAGGATCAAGATGAGATAATGATGCATTTTTCCACAAAATTTCCCGTTTGGTTTCACCAACTTCTCCCCCTAATTTTAGGAAAAGTGTCTCATCGAATTTACAGTCTGCAAATCGTGCAGTGAACAAATCCCCTGTCAATGTTTCGAGGTAGCGAATAATGGAGGGCGATTCAAACTCAACATATATTCCTAACCTTCTTTGCAAACCCATTTTGGTGCAATATGGCGGTGCTACATGCACATATACTGCACATCCACAAATTCTTAAGTGGGATATATTAGGTTCATGACCCAAAACTAATTGCAACGGGGAATATTTGTGATAATTCGTCAGTCAGAGACGAACTAGCATTGCTGCATGCAAAATGGCGTGATCCAAACCGAAGTGGGCAGCCTCGTTTTCATGAGTAAATGAGGTATTCAAGATTATACTCATGTATTGTCTCAATCTGATATCCATTTTGAATGATATCTTTAAAACTCAACAAGTTTCTCTTAGACTTGGAGGAGAACATTGCATTCTCTATGATAAACATTGTTCCTCTAGGCAGAGTTATAGTTGCTCTTCCGGAGCCTTCAATCAATTTACTACTACCAGAGATTGTAGTAACATCTGCCTTACACTACTTAGTTGAGAGAAATATTTCTTTTCTTTGAGTATCGTATGTGAAGTACATGAATCAACTAAACAAATTTTGATCCAAGTTTGCTTTGTGAGATATTCATATTTGCTTTCCCATGGTTTGACATACAAAAGAAAATACATGAACATGAGAATAAATAAATTCAATCCGTTTGTTTCACATTTAAACAATATTTTCAAAATCTGCTGAGGTTAGTTGACTAACTAAATCAGATAGTCGATTATATGTTTTCCATAATCAATTACTTTGCAGTTTGAAAATTTCAGTTTAAGCATTGTCTCAATGTAATCGATTGTTAAACATACATAATTGATTATTTGCTATTTTAAAAAACTTCAGATCACACTGTCTTATTATAATCGATTGTTAAACATACATAATCGATTATTTGCTATTTTGAAAAACTTCAGATCATACTGTCTTAATATAATCGATTGTTAAACATACATAATCGATTATTTGCTATTTTGAAAAACTTCAGATCACACTGACTTAATATAATCGATTGTTAAACATACATAATCGGTTATTTGCTATTTTGAAAAACTTCAGATCACACTGTCTTAATATAATCGATTGTTAAACATACATAATCGATTATTTGCTATTTTGAAAAACTTCAGATCACACTGTCGTAATATAATCGATTGTTAACAAGTATATAATCGATTATTTTGCAGTTTTAATGCGAAATATTAGATAATTGACCAACTGTTAGGTTAGTCGATTAGCTCTACTGAAACTTAAAATATCTTTGAAATTTAAGCATATTGAAACATTCTAAAGAACTAATACTAACATTATATCATAAACTAACTAATACGAGCTGATACTAATGACTATTAGTTTATTCACTAACTAATACAAATAAAATCAAATAATTTCATCTTCCTTCATCACAGATCCATCATCGATTAAGTGGTCTATTTTCCCCTCAGGGTGCTCAAAGAAGTCTGCCACATCCAGGTGGGTGATGTCAAAATTGTCGTCAGAGACAGAATTGGTTTCAGGGCATTTACCTTTTAGAGATGCTTGATAAAGCTCAACCAAATATCTTGGTACACGGAAAATTTTCGCCCAGTGCCCTTTTCCACAGCAGCGATAACATATAGTTTATGAACTATTTTCTTTTGGATTCTCATCATATCGTGCTTGTGGCAGAGTGACCAACTTCAGGTTGTCATATCTCTCCTTTAAGCCATTCCACAAGATAGGTGGATCTTTGACTGTGATATATTCAATTTTCAAACCTTCATCAAGGTGATGGCGCAAGAAAATCAAGGTCTTAGCATAGTCTTGGGTGGATGCATTATTTCTGTCTTTAATGGCGTCTCCAAGACCCATTGCATCCAAATGGATTTCAGCATCCAACACCCATGTCATATAGTTCTTGCCCGAGATTTCAAGGGCAACGAACTTTCTTTTCATAATGTCAGACATGAAAAAAAATTACATCAAGAGCGTGTTCATACTTACGGGCTTTATTATCACATTCACTTCAGGGAATGGATTATAATCATCTGTATGTGTTATATACAAAATATTACTTTCATAAAGTGAAAGATTATTTTGAGAATCTTTATTATTCTCTTATCACAATGATGACGATTATAATTCGGTCTATTGCCTCGTCCACATCATTGATACCTTCATGGTAATAATTTTGTCTTCTTTCAGACTTATCACATACTGCTACCACATTCTCTAAAGGGAATGGAGCAAATTCAATTGGACGGATTTTGTCTTCTTTCAGACTTATCACATACTGCTACACATTCTCTAAAGGGAATGGAGCAAATTCAATTGGACGGATTTTGTCTTCTTTCAGACTTATCACATACTGCTACCACATTCTCTAAAGGGAATGGAGCAAATTCAATTGGACGGATTTTTTTAATTCTTTGCCCACAATCATACATGAATTTGATCATGGTAAGGCATAGAAATTTTACCACTTCATGTGAGTGTAATTTCTTACAAACTCCATTAGAGTTATAATCAAACTTTGTTGTCTTTGTTTGTATATGAAATCAAATCGTAGAATTTCAAGAATTTGAAAGAGAAAATTAAAATACTTACCTTTAAGGTATACCAATAGATGTTGTGATATCAAATATACCTCTTGAGTTTCCATCCCGTTGCATTACTTTATGATGATACCATCTCTTCTATTTTTCCGTATAGAAATTATTTTCACAGGAGAAAGAAGCAGTGATGACTCGCCGGAGAATTTCGCCGGAGCAGTAGGCCGCATGGAAAAGAGAGGGGAGGCGTAGTCAGCTATTGGTTAGAGACTCGTGCTGATAACTTGTTATGAAATAATATAAGAACAAGAACAATAATACAAGAACAATATAGAGAGAAATAGAGAGGAGTATTCTTATTGATACTTTGGGGGGTGATTTACAATGGGGTAAGACCCCTCTATTTATAGGAAGAGTAAAGACTTAGCCTCAAAGTAAAACTCTTCTATAAGATAGACATTCACTCTAATTAGGGTTCTATTTATAACAATAGTTTAATTTTAAAGTTTTTGAATAATTCTATGACTTCACTTCTGTCTGAATCGAACTTGTGATTTCGACAACGTTATTTTGATGATTTTGTTTTGTTACTAAACGCAGAACCACAAAGAGGCCCAGTCGGCTAGAGTATTGACTCGGCCAGCTGTACAAAATAGCCAATTGGGCCCTTTTCTCTTATATTTGAGGCCCATAACCTTAGTGCTAGACTATACCCAAAAATTGCTGATTTTTAAGCTTAAATGAGAACGACCATAAGTTGCCTTAATGAAGTACAATTTTGTTTAAATCAATTGAAGTATGTCATGTCAAATAAAATCTTCAATCCATGACCTTTATGAAATTAATTCAAGAATTAATTCTTGTAGAAATTGAAGCGTGCCATTAATTAAATTCTCCATGGCCCTCATAAATGTTGTTATTAATTTAAACCCTCGTAGCTGCTTTAGGCGTGTTCTTTAAATAATTCAATCCCACCTACAGATACGATTTTCGTGATGTGGTTTTGAATTTTAATTATTAAATCCGGTATACATTTCATGTGACCCAATTTTAACTTCTCAACAATATTAAATAGAACGTGTCGCGAACCGTGGCTGCATTTCATGTAGTGTGGTTTAAGATGTGTTTTAAATGACATTGAATCTTCCTAAAAGCGATTTAAAATAATTAGAAGCAGTTATAAAGTTAAAAATGCTCAATAAGTTTAAAATGTGTTGTAAATCAAATAATAGGCCAATTATTAATAGTTACGCGACCGTGCTAGAACTACAGAACCCGGAAAAATGCCCAACACCTTATCCCAGGTTTTTAAAATTCCTTACTTAATATTTCTGGCTCGCAGACTTTTAAAATAAAGTCAAAATTTTCTCGATTTGGGATTTTAAAATAAACCGGTGACTTGGGACACCAAATAAACTATTCTAAGTGGCAACTCTGAAACTAAATGAAATAATTTTATTTCGAATAATGTCACTTTAATTGAAAAAACTTCATTATATTACCCTTGGGCGTGTAAATTGGAGGTGTGACAGGCCCATCCACATAATCTCAGCTAAAGATCCTTTATTCAGCCTTTACTGATAAGCCTTGTAACCAAATTTCAACATCCAGGACTCCTTCTAAGATTTGATTCTTGCATATATATACTGTATCAATCTTAACCAGATGCAACAAATCGTAAATATATTCACAAGATATAGCCACACAACGTAACCCATCACTCATATGCACATCGCAATTTCTTGTCAAGACCCAAAATCTGAATAGTTGTGATGGCAACTAGCCCAACCTTCTAGGAAAGCCAGCTAACAACTGTCACACCTCCTTTTTTCGGCTTACACGTGGCTGCCCAAAAGATGACACGTGTTTAGGAGTTTTTTCAATTAAAATTACATTATTCGATATGTAATTAATTATTTTATTTAAGAGTCACCACTTGGGATATGTTTGGTTTTTGGTGTCCCAAGTCACCAGTTTTTTTAAAATCCCAAATCGAGAAAATTCGACTTTCCTTTTGAAGTCTGCGAACCAGAAATTCTAAGTAAGGAATTCTGTTGACGCGAGGGAAGGTGTTAGGCACCCTCGGATCCCGTGGTTCTAGCACGGTCTCTTAAACTCATCATAAGTGGCTAAAATATGATTTGCTATACCTGTTAACCTGCAATCTTAGATTAATAATCGCTTTTAACATCTTTTGGGAAAATCTGCAATGTTATTAAAACACGTCGCAAATTGCGTCACATAAATGCACCCGCAATTTTAGAGATACTTTAGTTCCATTGAGAATAGAATTTGGGTGACATAAATGCGCAACCGAATTTAGGAAGGTATTTTATTAAACACGCGCCTATAGTACCTACGTCTTTGACATTCGTGGGAAGGCCGTGAAATTTGCTAAGTGGCACTTCCTATTTTTCTCTGTGTTTGGATGAATTAAGGAGCTATCACATGGTATTTGCTTGAATTAACGCAGCTCACTTTATTTTATTAGGATATTCTAACGCATGTTAAATTATCTACTCTTGCCGGTGCTTAAATGCACTAATCATTTTATGTATAGACTATGTATTAGAAAAACAATACATGCCTCTTAACCTCATTCATGGCTAATTGCATACCCTGGACTAACGTTTGGGCTGCCCAGAACACACATTGTGTTTGGCCACTGTTGGGCCTCTCCACTGGGCTTAGAGTTCATTTGGACGGGGAGTCCATATGGACAAGTTTTGATAATGCTTTTCAGTTCAAATCTATACACAAGATAAATTATCTATACCTTTATAAAGAGGATGTTAATGATCTGTTTGTATCAGTTTTCACTAACTGATTCATATACTCGTCAGCCAGAGTATATGAGTCCAGCTTTTAAAATTCAACTATAATTATGATTACAAATTATAGATGTGAAACAAAACATTGTTAACATGTTGAAACTTAGACTAGTTAAAACGATACACAATGTTTAGATATTAAATACTTACTAAATTATTATTTCTTGAATTCCTCATTTTCAAACAAAGCATGAAATAAGCATCTAAAAAACCACCTAACTTAGTTAATTATACTATCAGCTATTCATGCTTAAAATAATAGGTCAAATGTCCTGATTATTCCAAAGTGAACCAGCCTCTAAAGACCTATTATTACAAAAATGAATCAGTCCCATGCTTAATTACAATATGATGATTATTTTATCACTACAGTTATAACCAAACTAAATAAAGGGAAAATAGGGAAAGGGTTTAAAATAACACAATGAACTCAGATCTTCCTTTTATGAGTACTTTATACTTGAGCTTCATATACATAAATGAAAATTGGAAGTTACCTGTAATTCAGCATAAAACAAGCCTATGAGTAAAGGTAATGAGTCAGCTAAGCAATCAACAGCCAAACACACAGTGCATCCAGGACTTTAGTAGAGTTTTTAGAGAATTAAGTCTTTAGAAAAATGACTCAAACAGCACCAATGGTATATTTTGCAGATATAGGAGAAACTAGCATGTATTTTAGCTCTAGGATTCAAAGAGAAGGTTCCGGATCCTCTCAAAAATGACCAGGTGGTTTCTTTTATAGTGGAGCCTTAGGACATCAACTTTTCTCTCTTTTTTCTTTTAGTCCTTGCTTCAGATTTGCACTTTTCCTAAATGGTCCTTCATTTCCTGACTTGTGCCTCAAGTTTGAGGCAGAAATTGTGTTTTAGTCCTTTGCTAGAAGGTTCTAGGGGATTACTATTAGATTTTCAATGTTCAATCCCTCTTATGCCCTTACTTTCTTTCCTAAATTACCCACCTGAAATTTTTAACCTCAACTATTCCTTAACCCTGGTCAATTGTATTTGGGTTATGGGCCAAGGTTTGGCCTTGGACTAGCAGGCTTGTTTAAAGTTTAAAATTAGCCACAACTAGTCAGGTTTTAAAACGAGTGCCTTATTGTGATTTTCCATAACCAAACATTATATAGGATAACTATTCGGAATCAAAAGCTATAAATCGAAATGCCTAGAATAATAGAAACATCACTCAACACTCAACTTGTAGGAATAAACCAATGGAAAAACTCAAAGATGAGAAGCATACAGCAAAAAGTAAACATTTAGCTCAGGAATTAAATTAGAAGGGCGAAGGCTGTCAGTAGCAATTAAAGGTCTACCCAACAAATCAGCCTAAACTAAAAATCAAAATTATTACGGAAATCAAATACTTAGGAACATGAACAACCAAACAAACAATAAATCATGGAATAAACAAAAGAAGATCAGAAGATGGAGGTCAATCGAGCCCTAAAAATCGCATTACCGAAGAATAAACAATACTAGGCTTTCCAGAATCAAGAGGCTAATGCTTAACATGATACCAACACTACTCACGAGATGAAGGGATTTGAGATTATTGACAAACGAAGCATATGAAAACTTAAACCTACTTCAGGCAAGATTGTGGACAAACAACAATTATTTAAAGAAGTTAAACGATCTAAGAGCTAATAGAAAACGATAAACTACTTAGGCAAATACATATAGAAGAAACCAAATAATCAGGAAAATATATACAAAAGAGACGAAGTACTTAGCTTCTTCATGCATGTCCAACTTAGACCATTTATCGAATCTTAAACCCCTCCACATGGGTTTCAAACCTACTAGGACGATGTATAACCGGTTTAAGAGTTCAGGAGGGGCTTTTAAGGTTCTGAGACCCCAGTGAGGTCTCAGATCTAATTTTCTTCAATGGCTATTGTCGTTTGGGGATCATGGGTAGCATGGTTGGGGAGAGGAAGGGTCAGGGATTACCTAGGAGGATTTTGATCAAATTCCGACAGTTTTAAGTTTTAGGGTTAGGCTTTGAATCGATATTCGAAGGGTTTTGACTGGATTTGAAGGGTGTGACATATATGGTCGGAAAGAGGAGATTGAGGTGTTTTAGGGGTGTAAGTTTGGAGGGATGGAGTTGGGTCGCCGGAGATAGGGTTTCCAATGACCTTTCTGCGAATATTTGAGATGATGGGGAGGGGGGGTGTTCGAAGGGAACGGACTACAGTACAGGGAAGAGGAGGTCCTAGTGGTTCTATGGTCTAAAGCTGGAAGGGTTTGGAACAAGGTCGCCAGAGATGGTGGTTCCGACGACCTTGTTTTTGAATATTCGAGACGGACGGGACTTGTTCAACAGGAAATCACCACAGAACGGGATATGGGAGGTTTTGACGGTTTTGTGGTGTTAATATGGGGAGGTTTGGTCACCGGCCGCCTCCGTGAGTCATTATACGGCGGTGACGTTAGGGTGGTAAGATGGTGGTCAAGGGTGGTTCTGAGGTGGTAAAAGGGTGGTGTTACAACCGGGGAAGACGGTACGAGGATGAGGAGGGTTTGGTCTCTAATTGTATTGGAGACGTTTGGAAATATGTATACAAAAATGGGAAGGCTTTAAGGAAGTTGGATGGGGACTAAATCAACTATTGTGATGATTGGGTTCTTAGACGGTGTCGTTTGGGTTTGGATTGGATCAGAGTGTTGGGCTGGGTTGTGTGTATTTAAGGGAGAAGCAGGTTTGGGCCACTCAGGTGTGGCCCAATTGTCGCCAGCCTGAGTTGTGTATATATACATATATTTTTTGATTTTTTAATTAATTTGTAGCTTTATTTTAAATCCAAAAATCCCTAATTATCACAAATAAAAACTGCAATAAGTCGATATTAAACAAAAATAATTAGAAATGTCAGAAATATATATCTTTTGTATTTTATTTTGTAAAATAAACCTATTTAAAAATTAAATCCTAAACATTTTTAAACATGCACCAACAAACACGCACTGGCACACGATCATAAAATGAAAAATTAAATTTTAAGAAAATCCTAAATTTTGAGAGTCCTATAGGAGCCGTTTCAATCGGGTATAAATCATATGCTCACAGCTACCCCTCTTTGCGTGGGAACACTAAGAGTTTTCGTGCAAAGACAAGTGAGCAAATATGAGTGATTTCCGTCCGATTGAGTACTCCATGTGAAGCATTTTGAAAAAATTCTGACCGAACCTTGCTTCAAAGGCTGCCTACATATCCTTGGCAATAAAGGCTTCATGTCAGTGTTGTTTTTGAAGTTTTTGTAGCTAGGTCTACCGGGGGACTGTGATTGGCTGTTGTTGCTGCTGTTTTTGCTTGCTAAGCTCCTCATTACACCGAATGAAAATCAAAAGCTAGCTAGCTAAACCGATCATTTAGAAGTTACAAGATTCCTATCTATGTGTCTCTTGAATCTTTATCTTGAGTCTCGGCAATCTTTGTGGAAGACTCCGATCTGAATCTTGATTCTCATTAATTACAGCTGCTGGCTCGGTCATTAATTTTGAAATAAAGTGGGATATGCTGAGCTTGTGACTTCGATTGTATTTTCAGTAGTCCGCGCCTTTGTCCGCCTCATCACTTGAGTTCACCTTTTGTCTATTTTCTTTTCTTCTGTTCTGAATTGATACTCATGCTTTCAATCATGCCGAATCTTTTTCTTTAAGGCGACACTTTCTCAAACAACAACACAAACAAACAAACGAATTTTTCTTCCCTAGTTTTTACTGGAAATTTTCGTGAGTTATTTGCAACACACATCTATGCTACTCTTCATTGAAAACAATAAAAATCGAAATTGTGTATCCCTTGGAAAAATCTCCAGGTTATGCTGGGGAGGAGAAGTGGTTCCTGTTGGGGTTAAGATGAGAATCCTCGGGTTATGCCAGGATATGAATGAAAAGGTCTCTATGGGGATGCAAAGAAAAGATCCGCGGGTTATGCCGGGATAGGAAAGTTCCTGCTAAGGATGGGTTATGAAGAAATTCCTGGGTTATGCCAGGGGAATTCGTGGGTTATGCCGGGATGAATAAAACATTCCTAGGTTATTCTAGGGATATCCGCGACTTATGCTGGGATGAATGAGAGAGTCCTACGTTATGCTAGGGGAATCCACGGGTTATGCCGGGATTGGATGAGAAGTCCTAGGTTATGCTAAGGGAATCCACGGATTATGCCGGGATGAGTGAAAAATCCTAGGTTATACTAGGGAGATCCGCAGGTTATGCCGGGATGAAAGGAGATCCTGAGTTATGTTGGGGGAGAATATGCAAGGCAGTGGAGGATCTCAGAGATCCATTTGACTGTGCTGGGGGTAGAGGAGGAAAGGAACAACCTTTAGGTCACACTAAGGGTGGGGAGTGTTACCTCCTCGAGCATGCTGGGGAGTGGGAAGGGTAAGGAGAAAATCCTCAGGTTATGTTGGGGGTGTGGAAGGAAAATTCTTGATTAATGCTGTAGGGGGGTGGTAATGCCTGGGAAGCCCACAAGGTGAACAAACGGGAAGTAGGGATTGGGATCTCGTGCTATCATGCTCATTTATGAGGTTGCAGAAAAATGAAAAGAAAACTTCCCTTTTGTCATTGATGCACCACCACCTTTGACCCTTGTGCCTATAGTTTAGTTGTTTTTGCCCCATGTTCCTTTTCTCTTTTTTTTAAGTTTCACCTGCGTCTATATTAGTTCAGAAACAAAACAAACTGTTAGTTTGAACAATGATTGGTTTTGCGGCCTTGTGACGCTTGATTTCGACTTCCTTTGTATTCAAAAGCGAAACCTTGGCTTTCCTTCCTTGCTTAATTGGCAAGGGGGTCCTCATTTTGGATTGGTCTTTGTTTGGGCCTCGGGTCGTGAGTTTTGTCCCAATTTTGATTTAGGGCTTGCTTTTGGGACTTTTTATAAGAATCAACATCTTGATCGGCTTAAAACCCCTGATTTTGCTTCAACCTCATGCCCTTTTGACTTTGAATTTTCTTTATTTTATTTTTTTACTTTGGGACATTAACTGTCATGATCAACCGAGATTCGCCAAGCGTACTTGACAATGTGGTCATTCCCCTAATTCTTGCCAGGAGAATCCGCGAAGCCAGCCCTACTACCTTTCTTTAAGGAATGGTGAGGAAGTTAATGTGGGAAAGAGTGAAGTATGAATTTAGAGAGCTATGCACTTTGAGGGAAAAGAGGGAACTTATCTGGAAATACGAGCCGTTTTTAAATAGCGACGACATGTTTCTTTGACTGGAAACCCGGCCCAAATCCATTGCTGCTTTCTGACTTCAACTTTTTCGAAAACCATAGCAACTTACTCAGACCTGGGCAGCAATATTTCCTCTTTTCGGTCGACGGTGCCCTTTGCGGGTTTTGCCAATCGGCCTCTCTCATTTCTCTTCTCCCGTCGCCCGGTAGCGCTCTTTGGGAGTTTTCACTAAACGGACTCTCTCATTATGTTTTTCTCTGCTCATCGTCGCTTTATGGTGCCCGGAGGTTTTCACCGATAAGACTCTCTCATTTTATTTCTCTCAAAATTTTGATTGGGGCCCAATCCCAACGACGGTATTTTCTCTTCGGGGGTCTATAACCTTATGAACATTTGGATGGATTTGTAACTGGACCAATGCATTTCTGCCCTAGTTTTGATTCTCTTAGGTGAATGGGTTTTTTTTTTATGTGACTGAACCTTAGGGAGAGGCTGTCTACTTATCCTTTTGGAATCAAGTCAGACGTAGTTCAGGAAACTTGGTCCTAAACTAATTTTGTTTTGTATTCTCTTTTTTCTTTCTTTTTTTTCTTTTTTTTTTTTCTCTTCTTCTTTTTTTTCCTGGGTTACAAAGAGGGTAGGGATAGCGGGAGAATAAAGCCTTCGTCCTTTCAATCCACCGGGTTAATTGCTGCAGGGGATTTAAGCATAATACCATTTTACTGCATCTGCGTTTACCGCTGCCTCGGGCTCATCTCCTTCAACGTCTCCCAAATACAGTGCTCCTCTAGGCAATATCTTCCTGATGTGGTATGGGCCTTTCCAATTTGTAGCGAATTTTCCTTTGGCTTCTTGATGATGGGAAAGTATTCGTCTCAAAACCAGCTGCCCGACTTTAAAATTTCTAGGGCGCACTTTCTTGTTGTAGGCGTGGGCCATTCTTTGTTGGTACAACTGCTCGTGGCATGCTGCGGCCATTCGTTTTTCATCAATTAATGCCAGTTGCTCCAAACGGGTTTTGACCCATTCACTATCTTCGATTTCTGCTTCGACAATCACTCGGCGCGAAGGGATTTCCACTTCGGTAGGTATAACAGCCTTAGTTCCATAGCCATCAAATAGGGAGTTGCTCCTACAAATGTACGTAATGTGGTACGATATCCTATCAATTCGAAAGGCAGCTTTTCATGCCATAGCCTCGAGCTTTGAATCATTTTTCTAAAGATTTTCTTGATGTTCTTGTAGGCTGCTTCGACCGCACCATTAGCTTTAGGTCGGTAGGGAGTGGAGTTTGTATGTGTTATTTTGAATTGTTCACATATCTCCCCCATCACCCGGCTATTTAGATTAGCTGCATTGTCAGTAATGATGACAACGGGAATCCCAAAGCGGCAAATGATATTGGAATTCACAAAATCCACTAGCGCTTTCTTGGAAACAGACTTGAGGGTGTGGCCTCAACCCATTTCGTGAAATAATCAATAATGACCAATATAAATATGTGCCCATTTAAGGCTTTTGGCACGATAGGCCCAATGACTTCCATACCCCAGGCAGCAAATGGCCAGGGTGCCGACATAGGATGCAGCTCATTTGGTGGTGCATGAATTAAATCACCATGCACATGGAATTGATGACATATCCGCACAAAGCTGAAGCAGTCCTTTTCCATGGTCATCCAATAATAACCATCTCGGAGTATCTTCTTTGCCAGTATATAGCCATTCATATGCGGCCCAGATATGCCCGTATGTACTTCGTGCATAATTGTCCCAGCTTCTTCGGCATCCACGCATCTTAACAAATTAAGATCTGGAGTCCTTTCATTCAAAGTGTCACCACTTAAGAAGAAATTGCTCGCATGCCGTCGGGTGGTTTTCTTTTGTTCTCCGGTGGCTTGCTCAGGGTACTCCTGTGTTTTTAGGAATCTCAAGATGTCGTGATACCAAGGCTGTGGGCTAGGCTTTGCTTCGATTGCATTGCAGTACCCATGTCTTTATTTGATTTGGATTTGTAAAGGATCAACATAGGCATTCCCAGGGTTTGGAAACATTGAAACTATGGTTGCAAGTGCATCTGCTAACTCATTGTTCCCTCGCTCATTCCTCCGAATTGAAAACGAGAGTAAATTTACATCATGAATTTCATGTTCCCAACAGAGAATCCCAAACTCATACATTGAAATTCAACACATAAATAAGACGTCAAATGGAAAGAATTCACTCTCACTCTTTCAAAGATGTTGAAATACACAAAACCAGTGCCATAGGCTTGACCTTCATGCATTTCTACACTAATGTAGATAACTTGTTTCAAAATCAATTAGGATTTGAAGGGTTATGATTTAGGCTTTTGGTTAAGGTAAGGCACAATTTTAGTTAAGAGTGACTCAAAACCTCCCTAAGCACTACACGTTTTTCAACTATAAAAGTTCACTTCCTTCAAGAATTTTTTCCACCCTTTCTTCTCTTTTTTTTTCTTGTATCACCTAATCTTCAATTTATTCATACTTTCTCTCTATTTTTTTATAACACTTTTTATTTTTTGAGAAGCCTCCATATCACAACTTTTCCAACCTCCACCCCCAAACTTAGGCTTTTAGCATGTATTCATACTTTAAATTACTTAGGGAGGTATGGTTCCACAAGAACATCAATAAGATGATATCTTGTAACATGGTCGTCAAAGAAAAAGTAAAAAGGCTCAAAATGTTTGACTAGGGTCAATATTCACGGTTAAGAAATTTAGGCACAATAATGGTACAAGGAAGGCCTAATTTAATTTTTCAAATCAAGTTAGTTCATGATTTCGCCTTGAAGCACATTCAGAGCAAGTTCTAGACTACAAGTAATGCAAAATAACTCACAAATAATCTCTCCATACATGGCACATGAAAACTCAAATGGAATAAAAATCCAAAGTCCAATTGAGACCAATGAATCACAAGGAAGTCAGATATAGCGTAAGAAGTTATTTAGTGAATCAAAGAGCCATAATTAGAATCTAAAATTCACTACAATGAATTATCACTTCAATTATATTTTTATTTTAAAGATCATAACTTATTTAAATTGTGTTGGTACCAAACAGGCCACATATTGGTTTATGGAAAAAAGACTACACCCAATAACTGCATTATTCACAACTAGCTACTAAACTAAATAAAAATAAATATTCACTTTCTAAAAGAATTAGTAAAAATTAAACAAGACTACTTCCCTTAAGAATGTTGTCGATGACATACTTGAAAAAAGAACCGTGGTATAAAGAAAATCAAGGATATCGCCAATAACATAAAAAATCCTAAAAAAATTTAAGAAACTAATAAACATCAACTAACTAATATATATACACAAAGAAGAAATTAGAAGCTACTAAACATCATGATATCACGCATCACATAAAAATATACTATCAACAGTTATACAAGAAGCCACCCCAACTAAAGATGTTGCCATGCCCCCAATGCAACTAAACATGCTAGAATAAAATGGTGAAAAGTGCAGCCTAAATACTGCATCACTCGGAGCCGGAGGTGGTGGAAAATTTGAGCTCCACATATTCATCATCAGAATCCTATGAGCCACATAATGAACTCAACTTGTGCATCATCCTCGACAGGAACTTGATTTTCTTTTCCTGTGCTCCTTGATATTCACCTGTCGCCTTTCAGGTTTTCCTTGTCTCTGGCTCAAATCTTCTAGTCTGCTTTTGATTGCCTTTTACTCTAGCACTACATTATCCAAGGTTGTTGACTTCTTGTTGGACCCGGTCAAAGTGCCCTCAGCAGATGGACATGAGGGAAGACCTGCGACAAGCCGTCGATTGTGAGCATCAACACCATAGATCTAATAGGAAATGTGGCGCATAGTGAGGCGTCCATAAGTAAGTGGAGTCATCGGGTCATGTGAGGGGCCAAATGATCCTACTGTAGTTGTGCGGGCACCATTGGATCCCTCGACGGACTCATCAAACTTCCCAAATGAATGAGATATCACATCAATCCTTCTCTTCTTCTTCTTACCTGTTTCCCCTCTTCGAAGCAATGGATGAATTTCTATGGTAGGGTCTTTCTCAACATCAGTCAGGCTGGGTAGAACCTCAGCATCATAGCACAAGTGAGTGATCAATGCAAGGAAGAATAGTATTCTAGACCTTCCATTTCATGCTTTCTCAATATCACTCACGATGTGCTAGCCCACATTTACTATCTAGCCATCCATAATGGTAGCAATCATCAATGCCTTCTCAGGTGTCACATTAGTCTCCTTTCTAGATGGCATAACCTTGGCACAAATAATGGATAGCCAATTTTGGCTTCCCCAATGAATTAATGCGAATCAAACCCTTTATGTATTCTTTCCCAAGTTAGTTGCACCCCGACATGAAGCTTTTCCACCAACCACTATGTTCCTCTCTCTCTCTCTCATCATGAGGCTCTGTATATCTCATTATCAGCATTGGGAAGCCCATAATGTGCATTTATCACCTTGGGGCAAAATTTAACCCGCTTGCTTCTAACAAACATGAATACATCCCCCTGGAAATTAGTCTTCAAGGCGTTTGCATAAAACTCAAGAACTATTGTGTAGTTCGCTTTGATTGGTTCATGAGCAAAGCAAATCCATCCATTGTCGGACAGTCTTTGGAAAAATTTCAGCATCTTAGCCTCAAAGTTGTCCAAACGGATGCCCCATTCTTTGACAATGCTCTTTGCCATGAAATTGTCATAATTCCTTTCACACTCAGCCGCCATGAATCTCGTCGCATCAAAATACTCTTCTTCCATAGTTGGGAGAACATATTCTTGCACATTTTCAACATTTCTTGAGGCCATTTTATGTATGAAGTACTTACAAATGGAGACTGAATGTTAAACACATGAATTAGTACTTTATGCACTGTATTATTATTCATTTAGGCCAAATAAAAAGAGCAGAAAGCATCAGGGTCAAATTCTATAAAGCTACTGTTTACTGAAGCTGAAGCTATACAATCGCAGAGAAAGACTTGCGATCGCATAGTGCAAAATTTTGTTCTCATAATTTAGAGATATGCAAATGGGGAGCATCCAATGCGATCGCATATGGAAATTTTTTATGGTGCACAAATTAGACCTATGCAATCGCAGAACTGTCACGTGATCGCATAAGGTCTCTTGCCTCACCCAGTTGAAGTCTTTAGGGCATTTTCCCAAACACATGATGAGCATTAGTTTTTCATTGAAATTTTAGAGAGATTAAACACAGATCTACCACAACATTATTAACAATTAAGCACTCACACTCTCAACCAACATTACCCAGCAATCAAGCACATATTCAAGTATAATATTAACAACCAAAGCTCTAAAATTTTAGCCCTAGACATGAAATAGAGAAAAGAAAGAAGAATGGTTGTTCTTTCACCTTATGAGCACCAAAGAATGGAACTTGAAGAGATTAGAGTGAAGAGAAAATACCCTTGAGATTAAAAGTAATGATTGAGATGGGATTAAAGAGAGAAAACCATGAGATGGTTTTTGAGGGTTTGGGCTGAGTGGATGCGTATTGGGTAGAGGAGTGGCTAACAGTCGTTTCTAAGTGTTTTAAATATTTTTCACTTACCAGAAGCAATGCGGTCGCGGGGACACAAGTGCGATCGCAAATTGCGGTGCTTTGTCACTTATACGATCGCATTTCTTTTGTTGAAACCACATAGTGAAATAGTATGTTGCACTGCAATTTTGCACCAGCTATTGATTTTGGCCCACCATATCACTCTGACCTACTCAAATCAACTTCAAAAAATCTAAAACTTGGCAGATTAGTCAAGAAAAATACTAAGCTATTTTAAAAAGAAATTTTTTAAAAATGACTAAAACTTTTGAAAAATGATGGGTTGCCTTCCACCAAACGCTGCATTTAACGTCGTGGAACGATGCAACTCAAACGCTGCATTTGAAAAAATGACATGTCATGACCTGAAGTTTAGTCAAAGAACAAAGATTAGCAAAGAGGCACGAGTTACAACAGATACAAGTAGAAGCACAAGTAGAGGCACGAGCAGATGATCAAAAGGCTCGACGCTCGTACCTATTTAAATCCAAAAAAGGAGAATGAATCAGTTATAGTACAAGAGACTACATATGAAGTATTTAACACGCATTAAATACTAAAAAATTGGAGAATCTGTATTAAATTACAATGATTATGTAACGTAGCATTGCCTTTAATTGTCTATAATGGCCTTATTATGAGAAAGACAATACGTATATCTTAGAGATAGTTATAAAAAGGAGAAGACTAGTTATTTATAAGGAGGCGAAACACTATTGGAATAGACTGATTTACTTTACATTATTTTGTTCATCTTATTATTAGCAAATCAATTTCTATTATTTATTTTTTTTATTATCAGTAACCTGAGTTCTTCTAAAAATAAAGCTTTGATCGAAATTTCATTTTTTGGTTAAACAAATTTGTTCCATTACCAGGAATTTGATAATCTATTCTTTCTTAACCTTTTTGTTGCATCAACCATGTCAAACATTAAGGACAACACCCAAGGAAACCATCAACTCCAGGGGGATCCACAGGACGATCGCACCTCGATCCCTTCTCCACAAAGCTCCCCTCGGTGGTATCGAGAAGGCACTCCTGATAGATCTCAATCAAATGCAAATGCTTAATTTGAAAACGATGAAGCTTTGCAAAAGTTAATCGCTCAACAAGTCAATAAAGTTCTGGAGGGCTATGCCAGCCAGTTACCTGTGTCACCACCAACACCAATTCCAAATAACAACACTTTGGAAAACACTCGTTCTAGGCTTTCTAATTCAGGCAGTGGTGGAATCCTTAGCGAGTCACGAGAAGGAAGAACAAGGTAACTTAGTCAATTCTGATGTACAAAATTTTGTATTAACATCGCAGAACCAGCACAAGAAGCAAAGGTGACCGCACAGAGCAAATACCTGAAGTACCGCCTATAATCAAAAGATAGATATGGACAAATATTTACAACACCCTTGGAAGCCAAGTGTTGCTCCTCTCGTAATTCCAAAAAAAAAACAAAATGCCCGACTGGCGTAAAAGGCAACAACTTGACCAAACAAGAAATTGAATCACTATTAGTCAAAAAATTCGGTGAAACACTTACTAAGGGAGCATTAACATAATATTCTCTTTTACCCGAAAATTCCATAAAGTGTTTTGCTGAGCTTGTAGATTCATTTATCAAAGAACATTCGAGAGCTCAAAAAGTCGGAAAAAAAAATGGAAGATATTTTCAAAATCAAACAAGGGGACTCAGAGTTGCTTAGAGAGTTTGTGGATAGGTTCCAGCATGAAAGAATAATGTTACCACATGTATCAGACAATTGGGCAGCTATAGCCTTCAATATTAATTTGAATGAAAAAAGATCAGAAGCAACAAGGCGACTCAAGGAAAGTCTTCGTGAATTCCCCGCGACAACATGGAATGATGTTTACAATAAATATAGCATAAAGCTAAAGATAGAAGAAGATATTATCTCACGGTCTCAAAAAGAAGAAAAGGTGAGTTCGAGACGTGCGAAAACAGAAAAAAGATCCGGTAAAAATAGATATGAACCATATATGGGCCTAGCAAGAAAAGATTCACGATAAAAACAGGATAATTCAAGGTATGATCAAATATCGAGGAATAGAGAATTGGGTTCATCATCAAGGTTTAGGAATGATCAAAACACACGAGAATACTGGAGCATGATAGAAGCTTTAAGGCAAGATTTAGAGGTTATAATTTTAATGTAAGCACCTCCGAGCTCGTAGTTGTTTTATGAAGCATGGGAGATAAGGTTCGGTGGCCAAAAGAAATGATATAAAATCCAAACAGCTGCAATCCTGATCACTGGTGAGAATTTCACAATGATCATGGTCATAAAACAACAGATTATAGATTGCTACAAGGTGAAGTTGATCATCGATTAAAAAAAGGGTATGTCACTGAATTATTCAGGGAGAAAGGTAAACAAGCATACATGAAGAATATGCAGGAGCCCTTTAAGCTGCCTTCTCCCAAAAGGACTGTTAATGTCATAAGCGGAGGTGAAGAAATATATGGTGTAGCATACACAGCAGCCAATAAAGTTTCTAAAGTGACAGTTACCTATGGGAACCGGGTGAGACATGTCTTAAAAGAAGAAAGTATCAAGTTTGATGATGCGGATGGCGTGTTAACTCCACATAATGACGCACTGGTAATATCTCTACTTGTACATGATACTAATGTGAAATGAGTTTTAGTTTATCCAGGTAGTTCTGTGAACTATATTCTACTAAGGGTATTAAGCGAGATGTAAGCTGAGAATAAACTCATACCTAAGGCACATACTTTTTCTGGTTTCGAAAATTCAAGCGTTGTCACAAAAGAGGAGGTAATACTTACAACATTTGTAGAAGGGATGGTCAAAGATACAAAATTTCAGGAGGCAGAGATAGAAATGGCTTATAATATAATTCTCGGGAGACCGTGGATCCAGGAAATGGATGCATTTCCATCTACCTTGCACCAAGTTATTAAATTTCTATCACCATAAAGAATACATCAAATCCATAGGGATCAACAAACATCCAAGAGCATCAACTCTATAGAAAATTCAAATACAAAGAAAATAGCAACTACAGAATCAAGTTGAGGCTACCACAACACAAACATCAACTGAGCAAGGGCGAATAAATGTGCACTCACGGCCCGATTTTATTCAAGAGCCAGAGGAAAATAAAAATATCAAAATAACAATTGAAGAACTGGAGGCCATGGAGTTATTTACACAATGGCCAGAAAGGAAAATCTACATGTGGCTAACCTAAGCCACGAGATGAAAGGTAAGTTGATTAAATTTTCAAAAACTAACGTGGATTGTTTTGCATGGTCCCATTCGGATATGAAAGGATAGCCACCGGTAGTAATGACTCACAAGTTAAATGAAGACCTATCATATCCACCCATCATACAAAGAAAGTGAAAGTAGTGGACTTTCAAGAATAAGGTGATTCATGATGAGGTTCCAAAACTATTAAAAATTGGGTCTATCCGCGAGGTAAAGTATCCTAAATGGTTAGCCAATACTATTGCGGTACCAAAAAAGAATGGTATATAACGTGTTTGTGTAGATTACACAGACCTTAACAAAGCTTGTCCAAAATATTATTTTCCATTACCACATATAGATCAACTAATTAATATTACTGCAGGACATGAGTTGTTAAGCTTTAAAGATACATATCTGGGATACAATCAGATCAAAATGGATCCTTAAATGAAGAAAAAACTTCATTTTTAATAGACAGGGGGGCTTACTTTTATAAATTAATGCCCTTTGGTCTCAAAAATGATGGTGCCACTTACCAAAGATTGGTGACCAAAATATTCCAAGAACATTTAAGAAAAACTATGGAGGTTTACATAGATGATATGCTTGTAAAATATCAACTGATAGGAGACCATATGTCATATTTGTAGGATACGTTTCAGATCTTATGAAAGTTCAATATGAAATTAAATCCCAAGAAATGTGCATTCGGCAATTCATCAGGTAAGGTTTTGGGTTTTCTTCTTTCTAACCGTGGAATTGAAGTGAATCTCGTCCAGATTAAAGACATTGAAGAAATCCGTGATATACTTACCAATAAGAAAGAAGTGCAAAGATTAACTAGGAGAATTGCAGCACTACAAAATTTTATTTCCAAATCATCAGGAAAATTCTTCAAATTCTTTTCACCCCTTAAAAAGCAAGATCAGTTCAAATAGATCGAGGATTGTCAACAAGCACTTAATAACCTAAAGACATACCTTTCAAATCCGTCGTTGCTCGCAAAACCAAATATTGGAGAAAGATTGCTCATCTATCTAGCTGTATCAGAAGTAGCGGTGAGTGTTGTTTTTTTTAGAAGACCAAGGTAAGTAATCGCCAATTTATTATGTTAGAAAATCATTATTAGATGCAGAGACGTGGTATCCTCAATTAGAAAAGCTTGCACTTGCACTAATCATGGCATCTAGAAGGCTAAGGCCTTATTTTAAATGCCATCTTATTGTCGTAGTAACTGCTTATCCATTACACAATATATTACACAAACATGAGTTGTCAGGTAGGTTAGCTAAATGGGCTATAGAATTAAGTGAATATGACATGACATACCAGCCAGAACCGCGATAAAAGCTTAGGTATTAGCATATTTTTTGGCCGATTTTAGCGAAGCAATGCAATTAGAAGCAGAAAATAAATTATAGGTGTTCAACGTATCTAATCCAGGAATTTAGACATTATTTACTGATGGCTAACGTGAAGAGAGCAGTGTTATGAGACATTTTGGTGCCACATATAGGTGAAACCATTCATCAAGCCATAAAATGATATTCTATAACGAACAATGAGGCAGAGTATGAAGTTGTGATTGCAGGTTTGCAACTAGCACGAGAACTTGGCATTAATCAAATTTTAATCAAAAGCAACTCACAGCTCGTAGTTAACAAAATATTGGGTACTTATACAGCCAGGGAAGCATGAATTCAGCAATACTTAGAAAAGGCACGAGATTTTATTAGACAATTTCAAACCTGGAAAGTCATGTAGGTACTAAGAGATGAAAATGTCGAGCAGATGCCCTAGCCAATCTCGCATCTGTGGCAGACATGGCAAGCAATGAAAATGCTTTTGAAATTCATTTGTTTCATTCAGTACTCGATCCAGAAAAAATGAGGTAAATTTTTATAACTTAACCTGGGATTAGAGAAACGATATGTTGCTTTTTTACATATGGTACTGTCTCTAAATACAACAAAAAAATCTCACGTGCTTTCCAAAAAAGGTTGCTCGACATTGTTTAAAGCAAGGTAATCTGTATCGAAAATATTCAGTGTCCCCTTAGCAAGATGCCTTGGGCCTTCTCAAACGGAATATGTAATGAGTGAAACACACGAGGGGCACTATGGAAATCATGTAGGAGGAAGATCACTGGTAAGAACCATGATTCGAGCAGGCTATTATTGGCCTACAATGGAAGAAGAAGCGGAGAATTTCATGACTAAATGTGATAAGTGCCAAAGATATGGTAACAACATGCATAGACCCGAGGAGCTGTTACATCCAGTCATTGTACCATGGCTTTTTATGAAATGGGGAATGGATATCAAGGGTCCACTACCACAAGCAAAAGGACATGTAAAATTTCTACTTGTCCTCACTGACTACTTTACTAAATGGATAGAATGAGGAGCATATAAACAGGCACGGGAAAAGGAAATTTGAGATTTCATTTGGAAAAATATCATATGTTGATTCGGTACACCAAAGAAAATTGTGTGTGATAATGGCCCACAATTTACAGGTGCACAAATCATAGATTTTTTCAAATTTGGCAGATCAAAAGGATTACGTACGCCTTATCATCTGGTAGGTAATGGACAAGCTGAATCAACAAATAAATTCATTGTCAACAATTTGATGAAACAATTAGAAGAATCTAAAGGCAATTGGCCAGGGTTGCTACATGGTATTTTATGGGCATATCGCATAGCAAGAACAAGCACAGGTGAAACATCATTCTCATTGGCGAACGGAGATGAAGTCTTAATTCCAGTTGAGATAGGAGAAACAACCACGAGATATACTCAAGTGTCAGAATAATCTAATTAAAAAGAAATCTGCATAAACCTTGACTTACTCGAATGAAGAAGGGAAGCTGCATTAATAAGAATGGGAGTACAAAAACAAGTCATGGAACAACATTACAATCGAAAGGCATGACTAAGATACTTTATGATTGGGGACTTCGTACTCAAGAAAGTTTTTCAATCCACAAAGGTAGCTAATATGGGGAAATTAAGTCCAACGTGCGAAGGACCTTACAAGATTCATGGTATTGGGGGGAAAGAAGCATACAAATTAGAAACAATGGATGGCAAGATATTACCCTCACACTGGAATGTTGTTCACCTAAAGAGATTTTATTTCTAAGGAGTACCCACGGGTAGGTATCCTCGTTTTAAAATTTTATTTTTAAATTGTTAAGATTTTACTAACGATTTTAGATGACAAAAATCTAACCCATACTAAATAATGAGTCACGACCTACAAGGCACGTGGAATTAATTAAAATTCCCGGTCTAGGGTTATAACTATTCTAATAGAAATTAAAACGGGTTAAGCAGTCTTCATCTATAATCGTACCTTCGAGTCTCGTATGTTTTATTCCTTTAAAGGAATAGGACCAAATAAGAGTAATAGTAAAGTGCTCAAGACTTCATACTTCAAAGCTCAAATATTTGGGGGGACTATATGATATATACATACACAAATGTATAAAGAAGGCAAAGAAGATTTAGAAATAATCAAAAGTTCAAGCCTAAAAAATCAACTCACTGAAAGAGTCAAGTTCAAAGAAAAGAGTCAAGTACAGAGCAAAGTTACGAGCCAAAGCTCAAGAAAAAACCTTATCTTAGTTAGGTTAAAAGGAAATGTAACGAAAATCTTGTCAAACGAGATTATGAATAAAAACCATGTGTATTATTCAACATGCTGAAATAGGTTACAAGTAAAAACCTTGTGTATTATTTCCTTTTCTGAAATCTGTTGTAAGAAAAACAGTTACGAAAAAGTTATAGAAGTTACTCAAATGCATGTAAGATGTTATTTAAAGCTTGACAAAGTTCAAATAAAAACTTGTCAAAGTTCTATTAAAAAACATGTATATGACTATTTCTTTTATCGTACATTAACACCATTATGAATTTGAGACATCTTCTTCATTAAGTGTTGAAATATAAAAGGGTCCTCTTTTACAAAATTCATGATTGATTCAAGCATTCATGAAGTAAAAGAAACATCTTGCAAAATAAAAATGCAAGTTATTCAGTAAGTCCTTAAAATATAAAGGCACGAATAAATGAGACCGAAGTTCAAAAATAGTTACAAAACTTATTAAAATTAAAAATTTTAGACAAAGTATGAACATAGTCATAAACTAAGAGTTGCTTATACAAAATGCCCCGAAAAAGGTCCAGGGACTTAACATTCTCAAACCCTCAATAAGGCACTAAGGGTTACAACTATATTTCACCAAAGAAAAAAAAGAGTCACACATCATTGACTTGTCACTGAGGAGGTTGAAAAAAAGAACAAAAGTAGGATCATCAGTAGGACGGGTTCAACTTGACTTGAAGGAATTGGAGCACTCACGATACCCATATCATCTGCAATGTTTTCAGAAGTTTCAGCCACGAGAGAAGGAAAATCTTGACTATGCTGAGCTTTTTCAGAAGTCCCTTTGATTTTGGCCAACTCAAATTCCAAGTTAAAATTCTCCTAGAAAACTTCAACAAGGATATCATGGCGAGAATTTAAAAACGTCCAACTCACTTCAATTGTGGTTTTATCAACAAGAATCTCATAATCTCTTTTCCAGTCAGCAATTTCATTTTTTAGCTTCTCATTCTCAGCCAAGGCAGACTCATAAGAAGTTTGAAGAGAAGCATGTGAACTTTCTAAAAAATGAACTTTTTCAGAAGACTCTCTAAGGTCTTCTTGAGTTTGAGTTAGGGTCTGCACGAGTTCACCAACATATGCTTCTTTTTTACCTAAGAGGGCCTTCACATCTCTGATCTTTTCACTTGCCTTGGAGAGTTTCTCGGAAAAAGAGGTTTCAAGATGATTCGTTTTCTTACTTGCTTGACTTGAGGAAGCTTTTTCAACTGCCACCTCTGATGTCAAAGCCCTTACCTGCTGCTCTAAGGTATATTTACTTTCTTCTAATTTTTCCTTGTCGATTTGAAGACTTTCATACTATTCCTTCCAATTATCCACCTCCACTCGGTATTTATGCACTAATTTCTCTAAGAGTGTAACCTTCTTCATCATCTCCGTGCCAGTTAGATTGACCTAGAAAAGAGGGAAAATGAGAACCCTGAAAATAGAGAAAGGATAAAGTAAAATTTGAAAAAGGGATACCTTTAAAGAAGCATGCACTATATCGTCCATCAAGGACAAAGAATTGTGGCTATCAAGCTTAGCTCTCTCAACTAGACCAATCAAAGGCTTTAGCCACAAGTCAGCTTGACCTGATTTCCTCAAAAGGCTACCCTCAGTAGGAAATTCAATGGTAACTTGCCTCATAGCTTCACCTCTACTTGAGGACCCAACTTCAAGGGAGGAACAATAGAAGCAGTCAAACTAGCCTGGGGAGGAACAGTAACAACCACGATTGGCAAAGAAGGTATCACAGGAACCGGAGTAGAAAGAAAAGCAAGGGGTGCTTCATCAAAAATCAGATCTAAACTTTCACTACCAAACACGCAGTTAAAAAGATTCTCAATAGAATCATGAGCAGCAGCGGGATCATTATCGGGGATCATCATTAGGGCTTCAATAGACTCGGTAAGAGGAAAAGAATGAGAGGGAAATGTTTCATCATCAGAAATGATTCGTCTACAAGCTTGTGGACTTTATACCAAGGAAGCGTAGTCTTCCTCTACTTCGGAGTCTTGGTCAATAGTAGCATTTCTCTTCGATGAAGAGCCCAATATTATTTCTTGGCCCCTTTCCAAAGAATTTGAGAAGCTACAACTATCTCAGCACTAATACCCCGGCAGCAAATCCTGAAAAAAAAGGATTAAAATAACTTTTGAAAAAGTCAATATAAAAAAGGGTTTATAAAAAGAAAAACTCCTACTATGAATTTTCACTTTCTAGCCAAATCGTTGGGCGAGAATTTTCAAAGATCTATCCTCCATTAGGGCTGTGTTTAATAATTTTCCTACTCAACCACGGAAATCGGGAATTTCATCAACAACTCCCATGGTTGCTGAAAAAGAAAAGGAAAATTAAAATAATAATCATCAAATTTGGAAAAAAAAGGTATGAGAAAGTTATTAAAAGGAAAACTCACATATAAATTCTACTTCTCAAGGAAGGGGACATTTTCATCACCCACAAAACCAACAATGGGGGAAGCAACAAACTCGACGTACTAGCCACGGTCTCTATCATCTTCTGGACTGACCAAAACTCTTTTGCTCCTTGCTACTAAAGTAAAAACAGCTTGGCGAAAGATTCTGGGAGAGTAAAGGTGAATTAAATGAGAAAAAATGGCGGCGATGTTTGTTAAATGCATCAAACATGCAACAACCATCCACACTATAAGGCTAATTTTACCTAAGCATACGTCAAATAATCGACATAACTCGAGGATAACAAGGTCAATAGCAGGTTTAAAACCTAATGTGATAGGATATGTATAAACAAAAGAAAACCTAATTAAATAGGAGGTGATTCTCCAGTTCGCGTTGGGAATTATAATAGGGAAGTCATGACTCCAATGGAAATCTGTACGAACTAAATAAATAAAACCTTTAGTGATCTGAGTTGGGTAGATATTAGCACGATCTAAAGAGGATACTTGATTTCTAAGGGACTCTCTATCATTGTAGAAAGATAGTTCCGCAGGAACTATTTCCTCCACAGAGGGTTCACGTAGAGGTTCATAGGGTTCCTTACCTCTAGAAGAAGACCTTTGAGAAAGAGAACATGTGGTTCTAGAAGAGGCAGTGGAACTAGATGAAGGAAGAGAAGAACAACGTAAGGATGAAGACTCTAAATTACGTAGTCTACCTCCTCTTCTGTTCCTACTAGGGGCAAGAGGAAAGTTATAAACTATGGGGACTCTCCTAGGGTTAGGGTTTGATGAAGACATGGCAGTACAAGGAATATGAAGAACGAGAATTGAATATTTAGAAAACTTTACGAGGAAGATAGGAATAAGAATTGACTATTCTGAAAACTTTGAACTTTATGTGAGAAAGACAAAGTGTTTATACTAGGAAGCAACCGTAAAAGGAAAAGGTATAATGATGGAAAGGTCATAATGAGAACTGTCGCTTCGTAATTGGTGAAGCCGTAAAAGAGCCTTAAAAAGCGTTGCAAAGGTGCAGAACCGTTAAAAAGATTCAACGTGTGATAAACATTAAATGGAAGTGACAATTGAAGCATCGATTTTATAATAGCGGCAAATATTCCCGCTTCAACAAAATTCACTTCCCAAATATTCAATTAATGAATAAATGGCAAGTGGGAGGACTATTTGTATTGGTAAAAATTGAGTTTATATATATTAAAGTGATTGAATATGACATGTCATGACATGATGGTTGATCAAAGTACGATGATTAGCAAATACAACAGATACGAGAAGAGGCACGAGCAAATATTCACAATACTCGACGCTCGTACCTATTTAAATCCAAAAATTTAGGAGAATGAATCTGACAGCACAAGAGGTATAAATACAGTATTTAACAAGCATTAAATACTGAAAATATTAGAGAATCTATATTAAATAACAATGATTATGTAATTTATCATTTAATACATTTAATTATCTATAATGGCCTTATTATGACAAAGGCAAAATGTATATCTTAGATATAGCTATAAAAAGGAGAAGACTGTCATTTGTAAGGAGACGAAACACTATTGGAATGCTCTGATTTCCTTGCTTTCTTCTGTTCATCTTATTATTAGAAAAATCAATTTCCATTATTCCTTTTTTTATTATCAATAATCGGATTTCTTCTAAAATAAAAGTTTGACCGAAATTATCTTTTTTGGTTAAACACTTGGGGTCGATTTTTCACTTTTTTAGAACAACTATAGAAAACCTATTTTCATTCATTAGAATTGATTCATTTACCGTTTATTGATATTTTTAATAATATTGTAACTACGTTCAAGCGAATTGGAAGTGAAAACAAAAGGTAAAACGGTAGTTGAGGATTTAATTGTGTTTGTGGAATTGAGGTAAGTGTTTGGTCTAATCTTAGCTTGAGGGATTAGGAGTTGTGTCCTATTTGCTATGTGGTAATTGTTGAGTACGACATATAGGCATGATGACGAGTATCTATACATTGGTGCCAAGCATGCCCGTTAGTCTTATGATATGATTAATGTGACTCTGTTTCGTATTATTCATGCTTTATATGATGATACTTATTGTTAAATAAGGCTTGTGGAAGTAATATTGGTAATTGAACATTGAAGAGTGTTGGCTCAAATTGTAAAATGATTTGTGGGAATATTATTTTCAATTGAACATTGTAGAGCATTGGCTCGGGTTGCGATATGAGTTGTGAAGTAAATGTAAAAAAGAGAGAAAGTTTATGATATTTTTTCCCTTACGGGGATACTGTTACTTTTGATGTTATCTGCCTTGCCAGGATATTATTGTTTCGATATTATTTCCTTTGCCGGGATATGGTTGTTATACCGTTGTTCCCTTGCCAGGATTTTATTGTGATTTTTATTGATTTAGTTTCCCTTATTGCTTAGTGATTGTTGTTTGAGTAAGGAAGGGTGGTAAAGCACGAAGGGTGATGTCGTGCACGATATTTGTTAGAGAGTATTAAAGCACGAAGGGTGATGTCGTTTATGATATTTATGAGAGAGTTTCAATGCACGAATGGTGATGTTCTGCCGCACGATGTACAATTTCATGCCATAATATAAGTGATAATGCACAAAGGATCATTTCATGCAATGATTATGTAAGAAGAAACCACGAAGGATGATTCCGTGCCAATTATATTGATTTCTATAGTGAGGACGAGAGTAAAAGCATGGTCGTACACTTGTCATTGATTTACTGATTTTTACGTATAATGAGTTATGGTGTTCTTTACATTTAATTGTTGGTTTTCTGTTGATACTTATTGTTCCCCGCAGCATGATTCCCCCTTCTTATCTTGAGTTGTAATGTTCTTCTTTTATTTTTTCGATGTATATGAACTAATTGTGCAGGTTTATTTAGTACTTTTGTCCTAGCCTTGTCACTACTTTGCCGAGGTTAGGCTACGCATTTACCAATACATGGGGTTGGTTGTGTTGATACTACACTCTGTACTGTGTGCAAATCCTGGTGATGTAGCTTTTGGACAGGCTTGAGGTTTCTGCTTTAGTCCAACAGGCTACCCGAGGTGGTCCTGCAGGCGTCCACAGGACTTGGTATCTCCTTCTATCTTTTCATTATGTTCCATCTATGTATTTCTAGAACAGCTTGTACTTATTTTTCGGACCCTTATGTGTAGTAATCATAGACACTCTGTGACGTTGTGACACCAGTTCAGGGTAGAGTTGTACTTAGACTTCCGCGGTTTGTATTAATCTAAATTATCAAATTTCATCTTCCGCACTATTTTGTCATATTATTTCCGCTGTTTTTGTTATGTTGTTTCGGAATTGCGAAGGGATTAAAAATAAAAATGGTTAAATAATTAGAATAATCGGCTTGCCTAGTTTTTACTAGTAGGTGCAATCATGACTCCCGAGGGTGGGAAATCTAGGTCGTGACATGCCCCAAAAATATTCTTATCTACTTAATTAAGAATTATCTCAAATTACTTAATACATCACTTTAGACACACTTAATACCGTGTATAATCATGGTCATATGGTACCTTTTATGAAACTGGTCCATAAATATCGTGTATTTTAGTTCGGCCTTATTTTATTCCAAAATATAAAACTTCGACGAAATTTATTTTTTTCGATTCTCTTACTTCTCACCTTCACGAATTAACTTATCACTTGTTTAAAACTTTTTGAAATAGGGTAATGCTTATAATTCGAACTAAATCACATTCTCGAACTTACGTCGATTAATTTACGACGAAATGTTAACGTCCGAACATACGGGATATAACATTTCATTTTCGAGCTTATACAGATTTACTAACAGTATAATTTTACGTACGAAAACGTGAGGTGTAACAGCAATAGAAAGTATCGGTAAGAAGGTGTTCTTGGAGATTCAAGTTATCCAACTAAAGAATCGGTTCTAGAAGACTAAGCTGCTGAAGTTCTTTAGTTGTATAGGTTGAGTCAATTCTTATTAAATTGAAACCTATTTTAGTTTTTGACAAGTGTATTCATAGGTTAGTGCAGAAACTTTGAGTTTTTGTTAGTCTCCTTATGTGAAACTAGCAACCCCATATTGTGGAATAAGAGCAGTGGCACTTGCTGAAATAGGTTTTAAGGAGTTAGTTTGGGAAGGGATATCTATAACTGGATTTATTGTAGGGGTTAGGGTACTAGAGTTAGTTCCCTTGGTTAAAGAGTTATAATCTCAAACTACTTATTGAAGTTAGTAAAGTTTTGAGGCAAATTTTATTAGCGTAGATCGTAGTTTTACTTCATTGAGCCAGGAGGTTTTTCACGTAAAATTATTGTATTATTTAATTTTCGCACTTCAATTTCAGTTTGTGTCTATTAGTTTGGTTCAAAGAAGCATGTTCATTGAAATAGTAAAAATTGGTAAAGACATAATTCAACCCGTTCTTGTGTCTGACCGAACTCTAAAATGACTCAATCCAAATCAAATTGTTTATAAATTTGAAAAATACATTTTTGTGTCACTTTGGCCCCTTTATCTTTTGAGAAGACGACTGCCAAGCTCTTTAAAAACCAATACTTGATTCCAAGAAAGTTTGGAGTTTTTGAAGAATATATTATATATCATATATTTTGTATGAAGAATGTATTATATGGTTTTAAGTTCATTTTCTTACCTTTTGTTCTTTGGGTAGGTTGGAAAGCAAAGAAGACTCGGGTGGTTTCATGGATAGAAAGATTGTGAAAGGCAAAGTTTAAAGGAACATAAGCAGTTGCTCAAAATACAAATAGTAAATATTTATGCGGCGAGGCGTAGCATCAATTTATTAATCATATATATCTTAAATGCAAATAAAATGTAGCTGGCATATATAATCAAAATTGCTAAAATAAGAATGGAAGAAGGGTGGAAATTAGCAAGATATGCTAGAAAAATCTGATGATTTTTCGCGATACGACTATAATACTATGAGTTAGGTTTCTATCCATAAATATTTTTTTTCCCCTTGCATCTACTTGTTGCACATCTTATCAGAATCTTCTCTATTATTGTAAATTTCCCTTTATTATATTCAAATAGAGTATTGGCCATCTATTACATCACGCACTCTTCTTGACTAAGTGAATGTTGATATATATTGGAGATGACACAGAATCTGAAGATAAATTTTAAAAATTATTTATTTAAGATAATTAGATGCAAGATTATTGGGTCGATACTTAAAATTACGAGAGACATCACTTTTTTCTTGAACAAAGGAAGAACAAACACTAACTTCAATTGAACAAGCTTAATTCTGTGTACGTATAAAATCGGGGCCACAATATTTTCTAATTTTCTGATGTGAAAACAGAGGGGAAGCATGGCTCAACGTGAATATGATCGAAGCCCAAGAACCGGAAAAATGAATGATGCATCTGAAATAACGTACCCAAACCATGTATGGCTTCTGGACTTTGGAAACGGTGAGAATGGTTGTGCATGACGAATATGGGGCATAATATTTGCTCTCAATGAGATATTACGGTACGAATCACATTCAATATGAAATGCAGATCGACATTTACCAAAAAAAAGATGATGTTTACCTTATTTAGATATCTACTAAGACTAAAATTTACCTACTATATAAAGCGGAAGGTTTTTTTCATTGACGATGTAATACGAAAATCAAGCAATAAAAGTTTACTTTTTTCTTCTTAGTCATTGTTCAAAGTGGTTTTCATTTGTTCTCTTGTTTTTTTTTTTACCGAGCTTGTACGGAAGGTTCAATTGAGGGTGAACTCAACTGTCTAACCTAAGATTACGCTTATCACATTGTGATTGGTTTGATCATTTATTTTGTCGCTAACTTATTTACCTATTGTTCTTAACCTTTCATATTGAATTAAATCAAACATCCTTTAAATCGCGTACAAATTTAATTGTTACTCATTTTTTGAGTAAGCATTTTGACACCCACCGTGAGCTAAGGATAATAGTGGTAATTTGACATATACATATATATATATATATATATATATATATATATATATATATATATATATATAATCACACACAATATTTTACGCTAGTTCTTCGAAATTTTGATTCTAGGCTAGCCAAAGAATGCTAAATTCTCAGTCCACTCACTTGAACGTTGACGCTGACTTAGGCCATCTCGGCCAAAACAATAACTTGACGCCTAGTACTGATGTGCCTCTTGTTGATCCCGATGGTGTCCCAGCAGCCAACCCAGTCGATGCTAACTCACAGGTGACTTTCAACATTAATTTACCAACTGACCTCGAAAATAGTGCTCGCGGGGGACTTCAGCCTGTGGCATGAGAAGCGCTCGAAGGTTAAGGTAAAAAGGTGAGCCTGGGGTTGATTTTTATTTCCAGCTCAAAAGCGGCTACAGCACAATTGCACAACCAAATCCACATCCTAACACTGTCGAGTTCAAAAAGTCCCGGGAAAATACTTGAAGGGACAAATCAGTTGTTGTGGAACCGGATGAGTTCAGACCTAGGAAAGCATCCCAGATAATTAAGATGCTCGAAGCATTGACAATGTTACACCCCATATTTTCGTACGTGGAAGTACGCCATAAGCAATTGATATAAAAATCGGAAATGAAATATTGCAACCCGCATTTTTGTATGTTAATATTTTGTTGTAAGTTAATCGACTTAAGCTCGGGATTGAGATTATATTTGAATTATAAGTATTATGCTATTTCAAATAAGGGATAAGTAAATTCGTGAATGAGAGGGCAAGCAAATCGAAGAAAGCGAGTATTATCGAAGTTTGTCAATTTTAGATAAAATACGGTCCGAGTTATAATATCCGATATTTAAGTTCTAATACCATACAAGGTACCACATGGCCATGATAGTGAGGTTTATAAGGTGTGTAAGGTATATTAAAAGTGAATAGCATTATTGATTAATAAGGAATTAACAAATTAAGTAAGAAATTAAGTGGCAAATGTTGGATAAGCCTAAATTTTCCACATGTGGCAGCAATACATATTCTTGAGTGACACATGAATTCAAAGTTACAAGATGTCGCAATTAAGAAGGGGTTAGTGTCTAATCGTCACTTTATACTATCCTTTTTCATTAATTCCAATCTTTGTACTGTATAACTTTAGCATTTTATGTCGAAACCCCAAAAGCTCTTGAATTATATAACTTCATCGTCAAAAGAGCTTCAGCAAAGTTCATGGAATGCAAGAGCAACTTATTGCTTCAAAACATTTCTTACAGCGAATATTTTTACGATATAACATGTGATTTTTCGATTCTAAGAAAATACAGTGTAATTATTCTTAAAATATATTATACGGTTTTTTCCCTACTTCGATCCGTCATTATGTATTTTATCGCAATTAAGGTATGTTGAAGGGATTATCAAGAGAATCAGTTCAAGTATGTTAAGGCTATCCCTTCTTTCTTTTTGGAATGATCCATACGACAGAACGAAACGAGCAAATACAAAACTTTCATAAATGGCTCTATTCATATAAATAATAGGGGTGTCTATTGTCTTGATTCCCTATGTGAATTATTATTATATTTTATGTTCATGGGTCTCAGAAAAATACGTATTTGATAAAGTTTTTTCGGCAGACATATTATTTTTACAGCATTCCGAGAAAATCTTATTAACATATTTCTTATGCATTCCATGCATTTATACATGTACATTGACCCATAATTAGATAGTATTATACACGTGTATATATGTATATTATATTTATATGAGATATGGAAAAAGTTTACGGCGTTATATACGCACCACCACCTGATCAGTTGGTATACGTTGCTGATTTGCCTAAAGTAGCCGAAATTATACTATAGGATACCCACAGAGGCTTGATGATATTATGAAAGCATATATCTAGTTATGGTATGACATTTATATTCATATGCATGACATTATAAAAAATAAAATGATTCACAGGGCTATGCAGACGTACATGTCGAGTCTTTTACTCTATGTTTCTCTTATGTCTATTATTTACTGATGTTCATTCCTTACATACTCGATATATTATTTGTACTAACGTCCCTTTTGACTGAGGACGTTGTGTTTCATTCCTGCAGGGTCCTAATAGACAGGTCGAAAGACCTCCAAGTAGGCTCTCAGCTCAGCAGAAGATGTTGGTGCACTCCATTTTCTTCGGAGTTGCTTGTTTGGTTAGTATGATTTAAACGGATATTGTTTGGTATAGCGAGACTATGTCCTGACTTTTATGAGAATTATGTATTATTAGAGGCTTGTGTGCATATGTTATGTACGTAAAAGATTGTATTGCCTTGTCGGCCTATGTTCAGTATACGAGTAGTTATTTTGGTCTTATAGGCCTATATGTCTTATGTATAAGTTGGTATTACATGTAGTATTCAACTTATCTCACAGCAACCTTCTGGCTTAGCTATCTATGATAATTTGACATGAAAAGATATGTGATGTTGGTACTCGATTGAGTGATGTACCGGGCCCATCGGTTTGGGTCGTGACAAAAGTGATATCAGAGTAGTTCTGGCAATAGAGAATCTACAAGCCGTGTCTAGTAGAGTCTTACTTATGGGTGTATCGTGCACCACACTTATAAGCATGAGGATACAGGAAATTTAGAATTGTCAAGCCTTTTTGGGCGTTTGTATGTGAACTGGGTCGGGGGCTATTGTTTGGGCTGGGCACAGTTGTGTTTTACAGGGCAAAAAATATTTGGGCCACCCAGGTCTAGCCCAATTGTGGATAGCCTGGGTGGTTGTATATATATGTATATTTTGTTTTCTTTCCTTTTTGTTTTATTCCTTAATTCCTAATCCTATTTTAACTATTCCTAATTAACACAAAAAATGAAACAAATTAAAGTTAAACAAAAAATAATTAAAATGCCAGAAATACTACTTGCATATATTTTTATTGTATTTTATATTTGTAAAAAATAACTCTAGTTAACAATTATTTTAGCAAAAATACGAAATTAAATCCTAAATGATTTTAAGCATGCATTAATGCAAACACACTGGCACACGCAATTAAATTCTGAAATTAAATCCTAAAAAAAATATAAAAACGAAAAACCTAAACCTGAGAGTCCTGTGAGAGTCGTCTTAGCAGGGCAAAAATCACATGCTCGCTGATGCCCCTCTTTGCGCAGGAACACGAAGAGTTTTTGTGCAAAGACAAGTGTGCAACATGAGAGATTTTCGTCCGACTGAGTACTCCGTGTGAAGTACTTTGAAAGATTTTTTGTCGAACCTTGGCGATAAAGGAATCAGGTCACTGTAGTTCTGGATGTTTTGGTAGCTGGGACTACCTTGGTCTGTGATTTCACTGCTGTTGTTGCTGCTACTTCTTACCAACTCTTTATTACAAAAGAAAAACAAAATCTAAACTGGCTACGCCTGTCAACAACGGTATATAAGATTCCTATACATAAATCTCTAGGGTCTTGATCTTGAATCTTAGCCGATTTTGCTGTAGACCTTGATCTGAATCTTGATGCCCGTTAGCTGCAACTACTGGTTTATTCTTCAGTTTTTGAAACAAAGCGGGACATGTGGAGTTTGTGACTTCATCCCAATTTTGAGCAATCCGCATCTCTATCCGATTCATCATTTTGAATTCACTTCTTTTTGTTCTTTTATTTTGTTTCTTCATTCTGGATTAAGACTCCTGCTTTCGGCCGTCTTTTATCTTGTGCCTTAATGTGACACCTGCTCGAACCCCAACACAAACAAACAAACAAAATTTTCTGCCCCAGTTTTCACCTGAAAAATTTTGCAGATTATTTGCAACACAAATCCAAGCTATTCTTTATTTAAAGCAAAAGAAATCGGGATTGTGCATCCCTTGGAAAGATCGCCAGGTTATGCTGGGGAGGAGAAAGGGTCCTTGTTGGGGATAAGGGAAGGATCCGCGGGTTATGCCGGGATAGAAATGAAAAAATCTCTGCCGGGGTAAGGAAAGATCCATGGATTATGCCAGGATAGGGAAACAAGGTCCCTGCTAGGGACAGAAAGAGAGCCATGGGTTATGAAGAAACTTCTGGGTTATGCCAAAATATCCACGGGTTATTCCAGGATAAAAAGGGAATTCCTAGGTTATGCTAGGGAGATCCACGGGTTATGCCGGGATAAATGAGAATTCCTGGGTTATGCCAGGGGAATCCGCGGGTTACGCCGGGATGAATGAAAACTCCTAGGTTATGCTAGGGAGATCCACGGGTTATGCCGGGATGAATGAAAAAATCCTAGGTATTCTGGGGAGATCCACGGGTTATGCCGGGATTATCAAGAATTCCTGGGTTATGCCAGGGGAATCCGCAGGTTATGCCGGGATGAAACAAAATTCCTAGGTTATGCTAGGGAGATCCACGGGTTATGCTGGTATTGAAAGAGAATTCCTAGGTTATGCTAGGGGGATCCACGGGTTATGCCGGGATAAATGAGAATTCCTGGGTTATGCCAGGGGAGATCCACAGGTTACGCTGGGATGAATGAAAAATCCAAGGTTATGCTAGGGAGATCCACGGGTTATGCCGGGATGAATGAAAAATCCGAGGTTATGCTAGGGAGGATCTACCAGGAAGTGAGGGATCGGAGAGATCCTTTTGACTATGCTGGGGGTAAAGGGAAAGGAACAACTCTTAAGTTATGCAAAGGATAGGGTAGAGTTAACTTTTAACCTACGCTGGGGAGTAGAAAGTGTAGGAAAGGAATCCTCAGGTTATGCTGGGGATGTGAAGAGGAACTTCCCGAGTTATGCCGGGATGTGAATGAAGGAGACTTCTTGGTCTATGCTGGAGGGAGTGGAATGCAATCCTTGGTTCATGCCTAGGAAATCCACAAGTTACACAAGGGGAAACTAAGGATTGGAATCCTATGCTATCATGCCTATTTACGAGTTTGCAGGAAAATGAATAGAAAAATTCCCTTTTGCTATTGTCGCAACACCATCCTTGGTCCTTGCGCCAATCCTTTGGTTGTTTTAGCCCCATGTTCCTTCTGTTTTTCTAGGTTGCACCTGCGTCTATTTTAGTTTAGAAACAAAACAAACTGTTAGTTTAAACAATGATTGATTTTGCGGCCTTGTCATACTTGATTTCAGCTTCCTTTGTGTCAAAAGACACACCCTTGACTTCTAATCCTTTCTCCATTGATTGGCCGGGGGGTTCTCATTTTGGGTTGGTTTTTGTTTTCCCGGCTATGGGTTATGAGTTTGTCCCGGCTTTGACTCTGGGCTTGCTTTTGGGACTTCTGATAAGAATCAACATCATGTTTGGCTTAAAACCCTCCGATTTTGCTTCACCTTAATGGACCTTTGATTTTGAATTTCCTTTCTTTTATTTTCCTACTTTTGAGGCGTCAGCCATCATGATCAGCGAGGATTGGCTAAGCGTGATTGATGATGCCAGGTATTTCTTTAGTTCTTGCCAGGAGAAACCTGTAAGACCAGCCCTACTACCTTTCCTAAGGAATAGTCAAGACATCAAAGTAAAAGTGGAAAGGAATGAAACATGGACTTAAGACAGGTATGTTCTTTTTGTAGAGAAGAGAGGGGACTTATCTGAAAATATGAGTCGGCATTAAACGACAACGGCATGCTTCTTGTACTGCATACCCGGCCCAGATCCATTTCTGCTTTCTGGTTTGAGCTCTTTCAAGATTAATGAAACTTATTCAGACTTGAGCAGCAATATTTCCTCTTTTCGGCCGAAGGTTCCCTTTTCCGGTTTTTGCCAATTGACCTCTCTCATTTCTCTTCTCCTGTCACCCGATAGTGCTCTTTGCGAGATTTCGCTAAACGGACTCTCTCATTTTGTTTTTCTCTGCTCGTCTTCGCCTTATGGTGCTTGGAGGTTTTCACCGATAAGACTCTCTCATTTTATTTTCTCAAATATTTGATTGGTGCCAAATCCCAACAACGGTATTTTTCACATCCCCGGGGATCTATAACTTCAGAACAATTCGGACGGATTTGTAACCGAACAAAAACATTTCTGCCTCAGTTTTGGTTTTCTTGGGTAAATGGGGTTTTTATTTTTATATGACTGAACCTCAGGGAGAGGCTGCCTACGTATCCTTTCGGAGTCAAGTCAGACGTAGTTTATGAAGTTTTCCTAAACTAATTTTGTTTGTATCCTTTTTTTTCTTCTCTTTTTTTTATTTTTTTTCTTCTCTTTTTTTCACTTTTTTTAAAGGAATTTCCGGATTACAAAGAAGGTCAGGGTAGCGGGAAAGCAATGCCTTCGTCATTTCAATCAACCGGGGCCATTGCTGTAGGGGGTTCAAACATAATACCTTTTTACTGCATCTGCATTTACTACTGCCTCGGGCTCGTCTCCTTCAATGTCACCCAGGTACAATGGTCCTTTAGGCAATATCTTTCTGATAATGTATGGATCTTTCCAGTTTGGAGCAAATTTTCCTTTTGCTTCCTGATGATGAGGAAGTATCCGTCTCAATACTAGCTGCCCGACTTCGAAATTCATGGGGTGCACTTTCTTGTTGTAAGCACGGGCCATTCTTTGTTGGTACAACTGCCCGTGGCATACCACAGCCATTCGTTCTTCATCAATTAATGCCAGCTGCTCCAAACGGGTTTTGACCCATTCACTATCTTCAATTTCTGCTTCGACAATCACTCGAAGAGAAGGGATTTCCACCTCGGCAGGTATGACAGCCTCAGTCCCATAAACTAGCAAATAGGGGGTTGCTCGTACCGATGTACGTACTGTGGTACGATACCCCATTAGTGAAAAGGGCAAATTTTTGTGCCGTTGTCTCGAGCTTTGAATCATTTTCCTCAAGATCTTCTTGATGTTCTTGTTAGCCGCTTCGACCGCACCATTAGATTTGGGTTGGCAGGGAGTGGAGTTTCTATGCGTTATCTTGAATTGTTCACATATCTCTCCCATTAGCACACTGTTTAGATTATCCGTGTTGTCTGTAATGATGGTAGCAGGAATCCCATAACGACAAATGATGTCGGAATGCAGAAAATCCACCACCGCCTTCTTGGTAACAGACTGAAAGGTGATGGCCTCAACCCATTTTGTGAAGTAATCAATGGCGACCAATATGAATTTGTGTCCATTTGAGACTTTTGGATCGATCGACCCAATGACATACATGCCCTAGGTGGCAAATGGCCAGGGTGCTGACATAGGATGCAGTTCATTTGGCGATGCATGAATCAAATCACCGTGAACTTGGCATTGATGACATTTTCGAGTCCTTTTATTCACACATCTCAACAAATTAAGATCTTGAGTCCTTTTATTCAAACTGTCACCACTCAAGAAGAAATTGCTTGCATGCCGTCGATGGTTTTCTTTTGTTCTCCAGTAGCTTGCTCAGGGTACTCCTGTGATTTCATAATTCTCAAGATATCATAATACCAAGGTTGTGTGCTGGGCTCTACTTCGGCCGCATTACAATACCCATACCTTTTTTTGATTTGGATTTGTAAAGGATTAACATAGGCGTTCCCAGGGTATGGTAACATGGAGGCCAAGGTTGCGAGTGCATCTGCTAACTCATTGTGGCAACGGGGAATGTACCTGAATTGTACCAACCTGAACCGTTTGCTAAGATCTTCCACATGATGTGTGTATGCGAGGAGCTTAATGTCTATTGTCTCTCATTCTCCTTGAGCCTGTCAGATGATCAGATCGTAATCTCACATGATTAGCAATTCTTCGACATCTTGGTTAATAGCCATGTTCATGCCCAGAAGAACCGGAGCCTGGCTTTAGCTGGATAATTCTGACCTGTGGGTGAGATTAAAATTTCCCCAATCCCTACGCCTTTTGTTGGTGCAGAAGAATCGGAGCCTGATCCGTCGAAGAACATATTCCAGCCAGGGGTGTCTTCAGCCGCTATTTCCAACAAATTCACTTCTTCATTAGGGAAGTAAGTGTTTAAAGGCTGAAATTCGTCATCAACGGGGTTCTCAACCAAATGTTCTGCCAATGCTTGAGCTTTCATCGCAGTACGAGTGACATAAACAATGTAGAATTCAGTGAGAAAAATCTTCCATTTGGCCAGTCGCCCTGTGGGCATTGGTTTTTGGAATATGTACCTTAGTGGATCCAGCCTGGTTATAAGGTACGTGGTATGAGCTTGCAGATAATACCTTAACTTCTGAGCCACCCATGTCAAAGCGCAACAAGTTCTTTCTAAATGTGTGTACTTGGCCTTGTAACTAGTAAAATTCTTGCTTAGATAATAAATGGCATGCTCTTTCTTTACTGTGGCGTCATGCTTCCCGAGAATACAGCCAAAAGAACCTTCCAAGACTGTTAAATAGAGAAATAGTGGCCTTCCTGGTTCTGGCGGAACCAAAACTGGTGGATTGGATTGGAACTGTTTGATTATGTCAAAGCTTCTTGACACTCAATTGTCCACTTAAATGCCACATCCTTATTTAGTAGCTTAAATATGGGCTGAAATGTGGAAGTCAATTGGGCGATGAATCGGCTGATGTAATTCAATCTTCCCGATAGACTCATTACATCCTTTTTAGTCCTTAGCGGGGGCAGCTCCCGAATGGATTTGATCTTGTTTGGATCCAATTCGATGCCTCTTCGGCTAACAATGAACCCCAGAAGTCTACCTGACGGGACCCCAAATGCGCATTTTGCTAGATTTAATTTCAAATCATATTTGCGGAGCCTTTCAAAGAACTTCTTCATGTCCTTTACATGATCGCCCTGAGTCTTGGATTTGATAATCACATCATCCACATACACCTCTATTTCTCGATGCATCATATCATGGAAAATGGTGGTCATAGCCCTCATGTATGTTGCCCCGGCGTTTTTCAATCCGAAAGGCATAACTCTATAATAATAGGTTCCCCAAGGTGTGGTAATGGCGGTTTTCTCAGCATCTTCCTCATCCATCAACACTTGGTGATACCCTGCGTAGCAGTTCACGAAGGATTGAATCTCGTACTTGGCACAGTTATCGATAAGGATGTCGATGTTGGGTAGAGGGAAGTTGTCCTTGGGACTCGCCTTATTTAAATCCATGTAGTCCACACAGACTCGAGTTTTCCCGCCCTTTTCGGTTCCGGGACCACATTGGCCAGCCATTTGGTGTACAGAACACCCGGATTACCCCCTCCTCTAGCTATTTTGTAATCTCCTGTTTGATTTTATCGCTGACATCGGGCTTGAACTTTCTTTATTTTTGTTGGACCGGAGGGCACTCAGGGTATGTAGGCAACATATGAACCACCAAATCCATACTCAAACCAGGCATTTCATCGTAGGACTATGCAAATACATCTTTGAATTCCAACAAGAGTTGAGCCAATGAATCCCGTATTTCTTTATTCACATGGATGCTTATTTTAGTTTCTTTGATTTCACGGGGATTGCCCAATTTAACGGGTTCAGTATCGTTTAAATTTGGCTTAGGTTTGTTTTCAAAGTGTTCCAACTCTCGGTTGATTTCCCTAAAAGCCTCTTCTTCACCATATTCCGGTTCTTGGTTCATTATTTCACATATGGGCAGACCGTTCGGGTCGTGACATGAAGACCGCGAGCATGTCATTTTATTTGAAGCCGCATTATTGGGACTGAAAGAAAAGATGAAAAATAAAAGAAAGATAAAAATCAGAGAAAGACAAAGAGGTACAAATGACAAAATATTGATTTTATTTCTTTGAACTTGTAAGATAACAGGGTTTACAATTTATATTTAATGGACAAAGTGCTAAAGAAAAACAAACAACCAAGCTACACCCTGAAATAGCTCGTGATGAAGGAAGAGGTAGCAACGCGGGGCTACCGGGCCTCCCGCCTAACTGGAAAAGGTATGGCCTTCCAATTTTGAAACTTGGCATCTTGCCCCATATAGAGCACTTCGGCGGAGCTTGAACCTTCTCTCAGTTGGACCATGTTGACCTCATACAACAAATCCCTCATAGCTCTGCAGATCTCATCAATTTCTTCTGTCGTGAAAGTTTGTTCTTCCTCCTCCTCACTGTACTTTGGTTTTACAAAGGTTTTGCACAAGTGGGGTAGGGGTCGTGGCAAGGCCCATCCCTAGCACTTTCTGCGATTGGCCAGGTGATATCTTCTGAGGTTGGATGAAAGCCCAATCCAAAGAACTTTTCTACGGCAGGCAAGGAGACTAACTCGGTTATGCCTTGTAGGGAGCTTCCGAGTCCCTTTTTCTGGCTTAAAACCTTGGCGCGTCATTTCCTTTGCCACCGTAATTGAAGTGTTTGAGAGAAAAGGCTGGGGGAGTGGTTTACCTTCTTCATGTTGGTCGGCTACTACTACTTCAAAAGCTTGGTAGACTATGTGATCACTCCCTTCCTTGGCTTATAGACAGGGGACAAAGGGTTCCCGGTAAATTGACTGCTCTTCCTCTCCATGAACTACAATCTCCTAGTTTTCATGTTCAAATTTCAGTATTTGGTGCATGGTAGAAGGAACTGCCCCTGCTGCATGAATCCACGGCCTTCCTAGGAGGTAGTTATAGGAGGTGTCCATGTCCAACACCTGAAATGTTACTTCGAAGTCGACTGGACCAATAGTGAGCACCAAATAAATTTCACCTCGTTGAACAGCCATTCTAGCCCCTTATCAAGATCTCCATCCGCGTCGATCAGCGGGCCGGAAATCCTAGGTCTGGGACCATTATTGGGTTTTACAAATGATTTGGATAAACTTGGGATACACTTTGGGAGAAACCAGCCTATCTGTCTTAGCTTCCTAGCTCGCTTTATGTCTGTGGCCGTGGATTTAAACCCTAAACAAAAAGTGTCTAGATTCTTGGGAAACACTGGTTGCGCAATGCCTTGCAGAGAAGCTCCCAATCCTTTGCCGGGTATAAAGCCATTTCTCAACATTTATGAAGCTACCATGACAGATGCAGTTGTTATCCTTGGGGTTACAACAATCTCACCTTCTGGGATCTTCTGAACTGACGTCGTATCGAACACTTGGTAAACCCATGGCCCTTTGTTGTCCTCAGATTCAATGAAGGGCACGATCGCGTCACCAGGGATACACTGGCTATCCTCTCCATGCACGATAATTTCTTGCCTGTCCCACTCTTTGACCATATGGTGTAGTGTAGATGGTATTTGCTTGGCTGCATAATCCAGTCCGATACATCCAACACTTGGAATTCCATAATGAACTCGATGGGCCAGATAGTTACTTCTAGCACTATGTATCATACGGTGTCTTTACCTCCACCTTCGAACCCTCGAACGCAGATGTTATTCTTGCGGACCTTTTCAGTTTCCACCTTCAACTTGGTCAATGTGGATAACGGACAAATGTTTTCACTGCACCCATTGTCGACCAAAACTCGAGTGACCACGGCATCTTCACACTTCACAGTCAAATAGAGAGCACGGTTATGCTCCGTGCCCTCCACAGGCAATTCATCGTCAGAGAATGTGACCCGGTTTACCTCGAATATTTTTTTTGCAATCTTTTCCAAATGATTCATCATTATCTTGTCTGGGAGATGAGCTTCATAAAAAATCTTCATCAACACTCAGCGGTGCTCATCTGAGTGGATTAGTAAGGATAACAAAAAGAACTGGGCCGGTGTTTTCCTCGACTGTTCCATGATGGAGTAGTCCTGCATTTTCATTTTCTTCTAGAATTATTCTGCCTCTTCTCCTGATACTGCTTTCTTCACTGGTTCCGGGTTATCTTTAGAGATTCTACCCCTTCTCAACTCTTCTGGGGCAAAGTACCTTCCTGATCGAGTTAAGCCTCGTGCCTCACATACTTCTTCTCTGACTTCTTTCCCTTTGTACATTGCTATTGCTTGTTCATATCTCCAAGGAACGGCTCTATTGTTGATGATTGGTGGCTGGATTACTGGCTTCACAATAACTGGCTCTATGCGGACACCTTCCACAATCACGACAGGTTCTCTAGCCGCCCCATGTACTGTTACCTTTTCCTGTTCCCGATTTGGTGCACTTGCACATGTTGAGCTCCCCTGCGCTACGATAGTTTTGTTGCTTTCCTTTGCTCCAGTTACCTGCTTCTTACTGCTCGCGACCTTGGTTGGCTCACTAGCTTTGATCATCATTACCGTTTGTGAAGGTCTTCTGAACTCTCCCTTTCCCTCCTCAACTTCAATCATGTTGGTCTCCTGGTGGGTCGGCAGCGCGTTCTGGTTAATATTGGGCACCTCCAGAGTATGCACCTCAATCCTGTGGGAGTCAATCAGTTCTTGGATGGTGCTCTTTAAATGCCAACATTTTTCTATGTCATGCCCTGGTGCACCAGAGCAGTATTCACAGCTGACCGAATAATCTAAATTCTTTGGGGGAGGATTTGGCAGCTTCGCCTCAATTGGTCTTATCATATCTAGTTATCGCAATCGGTGGAACAGACTAGTGTAAGATTCTCCCAGTGGAGTAAAAGTCTTTTTTTTCTGCACCCTCTCATTTCTCATGGCCGTATTTCCTCGGGGAGCATGCCTCGATATTTGGTGGTAAGCTCTTTGAGGCGGGTATTGATTTTGTGGACATGGATAGGTGTTTTTAGGGGGTGGCGCATGCCATTGTGTATGAGTAGGGGGTTGGGTATATGCATGTGCGTGATGGACTGAGAAACGAGGTTCTGGTGGTGGATACTAATGTTGCGGTGGGCCATATGGAGCGTGTGGGTATGTCTGACGGTGAGGACGAGGCTGACCGTAGTGAGATGATGCCTGAGGCCTGAACCAGGTTCCCGATTCCACTATTGCTACTTCTTATTTCTTCTTCTTCCCAAAACCTCCTCCAGATCCGAATGGATGGCTTGAGTAGTTGCCTTGATTGTAGAATAGCTCATGATTTTATTATATTTGAGGCCTTCCTCAACCATGCTTCCCATTTTGACCACTTCATTGAAAGATTTCCCTACCGCTGATACCAGATACCCAAAGTAGGTAGGTTCCAAATCTTGCAGAAAATAGTCCACCATCTCACTCTCCTTCATGGGAGGATCATCTCTGGCTGCTTGTTCCCTCCACCGGAAACCATAATTCTTGAAGATCTTGTTATGTTTATTCTCCAGCTTTGTCAGAGATAGGCGATCTGGGACGATCTCGAGATTATATTGAAAGTGGCATGCAAATGCTTGCGCTAAGTCATCCCAGGTATACCACCACTTGGGATCCTGTCGAGTATACCACTCTAACGCCGATCCACTCAAGCTCTGGCTAAAATATGTCATTAGAAATTCGTCCTTTCCTCCTGCTCCCCTCATTTTACTATAAAACCCTCTCAGATTTGCGACAAGATCGTTGTGACCATCATACAGGTCAAATTTAGGCATTTTGAAACCTGGAGGCAACTGTACATCCGGGAATAAGCAAAGATCTATAAAGGCTACGCTCACCTGGCCCCCTAACCCACACATGTCCCTGAATGATTGTTCCAGACTCCGAACTTTTCTGAGCATTTCTTCTTGTTCGGAATCTTTGATCGGCTTCTCAACTCTCATTGGGATTTCAGGACAATGCGTATAAGAGTAAGGCTCTTGGGCTTTGTAGGCGGGCTCTGGGGATAGTATTGAGGGTCATAGGCTTGTAAAAGCGGTTCGTTAGATGACATGTGCAGTGCAGGGGGTGAAGGTGCCACAAAGATAGGAGCGATTGGCGGGGGAGGGTGAGGAGTGACTTTGGGTGGTTGGGCTGGTAGCTGGGAGGCAGCACCCTGATGTTGTGAATAAATAGGAAAACTTGGAGGCGGATCAGTAACAGACTGGTCAGATGCCTAGGCCAGGGGCGGGATGAAAGGTGGGTTGGCAGGACAGGTTGGGGGCGGTTGCCCTCTTGCACATGCCTGGTACTTTTCATCCATTTGGTGTTTAAGCTTGTACATTTCCTCCTTCATAGAATTCACGTCTAGTTCCTCTGCCTCCTTTGAGGGGTCCATGATGCTGACATGAGTGTCTTGGTTAGCCATAACTTGCTTGCTTTTTGATCGTGTGTTGTAGGAGTGAGTTTCCAGGGTGCCACGAATACTAGTCACCTGTCTAATTTGGAACTGTAATGTACAACACCCAAGACTCGTTAGTGGTTAGTTTCCAATATGTAAGCAGCAACATATGCATGCACTTAAATGACAATTGGTCCCAATATGCATTGACTGCTTGCATCATCCCGACTTTTATTTGCGAGACTCCCCTATTCTCTCCCCTTTTATTTTTATTCGATTTCCAATTTTATTCAATTATGGTCGAATCTTATGTAGATTGCCTACATATCATGACTTTGCATGAATCAGACCAAGCGTAGTTCACGAAAAACAAAAGGCCAAGTACGCAGCAAAATTATATTTAGGATTTTTTATTTGATAAAGATAAAAACTTTAATTACAACGGCTAAGAGCAACTACCAGACAGGGATCCAACACCCTTAAAGACTTTAAAGAACAACAAACAGACTCTTTTTTTCTTTTTCAGCAAAAATATAAATCTATGAATACATCAAGTGGGTCCTTCTAAGCATGTGAAGGATTTTAGGCAAAACAACTAAAAACACCTGAAACATGTGAAAAAGGGGTAAAATGTACATGGTATAGCATGTGAAAGTATGTGGGAGCATGTGACGCCGTATGAAAGTAGGGTGTTGCTGTGACAAAGCATGTGGAAGCATGTGACAACAAGTTGAAGTGGGGCCGGATAGTATAGAAAGATGTAGAAATTTGTCTTGGCATGGGTAGGACATTTTTTAGGGTTTTTTTATGGCTAATCTAGGATTATGGTGTGTTTAGCAGAGATTTAGGTAATTATTCTTAGGGTTGTCTGTTAGGCATCTTTTCAAGGACCTTGTATAGTAACACCTAGAATTTAACGGCCCCTCTTTGCTGTGTTCTTTATGCTCTGGATTGAGAGATGTAATCCGCAACCTTAGTCTGGAAATGTCTTTAGTGATCTTTTCTCGGATGACTTCGTATGGCGTTTGATATTCTTTTGCAGCTTTCCAGACTCTTTCCCAGTGAGGATGACTGCTTGTGTAATTCCAGCTTGCCCAATCTTTTGGCCATATCTCTCTTGGGATACACCTATTTTGTTGAAAAAGGATTTTTTGTGCCTCACTATATTCATCTTCCATTGATAAAATTGACACTGGAAATTTCCACCAGAATGATACCTCTACTTGCGCCTGAACTTTTCCATTAAAAATCTTTACTGGCCTATGAAACATAAATACCTTTGCCGAGTAGGAATCATTGAAGCATTTTAACCAATATCTTCTAGGTTTGAACCATAGCAAAAATACTTTAAGAGTTGGTGCAATGTTATCAAAATCCTTGAAGACATTGCAGTTGAATTCCATACAAAAATAATACTTATGGCATAGGTACCAGAAAAACCATAATAATTCTTGTGGAAAATCCTTGGCTTGAGCTATGAATATATGGCAGAATGGATATTCAGGATTGACCCCATATGTCTTAAGAATGGATCCTCCATGTTGCCGAAAATCTTTGAGCTCATAATAAGTTCTTCTTTCCATAATAATTGACGGGTCAAACGGATCCATGAGGTTGAATAACTCCGGTGGATGATCTGTTTGCTGTGATGAACTTGTTCCTGTCATACATGAGAGCATAAGACGTTGCTGATTATCAGTTGCTTCGGCTTCACTTTTGCTGGAGAAAATCTCTTTGAGAATTCTTCCGGTCGAGATAGAAAATCCGCGAGAATATTATCTTTGCCTTTTAGGTGCCTGACTTGAAACTTATATGGAGAGAACCATTGAGCCCACCTAAGAATCTGAGGATCGGGAATAATTTTTGCATTTACCTGAATCATCTTTGGGAAGGCCTTCATATCTATTTCTATCAGATATTCTGTATGAATAAGGAAGAAATTAAATTTCATGATTTCATTCTGTACTACAAGAATTTCTTTGAAAGTGGAATGATAATGTTGTTCGGCATCTTTGAACTTTCCACTAGAGTATCCGCATATTTTCCTGTGGCCATCTTTTTCTTCAAACGGAACAGTACTCCAATATTCATTGCTGGCATCAGTTTGCAATATCTTCTTACCATCTGAAGGGATATAGAGAGACTTGACATTTTTGGAAATCTCCTTTATTTCCTTAACTGCATCATCTTGCTTCTTTTTCCATGATGGAGCATTTTTCTTAAGCATCTATGTGAGTGGAGAAATGTATGTAGAGATATTCGGGATAAAATCTCTCACATAATTTATTATACCCAAGAATTGTTGGATCTGCTTTGTTGTGAGGTTGGTATCTGGAAATTTGAGTAATTCTTGACATATATATGGTCCTGGACTGTATTTACCTTGGACAAAATGCATTCCAAGAAAATCAATCTCCTTTTGAGCAAGAACCATCTTTTTTGCTGAGAGCATAATTCAGTTCTGTTTTACCAATGCCTCAAATTGATGAAGCAAGTTGATATGTTCCTTTAATGTATAACTAAATAACATGATGTCATTAATGTAAACTAAAGAGGTATGGATGATGGGTTGGAATATTTTTATCATGGCTTTTTGGAACAAGTTAGTTTATAAACTGAATGGCATGACTTTCCTCTAGAAGTGATGATCGGGGATGCAAAATCCTGTTTTGGGTCTTTCTTCAGGGTGGATTCCCAATTGCCAAAATCCAGACTTTAAATCAAACTTAGAAAAATATTTAGCCTTGGCTAAGTGGGAGAAAAGAGTGAGTTTATTAAGGATAGGGAATTTATCATCTTGGAGAAAATGGTTAAGTGGTTGGTAATTGATGACTAACCTGAGTTTTCCTCTTGTCTGCTCAGCTCCTTTGTTGACATAAAATGATTCGCATGCCCATTGTGAATCAGATGGCTCTATTAGATCAAATTCCAACAGTTCGTCACATTCTTTCTTTGCAAGCTGAAGATGATCTGGATTCATCCCTGAATGACTGCTTTTGTCGGATTGATATTTTCATTCTTTTTGAAAGGGATTTTGAAAAAAAAACTCTTCATTTTTCCATAACGGTAGTTTCCCTTTCTTCATGAAATCCTTGTGTGATTCAGCACATGAATGTTCAATGAGATTTTGCTCAATATCTTTGATTTGTTCGTCATTTGTGATTTGGAATAGCCTAAGAATATCATAATAAGGTCTGAACTGCTTTTTGAAAGCTATCCTATTAGCCTTGATCTGTAGTTGATCTCTAAGTTATCTGTAAATGTCGAATCCAATAATAATATATTTTCCTGGTACATCAGATCCCAGCAGCTTCGTTCTGTACTTCAATCCTGGAAAGAACTCAATTGTGATGGATTGCTTTTCTATGACAATTGTGGTCAAGATTGCATTTGATACAGTGTTGAAATCCTTAAAATGCAGCATACATTGATTTTCAGAGAGAACAGTAGGATTTATGAGTGAGGAAGCAGCTCCGTTGTTGATGAAAGCAATAACTCGCGTTCGTTTATCCCATTTGGATGAATAGACTTTGAGCTCTACTTGAGGAACAACTGCGAGAGCATTGATCTTATCCTGAGCTTCGATCGTTTGTTCTGAAATTTGGTAGTGATCACTACCTTGATCTTCATCGATATCAAGAAAGAATAGAGTTTCTTCATTAGGTTCATCATCTACAGAGAATATAAATTCAAGGTCTTCCTCCTTTCCAAGATGTATGTCAGTGTAGTCTTCAATATTTCGATGAGTTTGACAGATCTTCTTGATTGTGGACAATTTTTTGCGAAATGTCCAATCGTCTGGCAAATAAATTATCTATTTTTCTTGTGAAAGTTTCCTGGCCTTCTCCGTCTGAAATATTTTGTACATCTCTTGGACCTTGCTTTCTCGTCTTGAATTCTTGGCCATTTAAACCTCCTGAAATCTCTCCTTCTTTTGGATGTGTGGCAGGAACATCAAGATCCGGTGATTAGATTAGATTTGCGGCATGCTTTGTCAAGCGCTAAATTGTGTTTGATAATTTGCTTTAGGGTAGAGCACTTTATACAAATATTATCCAATGCGACAAAAATAGCTTGCCTGATGTAACCAATTTGTGGGATAGTTATGGACTGAAATGTTTCTTCAATGATTGGAAAGGAAGATACAAAGACTTGCTTCAGATTGATGTCTCCTCTGATCTCGAAGTATATCTTTGCCATTTTTTGAAAATGTCTATCAATGTCATTTATGTCGAATGACACACACTTCATCTCGAAGAGTTGTCTTCGCATTTTCTCCTATCTTTGGCCAGTATCTCCGCAGAAAACTTCATGTAGGATCCTGATGTTGAAGGCAAAATCTTGGGAAGTAAGAAAAGTATTTTTGTCTTGAATTCCAAGTGAGTTCCACCAGTCTTTGAGGATTCCTAAGAACCGGGAAGTTAGTTCTTACAGGATGATATACTTATCTCGTTCCACCAGATTTTTGGTCACCATCCAAGAATAGAAGTCTTTGATCCTTTGAGGCCATTTTGAAACCTTGACATCATCTAAGGTGAAAGTGTGGAAACCAATTCCAAATGGTTTTGACGCCATGGTCTTATTTCTTCTTTCTGGGATTGGTTCATCAGTCATGCCTTTTTGTTCCTCGTCTACTTCAGATATTTCTAAGTCTCTTGGCTGGTTTACAAATATTGGGGGATCATCTTCCTCGGAAGAGTTTGTTGTGGGTTCACTACTTGATTGAGAGCTACCTTCCATTGATTCATCTTCTGATGAGTTTAGATATTCCGACCACGGTGTATCTTCTTCTGATGTGTACCTTGGCTGGGAGACATAGAGGTCTGGAGCCTTTTGATCCGAAATCATCAGGTTTTTGAGGTTCGATCCTTTTGAATTTTCTCCTTGGTCTTGTCTTTTTTTGGTTTGTTTCTTTGCTGCAAGGGCATCTTTCCTTTCCCAAACCATTTTTGCGATATCAAAATCATTTTCTTCTTTTGGTGGTTAGGTGAAAGAGATTAGATTTTGAGAGGTAGATGGGAAGGTAGAAAAGGTGTAGTCTAATTTAGGCGGGGAATATGCTTGTGGAGACATAGGGAAGACATGGGGTTATTTGCGGCTCAAAGTGATCATTTCTCAAAATTTGAATTTGTTCCTTGATGGAAATCGTCTCCTTTTGTTGTTGTTGGAAAAATTGGAAAAGTGAAGTTCCTGGCGGACGAAACTCATATTGTAAATTTGCCAATCTTAGTTCCAAGGCTTTGATTAGTCAAGCATGCTAAGACGATGTCTGTTCTATCTTCTTCTCAATCATTTCAACTTTGCTCATCATTTTGTTCTGTGTATGAGCCACGTTCCTTATGGTATTGCGAATATTTTTCAGCACTTTGTTTTGGCAGATGGAATTTTCAGATTGCCAGTTCATTGTTGCTTCAATGTCACTTATTGGGGGTTTTTTTCCAGAAGGCAGTACTATGTTCTTTTTGGGGATTTTTGGAGAATAACTGATGCCCTCTTTTACAAAAGGTTGAAGTGGAGGAAAATCTTGGGAGTGGCTGAAGCTTGTAGGGCTTATCATGAATATTTGTGGGTGTAAGGATTTTTGGGTTGATAGAGTTGATATGAGGTGATGTTGGTTTGGATTTGGGCATTGTTTCACTATCCTCCCAACTTGGAGTGAATTTTTTTGGTAATTTTGGCCATTCTTGGGGTCTATAATTGACAAGAAATTCATATTCACCTGGACGGCTTAATGAGCCAATTGAAGGATCTTTATTTTCATATTTGACTCGGAATTATTTTTCAGTGGCTTTCCCTTTTTTCTTGGATTTCGGTTTTGTTTTGTTGAGGCCAAACCTTTCCCAGTGGCGTTGGTGGTATTCATCATATTCTCCAATTGGATCTTCCAAACAGTCTTGGCAGTCGCAATCAAGATCCCATGGGCAGTGTCCGGTGAAGGGGCATTTGAACCACCAAACTCTCTTTCCTTCTTTGTCAAAATGTTGACACCAGTCATGTTCTTCCATGATGCTTTGTATATTCCAAAAAAAACTCTCTGTCAGGTTCAGGGTATGTGTCTATTGTATCTTTGGGTTGAATCCTTTGGCCAGAAAAGATGGTGTTATTGGGTTTTTTGAGATGGGAATGGTCAAAGCTTATGGAAACGGTTTTGTCATTTCTTTTGGTAAAAGTTGGTTCACTAGATTGCAGTGATTTCTTTGATTCACTTAGCTTCTCGTAATTTGCAATCCAGGAATCAGGAAGGATTTTTACAAGCTCATTTTTGGGAATCTATCTGGGTATTTGGGTGCACATGGTGTTTTCTTTGGTAGCATCAATATTTAAAAGTAAGGCATTTTCTCCTCCGGGTAGGCAAAGATCCATGGCATGATTTTGGACTCGCCACGCAATTTGGTGGTGAAGGGTAGCTTGAATGGAATCTTTGGCTTGTGGGGATCCTTGGATTTGGACTTGGATTTTTAGGGCTTCGATTAGGTACGGCCCATAAAGGGACATGTTGAAATTCGGAAAGATAGTTATGAAGATAGTTTCAGCATTTAGGGTAACTTCGGCAGTACCTAAATTTGCATGTTGGTACTCCAAATATCTCGTGTTTAGAAGAGAAAGTCGAGCTACAACAGGTTTACCTTTTCTTCCATGATATGTTAAATCAATTCGGATAGCACCAAAATGGATATGGGTAAAACCATGATCTCTCCATGGTCTGGGAAAATCATCTGGTATTTGAAGGGTGATAAATTGTTCCTCTCGAGTGGCAAGAATAGGATTTTGGTCAAGTTTTGAGGCAGCAACATATTCTTTGACTCCTTTTGGTCTGTGTTGGACTAAGGAAAGAATTTGGGTCCATGCTGCAAAAGATTTTTTGGCAAAAGTAGAGTAAGGGTTTATGAGGGGTAGTTCAATGGAGGATACTTTTTTTTCATCAGGTAGTATGTCTAATTCATAGAGGTAGGACAAGGTTTTATATAGAGTAGGGGACAAATTCATTTTTGCAAGGGAAGAAGATGATGGAAATGACTTAGACATATTTAGTAAAACTGTTCCTCCCTCCGAAAGGATGGGCTGGCTCTGATACCACAGTACAAAGGAACAGAGGAAGACACTCCAAGATATTTTTCGTATTCCTTGAGTTCTGTGATTACTTGCTGTTGCGTTCATTTCGGTTTTCTGATTGTAGTACTCAGCTTTAGTTTTGCACTTTTGCTTCGGTTTTCTAATTGGGTACTTGTTGTTGCCCTTCTTTTTACCTTTTATAAGCAGAGGGTCTATCGAAAAACAACTTCTCCTCCTTCTTGAAAGAAGGGGTAAGGTCTGCGTACACACTAATCTCTACAGACCCGACTTGTGGGATTACACTAAGTCTGTTATTGTTGTTTTAGAAAAAAAAAGAAAATAATTAGAAATACATTATACATTTCTCAACGATGGATCTCCTAGACTGTTTTCTTGAGGTATTAAAGTCTAACCAAAAGCAAAAAAAATTAAAAAATAGAAAAATCCAAAAATATGTCTTTTCGTTGTCTTTTGGTAGTAATAATCCTTCATGATTTTTCTTTGTGCCTCGGTTCTTTTCCATGGGATGTAACCTAAAGTCGATTAGTCTTTTGGAAATAAAAGGATGAAAAAAGATTAGATTTCTAGGCACATTTTGACTTGTTTGATAGTAACATATTAAGGCTTTGGCATGTGTAGTATCTTTCCTATGTGCTAAAATTGCTTATGATGCCTCTATGAATTGGAAAATATGTCTAATGATGCATATGCCTTGCTTTCTTGACTTCTGTTCATTTTGTGCTTAATGTTTAATATCTCTTGGCTATGTGAATACTTGATTTGGTTTGAGAGACGCAATGGGATCATCCTTAGTGAGTCATGTTCCATGTGTCGTGAGGTTTTATATAGTCTATGTTGTTGCATTTGTGTCTAGACTTGCCCAGTATGTGAGTTGAAGTGGAATCCCAGGGTTTGCTCGATTTGGATAATGATTTTAGGATTTCTTTGGTCTTTTTCTGCTATGTTTCTTGTCACAGATAAAATATCCCTAGTTAAACCTTTTGAACCCATAGACCTTTATTTGGTACCCACGTTATAAGCCTACACATGTGTTTGGTCTTAATTGACATTGTTTCCTTTGCCTCTTAAAGCTCTTAAGTATAAATGAGCGCTAGAATGAAGTAAGAAGGGAACTTAGTGGCTTTAGTAGACTCAATGAAAGGAAGAAAGTCGCACTTATATTATAAGGAATACACGACTAGTGTGAAATGTAAAAGAGAAAAAATTGTTGTTGGAAAAAAAGAGAAAAAAATAAAAAATCTGAAAAATGTAGATAAACAAATGGCATCTTGCTCTTCCTAGTGAGTATGAATTAAGGTAGTGCTTAAAGAAAGAGGGAACATTTTTGGGAGTGATCTTTTTTGTGAAATTGAAGTCGGGTTGAAGATCTTTGCGCTTAGTTGAATATGTTATGTGTTAAAGTGCTTAGAATGATTAGTCACTACTTCTAAATATATCCTACATGTCTCTTAGCTCATATTACAATCATTAAAAAAATCCTAATTGATTTTAGATCGAATGAGCCTACATTAGTAGATGTTTACATAATGAGCAAGCTTATGGTATCTTTTGCATGCATGTGACTTCTTTCTGAGAATAAGCATTTTCTTTTGATATATATGAGTCCTTAAACTATATTTAGCATAAGATTCGAATGTATGATTTGACTTACTCTTTTTGATTTTGTTATAAGGCAACATCCTTTCACGATAAATATGTTACGCTATAAGACTTCTATGCAATGTTGAGCATTCAAGCCATAAGTGCATTATGACATTGAGTCAGTTTCTAGGTATAGGATTAGTTATGAGCATGTTGTTTTGGTTTTAAATATTTTTGAAGTATGAAATAAATTTAAATGGAAGTGTATGTCGAGCGCATATGCTAGATTTTAATTGTTGTTATCAACCATAATCATAGGTGTAGTGAGCTTTGAATATGTTGGGTATAAAGTGCTCAAAGATAGTGTAAATTGTCGGTTTACCCGAGAACGAGCAACGTTTAAGTGTGGGGTAGTGATGTTTGGCTATAATCTCATATTATTAGTGCATTAATCGCCTTATATTTTGGTGTTTTAACAATTTATTGTGTGGTGTTTGAGATTAATTGAGTTGTTTTATGTATAGGATCATCGGAATGCATAAAGGAATAAACTATGCACAAAAAGATGATGACAATGCAAGAAAAGATCATAAAATGAGAAATCGGAGCAAGACAAAGAGGGACAGTGCCCTAGAACTCGCCCCACCTGACCAGAAGCTAGGTTCATCTCGCCCCACACCAGGCGAGGCGAGCTTTCATCTTTCCTTGGACCAAGCCTTGCCAGGTTATTTCCTGGCTCCAGATTAGGCCTTGACAGGTTATTTCCTATCCCCAGATCAGGCCTTGCAAGGTTAAAGGTCTGGTACCCTGTTAGAAAGAAAATTATTTTTTTTTGAAATTTAGACTTGAAGACCTCAACCCTAGTCTATAAATACTCCCTAAACATGTCTGCTATGGGAGTTGGATGTTTTTGAGAGGGAAATTTGGCCAAGGGAGAGGACGAGCCACTGTGGAGGTCGGAAATTCTTCATATTTCATCTTTCTTCTACCAAATTTAATAGTTTTTATATTCTTTAGATGAAATGTCATTTTATTACTATGACTATGTGGAGCCAAATTTCACATTCGAGGGTTGTGGTTTTCGTGAATATTTATATTAACTACATCTTTATTAATTCGAATTATCATTTTTGGTTGTTTCTCTAATTCTAGATTTAATTTGTGAATTGTGTGGCCACAAATTTACCCTACTATCTTTGCTATGCTTGAAAAAGCCATGTTTTGGTCAAAGTAGAATTAGAGAGACTTTGTTTGTGAACTCGTGGCTCGGGGAGGATTTTACGGTTATGATAGGATTATACCTAACAGTCTTGCTTAGTTGAATGTCCTATTTTCTTAGTTCATGATAGATTCAATATCAAAGGAATATGATATCTTGTGGATAGACGAATACTATTTACGGAACATGCTATTTATACAAACGATCAAGTCAACTAGCAACCGTAGATATGTCACAGTCTAACTCTCATCGGAGCCGCGACGGTGCCTAACACTACTTGCCAGGCAAGCCAACAAGCATAAAATAACTAAGCAAAACAATAAACATGGCTTAATAAACTTAATGGAAGAAATGTCATAATTATCTTATAGAAACACTAATAATACTACTACAACCATCCCCAAAATTTGGTGTCAACTTGTACATGAGCACTACTAAGTATCGAAATATAAACCAAATTCGTAGTACAACTATATGAACAATAGAACAGTAATAAGAAAAATAAAGAAAGAGATTAAGGGGACGTTATGGCAGCTTACTCGAAGTCTCCAAATACTAGTGCCAACTCAGATCTAGCAATCACCACGTCCAGATGTACCTGGATTTGAGTGTAGTATGAGTATAGCTGACCTCATGTACTCAATAAGTAACAAAACTAACCTTGAACTAAAAGCAGTGACGAGATCAACAGGAGACATTCAGAATCCAATATATTGACAATGCATAGATAATGATGACAATATCAATAAGTAACTCAAGGAATTATCCGATTAGCTCGTTCATTTTATAGAATTTTAGACATGCTTTCAGGTTTAACAATTTAAAGCCTAGCAATGATAAGAACATGCCAATTACAGCTAGCATGAGGAATGATACATCTATATGCCTACATGTCAAGTATGCATGTCAAAGAATGATTTCACAGTGATATCTCCAAGTACACTCACTCTTAACATACTCAATCTATCTACCTCAAATGACCACTTATCACACACACAATCACTCAATATTGTATGGGTGTCTGGCATCAATGCCCCTCACTAAAGCACGTGCAAATATCATTGTGCTTATACGCATTACCAGTATATCAGACTCTTGAGGGGCCGATTCTACCCAAGCGCTCATCAAAAGCCAATAAGGCAGGCTACGGCATGCAAACTGATTCATATAATAATGGTAATAATAATAATAAAGCCAATATGGTCTGCTGCGGCGTGCAACCTAATCCATAATAACACTCTCGATGCGACGGTCAACACCCTACAGCGACGCGATTGCGATCCAGGTCTTGCGACCTCAAAGAACAAATGCATGACATCATCATGCCCTTCATTCCTTCTACGCGAACACATCTCATCACTCGTGTTCGCGATGAACAAACGCCCTAAGGCTTCACGGATGCGTCCAACTATTTGTGAATGTGAAGAACAAAGACTCACCTGCCAACAATAACCCTACACGATCACGACCTACTATTCAAGATCGTGAATAAGGAAAGTAGGAGCACAGATTCAGCAATTCCTCAAGTCCAAAACATGATTTGACAACCATCCGAAACACCCTGGGACCCTATCCAAACACACCAATAGGTCCTAAAATATAGTACGAACTTGCTTGAACCCTCAAATTACCTCAAGCCACTCCAAAATCACAAATTGCACCCATAATCAAGCCTAATAAAACTAATGAACTTCCAACTGCTAAAACTAATGTTGAACCATATCAAAGTAACTCCGAATGATCCCAAATTTTGCATGCAAATCCCAAATTACACAACGGACATATTATAACATCTGAAACCAAAATCTGAACCCGGTACCTACAAAGTCATCTCTCGGTCAAACTTCTCAACCCTCTAAACCTTCAAATTTTTAATTTGCACCAAATAGCAAACCAACCTACGGTCCTCCAAATCAATATCCGGACATACGCCTAAGTCTGATATCACTATATGAAGCAATTGGAACCATCAAAACTCCATTCTAGAGTCATCTATACAGAAGTCACACTCTAGTCAACTCTTTCAACTTAAGCTTTCCAACTTTGAACTAATAGTCTGTTTGGCCAAGCTTTTTTTTAGGCAAAAGCACTTTTTTTTGTCAAAAGTATTTTTTCTAAAAAGTAAGGGGTTTTGCTAATATTTTGAAAGAAGAAAAAAGTGCTTTTGAAGAAGCATAAAAAAGTAACTTTTTCTAAAAGCACTTCTTTGAAAAGTACTTTGACAAAATACACTTAGAAGCAGTTTTTAAAAGATTGGTCAAATACTAATTGCTGCTGAGAAGCACTTTTCAAATTAATTAGCCAAACACAAACTGCTTCTTATCAAATGTACTTTTGAGAAAAAGAACTTCTCAAAATAAGCTAATTTTTGCAGTTTGACAATACGGGCTATAAGTGTTCCAATTCACTTTGAAACTTCCCGGAAACCAATCCAACCACCCTGGCAAGTGACATAACCATAATTGAACATAGAAGAAGCAATAAATAGGGAAACGGAGCTACAATATATAAAATGATCGACCTGGTCGTTACGAGATAATTCGTATTAACAGGTGTATTTACGAACTCAATAGGATTGATAAACCGACCACAACCCTGAAATTTTTATCTCCTCTAAGTTAAATCCAACAACAAACTTTTGCGCTCTTGTTAGTTTAGTTTATTGCTTATTTAATTTTCGCAACAGTAGATTAACAGAAAAACAATTACTTTTGATTACCTTGAGTAGTCAATCAATTTTAGTTAGCTCAATTGACGATTATTCTAAGTCATTGATCAGATAGGTCAAGCCCTCATCCCATATAATACACATATCGGTCATCAGTTTGTATTTAAGCGTGGAAGATTTTACTATCTCTTTTTCCAGATAGTTTTAACATTGTCAGACTCACCTCCATGATCTATGTGTTACTTGGTGATGTCATTTCATTAGTTTCAGTTTATTACTATGTTTTTTATGTATTGAAAAAGACCCTCACGTTCTCCAGATATTCTGCCTCCCTTCCTTTATCTCACTTCCAGCTTTTCCTAATTAAGTGTTCGGTAGTTGATAGTAACAGGTACTTCCTCCGTTTCGGTTTATCCAAAAAAAAAAAAAATTGATTCGTTCCAAAAAGAATGATTTTTTTAAATTTGAAAATAAATTAGTTTAAACTTCTAAGACTACTTTTAATGAATAGCATTTATAACCACACAAATACTCTCATTTTTTACTTGTTTAGAACCACGTGGTATCTGAAAACATATCTTGAGTTCTAAAAATATTCATTTTTTCTTAAACTTCGTGTCCAATCAAACAGGATCACATAAAGTAGAACAGAGAGTTAACAGTTAATCCTTTTCTCAATGATTGGTGTTTATATATAATACTCATTATTATTAATTGTTTAATGGGATGATGCATAGTGTTATTTTAAAGCCCCTGAAGGGTTGCATAATTTTGTTCATAATTAGTTAACCAAGTCTTCTGAGTTGTACTTGGCCCATTGTGGACAAATGACCAATACTTGTCCACTCAGAAAAAGAAAGAAAACTTTTTGACACATATATATCAAATACTATTAGAAATTATAGTTCAAAAATGCCATGACGTTTCTAATGGCTACTAGAGCGCATATCATTAATGGTAAAAACAAGAAATTTAAAGTTGAAAGAGTTTCCAAATGTAAGATGGTGTATTTTATGAACAAATTAAAACTGAAAAGATGGCATATAAAGTGGAGGAAATTAAAGGAATTGAAATAATATTAACCTAGTTGGTGGATATTCTGCTCATTAATCATTGGTTACTGATTCCAAAAATATTGATATACAAGACAGAGTCTTCACTTGTGTTGGTATAAATATATGTCTTTATCTCCCACTATTTCCATGCATCAATCAAATTGAGCTTCTCTATTATATATATTCATTTCTTTGAGGTTGTTGTTTGTTATAAGAGCATGAATCCTTTGGCATTCATGTCTGAAGGGGAATTGAACTCTTTCGGTGGAATGTATTCTACCGATCAGGATGCTGATTTTATGTCACAGTTGCCTGGCAACTGTTCAATTCCAATTAGTTCTTTATTGACTAGTTATGAATCAAACAATAGTATCAACTTTTTTTCACAAGGAAGTAGTTATAATGGTTGTAGCAGTTTTCCATTTTCCCCTCTGCCGAGTCATGAAAGCAGCTGCCACCCGAGTCATTTTCGATCAAATATGATGATAAGAAACGATAGTTCAATAATAATAGATCGATATGGCATGGACGTGGAAGGTGAAAACATAATTAGTTCACCCTCGCTTACTAATTACAATGCAATGATTGAAGTGGATGATTTCCTTATTAACCAAGATGTGAGTACTGATAGCATGGAGTCTGGTGAAAACATGCCAATAGAAGACAAGGTGGATAGTCCACCAGACAGCTCTAAGAAAAGATCCCGGCGGTTGCTTGGGGATGTGAGTATTACTTAAATTATCATTTTGTTTTGATTTTCTCATATATTGTCAGAATGGGCGCATTCCTGATTACATTTCTCTAATTTTAATATAGGTGATCCCAAATAACAAGAGAAGCGTCAAGCTGAAGAAGACTAGCTGTGAAATGGATGAGGAAAACAAGACAGCGATTCTGAGACAGAATTCTATGATCAGTTGCTGCTCAGAAGATGAATCTGTTAATGTTTCTCACGAGTTATGTTGAGATATGTAACAATTTGGCAATGATGATAGCACTCATATTAGACTTTTTGGTTGTTAGAGGAGTCATATCTGAGCCTATAGGCTATTTGTGCAATTAGGCTGATTTTGTAATTTGTTTATATACTCTGTAAATAGGTCAATTGTGTAAATAGGCTACTATTGTAATTAGGCTATGTCATGTAAATAGGCTATTATTGTAAGGGGTCATTTTGATATAGGGGTAGGGGTCATTTGTCTGAGACAGCGGGTCATTTTTCTGATTGAAAGACTTTGAGTCTTCTTCGAGACTCCTCGATGCTCTCCCTTCTCTCTACTTTCTCTCTCTAAATTTCTTCCGATATTCTGTATGTTTTCATGGTATCAGAGCAGGTACAATGATCCGGTGATGTTATCGTGTGAATCAATAGTTCATCTGAACTATTTTTTGAACAAAATTTGGGATTTTTCTGAGATCGAAAAGATCGATGATGGTTTCAACCATGTTAGGGTTCTTCGGTCCCTTTACCTTCACGATCTACGTTTGTTCCTTCTGTATTGAACGGTTCAATCGTTTATTGTGAGTTTTTCGGAGATTTTGCGGTGGGTTTCAACCTCTAGGGTTTTCTGGTGGTCAAATCGAGTGTTTGATTACCATCCGGTGGTTTGATACTTACTTTGCTGAGGTTCTGGTCATCATCGGTGGTGCTGTGACATCTTTGTCGACGTTTGTGGTAAAGTTTTGACGGTTACACTACCTAGGGTTTTGCCTTTTGACGGTTACACTACCTAGGGTTTTGCCTATTGTTAAAGGCCGATCTTCCGGTTGCGAAGAAGGACGGTAACCTCGTTCCTATTCTCTGGTTGTGATTCCTTGTCTGTATATGTGACTATTTGATTCTATTTGTGAATAGATCCTTTGACTTGAGAATATTGACTGTGTAGACTGTGAATATTGTTTGGTGATATTTTTTTTCAAAAGATTTGATTCATTTGTTGAGCATGGCTGCTAACATGAATGCTGGTGGTTCTGGTGCTAACTCTGGTCCTATTGACCCTTCCAATCCATTATTTGTGCATTCTTCTGATGTTCCTGGTGCATGTTTAGTCCCCATTCCTTTCTCAGGAAGTGGTTATGGAGGATGGAAGCGTAAAATGACTATGGCTTTATCTGCTAAAAATAAAATATGTTTCATTGATGGTTCCTTTTCCAGACCTAGTAATAATGTGAGTTTGCAGAGGTTGTGGGATAGATGTAACATGCTTGTTATGTCATGGTTAACTTCTTCTGTGTCATCCCAAATAGCTGACAGTGTTCAATACTCTGACACTGCACAAAGCATGTGGTCTCAACTTGAGAAGAGATATGGTACCCCTAACAAATCCAAAATTTTTGAACTAAAGCGAGAACTCTCCCAAACTTCCCAGGGTTCCCTTGATGTAGCCTCATACTTTAATAAACTCAAGAGTTTGCGGGATGAGTTGGGGACAATGGTCCCAAACCATGGGCAGAAGTGCACTTGTGCTGCTAAGAATGGTATCATTGAGGAAGATGATGAGAACAAGATTTATCAGTTCCTTATGGGACTAAATGAGACATATTTGGGTGTAAGAAGCAATTTGTTAATGATGCAGCACTTTCCTTCCCTTGACAGTGTTTATAATATTGTGTTGAATGATGAAAAGCAAAGACAGGTCAAGTCCATTTCCCATATGAGCCCAGACTCAATGTCTTTTAATGCTCACACTGATAGGCCCCCTGCTGGGTCCAACCAAGGGAAATTGTCTGGTTCTAACTTCAGACCTAAAGTCAATTTTGAGCAAAACAGAGGAAACTTATTTTGCAGATATTGCAAGAAGTCTGGACACTTAATTGATAAGTGTTTCAAACTCCATGGTTTTCCTCAAAGCAATTCTTACATCAAGGGAAGGAAATCTGCTGCTCATCTTTCCACTAGTACTGATTGTGTGTCTGTTGATCCAGGAAATTCAAGTGTGTCTGCTCCTCTAGGGGATCCTATTGCCAGTCAACCTGTGATACCAGGGTTGAGCAGACAACAATGTGATCAGATTGTGAGCTTGATTCAACAGACACTTTCAACCAGTGATCAAGCTTCTTCTTCCATGAGTTCTGCTAATTTTGCTGGTACTTTCATGTCTGAGAGTCTTGTTTCTGATTCCAAGTTATGCATGCTTACACACATAAATTCTGCTACCTGGATCATTGATTCAGGAGCTTCCAATCACATGACTTATGATAAAAATCTATTGTTTGACATTATACCCCTAACTGTACCTTACCTTGTTTCACTTCCTAATGGCTATAAGGTAAAAGTTACTTGTACAAGATCATTTGCATTGACTCCTTCCCTCACTCTTCATAATGTGCTTCTAGTTCCTTCTTTCAAACATAATTTGATCTCTGTTCATAAGTTGATGAAACAATTGAATTGTTTAGTCTTGTTTACACCAACCTCATGCCTTCTTTACCTGTTACAGGACCTTTCTCTGAAGAGGCTTCTGGATCTTGGTAAAGAGGAGGCTGGCTTGTACAAGTACTCTTGGTCACCCTCTTCCTCTTCTGCCTCTTCCAAGCCTTCTTCTCTTGAGCATAGTGACTCAGATGTTTGTAATGATGATATTGTTTCTGATAACAAACATTTTAGCTCAGTTATTCAATCTTCCAGTTGTAATAATGCTGTTCCTGCTGATATGAACTATATTTGGCATTTGAGATTAGCACATACATCTTTTGCTAATATGAAACATGTTTCTAATTTGCCTTTTTCTATTGCTGCTAAACAACCTTTCCCTTGCTCAATTTGCCCTATGGCTAAACAAACCAGATTGCCCTTCCCTGACAGTAGCATTAGCACTACCAAACCATTCCAACTTATTCATGTGGATACTTGGGGTCCTTACCATACCCCTACATCCCTTGGTAGCAAGTATTTCCTCACCATAGTTGATGACTTTTCTAGAGCTACCTGGACACATCTAATGGGTTCTAAAAGTAATGCATTCCCTCTACTACAATCCTTCATTTCCTATGTTCAAACTCAATTTAATTCCCTGGTCAAGGTTGTCAAGAGTGACAATGCCCTGGAACTGGGTTCCAGTGCTGAAGGGATTTCCTATTTTAGTAAACTTGGGATTCTGCATCAAACAACTTGCCCTCATTCTCCTCAACAGAATGGGGTTGTTGAGAGAAAGCACAGGTCTTTACTTGAAACTTGTAGAGCCCTTCTCTTTCAGTCTGGTTTGCCTATTTCTTTTTGGGGTGATTGTCTGTTAACTGCAACATACATCATTAATAGACTGCCATCCAGGGTGCTTAATTACAAATCTCCTCATGAATTATTACATGGTTCTCCCCCTTCCTATTCTCATCTGAGAGTTTTTGGCTGTTTGGCTTATGCTGCTGTGCCTATCCCTCATAGGGATAAGCTGAAATCCAGAGCTCATTCCTGTGTTTTCCTTGGTTATCCCTTTGGTAAGAAAGGTTATAAACTTTATGACTTGAATTCCAAGAAATGCTTTGTTTCTAGGGATGTTGTTTTTCATGAAACTCACTTTCCATTCAAGTCTCCTCCTCCCTCTTCTCCTTCTCCTCCACCTGTTCCCTTTTCTGATGACATTCTCCCTCAATCTTTCAACCTACCATCTTCCAATGAATCTTCTCCTTCTTCTCCTCTTCACCCTTCTCCTGATTCTCCAGTGTCTATTCCTTCTCCTCTTTTCAATCATGACATCTCCCCTCCTACATTGCCTGTCTCCCAGCCTGTTTCCTTGCCCAGAAAGTCCACCAGATCACATCTCCCTCCTTCTTACCTCAAAGACTATGTTTGCCAACTTCCAGCCTTTTCTGGATCCTCTTCCTCTCACTTGGAATCTGAACCTATGTTTTACTCTCAAGCTGCCTCTGTACCAGCTTGGCAGGATGCTATGAGGAAGGAATTTGATGCATTGGATGCTAACCACACTTGGGACATTGTGCATCTTCCTCCAGGTAAGAAACCTATTGGCTGTAAGTGGGTTTACAAGATCAAATATAAATCTGATGGCTCTATTGAAAGATACAAAGCAAGGTTGGTTATTAGGGGTGACACACAGGTTGAAGGTGTGGACTTTACAGACACTTTTTCTCCTGTTGTAAAGATGACTTCAGTCAAGTGTCTCATTGCAGTGGCTGTTAAAAATCACTGGCCATTGTTCCAACTGGATGTTAACAATGCCTTTCTTCATGGTGATTTGGATGAGGAAGTGTATATGAAACTTCCTCCAGGTTTGGTGGTGTCTGATCCTTCTTCTACTTCTTCTCCTACTTCTTCTTCTACTTCTTCTTCTTCTCTACCTCTGGTCTGTAAACTAAAGAAGTCTTTGTATGGGCTCAGGCAGACCTCCAGGCAGTGGTATGCTAAGCTGTCCTCTGCCCTTCATTCTAGAGGTTACAGGCATTCTTTGAATGATTATTCACTGTTCTTGAAAGGTAATCCTGATTCCCTTGTTGTGGTGGCTGTGTATGTGGATGATATAATTGTTACTGGGGTTGACTGTGATGAGATTGCAGGCTTAAAAGCCTTCTTGGATGATACTTTCAAGATCAAGGATTTGGGGTCATTGCATTATTTCTTGGGTCTTGAGGTTAAACAAATCCCTGGTGGGATTCATCTGAATCAGCATAAATATGTTCATGATTTGTTGCATCATTTCGACTGTGTATCTGTTTCCCCTGTTGTATCCCCTCTGGACATTTCTTTAAAATTACATGCTGATTCTGGTGATCTTTTACCCGCTCCTGATCAGTTCAGGAGTCTTGTTGGCAAATTATTGTTTTTAACCCATACTAGACCTGATATATGCTTTGCCGTGCAACATCTGAGTCAGTATCTCAAATCCCCAAGGGTTCCCCATATGTCTGCTGCTATGCATGTTTTGAGGTATCTTAAGGGCACTTCCTCTTTGGGTCTATTTTACTCTGATGCTGCTGACTTCTCTTTGTCTGGGTACTCTGATAGTGATTGGGCAGCTTGTCCCGACACTCGCCGCTCTGTTACTGGTTTTTGTGTATTGTTGGGTGGCAGCTTGGTAAGTTGGAAGTCAAAGAAACAACCTGTTGTCTCTCTTTCTTCAGCTGAAGCTGAGTATAGGGCTTTAAGCAAGGTTACTGCTGAACTCACTTGGTTATCTCGTTTGCTTGCTGATCTTGGGGTATCTGTTTCATCTCCTATTTCTGTGTTTTGTGATAGTCAAGCTGCTGTACACATTGCTAATAATCTAGTTTTCCATGAGCGTACTAAGCATATTGAGGTGGATTGTCATTACGTTCGTACTTTGATACGCAATGGTTTTCTAACACTTTCCCATGTTTCCACTTCTCAACAGTTGGCTGATCCGTTGACGAAAGCTTTATCCGGGACTGCTCTTTCTCCTATTTTGTCCAAGTTAAAGGTGGTTTCCCCCCTTCAACTTGAGGGGGGGGGGGGGGGGGGGGGGGGTTGAGATATATAACAATTTGGCAATGATGATAGCACTCATATTAGACTTTTTGGTTGTTAGAGGAGTCATATCTGAGCCTATAGGCTATTTGTGCAATTAGGCTGATTTTGTAATTTGTTTATATACTCTGTAAATAGGTCAATTGTGTAAATAGGCTACTATTGTAATTAGGCTATGTCATGTAAATAGGCTATTATTGTAAGGGGTCATTTTGATATAGGGGTAGGGGTCATTTGTCTGAGACAGCGGGTCATTTTTATGATTGAAAGACTTTGAGTCTTCTTCGAGACTCCTCGATGTTCTCCCTTCTCTCTACTTTCTCTCTCTAAATTTCTTCCGATATTCTGTATGTTTTCAAGTTAACCAGAAAAACCAGAGCCAGCAGGACCCCCAGAGCTTGTATGCCAGGGTATATATGTATTTTCCTTTTTTAATGTAATTATCAGATGTTACTTGGTTTCGAGATCTGCTAGTATATGTATGTCAAAATGATCTCTTATTTCCCTTCTTACAGAAACGAAGAGAGAGGATTAATGAGAGACTGAGAATCTTGCAGAATCTCGTCCCTAATGGAACAAAGGTAAGTGTTGCCATATATTGAAACTGCATGCATTTATGATTATGAAATGATCTGCTGAGAGAACTTGAACTTAAATATTCCATTGACAGGTTGATATTAGCACCATGCTTGAAGAGGCTGTCCAGTACGTCAAATTTTTGCAACTCCAGATCAAGGTAACATTTATTTTCCCTTAACTAAATGTGAAAATGCATTGGGATTAAACAAGATGATCGAGAGATAGTCTAGCTTGATAGTCTCATCCTGGAAGGTTGGGTCGAATATGGACGGGTCGAAAATGGGTTAGGCAAATGTAGATAAAATATCTGATCTGCCTATATTTAATACGGATTAAAAATAGGTTAACTTACGGATAATATAATCTACGGGCTTTTGAATGATCATTTCTTGACTTCTTGCCCAAATGCATACTACAGTACACCATTATGCAAGGAGGAGATATATTTACTCCATGTTCTTAGATGTTTCTTTTAGAGTAAGAAGATAATCTCTGCAAAGGTTGGATCATTAAGTTTACCCTTAAGAAATGCACTTTCTAGTTTTGGGTCATTAAATTCACCCTTTGAAGATGCACTTTTTAGTTTTGGGTTATTTAAAGTGTAATGCCACAAAATGTAAGGGACATTTTCTAATTTTAATTTTTTTATTCAAATAAATCAAACAATTATGATAAAGAAGAAGAAAAAACACTATAGCTTAAAGGAAAAAAGAAATTCCATCATAAAAAATTACATCCAGTTAAGAGCTAGACTTTAGCTTATGACAAAAATGAGAAAACAAAAAAGAAGAGAAAAGAAAAGAAAAACAAGAAAGAAACAAAACCTTGCCTTTTTATCTGCAATCTCAATAGTAAAGGGGCATAAGATGGCAACTCTGCAAAACGATCAATTCCAGAAAGACCACCATGTCTGTACCAACTGGATCATTAATGGGTGAAATCCATTTTTATCCCGCGGGTTGTCCCTCCCTTTGAGCGGATTAAATGGGTTGACCCATATTAATTTAACCTGCTTTTAGTAGCGGGTATCCAACCTATTTTCGAGCAGATAAAATAGGTGGATACTAACAAATTTTATCAATTTTGCATTGTGTACGGATAAAATGAGTTGAGAGCTAGTCACTTTCTTCGTATACACGTACACAATGCAAAAGGAGACAGATAAGAATCTACAGCTTTATTGTCCATCATCATATGGTTTGAAGGGAGTGGTATAAAAGAAATGTATTATAGTAGTAAGGTTGTTCTGCGTACATACTACCTCCCCAGACCCCAATAAATGGGATTATACTGGATTGTTGTTGTTTTTGTTGTTTGTGATAATTGTATGCATTAGTTGTTTAATAACGCCATGGCTGGCTATGAAAAAAGATTAATGTGATGCCTTTTTTTTGGGGGGTGTCTGCAGCTCTTGGGCTCTGATGATCTATGGATGTATGCTCCCATTGCATACAACGGAATGGACATTGGGCTCGATCTCATGAATGTGGGCACTCCAAAATCATAATGTTAAAAATTAAAGCTCCACACATGCATGACGATACTAGATTTCTATATGAGTAAATTGAGAGCATTATCATGCAACGCAAGGAGAAATAGATGATTGTTATAAATGGTGCTGAATCAAGACTCATCTAAATGAACATGGGGACTGATTATTATCTTATCCATGAGGACTATTAATGATTCTTCTGATTGAATATTCAAATGTAGAAATAAGCTGCCACCTCAACACGATGAAGGAAATTTAGGTGTTTGTAGCATTTTCTCTTCGTTACCTAAGGTGTTAATATAATATACAAAGCAGAATTAAAAAACCAACTATAATTATGATTGATTTCTAATGTGTTGGTCTATCAATTATGAGACTGATTGTTTCAACTTTATTCTTGCAAATGTGGCACAGTATATATTTTCCATCTCTTGGCCGAAATTGCACAAAAAAGGTATTGATTCAAGTCATTCCAGTTTGCTTTGTTTAATGACAAGGGAAGAGCTGATAAATGTAACTACTACTACTATTACTTCAAAGCAAGTAAAGCATTCGCTTGAGGCCCCCAAATTTTAAGAGCCCCAAAAATTTTTAAATTTAGCTTTATGGTTTGAAAATATTAAAATAATATTGATTTTTTAGAGGGAAAAAGATAAAAAGAATTGTAGACTTTATAATTCATGCTAGCCATAAAAAAAAATCAAAGGAAAGAAAAGCATAGTGAACACTTACCGGAATAAAATGCGTATAAAAATTGATTTATTGACAATACAAGTTTCCTTTTAATCTTATCTTCCTAATTCATATTTATACTTGTGCTATTTCTTTTCCTTTTTGTAAGCATTTATAAATTATGTCAAACAAAAAAGTGCATTTAGTAATTCGGGTTGCATATTAGTTCCGTCCCAATTTATATTAGGTTGTCCTTTAAAAATTGCTGTCTAGAAATATGAGATATATTATTAGAAACTCAAAAAAAAACTTTAATATAATTAAAATCTCAAAAAGGCGCTCTCAACAAAGTATTAGCAAGACTGCTACTTACAATCTTGTATGAAACTCCATGAACACATAAATTATTCGTGCGCCATTTTTTTAGTGTAATTCAACATATTATATTAGGTTATTTATAATTTATTCTAGATACACCAATGAATGCTACTTAATGGAATGGACTACAATTAGAGTTTAAATTAATCAGAAGGTGTAAATATTTTTGACACTGTCAATGCTCAAAACTTAAACTATTATGTTATGTACGATCAATTTTTTTTCTTATTTGTGATGATAGCCAAATCAAAATGTTCACGTTGGGTTCCGAAGCTCGACACTGATAATCTATCAATTTATTTTGTGTGCTCTTCTTCCTAGTTTTTTTTTTCGTTTTTTGTGTGTGTATTAAATGACTAATTTGTTGTTTAGAAAATAATTTTTTGTTAGTGTACAATTTTATAAAATAAATTTAAGGGCCTTTCAATATAATTTCGCCATAAGCCACGACATCAGTTGAGCCGCCCATGTAGGGAAGTAGTTGATCTAAGAGTGAGTCCTACGAATATACTTTAGATCAAGCAAAGGCTGAGGAGACTACTAGATAGTAATATAAAATATACTTCAGATCTCGCAAAGTTAAGCGAGAAGTGCAAATAATCTTGGAGAATTCAGTCTTGCACATTTACTTGGAATTGTATATTTACAGGATTTATGCACAGACGACATTGTATATTTTCACCCTCATTTTCTATATTTACCAAGCACTTGCACTTATATCTGTCAATATACCGTCATCAGGTCTGATTGATAATATGACTAGGCAATTTAAGTGGAATTGCAACTTCCAAAAGCCATAGCAGTTCTCTCAACATGCTTCAGTAAGATCCCATATATTTTGTTTCTCACCCTTTGACAAACTTCAATTTCTGATTCATCCAAGTTCCCGCGATCCTTTGGAGCATTCGCCTCCTTATTGATAATCACATCTAACCAATCGTTGACTCTCTTCACCTTGTACATCATTCCTGCTATTTGGCTATCTAATACCATTGAAGAGGCTTTTCTTTCAACCTCATCCAGGTACTTCTCTACATATCCCAAAAACAATTTTCTACACTCGTCCTGCAACGATGAAGCTAGGACAGTGGTTGCAGGTGTTGTGCTTCCCGTAGTCCATTGATCAGGTTGCTCATCTTTGTCAGATGACAGTAAGAAAGGAATCTCATCGCTACTGTTCCTATTCGATTTAATGATATATGACCCTTTCGGTTTGGTACTTATTCGACTTGATGTGCTTGTCTTCTTCGACGTATTGGTGACAGCCATAGTGTTATTAAGGATTGGATTGAGGGCAGTGGAGCATGGTGAAAGATCAAGAGCCACAGCAGATTTTATCCACATGGATGCATTTCTCTTTCTCTCAACTGCAATAGTCAATGCTTCCTTAACTGAATTGGTGTCAGCTTCTCCTGAAGTTCTAAGTGGACTTATGTTTGTCAGTGACTGCAATACCAATCTTGTCTGTGCCATGTCATCTTGAAGGTCAAAAAATTTATCAACATGAGGCTGGAGATCATCTTCTTCAGCTAAATGGAACTCTGAAAATTTACTGGAGAATGGAACATGTCTTACTCACCATCCAAAATTAAGGAAGATTGGTATGCAAAAAGTAACACAAGTAATGTGCACTAAACAATAAGCCGATATAGTATATTAAGTTTATAATGGCAAAATAACATAAGGACTTGTAATGGAAACCGGAAGCAATGCAGTCACACAATATTTCAGCTCATGAGCAGGAAGATTAACTGCCAAAATACCTTTATTTCGTACGTTGTTTTGATAGTGACATCTAACAGTTTTGCGGACATTCTAACCACCATTATGTCCAATGTCATATGCTCTTAAATTATTTCATCTCTAGCATGGCAACTGCCAATAAAGTCCCTATATTGTCTAAGCAACCCCCACTTCCAACCGAGAGGTTGTGAGTTCGAGTCTCCCCAAGAGCAAGGTGGAAAGTTCTTGGACGGAAGGATGCCGGGGGTCTATTTGGAAACAGCCTTTCTACCCAAGGGTACGGGTAAGGTCTGCGTACAAACTACCCTCCCCAGACCCCACTAAGTGGGATTATACTGGGTTGTTGTTGTTGTTGTAGTCAGTCGTGATGTTAATTATCATTTCAATGAACTCCTCCAGTTAACTCTTTTTTTCCACCAGGTGCTATCTCTACCTCTTCCTTGCGCAATTCCCTATTTAGAAAATGGTAAAATGGTACATTTCATGATCTTTACAGGCAAAAAACCATGTTGATCTCTACTGACGCAGGAAGAATAACTGTTCTTCTGATAATGGTCACTTGCCAATGATGTAGGTCTAATTACTGGCATAGGTTTCATGTCGATGTAGATGTCTATATTAATCTCAACATGTGAAAAATGTGCTACAGATCATTAAAAGACAACCCCTGAATATTTACAGATGATAAGAGTAAATCCATTATCAAGATTGTAACTTGAAACTAGTTGCTAGTTCTTTTAGCTTCACCTAGACAGTTTTCTAGAGTTCAAGATCCTACTTTTCTGTTATTGCAACCTGAGCCTACAAATAGGCCATCTTAACTTAAAGCAACAGGGATTAGACAAAAATCAAGAAGAATGCAAGACAAAATAGAAAATAACTCATGTTCCATAAAGTACGATTTGTATGAGAAAGTGCACCTTAAGGAATTGAGCAACCTCTCAGCCACACAAGCTTCTTGCAAAGCATCAGTAGCTGCGACAAGAGCAATGTCTCTTTGCTTTACAACCTCCTGATATACCAAGGAAAATTCACAAATGTCAGTAAATCACCCAACTATAAATCATGCAAGTATTAATATGAAAGTAACTTACTACCTTTCCAAGCTTCACCAAGCTCGAGGGGAGTGAGTCCCATGATATACCAGTTTCTGCCCCTCGTCTGTCATTAGCTAAACTTGAATTTATCTTGGAGAAACAAGTTTTGCTCTTAGTGGAACTCTTCATTTTCTTTGCAGAACCAACTTCTCTTCTTCTTGGTATTGAACTTGAATTTTCATCCGAGCTATCATACCTTACAGAACGAACTGGTGAAACCTGTCTATATAAAGTGAATAAGAATGAACTTGAAGGACAAACCACAGAAAGAATAGTATGCCAAAGTCCTTAAGCATGGCAATATTAGCCAATGATGCATAATAAAGAGAAAGAGAAGTATAGTCACATCAATTATGTAAAGAAAATGTATCTGCTTGAAGTCCATATTGGACACCAGTCACTGGCCATTATTCACAAACATCAATTACAAAGTATGCAGTGTTAACTCAGTAAACCAAAAGAAGTTGCTAAAAAACTCATCAACATGGCAGCTTTTCTTATCACATCTACATATTTGTACTTGACTTAGGTTTTAGTTGCATGAAAAAACTGTACAGAAACCATCTATCACAATGGATATGGAGTTTTCATTTATTAACATTTTATGTGGCAACATTGATAGTAATCAAAACTTAGCCAGGCTTATGGATAAGCCAATTTCAAAATTTCATTTCACAAAATACTAGCAAAAGCATGCTACATTGTTCATGCAAAACTTATACTCCATTGAAGTACAATCTCTGTACCGACCAGTAGATTATCAGACTTCATATTATAGCAACAATAAACATGAAGGAAAGTAAATTGACAATCAGACAGCAGTACTCACAGTTGCACTATGACTACCAGGTGGTCTGATATCGTGTTTAACAACAGAAGAATCAAAGATCTCTTTAATTCCCAAAATCTCTGACTCGTTCCAACTTTTTCTCTTGGAGTTATGAGACGAAAATGAGATTGATGACAATATGCTTTCTGTATCACTATCAATATCAAAAGACCTTTTCCTAGTCTTTTGTAGTTCCTGAAAAATATGAGAGTTTCTCCTCTCAATGTCAGATCTTTTAGGAGTGCAATCCAGGGCCATCATCTTCTCACCTGGACGGAGTTTTGAAGCACTCAAAGATCGAAACTTGCCTTTAGACGATTTTCCCTCCAAATCATCATTTTTCTTCTTCAGCCGCTCAGGATTAGATAATCCGCGAGATAACTTTCTTGAATTGGACGGAACAATCCTGTTCTCAGAAATGACACCCTTTTCAACAATGCAATCAGAATTAGATGCCTCAAGAACCTTCATAAAATTTGAAACAGAAACAATATCTTGAGGGGTTCCAACACATGGACGCCTACCTGGGAGAGGCGTTACGCCTCTGACCAACGGGAAAGGGTGAGCATCCTCCAATTTCTGCACATATATGAATTGTCCCAGTTTCAATTTATTTGCAAGAATCATCTCATTTTGCTCTTCAGGCAAAGAAACGTACATTGCATGTGAAATATCTGAAACTTTAAGGTAAAATCCTCTGTTAGGCCAAAGAGGATCACCTTCTTCAAGAACAGGAATTATACTTCTGATTTGCAACAAGTTGAGTTTTCGATCATCCTCTGAGGAATTACCACCCATTTTCATATCCTCAAGAAACCTTACAAGAACCCCAGATTTCAAAGACGCCATGATTTTCATGGATAAAGATTGACTCACCCCCACTATCAAGATCAGCAAGCAAAATTGAATTTGTGTTACAATAAGGGTACATAAAAGATAAAAGAAGGACATTCAGATGAAAGTCTATATCACATAAAAGTGGGCATAATGGATAGACCTATTGATTCAAATAAGAAGGGTTCATGAAATTCAGGTACCAATTGTACAAATCCGAATTTGGGGGTCTTTGTGCTGACTGTCTTTCCTGGATAACGTTTGTGAAGAAAGTGCGTCAGCTTGACCCCAAAGAGGGGAATTAGTTGTTGAAGAAAAGAATGAACATGATGAATTGGATGAATGAAAGAGATGGGCATGGAAAGCGGGAGCTCGAGAGGTAATTAAAACGGTTAGAGGGGTCCAATATTGTTTTTCCCCAATTATCAGTACTAGATTCTTGGATAATTAAGGTCTTAGTATTTTTTATTAATTTTTGATTGACGATAAGACTATATTTATTATTGACGGGTTATCTGCTCCAGTAGTATGGCATTCTCCTCAATCGAGTTCTCATGTCATGTGTACAAGGGAGAAATTTAAAGGTTTGGATCATTTCCCTTTAATACTCCGATTTTATTTTCTATTATTTTCAATCAAAAATAATATATTTTAAAAATCAAAATTGACAAATTCACCCTTTTACTTTTAGATATTACTAGTTTCAAAGTACGTTCGTTACGTGTGTGCCCCGATTATTAAAGAATATATTTGGGATAACTGAAGATTTCTAAAAAATATGAATCAACACTATATAAAAAGTTGCAATTTTTTTGGCTATTGCAGCAAAAAATTACACGTCTCAGTAAAGTAAATATTTAGTAGATTAAAACAATTATATCAAAGTGGGTTTAGTATAAACATAAGTTTCAACTCACGTAGAATATTTATTGGCTTCTGCATAAACATAATCACCTCCCGACCAAGCCTTGTATGATTTAAATGGAATATGTTTTTAAATTTTATTCGCTAGAATGGTAAAATAAATGTTTATTATATTTATTTGAGCATCAAATTTGTAATGAGTGATACAAAACCACGACATGTTGAAACACACTATAAAGAGCAAGTAAATGTAAATTCAGTATAATTTAATTATAGTTACCAATTTAAATAAGAAAATAATTTATATAAGTATAATTTCTTAAATTTTATATTTCTAAATATTAGGATTTCCTGGATTTCCTACATAATTCAAATAAGGAAACAAATATTAGTTGACTTCAAAGTTCTATACATTAAAAAAATTATTTAGTTACGATTTTATCGAATGTGAAATCTATCTTTAAAGCAATAATAAATAATATAGAGATATGTTAGGTAAGCCAACATTGAACTATCAACTTAATTATTCATTTTATTACTTTAAAATTCATAAGTTTATTATATAAAGAAAATCAATGCAGAAAAAACCATAGCTATACAAAACATTAATTGAACATGAAAAGGAAATGGCGATAATATTGAGCAAAACCATAACATCTATTAGAGATCCTAAATTCGGTATCACAAGTGCATAAGAATATATTAGAAAGTACAATATCTATATAGAATATAAATTAGACATGACAAAATAGATGAATATGATGGAGACTCCGTGTGCTGCGGATTGTAACATGAAATGTAAATCACCATAAACTCCCCCCAGCAACTACACCTATGCGCCAAGATGACCACCAACAATACCTGTCATAGTGCCTGCACAATCAGTGCATAAGTGTAGTATGTGTACATGTGTACCCAATAAGTATCTAGCCTAACCCCAAAGAAATAGTGACAATGAGTCATAATTGACACTTACTAGTAGTCTAATAAATTAAATATAATAAGGTAGACACGTATGAAACATGGTGAGTAAATAGTGAGAACAGATATAGGTACATAATATGATCCTCAACTGGACAATAATCACAATGTCCTCAAATGGAATATGTAATGGTCAACACCAAATCAACAGTCACATCTCAAGTTAGGAAAATTTCATAAGTACGCTGACTTCTTATCAAGAATTTTACACGATTCTACCGAGGTGAGCGACCCGATCCTATTATAGTGGTGTACATACACTGACGATGTCGTACGACCCAATTTATGAATGCATTTCAAATATACTGACGAGGCGGACGGCCCAATCACATAATAATACTGCTCAAGCGATCAACCACATCCCATAAGAATAATTAAGACTTGATGGTTTACTGACCCCACTCACGAATATATGTGTGAATTATGAAATTCAAAAATCTTTCGGACAAATACGTACAACACAGGAAAAATCGTAAAAGGGAGTAAAATCTCTACCGCTAATCAAGTAGCTGTAAATCTCAAAAGGTTAGTCTGATAGTTTACGCAAGTCTAATCTTAGGAAATAACATTAATTAAAGTAAATAAACAGGAAAGAATAACTCAAATATTACAATTAAGACATGACGAGAGTCTAAATGTACCTGGACATAATCAGGAATTCTAGCATACATTCATACACTCGTCACTTAATGTGTGCGTAGCCCCGACAACATGTAGCACATAGTAAATATAACACATACGGGGTAAATTTCCCTTCATAAGGTTAGATAGGAGACTTAACTTGCTCAGAAATCAGATAACCGGCTCCAGCGCCTCTTTAACACCTCCAATCGATGCCAATCGATCCAAGACTAGCCAAACAATGTGCAATCAATCACGATGTACTCCAGTACTCGTAATTTAATCATTTATAATAATTTTCAGCTCCGCTCGAAAATCATCAAGGTTAACCAACGAGCCCACGTGCCCAGATTCGAATTTGTTTTTTGATAAACATCACCCATAGCAGTACGAACTCAAATATATACTTTATTCCTAATTCTATGTCCAATTTCAGGGTCAAAATCCAAAATTACATATTCTAAATTTTTTTCTAAAATCCCACAATTTCTACTAATTTTCATATTAAATCTATTTATGTTCATGAAATATAATCAAAATTGATTTAGAAATACTTACCCCCAAGAGGTGGATGAAATAATTCTCCAAAATGTCCCAGAATCGTTTCAAAGAGAAAAATGATATGAAATGAGCAAATTTCCGTTTTTGCAAACCTATATTCTGCCCAAACGCCCTTCTTAGCGAACGCGGCATGTGCCTCGCATTCGTGACACAAAAACTCAATTCTAGTCCAAAACCTTCTTCGTGATCACAAGACTAGGATCGAATTTTTGTGCTTCCTATGGTTTATTTTTTTCTTCGGATTATTCCGATCAATTATCAACAAGTAAAAACTAAAATTATATTATTTCAAGAATAAGAATAATTTTCATCCCACATTATTCATCAAATGGAAGCATAATTTTTCAAAAAATATTGTAAATATGTTGTTCAAAAACGCACATGAAAGAACAGTTATCTACTTTTCCAAACAACTTTTGTTGGTCTATTCAATATATGCATAATATACTTACAAAAAATCAAAATTAAATTATTTTTATAATCAAGATAAATTATACTTAATCATGTGCTACAACCATTGCAATTGTCCAATTCCTTTATTAGATTATGAACATAAACTTATGACTTATAAGAACCAATAATTTAATTTTTCATGTGTAAGTTAAAACTCTATAAACTAAACCATCTACTATATAAGTAAATAATACACAAACGAATATACGATCTATTTAAAATAAAATTATATCAAATTATATAAAAATAAATAAAAAATTATTCCATAAAAAATACAAAAACAAATGTGTATTTATAGTATATCCTAACAAAAGACGACTTCAAGATGTAAAGTCATAAATCCGAATTGTCTCTGCTTCGAATGAAAATGTATTGTGGAAGCTTTAGTTCTAGTACTGTTACTATTGGAACTTTACATGATTTTATAACTAGAAAATTACAAGACCCCTGATGCATTAATGCGCTCTTTCATTTCTATTGAATCCAGATACGATGATTAAGTGAATATGCCTCTTATTTGAATGATTCTTTTCTAACAGTGTTTGTAATAAGAGGGGTTGCTCTGATGGTAAACAATTCTCACTTTCAACCGAGAGGTTGAGAGTTCGAGTTTCCCCAAGAGCAAGATGGAAAGTTCTTGGAGGGAAGAATGCCGGGGGTCTATCTGGAAACAGCCTCTCTACCCAAGGATAGGGGTAAGGTCTGTGTACATACTACCCTCCCCAGACCCCACTAAGTGGGTTTATACTGGGTTGTTGTTGTTGTTGTTGTTTTCTAACAGTGTTTAACCAAGTAAAGATAAAATCGTGTGTTTTAACCTGCCTTTCTATTTAACCAAAAAATAAATTTTCGATTAAAGTGATAATTTAGAAAAACTCGAGTTACAGATAATCAAATGATAAATAAAGAAGAATGATTTTTCCAATAATGAAATAGTGAGAAAAAGAAAGTAAATAAGTATATTCAGATAGTATTTCGTGTCCCCACAATCGATCTATTCCTTCCCTTATGTAACTATTTTGGAGGTATGCGTTTTGCCTTTTTCATAATAAGGCCATTAAAGATAATTAAAGACATTAAATGCTACGTTACATAATCATTATATTTAATACAGATTTTCTAATGTTTTCAATATTTAATGCTCATATTAAATATTAAATCTGTACTGTCAGGTTTATTCTCCTGAATTTTTGGATTTAAATAGATACGAGCATTGAGTCTATTCGTGCCTCTACTCGTGCCATTGTTCGTGTCTTTGTTCGTATTTGTTGCAACTCTTACCTTTTTGCTAATCATTATTTTTTGACCATCCTTCATGACATGTCATCCTTAAATACTTCGATTAGTGTAAACTCAATTTTTTCCAATACATATAGTCCCCCCACTTGACATTTATTCATCAATTGAATATTTGAGAAGTGAATTTTATAAAAGAAGTATTTTTGCCGCCACTAATGTTTATCATAGAATCAATGCTTCAATTGTCACTTTCAATTAATGCTTAGTACACGTTCCATCTCTTTGTTAGTTCTGAGACTTTACAGCGCCTTTTAAGGCTTTTTAACGGCTTCACTAATTACGAAGCAACAGTTTTCATTATAACAATTCCATTATTGCGCCTTTTCCTTTGACGTTTACTTCCTAATATAAACATAGTTTTCTTCTTTATCTTTACCACATAAAGTTTTCTGAACATTCAATTTCTCAAATCGTCGTCTACTTCTTTCTCATATTATCATGTCTTCATCAAATCCTAACCCTAGAAGGGTCCCCAGAGTCGATAACTTCCCTAACGCCCCCAGTAGGAGCAGAAGAGGAGGTAAACTCTGTAATTTAGGATCTTCATCTGTGCGAGGTTCGTCTATTCCTTCACCTAGTTCTGGTCCCCAGGTTCTTTCTCCCAAAGATCTTCTTCTAGGGGTTAAGATTCTTCTGAACCTCTTCGTGAACCTTCAGTAGAGGAGATAGTTCATGCTGAGCTGTCTTTTTATAACGTTAGAGAGTCTCTTAAAAATCATGTATCTTCTTTAAATCGTGCTGATATTTACCTCACTCAAATTGTGGAAGGTTTGATTTCTTTAGTTCGTAGAGACTGTCACTGGAATCATGACTTCCTTATTATTATTCCTAACCCAAATCAGAGAATTACTTCATACTTAATTGGATTTTCCTTCGTCTATACGTACCATTTTACCTTAGGATTCAAACCTGCTATTGATCCTGTTATTCTCGAGTTTTGTCATTTCTTTGATGTTTGCTTAGGTCAAATTGGCCCAATAATATGAAGGGAAGTTGCATGTTTGAGGCATTTGACCAATTTAACCAAGGTGGCTTTCACTTTTTTCCATCTAATTCATCTTTACTCCCCTAAGCTTTTCCGTAATGGTGTTTTTGAGTTTTAGTTAGCCTTGAAGATGACATATATCGTGGCCGATACGCTCGGTTTGTTGCTATCCCATTGTTGGTTTAGTGGGTGAAAAGAATGTTCCCTTCCCTGAGAAGTGAAATTTCTGCGCGTGAGTCTTCTACTTTCTTGTACCTTTTTCTCCAATTATTGATTTTTCTAATTTTACTTTTTTTTTTCCACCAACCATGGGAGTTGTGGAAGATGTTTCCAATTTCCGTGATTGGGTAAAAAAAGCTTTTGAATATTGCACCAATGGATGACAGGGCTTGGAAAACCCTTTCCCGGCGATTTCGGTGGAAAGTAAAAACTCATGGTGAGAGTTTTTATTTTGCTTTATTTTACATACTGTTACTTTTTTCTTCCATACTTATCTCAATCCTTCTTTTTATCAGGATTTTCAATTCGAGGAGTTACTACCGAGGCGGTCGCGGCTTCTCGTATCTCTGTGGAAAGGGCCCATGAAATAATCTTGGGTTCCTCATCAAAAAGAAAAGTCGCTGATGACCAAGTTTATGAAGAGGAAGATGATGGGGGCTCTTTGGTAACAAGGCCAAGGGCTCGCAGATGCGTCATTACCGATGATAAAGCGGAAGCATCCCCTCTTTGTTTTATTCCTCTTATCACATCTGTTGAGGCCTCGGTTGTAATTCCTGATGACGACACTGCTCCCGTTGCTGCTCGTGATTCCGTTGAGCAAATTTTTATCAACGGGTTTGGTAAGTGAAAGCCTAGGCCCGATTTTTTATGAATCGCCCCTGGCTTCCTTTCTACTCCTATGTTTGTGACTCCTTCTTTGCCGACTTTGGTTGTTTCTGCTCCTCCCCAAACTGTTGTCTTTACTACTTCTATTATTTCTCCTTCGATAATCCCTCATCCACTTTCTCATTGTGCAGAGGTTGGCTCCTCAAGCGGAAGTGGTTCCATGAGGCATGTGATCATAGAAGTACCCGCTAAGGGTAGTCTTTTAAGAAAATCAGGTCAAGCAGATACATAGCTAAAGCATTTAATCGGTCCAATTGAAAAAGCTAAGCTAGAGAGCCATAGTACCTTGACATTGATGAATGATTTCTTCTTCTATTTTTTTAAAGGTCAATCTCATCGGCACGGAGATGATGAGAAGGATTTCCCTCTCGGAGCAGTTAGTGCGTGATTCTCAACTAGAGGCGTACAATTAGAAGGAATGAAAGCCTTCGATTTGATGTGGCTTACTTAGAAGAGAGTAAGAGTACCTTGGAGCAGCAGGTACGAACCTTGACTACGGAATTGGCAGTTGCAAAGATTGTCTCATGTCAAATAGAAAAAGAAAAGGCTTGTCTTGAAACTTCTTTTTTCGAGCAGTTGTCCAAGTCAAGTGAAGAGATTAGAGAATTGAAGACTCTCTTGGGTGAGAAAAAAGCTTATGCATGTGAGCTCGTGCAAAACTTAACCCAAGCCCAAGAAGACCTTCGAGCTTCTTCTGATAAGGTTGTACCGTAGAAAGTTATCAAGCATCTCTTCAAACTTCTTACACATCTGCCTTGGCTGAAAACAAAAAATTAAAGAATAAAATTGCTGACTGGAAAAGCGATTACGAAATCCTTAAGGATGAGTCTGCCGTTGAAGCGAGTTAGGCATTTCTAAATTCTCGCCATGATACCCTTGTTGAAGCTAGCCGGGAGAATGTTGACTTGGAATCTGAGTTAACCAAGATTAAAGAAACTATTGAAAGAACTCAATGGAACCAAGTTCTTTCTTCCCCCATAGCTGAAACTTCTAAAAATGTTGAAATTGATGCGGATATTCCCACTCCTTCAAGCCAAGTTGATCCCGCTTTTGTAAGCCGAGCCGAGCATGTTGTTGTCGATGTACCTACTTCAGTTCCTTTGTCTTCTTAGTAAGAAGTTTAAGTTCTTTTAAATTTCTTTGTGTTGTTTTCTGGACAATTGTGGTCAAAACCCTTGATCTCATTTGAGGGTTTGTTTTGGAAACTCAAGTCCACAGACCTTTTATGGGGAAACATGTATAAACAATTTTAAGACTAAGTTCATACTTAGTTTAAGCTCTTTAATATTAAGCAGTTTCTTCGTTTAGCTCTTATTTCGTTTATTCCTGCCTTTATTTCTAAGCACTTAAAGAATAATTTACATTTTTTATTCTTAAAGAAAAATGCTTATGTTAACTGTATGAATATTCAAATTAATCATAAGTTTCCTAAAAGATGGCCCTTTTATATTCGATAATTAATAAAGAAGACATCTTAACTTTATAATTGTATTTACATACGATAAAAGAAATAGAAACACACATGTTTCTTTGAAATAACTTTGATAAGATTTTGTTTGAACTTTGTCTAGGTTTGGATAACACTTTACACGTGTTTGAATTACATCTATAACTTTATCATAACTATTTTTCTTGTAACAGATTTTTTTAAAAAGATAAAATTAAACACGAGGTTTTTATTTATAACCCGTTTCAGTACATAAAAATAAACACAAGGTTTTTATTTATAACCCGCACAAGGTTTTTATTTATAACCCGTTTCAGTACACTGCCTTCACCCTAACTATGATAAGGTTTTTTTTTTGGGCTTAGCTCACGACTTGGCTCTACACTTGACTCATTCAATAAGTGAATGTTTGGGGATTGATCTTTGATTCTTTCCCAATCTTCTTTGCCTTCTTCATACACATGCACGTGCATATTATATAGTCTCCTAAGTATTTGAGTGTTGAAGTATGAAGCCTCGAGCACTTGATTGTTCCTCTCATTTGGTGCTTTCCCTGAAAAGAAAAAACATACGGAACTCGGAGGTACGATTATAGATGCAGACTGCTTAACCCATTTGAATTTCTATCAAAATAATTGTAACCCTAGGCCAGGAGGTTTAATTTATTCCATGTGCCTTGCAAGTCGTGACTCATCATTTAGTACGAGTTAGCTTTTTGCTTATCATATAAAAATCGTTAATAAATTTTAACAACTCAAAAAGTAAATTCAAAAATATGGATACCTGACCGTGGGTATTCCTGAAAAGTAGTATTTCTTTAGATGAACAACATTCCAATGTGAAGGTAGTATCTTGCCATCCATTGTTTCTAGCCCATATGCTTCTTTTCATGCAATATCGTGAATTCTATTGGGTCCTTCCAATGTTGAACTTAATTTTCCTGCATTAGCTGCCTTTGTAGATTGAAAACCCTTTTTGAGCAATAAGTCTCCAATTTTGAAGAACCTGAGGCATGCTCTTCGGTTATAGTATCGTTCTATGACCTGCTTCTGAGCTGATATTCTTATTAGTGCGGCTTCTCTTCTTCCTCAAAGTAAATCAAGATTTACCTGCATTTCTTCGTCATTAGACTCTTTCGACGTATGTGTGAACCTCGTACTCGGCTCTCCTATCTCAACTAGAATCAAAGCTTCAGCTCCATAAACCAATGAAAATAGTGTTTCTCCTGTACTTATTTATGTTGTTGTGCGGTATGCCCATAAAACAGCGGGTTACACTTCTGACCAATTGCCTTTGGATTCCTCTAAACACTTTTTTAAAGTATTGATACTGACTTTGTTTGGTAACTCAACTTTCTCATTACCCACGGGATGATAAGGTGTAGATGTAATCCTTTTGATTTTTCAACTTTGAAAGAACTTCTTGATTTGAGCGCCTATAAATTGAGGGCCATTATTACACATAATTTCCTTTGGCACACCGAACCGACATATGATATTCCACCAAATAAAATCTCTAACTTTATTTCTCGCACTTGTTTGAATGCTCCAGCGTCCACCCATTTGGTAAAATAATCAGTGAGTACGAGCAAAAATTTTACATGTCCTTTTTCTTGTGGTAGTGGACCCATGATATCCACCCCCATTTCATAAATGGCCACGCTGCAATGTCCGGATGTGATAACTCCGCAGGTCTATGCATATTATTACCGTACCTTTGGCATTTATTGCATTTTGCCACGAAACTTTGCGCTTCTTCTTCCATTTTAGGCCAATAATAACCTGCTCTGATTAGGGTTCTTACCAAGGACCTTCCTCGTGCGTGATTCCCACAATGCCCCTCGTGTATTTCTCTCACTACGTATTCTATCTGAAAAGGTCTGAGGCATCTAGCTAAGGGACCACCGAACATTTTTCGGTAAGATTGCCTTGCTTTAAGCAATATCGAGCTGTCTTTTTTCGAAGCGTATGAGTTCTTTTATTATCTTCAAGGATGGTACCATACTGCAAAAAAAGTAACGATCTCGTTCCTCCAATCCCAAGTTAAATTATTAAAATTTACCTTATTTTTATCGGGTCGAGAACTGAATGAAATAAATGAATAACTGAAGCATTTGCATCGCTCGCCACGTCCGCTGCAGATGAGAGATTAGCTAGGGCGTCTGCTTCAACATTTTCATCCCTTAGTATTTGCGTAACTTTCCAGGTTTGAAATTATTTTATCAACTCTCGTACCTTTTCTAAGTACTGCTGCATCCTTGCTTCCTTGGCCTTATATGTCCCCAGCATTTGATTAACTACGAGCTGTGAATCATTTTTGATTACAATTTGATTTATGCCAATTTCTCGTGCCAGTTCTAAACCTGCAATCATAGCCTCATACTCTACCTCATCGTTAGTTATAGAATGACATTTAGTAGCTTGTTGAATGGTTTCACCCGCATGTGGTACCAAAATAATCCCTATACCTGCACCTTTTACGTTAGATAATCTGTTAGTAAATAAGGTCCAATTTCCCGGGTTAGCTTCATTGAACACATGTAACTCTTTTTCTGCTTCTAATTACATCCCTTGGTTAAAAAAGCCACGAAATCAGCTAACACTTGAGATTTTATAGCAGTTCTAGGTTGGTATGTGATATCATATTCGCTTAACTCTATAGCCAGTTAGCTAATCTTCCTGATAACTCATTCTTATGTAGAATATTGCGTAATGGATAAGCAGTTACTATGGCAATATAATGATATTGAAAATAAGGTCTTAATTTTATAGATGCTATGATTAATGCAAGTGCAAGATTTTCTAGTTGAGGATACCGTGTCTCCGTATCTAATAAAGATTTGTTGATATAATAGATCGGAGACTGCTTACCTTGGTCCTCACGGACTAAAACAACACTTATCGCTACTTCTAAAACAACAAGGCAGATGAGCAACCTTTCTCGAGCCTTTGGTTTTGTGAGTAATGGTGGATTTGATAAGTATGTCTTCAAATTTTTGAGTGCCTTCTAACATTCCTTATTCCATTCAAAATAATCTTGCTTTTTAAGAGCTGAAAATAATTTGAAGCACTTTTCTGATGATTTAGAAATGAATCTTCCCAAGGCTGCAATTCTTCCTGTTAATCTTTGCACTTCCTTTTTTACTTGAAAGCACATTAGGGATTTCTTTAATGGCCTTAATTTGTGATGCATTTCAATACCACGATTAGAAATAAGAAAATCCAAAAATTTACTCGATGCAACACCAAATGCACATTTCTCTGGATTTAGTTTCATATTAAATTTGTGCATAATGTGAATGTATCAGACAAGTGTGATATATGGTCTTTGAGTTTTAATGAGAATATTGTCTATACAGACCTCTATGGTTTATCTCAGATGTTCTTGAATATTTTAGTCACTAGCCTTTGATATGTTGCACCAGCTTTTTTAAGACCAAAAGGCATTACTTCATAACAGTAAGTCCCTCTGTCTGTTATGAATGAAGTTTTTTCTTCATCTGTCTGATCCATTTTAATCTAATTATAACCTGAATACACATCTAAAAACTCAATAGTTCGTGTCCTGCAGTAACATCAATTAGTTGATATATATATGGTAGTGGAAAAGAATCCTTAGGACAAGCTTTTTTAAGGTATGCGTAATCTACACAAACTCGCCACTTACCATTTTTCTTTGGTACTACAATAGTATTGGCTAACCAATTAGGATACTTTACCTCACGGATAGATCCGATCTTTAATAATTTTTGCATCTTTTCTTGAATCACCTGATTTTTGAAATCTCCTTGCTTTCTCTTCTTTTATTTAATAGGAGGGTACGATAGGTCTTCATTTAATTGGTGAGTCATTACCTCCGGTGGTAGTCCTGTCATATCAAAGTGGGGCGAAGCAAAAAAATATACGTTAATTTTCAAAAATTCAATTAACTTACCTTTCGTGTCTTGTCTTAGATTGGTCACTATGTAGACTTTCTTGTCGGGCCATTGTGCGAATAACATTACAGCCTCCAGCTTTTCAATTGTTGTTATATTTTTGTTTTCCTCTGGTTCTTGAATGGTATCGAGCCTTGAGTCCACATCTGTTTGCACTTGTTCAGTTGAGATTTGTGTTGTGATGCCCTCAACTGACTTCTGTGCTTACTATTTTTCTTCGTTTTTTGTACTTGCATCTGCTACAGAGTTAATATTTCTGGATGTATGTTGATCTCCACGGATTTGACATATTCCCCATGGTGATGGAAATTTAATAACTTGATGCAAGGTTAAAGGGACAACATCCATTTCGTGGATCCATCGTCTTCCAATGATCATATTGTAAGCCATCTCCATATCTACTACCTGAAAATTTGTATCTTTGACAAGTCCTTCTGCAAATGTATTGAGTATTACCTCTCATTTCGTGACAACACTGGAATTGTCAGATCCAGATAAGGTGTGTGCCTTTGGTATTAATCTATCTTCAGTTTGCATCTCACGCAATACTCTTAGCAAAATAATATTCACGGAACTACCTGGATCAATCAAAACTCGTTTTACATTAGTGTCATGTACAAGTAAAGATATTACCAGTGTATCACTATGAGGAGATAATACGCCATCTGCATTTGCATCACCAAACATAATGTTTTCCTCTTCTAAGACATGTTGCATCCATTTCCCTTGAGTAATTGTGATTTTGGAAATCTTATTAGTTGCGGTGCATGTCACACCATTGATATCTTCACCCCCGCTTATAACGTTGACAGTCCTTTTTGGAGAAGGTGGTTTAGGGGGATCCTGCATATTCTTCATGTATGTCTGCTTTATTCAGTGAGATACCCTTATTTTAATAAATGATCAACCTCACTACGTAAAAACCTACAGTCAGTCGTTTTATGCCCGTGATCATTATGAAATTAGCACCAATGAGCAAGCTTGTGCCTGTTTGGATTCGATCTAATCTCTTTTCGCCATTGTACCTTGTCACCCATGCTTCTCAAAATAGCTAAGAGTTCGGAAGTTCTTACATTGAAATTATAACAGCCGAACCTCGCCTTTAAGTTTTTATCATCATATCTGGACTCGCGTGTGTTTCGATTATTACCCAATCTTGATGACGAGCCCGATTCTCTATTTCTCGATCTATGGTCGTACCTCTGATTATCCTATTTTGACCGTGAATCTTTTCCCACAGGGCCCATGTATGGTTCGTACCTATTTTTACCAGACTTTTTTTTTTCAGTTTTCGCCTGTCTCGAACTTATCTTTGATATCGTGAAATAATATCTTATTCAATCCTTTACTTCGTGTTCTACCTGTTATAAACGTCATTCCACGTTGTTGGTGGGAATTCAAGAAGACTCTCATTGAGTCTCCTCGTAGCTTCTGAGCTTTTCTCATTTAAGTTACTTATGAACGTTATAGCTTCACAATTGTCAGGTACATGCGGTAATGTCGTTCTTTTAGCTGAAGCCAGTCTACGAACTCTCTGAGCAATTTTGAGTCCCCTTGCTTGATTTTGAAAATATCCTCCATTCTTTTTCGACTTTTTGAGCTTCCGAATGTTCTTTAATAAAAGAATCTACAAGCTCAACAAAAGAATTTATAGAATTTTTGGGTAAAAGAGAATACCATGTCAATGCACCCTTAGTGAGTGTTTCATTGAATTTCTTGACCAAGACTGATTCAATCTCGTGTTTGGTGAAGTCGTTGCCTTTGACACCTGTTGTGAATGCTCACGTGGTCTCGTGGATCAGTTGTTCCATCGTATTTTGGAATATCAGGCATTTTGAATTTCTTTGGAAGAAGGAGGGAGCAACACTTGGCTTCTAGAGTTGTTGTGAATATTTATCTACGTCTATCCCTTTGATTACATGCGGTACCCCGGGTATTTGCTCTATGTTGTCACTTTGCTCCTTGAGCTATTTCTGCAATGTTAGTACTAGATTTTGTAAATCTGAATTGACTAAATTACCTGGTATACTGGGGGTTCTACTACTTCTTGAATTAACGCCCAGAACGAGGATTCTCTAAAGTGTTATGATTTGGAGGGGGTATGAGTGGTGCAGTAGGTATTTGACTAGTAAAAGCTTCAAGAGCTCTATTCTCCTGTGCAGCAGTTAATTTTTGTAAAGTTTCATCGACAACTTCAACATGTCTAAATCGAGTGTCTTCATTTTCATGAGATCCATCAGGAGTGCCTCTCGGGACCATTGAGGAGAACTTTGTGGAGAAGGGATCGGGGTGTGATTATCCTGTTAATTTCCGTGAAGTTGTTGGTTTCCTTAATTTCCTTGAATGTTGCAGTTATTGTTCGATATGGTTGATGTAACAAGGAAAGTTAAGCTAAAAAGAATAGATTATCAAATTCCCGGTAACGGAACCAGTTTGTTTAACCAAAAAATAGAATTTAGATTAAAGCGATAATTTAGAAGAACTCGGGTTACTGATAATCAAAGGGTGAATAAAGAAGAATGATTTTTTCAATAATGAGATAGTCAAAAAAAGAAAGTAAATAAGTATATTTAGATAGTATTTCGTGTCCCCACAATCGATCTATTCCCTCCCTTATATAGCTATTTTGGAGGTATGTGTTTTGCCTTTTTCATAATAAGGCCATTAAAGGCAATTACAAAAGCAACAACTACCCAGTATAGTCCAATAGAGTGGAGTCTGGGGAGGGTAATATGTAGGCGGACCTTACCCCTACCCGAAAGGGAAGAGAGGCTGTTTCGAATCGACCATCGGCTCAGTGAAGGAAAGCAAAAACAAAGAAAAAAACAAAAGAGCATTAGTAACTCCAGCAGAAATAGCGAAAATAATTATCTAAACATAAGAACCATAAATAAAATAGCATGCAATAATATCCGACATTAACTACCATAAATAACTCCATAAGGGAGACATAATCCAATACACAAACCATCTATGGATATCCCTGCGAAGCCTCACCCAACCCCAGGTGAGGAGTACGAAAAACTCTAGGAGCCTCTATCCTACGACCCTGATACCAGACCTCCAAACTTTCCTATCAAGGGTCATGTCCTCGGAAACCCGCATTCTAGCCATGTCATGCCTAATCACCTCTCCCCAGTACCTCTTAAGCCTCCCTCTGCCTCGCCGTTCACCGACCATCGCAAGCCGCTCACAACTCCTCACCGGAGCATCAGAACTTCTCCTCCGCACATGCCCGAACCACCTCAGCCTCGCTTCTCGCATCTTCTCATCTACCGGGGCCACCCCCACCTTCTCTCGAATAACTTCATTCCTAATCTTATCTAACCTGCTGAGCCCGCACATCCACCTGAGCATCCTCATCTTCGCAACCTTCATTCTCTGAACATGAGAGTTCTTCACTGGCCAACACTCCACCCCATACAACATGGCAGGTCTAACCACAACTCTATAAAATTTCCCCTTGAGTTTCTGTGGAACTTTCTTGTCACATAGGACTCCTGATGCAAGCCTCCACTTTGACCATCCCGCTCCTATTCGATGAGTGACATCCCCATCAATCTCTCCGTCCCCCTAAATCACCGACCCAAGATATCTGACATTGTCCCTCTTGGCGATGACCTGAGATCCAACCATCACGTCTCTGCCTACTTCGCTCGGCTCGGCGCTAATCATTGTATTTAATACAGATTTTCTAATATTTTTAATATTTAATGCTCATTAAATATTGAACTTGTACTTTCTTGTACTGTCAGGTTCATTCTCCTGAATTTTTGGATTTAAATAGATACGAGCATTGAGTCTACTCGTGCCTTTGCTCGTACCTTTCCTCGTGCCTTTGTTCGTGCTTTTGTTCGTATCTGTTGCAACTCATACCTCTTTCCTAATCAATATTCTTTGACCATCCTTCATGACGTACCATCCTTAAATACTTCGATTAGTGTGAACTTAATTTTTTCCAATACACTTTCCTCTTACACCATTGTTGGAGACCGGAGACAGACGAACATTTTAATAAGAGGGGTTACCGACATCCGGTAACTTCCGTAAAAACTTTATATATGCTTGTAAATATTTTCAAGAAATAGTCAAATATTAACACAAGCTACCATATCAATCTTTATGAGCAGTGATAAGTTTATATTAAATATTATAGTGCCGTCACGATCATTAAATCTTGGATCCGCCTTTGTTGTAGACTGCAGTATATACAAGTAACATGATGGTGGGCAATATGGAGTATGGTTAAGAGGGAAAAATTTTCCCTTTTTTTAGGTGAGAGCAATTTCTGAACGATTAGATTAAATTACGAATATACAAGTTGATTAAGACAATCACCAACAGTAGCGTTTGTAGTCCAACGGTTACTATAATTGCCTTTCAATCATAGACCTTGGTTCTACTACGGGCAGACGCATCTCTTATCTTTTTCAGAAATAGCAAGAATAGCTTTCCTTTTTCTGCCTGCATATTAAAAAGAAAACTTTTCAGTGTGCAATATTCACAAGTTCAGTATGCTTAAACTTTTTCCAGTTGAGTGCATGGACAACTAAGCTTAAATATATTCCTTCTCTTTTAATTTATTCTTTAGTGTTTAATATAATATATAAAAAGACAGCCCATTACAAAAAGTATCATGCATTTATGTTAGAAGTTACCATTTCCATCTCAAAGAGCCTTGTACACGGCCACATGAGCCTTTGGCGCCATGCCTATAGTAATGCTAGGGGCATAACTAAAGTAAGATGCACGCTCTACAAGAAGTTTTGCATTAAGTGCATTTTTGCTAGATATATTTACATTAAGTCCATTTTTGCCTTTCCGCTCAATGCAAATTAAGTTCATTCCCCCCCCCCCCCATCTTCGTGCAAGGGTCCGAGAGCCTTGTATTATGTCATGGTAGGTTTAAGACGGCAAATTTCAATAATAAAAATATAGAGGTGTCTCAATTGCATCGAATGCCTAAAGTAAAACCTTAATAAGAGGTAGACCTTTTATATATGTAATGAGCATTGTTGTTTGACAAATATGCAATTAAGTATGAGGAATGAAAAAAATGAAAACATAATTTTATAAAGTATAAAAAACTGAATGAATTAGACGTTGCAAGCTTTGTTTCTTACATTACTTGTGAATTTGATTGCATCACAATTGAAATGAGAGAACCCAAAATATATTTAATTTATGAGTGTAAAGTAAATAATAAGTTGGACTATTAGATATAATTAAGTGACTAACTAACAAATAGAGAAAGGGAATTTAGCAAAAAGCCAAAATAAGAATGGTAAAAAATTAATAATTAGGTTATACTTATTAGTGAGAAAAAGAAATTAAGTTATTAAATATTAATATGAAAATAACAAAATTAATTTTATCAATTATAATAAATAATTATGAAAATTATTTATTACATAATAGAAGGAGTAGTAATTTTGGCACTTTCGAATTCTTGGGGTCTAAAGCACTTGTTTTACACTTGCTTTAGTGTCTGGCGGGCACTAATAAAATATATCTTTTTTTTTCAATAAAGTAACAAGAAAATAATGCACGTAAAATGGATCATAAAGAGTAGTAAGTTGGAGTATTTTTTTTTCTAAAATCTTCAACACGCTTAAAGTTTATTCCTTTTGTCCCAACTAATGTGACTGGATATAGAATTTATGTAAAAGTGAACAATTTTTGAATTTTTTACTCTAAAACAAGCACTACGGCTATATATAGTAAAAGGAAAATAAAGTAAAATTGTTACTATTCCTTTGTTTTATTTTATATGACACATTTTTCGTATTAAGTCCTATATAAAAAATGATATATTTTTTAATTAAAAATATTTAATTTTAAATTCTTTATTTACTCAATTTAATAAGAAACTTTTATCGTCATGTAAAATTCATTACTCCATAAAGCTTTTACAATTTTAGAGTTTTGGGACCATAAACGGAGGGAGTAACCTGTTTGATCATTAAAAAAATTCATATTTTTCGAAATTATTGTTTGGCCATAAAATTTTCAAGTTTTACTTGAAGATAAATTTTGAAATTATTCAAAAAATTTGAAAAATTCTAAAAAACTTTTTTTCTTCAAAATTTTTACTCAAATTACTCACAAAAATTCAAAAACAACCTAAAATAATATTCTTGTCCGAACATATCTCTATTTTTCAAATACTATTTTTACTTGAAGTTTTTTCCTTTTTTTTGTTGTTGAAATTTTACAATTATTATTTCCAAACTTCCACTTATAAATATGAAAGTCATCTAACAACTTGTTTGGATGATTGTTACCTATGTTTTGGTTGTTACCTATGTTGTTAAATTCGTCGTTATGTAACTACGAAATGTGTCACTTTATGTAACGACCGATTTGGTGTGGTTGCGACTTTATCTTGTCTTTTTCTCTCATCTCACCCTTTATTATTTATTAAAATAATTTTATTTTATTATTTACCCTACCTTTTTATATAATAAATTTACCCCATATCATAATTTTTCTTTATAGTATTGTGTATTTATTTTTCATATTAGTGATGTGTGATATCATAAAACAACATCAAACGATACAATCTATCCAAATATGATATTCATCAAACAATACAATACAATACAATACAATACGACACATTACGAAACGGTGTGTAATAACTAGGAGTAGCAAACGGACGGGGCGAAGAAGATATAGTTCGGGTCGAAACGAGTAATGAAAAATATATCAATTATTGATCTGATCCATATTTAATATAGATGAAAAACGGGTGAACATAACTACATTATCTATGACTTTAGAAATATAAAAGTTAGACCCATTAATTATTTATTTTCTAAATAAATAATATAATTCTTATTCATATTTAACTTATTTTTAAAATTTTTATTATCTAATTTTTTTAATAAATAATATGATTAGTTAACTATTTTGTTTTTTACATAACAACTATCTAAACAAGCTGTAAATTGAGAGTACCAGACTAGGCAATAATGGAAACTGTCCAATGAATTATGCACGCGCACAGGGCACAGCTTACGCTTTGGGTACAATTCCGAGGGAAAATATTATTTTTAAATTCTCGAAAATTCTTTCTCTGCAAGCCTGCAAGTGCAAGTGTGCAACCAACATTCTCTGCTTCGGTTCGCCTCTTCAGCTTTCGGGTTAGTACTGTTACAGTTCTGTCAACTCTCAACTCTCATTGTTTAGCTACTCCTTTAGATATCATAACACTCCTTTTGAAGCACACAACTGTATAAAATGTGCACTTGAGTTGTAAAATTGAGGTTATTAATTTGCTCAATCATAGATTAAATATATAGAGCTGAGTATGTTAGTGCTAGGTGGTTGAATTCTGATTTATGTGGTAAATTTGGGACCTATTGCACCCTAAGTGAGAATCATACCACTAGTTCATACCTATTTCATGCATCTCCATTCTTCATTTTGGGTCTCATCTTTTCCCCATTTTTACTTTGTCTCATTAGAAGTTCAAAAATGAGTGGAGCGAGGGGGGGGGGGGGGGGGAATATGAGAAGGGGGTGGGGGTGACCGGGTGAGAGCGAGCTTTAATTGGGAGCTCCTCACTAGACAATGTTTAGGGTCAAATATGAGGTTCTGAAAGGTAGGCATTCCTCACATCAAAATATTGGGCACCTAAAAGTGTGGCATTCCGAGAACTGTACTTGGGACCTCTCACACCCTAAGCGAGAATCATAACACTGACGAAATTCCCTATTCTTGCGTTTTGTTCTCTTCCCTCTGTAATTTCTCTTTGCTTATGTGTTCTTTAGATTGCTTATTTTATCTATGATTTATTGGTATATGCATTAAATAATCTGCAAGGTGAGAAGTTCTTGGAGGGAAGGATGGTGAGGGTCTATTTGGAAACAGCCTCTCTACCCTGGGGTAAGGCTAAGGTCTGCATACACACTATCCTCCCCAGACTCCACTAAGTGAGATTATATTGGGTTGTTGTTGTTGTCTCTGATTTGAAAATACATCCTTGCATAAGTTAGATGTCGAACAGTCTGTTCACTTCTGTTGAAACGCTGCATTTGCCTAGCTCAAAATAAAAAGAATTAAAAGGGAAAAAGGTAAAAGTAATAAAAAATTAAAAAAACTAAATTCGACAGATTTATCCATGTTTTTGTTAGTGTTATAGTTGACTCTGGATCAGATCTCTGTTACTATTAAAGTGACTTCTCTTAACCCCTCTAGAATTGCATGAAGATAAAGGTATGTGCTTAGTTCAAACATACAACGTCTGTTTTGATTCTTCATTTAGAAGTTTAATAGAGCAATCGGTAGGAATTCTTTCAGATAAAAAATGTCTTACCTCTGCACTCGTTTCATAAGGGGGAGTCAGATTTAAGGTTAAATTTTTAAAAGGAACAAAAAGTGATTGATTAATGGTGCACTCAATCAAAACAAGATGGGAGATTTTGTCAGATTTTAAGGCTAGTTTTATTTCGAAAGAAATTTGGAATAATTGAGATGTGTATTCAATCAAAAAAGATGGGGCACTCCGAGAATCAACCTCGGGACCTCTCGCAAACAAAGCGAGAATCATACCACTAGACCAAATGCCCAATTCTTGAAGAATATGTTTTGACTTTTGACTCATGATCAATGCGCTTTTCCAGTGATTAGCAATGACTCAATTATAAATGACGTGCTTCATTGCAAATATATAACCTTTCAGCTTCTTATTTCATACCTGTTGATCTGCATTTCCTTACTGAGAAATATTTTTGAGAACTTATGCTGACACCCTTATAATTTTGCACCATTCCTTCTGATGTTCGCCTTTTCTAAAGAGCTATCAGCTTTTATTATTTCTGGTGCATAATATTTACCGTCCTTTTAAATCATACTCAATCCTTTCGGACATGTCACAAGGAACTATAACTATGGATAGCTTAATGCTTCATGTTTTAACTCCATCATTTGTGTTGAAGTCACAATTTAAGTAGATGATACCAAGTTTAGGAATGATATAGAGGAAAACTTGGGCTTTCCCTTTTGTTTTCTCTTATACTGTGATTATTTTTGACACCTTCTTGATTGATCTAGTATGTTTACTTCTTGTTTGTGTTTTATTCTGCTGCTCATTGTATGTAAGTTTCGTCACAAAGCAACTTGAACCTTGTGATGTTCATGATTCATCGCTCAAGTAAACAATAATTATATGATTCATCAGCTAGGGATAGCAATCTTCCTCCTGATTGGAGCAGGAAAATCAATGAGCTCTTGCCTTAAACAGCAACATACTACTAAAGAAATGCTTGGTTTTTGGTAACGCCAGACATTGATCAATAATTTAAGCTAGCAATATTGTTGACATCCATGATCCATGAAAATGAACCTTGTTGATGAATCATTGTTGAAGGACAGATACATTAGCTAATTGTCACTTCTCATTTTGCCTTCTTTGTCAAATAAACCAAGGCAAAGCTGTTAAGCAAAAACCTTGATAATGTTCACTTATCATTGATATGCTCCTTGTGCTGATCTCTTTACTCTTAACATAGTATCTGGGGATCACTTGGGAGTTTCGTGTTGTATTTTTTACTTTCAGACCTGCTAAGTTGGTCAACTGGCAGGTGAGCACAGATCAGCATGCTCGGCAGAATCATGATTTATTATTTTTTTCTTTTAGATCCTGATGTATTATTACCTTAGGTGTTCTCTTTGAGATTAGGAAGAATCTTCAATTGACACGTGATAATAAAAATGTAAGTTAGCTGAAAGTCTTAGTTGACTTACAATTAAAATGTTCACTAAACAAAAAATAATGAAAGCTCTGGAAGTCAAGGATTATGTATGTACAAGGAAGAATTAGGTCTAGGCTGTCTGTATTGACAGTTTGGATTAAATGTATTGTATATACATGACTCTAAGGTGAATTCTATCCTCGTATCGCAAATGCCTGATGATTTCTGCTGTTTTCAGAACATCAGCCTCAAACTGTCGGTTGTTCTGGGGAACTATTAAATAAGAATCTTACCTTATCCTTGGAATACCTTATTGCTGTTGGAATTTTACTCAAAAAACTGGGGGCATTCCGAGAATCGAACTCGGGACCTCTCGCACCCAAAGCGAGAATCATACCACTAGACCAAATGCCCAGCTGTTGATGGTCCCTCACAACAATTAATGATAGCTTGAAGTTCACATTCTGTTGACTAGAAGAAACAAGCTCATTATTTTTTCGAATCGTCAGATAGCATTAGACAAAGCCGAGTATTCAAATTTGCAGTAGTTACAAAGACATAACCAACAAATTGACTATAAGTTTCTAAAAGGACTTGTTATAAGAACCTATAGACAGCCTTCAAATGGGCTGGTAGTGCAGTTCATTTCCACTTCCCATCTTGACTTGCTACCGGGTGAATGATAGAGACTAAATGTACTGTTAGACTTTTGCTTAGGCACTCAAGCATCGTTATTCTGTAGTTGAAGCCTTTGGATTTTCATATAATACTCCTCCAATTATGGTTCCTAGTATTCTTAGTTCCGAGTAGTGGTGGCAAAATGGATTAAAAAACAGTTATTCATCCATATTATTGACTAAAAAATGGGTTGGATAATGAACTTTTTTAAAATGGGTCAAATATGGAGAAGAACCATATTATCCACTTATCAAATGAATAACCAATGGATAACTAATGGGTTTAACTTTTACATTTATAAAGACTCAAATTGAGGGTTACTCAAGCTTGGGAGACTAGGAATTCTTCCAAAAGTCATTATATTCAAAAAGCCATGGATAATATAGTTACTTATATTATCCGTCAGTTAACCAATTTTTTATCAGTATTATGAGTCAGGTCGGATAATTTTTCCGTTTTTTGCATTACCTGTTTTCGACCCACCCTGCTCCGCCTGTTTGCCACCCATAGTTCTGAGCCAATATCCTTTTCTTTCTGTATGAACTAAAACTATTTCCCAACATTATACCGTTTTTTATGCACGAACTTTTTTTGTATGAATTTTAGTTTGTTAGATCCGCTCTCGTGTATTTAACTGATTAAATACAGTTCCAATTAATGGCAGTCATTGGTTTTACTAATTTGAATCTTGGGGGTGTACTTTGTTAAAGCCTTCTTGACAAATTGGTTTTGGTTTCTTAGTCTTAACTGCTACTATTAATTAGTGCTCTTAACTTATGCTCACAGATGGTGTTAACTGAGAAAGACAATGTTTCATGTTAAAATGTCAAGTTTCAAAACATGGGGCATTCCGAGAATTGAACTCGGGACCTCTCGCACCCTAAGCGAGAATCATACCACTAGACCAAATGCCCTGTTGTTGAATTTATTTTCTCCCTTATACTTTAGGGTCCATCTCTAGCTTGCTTATTTTTAATTTCCATCATGATAGTCACATTAAAAGTCTGCTGATCTTTGAGTGGTTATAACCTTACATCAGAACAGGCCCAGCTTTGCTTTGTGTCATCAGTATGTTTATTTCATAGTTTTCCATTTGGCCATGAAATTTCTAGCTTAACTGAATAAGTGCTGACCATAGTGATAGTATATGCTAGTCACAGGCATTAGCTGTCTCTGAATATAAATACATCCTTACCTAAGTTTTACGTCAGATAGTCACTGACATTTTGCTGAAACTTTGCATTTGAATTAAGAAAAGAAAAAAAATCAAATACTAAACGAAAGGATGACTGAATTCCACTAATTGATCCCCTTTTTTTATTCCATTATGATAATTGACTTCTGATCATATCTCTAATACTATCTACTCTGGTAATTTCACTGATCCACTCTAGAACTGCTATCCGTATGTAATGCAACTGTATTACTTCTGTACCTGTAGAACTGTAAGGCATTGATTAGGAACTTGTTTAGATAAATGCTGTCTTACCTCTACACTTTCTTCATTAACAGGGGGGAGGGTAAGCTGTAAAATTAGATTTTCTATTAAAAGAAAAACGAATAATTGATTAAATGTGTATTCAATCTTTTTAAAAAGAATAGAGGCATTTAGATTTTAAGGTTAATTTTCTTTTAAGCACCCAAGAGTGTGTCCTAGTTGTCGATGAAACGGGGGAATCATAAGGTCTCAGGTTCAAATCCTAGTGGAGACCCAAAATTTTTGCTGGGGGAACACGTACATCCGTGGAATAGTCAAGGTGTGTGCAAGTTGGCCCGGACACCACCGTCATAAAAGAAAGGTTAACTTCCTTTACCAGATACAAGGAATAATTGATTAGTTATGTATCCAATGAAATAAAATGGGGCATTCCGAGAATCGAACTCGGGACCTCTCGCACCCGAAGCGAGAATCATACCACTAGACCAAATGCCCAGTTGTGTGTGAATGTCATTACTCATGATCAATATGTTATTCTCTGTGTCAGCAATAACTTGATCATAATATATCATTCCTTGAAATATAGAATCTTTAGATTCCGTATTTTGACATTTTATCTGCATTTGCATATCCGAAGATTTCAAGGAATTCTGTTTACTCTCAATAGGATAGTGTTAATATATAAGCAGAAGAGTTCTGACTGTTCACTTTCTCTGATTCCTACACAGCTATCAGCCTAGTATATTTATCAGAAATCCTTTCTTATCAACCCAAGTCTTTGGATATCTGTCAGACATGTCGCAAAGAACTGTTATTGGTGATGAACTAAGATTCCTGGCATTAGATGATTTAATGCATCTTATTTAAGCCCCATAATTTGAGTTGAAGTCACTACTTAAGTAGAACACGCTAATTGAGGAATGATAAAGAGGAAAACATTGGCTTTGCTTTTGGTTTTCTCTGATTTCTAGATTATTTCAGATACCTTCTTGATTAAGCTAGTCTGTTATTCTTGTTCGTGTTTTATTTTGCAGCTCATTATAAGTAAGCTGGCTGACAAAATAACATGAACCTTGTGATATTCATGCTACATTGCTTAAGTAAAATTGAATGAAATTATTCTATAACTGGGTTATTAATCTGAGCTGTCACGCCAAACAGACAACATACCACTAGAGCAGTCCTTGATTTTTGGTAACATTTTTCTGCCATAGATCGATAATTTCGGCCATCATTTTTTACCTCCATGATCCAGAAAAAGGAACCTGTTTATGAATCTCTGCTGAAGGACAAATATATTTGCTAACTGTTACTTTTTTTGAATAATTACTTTCTCTAATTGAAACAAAGGCAAAACTGCAATAACATACATTTGCTGATTAACATTTCTCAGGCTTTGTTTACTCTCTTAAATTGAAATGTAAAACTGTTTTATCTCAAGACTTTCACTTGTTATAGTTGATATGCACCTTGTCTTAATCAATTCCTTTGTATCATTTAGTTGATCTATATGGATTTTGGACTTTCAGATCTGGTAAAGTGGCAGGTGAGCACAAATCAGCTGGCCTCACTGAATCATGTTCTATTTTTATATTTGTTCGTTTAGATCCACAGGATTTTTCCTTAGTCGCTCTCTTCTAATTTTATTATATTTTTTCTATTTTTTTTATATATCCAGATGAGTTTACCTAGTGTTCTTTGAGAGTGGGAGGAATCTCATCTTACATGGTGACATATTAAAATGAATTTGGTTGAAAGGTTTGTTGACTTACAATGAGAATGCATTCTGAACAGGAAATTTTACGAAAAAAAAGCTCTCAAAGTTGAGGCATATTTAAAGAAGGATTAACTCTAGGCTGTCTGCATTGACATATGTATATATATATATATATTTATACATATATACACAAATCCTACCATTTCTTAGAATACTTGCTGCTGTCAGAATTTCAGGATTAAAAAGAGTACTCAAAAATTAGGGGGGCATTCCGAGAATCGAACTAGGGACCTCTCGCACCCAAAGAGAGAATCATACCACTAGACCAAATGCCCAGCTGTTGATTATCCCTCAGATACAATCTCAATGATAGCTGGAAGTTTCTCATTTTGTTGTCTGGAAGAATGACAATTGTTTTGCAAGAAACATCAGAGATTATTATACAAAGGCGAGTATACAAATTTACAGTAGTTACAAAGACATAACCAACAAATTGACCTACAAATTGCTAAAAAGAACTTGTCATAAGTCAAGAAGGGAAGTGGAAATGAACTGCAAGAAGTACAAAACCAGCCCGTCTTACTTTTTGCAGTTCATTTCCACTTTCTTTCTTCACTATAGACGGTCGTCGAGTGGGCTGGTTTTGTTCTCCTTGCAGTTGATTTTCACTTCCCTTCTTGACTTGTAATGGGGTGAATAATAAAGTTGTACTGTTCTTTTTATGAAGCAGTTGATATACTGGTAGGCTTTTTTCTTCACAATCTGCCTCAAGCATCCTTAATTACCAGCTGAAGCCTTCGGATTTTCTTATAATACTCCTCCAGCTATGGTTTCGAGCGTACTTAATTCTTAGCTAAAATCCTTTTCTTGCTTTATGAACTAAAACTATTTCCCACGACCTTTCTTCTTTTGATGCATAAACATTATTCCTCTGAAATTTGGTTGTTACATCCTTTCTCTTGTGTATGTGATGCATAACTGATTAAATATGATGCAAGTTAATGACATTCATTGGTTTACTAATTTGAGTCTTTGGGTGTGTACTTTGTCAAAGTGCTCTTAACAAATTTGTTGTTGTTTCTTAGTTTTTTAACTATTAACTGGTGCTCTTAACTTGCACCAAAAAGTGTAGCCTGATGGTCAATGAAGTGGGTGAAAACTATGGGAGCAGAGACAAAAGACGTCAACTGATATATGCTAATTATATGAATTAGCTGTCTCTGACTTATAAAAACATCTTTACGTAAGTTACATCAGATATACTCTACTTTGCATTTGAATTTAAAATAAAACAAAATAAAATAAAAGCAAGTAGTAAAACAAAGAATAGGTAGATTCCACATTTCATCCCCCCCCCCCCCCCCCCCTCCTTTTTTTAATTTTAATATCATAGTTGACTTCTGATCATATATCTAATACTATCTAGTCAGGTAATTTCACTAAGCACCTCTAAGTGCAGTGCTAGGTGCCAGCCATATCTAAAGTTACATGTTGCTCAAACCTGCCACATTTATACTTCTTCTGTACCTGTAGAGGTTTAATTCATTAAATAGGGCATTGAATAGGTATTCTTTTAGATGCATGCTGTCTTACCTTGTATCTGCACTGCTTCATAAGGGAAAGTCCTATGTAAAGTAAATTTTCTAGTTAAAATGAAGAAATGACAGAGGCTTTTCGATTTGTCAGATCTTTAGGTAATGTTCTTTTAATAAAATGGGGCATTCCGAGAATCGAACTCGGGACCTCTCGCACCCAAAGCGAGAATCATACCACTAGACCAAATGCCCAGTTGTTGAAGAATGTCATTTTGATTCATGATTAATGTGTTGTTCTCTGTGTCAGCAGTAACCTGGTTATATGTCATATCATTCCTTGCAAATACAAAATCCTTAGACTCTTTTCTGGCCTTTGACCTGCATTTGCTTATTGGAAGACTTTTTGAGGAATTCTGTTTACTCTCATTAGGATATGATCATTTATCACAAGAGAGACAGAGAAATATGAAACTCGTCTGCTTTTTGCAGCCTTTCCTCGATGTTCACTTTCTCTGATTTGTATAGAGCTATCAGCCTGGTGCATTTTATTAGAAATCATATCTTATCATAGTGAGTCCTTCGGATATCTGAATTTTTACATGTCACAGAGGACTGTAATTGGGTGATGAAATAAGATTTCTGACATTAGATGGTTTAACGCGTCATATTGAGTTGAAGTCATGAAAGTGTTAAACACTAACTTTGGGAATGATTAAAAGGAAATCATTGGCTTTGCTTTTGGTTTTCTCTGGTTCTAGACTATTTCAAATGCCTTCTTGATTAATCTAGTGCGTTCTTGTTTGTGTTTTATTCCGCAGCTCATTATAAGTAAGTTGGCTCAAAAAAACAGCATGAACCTTGTGATGTTCGTGCGTCATTGCATTATTAATCCGTGAAGGAAACTCAATGAGCTCTTACGTCAAACATACAGCATACTATGAGTTTTGGTAACACTTTTCTGTCATTGATCAATAATTCCGGCTATCATTGTTGACCTCCATGCTCCTTAAAAATGAACCTTGTTTATGAGTCTTTGCTGAAGGACAGGTATATTTGCTGATTGTTACTTGCTCAATTTTGCCTACTTTCTCTATTTTAAAACAAAGGCAGAACGGAATGAATACATTTGTTGTTTTATCACCTCTCTTTTTCTTTTATTTCTTTTTTTTGCTCTCTAGAATTGAAAAAAAAATTGCAAAACTGTTTTCTCTCAAGGCTCATCTTGTGCTAATCAGTTCCTCAGTATCTTAGTGGTCACTTGAGAGTTCTATGTTGGAATTTGAACTTTCAGAAAAAAAAAGGCAGATGAGCACAAATTAACTTTCTTGCCGGAATGATGTTTTGTTGTTAAGTTTTTTAATTCTTTTAGATTGATCGAGTTTATCTTTTGTTATATTTTTGTATCTTTTAGATCCAGGTGACTTTGCGTGGTGTTCTTTGAGATGAGGAAGAATCTCATCTTGCATGTTGAGATATCATAAATGAAATTTGACTGAAAGCCTTAGTTGAATTACAAAGAGTGCATTTTGAACAGGAAATTTAAAAAAGTTCTGAAAGTTGAGCATTGTATGTATATAAGTGCTCTAGGCTGTCTGTCAGAATTTCGGGTTATATGGAGTTACTCAAAAATTAGGGGGCATTTGGAGAATCGAACTCGGGACCTCTCGCACCCAAAGCAAGAATCATACCACTAGGCCAAATGCCTAGCTGTTGATGGTGCCTCATTGACATTCTTAATGATAGCTGGAAGTTCCACGTTTTTGTATCTGAAAGAAATAACCATTTTCTTGAGGAATTATCACATGCTATTATTGAGAGCAGAGGATAGAAATTACAGTAGTTACAAAAGGCATAAGTATAAATCTGAGCTACACAGTGCTAAGTATAAATCTGCAGCTCATTTGGTTCTAATGATTTTCATGCTATTCTGTTTGGTGTTAACTGAATAGAGGGTGACTCCTCAGCAACTGGAACCATTTTACTCCTGATTAGAGTGGAAAACTGGAGAGCTGTTGCCCCGAATAGACAACCATATCACCACATAAATGCTCCCTCTTTTGTTCTGGTGTAAACTTTTCTGTCACTAGTAAATGGTACGTATCAGTTATCATTGTCAACTTCCTTAGACCCCTATATGAACCTTTTAAGAGAACAATGATTTATCTTATCGAATGAAACATTTTTACTACTTAGTCAAGATAATGGAAGGCAATACTCCAGCAAGTCTATATTTCTGCTTATGATAGTGGGGATGCTTGCGTTAAATTTGGTTTACTTTCATATCTAGGTCCCTCCTGGAACTTCTCCATGAATAAATATGAGAGCTTGAGCAGAATTTGCAAATTATCTTTGGCATTTCCTTCCATCTTCTAAACCTTAGTTGAAAGCATTACCCCACTATTCGTGCTAGTTGAGGAGATATAGCCTGTTTCGTTTGAAATAGTCGAGATGTGGTCAAACTGACTCGGTCACCACTATTAATCTTTAAAAGAATAAAAAGAAAAGAAGAGGCCAAGGTCAGTTAAACAGCCTCATGTGATCCTGCTATTTGGTTTTCTTACTTTGAACAGGAAGAATCTTGGCATGCAATATGTTGTATTATTAATAAAGAAGGTATTTGACTGAGTGTTCATTTGATTAAAGATCTGAATGCTTACTTGCATGGGAGTAATAAAGAACTCTCAAACTCTAGCATTCAGTACGGCACGTTACGTATTTGACAGGCAGAGTTAGGTCTGAACTATGCTAGATGTTGTCTGCGTAAAATATTCAATGAAGGAAATAAATTAAATTGTTTGCATGTGACTCTTTGAGCCCCAAGATGTACTGTATTACTGTTTGAATGGCAATACTACAAATGCAATTCTGAAATTTTCAGAGCATCAATCTCAGTGTGGATTCTCTAGCAAAATAATAAACAAGAATCCTCGCAAAATTTGCCGCATCAAGCGAGCACTTTATGTTACTCCATGTGTTTCAGTTTATGCATTTTTTGACCACTTTTTTTGTAAATACTTTGAATTTCTAACTATTATAATTTAAAGTACTTTTTATGTAGTTTCTAAATACGTAAAATTTATTTTAATTTTAAGATTTTAGATCCACATGAGGTTACCTAGTGTTCTTTGACGGGAGGAGAAATCTCAGCTCGTTTGGCCAAGCAGCAAAAATCAGCTTATTTTGAGAAGTGTTTATCTCAAAAGTACTTTTGTTGAGAAACAATTTGTGTTTGGCTAATTAGCTTGAAAAGCACTTTAGAGCAGCAATTAGTGTTTGACGAAACTTTAAAAAATTGCTCCTAAATGTATTTTTCTCAAAGGTGCTTCTCAAAAAAGTGCTTTTGAAAAGAGGCTATTTTTTTCTACTTCTCCTCAAAAATACTTTTTTTCCTTCCAAAAGCTTGGCCAAAATGCTTTTGGCAAGAAAAATCACTTTTGGTCAAAAAGGCTATATTACATGGTAAGATATTAACAAATTATGGGGCATTCCGAGAATCGAACTCGGGACCTCTCGCACCCAAAGCGAGAATCATACCACTAGACCAAATGCCCAGTTGTATTTCATCCCTCACAGATTTTAATGATAAACGGTCCACGTGAGTAACAAGAAATAAAGTTAGTTGTGCCTTTCCCAACTTTTTTGAATGGCTTGTCTTCAACGGTTAGACAAGCACCTACCTTCAATACCCGATTTAGTCACCCCATCTCGCATGTGACACAACGCATGTTGCCTACCAAAATATGTTTTTGGTTTTTTTGCTTTTTTGATTAATTTGAAGCCCTAAAATTCCAACATCTTCTTCCAACTATTACAGATTTAGTTGGCCATGATAGCCGCCTTTGCCACCACCGTGGCTGTCAAACCCACATTAGTAAAACAAATTTTTTCATCGGATTAAAACCAATCATTAACTAGGTCCACTCCCTTAACTTTAGAACTCACTATGCCATCCTCCAACACTTTGATATTTTTGAAAAAAGTGAAGCGTTACCTTACCATACATGACTGGGAGTGGGCATAAAAATAGATGCGTCCACCCCTGGATCTCCAACTTCTCAATCAACTCCTTCATCCCAAACATGGTCACCATAGCTGGGTCAATTTCTCGACCCTTAAGCATCATCGAGTAACCTGAAAAATGATGAATCCATCCAAGATATGCATACTTGATTCACCTCCATCACCAATGAGCTTCACTCTCTTAGTAAAAGTATTCCAAGAAACAAACTTATCAGAAAAATCCTTAGTGTACTGCACAGTTCCTGAGAAAGCAAAGTCAACACCATTACAGAGGCTAAGGACTTGCAGACACTGACCATGGATGAAACTTTTGGAAACTTGAAAACTTATGAGAAGAAGAAGAAGAAGAAGAAGAAGAAAAAGAAGAAGAAGAAGAAGAAGAAGAAGAAGAAGAAGAAGAAGAAGAAGAAGAAGAAGAAGAAGAAGAAGAAGAAGAAGAAGAAGAAAAATCAAGGATGAGAGCCCAAGAGAGAAAAGAACCTGGTCCTCAAGACGGAAAATAATGACTCAAGTGGTGAAGACATGGACATGGCCTACTTGATAAAAAGATTTCAGAAGATGGTTCGCAGGAATGGAGGCATTCCAAATAGGGGAAGTTCCAGGAATCCAAGAAATTACGACCTTTATCATAAATGTGGCAAGCCAGAACACTTCATCAAGGATTGCCCCCTCCTAAAGCAAGATCAGTAAAATAACAACTTTGACAAAATAGCTAAGGGGAACTAGGTTCCTGAAAAACACTTCAAGAGGAATAATGATGCTAACAATGTTGTAAAAGCAAGCTTTTGCTGCATGGGGAGACTCCTCCAGCGAATTTGAATAAGAAAACGACCATGGTGGTAGTTCAATGGCAGTGGAAAATAAAACAACTGAGTATGATTCAATCTTTGCGTTAATGGCTCAATCTAATGATGATAAAGATGACGACATCGATAAGGTAAACTTTCTGGATGTTCAGAGAAATCTGAAATCTTACTCTCCTAAAATACTTATGCCATTAGCAAATGTGCTAATTGACGCATAACATAGTCTTATTAATGATAAATATGCATTAACTATGAAACTAGGAGAAACTGAATAAACCAGAGATGGTCTATTAGTCGTTGTATTTGATCTGAAGGTAACCATAGAGAACCTGAAAAAAGAAAATGCATTAGAAGAGAAAATTGCTAGTATAGAACATGAAAGGTATGATGTAATGGGTGTTGTGGTGGACTTAAAAGAAATCATTGAGTGTGCAAATAAAGAAAAGAAAACCTGGAATGAGAGAGTTGTTATGATTGAGCAAGAAAAAAATGGCCTAATAGTGCTGTTAGTAGACTTGAAAGAAACAATTGAGGAATTTATTATGGTAAATAGACCTGGAAGCTCTGAAAAGAGAAAGAAAGTTGCAAGTGAAGCATACATTAAGCTTGAAAATAAGATAAATTTAGTAAATAGTAGTATGTGTGCTGAACTTGATAAAAACAAACAGCTTTAGGAAGAACTACACAAAGTAAAGGGCGATCTTGAAAAATTGCTTAAGTGGACCTGGTCGTTTGATGCTATCACTGACATGTACATCTACTCTAAAGAAACAGGCAGGGGATTGGGTTTCAAAGGAAAAAGATTCCCGACAACCCTCATAGCAAGTATGTTACTGTATTTGACAATTGGTTATGTACCCACTGTGTAACAATGGTCACCTCAAGGAGAACTACATGGCCAGGGTTCAGTCTCATAAAAAAAGTAGAGTCTTTGCTGAGAGAGTAACTATTACAAGAGGACATGGTCCGTCAAATGGGAAACCATCAAATAGGAAACGCATTTTTCCTACTTGGACTAAGAGAGCACTCATTCATCCCTTTTATCCTAAATAAGGACCCAAAATCATTTGGGTTCCTAAATCGAACCCTTGATTTTCGTGTGCAGGGAGCGGTGAAGGAAACCAGCCAATAGTGACATATGAACAACGGCTGCTCAAGGGATATGCTGGAAATACAATCAATTTTCCTTCACTAATAGCCTTGCAAAGAGAGAGTGTACCCTTTTGAAAATGGCTAAAAAGGGGTACACTCTAGGAGTTGGAAGACTTGTGTCAAAGGAAATAAGGTGGAATTCTTGTCCAGGATATGTACAATCTCTAATCATGTGGCTAGTGAGGTGATGTTGCATCCAAAAGACAGAAGAATAGTTATGTTGCTGTGCTCGAGCTTATGTTGAATGGAGATATAAGTTGGTTAAAAGTTGTTGAAGACAATGCTGAACAATGGGACAGAAGATTGGAGCATTGCAAGTTGTCTATCACTAAACAAATTGGATCTGAAGGACCTGGTTCGTGGTCTGATCAAGTTGAGTAACATATAACATGAAGTATGCAATGGATGTGCAAAAGGAAAGCATGTCAGAACTTCATTCAAACCCAAAAGGGGCAGACAACTTTTCAGAACCAAGGATGAGATCTTTCAAGTAATTGTGGCTTTTGTCAAGAAGTTCCAAGTATAGAAAGAAACAAACGTGGCTTGCATCATATCAAATCATGAAAAAAGTTTGGATAATGCTATAAGTGGATGAATACTGTATTCAAAGAATAATTACTCAACCACTTAGCTCAAATAACACCACATCAGATGGAGTTGTTGAAAAGAAGAAAAGGACTCTAGAAGATTGGGCACAGTTAATATTATTTGGTAGAGAGATTGTAAACATCCTCACCAAAGCTGCTAACTCGATTGAGGATATATGTGTACAATTGTTATGTTCTCAACAATGGGAAGGGTCAGCTTTGAAAATCTGATGGTAGAAGAGATGGAGAAATCTTCCTGATCCATGCGTCTCAAAAAGAATAGAAATACTGATCAAGGTATAGAACGCCTATTGATTCCAACAAGGAACCGTGTCCTGCATTTGCAACAACAAAAGCTAAAAAAAGAGTTGTTGGAAAGAGATTTTTGGCTTAGAAGCATCACAGGTCATCAACACTCCCATTGTCACAGCTTCATGCCCAGACATGGATGAACCTGGTTCTCCTCTAAATCAAACCATGCAATAAGACACCACTGAATTACTATTGTATCTCACTACAAGTAGATTTGACATCATGCTCAGAGTTGGGCTCTGTGCAAGGTTTCAATCAAATCCAAAGGACTCATATCTAAAGGCTGGTGTAAGAATTTTGAGATATCTTATAGGAACACATGACCTGGTTCTCTACAGTCCTCCAATTAATGGATAGGAAAAGCTCACATGAACACTCTCGGGGTTCCTGTCTTGTCTCCTAAGGCTCAGGAAGCAAAATTCAATGGCACTCTTAACAGCTGAAGCAAAATATGTATCATCACCGTCATGCTGTGCTCAAGTGTTGTGGACCAGGCAGCAAATTGGAAGAACTTGAGTCCGTTTCAAGAGGGCCAAATACAATGACTGCATCAAGTTTCATACATTTTTACCAAATGCCCTAGGAAGAAAGCATTCTAAGATAAATCGCCTTGCACCAGGGGATGACAAAACCCAACTGAGAATCTGGTTCCTCATGATTGGTTATGAAAGTCATATTCAGGTAAAATCTAGCTAAAGTGTTTTCTGGCTAAGTCTAATTCACTTTTATAACGTAACAGGTAGACACACATGATGACTACAGAAGCAAATGTTGCAGTACATGATGAATAATGTGTTAAAACTCACTTTCCAAACCTATCAGGGAACCAAGTTTTTCTGATACACGTTAGTAGCTTCTTTGTTCTTTCATACACAATTTAAAATGGAAAAAAACAATGCCACATCATCATCAGCCTGACAGCCTCTTTAAAGTTGTATCTCTTCAGCCAATACGTTACAGCCCAAACGTCACTCTTTTTCTAAGCGATACATCTCCCAAGAAAAAGGTTGCCACCATTTTAGAACCGGTCCCTCATTATAATTAAATCAACATTAAAACCCTCTCTCTTCCAAACTCAAAATTCCCTTTTTGTCTTCTCTCCTCTCAAATCCACATTCCTTCGAGAATAATATCATCATGTATAAAAATCAAGCAACCTTCAGTGTGCCTGGCAATGCTATGATTGAGTTCTCACCAGTCAATGTCTCAGCGTTGAACTCCTCTCCCAACATAATCACTAGTCCAAACTCTAAGGCAGAATCTCCTCCACACTTCACTCCATCTCCTACTCACTCCGAGTCTACTCCTTATCTGAGCAAGTCTGAGAATGTTTGTCCTCCTCCAGTATCACGGTCAAATAGAATCAACAGGTGAACAAGTTAAATAAAGGAACCTCGTTCGGGAACCTTCAACTCTATCCATGGTTGGGCACTTGAGTGAAGATCTTGTTATTAGTCATGAAGAAGCTGAGACCACTATGACAAGTTATGACTCTGAAGGTATCACTCATTCGACTGCTGAAATCGCCATGGGACCACAAGAAAATAATGGAATAGAGAATACGTTTTCCATTTCACCAGAAGGGGTCATTCTAGAGGAATGTGAAGGGGGTTTCAGCCTCAACTATCAGAAGAGAAGGGAGAAATTGTGCCTTTTGAACATCCTGCACAAGATGATGCTACCAGGGTCCTAAATAATGAACCTGATCCCTCAGTGGAGGATCCAGGTTAGGAGTCATCTCCCCAGGCCATTATTGATCTTGGTCCCTCTCCCCACTTCTATGCTGAGCCTTTGAATATGGCGGTGCCTGAGACGAATCCTGACAGTGAAGAAGACGCAGATAATTTAGTTTACGCTAGTTTTATCAGGTCTAGGACTAAGCTAGTGGTATACTCAGAGCCACCTCTTGAGAGACCTACTACACGGTTGCAATAAAAGGAGGCTCTAGAGTCTGCTCTCAAGAAGAGTAAAATGAGTCGGAGAAGGAGAAGGTTGGTCAATGACGGAAAATTTGTACAAGCAAATGATTTCCTTGTAGTTGATGTGGATGAGAAAATCAAAGAGGAACTTAGCTCCCTAACCCAGCAAGTCTTCAAGGAAGAAGCACTTCTCTCTCTCAATCCGAAAGGCACATGTGTAAGGGTGCTGAGAGTTCTTACAAGAGTGTTGTTGTTGGTTCCAGTCAAAATTTGGTAAAACATTCTTGTGACAAGATAGTGAAGGAGCGTGGTGACAAGTATGATGAGGAAGAAGTGGAAAAATCTGGTGAACATTATAGAACAAGTTATTGGAGAAGGAAAAGTCTGTTGACAGGTCAGTGAAAAGAAAAAAAGGATGATGATAATGAGGAACACGGTTCCATCAAGAAAGGAAAAGTTAGCGGATCTTTGAGGTCTAAGAAAAGGAAGTTGGGGAATTAGAAATAACTGTGGAGTTGCACATTTGCCTATGACATTTTAGAGAGTGCTGGGATGATAACTAGTGGACATTTGTGATTCTCAACAGTGGACCAATCTATTTACCAGTGAGGCTCCTATAATGTATGAGGATGAGGTACAGAGTTTCTACACCAGCCTTTTCACAGTAGATGGTGATCAAATATCTGTGTTGGTAAATAGGGTGGATATATTGATGGACTCTGCCTTATTAGGGTCAATTCTGGGTGTTCCTCCAAAAGGATTGTCATCTGTTCAAGGTTCTTTCACACCAAACTTCAGTAATGCCATTGTCGAGGACAAGGCAGTATGGCATGGGGGACATGTGCATAAGAAGTCACTCCTTCTAGTATATCAGTTGCTCTTTAAGATGGTTAACAAAGTGTTGCTTCCCCGTGCCGAAAGAAGATATGTTGCATCCAAAGCTGACCTATTCCTTATGGAAGCCTTGGATAATTTTACCTCCATCAATTTTCCTACCATAATGATTGAGCATATGTAAAAGGTAGAAAACCTTAGAGATAGGAATCCTGGATTTTTTCAAAGTACCTCTGGGACAGACCAAAGTGGGCACAAAAAAGCAATCTTTTTCAAAAACTACCCTTGTGGAGTGTGAGTGTATTGACAAAGTCAGAAGAGTTGGAAGCACTTCCACAATCTCTCAAGTGATAAATTCTCAGAATAGTGCCACAGAGGAGATCCAAAAGTTAAAGTCTAGGAATGTGATTCTTGAGAGTCATCTCAATCAGTTACAAGTGACACCTGGTTCTAATTGTTCTCACAACTCAGAGTTACACGCCTAACAAAAGAGAATGTTGAAGTTAGTAAACAGGTGGAGGACCTAAAAGAAAGACTTCTCAATGAGCAAATGTCCGCAAATGCTCTCATGGATCTTGTCCTCCAAACCCTTGCTTCCTCTTCCAAGCCCCTTCCTCTATTGTCCCTTAAAGAATGTCCCCTCAGTGTCCAGTTTCAGAGTCTATATTTTTATGTTGTTTTTGGTGATGTTTTTGTTGTTTCTGGCAATTATTATTTTTTTGTTTGTTTTAGGTTGTGGATGAAAACAATAATTCTTCTCCCGCCTATAAAATTCGGAATCTGGTAAATGAAAGTGGCTTCCTTTTTTCTATCTATGTTGCTGCTCTTTTGTTTATGTTTTCTATCATGTTGTGAGCATATAAGTGGCGTGAGTTAATTATGCTAGACTTATTTATGCTTCTTACTCGTTCTCTGCTTCTTATCATGCCAAAAGGGGGAAGATTTAATTGAATAATAAAGAGCATAAATGAATAGTAATCTGAAGGGGGAGGGGGAACTCACAAAATTTCAGGTACTGGTTAAGGGGGAATGCAGAGCTTCACGGGGAGCTTAAGGTCTTTCTAGTTCACAATCTGGTTCTTTATGGATCATTCTAGGATTTATAATTATAAGTTTGTCATCATCAAAAAGGGATAAATTGATAGGTTACAAGTACTTTGGTTATAAATACTTTACTTTATATTTTGATGATCTAACAAACTTACTATCCAGAACCAGATAAGGAATCTGTTACACATTTACAAGACCTCAAGATTACAAGGTTCCATGATAGGATTCAATGTGGAATATGATTAAACTCTTCAGAGCGGAAGGAACAGTTGAGGGAATAGGTCCCTACCAGTTCTTGAGGAGACTGTACAAAGTCAACTTTCCAGTTGGAAAGTTGCCGTTTGCACATGCTACAGTGTAGGAGCAGTGCTGCAGTCAACTTTCCAGGTAAGACTTTTTACCTACATTGTTTACATCGTTGTAAGTTATGTCACACACACACACACACACACACACACACACACACACACACACACATATATATATATATATATATATATGCATTCAAGGGAGTTAAAATAAAACACTTGAACATTTGAGAAGCTCATTCACGTGACTATCCAGTGAGCAAGTTTCTATTGCTTCAAGAACAAAGAACAAAATAACTACTGACTAGTTCCCACATACATTTATTGTATGTCCTTAGTTGAGTTGTAACTTTATAATAGTTCTTTCAATTGTAATTCCTATCTAGCTTATTTAGAAGCATTCTATAGGAACCCATTGGTAAACCTTAAACAAGTGTGTTTGAGTTGGCTAGAGTTAGTCATGTTGTAAAGTATTTGTAATTGTGTTACTACGAAGTGTCTTGTAATAGAGTATTACAAGTTAGTAAGGGATTAAGAGTTTAATTCTTAGGTTTCATAGGTTGTAATCTAAAAGTTGCTTAGTAGTGAAATTGAAATCCTAAAAGGGTAGGTCGTGGTTTTTAATCTCATTGAGCTAGAAATTTTTCACGTAAAATTTCTCTTGTCATTTATTTACTGTTATGTGTGCGTGTACCGTTGAATCTGATAGAGAACCTGGTTCTCTATAGAGCTTGATGGACCTTTATATTAAATCAACTAATTTCCTTATCAAATCCATTTCTCATTAGTATATAATGATTTGGAGTCATTCATATTTCCCTATTTTTAAGTCAAAGGGTCACTTATTCACAGAGCTAAAAAGTTGACTTTTTATATGAAAACCTAATTTTTTTCTAAATAGTACTCAATATTTTTCAATAAAATAAATAAAACATAAGACTATTATTTCTAGTCTAATGACTCGATAAGTCATTTTAAGTTTTAGTCTTTATTTCTGTATTTCGTGACCTCGATTAGATCCGTTTAGCCTACCTCAATTAGCATACGTAGTCTATATCTTATTCCGAAAAGTCTTTATGTGAAATATTGAAGAAAGTGTGAACTTTTGCCTTAAAAATAATTTGAGTTCACTACAGTTAATATTTTATGCAAAGGGACCTAGATTGGCATTTTGACAACCCCATTGGGCCCGTATCGTAATTTGGGACTTGAGCGTATGCCCGAAATTGAATTTGAAGTCCCTACCTTATTTTGACATGTTTGTTAAAAATTAGTAATTTGAAGGTTCAAAGAATTTCGAAGTGTGACAGTAGGTTGACATTGTAGCTACCATGTCTGTATTTCCATTTTAAAATTTGGTATAGGTTCATCTTACCATTTAAAACTTGTATGTTAAATTTGGTGCAAAACGAAGTTGATATTATGTGATTTGGACATCCGGTTCTCAATTGAAAAGTTATTAAGTTTCTTTAAAAATTTCATGCATTTTGATGTGCGATTCGTAGTTCTAGGTGTTATATACTTGTGTGCATGTTTGGTTTAGAGCCCGAGTGATTCGGGGTGAGTTTTGGATAGACTACAGATCGATTTGGACTTAAAAATCTGCTGGTTTTGCTGTTTCTAAAGTCTGTTATTTTGTGCTTTGTGATCGCGAAGGCACTCTTGCGAAGGGAAAACTGGGACAAGGGGTGAAACGTCTTCATTGTGAACGCGAACGCAAAGCACTGGGGGATTTATCCAACGCGAACGCGACTAGACTCTCACAAACGCATAGGGTTATAGGGCCTGGAATAGGAGCTTGGCTATTACTTTTCGCGAAAGCGACATCTGGACCACGAATGCGAAGATAGGTGGGAGTAAGCCTTCGCAAAGGCGAAGAGTGGCTCCCGAACGCAAAGGCATTTGGCTGCTGCTGCTTCGCGACCATATCAAGCCTTTTGCGAATGCGAAGAAGGCCTGACTCCTACCGATTTAAATATCTCGAAGTCGAGATTCAACCCAGTTTTCACCATTTTCACGTTTGAGCTCGGCCTAGAGGCGATTTTGAAGGGTTTTTTCATCACAACATCATAGGTTAGTAGATTTTAACTTGTTTCCTTCTATTTTCATAAACACCCATTAATTTTAACATTTACTCTATGTTTTCATGGTGGAAATTAGGGATTTGGGTAGAATTGGGCTTCAATTCGAATCTCGGGTTTTGACCAAGCGGGCCCGAGGTTGGCTTTTGTTGACTTTTTTCAATATTATTAAATATTCACACGTGGGTAGTTTTTAAAGATTATTTTGAATTATTTGAACTATATTTGGTTAGGTTTGATTGTTTGGAGGCTAATTCTAGAGGATTATGTGAGAAAATGATGTATATGCGAGGTGACGAGTGTATATATGCCGTCAAATTATTTATTTTCCATGTTTTTCGTTATTTCATGAATTATCTTGTTCCATACCTTAATTTGCATGCTTTATATGACTTCTATGCCATAATTATTATTTATTCTTGTACTAAATTGTTCGTCGCTTCCATGACTCCATGCTTATTTGCTACTTGCCTTTAGTTATTTTATTTGCACATCTCGATTGTCAAATGTTTTACTTGTGCTATTGTTTTTGTAATATGTGTTGCATTCTAGGATGTCGTTTCATTTGCGTGAGTTTGTTTAGTTTGTTAGATACCGATAAACTTGTAAAGTTAAACTTTGAATTGTTAGGGATTCATTGATTATTTTGTGGTCCTTTATTTAATTGTACCTTTACTCTCTGAATGTGGAAATTTTTGTAAATTGGGTAATCAGATTGTTTATGTTAATTGAAATTGTTTGGGGAGCGGGTTTGTAAGGCCCTGTGAAAACTTGTACTCAAAACTTAAAAACTCGTAGTGCCAAGTTATGAATATGTGTTAGGAGTATGTAAAATTCAGACACTTTGTACTGATCTATGCATTTAAAAATCAAGAACAAAATTTTCTATAAAAAAGTACTATTATGCGGTCTAGAATGCGGTCGCAAATCAAGTATGCGGACCGCATTTCACTGGAAAGTGAGTTAATGTGTTAGTTAAATTTGAGGTAAAAAATGCGGTCCATTATGCTATAGTAGAGTTGATATGCGGACCGCATTGCATATTAATGCATCGCAGAATGGGTATGTGGACAACATTTCTGTTGCAAACCTAGGCAGAATGTTCAAATTTTGGGAGCACTTTTGCGGTCCATTTTGCGGGCCGCATTTCTACTATTTGCGATTGTAGACATGACTTGGGGCTCTAATTTTCTAAATTTTAAACCCGATCCCTTATCGATATAATTGGTGTTATAGCTCATTTTGAGCGTATTTTCTGATGCTTTTAGAGAGAGAGAGAGAGAGAGAGAGAGAGAGAGAGAGAGAGAGAGAGAGAGGGGAGGGGGGTGTTAGAGAGGGAAAGTGTCTCCCATCAAATTTCTCCATGAAACCTTTCTAAAGCATTGAAGATACTTAAGTGAAGACACCTAAATCTTCATCCCAAGAGGTAATACTTCATCACCTCAGCTCTTATTTCTATACTTAGCTATAAGGAGTCATTAGTGAAGTAATTTATGGATAAGAATGAAGTTCTTACATGCATATCACACCATAGGATATTGGAAGGTAGTAAATCAAAAAGAAGGCAATTAGAGGTATAAAATGATATAAATTCCTTTCAGAAAAGGCCTAAGATCACGATGCACCTATAAGGTTTGATGATACGCTCGAACCAAGCTAAAATCTCAATCTCGTCTCTAATTCTCATTTTAATTTGTAATTCTTACACAATAGATTGAAGTGCTAAGAGTTCCGAAATTTTATAAAGAGTAAGAAAATCTATATTGAGGTATGTATGGTTAAAATCCCCTTTTATTAGAAATTAAGCTCCGTTGGCGTTTACGTAAATGTGGTAAGACTAGAACTTGTGGATGTACTGATTGTTATTTCACATGAATCGGTTCGCAATTATATATATATCAACATGAAGAATGTGCCTTAACGTGTGTAATAAACTATCCTTAATATTTAAAGATGTCTGAAGAATACAGATCATGTGTTGACATGCCTGGGCTACAAGCCAAGATTAAGACTAAAATTGTCATTCTAACTATGTGAAATCCTGCTTGTGTTTGCCAATTGAATTGCTTCTAAATGTGCCTATGATCATAAACTTCTAGATGGACATTGAAAATGGAGAAGATGTAATAATTTTGGCTCTAAGTGCCAATGGATATGATATATATAAAATAAAGATTCAAATGAGATGAATAATGAGAAAAGAACAACGCCTAGGTAAGGCGACCTAGCTGATCGGGCCGAAGTCGGACACCATGTCACACACATGGTAGTGTTGTGCAACATGTTGAATTTTGGAAAAAGGAAAATGAAATGATGACTAAGGTACATGTCTCGAATGAGGCGACCTAGCCGATCGGGTCGTGATCGGACTCCGCTCAAGATAGCGGTGGTGTTAAGACTAGTGATGAGTATATGAAAAAAATGCCCCACATCGAGTTATGGAAACTATATGGAATATTATATGGTTCATTTATGTGATGATATGGTGTTCACTTAAAACCTTTGAATTACTCTTGTGACTCTCTTGTTCTTGATTGACAGTTCTTTCTAGTTAAATATTGTTTATTTATACATACTAGTACTACTCCATGGTGATAACGTTCCTTTTTTCGAATGCGCTACATTTTTAAATGAATGTAGGTGGCTCCATTGCGGATAGTACCGATCACACGTAGAAGGTTACCTTCTTCTCCAAGACTTGGTGAGCCCCTTCCTCCTTCAAGAGGTTGTATTATATATCTTTTGTTGTTGTGGACTTCCATTTTTTGGTATAGCCGGGGCCTTGTTGTCGGCATTGTTGTACTCATCTTTTGTATCCTTAGAGGCTCCGTAGACATATGTGTGGGCCGTGTATGGGTGTTGTGAGGCTCATGAACTATGTTGTAATTATAAACTCCTGCTATCTATAAATTGTAACTTTATGGGTATCTCGGATATTAACTACAACTATGGTTTAAGCCTGTATTATAAAATGAAATCACATGGTTGAATGTAATACCTTTTCCCTACTTGAACAAAAAGAAAACATGATTATCTTATTCATAGAGAGTGGGGTAGGAAGTGTGTGATAAGGCTTGCTCGGTTGGGTTCACTCGATCAAGCGCTGGTCACGCCAATCGAGGTTGAGGCATGATAGATTGCACACTGCAACGAAAATTGAAAGGTAATGAATTGAAATGGTGGAATAAGGACGGATTTTGACGTTGATAAATGATGATATAGTGGGATCGGATTGCACACCGCAATGGATTGTATATATGGTACTTGACATTGACAAATGATGATATGGTGGGATCGGGTTACACGCCGCAATGGTTTGTATATGTTGTACTTGTTATTATTGTTGAGTTGGCCTCGACATTTTATATGAGATTAAGAGACGTTTTATTTTGGGCTTTCTGATAATGAATCTTGAGTTCATTTTCATGAGTTAATTGCTTTACTTCCACTTCCTGTTTCTTTCCTGTTATCATCATTATTACTACGTACAGAATATTTTAAGTGCTCCATTTTAGCCTCGTCACTAACTCGTCGAGGTTAGGCTCGACACATACAGAGTACATGTGATTAGTTGTACTCATACTACACTCTGCACTTATTTTGTAGATACCAGAGTTAGTCCTAGCACCGTTTAGTGAGGTTTCCCGGATCTAGCTACTGGCTGAGACTTGAGGTATAGCTGCACGCCGTTTGCAACCCTAAAGTCCCATTCTATGTCACCATTACTATTCATTGTGATTCAAAAAGTTGTGTTTTATTCAGACTATTATTTGTAGTATTTTAGACGCTTATTTATTCGTGACTCCAATTACTGGCTTGTATTTAGATTACGTCGTTCAGTTGGTTATGGCATTATTTCAGACTATTCAGTTGTTTTGTTATCATTTAATTTAAATTGTTAAAACTAGGTAACAAATATAGCTAATATTGACTTGCCTAGCAAATAAAATGTTAGGCGTCATCACGGTCTCGAAGGTGGGGAAATTCCAGGTCGTGACTTTTAGAAATGGGCCCCCCAAATTTGGGAGTCTAAAGCAACAACTTTAGTTACTTCATGGTTGACCCGGCACTGATATCTAGTATCCGCTGAAATAATCGAGGTACGCTTAAGCTGACGCAAAAATTACAATTATTTTTTTATATTTAGAAAAAAAAAGAGATACCAAAGTCAGTTAACCAGCTTGATGTCATCCTGCCATTCGGTATTCTTAATTTGATCAGGAAGAATCTTGGCCTGCAATATGTTGTAGTATTAATAAAAAGCATTTTGGCTGAGTGCTCATAGAAAAATTTTGTTTTGTGCCTCATTCAATTAGTATTTTTTTTGTCTCACAATTGTGTAGGTCTCAAATTTTATGAACTCAAATATAAAATATAAATCCTTAAATATGTGAGATAAAAAAGGTCTCAAGTCACAAAATAAAATCAGTTGTACTCATATGAATAAAAAGCAGAATGCCTACTTGCATGGGAGTGCTAAAGAACTCTAAAAGTCGAGCATTGAGTATGGTATATAACAGTATTTGACAGAGCAGAGTTAGGTCTGAAATATGCTAGATGTTGTCTGCGTAAAATATTCAATGAAGGAAATAAATTTTGGCTCTGCTAATTTAAATTGTCTGCACATGGCTCTAAGCCCCAAGTTGTACTGTATTACTGTTTGAGAGGCAATACCATAATACAATACTGCAATTTTCAGAACATCAATCTCAGTGTGGATTCTTTAGCAAAATAATAAACTAACAATCCTGACAAAACAATTACATGTACTCCATCTGTTTTGATTTATGCATTTTTTGAAATATTTTTCTAACTATGGTAACTTAAAGTACTTTTTATATAGTTTGTAAATGCGTAAATTTTATTTTAAATCCATGCCAAACTTTAAACCGAATATTATTCAAGTTGAACACCATACGTTTGCTATTCTTTCTTCCGGAGTAAGTGGTATCCTATTTGTAGCTTAGGCAAAATGGTTTAAACTGATTTTCCAGCAGTTTATCAACTAGTGGGTATAGTATGAAAATTTAAGATATGTGTGTTTAGATTTAGCCAATATGAACTTGAGTTGCAAAAACATTTTAAAGACTGAGATGGGGCATTCCGGAATCGAACTCGGCGCACCCGAAGCGAAATCATACCACTAGACCAAATGCCCAGCTGTTTGCATCAACCAGTACCCCCTTTTTTTGTCGTTAGTGAAAAGGAATATTCTTATTCTTATTCTTATTATTATTATAACTGGGTAAAGAATATATTAATTGGTTCCATGTAAATGTATTGAGATCAAATTGTTACGGAAGAGGATCTAATTACCTAAAAAAATATTGAAAATAGAGAGGGATGACCAGTTTTTGGGAGTTTTTCCTATATATATTGTAATAGGAATTTATTAATTTATTTGCTCTAGATTTTATAGTTTTCAAATAGTATTTAGGTTTTTTTTTTTACAAATTGCATACATTCCTTCCCTAAAAATCCCTCATCCCATTATTAATGCCTTTAATTAAGGGATTCAATTGTATCCTTTCCTTTTTTTCACACTTCTCCACATTTCATGCTTCTTAATTTTTTCAATACGCATATCTCCTCTTCTCTCTTCGATAGTAGCACGGCTTCAGCAAGAAGCTACTAACTTTGCTTCAACTATTGAATGATTTTGGTTGGAACTTTCAAATACTAGATTAATGTCATATTCTATGTTCCTATTATCCTTATAATATTAGGAAAGTGATATTTAATCTAACAAATTCAATAGCACAAAACTGCTTTCCCTAATAGCAACCAGAAAGAAAGTTATTCATGCGATGTCAAAAAAAAAATAGTTGTTACAAAGTTTCTTCAACAATTCAAAAATCATTAAACTCTAGCAAAATTATTACTAATAGGATAATAGCTCATAACTTACAGTTGCTCATCACTATATACAGTTATTATATATTTGTAATACAATTTTTGCAATAATTATAATACAAAATACAGATATCATACAATCGTGATAAAATTCTGCTCTTCCTCATCTTCTTCATCTTCTTCAAGCTTCAATCACAACTCTAAACTTAAATTCTGAAACAATATTGTATATAAGTATTATTTTTGGTATTGATAAATTAGATACAAATCAAATACAACTTTGATACACTTGTGATATATTTATGAAACAAATGATACAACTATAATATTACTGTGATACAATTTAGAACTTTTCTTCTTCGAAATTCAATATAAAATTTTACCTAAAAACAACTCTAAACTTAATCAATATCCCTTAAAAATTGAGATATATTCCAAGTTATATTCTCAATTGCAAGAGCACGATTTTGGGATGGGTCTCTTACAATGAAGGGATTTGGTAATTGCAAACTTAGGTGATGATTTTTGCGTGGGTCTCTTACGGTGAAGGGATTTGGTAATTGCAAAGAGAGATGGTGACTTTGGGGTGGTGAAAGAATTTTGGGTAAGTATTGATTTTGGGTATTTTAAATGTAGGATATTTTGTATAACTGATACCCACTATTTAAGGTATATCTTATTTCCACATTTTTTAAGGTTTTGTATAAAACTAGTAAATATAGGTATATAAAGTAATTAATAAGGGACCTAAATAAAAGTAGTAAATAGGTTTCTATAATAGTATAGCTAGGTAAAAATTCCAAAAATAGCCAAAGTTTTAGAACTAATTGAAATTTAGTCATTATACACAAAAGTTATCCCTAAACTAAATACGAAAAAACTAGTTTCTTGCGTAGCTACCTTTCCCTTGCTATGTTTTTTTTCCTCCTTGTGTTAAGATATATTTCCTTTGTTCATTTTTACTTGGCACGTTTTGAATTTTCACGCCCCTTAAGAAATAATAATGAAAAGCATTTTACTATGACACACATGTTTTATTGGATTTCAAAAAATAATTTAAAATGAATAATAAATACTATGGGTATAACATGAAAAAAAAAATTATCTTCTCTTGATATGCATAAAGTAACAAGTGAAAATGAAAATCTATTTTTAGTATACATGCCAAGTAAAAGTAAACGAATGAAATATCATGGCTCCCACGTCCTGGTCAAAGAAGGACAACCACCCAACCTCAAACTAATAACAAGTTCTGATGATCTTTATAGCACGTGTAATGGTGATAAGTGGGTCGGTCCGTGTCCTTAAACAGGACAAGTAGGCCGGTTCAAACGGTCCCCGTCCCGATCCCATCCCAAAATAAATAGGCCAAACATTCTTTTTGTAGGAACCGGCCCAGGACCGGGCTGACGAACACATGGTCTTAGGCTAAACGGGCCGGGCTCGCAGGTTAAGTGGGCCCAATGCCTAATTTTTTTAAAAATTAAATAGAAATTAGAGACAAAAATATGTTTAAAAAATATTGGCCTTGTAAATTTTATTATAGAATTATGACCTAAATTTTTTAATTCAAATTTAAAGATAAAAAAATTATAAAGAGATATTCAAAGAACTTGTAATTTTATTATAGTATTAAAAAAATATGACCATGTATTTCTTAGTCTTCCTCCTTCCTATGGAATGAGCATAACAATGTGTTAATACCACCTTTGAGAAGAAAAAGAAACTAATCAAAATGTGCCAAAATACAAGTTACATAATACATACTAAATTTTTTCATACAAATTACATGGTATCTCTGACAAACTTCATACATCCTTCAAGGTCCGAAAGAATTTTCGTTAGTGGTGGCGAAAAAATAGCTTGGCCATACCACTTCCGAACGAAGCAGCATCCTCCACAAGTTCAGCTAGTATTTCTTCGTAAGCTTCGTCTTCCTCTAGTTTTGATTCACCAAATCCAAAATTTCTTTTTTTTTCGAACGGATTCAATATCTTAAAAGTACTGATTTTTCCAAGTTCTCCCTTATAGATGCTCTATAATCACCATGTTGAAATCTTGCTTGACTGAAAGCGCTCTCCGATGCCACTGTTGAAGCTGAATAGTTATAATGTCTCGGATCATCCTTGAAAGAACCGAAAAGTATTTTTCTTTGTCCTTCCACCATTCCAAAAGATTAAAGGAGCTGTTAAGATTCACTTCCTCCATTCCCTACAACAAATAAGTTTTAAGCTCATTTAATTATGAAAAATTAGTACTGCTAGAACCTTCAGAACCTAAGTGCTCGTACTCTCGCAGTTCTTGTAGATGACTGAGAATCAGAAGAAGAAGGAGTTGGATCATTTGGTCTAGTATGATTTAATGCAACTTGATAAGCATTATAAATAGATTGAGCATTTATTTTAATTGAGGTTATTGCTTTCAGAAGTTGAGACATGTCATTTGCTTTAACTGCTAAATCATTATAAACAGTTTCACACCAAAATTGAGGACCTCCGAATTTCATACAAGGATTTAACAAAGCAACAACACCATAAAATAAGGGAAAAGGGGAAAAATATTTTTTAAAATTTTTTGCCCTTTAAAAAATAAGCAAACAAATTAGCAAGTTCTGCAATATAAGCTAAACAACTAAAAATAGTAGGATAATATTGTCCAAAAAATTTATTTGTAGCAATATGAAATTTTTCTAAAAAATCAAAAAGAATTTTAACATTACCCTAATCCCCATTCGTAAGGTGCTCATCATCTTCACTTACATGTGCGTTAAATGTTGAGTTTATGGGGTTTCTATATTCATATGCAACAACCAAATTTTCGTACACGTAATTTCATTTAGTTGGACAAGGTTTAGGAACCTTTCTTTTTCATAGGTCATATTCATCATATCTTTTAAAATATTTTCCAAGAGGATTGAATAAAAAAAGTCAGTTACGAGCCATTTTAACCTTTTCAATTTTAATATTTAAAATTTCCATATCGTCACCCACAATTAAATAGTAAATATGATAAATACATTTAATATGAAAAATATTAATACATGATTTAGCATAGTGGTAAGCAAGACTATAACATTTGTATTACTAGTAGCATTGTCAATTGAAATTGATATTATTTTGTCACTAATGCAAAAATATCTACAAATATATGTAACTGTGCTAGCAATAAATTGCCCTGTATAACGTGAATTAACTATTCTATAAGCGATAATGCGCCTTTACATTATCCAATCCTCATCAATCCAATGACTGGTAACAGTAAGGTAATCACAGTAGTTGCCACTTCTACCAATATCAGTTGTAATAGCAACACGATAATTTATATAAGTATATAAATAATGCAAATATTATTCATATTCAGGCTTATATTTATAAATATCGCCCTTTATGGTTGTGCAAAGAAAACCTTTATAAATAGGATTAAAAAAATTTCTAATATAATGCACAAAGCTAGGTTCAAAAGAAAAACTATAGGGTAAGTACAAAATAGTTACCATTTTTGCCAATTTATCCCAATCTTCTTTTGGATCATACTATAAAAAATCACCCATAACAATGTTAATTCCCTGTTGAAATTGATTTGAACCGGTACAAGGGTTAGCCTGACTTAGAGTAGGTACACTTTTTCCTTCAACCAAAGCTTTCAGATGAAGATATCTTACTCTATCTTGAGGGTATTTTTTTATGTGCCTAACCGAAGTTCCCCCCACCCTCACGCGATCCAAAATATTTAAAAGCTAACTCCGTACCACAAGTTTTACACTTAGCCTTATTACTGGAATTAGTTGAGTAAAAAAATGGCCAAACAGGAGATGTTTCCGTTCGTTTGGTAGGTTGTCTAGAAAAAGTAGGGGTAGTAACAGGAGTATCAGATGAGACATCATTTGAATTAGCAGGGTTATCACTAGTTGGGTTGACATCAAGAGCAGGACTAATGAGTCTATCATTATTCGATTGAGTTTTATCAAAATTAATTTCCTCATCATCATTTTCATCAGTAATTGGATTAGAATAAAGAGCGTTTATTAATTCATGATCTAATTGTTCACCATCTACAGTTTTATGACAAAATTGACTCTCAGTAAATTGTAATAAACTATTGTCTCTATCAAGAATAGCAGATGTAGGACGGATATGAGATTTGGTTCTGAGAGCCGGGGGCAATGGAGGAGGAACAACATAACCACTAGATTCGCCACTCTTGGATTTTTCCTTATTTTTACCAAATTTTTTAAGGAAGCCATCTTAATTAAAGTAATAGAAAATAATTAAAAAAACAAAACTACAATATTAAAACTTAAGAGTTGGAACGAGTTTTCCGAATTAACGAACAACTTGTTGAAAATTGATTATCGTTGAAGACTTAAATACTTCAATTCAACAACTTCACAATTTTTTCACAAATTGTAACAATAAAGTATGCAATAGTAGCAAGTATATAAGAAAATTAGAGAGAGACTGTGATAGATAGATGATTTTGTAAGAAAAATGAAAGAATAAGGGATTATTTATAGTTGAGAATATGAAAAAAGTATAATTATAAAAAGTTTGGGGTAAAAATAAAGTTTTGTGTGTTGGGGGGAGGGGGGTATATGACTATTTGTAAATAGGCAACAACTATTTTTGACAGCCCAACGGTTGTTTTTTAAAATTTTCCAACAGCCAGATTTTTTTAAAAATTTTGTACCATTGGGATTGTTTGGCCCTCCATGGACCGGTCTGGTCCGTCCCAAACGGTCCCGGTCCTAAACTATTGAACCCCCCCACGAGACCGTACCAGGCCTATGAATACGGACCTAGCCAGTTTTGCCCAAGGTCTCAAGCTGGTTCAGGATCCGGACTAGCCCACTTGCCACCCTTAAGCACGTGTTTGCATAGCTACACCTTCCGCTACTCATTCATCCCATCTATACAAGTTTCTCCCCATTTCATTCGATTATTTGGATATTCTGTTGAAATAATGCTTGAGTTTAGCACAAAAAATGCTGGATTTTGAATTGACATCATTCAAATTCAGGAAAAAATGCTGGAAGTTCACGCAAAAAATGCTGGAGTTAAACCCTGGATAAAAAAAATATTGAAATTCATCAAAAAAAATGCTGATGTTGGATTTTTTACCAAATAAAATTCCAGTATAGCACCACGAAATTTGAAAAGGGAAGAAAAGATGAAAACTCTGAACTTCCCTAATTTTCAGTTACCAATTCAAACATTGGGCCTGTCGAGCTATTGTCGTTCATTGGCTGCTGCTAATTGCTTTGGATTATCCTAACCACATATAAAATCCCCAAACATGTAAAAAACAGTGGGCACATTGAGGCATTCCTAAAATCGAACTCGGGACCTCTCGCACCCATAGCGAGAACATACCACTAGACCAAATGCCCTTGCTAGTGGCCAAATGAGGACACTTTTTAAACTTCTAGGAATGTTCATTCTGACGTTTGTTAAAAGTTCAAAATATGTTATCAAATAACAAACTGAAGAAGCAAAAGGAGAAAACGAGAGGAGAATGAACAATAATAAAATGTAAAGAAGATGATGACTTATGACTGATGAAGGAACCACGAGGAAATGTGGCTTAAAGCAGTCCGACTCTAGATTTAGTTGGATTGCTTTTCTCCTAGTTCAGTCTAACATTATTTGAAGCACAATTTCCTTTGTTCTATTCATGTCTGCTCACTTCTATTATGCACAAGGGGCCACGATATATCATTTCATGTGCCGAGACAAAATCCTAGCATTCGAAAAATGCACAAACTTTTAGGAATCAAAGTTTTGAAATTATTCTTGTTCTTTTACAATAATGTTCAAAATTCACTTATTTTTAGGATCTAAATTAAAATTACAAAATTTTCCTTGTTCTTCTATATTAACGTTCAAGATCTCGCAAAACACGACTAAACTGACGTTTATGGCTAGCTCGAGTCTGACCTTTGAAAAACTGATCACACTGTTTGCTTGTTAAATGAAATACTATAAGGGACGAAGAGAACCGGCTGAGGAATTTCCTCATCATGGTCTCTCTTTTATATTTTGCATATCAACGCTTCAGCTTCACTTTAGTAGCACTTGATTTTGTTGTCATGGAATATCTTATTAATATTTAATAGTAAAGGCTGCTTCAAATTTGCTTAATCTATTGCACTTCCATTTATCTGGTGCAATATTGAGAAATATCCCAGCACAAAGTCAAAGATTTGGTCGTGCAATACAGAATTGTCAATCCATGTAAAGGATGTAAGTAGAATAAAGCCATGTAATAAAATGTGCTTTAGTAGAAAGTAAAGTCCAAGTGGATTATCTTTGCTTATTGTCATTTGCCATATAGAAGTATAAGGGCTTCAATATTTTTTGTAAGTTGGAAGTAAGGATTATGCAATAGGAAACTACAAAACAAAAAAGCAAATCCTACCCACAACACGCAGTCTGCAGAGAACTCCACCAGCTACCAGAAACTGCTTCTCAGCCTCCTCCGGGTGAAAATGAGATACAAATTGCTACCATCAGAAAGGCCTCAGTGCTAACAACATGCTGGGGATTATTCCATTCCCACGAACTTCTTTACCATATTTACAAGCTAACAATAACAAGTGAGTTAGCTGAGCAAACAAAAAAATCAAAATAGAAAATCCAGCAAAGCTCTAACTCATATATCTAGCACAACCTCTGTAAGTTCAATCAAGTCCGTATCATCTACACATTTTCAGGTGGAGTAACAATTAAAAATGGGAATAAGAAACAAGCAGTGACTAAGCATTCATGCAACAAACGAGAGGATAAATCAATTGCTGCATTGAGACACAGTAAACTACACACCTGAAATTCAATCAACTATGACAGAGTTAGCACTAAGTAGGTACCATACCCTCCTAATCAACTTAAAAGATGTCTACATCACATTTGCATTGACAAGTACACACATTTAAAGAGATTACAAAAACAAATAACTAAATGTGTGTGTGTTCGTACAGATGCATATCACTGCTTGTGCCTTAACTCAAGATTACCCACTAAGGAAGATATGGTTTAGAAGCTTCCTCACACCTCACCGTCCCTGCCTTTAAAATCTCTCCCCAACATCAAACCCCCTCCGCTTCACGAAAGGAAAGACACAAAAAGGGTCTCATTATAAAAAAAGAGGGAGAGTTCAAAAATCTCTCATGTGCCAAAATAAGTAGACAAGTAGAATGCTAAAGTATGTGATGCCTACAGCTCTCATTTTCACCACATTACTGATTATTCAGATTGTATCTTTCAGAGCTAGGTGAAGCAATTTATTGACTATTTAAATTTAAAGAGATGGTAAATGACAACAGTACATTGTCCAAGTGAGTGAGATTGAAACAGAAACTATTTCTGTCAGGGGGAGATTATGCCTGGCGATAAGATAGTTCCCATCTCTGTTCCTTACGCTAAAGTCTATATCGGCATTGTTGAGAAAACAAACTTAAGTAGCGACATTTATTTTTAAGTTTGCAACATTCATCTCAAGTAAAGTTGAATCTGAACTGAAAATAGTACAAAATGGTACCAACGTTGTTCCAAGCGATGATTTCTAAACATTGACCCAAAATGACTCCAAGCACAAAGGAATAGGAAACAAAAAAAAGAAAGGAGAGGGGAAAATGACTTACCATCCTTGGGATGCTTCTCTCTTGCAGTGTTTTCATTGCAGCTTCTGCAAATACTTGTTCAGCTACGGCTTCAGCTGCAGCAGCCTCAGCCTTCCTGGAAGCCTCTGCAGCTTTGGCTATAGCTGTGTCTGCTTCTGCAACTGCTCGTGCAGCAGCAGCAGCTGCCTCTTGAGGTGACATATTCCTTATCTTTTCTAAATCCAAATCTATCTGAGATCTAGTTAGAATGTTTATGTCATCCTGATCAACCTTAGAACAGATCCTCTGACTGCTATCCAGGAGGGGAAGGGGGAGGTTTCTTCGTCTGTCGGAGAATGTCAATTTAGGTGCCACTTTATACTTCCGCTTCATCTGCAGAAGAACTATACTGCGAGTATTATGACCAACCATGAAGAGAACCAGTAACAACCAATTATTCAAAAACTTGAACCAAAGTGCTAATTCTCACTGGCTTCACACTATAAGCTTAGGGCAAGATGTGCAATAACAAAAAAACATGAAGGACATAACTGAAAATCACCTTTATGAGTTTTCCAGTTGCAGTTAAATACTTCAGCTTTGCTGAGAGTAGACTTTTAAAGTTTGGAGTTTCCCAGTACTGGTCCTACAAAATGGGGAAGGGAAAAGTAAGTATTTGAGAAAATAAACTGACATATGTAGCAATAAGTCAAGATTTTGCTAGGAAGTGAAATTGCAGCAGTATTAACCTGTTTGGCTTGTTTAAACTTCTTACATGACCTGATGACCTTCATCACCTTATTGTTAAGAAACAAATTTACCAGAAGGTTCTGTGTTACCGTCAGGGTAGATGACTATTATCATGGGAGACCTGATTAGGAAAGCCCTTTTTGGGAATGGGACCATCTCATAATATAGGAAATTAAGAAAATACATAAAATAATGTTAATTTAGCACAATATAAGCACTATCAGGTTCATGTTACAGTTGGCCAATGTACCATTCCATATATATCAAAATGTATACATACTCTAGGACCCATCTATATGGTATTCTACAAGTCCACTTCAAATGCAGTTGACTCTTTAATCACATTAAGGTTTGGTTATACTGACTCCAAGAATACCTAAAATATAAGCACTATCAGGTTCATGTTACAGTTGGCCAATGTACCATTCCATATATATCAAAATGTATACATACTCTAGGACCCATCTATATGGTATTCTACAAGTCCACTTCAAATGCAGTTGACTCTTTAATCACATTAAGGTTTGGTTATACTGACTCCAAGAATACCTAAAAGAAAATATGCAAGAATCACCAAACACCATCCAGATTGTTAGGAATGACAAATCAGCAAAACAAGAAGCAAAACTCCAAAATCAAAGTACATACACTACAGGTCCTTCAAAATCAATAAGAAAGCCGTGAATGGTAATTAATGAAATACTTCTCCAAATTTTGCATATTTGGTTCTCCCGTATGAAGCTCAATAAGAAGACAAGTACCTCGATGTACGTAAAAATGGTCGCCTTGTAGGAACCACCTGGCTCATTCAAGTTGCTTATAGCATCCATTATAAGATTATCCAACCTATAACAATAACAAATGAGCAGAACTTAGAGTAGATTATTCCTCCAAAGTAAACATATAAATAAAATAAGAATAACATGAAATGCCACTAATGCTAGTTTATAATTGTTATACTGACTAAGTAAATAGACAGTTGCTGGACTTTTGATAAACATCCATTCTTTTTAGGCACGAGGTCTAGGGAACAATCTTCAGAACGCCGAATAACTAGCTAAACTTATATCTGTAACCACATTTTGAGAAAGCGAAAATTCTTGTAACCAAGACAACAGGGGAAAACCAACATCTAATGATATCAATAAACACAACGAAATTCACAAGATTACAACATGAGGGTCGTGCTGTAACAACTAAGAAGCACGAACAGGTATAACCTTAGGATAGATCTTCTTGAACCACCATGCTGCGGAGAGCCTCTAGAAGTTGGGGCTGGCCTTGCTTCAGGAATTTCCGCATCACTGTCAGCTGCCGAGGTAACAGCCGCAGAACTCTCATCCTGCATAGGGGCCTGAATCATCCTTTTGAGGGCCAACTTTGCTTTCTCTCGAGAACCCCAGCCGTTTGCCATCACAGTCATATTCCTCCACTTGTCCTATACATCATCTCAAAGATACATCATTGTGAAAAAGACTTCAGCTCAAATAAGTAGCTACAGAAAATTGAATATACTGGACACCTATCATCTGACTCTTGAAACATCTAAACTTCCTCTCCACTGAATAAAATTAATTAAAAAAATAAAAGAATAAAGCAAAACTCTACCTTGAGATCTACATTTGAACGCAGATACAACACTCCACTAAATTCTGGATCCCCAAGAATTGTACGCCATTTGCCTGGCCCATATTTAAGGACCCCAGCTCTAAGAGCAACTTCTTCTTCAGGAGTCCACTTCAGCTTAGGTGCACCCATCAAAGCATTAAGGAAATGAAGTTCCCAGATCAAACTTAATCAGAAAACCAATAGTGTGTGTCAAACCAAACGCCCAACGAAGATAACTGGGACAACATATACGGACGATGATGGGTACAATACAACTGAAAAGTTACATAAACTTTTATAATAAACACTAAGTCCATAAAAAATGAATTGAAGAAACAGCAGATAGAATATATAAATTAATATTAACCTTATAAACAACATATTACGATAAGAAGTGCATTCGTCGCTGAGACACAAAAGAAAATCATAAAACAACCATAAACTACATGAATTGGTGTTAGAAAAATCGCATTGCATATTTGTTCACATCTACTCAACAGATATAAAAAGATCTCCCAACTCCATGGATGAAGCTACCAGCACGAGGCATAGAGCCCGTTTGGATTGGCTTAAAAAAAAGTGGTTTTTCAGCAGAAATAACTTTTAAGCCAAAAAGCAATAAGTTGGGATTGCACAGCTTATTACTTTTGGCTTGTTTTAAGCAGCTTTTTAGTTATTTTACGCACTTTTTAACTTTGCCAAACATTGAAAAAAGTTAAAAAGAGCTTAAAAGCTGATTTGACCAGGTTAAAAGCCAATCCAAACACCCTCATAATCAGTACTATCAGGAAGAAATGCAGATGTGTGATACTATGTGCAGTATCACAGAAACAAAATCTTGAAAGACGCGCAAATACTTCTTCAAAAAATGCAAAAAGAAATCCATAGAATAATTATCTATCTTCTAAAATACATTCCAAATGATTTGTGAACATTCATTTTTCAGTATTGATTACTGCATTTCTCTGAGTACTTCAATCTGATTCTTTTATATTTGGCTTTATCAAATCTAAAAAAAGGGCTTTAAACAACAACAATGCACAAAAAAATAAAACATTCATAAACAAACAAAACATTCATTCATCGCATAAAATCATTTAGAGCCAAAAGGAAAGGAAATTAAGTAACTAGAGAGAAAGCGTCTCAAAGTAACGCTAGAACATCCGTTTAAGATATAATTTAAGCTTAAGATCATGCATTCTTCACATTAAGAGCCACTATTTTCCTTAACTTTCAACATGCTAGACAACAGGAAATGTGTTTGGTATTAGGGAAAATGACTTCCAAGAAAATGTTTCCATGGAAAACTCATTTTTTTAGTGTTTGGTATGATTGAGTCATTTTCCATGGAAAACATTTTCCATCAAAAGGAGGAAAATGACCTCCCTTACTTATGAGCGAAAATCATTTTCCTTACAACTACCTTAACTTTAACTTGGTATTACTTGCTTCAACGAACATTTAAACATTATTATTAATATCTAATACTCAAAAGTTTCATCAGAACACTCTCCAACTTACTTATATATATTAAAAAGCCAAATTTCCACTCAACAAAACTAAAGACCAGAAAACATTTTCCAAGAAAATATTTTCTATGGAAGATGAATTCTGTCAAACTAAACACACCTACAATTCAAGAAATCAAAAGCATCACATATGGTTTTAGAAAACATATTTTGTGTACAAATCAAACCAAGGAAAATTCAGTTGAAATTGAAAGGTGACGAGAGTTTTATGTAATCAGACCAAAATGATTCTGAGTACTTTTGTCGAGATCATAAGAAAATTGTGCAAATTTTAATTTTGCAAACTAAATAATTTCAGAAACCAAAAACAACCAAGGCAGATTTCTCTCATGCTTTCGAAAAAAAAAACTTCTTCCCTAAAATTGCTTCCAAATGCTAAACCTAAACCAAATCCAAACGCCACCCGAACTACTAGTCACAACAGCAAATCCAAACAAATTTCAACAAAATTACAGCTCATGATAGATAATTAATCGTGTAATTCGCAGAGTGTAAAGGACTGAATCCCCTATAGACATCAACGAAACAATGCAAAAATGCGGTGTCACAAGTCACGAGCATCTATTAGAGTGTGAATATAGTTCTACAAGGTCTAAAAATATACGGAACAGAAGTTATGAAAAAAAGAGAGAGAAGATGGTGCAGGTGAGTAAATACCTATATGTGCACACGAGGTACAGGAAGTAGAGTGAATACTCCAACTTAGTGAGTAATAAATCTAAATAACTTAGTGAGTAATAAAGGTAAATAACAACTAAGAAATCACGTATAAGAAATCAATCATGCTGTATAAAAGCAGTGTGAAACTCTTTGAGAAAGAACAGTGAAGTTGTGAAATCTTTAGAAATCGAAACCCTAATATCGTCCAATAAATGGGATTAAATTCAATTGACGAAAAAGGTATCGGAAATTGAGGGTGTAAACGAGCAGAGGAAGATCAATAATCACCAGAAAACAGTCTGCAGGCGGAGCGGTTAGAGCCTTAATTACTTTGGAGAAAAGCTTATCTTTATGTGTATTCGTTGTGGCGTACAATTTTACGCATTAGCTGTGGTAGTAGATGTTATAGTTTTGTGTACCTGAAATATTACCAGCAATTGTAATGCCAGTACACGATTTTAAGGAAATAGGAATATTTTCTGCCGGCGAGGATTGAGGTGAGATAGTGAAAAGCTCTAGGCATGTCGTTACTCATAGTTCACCATGAAAGTAGAGAAGATTTGGGCGTGAGTTTCCTTGACGACATGAGAATTATGAAATTACAAAAAAAGTTTAATTTTTTTAAAAATAAAAATAGTATTTAAAAATTACAGATATATTTGAACATCAATATAAACTGGAGCTATTTTTAAGTTTTTGTGTTTTGAAGTGAAAATTTGAAAAATGTTATAAACTAAAGCAAAAGACAAGAACAATAAAACAAGAACAATAGCAATAGAGAGAAGAGTAGAGAGAGTTCTTCTTATTGAGTTGAGAGGGGTCTCAAGGGATGATTTCCAATGGTAGGGAGCACCTCTATTTATAGGGGAGAGGAAGATTTAGCTACCACTAATAGAACTCTAAAATCTCTCTAATTAAATACATTAAAGACATTCACCTTAAATAGAAGTGTAAGAATCTTCTATTTCATAACACTCCCCCTTGAATGTCTATTCAATGATGTGCCTCGTTAAAACCTTAAAACAAAACCCAATGGGAAAAATTAAAGTAAGGAAAGAGTACACATGTTTGAATATGCGCCTATTGGTTGCCTCGTTAAAAACCTTGCAAGGAAAACCCAGTGGGACAAAACCTTGTAAGGGAAAAAGAGTGCAACGCGCATTGACTCCCCCTAATGAGTACATCAATTTATATCCTTGAGCATTTGCATTCCAATCTTGTGCATCATCTTCAAAACGATCTTTGGTAGATGCTTGATAAATAAATCAACCATATTGACTTGAATAAATATTCCGCACCTTGAAATCATCATTCTTGATAGATATGAACATCTTCATATAATGTCGTGGAATAGCTCTTCAATACCTCCATAGATGCATTCTCAATGCCATCATGCTTATAGTTATAGCAAGGTACATATGTACACAAATTGTACTTAGGATGCGGTACTTCAGGACCAAGAATTGCATATGCTTCAAGCAACTTAAATCTTTCAAGTTAAGTCATATAAGTCGCATAATAGACTTTAGCTGCATATCAAGTTTTCATGTCATGCTAAACAAATAAGATATCGAAAATTGACTATACATACCTTTGCCTTTATACTTTCAAGCATATGAACTATAGGTTCAAAGCTACATGTCTTTCATATGGAATCAATTCTTCTTGAATTGTATCTCTTCCATTTAGTTACTTTCTTTGGGTCAGTAAATGCGTAAAGCATGCTTTGCAATATGTTGCAATTTGAATTATCCCTTTTATGAACTTCAGGTTCATATCATGATATTCGGGGATATACATATACAAATGAGAATTCATCCCATGTAACATTTTCTCAAGTGTTTATCATGTCTCCCCCTCATGTTAGTAAAGCTAACTTATTTCCTCAACTTTGGGAAACCATCTTTGTGCATTATGTCAATATACACAGCACCTTAATAATAAGATGAAATTATTTGGTTCCTGACCCTGAACCACTTGTGAGGGGAGAATATACTCTCGTATACAACTTATATCAAACTGATACATATAACTTCGTTCTCATAAGGAACAATTTAGCTATTAAGTGGAAGCACTCAATAATTATCTTGCTAAACCAACTTTAATATAAACCAACTTATCAAGATGAACTGTCTTGAGTAGAGAATCTGGAAACTATGCTCGAAGTTAGATTACTGAGCGATTTACCTCGCAAGCACTGCCAGGCTGCGGGTTAATAACAATGGCGCATGTAACCATATCATAGATGCATCATATGTGGTATACATGGCAGGTGAATGGGCCCATATTCACCTTTGATATTTCCAGAATCAAGGGGCTTCAACCCGAACTCTTTAGTTGGTCAGTTCATTACTGAGAACAAGAACTTCTAGTTCTTTGATATTCACCTATGTGAATTTGCACATCATACTTCAAATGAGATGGCTAACACGAATGTCAACTGACTAAATTATCAATATTGGTAAACTTCAAATTTACACCATGACATGTGCACTTATCAATAAACTTCGGGTTTATTATGACATGGGTTTTATACCAATAGATATCCACTTTATTGTGGCATTCTTTCGTTTGTGTAGTACAAACTGGAGAACAAAGCGGGTAGCTTTTCATATACAAATTACCCCGCTACAAGTTGTAGTAATAGGAGAATCAAAGCCTTCCTTTATTTATAGTCTCAATATCATCAATCGCCTTCGCGTGTACTTTTGGAAACTGAATAAATTTCTTTGAGACTTACTACAGCACAATACTCAATTGTGTTTCTCCAACATAGTAATAATTGGCTCTTCGAGAGCTCTCAATTAATTTTGTACTACCACAGACTGAGGTTCGAGATCCTCACATTCTTGCATTCCGTATTTTCAAGAGTCTCAGGCTCAATAGATTCTTCGTGAATCTCGGAATTAATCAAATCATGAGCGTCCTCATGTGATTCTTTCATAGTGTCATTTAGATCGTTCTTTTTCCTCTTTCTAGGATTTCGATTTTTGGAACCTAATGGTCTGCCACGCTTCTGGCGTGCATTTGACTCATTGGATATGACACTAGATATTTGTCCAATAGGGACTTCAATACGGATCGGAACATTTTCCCGCGTGAATGTGTGATTTCGTTATCCTCTTCAAGTCCGTAAATGCGTCAGGCATTTGATTTGCTATTCTTTGCAAATGGATAATCTTTTGTACCTCTTTCTTTCAAATAGAGGTATGTGGATCAAGATGAGATAATGATACATTTTTCCACAAAATTTCCCATTTGGTTTCACCGACTTCTCCCCCTAATTTTGGGAAAAGTGTCTCATCAAATTGACAGTCTGCAAATAGTGCAGTGAACAAATCTCCTGTCAATGTTTCGAGGTAGCGAATAATGGAGGACGATTCATACTCAACATATATTCCTAACCTTCTTTGCAAACCCATTTTGGTGCGGGATGGCGGTGCTACAGGCACCTATACTGCGCATCCAAAGCTTCTTAAATGGGATATATTGGGTTCATGACCCAAAACCAATTGCAATAGGGAATATTTGTGACAATTCGTCAGTCAGAGACGAACTAGCATTGCTGCATGCGAAATGGCGTGAACCCAAACCGAAATGGGCAGCCTCGTTTTCATGAAGAATTCAAGATTATTCTCATCTATTATCCATTAACTTTGCAAACGCAAGGTTGCGTGATGGCAACAAGCACACATTAGACCATCTACAGGATGCGTCTATCAAGACCATGAAATACCTAAACTACCCACTAGGTAGGTGAATAGGTCCACAAATGTCCCCTTGTATACGTTCCAGAAACTGGGGTGACTCAGTCCCAACCTTTTTTGGGGATGGTCTAATAATCAGCTTGCCTTGATAACACGAAGTGCAAGGATATTCATTACTTGAAAGAATTTTGAAATTCTTTAACGGATGCCCATATGAGCTTTCTATAATCCGTCACATCATGGTTGATCCTGGGTGACCCAGTCGATCATGCCAAAGTACAAATGTATTGGACTCAGTATTCTTTAGATTTACTGTTGAATGTGCCTCAATTGCACTAATTCTTGTCCAATACAGGCCACAAGATAAAGACGGGAATTTCTCAATAACCCTCTTTTGGCCGGAGACATTCTTTGAAGTGAGGACGAGATATTCGAGATTATCTTCATCCATTGTCTCAATATTGTAGCCATTCCGGCGTACATCTTTAAAACTCAACAAGTTTCTTCTTAGACTTGGAGGAGAATATTGCATTCTATAAGATAAACGTCATGCCTTTGGGCAGAGTTACATTTGCTCTTCCGGAGCCTTTCAATCAATTTACTTCCCATGGTATGACATACAAAAGGAATACATTAACATAAGAATAAACAACTTCAATTCTTTTGTGTCACATAATATTTTCAAAATCTGCTGCTAACAGTTGACTAACAAAATCAGATATGTTATCCATTATCAAGTACTATGCAGTTTGAAAATTTCAGCGTTTTTCATAAGACAATCGATTATTAAACACACAATCGATTGTTGGAACATAGAAAATCGATTGTTAAACACACACAATCGATTATTTGTTATTTTTGAAAAACTTCAGATCACACTGCCTAACGACAATCGATTGTTAGATATAGAGAATCGATTGTGGGTGATTTTTGAAAAATTCCAGACCTCACTGTTTCAAGACAATCGATTGTTAGACAAAGACAATCGATTGTTGGCTATTTTTGAAAAATTCCAGAACACACTGTTTCAAGACAATCGATTGTTAGCCAAAGACAATCGATTGTTGATCAATTATTTTTCAACTTTAATGCGAAAATAGTTGATAATCGACTAGTTTTTCAGGCTAGTCGATTACCCCCACTGGAAAATAAAAGTTTTATTGATATTTGAACATATTGAAGATATTCTAAAGGACTACTGCTAACATTGCTTTATGAACTAACTAATACGAGCTAATGCTAATGACTATTAGTTTATTCACTAACTAATACAAATAAGTAGAACAAAATCAAATAACTCCATCTTCTTTCATCACGGATCCATCGCCGATTAGGTGGTCTATTTTTCCATCGGGTTGCTCAAAGAAGTCTGCCACATCCAGGTGGGTGATATCCTCATTGTCGTCATAGACAAAATTTGTTTCAGGGCCTTTTCTCTTTCGAGATGCTTGATAAAGGTCAACCAAGTGTCTTGGTATACGGCAAATCTTTGACCAGTGCCCTTTCCCACCGCAACGATAACATATAGTTTCTGAACTATTTGCCTTAGGATCTTCGGGATCCCGTTTCTGCTTTCGGTGGTTATCTCTCTTTGGGGGGTGACGGACTTCTTTGGAATTTCTTCCTTGTCCACGTCCTTGGCTTTGACCCCGTTTATGACCGTGATCATGGTCCCTTTTATGTTTGGCATAATGAGAGTGCACCATATCTGCTTCAGGCAGTGGTGTAGACCCAGTTGGTCTATTTTCGTGATTTCTCATGAGCAGGTCATTATTTCGCTCAGCCACTAGTAAGAGAGAAATCAGTTCAGAGTACTTCGTAAAGCCTTTCTCTCGGTACTGTTGCTGCAGTACCATATTGGAGGCATGAAACGTTGTAAACGTTTTCTCAAGCATATCGTAATCGGAGATGTTATCTCCACATAGCTTCAGTTTAGAAGTAATTCTGAACATAGCAGAATTATATTCAGAAACGGACTTAAAGTCCTGTAGCCTCAGATGGGCCCAATCATATCGTGCTTGTGGCAGAGTGACCAACTTCAGGTTGTCATATCTCTCCTTTAAGCTGTTCCACAAAACGAGTGGATCCTTGACGGTGAGATATTCAATCTTCAAACCTTCGTCAAGGTGGTGGCGCAAGAAAATCAAGGCCTTCGCACAATCTTGGGTGGATGCTTTTTCTTTATCTTTGAGGGTGTCTCCGAGACCCATAGCATCTAGGTGGATTTCAGCATCCAACACCCATGTCATATAGTTCTTGCCCGAAATTTCAAGGGCAACGAACTTTCTTTTCATAATGTCAGACATACTCGAAAATTAAATTAGGAAGAGGGAAAATACCTTGGATTTTCGAGAATGATACTTGAGACGGTAGAGTCTCGTGCTGATAACGTGTTATAAACTAAAGCAAAAGACAAGAACAATAAAACAAGAACAATAGCAATAGAGAGAAGAGTAGAGAGAGTTCTTCTTATTGAGTTGAGAGGGGTCTCAAGGGATGATTTCCAATGGTAGGGAGCACCTCTATTTATAGGGGAGAGGAAGATTTAGCTACCACTAATAGAACTCTAAAATCTCTCTAATTAAATACATTAAAGACATTCACCTTAAATAGAAGTGTAAGAATCTTCTATTTCATAACAAAAAATAAATTTTTAGAGCTTTAAAAAAATAGTGCAACTTTGGAGCGGATAAATTGTAATTAGGCCTGATGTCTTTCTAAGCGCACGTTAAGCCAAGGTAGGCTAACTTGCACCATCGATGGCTAGAAAGCGTAAACAAACCATCAACGACGAATGCAACTGTAACTCCGACGACATCAGGGATGCAAACGTTCACTCCACTAACATTTGATAGCTTCCTTCCTACTCGATTCCAACCAATTCGAGAGGAAAGTGAGCTAAATGCTGAAGTTAAATGTAACAGTGATAAGCAATGGAACAGTACAAATCTATTGAAGGAGAAGGAAATTCAAAAGTGCAAAGGCCAATTGCCAACAGTTCCATGAAGATTACAGTTCTCAGAATCTGGATCTTCTATGCAACAACTCTAGATCTAGAACACCATGCAGAAACAGTAGGAGAAGTAAATGAGCAGAAACAACATGCAAAGGAGCTTATGCAGCTGAATCGTAATTCTAGATGGGAATGAGACTGGAATATCTTCCACCAAGTCACCGAGATGGTAAGATAGTTATTCTAATTGTTGAGGAAGATGTGAGAGAATTGAATGACCACTGGGCACGGCCTTAATTGGTTATGTCGTAGGTGATGCTCCGTATGAGAAATCTATGGAGGCTTATATTGACTCTGTTTGAGATTTTGTTTTAACCTCAAATTCTGTATCACAATTATGGCTAATATATTTTTAGATTCTCAACAATTGAAGAAAGGGACCTAGTAATGCAAGCAGGTCCATACTCGTATCACAACAAGCCTTTCATTTTACAGAACTGTGAAAGAGACTTTCATTTTGACCCTAAATGCATTATAACAATTCCATTGTGGATTCACTTCCCTATCTTACTTGTTGGATATTGGACTGCAGATGAACTTAGTAAATTGGCTAGTGCTATTGGAATTCCTATGTATACTGCAGATTCACGGCTGATCTTACCAAAATTTCTTATGCTAGAGTCTAAGTGAAGGTTGATATCACTAAGCTACTATTGGAGAGTATAGAGATTATTACTCCATCAGGAACTATGCAACCAAAAAGTTTATATGAATAGAGGCCAAAATTTTGCAATAAATGTATCCATTTTGGCCTTGACAATTTTGAATGTTGGAGGACTAAGCAGCAGAACAACGAAGAAACTGAGTTCAAGGCACCAAAAAAAGGAATAGAGGTAGAAAGAAGAAAACAATACAGGAATGGAAACCAAAGGAACAATAAGAGCAAGAAAGGAAATTAGATAGTAAGGAGAAGAGAACCAACAAATAGAGGCAGTAAAAGGGGAAACAAAAAGCAGTGGCTGAAGATGCCTCTACACAAGTGACACAAATGATCAATAGAAATGAAGAGTGTAGGAGTCAGCATAGTCTTGTAGTAATATAGCAGTCTCATACTGACGAGGCCATCACTACAAATAGGTACAAGATTTTGGAAGAGTGTGGGCCGAGCACTTCATATGGAGATGGGATTGGTACTGAACCTATTATTAAACCACTATGATTGTGTGCACTTGGAATATAAGAGGGCTGAATAAGCCATATAAATAGAAGGAGTTAAGACTCTTTCTGCAAAAGAAAAAAAATAGACATCCTTGGGTGTCTAGAAACTAGAGTAAAGGAAAGAAAGACAAAAAGTATAGTGAACAAGGTAGCTAGAGACTAGGGTTACTGTTGTGATTATACTAAAAATATAATTGGAAGGATTTGGCTTTTGCGAAAGAAACATTTGATAGTTAAGGTACTCAAAAATCATGAACAAGCCATTCATTGCTCAATGGAAGATTAAGCAACAAACTCCTTGATTATGTTGACATCAATAAATACTAGGAATAAAGTGCAGGAAAGGGTAAGTCTATGGCATGAATTGCAGTTACTAGGTAGTCAGATTCAAATACCATGGCTTATCAGTGGGGATTTTAACAATGTATTAACAACTAATGACGGGTTAGGACAGCTAGCGACAACTAATGAGGTACAGGATTTCAAGAAGTGTATTGATAATATACAACTAACTCCACTAAGAACAAAGGGGTGCTTCTTTACCTGGTGCAACAAACAGAATGCTAATGATAGAGTGTACAGTATAATTGATTGGCCTTGGCAATTTTAGTTGGACTCAAAGCTATTGGCATCTGGAAGCTGAGTTTCTGGAACCTCGAGTTTCTGATCACTCCCTAATTGTTAGTCAATTATGGAAGAGAAGAATTATCCACCCAAAGCCTTTCAAGTTATACGTAGGGACAATGGATCATAAGGACTTCACTCCTATGGTGAATAGAGTATGGCAACATCAGGATGAGCATGATTATATGACTACTATATGGCTGAAGCTAAAAAGACCAAAAGATGAGGCTAAGGGTCTGAACAAGGATATGAAAAGCTATGAACAAAGACTGACTCAAATTAGGCAAAGGTTGAAATGTGTTCAAGCAACTATCCCTTTAATCAGTTGTTGATAGAGCAGGAGAAGCAGATTATGATTTGGAAAAATGAAGTACAATAGAAGAAAGAATATTGAGGTAGTAATCTAGAGCAACATAGGTTGATTATGGTGACTCTAACTCTAAATACTTCTATGTACAGCTGAAAATAAGGGCATGCAAGAATAATATTACATTTGTATAGAATGACATGGGGTTGAAGATAACTAATCCAAAGGCTGTGGAAAAGGAGTTTATTGATTTGTTCACACAACTAATAGGGAATGCAAATGGATTACTGCATGTCCTAATACCAGTATCATTAGAACAGGAAACTGTCTCACATTACAACATCAACAGGAACTAATAAGAGATATAACTTGTGATGAGATTGATGAAGCAATCAGGGATATGCCTAAAGATAAAGCCCCTGGAGTGGATGGTTATCCTATAGAGTTTTTTTACCAAGAAATGGGAGACTGTAAAGCAGGACATATATGTGGTTGTGTCTTACTTCTTTCACACAGTTAGAATGATTCCAGCATGGAACTGTACTGCTATTACACTGATTCCCAAGGTCCCAGCTCTAACTAAAGTGAAAGACTACAGGCTTATAGCATGCTGCACTACATTGTATAAGATTGTTGCCAAGATCCTGACTAGAAGAATAAAGAAAGTAATAGAGGTGATCATTGGAAAGTCTCAATCTGCATTTATTGAAGGAAGGAGCATCATTAATAACATCCTATTTAGCCATGAGCTGTTCAAAGGCTACAGTAGGAAAGGTTTATCTCCTAGATATATGCTTAAGGTTGATATTAAAAAGGCCCGTGATTCATTGGATTGACAGTTTCTTAGGTGTATGCTAACTGATCTTGGATTCCCTTAGTAGTTCATCCATTGGGTAATTGAGTGTGTTTCAACGGTGTCACATTCTTTGGTGCTTGATGGCGGCCTTACCAAACCTTTCCAGGCCAAGAGAGGGATTAGACAAGGAGACCCTATGTCTCCTTACCTATTTGTCATTTCAATGATGTACGTAGTACTTACAAAGAGAGATGAACCAACTAACAGCCACAAATGAGTTCAAATACTATCCAAGATGCAAAAAGCCGGGAGTGACTCATATTTATTTTGTTGACGACTTATTAATATTTTGTAGCGCAGACGTAAACTCGGTAACCAAAATGCAGAAAGCCTTTAAAAGATTTTTTGGTGTACATGGCCTTCAGGCAAATATAGACAAGAGCTCTACGTACATTGTTGAAGTACACCAGGACATCAAAGACTCACTGCTCAACCTTCCTTTTAAGTACGTGGGAGTCCCATTATCTGCAAAAAAGCTGAATATCCACCAATGTTTGCCACCAGTGGAAAAGATCACTGAGAGAGTGAACTGCTTGTCAGCTATCCTATTCTGGAAGGGTGCAACTCATTAAGTCTTTACTCTTTGGCGTACAAACTTACTGGGCTTAAATATTTATATTGCCTAAAAAGATTATGAAGATGATTGAAACTATATGCAGAACATTCCTTTGGACTGGCAACTGCCATATCTTGGAAATCACTAATAGCTTGGGACAAGATCTGTCAGCCTAGAGCAGTTGGAGGATTAAATATTATCAACATGAGGCTATGGAATAAAGCAACAATCCTGAAATAACTATGGGCACTGACAATGAAGAAGGATGCATTATGGATCAAATGGACGCATTGCTACTACATAAAACAGAAGGGGATTGTTACAATGGACACACCTAAGACAACAACTTGGTTTTTCAGAAGATCATAGAAGCAAAGAAAAACTTGGTATGGGTGAGCACAATGCAGACCAGCCATACTATAACATTGGCATATATGGTGAAGCAAGGCAGCTTCCAAATTCAGAAGGCCTATATTCAGATGCTGCCTCAGTTCCCCAAGGTTGGCTGGAAAATCATACATATGCATCCATAGGCCCATCCAAGGTTCAAGTTTCATTTATGGTTGGCAATTCATCAAAGGTTAGCCACTATGGATATACTACTCAGGTATGGGATTTAAGTGCCAAAAGAATGTGCTTTTTGTGCTAAAAGTATCGAAACATTTAGTCACCTTTTCTTTGAGTGCTCATGTGCAAGCATAGTATGGGACAGAATACTCAAGTGGCTGGAATTACAAGAAGAATTGGATGCTGGCAAATAGAGGTAGACTGGATCAGTGACATAACTAAAAGGAAAAATGGCATGACAGCTATAACCCTTGCAGCTTTTGCTATAGTAGTGTACTGTATTTGGCGTGAAAGGAACTTTCTTAGATTCAACAAAGACAGATATGTGGTGGATGATATATGTAAAGAGATTGCCCTACACACACATACAAGGAAGATCAAGTGGAAAATTGCAACCAACTTTGCAAAGATTGAACAAGTACCCGTAGAATAGTTGTTAATTGCTTGACAGTGTAATTAGCTTAGCTATTGTAATAGTGAATAGGAGGATGATGATCAGCATCACCCTGGTTTTGTAAGTAACATTTTTTGATTAAATGAAAAGTCAGTTTTAATTTTAAAAAAATAAAAATTAAAAATTTTAATTTCAAGTGAAATTTAAATTTTTATGGCTAAACATTTATTCTTAAAAAAATAAAATGTTATCAAAAAAAGTAAAAAGAAAAATTTATGGCTAGACGAGCCCTTAATCTTTTTTATTTGTGGAGAATTACTTGAAATTTCGAATATTGTATATTTATAATGTTTGGACAAACGTCTCAGCCAAAAAAATGCTCTAGTAACAAAAAATTTCTGCTAGGGAAAGAGATGAAAAAATAAATTCTCCTTAATAAGCGTAGACAGAAGCAAAAATTATTTTTCTGTTTAAAGTAGTAAAATTTTATATTTATCATATTATTCCCACAATATGGACCAAAACTTATCTATAACCAAGATCTCATAAACTCCATTTCTCTATTTTGTGATTTTAATTACTATGCTTTAATTAAATAAAATTGAAGAAAACTTGTAGAAGATAAATATTTACATGTGTTATCTTACGTAATTTACACTCAAATTAAAAACATCAAGCAAGCATGCTTGACCAAACTTATGCAAAGCACTTTTTAAGGGAAACGGTTAGAAAGGAGAAGTATTTGAAACGTAGTAAAAGCTATTTTTTTATTAGAAAATTAAATTTCTGTTATGAAATCTCCTATTTAAGGTGAATGTCTATAATTAGAGAGATTCTAGAGTTTTATTCTTGGTAAATAAATCATCTCCCTCCCTATAAATAAAGGGGTCTTCTACCATTGTAAAACACTCCTAACATTCTCTAAGTATCAATAAGAAGAACTCTCTCAATTCTTCTCTTTATTGCTCTTGTTCTTGCATTATTGTTCTTGTCTTTTATATTATTTCATAACACGTTATCAGCACGAGTCTCTAACCAATTGATTTGTTTCGACGAAGCTAACATTTTTCTCCGGCGAAGTCAAGTTAATCTTAAATCTTGCTCTGTCACCCTGAAGCTGGATCATATCATCATGAAGGAATAATGAAGTTTATATTTTCCTCTTATAATAAATGGAGCCACCTTTATCTTCACTTGTGTTCAATAGGTTCTATTATAGAAACCATCGCTGAAGCCAAGCAGCAGAAGAAGCTTTTTCTGGTTTATGTTTCAGCTATCGGTGCAATGGCAACTCAAGAGGTATATTTGATATCACAACATTTATTGGTATACCTTAAAGGTAAGTAATTTATTTTTCCCTTTCAAATTCTTGGAATTCTATAATTTGATTTTATATACAAACATAGACAACAAAGTTTGATTATAACTCTAATGGAGTTTGTAAGAAATTGTAACCACATGAAGTGGTAAAATCTGTATGTCCTGCCATGATTAAATTCATGTATGATTGTGGGCAAAGAATTGAAAATCCGTCCCATTGAATTTGCTCCATTCCCTTTAGAGAATGTGGAAGCAGTATGTGATAAGTCTGAAAGAAGACAAAATTATTACCGTAAAGGTATCAATGGATGTGGACGTGGCAATAGACGAAATTATAATCGTCATTATTGTGATAATGAGAATAATAAATATTCTCAAAATAATCTTTCACTTTATGAAAGTAATATTTGACATGAGATTGTGTAAAGCACATGATTATGATCCATTCCCTGAAGTGAATGTGATAATTGTAATAGAGCCCGTAAGTATGAACACGCTCTTGATGTAAATTTGTTTTATGTCTGACATTATGAAAAGAAAGTTCGTTGCCCTTGAAATTTCGGGCAAGAACTATATGACATGGGTGTTGGATGCTGAAATCCACTTAGATGCTATGGGTCTTGGAGACGCCATTAAAGACAGAAATAATGCATCCACCCAAAACTATGCTAAGGCCTTGATTTTCTTGCGCCATCACCTTGATGAAGGTTTGAAACTGTGCTAAGGCCTTGATTTTCTTGCACCATCACCTTGATGAAGGTTTGAAAATTGAATATATCACAGTCAAAGATCCACCCATCTTGTGGAATAGCTTAAAGAAGAGATATGACAACCTGAAGTTGGTCACTCTGCCACAAGCACGATACAATAAGAATCCAAAAGCAAATAGTTTATAAACTATACATATAAACTATACATTATCGTTGCGGTGGAAACGGGCACTGGTCAAAGGCTTGCCGTATACCATGACATTTGGTTGACCTTTATCAAGCATCTCGAAAGAGTAAACGCCCTGAAACGAATTTTGTCTCTGACGACAACTTTGACATCACCCACTTGGATGTGGCAGACTTCTTTGAGCAACCTGAAGGGAAAATAGACCACCTAATCGGTGATGGATCCGTGATGAAAGAAGATGGAGTTATTTGATTTTGTTCTACTTATTTGTATTAGTTAGTGAATAAACTAATAGTCATTAGTATTAGCTCGTATTAGTTAGTTCATGATGCAATGTTAGTATTAGTTCTTTAGAATGTATCAATATGCTCAAATATCAATAATATTTTTACTTTCCAGTAGAGGTAATCGACTAACCTGAAAAACTAGTCGGTTATCTCATATTTCGCATAAAAACTGCAAAACAATCGATTGTCTTTAAAACAGTGTGATCTGGAATTTTACAAAAACAGTCAACAATCGATTGTCGATGATTAACAATCGATTGTCTTTAAAACAGTGTGTTCTGGAATTTTTCAAAAACAGTCAACAATCGATTGTCTATGTTTAACAATCGATTGTCTTTAAAACAGTGTAATCTGGAATTTTTCAAAAACCATCCACAATCGATTGTCTATGTCTAACAATCGATTGTCGTTAAGACAGTGTAATCTGGAATTTTTCAAAATAGCCAACAATCGATTGTCTATGCATAACAATCGATTGTCTTAAGACAGTGTGCTCTGGAATTTTTCAAAATAAGCCAACAATCGATTGTCTATATTTAACAATCGATTGTCTTAAGACAGTGTGATCTGAAGTTTTTCAAAATAGCAAATAATCGATTGTGTGTGTTTAACAATCGATTGTCAATGTTCAACAATCGATTGTTTGAAGAAAATATTTAAACTGAAATTTTCAAACTGCAAAGTAATCAATTATGGATAACATATCTGATTTTGTTAGTCAACTGTTAGCTGCAGATTTTGAAAATATTATGTGACACAAACGAATTAAACTTATTTATTCATATGTTCGTGTATTTCTTTTATATGTCAAACCATGGGAAGTAAATTGATTGAAGGCTCCGGAAGAGCAACTGTAACTCTGCCCAAAGGCACGACGTTTATCTTAGAGAATGCAATATTCTCCTCCAAGTCTAAGAAGAACTTGTTGAGTTTTAAAGATATCATTCAAAATGGATATCATATTGAGACAATAGATGAGAATAATCTTGAATTCTTCATGAAAACGAGGCTGCCCATTTCGGTTTGGGTTCACGTCATTTTGCATGCAGCAATGCTAGTTCGTCGGCTGCCCACTTTGGTTTGGGTTCACGCCATTTTGCATGCAGCAATACTAGTTCGTCGGCTGCCCACTTCGGTTTGGGGTCACGCCATTTTGCATACAGCAATGCTAGTTCGTCTCTGACTGACGAATTGACACAAATATTCCCCCTTGCAATTGGTTTTGGGTCATGGACCCAATATATCCCATTTAAGAATCTTTGGATGCGCAGTATATGTGCCTGTAGCACCGCCATCCCGCACCAAAATGGGTCTGCAAAGAAGGTTAGGAATATATGTTGAGGTTGAATCGCCCTCCATTATTCGCTACCTCGAAACATTGACAGGAGATTTGTTCACTGCACGATTTGCAGACTGTCAATTTGATGAGACACTTTTCCCAAAATTAGGGGGAGAAGTTGGTGAAACCAAACGGGAAATTTTGTGGACATCATTATCTCATCTTGATCCACACACCTCTATTTGTGAGAAAGAGGCACAAAAGATTATCCATTTGCAAAGAATAGCAAATCAAATGCCTGACGCATTTATAGATTTGAAAAGGATAACAAAATCACATATCCCCGAAGTGAATGTGACAACATCTGATTCACGAATACATATTCATTATTGGAAGAATATGAACATGAAATTGGTATTAAATATACCACACTCACCCCTAGAAGGAGGTTTGAGATGATATATGACATGAATGATCGTTGGTCACGTACCTATTGTACGCCAAAGTATTTTGGAAATATGACTATTAAAGGACAACGATAATGCAAGAAACATATCGTGCATATAAGTTTGATATGACCATAATGGTATAACTTTCTCTTTAAGAAAGATATTCACCACATGGATGTTGATGAATCTGTGGTAGTACAAACTTAATTGAGAGCTCTAGAAGAGCCAATTATTACTATGTTGGAGAAACACAATTGAGTATTGTGCTGTAGTAAGTCTCAAAGAAACTTATTCAGTTTCCAAAGTACACGCGAAAGCGATTGATTATATTGAGACTATAAATAAAGGAAGGCTTTGATATCTCCTATTACTACAACTTATAGCGGGGTAATTTGCATATGAAAAGCTACCCGCTTTGTTCTCCAGTTTGTACTACACAAAAGAAAGAATGCCACAATAAAGTGGATATCTATTGGTATAAAAACCCATGTCATAATAAACCTGAAGTTTATTGATAAGTGCACATGTCATGGTGTAAATTTGAAGTTTACCAATATTGATAATTTGTTCAGTTAGCATTCGTATTAGCCATCTCATTTTAAGTATGATGTGCAAATTCACATAGGTGAATATTAAAGAACTAGAAAGTTCTTTACGAATTCTCTTGTATCACTTGTTCTCATTAATGAACTGACCAACTAAAGAGTTCGGGTTGAAGCCCATAAATTCTGGAAATATCAAAGGTGAATATGGGCCCATTCACCTGCCATGTATACCACATATGATGCATCTATGAAATGGTTACATGCGCAATTTTTATTAACCCGCAGCCTGGCCGGTGATTGCGAGGTAAATTGCTCAGTAATCTAACTTCGAGCATAATTTCCAGTTTTTCTACTCAAGATAGTTCATCTTGATAAGTTGGTTTATATCAAAGTTGGTTTAGCAAGATAATTATTGAGTGCTTCCACTTAATAGCTAAACTGTTTCTTATGAGAACAAAGTTATATATATCAGTTTGATATACGTTGTATACGAGAGTATATTATATTCTCCCCTCACAAATGGTTCAGGGTCAGGAACCAAATAATTTCATCTTATTATTAATGTGCCGTGTATATTGACATGATAATGCACAAAGATGATTTCCCAAAGTTGAGGAAACAAGTTAGCTTTACTAACATGAGGGGGAGACATGATAAACACTTGAGAAGAGGTTACATGGGATGAATTATCATTTGTATATGTAAATCCCCAAATATCATGATATGAACCTAAAGTTCATAAAAGGGATAATTCAATTGCAACATATTGCAAAGCATGCTATATGCATTTGCTGACCCAAAGAAAGTAACTAAATGGAAGAGATACAATTCAAGAAGAATTGATTCCATATGAAAGACATGTAGTTTTGAACCTATAGTTCAAATGCTTGAAAGTATAAAAGTCAAAGGTATGTATAGTCTGTTTTCGATATCTTATTTGTCTAGCATGACATGGAAAACTTGATATGCATCTAAAGTCTATTATATGGCTTATATGACTTAACTTGAAAGATTTAAGTTGCTTGAAGCATATGCAATTCGTGGTCCTGAAGTACCACATCCTTAGTACAATTTGTGTACATATGTATCTTGCTATAACTATAAGCATGATGGCATTGAGAATGCATCTATGGAGATATTGAAGAGTTATTCCACGACATTATATGAAGATGTTCATATCTATCAAGAATGATGATTTCAAGGTGCGGAATATTTATTCAAGTCAATATGGTTGATTTGTCAAACGTCTACCAAAGATCATTTTGAAGATGATGCACAAGATTGGAATGCAAATGCTCAAGGATATAAATTGATGTACTCATTAGGGGGAGTTAATGCGCGTTGCACTCTTTTTCCCTTACAAGGTTTTGTCCCACTGGGTTTTCCTTGCGAGGTTTTTAACGAGGCAACCAATAGGCGCATATTCAAACATGTGTACTCTTTTTCCTTTCTTTAATTTTTCCCATTGGGTTTTGGTTTTAAGGTTTTAACGAGGCACATTGTTGAATAGACATTCAAGGGGGAGTGTTATGAAATCTCCTATTTAAGGTGAATGTCTATAATTAGAGAGATTCTAGAGTTCTATTCTTGGTAGATAAATCATCCCCCTCCCTATAAATAAAGGGGTCTTCTACCATTGTAAAACACTCCTAACATTCTCTAAGTATCAATAAGAAGAACTCTCTCAATTCTTCTCTCTATTGCTCTTGTTCTTGCATTATTGTTCTTGTCTTTTATATTATTTCATAACAATTTCTACTTTTTCAAAGAAGTAGAAATAGAAGCAAAATAATAATAAAACTATTTTTTCCAAGAGAAGGAACTAAAAACGTTATATTTATCGAATTATTTTTTATTTATTTAAACGTAATTTTCAAAAAAACAATATAGTTTAGGGACTATTTACTTGGCGCAGCTATAATTTTTATATTTACTAGCCATAGCATAACTTACATTGCCAGGTGCATGTAATTTATGTATTCGTACGCAGCGTATGATAGATTATATCAATGAATTACAAATTTTGGTATATTATGATGTATTCAGTTGTCTATATTTAATTTGGTTGTATTTTAAAAAAACATACATCAGTATTTGATTATATCTGTTATAAATAGACTTCTATTTAAGGTGAATGTCTTTAATTAGAGAGATTCTAGAGTTCTATTCTTGGTAGATAAATCATCCTCCTCCCTATAAATAGAGGTGCCCTCTACCATTGTAAATCACTCCTAACATTCTCTAAGTATCAATAAGAAGAACTCTCTCTACTCTTCTCTCTATTTGCTCTTGTTCTTGAGTTATTGTTCTTGTCTTTTATATTATTTCATAACACGTTATCAGCACGAGACTCTACCGTCCCAAGAACCATTCTCGAAAAATCTAAGGTATTTCCCTCTTCCTAATTTAATTTTCGATTATGTCTGACATTATGAAAAGAAAGTTCGTTGCCCTTGAAATTTCGGGCAAGAACTATATGACATGGGTGTTGGATGCTGAAATCCACTTAGATGCTATGGGTCTCGGAGACACCATCAAAGATAGAGAAAAAGCATCCACCCAAGAATGTGCGAAGGCCTTGATTTTCTTGCGCCATCACCTTGATGAAGGTTTGAAGATTGAATATCTCACCGTCAAGGATCCACTCGTCTTGTGGAACGGCTTAAAGGAGAGATATGACAACCTGAAGTTGGTCACTCTGCCACAAGCACGATATGATTGGGCTCATCTGAGGCTCCAGGACTTTAAGTCCGTTTCTGAATATAATTCTGCTATGTTCAGAATTACTTCTAAATTGAAGCTATGCGGGGATAATATCTCCGATTATGATATGCTTGAGAAAACGTTTACAACGTTTCATGCCTCCAATATAGTACTGCAACAACAGTACAGAGAGAAAGGCTTTACAAAGTACTCTGAACTGATTTCTCTTCTACTAGTGGCTGAGCGAAATAATGACCTGCTCATGAGAAATCACGAAAATCGACCCACTGGGTCTACACCACTGCCTGAAGCAGATAAGGTGCACTCTCATTATGCCAAACATGAAAAGGGCCATGGTCATGGTCGTAAACGGGGTCATAGCCAGGGACGTAGACAAGGAAGAAATTCCAATGAAGTCCGTCAACCCCCAAGGAGAGATAACCGCCGAAAGCAGAAACGGGGTCATGAAGATCCTAAGGCAAATGGTTCAGAAACTATATGTTATCATTGCGGTGGGAAAGGGCACTGGTCAAAGACTTGCCGTATACCAAGACACTTGGTTGACCTTTATCAAGCATCTCGAAAGAGAAAAGGCCCTGAAACAAATTTCGTCTATGACGACGGTGAAGACATCACCCACCTGGATGTGGCAGACTTCTTTGAGCAACCCGAGGGGAAAATAGACCACCTAATCGGCGATGGGTCCGTGATGAAAGAAGATGGAGTTATTTGATTTTATTCTACTTATTTGTATTAGTTAGTGAATAAACTAATAGTCATTATTATTAGCTCGTATTAGTTAGTTCATGATGCAATGTTAGCAGTAGTTCTTTAGAATATCTTCAATATGCTCAAATATCAATAAAATTTTTATTTTCCAGTAGGGGTAATCGACTAGCCTGAAAAACTAGTCGATTATCTACTATTTTCGCATTAAAGCTGAAAAATAATTGATCAACAATCGATTGTCTTTGTCTAACAATCGTATGTCGTTGAGACAGTGTAATCTGGAATTTTTCAAAAATCATCCACAATCAATTGTCTTTGTCTAACAATCGATTGTCGTTAAGACAGTGTAATCTGGAATTTTTCAAAAATCATCCACAATCGATTGTCTATGCATAACAATCGATTGTCTTGAAACAGTGTGTTCTGGAATTTTTCAAAATAGCCAACAATCGATTGTCTATGCATAACAATCGATTGTCTTGAAACAGTGAGGTCTGGAATTTTTCAAAATAGCCAACAATCGATTGTCTATGCATAACAATCGATTGTCTTAAGACAGTACGATCTGAAGTTTTTCAAAATAGCAAATAATCGATTGTGTGTGTTTAACAATCGATTGTCAATGTTCAACAATCGATTGTTTGTAAGTAACAATCGATTGTTTGAAGAAAACGTTTAAACTGAAATTTTCAAACTGCAAAGTAATGGATAACATATCTGATTTTGTTAGTCAACTGTTAGCAGCAGATTTTGAAAATATTATGTGACACAAAAGAATTGAACTTGTTTATTCTTATGTTCTTGTATCTCTTTTGTATGTCAAACTATGGGATAGCAAATATGGATATCTCACAAAGCGAACTTGGATCAACATCCAACTGTAAAAGTATTTGCCTAGTTGATTCATGTATTACACATACAATACTCAAAGAAAGGAAGTATTTCTCTCAACTAAATATGTGTAAGGCAAACGTTACTACAATCTCTGGAAGTAGTAAATTGATTGAAGGCTCCGGAAGAGCAATTGTAACTCTGCCCAAGGGCACGACGTTAATCATAGAGAATGCAATGTTCTCCTCCAAGTCTAAGAGAAACTTGTTGAGTTTTAAAGATGTACGCCGGAATGGCTATCATATTGAGACAATGGATGAAGATAATCTTGAATATCTCGTCATCACAAAGAATGTCTCCGGCCAAAAGAGGGTTATTGAGAAATTCCCGTCTTTATCTTGTGGCCTGTATTGGACAAGAATTAGTGCAATTGAGGCACATTCAATAGTAAACCAAAGGGTTACTGATTCCAATACCTTTGTACTTTGGCATGATCGATTGGGACACCCAGGATCGGTCATGATGAGACGGATTATAGAAAGCTCATATGGGCATCCGTTAAAGAATTTCAAAATTCTTTCGAATAATGAATATCCTTGCACTTCGTGTTATCAAGGCAAGCTGATTATCAGGCCATCACCAAAAAAGGTTGGGACTGAGTCACCCACGTTTCTGGAACGTATACAAGGGGACATTTGTGGACCTATTCACCCACCTAGTGGGTCGTTTAGGTATTTCATGGTCTTGATAGACGCATCCTGTAGATGGTCTCATGTGTGCCTATTGTCATCACGCAACCTTGCGTTTGCGAAATTAATGGCACAAATAATTCGACTACGAGCACAATTTCCAGATAATCCAATCAAGTCCATTAGACTGGATAATGCTGCTGAGTTTACATCCCAAGCATTTAATGATTATTGCTTATCAATCGGGATAAAAGTTGAACATTCTGTAGCTCATGTTCACACTCAAAACGGTCTTGCAGAATCGTTAATTAAACGCCTGCAATTGATTGCAAGGCCATTACTTATGAGAACGAGGCTGCCCACTTCGGTATGGGGTCACGCCATCTTACATGCAGCAATGCTAATTCGTCTCAGACCGACGAATTACCACAAGTATTCCCCGTTGCAATTGGTTTTGGGTCATGAACCCAATATATCCCATTTAAGGATTTTTGGATGCGCAGTATATGTGCCTATTGCACCGCCATCCCGCACCAAAATGGGTCCGCAAAGAAGGTTAGGAATATATGTTGGGTTTGAATCGCCCTCCGTCATTCGCTACCTCGAAACATTGACAGGCGACTTGTTTACGGCACGATTTGCAGACTGTCGATTTGATGAGACACTTTTCCCAAAATTAGGGGGAGAAGTTGGTGAAACCAAACGGGAAATTTTGTGGAAAAATGCATCATTATCTCATCTTGATCCACATACCTCTATTTGTGAAAGAGAGGTACAAAAGATTATCCATTTGCAAAGAATAGCAAATCAAATGCCTGACGCATTTACGGACTTGAAGAGGATAACGGAATCCCACATTCCCGCGGAAAATGTTCCAATCCGTATTGATGTCCCTGTTGGACAATCATCTAGTATCATATCCAATGAGTCAAATGCACGCCTGAAGCGTGGCAGACCATTAGGTTCCAAAGATCGAAATCCTAGAAAGAGGAAAAAGAACGATCGAGATGACACTACGAAAGAATCTCATGAGGAAATTCATGATTTGACAAATTCTGAGATTCATGAAGAATCCATTGAGCCCGAGACTCTGGAAAATACGGAACTATCCCTAAATCCAATTAATATTGAGGCAAATATTAATCGAGTGGATATTGTGGTAGATAATGCCTTTGCTTATAATGTAGCATCTAGCATTATGCAAGAATGTGAGGATCTCGAACCTCAATCTGTTGAAGAATGTCGAAAAAGACAGGATTGGCCAAAGTGGCAAGAAGCAATTCAATCAGAATTGAATTCGCTGGCAAAACATGAAGTTTTTGGCCCTATAGTTGAAACACCTAATAGTGTTAAGCCTGTCGGCTATAAATGGGTCTTTGTACGCAAAAGAAATGAGAAAAACGAGGTACAAAGATATAAAGCACGCCTTGTTGCACAAGGTTTTTCTCAAAGGCCTGGTGTCGATTATGAAGAGACATATTCGCCTGTAATGGATGCGATAACCTTTCGTTATCTCATAAGTTTTGCTGTCCATGAAAAGCTTGACATGCACTTAATGGATGTGGTTACTGCCTATCTTTATAGCTCACTTGATAATGAGATATACATGAAAATTCCCGATGGACTCAAGGTGCCAAACGCGCACAATTCAAAATCTCGGGAAATGTTCTCAATTAAATTGCAAAGGTCCTTGTATGGTCTAAAGCAATCAGGACGAATGTGGTATAATCGTCTTAGTGAGTATTTGTTAAAAGAAGGCTATATAAATGACGCCATTTGCCCGTGTGTTTTTATAAAGAAAACAACATCGGAATTTGTTGTACTTGCCGTATATGTCGATGACATAAACCTTATTGGAACCCCTATAGAACTCCAAAAGGCAATTGATTATCTAAAGGATGAATTCGAGATGAAAGATCTCGGAAAGACTAAACTATGTCTTGGTTTACAAATTGAATATTTGGCAAACGGAATTTTTGTTCATCAATCTACCTATACAGAAAAGGTACTGAAACGGTTTTACATGGATGAAGCACATCCTTTACGTACACCGATGGTTGTTCGATCACTTGATGTGAACAAAGATCCATTCCGACCACAAGAAAGGAATGAAGAGCTACTTGGTCCTGAAGTACCATATCTTAGCGCAATTGGCGCACTAATGTATCTTGCAAATACTACAAAACCTGACATATCCTTTTCAGTTAATGTCTTAGCAAGATTTAGCTCGGCTCCTACGAGGAGACATTGGAATGGGATCAAACACATATTGCGGTACCTAAAGGGAACTACCGATATGGGCTTATTTTATGGCAAGAATTGCAGCCCGGATCTTGTTGGTTATGCTGATGCTGGATATTTGTCCGACCCACACAAGGCTCGATCTCAAACGGGTTATGTGTTTACCTGTGGAGAAACCGCCATATCTTGGCGATCGACTAAGCAATCAATTGTGGCTACTTCATCTAATCATGCCGAGATAATTGCTATTCATGAAGCAAGTCGGGAGTGTGTGTGGTTAAGGTCGATAATACATCAAATCCAAGACAAATGTGGTTTGAAGTGTGATAAACTACCCACAACTTTGTATGAAGACAATGCAGCATGTATAGCTCAATTGAAGGGAGGATTCATAAAAGGAGATAGAACGAAGCATATTTCACCAAAGTTATTCTTCACACATGATCTTCAAAAGAATGGTGATATCAATGTTCAACAGATTCATTCAAGCGAAAATATGGCTGATTTGTTCACAAAATCTCTACCAAAGTCAACCTTCAAGAAGCTAGTTCACAAGATCGGGATGCGAAGACTTAAGGACATAAATTGATGTTCTTATCAGGGGGAGTTAATGCGCGTTGCACTCTTTTTCCCTTACAAGGTTTTGTCCCACCGGGTTTTCCTTGCGAGGTTTTTAACGAGGCAACCAATAGGCGCATATTCAAACATGTGTACTCTTTTTCCTTACTTTAATTTTTCCCATTGGGTTTTGTTTTAAGGTTTTAACGAGGCACATCATTGAATAGACATTCAAGGGGGAGTGTTATAAATAGACTTCTATTTAAGGTGAATGTCTTTAATTAGAGAGATTCTAGAGTTCTATTCTTGGTAGATAAATCATCCTCCTCCCTATAAATAGAGGTGCCCTTTACCATTGTAAATCACTCCTAACATTCTCTAAGTATCAATAAGAAGAACTCTCTCTACTCTTCTCTCTATTTGCTCTTGTTCTTGAGTTATTGTTCTTGTCTTTTATATTATTTCATAACAGTATCCAATTTATTGTATTCATTTGTAGCTATTTTTATAATGTATTCATTTTACTGTATTCGATTTGGCTATATCCAATTCATTATATTCAAAAAATACAGGTGAAAACACAAAAAGTCTCATACGAACCATGGTAGTGGAGTGCAATTTACTTAAGTTAGTGGGTGTATCTGTAGTATTAGAAGTTAGTAACTACCTACACGTGGGTTAGCTATTAAATGTTAGGTAGTGGTTAGATATGTGTGTATATATATGCAGTGCAGGGTATAGAGTCAGAGATGTAATTCATTCCTCTCTTTACTGAATGAAAGAAGAAGTTGTTGAGCTCAAACTTCTCTCCTCAATTCCATGTGTGTGTGTGAGGTTTATCATGGTATCAGACCCACATGGGCATTAGTGTGGTCTCTCCGTTTCGATCTTCAAATTTTTCATCAGAAGCTCACTAAAGACAGCATCAATGGCGGTAGTCGACAATGAACTGCCGGAAAAACTCAGTCATAATAATCCTCTATTTTTGAATGCAAATGATAATTCTGGAGTAGTATTTTTGAATGCTCTGGAGTAGTATTAATATCTCTATAACTGCGAAGACTGGAGAATTATTCCGTTTGGAGCCAAGCAATACGAATTGCGATCGTAGGTCGGAACAAGCTTGGGTTTATTGACAGCACATGCAAAAGAAAAAATTACGATATGAATCTCGTAGATCTTTGGGAGAGGTGCAATGCGATCATATTCTCATAGGTAATGAATTATGTGTCATCAGAGCTGCTCAGTGGGATCGTTTACACATCAAATGCAACGGCCATCGAACGATCCAAAGGAACAATTTGACAGGATTGATTGTTCAAGGATTTTTCAGATTCACAAAGAAATTGGGACTATCAATCAAGGTACTGCATTGATCTCTCGTATTTCTCAAAATTACTATTACTGTAGGTAGAGTTTGATAGCTTAACACTAGTGCCGGGTTGTGATTGTGTAAAATCAAATTGGTCAATAGCATTTATGGTGTGATTGAAGCTATTCAGTTCCTCATGAGATTGATTGAGTCATATGAACAAGCTTGCAGTTAGTTATTGATGATGGTACCAGTTCCATCCGTGAACAAGGCTTACTCAATGCTAATGGAACGCGAGAGTCAAAGAGCTATGACAAATCATCCAGATCTGGTTGTGAGACATGATCCAACTGCCTAATGACAACTAGAGGTGGTGCCTCATTTAGACCTAAAAGAGGCTATAGTCAGTACTGTGATTTTTGCAAGATGATTTGCACACTCGAGAAAACTACTACAAGATTGTTGGCTATCCAACAGACTTCAAGCCTAAGAAGAAATGATGATTCAACTCTGCTAATTCTGCCTCAGTAGGAGATGCTCAACCACAACACCAAAGAAGCATTCTTGCAGCTTAATCCAATGATAAGGCCACCATTTCATCAGACTTTGGTATAGCATCGGTATTCACTTAGGAATAATTCAACCAAATTTTAAAGATGTTGAATAAGGAAGAAGTGTCAGACACCTCAGCCAACATGGCAAGTATGTACTGTTGTAGTGCTTGCTTGGTAAGTGATACAACTAGATCTCACAGTTGGATTATAGATACTAGAGCAACAAATCATATGACCTTCATTTATAGCCTATTATAAGATACAATGGAAGTGATGAAAAACAATAGCAAAATAGTAAATTTGCCAAATAGAATCAAGGTGGCAGTATCACATATAGGAAGTTGCAGAATATAAGAACATCAGGAAGTCAAAAATGTGTTGTCTATCCTTGATTTCAAGTACAACTTGTTGTCAGTCTCTAAAATGACAAAGGAGCTTAAATGTATGTTTGCCTTCTTTCCTGTCTTTTGTGTGTTCCAGGACCTCTCCACTGGGAAAGTGAAGGGGATTGGTAGAGACGTTGATCGACTCTATCTGCTGACTACTGCATATCCTAATAAAAGACAAGAAAATAAGCCCACACACTCACTTCTTGCTTAATTGGACCCTAATACATTGTATATTTGACATAGGAGAATGGGACATCCCCTTTAAGAGTCATGAGGCAACTACTTCATATTAGTGAAGAAGTATGTAGAAATATAGTAAATAACTGTGATTTATGCCCTTTGGCAAAACAAATAAAACTATCATTTTCTGCTAGTAACACTAGAGCATAAAGTATTTTTCATTTGCTATATATAGATGTTTGAGGACCATTTAGAATGGCTACCTGTGATGGTAATATATACTTTCTTAACAATAATTGATGATCATTCCAGAGTGAACTGGATATACTTGTTGAACCTAAAGTCATATGTGATAGTAGTAATCATAGATTTTTTTGTTAATGACACATAATCAATTCAAAAATAAGGTAAAAATGATAAAAACTGACAGTGGAATGGAATTTATTAATTTTGACTGTGCTAGCTTATTTAATAGTCTTGGCATCATACATCAAAGATCATGTCCATACACACCACAACAGAATACAATAGAAAAAAAAGCACAAACATTTATTGAAAATGGCTAGAGCAGTAAGATTGCAAGGATATATACTTCTTATGTTTTGGGGTAAGTGTATATTGATGACATCCTACTTAATTAACAGGATATCAACCCCAGTCCTTGTAGGAAAGTCTCCTTTTAAGATGTTTCACAAAACAAGTCCCTGAATGGATCACATAAGAGTCCCAAGGTGTCTATGCTATACCAGGAGACAAATTCCAGCCAAGGACCATAGCATGTTCCATGATGGGGTATTCAATAGTCCAAAAGGGGTACATGTTAGTAGTAGGGTTGTGCATTCGAATCGGTTTATCGATAAATCGAATCGATTATTTGTTATCGAAATCGAAAAAATCGAAAGCTTATTGAAACGATAATGATAAGCATATGTACAAATCGATAATCGATAAGGGTCAAAATCGAATCTATAAATCGAATGCACACCCATAGACTATAGACACTTGTTAAATGAGTAATTAACTATTTGTGTAGATTAATATAACATACAGAACGTGTATATATTCCGCTACTATTTTGGAAGCGACTATACAATATTATTTTCCCTAATCTATACCCTTTCCTTTACCTAAGTCTCTTACCCTATTATTTCCTCTACCATATTTAAAGAATGGTTATATTTAAAGATCAAGGGAATGAAGTTCAAATTAATGGAAAACAGAATTAGCCGTGATAATGTGTTTTGTTTTGTTTTTTATACCATTGAAGTATTGGTGGTATACATTTGATCCCTTAATTTAGTTTTGTTGCATGTGCTTGTTGACATAATTTTTATATTATAAATGATGTTCGTCTTATTATAGCTTCGTTTTGTCCATATTAGTTAGGCATGTTTATAGCGATATACTTTCCGTGGAATCTCGCAAATTTTTTTATTGGTGTAATCGATAACCGAATCGATAAGCCCCTAAAATCGATAAATCGAAATCGAAATAATCGAAACCTTATTGAACGATAACGATAGACATATACAAATCGATAATCGATAAATAATTATCGATAAGGGTCAAAATTGAATCGATAAATCGAATGCGCACCCCTAATTATTTGATTCGACTAATAAAACTTTCTTCATTAGCAGGAATATCACCTTTAGAGAAAATGCATTTCCCTTCAAGTCCGCAAGTGTTGACAGAATTCCCTTATTTGCTTCTAGTCAATGGCCACGTGATGAAGATGTCACTCTGTCAATTGCTTCTTAGAATGGTGAATCAACTGCTGCGAAAGGGAATGTTGAACCAGATACTACTTGTCACATCTTCTTTTTTACTATACCCCATAAAAGCGTAAAGGTGAGTTTTTTTTTAATTAAATGAGATTATTAGTCACTTTGACGATTTATGGTGTCCCAAATCACCGGTTTAAAACCCGAGTCGAGGAAAAGGTTAACTCTGTAATACAGTTTGCGAACCAGAAATCCGGATAAGAAATTATGTTAACCCCGGAGAAAGAGGTAGGCATTCTCGAGTTCCGTGATTCTAGCATGGTCGCTTTGATCATACTTGACTTATTGAAATTGTTTAATTACTCATTTTAGAACCTATATGTATTTACCTCTTACCGCTTTTAATTAAGAAAAATTATCTTGAAATGGGTCACGCGCACGTGTACCTATTTATTTGGTGGGTCAAAAATCATGTCACGCGAATGTGTGCACAATTAATAACGATTTATTATTATTAAGAAAAGTTTGGCCGAAGTTGCGCGAACGCATACTCTAGTTTTGTTTTTAGATACCGTAGTCATATCACGCGAACGTGTCCACAACAACGATAGTATATTAAATATGCTTAAAGAAAACTAAGAATATTACTTTAATTAGCTAAGCCACAGTATGTGCGAGGACCATGACTTATACACAAATTGAAAATAGGGGAAAATATGGACGGAGTAAACGGGATTTCATGTACCCAAAACCCTTGGCCCAAATACTGAAGCCCAAGACTCAAGAAACTGCAGCCCATTCAAGTCCAACATCACAAGGTCCAAATCCTTTTTATTTTACATTAGCGTAACAACAAATCCCACGGCCCAAATCCTTAACTCAAAATTACTTCATGACTCATTTGCAATTGAACCCTATTAAGTCATGTATGACATAAAAATATTTGCTACATTTGGTATAGAATAACATAATAGTATGAAATAACTCTTTGTTAGCCAGCAAAGGAATCCCAACAACTATGAAACAAATTTTGAAAAAAATACTTTGTTTCCCTTGATTTAACAAAGAACAGCACGCCAGCAATCACAAGTACAGACTTACACTAGACATGTTTGTCACTACTCAAGCCCTAAATGATAGATTCAAAATAGTAACGGACAAATCTGATGAAGCCATTGATATTAAAATCCTGAATTTCTCTTTCACTAAACAGTCATATACATCTACGCTGACAATCAGAAACGAAACATATACTGTCGTATAAACCACGTTAAATACATAATTAACAAGTAAATGTTATGATTACTTGCTGACTAACAGAACGTCCAACTCTGTTGCAGAGAACAACAACATGAACTAGTAGCAGATGAAATAAAACAAATATCAGTCATGGCCTCAACTAATTTCCAAACAACACTGAATGAATAAAAGTTGAAATTCATCCTTAAGTAAACAAGGAGTCATGCCAAGAACTCATGGTAAGACAATCTTCATAAGATTAATTAAAAACAAAACTCATATGATTAGCAAAATAAACCAACAAGCAGTCATACAAACGTAAAACCTGTTAAATTAACACTAATGTCATTTCGCTCATATCATACTTTTCCGCAATTCTTACTTCTTTTATGACCATAAAGTTTAGGTTAGAAACTAGAAAAATTTGAGTAATCAAAGTCATTTTTGACTTTCATCATATTTAGCCAACACCAACAATAGAATAAAGGGTTCAGAGATAAACCTGAAAGAGCAAACTCTAATTAATAAGGAGATTCCAGTAATTACACGAGCAGAAAAAAACCAAAGCTGAGAAAGAAATTCCAATTGTCCCTTGAAATTCGAACGTGATACAACAGTAGAAAGCTAAGCAACACGTTTGAATTAAACATCAACTAATGAAATCAGAGCCTTAACAGCAAGTGCGACAGACTCGAATAACCTTAGACTTTCGAACTCAATCCAATTCCATAGCAAAAGTGAAATTTTCGAATTAAAAGATGCAGTAAACAGAAATGTGAGTGTCAAACTGAAGAGAAACAATATTTTTTTGTATTTTTCTGTTCTAGCACTAAAAATGGAGAGCCACAATAGAAAAGAAGAAGAATATTTTAGAACCCTAGTTTTCCTTCCTCAAATTTTCCAGAAGTTGCTCTCTAAAACTCTCTCTTCTCTGAAAATAATGCGCTTCTTATATAGGCCTCAGGCTTCTCGTGTAGAGAGTTTTGGAGAAGTGAGTTTCTTGTATTGCTCACCAAAGTATATATAGAGTACAGAGAAATCAAAACCTACCAACTATAGGATTGTACAATAATGAAGGAAAATCAAAACCTACCAACTATAGGATTGTACAATTAATGAGAGAATATTCTACCAATAATAAAAAGATGCACAAAAGATATTTACAATATTTTCTAATACCCCCCCTCAAGATAGAGGGCCGGAGGACACGCCAATCTTGGACATCAGCAGAAGAAGCCGAGGACGAGATAAGTGTTTGGTGAGAGCATCAGCAAGCTGATCAGCAGAGGATACGTGAGCAACACGAAGGGACCCATTCTGGACCAATTGACGAACAAAGTGATAATCAATGGAGATGTGTTTCATGCGAGAATGAAACACAGGGTTGGCACAGAGATAAGTGGCGGCAATGTTGTCACTCTAAATGACAGGAGCAGCCGGAAGAGGGACATGAAGCTCGCGCAGCAAGGAATGAAGCCAACGTACTTCAGCGGCAGCAGAAGCAATGGCACGATACTCAGCCTCAGTAGATGATCGTGCAACGGAATGCTGCTTTTTGGAGCTCCATGAAATAGGATTTGGCCCTAGAAAAACAACATAGGCACCAGTTGAGGAGCGGTCATCACAGTTTCCACCCCAATCAGCATCAGAGAAACAATTCAGAGGTATAGCAGATGAAGGACGCAGCCAGACGCCAAAGTCACGCGTCCCATTCAGATACCGGAATTGGCGCTTAACTACACCCAATGAGTGACAGTAGGAGCATGCATGAACTGTGAGAGTTTATTCATAGCAAAGGAGATATCAGGATGAGTGAAGGAGAGATACTGGAGGCCCCCAAGGGCCTGTCGATAGGCGAATGCGTCGGCAGGGGCCGAGCCGTCGGCCAGATGAAGGCGAGTTGACGCCGCTGTTGGCGTCTGAACAGGATTTGACTCCAGCATATTATGACGAGTCAAAAGATCAACAACATATTTACGCTGAGAAAGAAAACACCCTTGGAGCTGCACAGAACTTCAACACCAAGAAAGTAGCTTAGATCACCCATGTCTTTAAGAGAAAACAGAGACCCAAGAGAGTCAATCACACGGTTCAAGAAAGCAGAATCATTACCAGTCAATATGAGATCATCAACACACACCAAAAAATAGGCACCAGAGTGCTGAAAGACGAAAATCGAAGAGTCAAAGGTAGTGTTGACGAAACCCATGGTCAGAAGGCTTTGGCGGAGCGCACTGTACCATGCCCGGGGTGCCTGTTTGAGACCACAAATAGCTTTCTGTAACTTACAAACATAAGATGGATAGGCTTTGTCAACAAAGCCCGGTGGTTGTGCCATATAAACATCCTCTGTAAGCCTCCCGTAGAGAAAGACATTGTTCACATCCATTTGACGAAGAGGCCAGCCCTTGGATACAGCTATACTAAGAACCAAACGCACAGTTGCTGGCTTAACAACCGGACTGAAAGTCTCCTGGAAATCCACACCTGGACGCTGATGAAAGCCCTTTGCAACAAGCCGGGCTTTGAACTTATCCACAGTGCCGTCAGACTTGCGTTTGATGCGATAAACCCACTTGCAACCCACAACATTCTGCGAGGAATCAGGCTGGACAAGATCCCAAGTGCCATTTCGTAGCAGAGCATCAAACACTGATGACATAGCAGCACGCCAGCGCTCATCAGACATAGCACTGGACAGGGTCTGAGGTTGAGTAACAGCAGGAGAGGTGACAGCAGACATACCAAACTTTTTGTTGGGCATAAAGATGTTATTTTTGCTGCGTGTCTGCATATGATGACCACCCTGAGAGGATGCAGGTGGAGGCATAATGGGTGTAGCGGAGGCAGGGGCCGCTGGCGGTACCGGAAGGGGCGCTGGTGGCGCGGGCGGTGGCGCCGGGAGTGCGTCCGGTGATGGATCGCTGGTGGGAGCAACGGCAGGTACTGGTGGTGGCAGCGGAATGACTTCTAGGGAGACCGGAATGGGTACAGGGGGAGACTCGGGGTTAGACATTTTGGAGAACGGGAAGACATCTTCATGGAAGGTGACATGACGCGAGACGAAGATTTTAGATGTTGAGGGATCAAAGCAGAGATAGGCGCTTTGAGTAGTAGAGTAGCCGAAGAGGACACAGGCACGAGATCTGGGTTCCATTTTATGTGAGGTGTAGGGCCGAAGCCAAGGAAAGCATTGACAGCCGAAGACACGTAATTTGGCAAGGTTGGGGCGTTTCTGGAAGAGAGACTCAAAGGAGGAGCGCATCGAGAGATTTGTCTTGGGAAGACGATTAATGAGGTAGACTGCTGTAGCAAAGGCATAAGGCCAGTAAATGAGAGGTATAGAGGCATGATGAAGGAGAGTGAGACCAGTATCGACAATATGACGGTGACGACGTTCAGCATAGCCATTGTGCTGAGGAGTATGAGGAGGTGACGTAAGATGAGAGATGCCATGAGAGGCAAGAAAAGAGCGTAAAGCGAGAAATTCACCCCCATTGTCAGTATACAGAGTAATGATTTTAGCAGAGAAATATTTCTCTACAATGGATTGAAAAATGGGGAAGGTTTGTGAGACATCAGATTTATGGCGTAAAGGAAAAAACCAAACATACTTAGAGAAATGATCAACAAAGATGACATAATATTTAAACCCTTCATTAGAAATAATCGGAGAGGTCCATACATCGGAGAAAATAAGCTCCAGGGGAGCAGTAGAAGACAGACTTGACTTAGAAAAAGGTAACTTATGACACTTATGAAGTTTGCAAGATACACAGGCAAGATTAGACACATTACTGGACGCTATACTGCTAGACGATACTAAATGATGCAGGGTTTTAGCTGACGGGTGACCACACCGAGAATGCCACAATGACGCAGAGAGCTTTTGTGTCGTGAGGGCAGATGGGAGACTGGGAGCCGCCGGCCAGTAGTAGGTGTTTCCCCTAAGTGGGCCGCGAACGAGCGTTGCCCACGTGCGATGATCCTTCACCTGAAAATCAGTATCAGAAAGAACAACGTTAACATTATTGTGACGACATAATTGGGCAACAGAGATCAAATTTTTACGCATATGTGGAACACAGAGATCCCCAGGTAATAGAAGAGAGGAATGACTATTAAGTTGTCCAGTATGAGTAATTGTCAAACCTTCACCGTTACCAATAACCACATTATCGAAGCCAATGTAAGGACTGTGAAGAGACTTGTTGGCAAGATCAGAGGTTATGTGATGAGAGGCACCAGAGTCCAGGATCCAATCGGATGCAGAGGGAATCGTCGGAGAGTGATGGGCTGTGTGAGCAGCTGGATAGGGCGGCAAAGCATAAGCTGGCCGCGGCAATGGTCCACCGTATGGAGGCTGGTTGGCGCCGGAGACGGGATAGGATGGGCAGCGGCGCGCGGAGTGGCCAAATTCACTGCAGAGTTGGCACTTCCCATTGTACCTGCGAGATTGACCATTGCTGGAGTAACCACTGCGATCGGAGACTGACCCGCGGCTGATGCGACCACGCCCGCGGCTGCCGAATCTGTGATGGACTGGCTGCTGTACGGCAACGAAGGCAGCCGACGGAGCCAAGTCGGATGTGACGGAGGTGGCCGGCACACGAGCAGTAATATGAGCCTCCATGCTTAACAACTTGTCATGTAATTCAGCAAAATAGATGGGAGACTCACAGGCTTGGATGGCATGAGAGAGTTCCATATACGGGTCATCAAGACCATTTAGAACCTTTATGAAAAGATCCTCAGAATCAACGGTAACACCCAGGAGATAAAATTCATCCACAATCACGCGAATACCGTGCATAAAGTCAGTAATAGATTTAGAACCTTTTTACCGGATTGTGGAGCTGCTGTTTGAGAGCCATGATACGACTACGAGAAGCGGTGCCGTATGTGCACGCGAGGATGTCCCAGGCCTCTTTAGAGATTTCCGAAGCGGCAATGAAGGAGATGATCGTCGGTGTGATCGACGAGATGATGGCACTGAGAATAAGGTTGTCCTGGCGAATCCAGTAAGGATATGCTGGATTGGGGGAAGTCTCGTCGTTGTCGACGATAGTGGCCGGTGGACATGGCTTCGATCCGTCCAAGAACCCGAGGAGATCGTAACCCGTAAGGAGGGTTCGAAATTGAAATTTCCACGCCAGGTAATTAGTGGAGTCCAATTTGAGTGGGATTTGAGCCGATACACTTATGGCAGTCGGCTGGAGAGGCGCGGTTGACGTCGTACCGGCCATGAGCGCGAGGCAAGGAGAGGAGGCGCTGAACGACGTCGAGAATAAGAGGGCTGCCGATTAGTGCAGCGGCGGCGGGCTTCGATGAGAGGAGCTACGGCGGCGGCGGGTAGTATGTATTTAGGGTTTGTTTGGCGATAAGCCACTGGCGTATGATACCATGTAGAGAGTTTTGGAGAAGTAAGTTTCTTGTATTGCTCACCAAAGTATATATAGAGTACAGAGAAATCAAAACCTACCAACTATAGGATTGTACAATAATGAAGGAAAATCAAAACCTACCAACTATAGGATTGTACAATTAATGAGAGAATATTCTACCAATAATAAAAAGATGCACAAAATATATTTTCAATATTTTCTAATATTTCGAACCTTCTCCCTTTCTCCCCAAGAAATCCCCAAAAATGAAAATCCCCCCCTCCTCGAATCTGAAATTTTACCCTTCTTTCGATGAATAAATGGACAAATGCAGGGAGTAGATCAAATTAAATCCAATCCAACGCACCCATTTTTCCTTATTTTCATCCAAAAGGCTAAAATCTGAAAATAAATCGAAGAAATGGCATGTGAGGGTGAGAAATCTTGTCAGAGGTGGTTAGAATCTTGATGACGTGGTACAGATGGGCCCGTATGAGTGAACTCGACTGAGTTTGACGAGTTTTGGGATAGAATCAGATGAAGGAGATGATGAATAGTAGCTTTTGTGACACCTGGAGTGTTTGAGCCTTGGGGTTTATTTAGGAAAAAATTATAACATGATTAAATATTAAGGGGAAGTGGGGTGGGTCAGAGATGGGTTTGGATAGGCTTTCTTGGGCTGGGGCGATTGTGATGCGTTGAGCGTGTTTATTAAAGAAAAACAAAAAAAGAGAGAGTTTGGGCTTGAATTGGGGTGGGTTGAAACTAAAATGGCCCAAAACTAATTCTTCATTCTTCTTTTTATTTCATTCTTTTCAAAAATAATTCCTTTATTTTCAAGCTCTTTTAATTAATTTTTTTACAATAGAAACTAGAATAAAACCCAAACTAAATCCTAAATCAAATTAATCCTACCATATTTAATTAATTAAAGCTAACTAATGCTTACCACAATTAATTAAAAGACGAATTAAAAGAAAAACTACCTGAATTCAAAATAAAAATTTAAAAAGTACAAAATAAACTATTTTTGTGATATTTTATTTTTATAAAATAACAAATTACTAATTGATCCTTAAAAATGCAAAGTTAAATCATAAATGCATATGCAATATATTTTTGTATTTTTTCATTGATTAAATAAAATAAATGCGCAGAAATAAATGCAAACAATTAGCAGAAAATGCCATGAATTTGAAAATAATGGGAGAAATTTATTTTGTTTTAAATTTATGGGAGTAATTCAAATAGGGCAAAAATTACGTGCTCACACCTGCCCCTCTTTGCTTTGAACCACGAAGAGCTTTCAGGAAAAGATAAAGTGAGCGGATACGAGCAGTTTTTGCCTGTTTGAACACTCCGTTGGAAGCATTTTTGAAAAGTTTGACCGCATCCTGCTTCGGAGGTTGCCGACATATCCTTGGCTAATAAGGAATCAGGTTAGTGTAGTTCAGGAATGTTTGGTAGCTGGGACTACCATGGAGCTCTGATTTCACCGTTGCTGCTATTGCTTACTGAACCCCCTTATTATACCATGTCAAAAATAAAAAGAAGCTATATCTTCAAATTTTCTCTTGTGGTTCTTGTTTCCGTATTGAATTATATTCTTCCGGTGGAATCCCCTTATTACCGCCTTGAATTGTAATATGAGATGTTTTCCCTTGTTCTCCAGGTGGGCTTCTGATTGCTGAAACTTGCATGTATTCCCTTATTCTCCAGGTGGGCTCCTGATTGCTGAAACTTGAAATGTATTCCCTTGTTCTCTAAGTGGGCTCTTGACTCCTAACTTGAATCGTATTCCCTTATTCTCCAGGTGGTCTCCTGACTGCTGAAATTTGAATGTATTCCCTTGTTCTCCAGGTGGGCTCCTGATTTCAACAAAAATAGGCAAAACAGAGAAAATGTTTTGCCTCAGTTTGGTAGCTGGGCACATATGTGAATGTAGACTAAATCATGTCACCAAATATCAGTAGGAATTTGAAAGCTAAGACTTGAATTGTACTCCCTTTTTCTCCAGGCATGTTCCTGCCTGTTGAATTTGAAATGTATGCCCTTGTTCTCCAGGCGGGCTCCTGACTGCTGACTTGAAATGTATTCCCTTGTTCTCCAGGTGTATCTGATTTTAGCAAAAATAGACAAAGAAAATTTTTTGCCCCAGTTTGGTAGCTGGGTATGCATGTGAGTGTTAGCCTAGATCATGTTGCCAAACATTCTAAGAATTTGAAAGCTATATCCCATTCTCCAGGAGGGTCCTGACAACTCTTAGTTAAACGACAATTTTAAAAGTTGAATTTGTGTCTTCTAAAGGTGTGACGTCCACTAAATCTGGTTGTCTAAGAAAGTATTAAAGTTGCATACCATTATCTAGGAGGGTCCTAACAACTCTTAACTAACGATAATTCAAAACTAAGCTATATCTTTTGAAGGTCTTACTTCCACTATGTCTTGTTGTCCGAGAAAATATTAAGGCTACGTCCCATTATCCAGGAAGGTCCTGACAGCCCTTAGCTGACGATAATTTTAACACTAAGCTATATATGTACAATTTTCACTACATCTTGTTATCTAAAACAACCTTAAAACTACGTCCCATTATCTAGGAGGGTCCTGAAAAATCAAAATCGAGTCTTATCATATTCCCTACAACAAAATTTATGCTCTTATTTTCTAATGGAAATCTTTAAGTTGATTCCTATTATTCAGGAGGGTCCTTACAACTGTCCCTTTCTAACATAAGTTGTATCCGCTGGAGACTGCCAATTAAAGCTACATCCCATTATCCAGGAGGGTTCCGACAATCCAAAGTCAAATTTCATCCTAAGAGTGACAATTCCTTACGGCTGAATTATACTTACCTACATCAAAACCTACGCTAAATATTGTTATCTAATGGAGATCTTAAAACTAATCCTATTATTCAGGAGGGTCCTTAAAGCTCCCCACTGAATCGTATCCTAAACATGCGATCTTTGAGACCAACTTACTCTCCTTTGGGTGACACTTATGCTATGTTTTACTAATTATTTCTAAACTAGGTCTCATTCTCCAGGAGGGTCCTGAAAATTCCTACATGAATTCTATCTCTAAAGTAAAATTGAAACTGCCTTATATTTTGAGGAACATTTATGCAAGATATGCTACCGTGATTGTTTTGAATTTTGAACTAAGTCTCATATTCCATGAGGGTCCTCACAAATCCTAGCTAAATTCTATTTCAAACATGCAAACCTTTAAGCCCACTTATGTTCTTTTGCTTTTCACGATTATTTTGAACTTTAACAAGGTCTCATTTTCCAGGAGGGTCCTGAAATTTACATGTATACCTACTTGGTGCTTGCTTTTCCCCTACCGAGGATTATTCTGAGACATCCAGGATTTTCTGGCGCTGTTTGAAAATGTGGTGGTTAGCTTGCGAGATTCTTGCTGAAATGGCCTCCCTGCTATTATGATCAGTTGCGGCTAGCTTTCTCGAACTGACTATGAGCCGCCTGATTTTCCGGCTGACCTTTGAACCCTATGTCCTCAGATGAACCAAGTGTTATATACCCAAACCATTGTGTTAAATTCCTGACCCTTATGTCAGAATCTTTGCATCTTTCCTGAAATTACCAAATCATTCTACTGATGAAGCTTTAAGTGATTCCCTATATCCCACTTTACCTCATACTATCTTTGGTATGTTCTGGACACACTGTGCTTTGCAATTTGGAAGCTGGTAGTATGCTTTGAAATTTCTTTCTTACTTTCTCAAACAAAATCAACCTTGAATCTATCTTAGAGAAAATGGAAACTCGAAAGAAAATGAAATGCAATGACTCTGAGTTGTTTGAGGATGAAAAGAATCCGAAATTGGGTGATTGCTAAAATGGAGAAAGAAAAGAAACTTATCTGTGGGGAAAACCTGGCACCAATGATCACGACATGCACTACGGCTTAATCAGCTCAGTCCGTCCAACCAATCAGCTTTCAGTCGCCATGCTCCATTGCCATGGATTTTTGCAATCCGATCTCTTCAACCAAACCTTGACCTTGCTCATCTTGCGGTGTTCTGAACATGTTTTCACCAACATACCTCTTTCATTTGTTCATCTCTCAACTTACGTCGCCTTAAGGTGCCCGTGAGGGTTTTCACCAATAAGACTCTCTCATTTCTCATTTCTCGAAGTTATCGTTTCCTTACGGTGCCCGTGAGAGTTTTCACCAGTAAGACTCTCTTATTTTTTATTTCTCTCAACTCCCGTCGCCTTACGATGCCTGTGAGGGTTTTCATCAATACTCTCTCCCTTTCCTTATTTTTCCTGCTGGGACCAGAGTGTTGCCCCTCATATGAATCACCTCTACTTGCTAGACTTGGCATTTCTCAAAAACTAATCTGAAGGTCTTTCGTTGGATCGTAATGTGGGCTTTTGGATAGTGTTATAAATAAAGGGTATTAAAGGCTCAACACAATTCAAATGAGTTCAAAATTGCAACTTCTGAAATCAAATTTCTTACAACAACCACAACTTCTGCCCTAGTTTCTGTCACGCCCAAACTAGGGGAGCACGGCTGGCCCTCGATATTGTATTTGACCGAGTTAGCCACTAAACATACTAGCTAACTAAACTTGGGGCCCAACAGATCGGGCATCATAACATATGAAAAAACAAAGCCTGGACCATTAAGGTCATGACCTAAATAACAATAATGCATATAACTAGAAGTAGACGAGCCAATATAATGAAGTACTAGCTGGCCAACGAGGCCGCGATTGGAGACATACATGCCTACACACATATATACACATGCCAAGCCTATGGGCTGTTAAGTGAAAGATGCAAAAAGAAACCCGGAATACTATGTCCACAATAGCCTCTAAGAGTGTCATAAGCATTGTCGAGACAAGGCCCCGACTATACCCAAACTTTAAAACAAAAGTAACCACCCTATGAAAGCTCCAGGAAGAGGTGGAGCTTACCAACTCACAGTTGAACCTCGAAATCCTAGCAAAGGGGTCAATCAGAGTCCCTACCTGGACCTGCACGCACGAACAAAATGCAGTGTCCCCAGGCAACGGGACATCAGTATGAATAAAAAGGTACTGGTATGTAAGGAAAAAAGTAGAATCATACATAGCTGATGTAAGAAAAAATAATAGAGATACCACCTGGCGCTTAAACTCAGATAGCCTCCTTGGATGACATCCGACCTCATAGTAAACAAATATGCATGGTATGCTCGTGTAATCGTATGTCGTGAATACATACATATATACATATATATACACACACACACACACACACACACACATATATATATATATATATATATATTGATATATATATATATATATATTGATATATATATATATATTGATGCAAATGCATGACCTACACAACCAAATGCTAGCAGTGGCTGTCTCTCCCGATAGCTAACCGGTATCATATTGCCAACCTATGGCCATCTGTACAATATATAGTTTTTCGGTCAAATAGGCCCCTTACCTCCGATTGTAGCTCGAAGTCCATGCATAATATGATATGTATGATATGAACTTTGAATGCACATAATATGTTATAACAAGAACTTAGCCAATCTTGGCTCATAGGTACTCTTATTCTCATGATCTTATAATCACCTTCGTATTGCATATAATTCTCTCGTGGAATCTCATATTTTTTTTTGAATAAGCTTGAAAACTTAACTCGACTTTTAGGAAGATAATTTAACTCAGAAGATATTCATAAAAATCTTAAGGTGCTCCACTTAGTTCTTATACCTGATTTCTTGACCTCACTCGAATTACTTTACATTCGGCCTCGCTTGAATTACTTTACATTCGACCTTGCTAGAATTAATTACATTCAACCTCGCTGGAATTACTTTATATTAGACCTCACTCGAATAACTTTACATTCAATCTCGCTCGAATCATTTTATATTCAACTTCCCTCGAATTACTTTACATTCGAACTCGCTTGAATCATTTTACATTAGACCTCGCTCGAATTACTTTACATTTGACCTCCCTCAAATTACTTTACATTCGACCTCGCTCCAATTACTTTATCAAACCACGATCTCATCCGAGCTAATTAATACTCGACCTCAAGTTAATCTATATTCGACTCAATATCAACCATATAAAAACACCCAAAAAATCAAGGGCTTCCCTATATATCAAAAAAAAAAGAGGGGGAAAAGAGAACGTGAATACAAAAATATATAGCAAAAAGGAAATTGTTCCATTTCAATTATGGGATTTCAATACTTTTTACAAAGGGCTCGAGGATGCCCTCACAAAAATAGCATAGCAAAAAAAACAAACTAAGTGCAACAACTTCACGCTATATTATCCCAATGGGCGTACTCATCATCATACCAAGGATTAGAGGCAAGCCTATCCGCGAAGTCATCATCCTCATCCCTGCCTAGCTACCAGGATCATAACCACAAGCTTCACGGGTTGCACGTGCCTTGACACAGACGCCCTCAAGCTCTTCTTCGAAAACTTTCCCGACAGCCTTTAAAGATATATAGATATCAAATTGAGCCTCGACATGGAACCACATCTCATACAACTCTCGTGGCACACCAGAATCGACAAAAGTATGAGATGTAGACAGTTGTGACTGCCGTCGCGTCTCCTCAGCCCTCAAGATAACGGCTTGTTCGTTTAACCCGGACAACTCCGCATCTAAACCCTGGATCTGTTCTTCCAACCTCTATACCTTAAGTGTGGATGTCTCCACCTCATTAGCCCTTTTCGAACCTACAAACACGGAGGGCGTCATCTAGAGTTGCCGCTTTAGCCATAGTGGCCATTTGACATTTATCGGCCCGACTCAATTCTTTGATCTTGGCACTGAGCTCACCCCTCATATTGATAGCCCTTACCTACTTCTGCTCGAGTTTAGCCATTGAGGAAGCCACATACATATGAAGATCAACGTTCTCAGCCATCACCACCTTACTCACCTCGAGTTCGCTCCTCTTTGGCCTTTAGCGTTGCCCTAAGCTCGCTGCACCTACTAATAGCCCTCATAAGCACAACCTCATCGTCCCTCTCCCTTAGCTCTTTATCTTTCTTTTTTAGCTCATCATATTTCTGGTTGAGCCCATCACGAAGCGGCTGAAACTCGCCATTATGGCTTAAGAAAGTCGGTCAGCGTTCGGTGCTTAGTGCGGTACTCCTTGTACTTGGAGGTCATCTTCTTAAAAATGGTTATCCTCCGCTCCTCCCCCCGGCCGCGCTCGATCCCCATGATAAGAGTCTGATGCAAAATAATAAAGGGAAGTCAGCATAAGCATATTATACATACGAAATAAGCTAACATAACATGGAAAAACACACACTCGCAGGGCCATTCTAGACATGCCCAACACAGGTCCACATCGTTAATCGTCTGTAATGCCGTATTCTCAAAATCCACGCACAGAGGAGCAAAAGCGGGTACCACCCATTCTGAGTTGGCCAAAAGGTCGTAGTCCACATGGATGTTTATGTGCTGATTAGGACCCTCCGTCCCTATCTGTACATGAGTAGCTCACTCCATGAAGGTCTAAATCTTATCAGGGTCGATGTCCGAGCCACAGTTTAGGTCCATCACATGAACAACTCTGCTCCCTCAACTGCCAATGATGAGCCACCTTCTGCGGCCCGTGTAAGCTATCCACTACAATGAACCCCCTAAACCCCAGAGGGCCTCCTCTACATGACGACACCCGCCGTAGAAACTGACTCAATATCTGGTATGAGCACTGGTTCCGCATCCAAGGCAACGAATTTTTTTGGATCAATGTTAGTGACAATGGCCTTCTCGGTCTTGACCCTTCGCCTTTTTCTCGAAAATGTCTCCTTAAAATTAGATGGTTTATCTACAAGGTGAAAGATGGACTGAGAAGAGATCTTATCCCGCACGACAATAGTTTGAGGGGCGCAATCCCTCATTGGTGAAGCTTGAGTCCGACCTCCTCGAGCTAACTCGGCCAAGGCAAATTGCATTCTAGCTGACGCGATAGCTTAGCGAAATATAGGCACTAGAGCCTTCATCTTCTTGGAAACTCGCCGGCCTAATACCAAAAGAAGGTCGCATAAAAAAGCAATGGTAAACAACAATAAATTGAGTTAGAAATGACACTTACTAAATAGGGTCTTGGGTCAAAAACGCTTGTGGAAGGACGCCCAATCACGAATCCCCATAGTGTAGGGAAACACGCGAGCCACCCAATCTTTAATATCAAAGACGTGAGAAGGTGCAAGCCTCTTAGCTGAAAAATAAGGAAGCCTCTAGTAAGTTAAAAATGAAAAAATGAAAGAAAATAACTAGCATATGGCGAGATACTTACGATAATAGTTCCATTGTTGGGGAAACCCAGTGGAATGTGCCACCAGGTGCTCGGTCTTGACAAAGAAGTACTCCTGCCAAAACCACCAGTTTGTCTCATTACCCACCCCGACCACCAACCCTTTGATCCCATGATGTGCAGGTGTATCAATGTACCTATACAAAAGCTAGGTGAAAATAGACATAGACAACATGTGGCAAATGTTGACCTCGCAACCAACCAACTTTGCATACTTTGTCAGCATTAGAAAAGCATTATACAAATAATGGGAGAGTTGTCCGCACAAACGTTGTAAAATCAGAAAAATTCCTCCACTAGTGGGGGGGGGGGGGGGGGAGGAAGATAGTAACCTATTAGGAATGAATAGACATAAAAAGCACAATACCCGGGTTAGTAAACCTCTACGATGTCTCCTCCGGTCGGAACAATTTAGACATGAGGAGGAATATGATATTTAGACCGCATGTCAACTATTTAAGGTTGTTCTGTCCTAGAAAGCTTCTGAGAAGTAGCGGGAGCGGGAGCGGGAGAGGGTTCCTTTGGGAAGTCACGTCTAACCAAAGGGTTCTAGGGGATCACCTCCTCCACGATGGGAAAGCTTTCGGCCTCTTCAACTATGAATTCCTCGGCGCTAGGAGTAGGGGTGTTCATGGTTCGCTTTTGGTCGTTTTTCCTTAAAAATAAACCAAACCAAGTGAGTCGATTTTTCAAATATTGGAACCAAACTAAATCAATTGAGTCGGTTTTTTATCGATTTGACTTTTGTCGGTTTTTCAAATTTTTCGGTTATTTATCAGTTTTTTTCTTAAATATGAGATATACACTATCAAATACATATTCCGACGACTATATTTTCGACGTAACACTATCAAATCAATTGCTCTTTGAGAAATCAATCATTTACCAAGATATAATGATGATAATTGAAGTAAATAGTGATGAATAATTTAAGCACTCAATTATAAATTTATTATTTTTATCATGAAATAAATTCTTGTACTTAGCAAAAGAAAATTACCAATCAAACTAGAATATAAAGGCAAAAAATTAGATTATTATAATAGCAAAAAACTAGATTAAAAATACAAACGACAAATATGTACAATAAATATTTAGAAACTTTATATAAATACATACATACATATATACATACATATATATATATATATATATATACACACACACACACACACACACATATACATATATATAAATTTAAATAGCTACTTTTATAGTCGGTATGGTTCAATTTTTTTTGGTTATTTTTTTGTTACAACCAAAACCAAACCAAATTTGATCGGTTTTTAAAATTCAAAACCAAACCAAATCAAACCTAAAAAGCATATGTTTTTTTGGTCGATTTTGTTTGGTTTTCGGTTTGGTTCGTTTTTTGAAGTTTTTGTGAACACTCCTAGGCGAGAGGAAGGGCCATCGATAAAGGAGTGACATCAGAAACTTCATCGTGAATATAAGGGAATGTTGACATAATCTCGTGATGAAACCAAAGCAACAAAGTCCGAAGAAGAAGTATCAACTGGGTAAGAAGTCAGGGGCTAGAATTGAAGAGGCAGCAAGAGGCTGAAAGCGGAGATCGAAGGTGAAGATCAAAGAAAACAATACACGTGCAAAATGAGAAATGATGAAAATCTTCGAAAAAGAAATCCCCTCCATCTATTTATAGGGTTGTGTGGCACCAGAATCGAAGCAAAGGACCGTCAATGACACCAAAATCAAAATGACAGAAGCACATACACTGCATGGAGAAGACGCGCATTGATGACGACATGGTCATGATGTCACCCCACGTTAGCCATGCCAACCCCAGCCTCACTGGCTATGCTATTTTTTCGACCTCGGCCGATTCGATTCAATCAACACGACCAAATTTCTTCTTAACGGCTGCAGACCGGATCCGCTCATCGAAGATGTGCAAGATCACGACCTCAACAATCGGAAGGACTAAGTCTATTGGTCTAAATTCGGGCAGCTTGATAACTGAAAATAAAACATAATCAAGGTTAAAGCCGACCACAACACAATGGCAAAAAGTCGTCTTAAAAAGGATTATTGCCGAGGCCAACCAAAGGGGAGAAGGAAGCAACAATAGGATAGTTTGACAATAGATATAAGGAATATTCCATTGAATATTCCCTAGGTTGTACTTTTTAGGATTCTGTTGGGGATAACTTTTATAAATAGGAAGAGATAAAGAACAAAAAAGGATCTTCACTTTTTGATAAGAGCACTTGTAAAGGGTTGACTACGAAGAATATATAAAAATGCTTGTCTTGTTCACTGATTCTGTTGCTCAACACACGTCATTCACTTTTTATTTACAAGATCCAAAAATTCCTTATCCATCTTCATTTATCACTATCCCACGTTGCTATCAGGAAGAAGAATCACCCAAACCATCTAACATTGGTAAATTCTTCTTTATTACATTTATTGTCATTATCTACATTTGTTGCATATTCTTATTATAACATTCATTGACAATCATTGAATATGTATATGATCTTTATTAATCTTAAACACTAGTCTAATCCCACAAATCCGTCTAAGTTTTTTATTTAAAATGTATTATATCTAACTAGAATTCACCATTTATTTTCTCATTAATTAGTTTAACAAAAACTTTCTAAGGTATGTAATGCTAGTATTGTTAAGCTTCTTCTCACAAATCCCAATTAAGTTCCACGTATACACAACGGGAAAAAAAGACAAATTTTGATCTTGAATCACTATAATGTTTCTAAACTTTTGTGTTATGGTACTAATTTAGGGGTTGCAAAGAGACGACAAAAAATCGACAAAAAAAGAATTATTTAGATTCAAAATTCCAAGGTGTATCATATTTTTCATGATTCACATTTTTCACGACGATTGAGAAATTAAAGCAAACTCAAAATTTTTATTGGATATCCACATTAATGCATCTCTCAGAATGTATATAACAAGGTATTAACCGAATACCTACTTGAAAGCATCGTCTATTAACCACATCAAGATAATTTCTCAAATGACGAGGCATTTACAAAAAGAAAATCTAGATTTTCCGATAACCGATTCAGAATGCACAATCCTATGCCTGGGCATCACCTTCTGTTGCAGATCACTTGCACAAATTAAATCACTTTCTCTACTGACCCTTCATTCAAGGCATGCATCTAAGAGGCAGCAACAACATATAGCAGCCAAACTACATAATAAATTAATAATCATTAGCCCTTTTTTCGCTCATGGAAAACATCAAATTATTAGCTAATAAGAGAATGGTATTCGGGAAGTAAGGCAATTAATTAAGAAAATTAATTTGACGTGCTTCAATATTTATAATTTTTTCACTGAAACCATACCATTGTACTTTAAAAAATAATTATAAGTATGTCCGACTCAAGAATAAAGCCACTAAATTTTTTGCTTTTGGCCCCCAATAGTTAGAGGCCTCCAAAAATGTTGCTATTATTATTATTATTATTTGGTATACACGGATACTATAAGACAGAAATTACGGTATATGACAATTGACAAGTAAATATTTCACAAATCCAAGATAGCCATTTTTGTCAATACACTACCATGATTTTTATTGTTGAACTAACATATAGGAATATTTAAGTAATCTAGTTGAAATTCTAAAATATTAGAAATGAGATTAACTATATTCATAATATCATAACCATGCAAGGAAATAATAAATTATGTTTTACTAATTGAAAAAGTTAGATAATTAACACAAGGAAGTATGAAAGGTTTAAAATTAATTGTAATATTTTAATAAAGATTATCTTGTGGTAAATAATTATGCGTTAAATAGAAAGGTTAAATAATGCATACAAGAAATCTAACATGCACTATTTATGAGGATAAATAATCCGATCGATATTCTGTATTAGAAAGGTTAAATCATGAGTACAAGAAGTCCAACGTGTAATACTTATGGAGGATAGAACACTCGTTAGACATTTTGTGTTGGATTTTCGTGCTTTAGATAATAGTATAAATAATATATAATTTTTATGTAAAAGGTTTTGATTTAAAAAAGTAAAATTGGCTGAGCTTGTTTAAATGATCGAATGAATAAATCAGGTTAAGTTTCAATCTCTCATTAATTAGTACATATACCTACCCTATCGATTCTGATTTTTCCTTCTTTGCTATATTCTATCTTTGTTTCTTTTATGTGTTTATTTTGATTTTATTTTTCAAATTTAACTTGATTTTTTTGAATCAACTGTTTCTACTTCTCACCAGAAATTACTTGAAAGAATTAATTTTGTAATTTTGCTTCTAAAAAATAATAGAAAAGTGAACTTTAAATAAAAATATGCATTAGTTTTATTAAAAAAATTTATGATATCTTATTAACTTTTGACTTTAAGCCACAGATATTATTGAGCCTGATTATAATTTAGAATGTAATAATTATTGAAATTATACATTAAGAATGTGATATTTTTGTTGAACTTGGGTGATACTTTTCACTTTTATATCTAAGCATCATGTCAATATAATGTGTGCTCAACTGAATTCGTAGAAACATATTATTACATGCATGCAGTACGTACCATCCGCCCATGACACCAGAAGCTTCTTGGTTTTGTTTTTGTGTTTCAGGATGTCCTTGTCCATGTCCATGTAGGGGTGGGGGTGCACCGTACTGAGGGGGGTGGCAGCTTTGAGGAGGGTAACCTTGTGGGTATCCCATGGGAGGGTAACCTTGGGGTTGGGGAGGGTAATATCCTTGGGGTTGGGAAGGTAACCTTGGATATCCCTGGCCTGGAGGAGGATATACTGGAGGTCGTGGAGGATATATTCCATTTGGGTAACCTTGTGGAGGATAACCTAATAAATATCACATGTAGAAGCCAAAAATATAAAACCCCAAATTCCATTAGATCAAATCCAAAAGAAAATTATTGTAAATATGCCCAAGATCTAGAATCATAAACAAGAAGATAATGAATTTTGGAAGAAAATATTCAAATTCTTACCATGAGGGGGAGGGAGACCGACAGGAGGTTGTTGAATATTATTGTTCATGATCTAATTCTTTATTGATATAAATACTTCTTTAATATCTTCCAAAAGGAAGAGGGAAAAAGAAAGATGAAACCCAGGAGTGAAGGACCAAATTAAACTACATTGTTGTTTATGGTGTATTTTATAGAAATTGTGAGAGCACTTGATAGGAAACTATGCGTGTACAAGTACCTTCAGTCCCAAGAAAAAGGAACCCTTGCTTTGGGATTGCGGGAGGGAAAATACAACTGATCGGTTCTGAGTTTTCCTTGCTCGAAATTATAGGACGAGAATTAATGGTCCTCATAAGTTTCACTTAGCAATAATGTAATTTTAATTCATTTCTCACTCTGCTTCATTCGCGTCAAAATCAAATATTACGGTTGGTATTACTGTGTTCAAAATCATAAAATTAGAGAAGCAATCAAAAGTTAGTTCAATAAATAAATTGTAAAATAATTCAGAGTCCACTAAATGTACAATGTCATTAAGGAATTTAATCACCTTACTGTTGTCCAAGGCATACGGATTAATTCCTCCCAAGATAGAAGGGAATACCTATTCTGTGATAGCAACACTTCAACTCACAGAACTTCAGCGAAATCACACTTGACACTTATGTTTATTTAGAAAATAATGCAACAATATAGAAACGAGGGGAAGTTTTTCAAAATTTTCATCTTTTAAAGATGAGAGCCTCTAAATTTATAGACAAGGGAAGAGTGATATGGAGAGGTGCAATCCAAAAAGTGACTCTTCCATTTCCCATTCACACTCCTTTAATAAAAAAATGCAACAAACCCCTACATGAATGGGAAATGGACATATGTGGAAAAACACGCATGAAAATTCTATGTGATTCACAAGCAAGGATTAATTACGTCTAGATAAGTAGGTTTCCCTTTGAACTTTCCGTAGTGAACTTATGTTGGATATACTCGGTCAATGGGTAGATTTGATATCTTTGAACCGTCGAGCTTTGGTGTATACCATAAGTCGCACAATCAATCCTTAACCGTCTTTGTTTCTCACAGTTGTGTTCGTTTCAGCCATGAACACCGCCGCGTTTCATGAGTACTTAGAGAATCGGCCTTTGCTTTCATTCCCCTTAAAGTGGCTTACACTTCACACTCATATAGGTGGTTTCTAAACATGTAATCTTATAGACACACTATCTGGTCATATCTTGCCAGACTTAGCAAATCATTAAGAAGCTTTAAGCTTTATTAACTTGTCAAAAAGCCTTAATGCTTTACCTTGATTCTGAACATTGTCTTCATCAGGAGAATGTGTTGAGTTGTTTGACAATGTTGAACTGTCATTCATAACATTGTTTGATATCTTTGAACCTCACTCTTGGGATCTGCAGTTTGCTAGTAGAGTTACCGCCATGATGAGTTGTCCTAGGTCTTAGCCCCATTCCCTTAGATGATCTTTCAACTGCCTCTCTAGATAGGCCTTTTGTAAGTGGATCCGACATGTTATATCTTGACTTTACGTAGTCAGTTATGATAACACCACTAAAGAGTAGTTATTTAACGGTACTGTGTCTCCATCGTATATGACGAAATTTTTTCGTTATACATAACTCTCACAGCTCTACCTATTGTCGCATAATTATCACAATGTATACAAATAGGGGCCAAAGGTTTGGAAAAAAAAAGAATATCTTCCAAAAAATTCTGGAGCCATTCAGCTTATTCACCGGCCTTGTCTAAGGTTATAAACTCAGCCTCCACTGCAGAGCGGTCAATTTACATCTGTTTGGACGATTTTCAAGATATTGCTCCTCCACTGACTTTTTATTATGGATTGCACCGGTGATCAAATTTGCATCACTATACCCCTCTATTATTGGGGATACTTATTGTAGTTTAAAGTATAATTTAGAGTATATTTCAAATACTTCAAAACTAATTTCATAGTCATGAAAGTTCAATGCAAACTTTCTTGTGCCGTAAACTAATACGTCTCGACTTTTGATTGCATATTAGATTATTAAGTACACTTAATGTAGTAATAGTATATTATAAAAACAGCTGGAATGATTAGCATCAATTGTGGCCACAACCTTTTATAAATAACACATTTCACAATAATTTCGCTATTTTCAAGCATGCGTATACTATTTATTCATACATCTATATGATACGCAAATTATATCACCTTCATTCAGGAAATAAATTCAACTTAGAATGGATTTTGATCATGTTCATCCGTTGGTTCACTTCATTATAGACCAATGTATTAATACGTTCGTTTATGAACAATCATATTCATACACGACATACAAACAATTTTCATGAAAAGTCATAGCCTTCCAAGTGATACTCTTTCACAAAAGAGCTAAACATTATAAATGTCCAAGAAAGAACAAACCATTTCTAGAAAAGCACGTAAACAACTTTCAAATTTGTAGTTTCATCATGAATAATCACTAAGACTAAACAAGTAATGAATTCACTGACTATCATATCAATATCCACTAAGGATTCGTGGGGTTCAAAAGTTATAACATTTAGACATTACGTCTAACATTCGCTTGTGTCCTGCAGAAGCTAGACACCCTCACATTTCAAATATTTCATGTGCCTTTTTCTACTATTTATTAATCGTTAATACCATTGTGTGATCAAATTTCATATGTCATTATCTGGGTGCTTGTTTGTCCAAAAAGAGACTAACAAATCTGCATACCTTCATTTCTTTTTCAGGAACCAAAAACCCTTTAGGTTGTTTCATATAAAATTCTTCCTCCAAATTTTCATTTAAGAAGAATGTTTTCTCATTCATTTGATGGATTTCAAGACCATAAACGGTGGCTAACGCTATTAACATCCAATAGATATAAACCTCATTAACGGTGAGTATGTGTCAAAGTAATCAAGACCTTCTCGTTGTCTTAATCCATTGGCAATCATTCTTACCTTATCTTTGTCAATAGTACCATCAGCTTTCATTTTTCTTCTGAAAATCCACTTAGAATCCAAAGGTTTATTTCCCGGAGGAAGGTCAACTATTTTCCAAGTATGATTACTTAATGTAGGTTCTATCTCACTATTGACTACCTCTTTCTAACATTGTGCTTTAAAGCAAGACATTGCTTCTTTAAATGTTTGAGGCTCACTTTCCAACAAAAAAGCCAGAAAATCTAATCCAATGAAGTAGTTGTCCTTTGACATTTATTATGTCTTGGATTTACCTCAATAGGCGTACTTTCCATTGATTCTTCCAGAGTTCGCTTATATTTTCACTAGACATATCACATTCCTTTTTATATGGATAAATATTCTCAAAGAATTCAACATTATCAGATTCGATTACCGTATTAATATATATATATATATATATATATATATATATCGGGATTTTCTGATTTATGAATCAGAAAATGATATGTCTTACTATTTGTTGCATATCTTATAAAAACGGAATCAACGGTTTTCGATCTGATTTTTATCCTTTAAAAACTTGAACTTTATCCAAATACCCCACACACTTAGAAATATTTCAAGTTGGGTTTTCTTCCTTTCCATTTTTCATATGGAATGGATCGTGTCTTGCTATGAGGAATGCGAATGAGTACTCGGCTAGCTGTAAGCATAGCTTCCCTTACGGGGTTTTGGGTAACCAGAATTTATTAACTAGGCATTCTTCGTCTCCTTTGACGTTTTATTATTTCTTTCCACAATTTTATTAGATTGCGATGACTAAGGGATAATCGTTTGGTGAATAATTTTATTTTTCAAACATATTTTTTTGAAAGGAGATTCATATTCGACGCCCCAATTACATTGTTGACCCAACCACAAGAGTGTTGTTTGTGTCACGAAAAAGCCAGAATTTATAAATGGTGATGTTTTTAATCTTCAAACCAATATAATACATTCTGAATTAATAAGTGGTGAAGTTTTTAATCTTCAAACCAAGTAACATTTGGTACAACAAGATCTAATAAACGGTGAAGTTTTTAATTTTCAAATCGAATAATATGTGACACAATCAAATTTAATAAACGGTGAAGTTTTTAATCTTCAAACCGAATAATAACTTGGAGTAGAAAACCACTAAGATTTTAATCTCCAAAATGAGTATAAAGTCTTTAATTTCCGATAAATGAGTAGAAAGTCACGAAGACTTTAATCTCAATGAACGAGTACAAAATCACGCAGATTTTGATCTTGAATTCGGAGTAGAAAATCTTGAAAATTTTATTCTCCATAACGGGTGTAGAAAATCACGAGAATTTTAATTCCTTCTCCGCATGCTGGTTTTCCAACTAAACTATTATAGCACTTCAAACAGTTTGATCACTTTCTCTAGTCAAACACATATATGTTAATCTTTACATATATTATATTTATGATGTCAAAATAATTTTTATGTATTAATGTATACCTAATTCACATCGTATAAAACATTGAAAATAATTTTTCATATAATTTCAAATATGCTATCAAAGTTATACTAATATATTTTATTGCATACAAATAAAATATACTTTGAGATCATCACATAATAAACATCTACCGTAACATTTGCAAAATTAAATTTTATAAATTAGAAGGGTAGGAAATTTATAAAATTGAGTAAAGAAAGTAGAATCCGATTTTGAGGCCAACGCATAATGCCACCACAAGTAACAATCTTTACCATAAACTAATCCAGCGATGAATTTCCAAGGCAGACCTTCCCTTGGCCATTAAATATGTACTTACGTAATGATCAGAGAAAAACTTCATCCATTTTGCTTTTTGCCGTGCTTTCGCAAATATTGATAATGCGCCAATTATTGTATCATTGGGTGAAACAAAACACTCTAGGAAATCAACGCAACTGTTTTCAACTCGCGAAGAAAACAGTTTCGATATAGTTCTAATATCCTCTTCATGAAGAATACGAATCAGATGAAACACAACACACAGTTATAATTTCCTTTAGAAACAGCCTTCGTGACTTCATGGTACGTAATTTCTCTCCAACAAGTGGAAGGATATTTTCGGGTGGAACCGCCGGGGATTCGTTTCCTTTTCACACCCAGTGAATAGTTGGAGAAGATATAAGAATTTCCCTTGTAATTCATTCGGCATCGTCATTCCAACATAAAGGCTTAGAAAAACTTAAATACCCAACCTTTTAAACTCAGTAGAGTACGTATCTGAGACTTCCAACATTGCCTTTACCTCTGTCGATCATCAGATATATAATTCCCCATAAATTCCTTAAAATTGTTGGTATTTCTCTGTTCAAAATCAGAAAATCAGAGAAGCAATCAAAAGTTAGTTTGATAAACAAATCGTAAAATAGTTTCGAGCCCACTGTTGTCCACAGTGGCGTACGCAGTATTTTTTTCATAAGTGGTGTCACTATTTCTAGTAAAAGCACTGTAACAGTCAAAAAATATTCTGTAGAGCCAAGAGAGTTCAAACCAAGACCTCTTACATAATACTTGAAGCTAACAACCGCTAGACCACTAAGATATTTTGTTGCAAGTGGTGTCACTTTTAATAGTTTTATCTTGTATTTCTATTTTATTTATTATTTATATATATATAAATAATAAAAAATACAACAAAGCGGTGTCCCGTGACACCGCTTACCACCATATAAATCCGCCCCTGGTTGTCCAAGGTATACGTATTAATTTCTCCCAAGATAGAACATAATAGCTATTCTGTGACAGCGGCACTTCAAATCACACAACTTCAGTGAACGCAATAAACGGAGCAAATCAGACTTGACACTTATGTTTATTTAGAAAATAATGCAACACTGTGATAAAGAGGGGGAAGTTGTTTTTAGATTTTTCATCTTTTAAAAATGAGGCCAAGCCTCTAACACTACAAGAAATTCGCTATTTTCCGACTACCAAAATAGTCGAAAAGATATCTATTCCGACTACTTTCTGACTGATTTAGAGTAGTCGAAAATATATTGGTCAGAAAATATTTTCCGACTACTGTAGTTGGAACTGTTGTAAAAAATTTCCAACTACAGTAGTCGAAAAATATTTTCCACCAAAAATTAGAAAAGCAACTACTTTCCGACTGAAGTAGTCGGAAAATAAGAAAAAATATTATTTATTTTAAAAAATGTTTTCGACTACTGTAGTGGGGATATTATACAAATAATAATCATCTTGTCAGTTATTTTATTGTATTTTACGACAACAGTGGCCGAAATCCGTATTATTCTGGCGTCACTTTCTGACTATTGTAGTCGGAAAATCGTTATGCTGGGCACAATTTTTTACTACAGTAGTCGAAAAACTAGGTTAAAATTTGGCAAGACACTGTTAATTTATTAGCACATCACCTATCAAATGCAAAATATTATGAACAAGCAATTCAACAACCAATTCCAACTAAACAACCAACTCAACAAATCAATTTCAACTACACAGTCAATTCTAACTAAACTATCTAATAATCAAACCAACCAATTCCAACATCAACAAACAAACATTCAGATCCCATAATGTCAAACCAAAATATTACTTTATAATAAAGTCTAAACATATATATACCACAGTATTAAAATCTACCATAAAGTCTAAATATAAAATTTAAACATCCAAGAACAGTAATCAACCTTAAATCGCTACTACACATCAGAATCAGACTCTTCATCATAAAAGTAGGGCATGTATTTTTTCATATATTTATCCATTCTAGCAATGTGAGCTTCGGCCGTCTCACATCGTTTCGACAACAACTCAATATTCTTTTGTATTACTCCCATTTCTTCCGGATTTTGCGTAGGAGCATCCGAAACTAATGGCGATGGACGAAAAGAGGAAGGCCGTTGTACTCCAAGCCCGTAAACTCTTCCTTTGGATACACCAGCTGCTACATCTGTCCACATTGAAGTCATAACATCGGGTGACAGTTGAATTGGGGTACCATCATCATAAGCAGGATGCGTCTGACACCATTCATCCAAGCTTCTATAAAATCCATCCTGAAATTAAAGTAATAAAGATTATATAAATAAATCAATATCAAAGTGAAAATAGTGAATTATTAGCAAAATTATCCCTTATCTACTGAAGACTTTGTGGTTTATGAGATCAAATTGGTTGATTACAACACGGTTTATTTACAAGGAAGTAATCAATCAGGTCCTTCTATTTTCAGAGTGATCAATTAAGGGCTATTTTAAAAACCATTTTCTTGATTCATACACGAGAAACCATTTTGGAAGATGGATACAAAAGAGAAAATTAAAGCATGTGATAAAACTAAGAACGATACTATTCAAAGATGGGAAGTTTCAATGTGCCTCAAGGAAGTATGAGGGCAAAATTAGATCTACTTCCGAAGATAAGGGACAATTTTGGCTAAAAACTCTTAAAATAGTCTTAAAGTTATGATCTTACATTTTGTTCCGATGCACGTATCTCAACCCATCTTTTCCTTGAATCGTCTTTCTTTTTTTCTTATGTGTCTCCGCAAAAACCTCAGCATCAGATACTGGGCCTCCTTTTAACTTTTCCTGCAAATAAAATATAATTTTTCTAATGATATCCAAATAAATGCCACATCAATAACATTGTGTCTCAAGTGAAGAGTGCATAAATCTTATAAGGATTAACTAGCAGTAACTATTAGGAGTCAAATATATGAAAAAGTTAACACTTCTTATACGCAGCCCAGAATTGATTAGTGATATCAACATAGGACTGTTCTTAACTTAAAGAAAACAGGTGCTAAAAAAGGTAAAAGATCGAAGCTCTCGGAAGAGACGTTAAAGATACTACCCCACCCGATCAATTTATGCTTTAAATTGCGTTCCATCCTTAAGCTAAAATTATGACCAAGTTATTTAACGACTTTCTAATACACATACCATTTTCCTAAATTGCTCCTCCTTGCTCAATTCAGCACTACCACGAAAAGAGAATTCAAGACCATATTCACATGAATATTATGTTAGCTCATTCATTCTAAAAGAATACATGTCTCTGCTAGAATTCAACCGAAGAAATAGTTCTTCAAATGCATATAACTTGGAAATGACAGAGAAATTATAAAAAACTAACAAATTTTATAACTTTAGAAGTAGTTGTATGTACAATCGTAATAACATTGTAACCGACTGCTTAAGGAGCTAAGTTACACATTGACTAGTAACTAACTCATGCCAAAATCATCCTTACAAATACCGGAATCTCTATCTGCTGAAGCAGCCCACATGGTGTCTGGTGCTCATACTTCACATGCTGACAGTTGAGGCATTTAGCTACATATCCAATTATATCCTTCTTTATCCGCCTCCACTAATAGTGCTGTCTCAAGTCCTGATACATCTTCGCGGCACCTGTATGGATGGAATACCTCGAACTATGAGCCTCTGCTAAAATCAACTCCCGAAGCCCATCGACATTGGGCACAGAAATCCGACCCTGCATCCTCAATACCCCGTCATCTCCAATAGTCACCTCTCTGGCATCGCCGTGTTGAACCGTGTATTTGAGGACAAGGAAATGAGGGTCATCATACTGCCGCTGTCTGATACGATCAAATAACGTAGACCGAGAAACCATGCAGGCTAGAACCCGACTAGGCTCCGAATGATCCAATCTCACAAACTGACTGCCTAAAGCCTAAGCATCCGTCGCCATGGGTCTCTCTGAAGCTGGTAAATATGCCAAAATCCCCAAACTCTCCACCCGGCGACTCAAGGAATTCGCTACCACACTGGCCTTGCCCCGGTGGTACAGAATAGTGATGTCATAGTCCTTTAGCAACTCTAACCACCACCTCTGGCACAAATTTAGATCCTTCTGCTTGAACAAATGCTGCAAACTTCTATGATCAGTATAAAACTCACAAGGCACATCATACAAATAATGATGCCAGGTCTTCAAAGAATGAACAATAGCAGCTAACTCAAGGTCGTGGATAGGGTAATTATTCTCATGTATCTTCAACTGTCTGGACGCATATGTAATCACCCTACTGTCCTGCATCAACACCGCTCCAAGGCCAACCTGTGAGGTATCACAATAAACTGTATAAGATCCTGAACAAGTAGGCAATATCAGAATAGGGGTTGTAGTCAAAGCTGTCTTGAGCTTCTGAAAGATCACCTCACACTCCTCTATCCACTGAAATGGAGCACCATTCTAGGTCAACCTAGTCATAGGGGCTGAAATCGATGAAAACCCTCCACAAAACGACGATAATAACCCGCCAAGCCAAGGAAACTGCGAATCTCAGTGGATGAGGATGGCCTGGGCCAACTCTGAACAGCCTCTATCTTCCTTGGATCTACCCGAATACCCTCACTCAAAACCGCATGGCCTAAGAATTCCACGGAATCCAACAAAACTCACATTTTGAGAACTTCGCATATAACTTCTTCTCCCTCAGGGTCTGAAGCATAGACTTCAGGTGCTGCCCATGATCTTCCCGACTCCGAGAATACACTAGAATATCATCAATAAAAATAATAACGAATGAGTCAAGATATGGCCAGAATACACTATGCATAAAATGCATAAAAGCTGTCTGGGCATTGGTCAGCCCAAATGACATAACAAGGAACTCGTAATGACCATACCGAGTCCTGAAGGCAGTCTTCATGATATCTGGCTCCCGAATCTTTAACTGATGGTAATCTGAGCGCAAGTCAATCTTAGAGAACACGTGTGCGCCCTAAAGCTAGTCAAACAAATCATCAATACGAGACAAAGGATAACGGTTCTTCACGGTAACCTTGTTCAACTGGCGGTAATCAATACACATACGTATAGAACCATCCTTCTTCTTCACCAACAAGACAGGAGCACCCCACGGTGAGAAACACCAGTTCGAATAAAACCCTTATCAAGCAATTGTTGTAACTAATCCTTCAACTCCTTAAACTTAGGAGGAGCCATACGATAAGGAGGAATGGAAATGGGCTGAGTTCCCGATAACAGAGCAATGCCAAAAGCAATGTCTCTATCAGGCAGCATGCCCGGAAGATCAACTGGAAACACATCGAGAAAATTCCATACCACTAGAACAGAATCAACAGAAGAGGTATCCATCTCTCACATAGGCTAAATATGTTGTACACCCCTTCTTAACCATACGCTGAGCTTTAAGGAAAGAGATAACTCTACTAGGAGTGTGATCTAAAGTGCCACTCCACTTAATACGCGAAATACCTGGCATAGCCAGCGTCACGGTGTTGGCATGGAAATCAAGAATAGTATAATGGGGCGACAACCAGTTCATGCCCAAGATAATATCAAAGTAAACCATGTTGAGTAACAATAAATCTGCCATGGTCTCAAAAACCACGAATACTAACTAAACATGACCGATAAACAAGATCCACAACAAGGGAATCCCCCACAGGAGTAGAAACATAAACGGGGGAACTCAAAGAACCCCGAGGCATACCCAAATGCGGAGCAAAGTAAGAAGACACATAAGAATAAGTAGAGCCTGAATCGAATAGAACCGATGGCTCTCAATGGCAAGCCAATGTAATACATGTGATAATAGAATTGGAGGCAACAACCTCGGCACGAGGAGGAAGGGCATAATATGTGGACTGGCCTCCCCCTCGAGGGAGACCTCTACCTCCCCGGCCTCCACCCCTAGCTGGCGGAGTGGGTGGGGCGGCAACTGGAGCCGTAATCACATCCTGGGAACCCTACAGGGCACGCTGTGGCTGAGTAGTCTGCAAAGATCCACCCTACCAAGTCTGGGGCAGTCCCTAACCATATGACGTGTATCACCACACTTGAAACAAGCTCTGGGAGGGCGTAATGGTTGTGACTGACTAGGGCTAGGTCTGCTAGACTGACCTTTAGGAACACCCCACATAAAGGCGCGCTAGAAACCAGAGGTGCATTGTAAGGCTCCTGAGATACAGGCGGAGCTGGAGCACTGCTGGCTACTGGAAGAGCTGAATGAGTGGGGGCGACCCACAAAACCCCTACCATGTCGACCTACTACTGGGGTACGTGCACCAGAATAGTGGCCCGACTCTCGAGACCTTTTGGCCTCTCTCTCCTCTCGCCCCCTAGCGTGCATACTCTCGATCCTCCTAGCAATGCTCACTACCTGCTGATAAGGAATGTCCATCTCTAACTGTCGAGCCATGCTAGATCTGATAGGTGGTATAAGACCCTCAATGAACCTGCAAACTCTCTCGCTGACTGTAGCAACCAAAGCTAGAGCATGCCTGGCCAATATGGTATAATGGATAGCATACTCTGAAGCGGTCATAGCACCGTGGCGCAAATTCTCAAATTTGGTGCGCCATGGGTCCCTGAGACTCTAGGGGACAAACTCTCTCATAAACATCTCCGAGAACTGGGTCCAAATTAGTGAAGCAGCCTCGACTGGACTATCTATCTCATAAGTGCGCCACCAATCATAGGCGGCTCCTCGAAGCTGAAAAGCAGTGAAGGAAACCCCGCTGGACTCTACTATGCCTATAGTGCGAGAATACAGTGGCACTCCTCTAGAAATCCCAAGGCATTATCTGCCACTAATCCATTGAAAATCGGAGGATCATACTTCTTGAACCTCTCCAACCTCCGATGCTCATCCTCAGAAGAAGCCGTCCCATTCACGGGCTGAACTGGCACAACAGACGGAACATGTTGCTCTGGAGTGCAGACTGCAGGAGTCTGTGCTCCTCCCCCGACCTGGGATGTGGCTGCAGCGAGGGGAAGCAACGTTGCCTGAGCCAAGGTAGTGTACATATACATGAACTGAGCCAACGTCTCCTGAAGGGCTGGAGTAGTAGTGGCAGTAGTAGGTGTGCCGGATTCTTAGGCTCTGGCTGGATCTGCTGGTGGTGCCTCGACGGCAGCTTGCGCAGGTTCTCTGGCTGCACCACGTGCGTGTCCTCGACCTCTACCCCAGCCCCGGCCTCTGATGGCTACAGTAGGGGGTGTGGGTGCCTGGTCATCCCGAGCAGTGCGTGTCCTCACATCTGTGAGAAAATAGAAGACAGAAGTTTAGATCCAATGTCAAAAATATCGTACGACAAGGAAATAAATAAAGTGAAGATTTTTCCTAAACAATTGCATAGCCTTTCGTATATAACTACATACGTCTCCGTACCGATCAATGAGAGTCTAATAAACCGGCCTGTGTTCCATGACTCCTATGAACCTAGTGCTCTAATACCAACTTGTCACGACCCCAGTTCACCCTCCATGAACATATCGTGATGGCACCTAGTTCCTATAACTAAGTAAGCCTAATAATGCGGAAATTTGTTATAACTTGCAGAACATTTAGATAAATTAAGCAAAACTAGAAGAAAATGGTGTATAAGTGCCACTTGGCATATACAACTCAAAAATAAAACGCGGAAGTCTAATATCTCATCCCAAAAGCCGAACACTCACAGGAAACACAAGCTAATAGAAATGTAATATACTGCTCTAACTCCAGAATGTCTAAACAACTGAAACAAAAGGATAGAATAACAACTAAAGCTGGAACAAAATAGAGACTTCTGGTCTGCGAACGCCGGAGATATACCTTGAAGTCTCCGTTAGAGCTCTCCGCCTCGAGGATAGTGCGCCTGAGTGGAGGTACTTGGATCTGCACATGAAAAGCATGCTCTAAAGGGGCATGAGTACACCACAATGGTACTCAGTAAGTGCCAAGCCTAACCTCGGTTGGGTAGTGACGAGGAAGGTTAGGGCCCTACTGAGATTAAATAATATAATAAGAATGCTGACAACAATATGAAATAAGCAAAAATAATTGAATACAACCGTGGAGTAAGTCAGGTTACACAAACAGCAATCAATACACCAACGATAAGATAGCACAGAGTAAACCAATTCAATATCAGTACCAATTACGAGGATCTCCCGGATACCGTCCTGCAATCCGTTTCCTTGTCAATACTAACAATGAGGATCTCCCAATATACCGTCCTGTAGTCCATTTCCATATCAATACCAACAACGAGGATCTCCTAGGATACCGTCATGTAGTCCATTTACATATCAATGAGCAGGGGGGATCTACCAGCAATCTAACCCGTAGTCCCAAAGTAAATGTGCAGGGAGTTCTATCGGGAATCTAACTCGTAGTCCCAATGTAAACAAACACGAGGGGGGGGGGGGGAGCTGCCGGAATCCCACATTCATAGTCCCAATGTCAATTCGCAACAATAATCAGAGAATATTCAGAAATGAGGTACAACTATACAAGAAACAGATAGTTCGAGCCTAAAATGCTTCACGTAGTGCAGTTAAAGTAATTTAGCAAGTAGGCAAGTTAGATCAACTAAACATGTCTTTCTAATCTAGCACATGTTATAATTTCAAGTAAAATAAAGCAAGTACTAAAGAAACTCAATCTCAATATCTTAAACAAAACTAGATTTTCAACGATTAGCTCAAGTACGAGCTTGTCACCTCACCTACAAGGCACTCAATTACCAATTAACATATCCTAGGGGAAAGGTCCCCCACACAAGGTTAGACAAGCCAGTTACCTCAAACCGACTCCAAATTCAACTTGAAATCATACTTTTGCCACGCGTATCTGACTCCAAATGGCCCAAATCTATTCTGTTCAATTACATATCGTTAATAACATCTCAAGCAATTGATTCTACTATTTATTAGATAATAAAATGCGAAATTAGGTAAAATCACAAAAATTTTCCTCAGGCCAATGTCTCGAAACCGGATGAATTTAACATTTTTAGAACCCTCATACTCTCACAATTCTAACCATATAAAATTCTCTCACATCGGAGGTCAAACACCCCCTCAAAACCCAATAATTCGGTATATGAAGTTCTACCTATTTTTCATTAAAAATCTGAAATTAAAGGACGAAATTAAGAGGAAATTCATGGAAATTGGTCTAAATCGTGTGAGAAACACTTACCAAAGTTCCCCAAGGTGAAAATCTCTTCAAAAATATCGCCAAGAACCGAGCTCTAGAAGTCAAAATGTGACAAAATGGTCAAACCCTAGAATTTGGGATTTAATTCTGTCTGACCAGTGATTTTGTGCTATGCGATCGCGGGCCAAACAATGCGATTGCATAGAAGGAGAAATGTTGCTGCCAAATTTGTGCTATGCAATCGTGGGCAAATCAATGTGATCCCATAGAAGGAAATACTGCTGCCCAAAATTTGTGCTATGCGATCGCAGGACAAACAAGGAAAATATTGGTGCCCAAATTGTGCTATGCGATCGCGGACAAACAATGCGATTGCATTGAAAGAAATACCAGATAGCAGAATCAGCAGTTCAAACATAGGGAAAAATGACTCGTAGCCCATCCGAAACACACCCGAGGCCTCGGGACCTCACCAAACCTACGGACATATCTCATAACATCATTCAAACTTGCACCAACCCTTGAACCACATAGACAACGCTGGAAACTCGAATTAATCAATGTTTTGAGCCTAAGAACTTCAAATTTCATCAAAACACGCTTTCGATAAAAAAAAACCTCACCAAACAACGTCCGAATGACCTGAAATTTTACACACACATCCCAAATGACATGACAGAGCTACTGCAACTTCCGCATTTCCATTCTGACTCCCGGATCAAAAACTCACTATCGGACCGGAAACTTCAAAAATTCAAACTTCGGCATTTCAAGCCTAAATGAGCTTAGTACTTTCAAAATGCATTTCGAACATGCTCCCAACCCCGAAATCATCTAACGGAGATAACAGAACCCTCAGATTTCCATTCCGAGGTCATATTGATAATGTTCCAACTACGGACCACTTTCCAACACATAAACTCTCATTTAGGGACTAAGTGTCCCAAAACTCTCCGAAACCCAACACCAAACATCACGGCAAACCAAAATAGCAGATATAAACTTAAGGGAATCAGTTAATAGGATTTCAGGCTATAAATTCCAAAAACAACTGGCCGGATCATCACACATGGGAAATGACGTGGTGAGAAAAAACTCACTGCTGTAATAGTGAATCATGATGTTTTTCGGCGTTTTGAGGCCATTTGAACTGCGTTTTGGACGTTTTTCTATTTTCTGGAAATTATCTTTAAATAATTTTAATTTATTTTTAATTCAATGGTGGCGGGGGTGACTACCTATGGTCTCCATGACTAAATACTGGCAATACAATAGGTTTATACATTGGCTATGAGTAAATGGACGTGTTGTATTAAATTTAATAGAGGTGTAGGATTTTATTGACTAGGTCTTACAAGGTATAATTGATATAATATCATGATATAATCATTTTGTAAGAAAGTGAAATCCTCTATTTGATATCTTGGATGACGAATGATTGGAGCATTTGGCATATTTGTGCATAAGAATATTTTAAAATATTTGTTTATGTTTTCATGCCTTACGTGATTACTAGTATTGGATTTTCAATGAAAATTTTGTTCTCTGGCTGGAGTTGTAATTTAGTGAAATATGACGATATTTTGTATGAGTTTTATATTATTGGCATGGCTTTTAAGTTGTGGTCCATAATCTGGCATAAAATAATTTTATGAGCTACATGCATCTTCACTTGTAAATTAAGAATTTTTTGAGTAATAAATAATTACCAGTAAAGTGGTTTGTTTATTTGAACTCATGAAAAATTCTTAATAAATTTATACATGTGAAATTGTGTCTATTCATGGATTGAGATTATGATTAATAAGTAGGATCCACTAAATGGTCTATTTATTTAAGTCATGAAAGCTGCTTAATGTACCATGTTAAAATTATCCTTGATAAATTTATATTAGTAGTGGATGTTCCTAACTAGGAATTTTTTTTATCTTTTGGTACTAGTGAGACCAACTCCACCCATGAGAAGAGATAATGGGGTTTTCCGCCGGGAGAAAATATAATATCTTAGGTTACTTGTGTATTTAATAAAATGATAATTTATTACAAAAGGTGATATTGTGTATCCTAAAATTAGGAAGAACATAATATATGCCTTGAGCTCATAGTATAATTATAAGCAAAATGAAAATCAATGTAATATTTATTTTAATTCATAAAACTGCTTAAAACACTTATTTTTCGAATTTGGTTACAGCCTGGTGGTCATGAATTTAACGAACTCCGACTGACCTGAAACTTGGTAGGTTCATCGAAAATGATCTAGTGAGAAAAACTCACTGTTATCGAGTGAATAATTTTATTTTTTGGCATTTCGAGATCGTTTAGATAGGTTTTCAAGCAGTCTATTAAATTAAATTTGTTATAAATAAAAAAAATTATTGTTTATATATCAGCTATATTTGTCTTAAATATGAAATATGATAGTTTAACTTGATATGATATATAACAAGAATTCAAATTACATGGATCTAATCATAAATATACAAAAAAATTATTCGAATTTGGTCTAGTTGGGCGATTGAAAATTTCACGATCTCCGAATGACCTAAAATTCAGTAGGATAATCGAAAACGATCATTTAAGAAGAACTTAATGCTATGCAGTGAATCACATCGTATTTTGACGATTCGGGATCGTTTAGATGAGTTTTTTTTTTGAAGATTTAGCGGATTAAAATATGATTTACTTACAAAAAGTCATTCTTTTTATCATTTTATTTGTGTCTAATCTGGAACATGATAACACATGTTAATTTGACATGAATTGGTATATGATAAGAATGTAGGTCATATTTTAAATTCTTAAAAAATGCTTAAAATGGTAATTTTTTAAATTTGGTCGCAATTTTTGGATATTGTAATTTTAACGATATTCGATTGATGTGAAATTTGGTAGGCTTACCAGAAACAACCCAGTAAACAATACTCAGTGCTATGTAGTGAAAAACATTAATTTAGCATTTTAAGACTGTTTAAATGAGGTTTTGAGTATTTTTTAATTATGGGATAGTTTTAGTAACAGGATCCCTGAAGAGTTTAATACCAAACTACATAGTTACGACAAAGCACTACTGGAGAAATATTGCATCAAAGATAACTTAGCAAGATTCTTTAACAAAACCTTATTTGGTGAAGATGTTTAATAATCTTGTAAAAAAATGCCTGAGAAAGTTGTAGATACATGATTATGAGTGTAAGTGGGAGATTGTTGGGGCATATACTATTAACCATGCATTTAGATATTGTATATTCTGACAATTATCATGATTAAAAGTCTAAGTGGGAGATTGTTGGGGTATATACTATTAACCATGGATTTAGTTTAGATATAGTATTTATTATGATAATATTGTTCATTCAATTTTAATAAAGTTTTAATAGATCATATATTAGTCGGTGTCATTTCCTTACATAGTAGATGATTTAGTGTATAAAGTTTACCTTATACACTGAAGATTAAATCATCGGTTCATATAAGTATAAAGTTTGAGTTCACAATCTAATGATGGAACTGGACAAAATATCAGGAATGATTGTAGCACAAGATTAAATATAATTTATCTTAATTATGGGAATGATTTAATTTCAACTTCTTGTGCTAGTATATTTTGTATGTATTAAACGGACCAAGTGGAGATAAATATTTTATACTGACTTAATAAAATAAAATCTCTAGCCATTAAATGTACTTATACTCTTCATCTTGATATAATTATTATAAGATGTGTATATTATTATTGTTTTGAATTATTAAAAGGCGAGATTCTTTCATGGGTCAATATGCCTGGTAAATTGGATAATAATAATAATATACATTGGTGATGTAATAGTTAGTTGATAGAATCCATGTATTGGTTTAGAGATTAGTGATATACCTTTATGAAAGCTTATAAGTTTTCATGTGTAAACCTGGCCGGTGGATTTTGTATCCAACACATGAAATAAGTTATAGTGAAAGTCTAAAGGAAATAATCAATAAATTAAATCGTCAGTAATTTAATTTAATTGATTAGTATGTGAATCTTAACATGGGGAGTTAAATAAGATTTAATGGATGAATTTATAAATTGAATAAGGAGTGCAATTACGAATCTTTAGTGGAATAATTCATAATTAATTATGATAGATATTTATTTCAAAACTAAGAAATTAATTCTATAATTAGAGCCTTGTTAATTAAATTATGTGGTCCTTTCTATGCCTAAATAATAGAAAATAAAGGAATTCTTTTTCTGATGGAAAGGAAAACCTAACATATTTTGGAAAAACGTTTTAACCCTTAAAACTTGTGCTTTAAATACACAAGGATTTCCATCTAGATGGAGTAGTACATGGTGGCTGAAATTTTCAACCATATTTTTCTAGAAATTTTGCCCACACAAAATTGCTATTTTCAGATATTATTTGGGCAACACAGTAGATGACCGTGGACATTCGGAGATCGTAATCGTGTGGGTGGTGGAGAATTCATTGAGTTGCTGTGGAATTGGAGGCTCACGTGATAACAAAGTTTTGTTCACGCTTCAAGAGGTAACCCGTGAAATCTCGTTTATACTAGTTGTCTAGATTATATGTGATTTTAATACTGGAATTGCTTCTCCTGCTAATTATAATCCATCAGGAACTCCCATCATGCACAAGGCACATTCCGCGTTCACGCATGGTCTGGAGAAGGGCCGCACCCAAGGGGGTCCCATAAGGTTACCAATATTAACTTTGTCCCTCGTAAATATCACGACCCAAAATTCTAACCAAAGAGGTCGTGATGACACCTAACACCACTTACTATTAATGTATTATAGTTTGGTTTGGATAGGAGTGTATCTAACAACAATTAGATAGAGAGCAGAAGTCTTATTGTTATCGCATTGAAGATTTTGATTATAACTTATACTTTATATCATCTTATAAATAGTAATACGACAAAGCGCAAAGGTGCAAAGGTTATTTTTCGACATTGTATCAGATAGCCTTCAAAATCCTCTCTGAGTTTCATCTGCACAATCACTTCCATTGTCTCTTTATTCTCCATATTTGTTCTTGCTTCGCCATCTCTCTTATCGCCAAGTCTAATTCAATATTTATTCTGGTTTTCTACTCATGGCTAGGGTGGGCGTTCGCGCAGTTCGGATTGCATATGAAATTCCGGTTTGGATTTTCAGTTTTCGGATTGATGAAATGACAATCCAAATCCGGTCGAAATAAGTTCAAATTGGATCGGATTTTTTAAGTTCAGTTTCAGGTTAATCGATTTGGATATTTTAGATTTTCGGTTTTGAGCTTATAAATTGAGATATCTCTTCTTTTTACAAAAATAAATATCCAAATGAAGTACTCATGTTAAATTTTCTGAAAAGTCATTCACTCTCACTGCAATCATCCAAATGAAATATAAAAGTAATGAAATTATTATATAAAAAAAATAAAATACAGTAGAGATATTAATAGAAAAATAAGAAGTAGAAATGGTAAAACCATTTCCAAATAGAAAGTATTCTCATAATAACTTGGTAATTAATATTGAATATATATGATAATATCTTATGGGTACAGTACTGAACTTATCACTATTGACATATGGATAATGGACTAAATATAAAATATAAGAATTTCATAGTTTTGGATATCCAAAAATTCAAATTACCAAATCTAATATCCAATCCAAAATCCAAAAATTTTAAAAAGTAAATCCAAACTCAAATCCGTAATCCAAACAAAAAATTCAAGAAATTCAAATTTCAATTTGAATTTCTAGTTCTCCCAAAGTATGCCCAGTCCTACTCATGGCTGCTCAACCTCCCAACAACCCTTACTCAGTACACATCAAAGACTCGGTTCCTGTTTGCCTTGACAATTCCAACTACATGAAATGGAGTCACCTTTTTCTTCCTGTTCTTGATATCTATGAGCTTCAGCATCACATTGATAGTTCTGTCACTATCGCTCCTTCTATGATAACTGATTCAACTAGAAATAATATTTTCAATCTTGAGTATCCGAAATGGAGCCGACTAGATCGTCATATAATGACTTGGATCACTGCAATAGTATCACCTGATCTTCTTCCTCTATTGTATATTGCAGATTCTGCTCAAGCGACATGGGCTATTCTGAAAAGTCATTTTTTAACATTACTACTGCACACGAGATGAAAATCAAGTACTAGCCCAAAAAGGGTGATCTATCTATTGATGCATATATGAGGTAAAATAAATGAGTTAGCTGATTCTCTTCAAGCTATTGATCGTATTCTAACTGATTCTGGGCTTCTGCTTTATGCCTTGAGTGGGCAGCCACCATCATATGAATCCTTTTGTCACCATTGCTTCTAATCAAATATCACCTCCATTATTCATAAAACTCAGGATTCTATTTCTTACACAGGAAACACATCTTTAACATATTCATGGTGTCCCATCTTCCTCATCATCAACTTCTTTTGTTGCAACCAATATAAAAAGATGAAATTTCTCCCGTCATTCCATCCTTTTCTCATGGTAATGGACGATCAGATCCCGGGGTACGCAATGGTAGTCGTTGGAAGAATTGTGGCCGAGGCCGTGGTGGCTGGTTCTCTAAATTTGGTCGAGGATGTAGAGCACCAGTTATTAATTCTACGGGTTCTTCGTCTTTCATCCCGTGTCCAACATCTGATCATGGATTACTTGGACCTCCACCCTCTCAAACCTCTGTTATCCCTTCCTTTCTTCATTCTAATCTCACACAAGCCCAGACATAATTTCAAATTTGTCAAAAATTTTGGTCACGTGGAGTTGGATTGTCCTTATTGTCACAATTATTCATAAATATATCTTCAGATTTTTCATGACAATTTGCAGGTCTTTCTCTTCAAGATTCACCAGACTGGGCTTGGTATATGGATAGCGGTGCTAGTTCCCACATGACTTATTATCAGGATAAAATAAATTCACCCTCTATACATTCTAATTCTCACTTTATTTTTCTTGGCGATGGTAGTATTATACATGTTTCTTCTGCTGGTTGTTCAACAATTGTTTCTCCAAATCGAACATTTCATTTAAACTCTATTTTACATGTTCATTCCTTGGGTAAGAATCTTCTATTTGTTAAAAAATTTACTAAAGATAATGATTGTTTTATTGAGTTTCACTCTTGGGGTTTCTTTGTTAAGGATTTGAAGACCAAGACACTACTTCTCACATGCCTAAGTGATAGTCCTATTTATCCCCTGGTGGCTTCTTCATCAAAGCTCAGTCTGTCCCCTTCCAAATTCACATCGTCGTCCGCCCTCTTTGCATCTCGCGAATCAATAGACACTTGGCATGCCCCACTTGGTCATCCTGGAATTACTGTTCTAAATTTCTTTCTTATTAGTAAATTTATTTCCTTTAGTAGAAATAATGAAAGGCATTTATATTGTCCCTCTTGCCTAGCTTAAAAACATGCTAGTTTGCTATTTTCTGTTAGTCACTCTAAATTAAAGTATTATTTAAATTTAATTCATTCCGATGTATGGAGCTCTCCTTGCTATTTTGTTAGTAGCTATCATTATTATTTAATTTTTGTGGATGATTTTTCACATTTGTCTGGCTTTAATTATTTCGCTTTAAACATGAATTTTTTGATTGTTTTCAAAAATTCAAATATTTAGTTGAAAAACAATTTTCTAGTACCATCAAAACTTTTCGCTCTGATGGTGGCGGTGAGTACACTAATACCAAGTTTCTAAACCTTCTTTCTACTCATGGTATTCATTGCCATACATCGTGCCCTCATACACCCCAACAAAATGGCATGTTTGAACGAAAACATAGAAACATTAGTGAAATGGCACGCACGATGATTTTTCATGCTACAACTCCTCATAGTCTTTCGGTTGAGGCATTTTCTACTGTTGTCTTTCTCTTTAATCGATTACCATCTCCTACATTATATAATAAGTCATCATATGAGTTGCTTTTTCATACCCCTCCTAACTACTCTATTTTTCGTGTTTTTGGTTGTTTGTGTTATCCTAATCTTCAGGCTTATGGGTGTCAAAAATTAGCTTCTCCATCTGATGCGTGTATTTTACTTGGCTATAGTCCTAACCACAAAGATTACAGGTGCATGAATTTAACTACAAATAGAGTTTATGTTAGTCGTAGTATTAGATTTTTAGAGCATGTATTTCCATTAGGTTGTGGCTCGAAAGATATTCCTTCAATCACCCCTTCTTATTCTCTTATTTGTTTTTGCCCCAATATGGATATAGATAATCATACTTCCTCCTTTTCAACTTCTCCATCTACTTCCTCTCTGCCTCAATCTTCCACTGATGCAACTAATCCAAGTTCAATAACTATAGTTGCTCTGCCATCTAATTATCTATCTTATCTCTACCTTTCTCTACTCATTTCATGATTGCGAGAAGTATGGTAGGTACTCACAAACAAAATCCCAAATACGCTCTTCTTACATCTCACCTTGAGTCTCTTCCTATTGAACCTCTTGTTTTTCCTCCGCAATTAAAGATCCTAAAAGGCGTGATGCAATGGTAGAGGAATTATATGCGCTTCTTAAAAATCAAACAAGGACTCTTGTACCCTATCATCCACATATGAACGTAATTGGAAATAAATGGGTTTATCGAGTCAAACAAAAGTCTGATAGGTCTCTTGAACGTTATAAGGCTCGTCACAAAGGGTTATAATCAACAGAAAGGCAATGACTTTAGTGAAACTTTTAGTCTAGTTGTGCGTCCATGTGCTATGCGTTTAGTGATTTCCTTAGCATTGTCTCGCGGCTGGGATCTTAGGTAGGTAGATGTTAAAAATGCCTTTTTACATGGTTTTCTCAATGAAGAGGTTTATATTTCTCAACCTAAAGGTTTTACAGATCCTAATTTTCCTACTTATGTTTGTGAACTTCAAAAAGCTCTTTGTGGGCTTAAACAAGCTCCATGTGCATGGTTTTCTCGATTTAGCTCCTTTATTCTATTTTATGATTTCATAATAGTCGCGCAGATACTTCGTTATTTGTATTTCGTCATGACTCTCACTATATTATTCTTCTTCTCTATGTAGATGATATTATTGTTATAGGCTCTAATATAACTCTTCTTAATCTCTTTATTCATATCTTAAAGTCTCAATTTTCTATGAGTGATCTGGGGGCCTTTTCATTACTTTTTGGGTATCCATGTTACAAATACATCAAATGGACATCATTTATCTTAAAGCAAATATGCTCGTGACCTCCTTTCCCTAGAACCCTTACTTGGTTGCTAAGTTGTCCACTCCCTACATCTGGTTCTCGACCATTTACCTTTGAGGGGGATTTACTTTCTGATCCTTTGGAATATTGTAGTCTTGTGGGTGCTTTGAAGTATTTAACTATAACTAGGCCTGTTATTTCTATTGCTGTAAATAATATCTCTCAATTCATGAGTACTTCTCGTACCATTCACCTTATTACCATTAGACGAATCCTTTGTTACTAACTAGCACAATATCTCTTGGCCTTCACCTGAAGCCATCCTCAAACTTCTCTCTCACGACATACTCGGATGTTGATTATGCTGGATAGCCTGATACTCATAGGTCTACTACTGGTTTTGCTATTTTTCTCGGACCAAATCTAATTTCTTGGAGTTGTAAGAAGCAACCTACTGTTTCTAGCTCTAGCACTGAAGCTGAATATCGAGCCTTTACTCACACGGTAGTTGAATTACCATGGCTCCAGCAGTTGCTTCTTGACATGGATATATCTTTCTCCGATCCTCCTTTGGTGCTATATGACAATGTTCGTGCTTTGTATCTATGCACCAATCCCGTTTATCATTCTCGTACGAAGCATTTAGAAATTGCTTTTTATTTTATTCGGGAGCGTGTTGCTGCTGATTCTGTATTTGTTCGTTATATCTCTATTGACATGCAGCTTGCAGACATTCTCACTAAAGGTTTATCTTCTCACCGCCTCTCAGTTCTTCGTGACAAGCTTCACATTTTTCCTAATCCATGTTCAGTTTGAGGGGGCCTATTTATGTATTATAGTTTGGTTTGGATAGGAGTGTATCTAATAACAATTAGATAGAGAGAAGTAGTCTTATTTTTATCTCATTGAAGAGTTTGATTATAACTTGTACTCTGTATCTTCCTATAAATAATAATACAACAAAGCGCAAAGATGTGAAGGTTATTTCTTAACACTTGCTAGGCAAGCCAACAAATAACAAAATAAAGGCAATGCAAAACGTAAAAGAACATGATATTATAAATGGAAGATAAAAAATCTAAACAAATATATCAAGTCTATAACCAATGAACACTTAGTACCTCCCTGAAACTGGATTCACTAAGTACATAAACATCTCCCGAATAACTACATACAAAGTCTGGAATAAACAATACACTCTTTGAAGCAAATAAATAGTAACCAGATGATGAGATATGTGATTCCAAGGCCTGCGAACAAAAGTGCATCACTACCTCGAGTCTCCTCAACCAACAAGCTAGTCCGTATGAGTACAACCGATCCAATATACTCCATAAATGTTGAGCCTATCCCCGATGAGGTAGTGATGAGGCTAAGACACTATTGGAAAATACGCCTATGGAAACAACATGTAAACCGTTGCAATTGATAGGTCAATCATTGCCATAGATGTATTGGAACGGTTTAGTGATCGTGACATCCGCTCGTGTGACAATAGATCTACATCAACGATTTTGGCAATGCTAGACCACACCGTTGCTATAGATCCAACTATCGCGACGGTTTTCTCTCTGTGGACGTTTAATTGACATTACTATCTGGAAATATTTGTATTTATAACCTCGAAATTATATAAACAAAAGATAAAATAATTCATAGTCCTTCATGTCCAATAAGCTAAGAATAATGATAATAGTAAAATATTTTAACCCAATTACATAAGTTTTACAGTTCAACACTTCAAAAGTTAAAGTTTTAAATGTTATAACAAAAGACTCCAAGAATATCGACAACAACTCAAAGTTCTTCTTAAGTAAGGTCTACATCTTCACTATCTCCATCTTCCCTTTCTTCAGTTGCTCCACCTTCTCCATCTTTCCTTTCTCTAGTTGCTTCACCTACAAAAGAGAATAAATAAAGTCATTAAACAAGAATGGGTATAGTAGAGTTTTCTCTAATTGTAACTTTGTAAGTAAAGAATGGGTTGGTTGCATCTTCCCTTTCATTCTTCTAATTGTAACTTTTAACCATTCTAGTCTTGGATTTTATAAACCAATGCCAAATATAAGGGAAAGATCAAACAACAAAAAATGGGGGATAGGGGGTAAATAAAAAATCCTACTGCCAAGGACAATGACTTTTAGGAAGTCCATCTAATGTCAAGACAACCTAAAGTTAGCAAACAAGATAAATACATTTAGATACACAGTTAAATAGAAACACTACTTGCCACTATATTTGCCACTTTTTGAAATTTCTTCATGTCTTATAAGTATATCCCCTTTCACCCTTCACCCATATCCAATTGCAGAATAGCTCATGTCAGCCAATCTTTTAGCTCTACTAGCTCTACTGCTTATATTAGCCAATCTTAGAAGATGTTGCATCAGAGAGAGCAAAGCCATCAGAAGATGGTCCATCCGAAAGTGTTGCTGAAACTGTGGATAAGTGTGATGGTGATGCTGAAAATAAGGATTAATTGGCATACAATTTTTATCAAGTGATGATCTTAGCATTATGGTAACCAGTTTTTTATGGAGACCCAAAAAAAAGGCATTGAATTCTTTATCTTGTGTCCAATGACTGTTGTTGATTCTAGAACATATACTCCTTTGCATCGGATTTTAAAAGTAGGCTATGCTCTTCACATGAATTTAACTTTTGTTGTTTATTAAGATACCAAGGTACAATGAAGGATTTCTTATTTTTTATTCTAAGGGGAACTTTAAGTTGGAGACTTCTGTTTTATTTGTGATTGGAGCACCAATCAGAAGCATATAAAATTGCGCTCTACTTTCACGTGAGCACACCAATTTGCGCTCTACTGCTTATCAAAAATATTTCTAGCTCTACTACCAAAATATTTCCCGTCCAACAATCGCTATGCCTTATAAGAGAGAGAGCAGTGGCTGAAAAGCAACAGAAGGAGAAGAAGAAGAAGAATGAGGAGGAGGAGGAGGAGGAGGAGGAGGTAGAGAAGAAGATTACATACTGACCTCGATTATTACTCCCAGTAGATAGACGATTGATTAGTTGCACAGCAGCCTGCTGTGTAGAGGAAGTATCTCCAGGTGAACGAGCATTGAAAGCTACCATGCTAGGATCAACCTGTAAGTCTGGATTCGGGCGCTTAAGTTGTGAAATGATATTAACTGCAACTTGTAGTTCCATGGCATCTTTTTGTGCCTTGAATTTTTCCTGCATTCTTTGTTGCATCCTTTCTTTTATTTTCACCATTTTTTGTTGCAGTATCTCATCGTTAGAGCTTAAAGAGGTTCCAATATCACCCACTTTTCTTTTTAAGGAAATCTTGGTGACCCCACATCTGTACAATCTTAAGCGTCCTGGATGCTCAGGTCCCATGATGGACACAAACGCGTCAAGTGTTTGACTGTCATCTTCAGTTTCTTGTGTTAATTGTATTCTATCCATTTCAGCCTAAAAGACCAAATTGAGTCAATTTTAGATTAGAAAGTATATAAAATTGAGTCAATAACTAATAACAGACAAATAATATCAACAAACTTTAAGTTAGTAACTCGTACAGTTTTTTTAAGATTATCCGCATACGAGGCCTTGTATATTCGATCGGACTTTATTTTTCTTATAGCCAAAAATATGTCTTTACTTGATAGAAGTTCAGAAGTTTTTTTCTTTTTTTTCCCGGTTACATAAAAAATGGTATAAAATAATTCAAATTATGGCTAGAAAGTTCATATTTAAAATAATAATAAGAAAAAAATATCAAACCTCACATATTCTAGCAAAACTTTTTTTGCCACCAGTGTAAGGATATCTCAACTTTTTGCGATTCTCAAAGTTGGTTTCTTTCATTTTCTGCAACAAAAAAAAAACATTGACAGTGAATACATGATATTGCCCTTTCTTGAATACAATATAGTAACCAATTCTTTTGGCTGATGAATAAAATTAGAACTTTGGCACTAACAGACTCCAGATTAGAATAGTCATATATCCCACATCTAGCTTTTAATTTTCCATTTATTATTGCCTATTTGAAACCAAAACCAATTACCACAGAATCACTTATAGAAATCAACACATTTAAAGATCAAACAATCAGAGTATACATGGGGAGAAGAAAATAGAAAGATGGGATTTTCAGCTCTTCTATCATGAAATGTCATGTAATTTCTTATAAAAATACAACATACTTCAGTTATCGCTAGCTGTTTCTCCCTCAGACACATATAAAGAGTATATTCAAGTAAAAACGAATATTTTGTTCTCTAGCCATAAATGAATAAGCATTAGCAAGTAGTTAGCTTGCTATGCATCACGTTTATAGAGGGAAGTCCTAATTATTAAGTGCAACGTTTATGGTCACAAAAGAAAAGATAAGCAAGATAATAGATTCCAACTATAAAATTTACTATGCAAATGTAACAGATAAATGGCATCAACAAGAAAAGTTGAAGAGCAAATTAAGAAAATTAACCTGAAAAGCAACTATATTTCCCGCATAAGAACATGATTTCTAAATAAATAAATATCAGACATTTTAAGCAAATCATGAAACAATATTAAGTTTTACCTTGTAGGTATTGGAGTTCCAATATCTAAGAAGTTCCCTAAATTGAGAATCCAGAACATCAACCGGCCTATTCTCCATTCTAAGCTCGTCATTCTCAAGGGTTCAAATGGTCTTTATATAACTGTTTTTTGTAATTTCTCCAAGCATTTGAAATTGATTGAAAAAATCACTTTTTTGCACCTTCATAAATGTCATTGTAACGATCCGACCGGTCGTTTTGAGCTTTTGCACTTTAATCGCCAGTTCCCGGACATGATTTGGCCCGTGGTGTATTATGACTTATGTAAATCGTTGGTTTTGGTTTCAGGTTAATCAAAATGAATTTGGAAGAACAATTCTCAGTTTAAAGCTTAAAATTTGAAAGGTTTGACCAAGATTTGACTTATTTGTATATGATCTTGGATCAAATTATTATGATTTAGTTAGCCCCGTTAGGGGATTTGGTACTTAAGAGCGTGATCGGAATGCATTTTGAAAGTCTGCAGAAAGTTTAGGCTTGAATTGGCAAAATTGAGATTTCGGCGTTTTCTGGTTGATATGCGAGATTTTGATATAAGGGTTGGAATAGAACTCCAGAAGTTTCAATAGATTCATTGTATCATTTATGACGTGGGTGCAAAATTTCAGGTCATTCGGACGTGGTTTGGTTGGGTTTTTGATCAAAAATGGAATTTAGAAGTTCTTGAAATTCTTAGGCTTGAATCCGATGCAAATTTGGTATTTTATTGTTGTCTTGAGCGTTCTGAAGGTTGGAACAAGTTTGAATAATGATATGGGATATGTTAGCATGTTTGGTTGAGGTCCCGAGAGCCTCGGGTGTGTTTCGGGGTGGTTTTGGATCATTTCAAACTTTTTTGAAATAGCTAAAGCTGGTATCTGGTATTGTTCTTCGTGTCCGTGAGGGTCCCCTCGCGTTCGCGAAGAAGGATTTGGTTTCTGGGATTTTGTTCTTCGCGTTTGCGAAGAGAGCCTCATGTTCGCGAAGAAGAAGAAATTCTGTTGCGCAGATCTTATTTCGTAGGCTAGTATGTCTCAATCTACAATAATTTTGAGATGATTTAAAAACAAAAGTTGTAGCTCTTTGAATCTAGTTTCTAGAAATATATTATACTAGTTTATTTGGATATTTTTAGAAAAAGTTATGGCTATTATACTAGAGGTTGTCCGAGAAGAGTTTGGAAAATGAATCTTGGAAATTTTATTCTTTGCAAACGCAAGAGGGGGACCGCGAACGCGAAGAATAAACCCCTGGGCAGTAAAATAAAGACCAAACTCGTCTCACTCTTCCATTTTTGGACCAAGGGAGCTTGGGTGAGGCGATGTTTTGAGAGATTTTCAAGAAAAATATCGGGGTAAGTGTTCTTAACTCAATTTTGGTTAGATTACCCGAATCCATTGTTATTTTTAACTTGTAATTGGTGATTTTAGGTTGGAAAAATTTGAAAACCCTCTTGGATATATTTGAGGATTTAAGAGTCGAAATATTATCTGAAATTAGTAATTTTAATATGGTTAGACTCGTGGTTGAAGGGGTTATCAGATTTTATAAGTTTCGACGGATTTCGAGATGTGGGCCCCACGGGAAATTTTGAGTTAAATTTCGGATTTTGTTGGAAAATTAGTATTTTCATATGGAATTTATTCCTATAATTAGTATTGATCGAATTGAATTAACTGTGATTAGATTGAACGCGCGTGGAGGCTAATTTGAGGGTAAAGGCTTCAAGAGCTAGAGATTTAGCCAGATCGAGGTGAGTAATGATTGTAAATGATATAGTGAGGTTTTGAAACCCCGTATGTGCACATCGTAGTGCTATATTGAGGTGAGACACACGCCTGATGATGAGAGTGGGGTCGTTTACTATTGGGATTGTGACTTGGTACGTCCCGATTGATGCTTTTACCGCGTATTTAATTGAAACTTATGTGCTGTCATTATTATTTGGACGGATTACCGTGATTGGGTTACGTGCCAATTATTTGAACCCTCTGAGGATTTTTATCACTATTACCTCACTGTTTGACTTACTACTTGAACTCAGTCGTACCGTTTTCCAGTGTATTACAACTCAATCAGTTTTACTCAGTTTTGAAACTAAAATGATATATCAAATGATGTTTTGGGCTGAGAACTACTGTTTTACTAATGCCCGAGGGGCTTACGTGATTTCTGGACTGAGTATGGCCGAGGGCCATATGTGAGGATACTATGGGATCGGGGTGCGTGCCGCGGCGGTGTTATACTGATACTGATATGAGGCCGGAAGCCTGGATTTGATGCCACGAGATGGATTAATATTGTGGTTGGGCCGTAAGGGGCCCCTCCCAGAGTCTTCACACCCCCATTGAGCACCGGCGACGAGATATATGGATTAGGCTGCATGCTACAGCGATATATGGATCAGGTTGCACGCCGCAAAGGTGCTGGTACTGTTATATGTGTTTACTTTATTTCATTTGTCTGCCATTATGTCTTGGTTGGATACTTCATGTGATACCTACCTGATTGACTGGCATTATCTGTTAATTGAGTGTTTGTGCTCGAGTGGCGTATTCTGTGCTTATCTGCACTATGTGTTTGCATTCATTTGCATAATCGTTAAAAAAGTTATTTTCAAAAGAGGTTTAAACTAAGCTAAGATGGTTTCTAAAGATTTCATAGCTTCATTGCTTTCCTCAAAGGGTTTTATACTGCTCTATACAGTAGAATGGTTTGTCTTACGTGATTTCTTACTGCTCAGTTATTATTTACCTTTATTACTTACTGAGTTGGAGTATTCACTTTACTCCCTGAACCTCGTGTGCAGATGCAGGTATTTGTTCTCCAGGTAGTGGGATTTGAGCTGACAGAGGCTAAGTTATCGGAGTTTAACGAGGTGAATGTTAGCGTTCGCAACATCGCATTTCATATTTTGGTTTATCAGTTCTATTTTGTAACTTCAGACCTTGTAGTTATATTTTGTATTCTGATAGATGTTTGTGACTTGTGAAACCCTGGTTTGGATTGTGTTTGGGTTGTATTCCGCAATTAATATAGAAACCTTTTGCTTAATTGTGTTATTTAATTATGGTAAAACCGTTTACAAATATTAACTATTTTGAAAAGGCAAAATGGGTTCGTTGGCTGGCCTGGTCTTCACGAGAGGCGCCATCGCGACCGAATCGGGTAGTAGGTCGTGACAGTCATATTTTCCATACAAATTTAGAGCAGTTAGGTTGGTGTAAACAATATGAAACATCCGCACACACCTATTAAATATTGCGAATTCCAAACCTTGACATATTTCTACATACCTTCTTTTGTCTCAAGTTTCCTCCAGTCAAATACATTAAGAGGACAAAAGATCGTATTCCTTGCCAATGTACCAAGGATGCTACCCGACTCATTTACATCATCATCAGTAGGACCTATGGGTTGATTGTTCTCATTTATCAAAATTCACTTGCGCTCTTTCCTACCATGAACACTATGCATATGAGTTTTTTCTCTTTTTCATTTTTCGGCAGAAGGACCTATATTAATATGAAGTAAGAATAATCACCAAAAGTTATTATGTTATTGAATTTGACGATTGAAATCTATATTTTCTTGCCTTGTTCCTCAGATTGCCCATTTGTTTCATGATTGGAAGAATCCTCAACTTGTTCTTATACTGTTTGTGAAGTACGAGGGGTGGAATCTAGTGGTAGTTGTTGCAATTGTTTACGTACTGATTGTGATGCAAGAGAGGTAGAGTTCAATGGAATTTATTGTACTTGCTCATATAGTGTTTGTGTTGGTGCAGAAGTAGAATGTAGAGGCAGCGATCCACTTGCAGAAGTAGAATGCTGCAATTGTTCACGCACTGCTTGTGATGCAGAAGGTGTAAAGTTCAGTGGCATTTGTTGCACTTGCTCATGTACTGTTTGTACAGGTGTAGAAGTAGAATGCAAAGGCAGTGACCTTGGAGCTTTAATAACTCTGTTTGTTTTCAATGACGAAACCTTTAGGTTTCGAAAAGATGAAAGTGATCCAATTGCTATGCATTTTGTTAATATTTTATTTTTACTTGAGCATCATGAATTGCTTTCCTCTGTTCAAAATAAGATACACATGAGAGCCAAGAAGTATTTGAACACAAACAATAGAATAATTTGAGTAACTTCATGCTGCTAAGATACAAACAGTAGGTACAACAGTCATGGTAAACCCTGTGGCTAAACAATCTTATATTTTTTGAACAATCTTTAAATTCTGAAAGAAAGAAAAGAATAAACAGCAACATCTGGAGCCATAAAGATGTACTAAACCTTCCTTTGAGTGATACAAGTTTAAAGTTTTCTCTTTAAAACAAATAATCTCAATAGAAAATCACTTGATGGCATCACAATGGAACAGATATCTGTGTTGCATCCACTAAGCACTATATGTTTGGACATCCCTTTCCTACCTCTTGAAGTTTGAAAAGAAATTTATTTTTGGCACAGAAAATTTAGCCTGAACTTACTCAACTTCAGTGGAACCAGCTAGTCAAAGACGAAAACCATCAAGGATAGCCAGATTTAGGGGCTTTAAGCACAAAACATATTTAAAGCAAGTGTTTTTTAAAACTAGGCACAGATGAAGAAAAAAACTAAAAGATAAATATTGTAAAAAACTATAACTATTAAAACAAACAACAATTATATGGACTAACGGATTAATAAAACTTAATTAAAAATATATAAAATAAGAGTCATGTCAAACAAGTTCAAGAGGCTAATTTAAATGTTTGATTTAGATTTCATTCAGATTTAGTAACTGATATATTTCTATTTTCATATTCTGAATCAATAATATATACATGCATAACATTATATAGCACTTTGTCAGCTACACTATTGTTGCTCTCCTCAGAATCCATGGACACTAATGTGCATGTGTTAGTGCTTTGGTGCCAACATTGAACTGCCATCTAAGCGCACAGAAGTGTCTAGCGTACGCTATACCTAAGTTCACCTGGTATGATTGCTTGGTGTAATTTTAGAATCAGGTAAAGCACAACTATAACCACCAAGCTTACAAGACTAAACACCATAGAAACATATATTTAGAAAGAAAAAAAAGAGACCAGATGAGGTCTGTTACATGAAGTGTCAAGAGCTAAGATCACAAGACTTGATTTTTTGGTGCTTATTAGTAAAGTAAGAAATGTTTACTAATAAGCACCAAGAAAGTGGGTGAAAATCTGTTTATTAATAAAGAGTTAAGATCACAAGACCGAGATTGTTTTCATTCCTACTCAGCTGGTTCTCAAACCCCACAACAAGAGCTAAAGTATTGACCATTATCTTCTGAGAAATCTTTGTTTGTTACATAGAAAGGTTTCATACTGATATTCACTTCTATTCGTTATGGCTGAACAATCTTATATTTTTCTGAAATTTGTGGCTGAACAATCTTTAGATTCTAAAATCGAGGCATTGGATTCCCTTCTATTCGTTGTGGCTGAATAATATCATATTTTTCCCTCACTCCCTCTCTCATTCCCTCAATAGAAGAGGAAAAAAAGTACATGTTGATATAACCGCGATACAGAACACTATTTCTGCTCATTAAAAGATGCTCATTGAGAAGGGTATGAGGAGAAATGGGCGAAACATACTCACATGCGCATGTTATCGCAGCCTTAATCATATGCTCTTGCTGTGCTGCAACAGCTAAAAAGAGCATGTGTGACAGGAAGCAGCAGACAGAGTGAGGCCTAAATTCCTTTTTTGCATTCTTTGTGCATGATCATTGCATTCTTAGTTAATTATTTACGTTATTTGTGGTCGAATTACTAATGCTCTTTTATTTTTGTTTTTATTTTTTATTTTTGTTTTTATTTTTCCTTTCCTTCACTGAGTCGATGGTCGATTGGAAACACCCTCTTTGCCCTTTCGGGTAGGGGTAAGGCCCGTCTACATATTACCCTTCTCGGACTCCACTTTGTGGGACTATACTGGATAGTTAGTGTTGTTGTTGCATTCTTTGTGCATGCATCGGGATGGATTGTCCATGACCGTACATAAATATCAAATACTTGAACAAGAAAAGGAAGCCAAACTCAAACCCCATTTGAGAAATGGTATTAGCGGGTCCCCATAGGATCCCAGAAAAAAGGAGGTGGGAATACTTAGTGTTTATAATACTCAAGTATCACACCTAGACTATAGACATGTTGGACAATGTTGGATACAACAAATAGCCACTTTTCTACACGTCGATTAGAAATATCAATGGAATAAAAAATGTATATGCGCAGGAGGCTATCACATGCAATGGAATTGCAATACACAAGTATTGAGCAGTACACTTTGACGGGCCAATTTGGCAATCAAATGTGCGCAAATTCAGAGAGTGGCTATAAAATGGACAGAAATCTCTACTAAATTGGATCATTAAAATGATTTAGTTTGAGGAATTTGAGAGAAAACACTTTAATACTGATCTCAAATTACAAGTATTGTAGCACGACAAGAAAGTAACTCGACAAGTATTATAAATGTTATTAGTACCTCAATTATCTATCAGATCAAGCCTCGACCGGTTGCTATCAACAAGTGCAACAATATCACAAGATCCAGATTCAAAAATCCTACAAAACTGAAGCATCAGAATAAAATGCTAAAGGAAAAAAATAAAAAAAATATTAAAAAGAGCAGTATTAGAAACAAGAGTAATTATAAACTATTGGTAAAAAACATTATCACTCACTCAAAGCAGAATATATTTAAAAGAATTTCAGAATTTCCCTCTTTAATCATCTGATTCCAATCAGTCCCAATCAGTATCGTCAAACTCATCATCCTCTTCCGATGTTTCTATGATTGTATGATTTGGATTCTGTGCATTAGGTGGAATATCAACGATATCAATGGGTACGTCGTCTCTAGACCATCTAATGTCAGCATCAACTAATCCACTTAAGGAACCAATGTCATTACTAGGCTCTCTCCAAAATATGTATTTAATATTAGGGCAATTCTCTTCCCCTAAATCATACAAATTAACAGGGACTTTATTCCTTGCATAATAAACATCTTTTTCAACTGGATCCTTCACATAAGAAACTTGATAAACTTGTGATGCCAACACAAATGGGTCATCTGTACTACATAATTTGTTACTAAATCAATCATATCTAAATAGTACAATTCTAAAACAACCCCAATAATCAATAATAGATAACCTCACCATCGATGGGATTTTGGTCCCTAGAGCTAGCAAACCTATTAGTTGTTGCCAATAAAGTCACTCCACTATTTTGAGTCTTGTATCGAGAATCCCGTTCTATGGTATGAAATCGGTATCCATTAACTAAATATGCAGAATATCTTTTGGAGATCATATTAGGCCCTTTAGCTAGCCATCTTAAATAATCGTGGTCTTCAATATTTTTAACTTTTTCAAGCAAACCAATTTTTGAATTCCCTACTATGCTTTCTTGCCCTTTCCCATATATTTGATCTACTATGACTACCAATTAAATTCTTATGCTCCTACAATCATGAATTTTGTCCATCTCTTCAGGAACCGTAGATGCGGTATATTTTTTGCAGAAGCGGTACCGCACCTGTGACATTTGTTCCGTAGAAGCGGAACCGCATATGCGACATTTGTTCCGCAAAAGCGGGAACGCAGATGCGGTCCCAGGACCGCAGATGCAGAAACTACTGGGCATTATTTTAAAAGAGGTTTCGCGACTTGGGGGTTTATTTCCACCATTTCTATTCGTTTTTGCAGCTCTTTGAAGGGGATAGAATAAGGATCCGAGGGGAAACGCTTGGAAATAAGATTCTTGGTCTTAAAAATCATTTCTAATGTGAAATCTACCTAGTAAATCATGGAATCTCGACCAACAATTGAAGAATTAGGGCTTGGGATTTAAGAGACTTTAAATGAGAGTTTGAGGGGTCTATTGAACTCCGATTTTAGTGTTCTTGTTATGCATAGACTCATGAGAGTATGAGGATTCCGAAAATATAAATTTTACTCGATTCCGAAATGTAGTATTGAGGTTCATTTTGGTTATTTTACCTAATTTCGCGTATTAGCTTAGAATTTATTTGTGGAATCAGTTACTTGAGGTGTTATTTATAATATATAATTGATTTGAATAGATTTGGACCAATTGGAGTCGGATACTCATGGAAAAAGCATGGTTTCAGGTTGATTTGAACTTGATGGAGGTAAGTGGCTTGTCTAAACTTGTGTGGGGGGACTTTTCCCTTAGGATTTGGTATATTTGTTAATTGAAATGCCTTGTATGTAAGGTGACAAGTGCGTACTTGTGCTAATTGTTGGAAATCTGATTTTCATTAAGTACTACTAGTGTGTTTACTTTCCTGTTTAGTTCTTGTACTATTTAAGCATGTATTAGCTTAGTAAAAGCATGCCTAAGTGATTTTTATTACCTTATTTGTAACTCCGTTACATAAAGTTTGTGCAGCATGCTAGGATAAACCATTTGTTTGCCTTAATACGAAGTTTGATATATTTTGAGCATTTCTCTCATTGTTGTTATGTATTTACATTAGGACTACGGATGTGAGATTCCGGTAGCTTCCCCCTTGTCTGTTTATATTTGGGACTACGGGTATGGGATTCCGGTAGATCCCCTGCACAACTATATGGAACTTGGGAATACACCCGGTATATTCCCCGAGTACTAGGTATTTATCTTTATTTCACAACCCAGATTTCCCACCACAAGAGTCGTGATGGCACCTACGAATTGAAGCCAAGCAAGCCACGAACTTAGAAATCATTAAATCTTTTATTTTAATCCTTTTTATAAATCATATTAACAAGTGATAAAAATTTAAATAACATCAGAAAATGAGATTAAGCGGAAGACTTATATAAGTATATAACAAAAATAATACGAAAATCAACATATGCCTCTACCCAGAAACTGGTGTCGCAACATTCACGGACCGTCTATGATTTCTACATGCAATGTTTGAAAGAAAGAACACTGCCTATCTTGGATACAAATGATAACAGAGCAAATAATAGATAGAAGAGATGCCGGGTCTGTGAACGCCAACATGACTAACTTGGAATCTCGATGGAATGAAGGTTGGCTCCCCTACTGCTGCTGACCAAATGTTGCTCCGGTATCTGCACAAAAGTGCAAACTGTAGCATCAACACAACCGACCTCATGTGCTGGTAAGTGTCTGGCCTAACTCCGGCGAGGTAGTGACGATGCTAGGACCAGACTCTAGATACACATGTGCAGTTATATAATATATGGCTGGATAATATTCAGGAAATAACAGTTTAAAAGGGAAGGGGTACATGCTTAAGGGAAACATATCAATCTAGCAGAAACTGAATAGAAGTATGAAAGGACATCACAGTGACTACAACAATAAAATAATAGTACTGTTGCGGCGTGCAACCTGATCCCTTATCATTTAACACTATTGTGGCGTGCAACCCGATCCATACATATATAGTTGTTGTGTCGTGCAACCCGATCCAATATAATATTTTTTGCGGCATACAACCGATCCAACATATCATTGTTGTAGCGTGTAACCCGATCCATATAATATAATGTTGCGGCGTGCAACCCGATCCATCTCAAAATAATATTGTGGTACACAATCCATTCAAAATATAGAGTCAACAATAATCACAATAACCGTCCTATTAAAGGATCAACAATAAGCTACACTATCCCGGCAAGGGAATTCAACAGTACAAGTATCTACATCCCGGCAAGGGAGAATCAGCTATAACCAATCTTAAATCAACTCCTATTCATCTCAGTTATCACCATTTCTCAATCATAAGTAGATTACACGAACATAAACTAAGTATTTGCTCAATATCAAGGATTTGCCTACTGTTGCAACCATAGTATCATTCAAGAATACGACGAGTATCAATTTAAGGCTCATGGTCATGCTTGACACCAAAGTATAGATACTCATTACCATGCCTATACGTCGTATTCAACAACAAGAAAATAACAAATAAGACTCAACTACTAATCCCTCAAGCTAAGTTTAGACTGAACACTTACCTCAAACTTACACGACCAACTCAATCCTCAATTACCGCCTTTCCTTTCGAATTCGGCTCCAAATCAATTGTATCTATACATATCGAATAAATGCTAAACAATCCAATTCCAATGTCTAATTATAGCTTTTTAATCATTCTTCCCAAAAATCCAAAAATTGATCCTAGGTCCGCTTGGTCAAAATATGATGTTCAACCAAAATCTAATTACCCATTCACCCACAAGCATGAATACATAATTAGTTCCAGAATTCGATACCAAAACGAGGTCTAAATCACAATTAATTAAAAATCCCTGACTCTACCCAAATCCCTAATTTTTTATATTTAATCATATGTTCTTTGGCCCAGAAATCTAGTGGATATTTATAAAAATGAAAGAAAACAAGTTAAAGATTACTTACCCAAGAGATTGTGGTGAAGAAATGTTTCAAAAATCATCTAAGAGCTATGGAGAAGAAGAGGTGTATGGAATTTTTATAAAATCCCGAATGTGTTCTGTATTTGGTCTTTTAAAAATCACTCGGCGAAAATGGCCTTCGCGGCATACCCTTCGCGTTCACGATGGGTCAGACTGGATAAGCCTTCGTGTTCGCGTAAATGGGCTCGCGTTCGCGGAGAAGGATCCCATCGAGCCCTTGCATTTGCATCCAATGGGTCGCGTTCACATAGGGTTATTGCCCCACTCCTACGTAGGCCACATGGCCTTCACGTTCGCGTGGCCAGGACCGCGTTCGCGGAGGTATAGCCCCCCGATGCCTCGCGTTCGCGACCTGAGCTACGCGTTCGCGTAGAAGAATTTTCCATCGACAAAATTTAATGCATCATGTTCCCGTGGGTTCTCCTGCGAACGCGAAGAAGGAAGTATCGGTACACCAGATCAGCTGTTTCTGCAATTTTTCTTAAGTCCAAAACATCCTGAAACACATCTGAAATAACCAGAGCCCTCGGGGCTCCTACCCAAGCATACGTACTAAATCAACAACATCATGCGAACTTATCCATGTGAACAAATTGCCAAAATAACCTCAATAACAGCAAATTAATTTTAGAAATCAACAAATTTTTCTCAAACTTCATAAAACACCAAATTTAGCAATTTAGGTCAGAATCATGTCAAATGACGTTCGTTTTTCACCAAATTTTACAAAAATATCTTAAATTATATATAAGACCTGTATCGGGTGTCGGAATCAAAATTCGAGCCCGATACCACTACGTTCTAATCAATTTTCATTTCAAATTTTCTTAAATAGTTTCAGAAAACAACTACCATTAAAAACTCATTTCTCGAACGTGGAACCTCGGAATTCGATTCCGGGACAATGCCCAAGCCCCATATTTTTATACGGACCCTCCGGGACCATCAAATCATTGGTCCGGATCCATTTATCTAAAATATTGACCGAAATTTAATTAATTCATTTATCAGTCAAATTTTATCATTTTTCACAGATATTTATATTTAAGCTTTCCAGTTACGCGATCGGACTGTGCATGTAAATCTAGGTGACTCTAAATGAGATTTTCAAGGCCTTGGTAACACAGAATTCAATTTACAAATAAGTGATATTATCCACCTCTAAAACAATTATTCGTCCACGAACGGATATAAGAAGGAAGTACCTGAGTCGGGAAAAATATGGGATAAAGGCTCCTCATATCGGACTCGGAGTCCCAGGCGATGCTATGGCAAGCCGACCTTTCCACTGGACACGAATAAAAGGAAAAATCTTTGACCTCAACTGATGAACCTGCCGATCTAGGATAGCTACCGGCTCCTCCTTATTAGACAAGTCCTAGTCCAACTAGATAGTGCTGAAATCTAACACGTGGGATGGATCGCCATGATACCTCCAAATCATGGATACATGAAACACTAGATGCACGACTGATAAGCTCGGTGGCAATGCAATTCTGTAAGCCACCTCTCCCACTCAATCAAAAATCTCAAACAAATCAATAAACCTAGGGCTAAGCTTGCCCTTCTTCCTAAATCTCATCACACCTTACATAGGCGACACTCGAAGCAATACCCGCTCACCAACCGTGAAATACAAATCACGAACCTTGCAGTCGGCATAACTCTTTTTCCTGGACTGAGCTATATGAAGGCTATCCTGAATGATCTTGACCTTGTCCAAGGCTTGCTGAGCCAGATCTGTACCTAACAACTAAGCCTCTCCTAGCTCAAACTATCCAACCAGAGACCGACACTGCCTACCATACAAAGCCTCATAAAGAGCCATCTGGATACTTGAGTGGTAGCTGTTGTTGTAGGCAAACTCCGCTAAAGGTAAAAAATGATTCCACAATCCTCCGAAGTCAATGACATAGGCTCGGAGCATATCCTCCAAAATCTTAATAGTCCGCTCAGACCGCTTTTCCGTTTGAGGATAAAATGTTGTGCTCAACTCAACTCGTATGCCCAACTCGCTTAGTTACTTTCTAGAAATGTGAGGTAAATTGCGTACCTCGGTCCAAAATGATAGATACGGGCACACCATGAAATTGAACAATATCCTGGATATAAATCTCAGCTAACCTCTCAGAAGAATAGGAGACTGCCATGAAAATGAAATGTGTTGACTTGGTCAGCCTATATACAATGACCCATACTGCATCGAACTTTGTTGGATTCTACAGAAGTCTAACAACGAAATCCATGGTGATCTGCTACCACTTCCACTTGGGAAGCTCAATCCTATGAAATAAACCACTAGGCCTCTAATGCTCGTACTTAACCTGCTGACGATTCAAACACCGAGCCACATATGCAACGATATTCTTCTTCATTCTCCGCTACCAATAATGCTGCTACAAATCCTAGTACATCTTTGCGATGCCCGGATGGATAGAGTACCGGAGCTAGGGGCCTCCGCTAAAACCAAATCTCGGAGCCTATCCACATTAGGCACACAAACTCGACCCTGCAATTTCAAAAATCCATCATCATCTAACGTAACCTGCTTGGCACCTCCGCGCTGCACCGTGTCTCTAAGGGCACACAAATGGGGATCATCATACTACCGATCGCGGATACGCTCCAGTAATGAAGAATGAGCAACCGTGCAAGCTAACACATGATTGGGCTCAGAAACATGCAGTGTCATGAACTCATTGGCCAAATCCTGAACATCCGAGGCAAGCAGGTCTCTCACCAAGCGAAATATAAGCAAGACTGCCCACACTAGCTGACTTCCTACTCAAAGCATCGGCCGCCAAATTGGCATTTCCCGGATGATATAAGATGGTGATATCATAATCTTTCAACAAATCCAACCACCTCCTCTATCTTAAATTCAACTCCTATTTCTTGAACAAATACTGAAGACTCTTGTGATCCGTGGACACCTCACATGCCATGCCATATAGATAATGCCTCCAAATCTTTAAAGTGTGAACTATGGCAGCCAACTCCAAATCATGAACCAGATAGTTCTTATCATGAATCTTCTACTGCCGTGAAGCATAGGCAATGACCTTTCCAACCTGCATCAACACTACACCAAGCCCAATACGAGATGCATCACAACATACAGTATAAGGCCCTGAACCTGTGGGCAAAACCAACACCAGTGTCATAGTCAGAGTTGTCTTGAGCTTCTGGAAGCTCGCATCACACTCATTTGACCATCTGAACTAGAAAGCCTTCCGGGTCAACCTGGTCGTTGAGGCTGCAATAGATGAAAACCCCTCCACAAACTGATGGTAGTAGCTTGCCAATCCCAAGAAACTCTTAATCAATGTAGCTGCTGCTGGTCTAGGCCAGTTCTTGACTACCTCAATCTTTTTCGAATCAACCTGAATACCCTCTGCTGACACAACATGACCCAGAAATGCAACTGAACTCAACCCGAACTCATACTTCGAGAACTTTGCATATAACTGACTATCTCTCGGAGTCTGAAGAACAACTCTAAGGTGTTGCTCGTGCCCCTCCTGGCTGCGGGAATATATCATCAATGAAGACTATCACGAACGAATCCAAATAAGGCCTGAACAATCAATGCATCAAATCCATAAAAGTTGCTGGGAAATTTGTCAACCCGAATGACATAACCTAGAGCTCATAATGCACGAACCGAGTGCGGAAAGCTTTTTATGGAATTCGGATGCCCTAATCCTCAATTGATGGTAGCTAGATCTCAAGTCAATCTTTGAAAATACCTTGGCACCCTGAAGTTGATCGAACAAATCATCAATCCTCGGCAGTGGATACTTATTCTTGATTGTAAGCTTGTTCAATTGCCGATAATCAATACACATTCTCACTGACCCATCTTTCTTTTTTACAAACAACACCGGCGCATCCCAAGGTGAAACACTAGGTCTAATGAAACCCTTCTCAAGCAAATCTTGCAACTGTTCCTTTAACTCTTTCAACTCAGACGGAGCCATATGATACGGCAGGATAGAAATGGGCTGAGTGTCCCGAGCCAAATGAATGCAAAAGTCAATAGCCCTATCGGGTGGCATACCCGGTAGGTATAAAGGAAAAACTTCAGGAAACTACCAAACAACGGGCACATAATCAATAGAAGGGACCTCAGCACTAGAATCGCGAACATAAGTCAAATAGGCCAAACACGCCTTCTCGACTATACGTCGAGCCTTCACGTATGAGATAACACTACAGGTAGAATGACCAGGAGTCCCTCTCCACTCTAAACGAGACGAACCCAATAAGTCCAAGGTCACAGTCTTGGCATGATAAGCCAAGATAGCGTGGTAAGGTAATAGCCAGTCCATCCCCTATATAACATCGAAATTGACCATGTCCAAAAGCAACAAATCTAGTTGAGTCTCAAGACCCTCAATCACTACTACACAAGAATGATGGACTCGATCCACCATAATAGAATCACCCACCGGTGTAGACACATAAACGAGAACTCTCAAATAATTAGATACGGTGCAAAATAAGATAACACATACGAGTATGTAGACCCTGGATCAATTAACACGGAAGCATCTATATCACAAACCAGAATAGTACCTGTGATAATCGAATCTAAAGCCTCAGCCTCGGGTCTAGCTGGAAGAACATAACATCGGGGCTGGATCCCACCACCCTAGACTACCTCTTTAAGACGACCTGTAATTGGCTGGTCTCCACCTTTATTGGTCAGAGCTCTACCTCTAAATCCTCTACCTCCACATCTAGCACCTCTACCCCTCATCCCTAGTTGCCTAGGCGGGCTGCAGAACGCTTGGTGCCTAAACCATAGCACGGGAACCCTACTACTGCGACTGAGTACCCACCAACCTCAGATAATCCCTCCGGATATGACCATGCTCACCATACTCATAACATCCATCTGAATGTTGCGGCTGAGGAAACTGAGACTGACACTGGTGACCTGAATTACCACCTCAAAAACTCTGGATTGATGGTGTACTAATAGGAGCTGATGGTGGACTGTAAGGTTGCTGATCAGAATACTACATCTGGGGACCACAACTACCTGAAGCACCGTAAGAAACCCGAAGATCTGACTGAAATAGCCTAGGAGGATAGGTTCTACTATATGAATCTCTACCTCCGGATGAGGTACCATTGAACCTTCCTGAATGAAGGGGTCTCTTGTTTTCCCCATGACCACCCCCTGTGATAGTACCATCTCAACTCTTCGGGCCATATTGACCACCTCCTGGAAGGATATCTCACTCCAAGTATCTCTAGCCATCTGAGATGAATCGGCTGAATGAGTCCATCAATAAACCATCTCACTCTCTCCCTCTCAGTGGGAAATATAATAAGGGAATGGCGAGCCAAATCTATGAATCTGGTCTCGTACTGGGTAACAATCATGGATCCCTGCTGGAGGTGCTCGAACTGCCACTAATAGGCTTCTCGCTGTGTAATAGGGAGAAACTTCTCCAGAAATAGCTGTGTGAGCTGCTCCCAGATCAGGCCTGGTGATCTTGCTGGTCTAGCTAAGCAATAATTCCTCAACCAAGTCTTGGCAGATCTAGATAAGTGAAATATGGCAAAATTGACCCCATTGATGTCAACTATCCCTATGTTTCGGAGAACCTCATGATAATAGTCCAGATAATCCTAGGGATCCTCAGTATATACTCCGCTAAAAGTAGTTGTGAAGAGCTTGGTGAACCTGTCCAATCTTCACAAAGCATCGGTAGACATGGCTGCACCATCCCCGATCTGAACTACCATATCCAGTTGAACCGCTCCAACTGGCTGAGCCACTGGAATCTAAAATTGGGGAGCTACCTACTCTGGAGTGGAAGTGGCAGGAGTCTGGGATCCTTCCCCAGCCTGAGAGACGGCCGGTACTACACGAAGTAAAACTGCTCTAGTGTCACTCTCTATAAGGCCCACTAGTCGAACTAGAGCATCCTGAAGAACTGGGGTAGCAATAAACCCCTCTAAGATCTGAGTTGGGCCTACCAGAACTGCTGGCACTGGAATCTCGTCATCAAAATCAACCTGAGGCTCTGGTATGGGTGCTGCTATACTAGGTTGAGCTTTACCCCTGCTTCAGCCTCTAGCATGGTCTCTGCCTCACCCTCTACCTTTCGTGAGATCTGCTGCTGGGGCTCGGGCTGCTAATCGATAGATAAGGAAGTGCGCGTTTTCTCCATTTTGAAAGAACATAGTAGAAATTCAATTAGCATTGGGATACCAAACCGTATGACAAGAAAGAACAAATGTGAAATTTTTCCAAGCTCTGTAGCCTCTGAGATAAATACTGACGTCTCTGTACCGATCTCCCAGACTTTACTAAGCTTGTCCGTAAATTCTAAAACCTATATAACTTAGGGCTCTGATATCAACTTGTTACGGCCTGGATATTCCACCATCGGGAGTCGTGATGGTGGCTACTCGTAGAAGTTAGGCAAGCCACGAACTTAGAAATCACTAACTCTTTTGTTTTAATGCTTTTTACAAATCATATTAATAAGTGATGAACATTTAAATAATAGCGATGAAAATCAACATATGCCTCTACCCAGAAACATCTGTCTTGGATACAAATGATAAAAGAACAAATAACAGATAAAAGAGATGTCCGACCAGCAAATCCGTAGGGCTACCTCGAAATCTCGATGGACTGAAGGTTGGCTCCCCTACTGCTGCTGAACAAATGATGCTCCGCTATCTGCACATATGTGCAGAGTGTAGCATCAGCACAACCGAGCCCATGTGCTGGTAAGTATTTGTCCTAACCCCGGCGAAGTAGTGACGAGGCTAGGACCAGACTTCATATAAATCTGTACAGTGATATAATATATGGAGGAAAAATAAATAGGAAATATCAATTTAAAGGGGGGGGGGCACATACTCGTGGAAACATATCAATCTAGCATAAACGGAGTAGAAATATGAAAGGACAGCACAGTATCTTGAACAATATAATAATACTACTATTGCAGCGTGCAACCCGATCCCTTATCATTTAACACTGTTGCGGCGTGCAACCCGATCCATACATATGTAGCTGTTGCGGCGTGCAACCCGATCCAATAGAATATTTCTTGCAACGTGCAACCCGATCCAATAGAATATTTCTTGCAACGTGCAACCCGATCCGACATATCATTGTTGCGGCGTGCAACCCGATCCACATAAAATAATGTTACAGTTTGCAACCCGTTCAAAATATATAATTAACAATAATCATAACAACTGTCCCGGCAAGGGATCAACAATAAGATACACTATCCTGGCAAGGGATCAACAATAAGCTACACTATCCCGTCAAGGGAACTCAACAGTGCAACTATCTACGTCCCGGCGAGGGAGAATCAGCTATAACCAATCATAACTCAACTCCTACTCATCTCAGTTATCTCCATTTGTCAATGATAAGTAGATTCTATGAACATAAACTAACTCGTTGCTCAATATCAAGGATTTACCCACTATTGCAACCATAGTATCATTCAAGGATACTATTCACGTAAATGGGCTTGCATTCACATAGAAGGATCCCCTCGAGCCCCCACATTCGCGTCCAATGGGTCGCGTTTACCTAGGGTAATTGCCCCACTCCTGCCCAGGCCACTTGGCCTTCACGTTCGCATGGCCAGGACCACGTTCGCGAAGGTATAGCCCCCCAATTCCTCGCGTTCGCAACCTGAGCTACGCGTTCGCGTAGAAGGATTTTCCTTCGACAAAATTTAATGCATCGCGTTCGCGTGGGTTCTCTCACGAACGCGAAGAAGAAAGTATCAGTACACCAGATCAGTTGTTTCTACAATTTTTCTTATGTCCTAAACTTTCCGAAACATATTCAAAATACACCCGAGCCCTCGGGGCTTCTAACCAAACATATGCACTAACTTAACAACATCATGCGAACTTATTCATGCAATCAAATCGCTAAAATAACCTCAATAACAACGAATTAATTTTCAAAATCAACGAATTTTTCTCAAACTTCATAAAATATCATCTTTATCTATTTAGGTCCGAATAACATCATACGATGCTCGTTTTTCACCAAATTTAACCGAAATATCTTAAATCATATATAAGACCTATACCGGGCGCCAGAACTAAAATTCGATCCTGATACCACCATGTTCTAATCAATTTTCATTTTAAATTTCTTTAAACAATTTCAGAAAATAATTTCCTTTAAAAATTCATTGCTCGGGCTTGGGACCTCGGAATTCAATTCTGGGCATACGCCCAAGTCCCGTATTTTCCTACAGACCCTTCGGGATCATCAAATTACGGGTCCTGATCCATTTACTCAAAACGTTGACCGAAGTCAATTTAATTCATTTTAGTCAAATTTTATCAATTTTCCCAGATATTTTTATGTAAGCTTTCTGGCTACGCGCCCGGATTGTACGCACAAATCGAGGTGATTCTAAATGAGGTTATTAAGGCCTCGGAAACACATAAAAATAAATATGACCTTTTGGGTAATCACAATTTGGGACTACGGAACGGGATTCCAGTAGATTAGCGTATACCATGAGCTGGACTACGAGACGGTATCCCAAGATACTTATTGAATATGTATTTGGGACTTCAGGACGGTATCCTGGAAGATCTCGTCTGATATTGTTGGAGTTGAGTTGTATTTTTCTTTGGTGTTTACATTGTTTTTGTATAGTTATTGTTCTCCTTTATACTTGTGTTATTTTCACTGTTTCTCATACTTATACTGTTTCTGTTCTATACTTTCAAATTATATCTTTTATTTAATCTTAGAAGGGTCCTGACCTTCCTCGTCACTACTCAAGGTTAGGCTTGGCACTCATTGAGTACTGTTGTGGTGTACTCATGCCCTTTCTACGCATGTTTTCATGTGCAGATCCAGGTACCTCTATTCAAGCTTACCATTCTTGAGGCGAGGCGATTCTACAAGACTTCGAGGTATATCAGAGTTTTTAGTAGTGTATCAGTGAAGAAGAGGAAGAAGATTTTTGGAGAGAGAGAGAGAGATAGGGGCGAATATCAGTGAAGAAGAAGATGATGATAACTGAGTGTTTTTACTTTTGGGGATATCAGCTAACACTGGGGGTATCACAGTTAATGGGAAAAGTGCCAAAAAACTTTTTTATTTAATAATTAGAATATTAAAATTATTGAAAAATAAAATGAATAAGGGTTATTTTGGCGCGTGTAATAAAATTCAGGAGGAAAAATTAAGAAGGGAAAAAGTTCAGTAGAAATTTTTACAATGAAAGCATTCTCGTAGATAGTTTTATTGAGACGTTTCATATAACCGTTGCTCCAGATGCATATACGGCAATGGTTGTTTTACAATTGCAATAATTCTATAGTTAAAGTGTGTTGATATCACCTAAATGTTACTGTAGCGATTGTAATCGTTACCATATATGTTCTATGACAAAGTTTATTAAATCGTTGCAAAAATAACTGTTGTCATAGGTCTATTTTCTGGTAGTGAGAGTAGACACCTACCTATAAAGCTATGTAGTTAAGTGACGAGAAAAATAACGAGAGATATAGCAACATGACAACAAGTAAAACAGCAAGTAAGATGACAAGATAAATAACATAAGAGAAACAACAACAACAACAACTACCCAGTGTATTCCCACCAGGTGGGGTTTGGGAAGGGTAATATGTAGACGAGCCTTACCCCTACCCGAAAGGGCAGAGAGGCTGTTTCCAATCGACCCTCGGAGCATAGGAAAATAACATAAGAGAAAGAACAAGTATAAAAGGAAGAAGATATAGAACGGGAAAATAAAAGAAAGAAGCGAGTAAACTACAGTTCATGCTTCCCCAAATAACTAAAAACAAGCCTTGCGAAAATAATCATGAAACAACATAGCCAATTCCTCAATTTATATAGTAAAATATGGAGCAAGAAATATCAAACAAATGTCACGATATCAACATTTGTGTTTTTACCTTTGTCACCATAAGTAAAATATAATATGAAGCACGAAAACATCTTTCGTGCATATTCACTCTCTCTCACAAGTACGGTAACACCCTTCGTACAATCATATGAATATATAAAGAAAGCATGAAAATATTCTTCGTGCACAATCACTCTTCTTCACAAGCACGGAAACACCCTTCGTGCATTTACCCTTCCTCATTAAGCATTAACACATAAAGTATTACCAAGCAAGGTTGAAAGCACAAAAAATGTCAAGAAGAGCGATTGAATATAGCTTTCTTTATAGGAATAATCATCACTTTGCACCAATAGCCAAATCAATAATTCAAGAGCCTTATTGACCAGTATCACAACAAGCTTAACATGGCTACTAACACGAAAGAAAATAGTTAAAGAGTCTTACAATCTAGAAAAAGCATAAATAATATAATAAATGAAGTAACAATATGTGAATAACTAGTTCTATCCGCATGCTCAACCCATAACAAGTGCATTATACCCATTACCTTACATATATACACCACCCTCAACATATATAACACGTAGCAATTAGACAAAATTATACTCTAATACCCTCAAATCAAGGTTAACTAAGGCACTTACCTTTTTTCAGAATAAAATTAACAAGCCAACATAGTTTTTCCTTTATAAAAAACTTCAAAACCACTCAAATCTAATCAAATATTACTCAAATATGTCAAAATAAGTTTTAGAAACTACCCTAGTATCAAAAAGATTTGATCTTTATCATGTTTGAAAAAGTCAACCCAAGCCCAAACGATTTTTTATGTTATATTTTAGGGAAACTTACACAAAAGTCCCATATAAATATTAACTTACCAACCTCTAGCCATTAGTCATAGACTTATCAAAACTAGCCAACAAAAATTGAAAAACTAAATAATATGGTTCTTTCTATCAAAGAATCACATGCAAAAATCGCCTTCCATATTTTTATGCGTGATTAGCAACATTATGTACAAGTTGGAAAGAAAATTTCATAGATGGGGTAGCAAATAAGGTGATAAAATATAAAAATCTATACAATATTCCAAAAATCTGAAAAAAAAGAAAATTTTTTCAATGGATATAGATGAAATTCATTGAAAATATACAGATAAATCAATATACAAAATTTGAGGAAAATTGGAGGTGATTTGAAATGTTTTTGTATCAAAATTCGTAATTAAATCGAGTTCGAAAAAGATCTCCGACACATGTATCTAACATGTATCAGGCATGTATCTCACACACAAGTATACATGGATATACATGTGATACACAATTGATACATGTGTGATACACAAATGATACATAGTGTGATAGACATATTATTTTTTTTCATGTTCAGCCTTTATTTCGAATTTGCAGTTCAAAGCAGCTTAAAACTTCACCAAATTATCCCCAAAACCGATATTCAAACTCCTTAAGTTGTGCCCAATCAATTCTAATAACATCTACTCAAAACAAAGCAAAAATTTAATATTTTTTTGCTACAAATAGCTAATTGGATAATTTGACAAATATTACTAATATTTTATCAATTGACCAATTTTTATAATGAGCTACTTATAAATGGACATAGCTAGTAATTTCCCTATAGTGTATTACCTTTTTATAATACCTTTTTTATCTATAACATCAATATCTATATTTAAAAAATAATGTTCTTTGTATAATCATCACATTATAATATCCATGTAGAATCTCTAAAATTACTTATAAGGTCTATAGATTTTGATAAACTATTTTGAAACTTTAACGCACCATTTAAGATAAAAAAATTGTTAAGTCAGTATATACTTCAATAATTAAGGATTTAATTTAATTTTATTAAAATATATGCTTGTATATTTTCGGATACCCTTTACTGAAAGTCTGGATATAAATCTTTGCCAATCAAACGTTATATTGCTAAGAGATTGGAATTTACAAAACACACTATAATTATAGAGTTCTTCCATTAATTTTGAAAGAATTTTTTTTTTCATGTAGCTTTAAATATTTTTGGAGTTTAATATTTTATTAGGTTTAGTTGTAAATATCTTAGCTTGTTCAATGTTTAATTAGTAAATATTTAAAAACTGATTCTTGGATAACTATTGCATATAAAAACCAAATAATATTTAACTATCAAATATTATTATAGGTGTATAGCAGTCATTCATAATAAAAGTCATGCCAGAACAAACAAAATTGCTATGGCAAGGTTTAAATGTACCCGATTACAAAAATAACCGTCCCAACTAACTTTTGCATCTATACCCGGTTTTGGAATCATAATTAAACATATATATTTTTTGCATAAAAATTTACAAGTCTAGTCACTTTATGATTAACTTCAGACTTATCGTGCTTGAAACTTAAAACAAATTGGTCTAAAGTGAGAAATTCGCACTTCAGATGCACTTAAGGCCAACTAGGTCTGAAGTGCAACCATAGGTTTTTGCACTTAAGACCGATAAGTCTGAAGTGAAAATTTTCACTTAGCACTTAAGGCCAAAGGTCTGAAGTGCAACAAGCATTTCCCTACACTTAAGACCAATAATTGTGAAGTGAAAATTGCACTTCAAATGTACTTAAGGCCAAAAGTTCTGAAGTGCAATCAATGTTTTTATGCACTTAAGGCTATAAGCCTTAAGTGTAAATTGCTCAGATACAGAAATTTCTTCTTCGAATTTGACAATCTAATATATGATTTTATACCTAAATCTACTCCAAATGATCTCAAATTTAAAACATAACCTCCCAATATCATCAAGAACAAACCACAATCATCAATTTTCCAAAACAATAATAAATTTGACGAACCCGTTTTGCAGTTAAGAAAAAAAAATCTGAAGCAATAGTAAAAATTAAAGCGCCACAATAGCTCACCACTGCCAAACATAAAAAACTGTCTTAAAATATGTTTACAAACACCATAGAAAATTATTATTTCCTAAAGAAAAAGAAGAAGAAGGAGGAGGAGGAGGAGGATGAGGAGGAGGAGGAGAAGTAGAAGAAGAAGAAGAAGAAGAAGAAGAAGAAGAAGAAGAAGAAGAAGAAGAAGAAGAAGAAGAAGAAGAAGAAGAAGAAGAAGAAGAAGAAGAAGAAGAAGAAGAAGAAGAAGAATGCCTGAAGTTGTTTAAACAATAAGTACAAGTTAAAAAAAATATTAAAAAGTGGATACGGGTTAAATGGGAGTGACCAAATAGGATAGTCGTACAATTTTTACCTTTGCCCAACTAAACAAACTATGTGTCCATTTGGATTGGCTTTAAAAAAGTGATTTTTAACATAAATTACTTTTAAGCTAAGAGCAATAAGTTTGGGTCGCCCAGTTTATTACTTTTGGCTTGTTTTAAGCAGTTTTTAACTTATTTTAAGCACTTTTCTGACATTCCCAAATACAAAAAAAAAGCTAAAAAGGCTTAAAATTAATTTAAACATCTTAAAAGCCAATTCAAACCGTCTCTATGTATAAGTATGTATAAGTACGGATGTTGGCCAAGCCCAAATACAAAGAAAACAGCTAACCGGCTCCACTACATGGGCTACTAACACTAGCAGCTTCCTTTCTTATTCCCTTAGGAGTCGTTTGATACATGGATAAAATAGCGGAAAAGGGTCAGAACTGCCCCAAACGTATTGACTCTAGTTTAAAAATTCCATCCGTTAACCTATTATTAAAAAATTGCCCCTACCGTTAAAATTCTGGCATATTTGTGCTCCTAAATCTAACAGCTGACTTGTACTTATATTTAAAACTTTTTAAATTCCACGTGGCCTAATCTGATTGGCCTTTCATAAAACCTGACCCAAATCGATTTTACCCCACCCATAACCCGACGCTCCGACCCTACCCGACCCATCAGACAACCATTTTAACCCCAAAACCCAACACCTAGGTCATTTCACCCGCTTCCATCTTCTCTAACCCAAGAATGGCGATTTTGGAGGCGATTTCTGCGATAATTTCTTAGTGAAGTTGATGGATTAAAGTTGTTTAGTAAAGTTAAAGTCTTCTCTCCATTCAAAGACTTTGGAGGCGATAATTTCAGTATCTGCTCTCCTCTAATTCTTCAATCTTTTGGACTTTGTTTATTTTTAAGCTTCAAATGGCAGAATCTTCTTCTAATTCTTCTCGTGATGTAGGTGATGCTCGTGTTTGTTATTGCGGACTGCTAGCCAATCAATTTACTGCTACGACACCTATGAATGGTGGTAGTAGATTCTATAAATGTCCTCGTTATGAGAGTAATGGTTGTTGTTATTGGGAATGGCGCGATAAAGAACTTCCACCTCATGTATCAATATTTATCCACAAGAAAAAAATTACAGTGGATGATCTTCGCCAAGAAAGGAATAAGTCTAGGAAGATGGTCGATGACATGGTGGGTAGTGAAGCTGGAAATCTAAATAATGTAGCTGCATTGGAGGAGAAAGTTTCATTTGGAGTTAAAATTGAAGCAATGAAAAAAGTTTATTAAATGGTCATGGGCTGTTTTTTTATATTTGTGGCTTATAAAATTATGTAGTAAAGTTGTATTATGGTTCGTAGTGTCCAATTATGGTGAATGGAATTTGCTGCAATTTCCTATCTTTTACATAATTTTGGTTAGTAGTGTCCAATTTCCTATCTTTTGGTTAGTAGTGTCCAAATATGGTGAATGGAATTTGCTGCAATTTCCAAGAATGTATGTGTTTCTGTAATATCGTATTGATGTAATATGATAAGAGTATAATTTGGTCAGTGGATATTTTTGCTGGAATGTTTAAAACCAGTATGCAGTCGTGATGCTCGTATCTTACAGTGACCATTTGTTCGGACAAAACCAGAGAGAAGTGACCAAGAAGTTTTTCCAGAATCATTGAATAAAGAGGGACTGAATTCTTCCCTTAATTCCAACAAAAGAGTTAACAATATAACTTTCACCATAATAACAAGACATAGTTATATATAGCCAACAACGAGGTAATACATACATAACAAATACATCTTTCACCCTAATATAAGCCCAACAAAAGATTTTTGGGGGTGAAACAATACAACTTCCACAACTGATTCACCACAAAAACAGTACGCAATTAGCTATGAATCAGTCATCACAAAAATAAGTTTTGTTTCCTAAGTTAAAATTAGTCATTAAACAACATTGAAGTCCCTAGAGCTTGATCTTCTTAGCCTTCAATTTACCAACTTTTTTCTCCTTTTCTGCCACTAGTTGTCTTGATGTCATTGCTGCTTTGCCTTTCCACCTAATTTTCCTTGGTGAATATGGCAAGTTTGCAGGGAGATTGGCACCAAATTCATCACCCTTGAATGCAATCTTCCTTGTACCAGTTGGCATTTGCCTCATCTTTTTCTTTTGAAGCCTAGTCTTAGCTTCAGAAATCACCTTAGGTCTCAAAACTGGTTGTTCATCAGCATCTTCAGAGATTGCATCCACATCTTCACAGTCATAGCCACCATCCAACTGTTCTTCTATTGCTGGTTCTGGTATTGCTGGTGCAGTTGTTGTTGCTGGTGCAACTACTAGTGATGTTGTTGTTGGTGCAGCTGTTGCTGTTGCCATTGTTGCTGGTGCAGCTGTTGTTGTTTCCATTGGCCTCATAACAGGTGTAGGAACAAAAATAAATTCTGGTGTTTGACTATCTTGGAGTGCTGTCAAGGGCACATCTTGCACTTCTTGAGAAAATCCTTCATCTTGAAAGAATCTGCTATGTTTCCCTTTCACATAAAAGATCATTACCAAATGACATTGTATGAAGTTAATAAGACTCAAATGACATTGTATGAAATTAATAAGAATGGAATGAGTAGCATTACCGTAGGACACTTTCTAATGTTGTGACCTCTCTCCCTACAGTATCCACAAGTCATGACAAGTCCTTTTCTTGAAGATGACCAAACCCCCTTTCTCATCCTTGCCTCATCCTTTTCTCAATTCTCTTTACCTTTGGTCGACCAACAATTTTGATAATATCTGGTGGCTCCAATGCATGATGTGGTTCTATCTTCCAGAATTTTTCACCTCTAACTGGTTGTAGTTTATGATTATACACATCCATGTAAGCTTCTTTTGAATACCACCAATGCATTTCACTCAATGGGTTTTCTTTCCTGTCAAGTATACATCTAATTGCATGGGGACATGGAATTCCTGCCAAGTCCCATGTTCTACATGTACACTTTTTAAGTTGAAAATGAACTGTAGGCTTGTCTGGACCTTCATTCACTTCATAACCAATGTCACCATTAAAATCAACTTCACACCCTTGTGCAATCTCTTAGAAATCATTCAACAACTCCATGGCATATGGACTGAATTCATCTCTCCAATCCCTACATTCATCTTGACGATCCTTTAACATTTTCATTACCTTTCACCCAGGACACAAACCAATAATCAAACACTAAACAGTAACAGTACACTAAACAGTAACAGTACATAATAAACAATACATAAACATTACACTAAACAGTAACAGTACATTAAGCAGTAACAGTACACTAAACAGTACATAAAATCAGTTAGTTATTGGTTTACCTTGACTCTATATCTTCCAACATCTTGATTATTGGCTTGTGTCTTGCCTCTAGAATCCATTTGTTGAAGGATTCTGTGAAGTTGTTATCAACCATCTGATTCTTCCATGTTGTATCAAAATAAGCCCTACACCAATTTTGTGGAGGGTACCAAAGGAGGTCTTTAGCAGTTTGTTCAGAAATAGCCCCTAGGGTCCTCAAATGATCCTTGAACTCTTCTTCATAAGAGCTCCAAGACACCACCATAACAACTTTTTCATTTTTGCACCCCTCCAGTTCTTGCTCCAGTTAGCTTCTATGTGCCTAACACACTATCTATGATGTTATTTAGGAACCAAAGTTGCAACAACATCAATCAAACCCTACAACAAAGAAGACATTTAGTAGTTAAAGCAAAAAAAACATTGGAAAAACTAACTATGATTTGTTAATGATAATACCTTTTGCATGTCTGAAATGAATGTCACTCATTCACCATCTCCCAACTCTAAGGAAGTTCTCAGCAGCCCTAGAAACCACTTCCAAGTTCTACATGTTTCTCTATCAACCACTGCCCAAGCAAGTGGATAAAAATGTTTGGCAGAATCTTGTGACATTGCTATCGGCAAAATTCCTTTGAATTTTCCTTTGAGAAATGTGCCATCCAGACCTATTAGAGGCCTCAAACCTGCTTTCCATCCACTTTTCAAAGCTTGGAAGCATACATACATTCTAAGAAATCTCCTCTTTCCCTCTTCTAAAGCACCTTTTGATATGTTTATAACCACATGTGTACTAGGGTTACTATCCCTCAACTCTTGAGCATAGGCCTCTAACCTATTGTAGTCATCAATGTAGCCACCCTCCAACTTCTCTAACACCATTCTCTTAACCCTCTTCATCTTTGAATAACTAACATTAAGTCTGAATCTATCCTCGAAGTCCACCCTCATATCTTTGACTTTGTATTTAGGATTGAGCTTTTTTCTTGAAATAGTGTGCTAAAGCATTGGGAGTAGCTCTTCTATTTTGAAAAGCTGGACCACAATCATGATTTATGTTCAAAATCTTAATCTTAAATCCTTGATCTCTATTATCCTTGGATACAAAACACACAAAAGGACATCCAATATCATATTTGTACCTAACTCTATTTGTATCACTCTTCTTGACTCTCAGGCCCTTCCTATTAGCAAGTTCATAGTACCCTACAACTCTCTTAGCTTCAGCTAAGTCTTTGAAACTCATACCCTTCTCCAAGATTATATACTTGTCAAGTGTGTCATTAACTTCTTTGTTCCTTTCTCTTCTAAACGGTTCTAACTCTTCACTATCATAGTCACTAGAGTTAGTTTCATTAGTTTCCTCCTCATCACATGAATCACAATCAGTTCCAACTTCTACTCCTACTGTGAAATTATAAGGTTCATCATGTTGAGTGATGCTAGGAGCTAGCACATGTAATTCACCCTCATTAACAACAAATATTTGAATCTCTTTGAATTGGTTTGACAGTAAAGACTGTAGTATTCTAATGTCTCCATCACCCTCAATTAGAAAGCACCTACCAGAAGGGCCTGTTACTAGTAATTGTTTCACCTTACTAAAACCTAACTTTTCAGTATATTCAGAACAAATGTCTATATAAGACAACAAATCCACATCATAACCTATCAATACATGCTTCCTTCTTTTAAGATACACAACTTAAGGTTCCAACAACCACTTATCCCCATAATTAAAGACCAAATCAACCTTCTCAATCATTCTTCAAAGAAAACAAATGCAAGCCATAAAAAAATAAGAAAAAAGGCCCATCAGTAATTAACAAACAGAAAATTTAAAGATGACTACTACCAATAAAGGGAAAAGGACCACATGCAATTGAATAAACAACTGAAATCAACAAACAAGTAGACCTCATATGAATAAAGAAATCAGGCATCAACAATAATATAACCCGTATGTCCAGACCAAAACAAAAAGGGAATGGACCACATGCAATTGAAAATTCGTTGAAAATTTAGTAAACAAACATGAAAGCTTTGAATAAACAACTGGAATCGGCTAAAAAATATAACCCCACACGAATAAAGTAAGCAGAAGTTAGAAAAATCTCAGTGGGACCACATGCAGCAAACAAAATACTATAAAGACATGTACAAACATTGAACCCAACACTGAAAAGTTACAGAATATCAGTAGAAACAAGATTTATGTCTATTTCAAGAAACCCTAAGCAAAGATCAGTAAACAATGCTTACTTGAATAGAGAGAAGACTTTAACTTTACTATGAAACTTTAATCCGTCAACTTCAGTAAGAAATTATCGCAGAAATCGCCTCCAAAATCGCCATTCTTTGGTTAGAGAAGATGGAAGGGGGTGAAATGACCTAGGTGTTGGGTTTTGTGGGTAAAAAGGTTGTCTGATGCGTCGGGTCGGGTAGGGTCGGAGCGTCGGGTTATGGGCGGGGTAAAATCGGTTTGGGTCAGGTTTAATGAAAGGCCAATCAGATTAGGCCACGTGGAATTAACATTTTTTACGTATAAGCACAAGTCAGCTGTTAGATTTAGGGGCACAAATATGCCAGAATTTTAACGGTAGAGGCATTTTTTTCAAAATAGGTTAACGGATGGTATTTTTAAACTGGAGTCAATACGTTAGTGGCAGCTCTGACCCTTTTCCGATAAAATAGTACTGGAATTATATCTTGGTATTAATTTATATCACATAAAAGATAGAATAATATAATCTTACAATTGATGCTATAAAGCAGGATAAGATTTGGTTGGAAATATAAATTTATCCCACGATAAATTTATATCTCCAAGCAAACAAGGTACATATTTAATCTTAACTCTTATTCCACCTAATACATCATACCAAACGACCACTTATTATATGGTTATACCCCTCTCAAAAAATTCTGGATGATCTCTGTATCTCCCAAATGGCTTGGTTTTCTTTTCCTTTGATCAATCAGTACATATTTTAGTATCTTACCAAACAGCTATTTTCTTATTTTCTACTTTACATGACATTACTCTAACTTTGGGGTTTGACAATTTTATTTTATTTAAAGGTGCTAGTTCTAGAGTGTTAATTAGGGATATTAGTGAGTATGCTGAGAGCATGGAATTTTTTCTTTGACACGTGAGATTTCATTGATATACGAGGAGTATAACAAGTCAGAAAAGAGCTACTTTAACTTATTTGGTCTCAGCAAATGACATCAAATCATTTATACAAATTGGACTGGTTGTCTGCCCCAGAAATATCCGGAAAAGGAGTGTCATTTCAAGATTTATACGAATTAATGCTCATACCACAGCCATTCAACATGGCTATGTAAGAGTGAGTTAATAGCGATCATCATTAAGTATCCATTAGGTCCAAAATATGCAGAGTTCCTATGTCAAAATTAAAGAAGTTATATGTCTAGCTTGTTTCACTAAAGAATACTTGAGAACTATAATAAAGATTTTCTACTAGTAGCTTATTTATAGAAAAATCTTATTCCGACAAGGAAAAAGATTTTCTTTTACTTGGCTAGTTTGGATTGATTAGCAAAAATAGTACATAGAAAAGCAGTACTGCAACAAAGTGACGACAAGGTTAAACAAAAAAGGAAATAGAGAGGTTGAGGAATCTATATATTGTTTATTTGGACTCAAAATAATAGGTGTTTAAAAAAGAGAGATTTCTATTTATAGCGTGCAAATAGAAGACGTTATACTTTAACGGTAACATCTGCCGTTAAGTATAGCGTCTTCTATTTGCACGCTATATATAACATGCAAAAAAACGATATGCACTGAATATAGACCCATCAATAAGTGAACTGACAAATATAATTATTTAAACATATAGCGTGTGTTTAGAAGACGCTATACGATAAAAATTTTCAATATCCCGGGCTAGCCATTTCCTATATAAAGCAGTTAGAACCTTAGAAAAATTTGTTCACATACAATTCTACCTCTCTTCAATATTTTCTTGTTAAATTCTGAATCATTTTTTTCGTAATGTCTGAAGAGCGTAGAATAAAAGTTTCATTATATTGGAGGATAAGGTTGTACCGGGAGAATAACTCTGTGAGGTATAGTCTACCTCCACAGGATCATGTTAAGTTACCGCTTATAATGCAGTACGATAAATTGTATCATTGTTACGTAAAAGAATGGGCGTGAGGAAACGCTCAGTGAGACTTAAAGTAATTGGAGATATCCATATTTTGTCACTCCGTAAGGGACTGCTTTTTACTCGGAGTTAAACATCTACGATGATGAAACTTTGCGGGATTTTCTAAGGACTCCGGATGAATACTGGGAATATCTTGTAATAAATATGTTGGATATGTACGTCAAGGTCAAAGACGTTCCAAATAATGAGGTCGCCGGACAAGTTCCGGATAACCCCCAGTCATCGGCTGGCTATTTTGGAGGAGTTTTTGCCGAACAGGTTCCGGGTGAAAGAATATTTCTTGATTTAAACTTATCCCCGCCTGCTTTACATAATTCACAAGAGGAGTGGTAAGCTTCAATTTTCTTTTGTGTTACGATGAATATTTTTGTTGTATTCAATTTGTATTAATGGTCATATATTTAACAGTGGGTACATGATGGATATGCATTTTACAAATTATAAACCCGAGCATAGTTTTGGTGTGTTGGATCATGGTGGTCCATCCAGAGCCATCACCTACATGAAAATGTCCATCATGAAATTTTATCACATTACGACTTGTAAGTGAAGTGATACGGCTATATGGAAAGTATTTTTTAAATTCAGCATCTTATTATTTAGTTAATTGTGCAGTGAAAACGAGCAAGTTAAAGTAAATGTTTTCACTCAATTGCCCGAAGACGACGTATTAAATAGGGATCTGACATATGCACAGAGTGAGGGAGTGAACAGTGATTACGATAACAATGCTGATGAATCAGGAGACGAAACACCCTTTGATCGTGAGGATGGTGATGAGGAGGATGAGAAGGAAGGACCTAATTTGACGAGAGAGTATGCTCCACCCCCCCTAGACGAAGAGTGTATGAGTCTCAAGTGACATTTCATTCAAGGGAGGTTCCTTACCTTGATAACTTGCCAAACATGCCGGATGTGGAAGCTCTCACAAGGGATGTTGATGAAATCCGGACAGCAATGTGTGATGAGTCTAGACCAATGGTGCTGGCAAAGGGCATGCTTTTTACTAATAAAGCGCGCCTAAGTAGGGCTTGGAAAATGCATAAAGTAAAAGAATGTCCTAAGATAACGGTATGGGAGTCAAGTCTAGTTGTATACAAAGTTGTTTGTCGCAGGTTGTTTTGGCCATGAAATTGGATGTTGCATGCGATGAAGAAGAAGTCAGGTCTGTGGAAGTGGGTAAATATGTTCCCACCCAAACATGTGAAATGAATACATTCAACGGGAATCATTTCAACTTGGATATTGACTTAGTTTCCTTATTCATATTCCACATATCAAAGTGTCCATAAGGTATAAAATCAAAAGAGTGCATTATAGAAGTCCACTAGGAACAAGGCCATACAATTACTAAAAGAAAGGCCTATCTTGGGCGCAAAATAGCATTTGAAATAATGTATGGTAACTGGGATAAGTCATTTGCAGATCTCCCTAAGTACATGGCTGCACTGCGGCGTTTTAACCTCGGGACGCTTGTTGAATGGAAGCTTGAGCGTATTCCAGGTGAACCAGAGTATATATTCAATTACGTGTTCTGGGCGTTTAAACCAGCAATTGATAGTTTTTTTGCATTGTCGGCCCGTAATATCCATAGACGGCACTCATGTCTATGGAAAGTACGATATCAAGATGTTGATAGCTGTAACACTAGATGCTAATGAACAGATATTTGCTCTAGCTTTTGCTATTTGTGCCAATGAAAGCCAAGAGACGTGGACACTATTTTTGAACCACTTAAAAGAGCATGTTGTCAAATAGCATTCCGGTATTTATCTAATATCCGACGGGCATGGTGGTATCTTAAGTTCTGTGGAGCATTTGCCTGCATGGAAAGAACTTTATGCCTACCATTGTTACTATGTTAGGAACCTTAAATCCAATTTCCAGAAGACATATCCCAACAAGGATCTCTATGATTTGATGTGGATGGCAGCAACATACCACCAACAGCATAAATTTCTGCTGCACATAGAACATACCAGGCAAGAAGACGAGGCAGTCTATCATTGGTTAATACGACATAACCCTAAAAAGTAGATGTTGCATGTGGATGGTGGCAGATGATGGGGAATCAACTACAAATATATGAGAGTCTTTCAACTGGTAATTAAAGTCTACAAGAGGATTGCTTGTCACAGCCATGGTGCGGATGTCGTTCAAGCATATAGCGGAGAGATTTGTTGAAAGGTCTGCACATGCAACATCATTGATGGAAAGGGATGTTGAATTTATGCTAGGGCCTATGAATAGATTTGAGAAATACAGACGGCAAGCGCTTTTGCTGTATGACAACAAAAGAAATATTTTCGAAGTTCACACCGCTATCCATGAAAATTGAGGATAAAGTACATACTGCAAATGAATCTACAAGGTCATGATCTTGTGGGAAGTGATCCATCTATCCCATGCCTTGCTCACATGCCATCAAGTGCTTTTAACAAATTGGTTTGGGTGCAACCAACTGTGTTGATCAACCATTTAGTATTTCTAAGTATCTAAACACATATAGTGGTCAGTTGCAGCCAGTGGGACTGAGCATTATTGGCCTCCGAAACTATTTAAAATGGTGTGTAACAAGTCCTATTTGTGTAAAATACAGGTGCAAAAGAAAACGCATATACGGAACCAAATGGATATTAGTGATTTATGCGCACAAATGTGGTATATTCTCACAACCAGTAAGATATTTTTACTAAAAGCAAATATTTTACAAAATGGCTCAACCTCTTCGTCCACCAAAGTGCAAGTGTGGAAAAGCATGCATGATGCAAAATTGTTGTGATGGTGGTGAAGTTGGATGCTGCTACTTGCACTGTATGAACCGGTTTTACAAGGTTCCCAGTGAACCTATTTGTGATTTTGAGGAATGGGTTGATGAACCATGTTATCAGGAATGCTATACAGAATAACTGTAGTATCTTCATAATGTGTGTTTAAGTCAACCGGAATATGAAAAAGAAAGCAATAGAATTATTGCAGACTTGAGGGCAAATCTGAATGAGGTAGAGAAAAAAATGTAAAACACAATGAAATTGTGAATCACAAAAGGAATGTAAAAAAAAATATAAACAGGAACTTGCGGAGGTGAAAGAGAAATTGAAAGAGGTAGAAGTATAAAAAGAACAAGTGGAAGAATGATTTAAGTGGTTGAAGTAGAGAATAAATGGCAACTAGGGCTAAACATTGTCATGTATGTGATTAGTGTATTTTTCATATTTCATGTATTTTTATTATGTTGGCATGCTATATTTGTGTTTGTGCTGTAGTAATTTTTTCCTTGTTTTTTGTACTTTTTATTTTAATTAAAGTGAAAAGTTAAGTTTAAGTGTTTGTGTTGTTATATGAACTTTATTTTCAGTCATTGTAATGAAATTTTACTTCTTTATGATTTGTGTTTTTATTGCAGTACGAAACTAGCTAATTAACAGAGAAATCAAAAAGTAATGCACCTATTATATAAAAGATGTTGTTAATGTATACAAAAATATTACTTACATATAATGCAAAAAAATGATGAATAATCAGTGTGTCCCGCATCCAGTGTGCCTCAACGCAGCTGTTGGCCTGAGGCGCATTGCTTCTCGCCTGGGGACGCTATCAGGATCGTCATCTTCAAGTCGCCTCCTTATAACCGGATGCACTACTGCATGATTATTAGTGGTGCTGACAGGAACAGTAGAAGGGGTCGTCAATCCAGTAGAAACCTACATAAACGGATTATTCATCCAAATTTCAGTTTGAAACTCATGTAATTAACCTATTTTTCTTTTGGTTAACCCTAAAACTGGGATAGATCCATGAGAAATCTCATTAGATTTTACTATATATGAAAGAAAGAAATTGACTTTTTGAAGTCAATAAAAGATCATATAATAAAGTAGAGTAAAAAGCTCAGAATAGCAAAGTATATAATAAGTAACAATACTTGAATTATCGTACCACTATCTCGTCGGGATCCTGAATGTAATCATCACACGCAGCATGTCAACATCGCGTTCAGCCTTAAAAAAGAAATTAACAAAGCTATGGAAAATAAAGACAGATTCTAATTCAATACTATGAAAACCATACGTGCGAACATGATGAGAAACCATAACTCAGCCGACATCCACTATGTAAATCTCGGATCGGCCGGTCCTCAACAATGGTAGACGAGCCTAGAAAGTATGTATCCCAATCTACTCCAGAAAAGTGTGTTCCCGTGATCAATAATTGACCTGACAAAGTCACGTGTGAAGTCCCTAGAGTGATATCCATCCCAAGTCTGTATGAAGGCAATCCATCTCATGTAGGCCACCCAGTATATCTGTAGCAACATAATCAGCAGGGGCATCAACCCCCCTTTTCTGGGACCACCTCCTCTCCACCTACTTTCACGTTGTCCGACACCCCCGCCTCGTCGGGCACCAGTACCTCATTGGGCATCCACGCCTCGTCGGGCACCACCACCATGTGCCATACCAAGGCCTTGCTCGTACTGATCTGGATCCACATAATCAGGCATGTGTGCCAAGCACTGATCCTCCAGGGCTTGTTGTAGTGTCCTGGCAGCCAACTCTACAAATCAACGGCTATAATCCTGTAAGGCATCCGCTGGATCGCTGATATAATGCTGCATCTGCAGTCCCATCTGGTAAACTCTGTGTAGTCTAACAGCCTGCACAAGGTATAAAATATAAACTATGTATATTGCACTAAAATACAGTTATATAATTAATAATAATAGAAAACATACCAGGGCCTCGTGTCGCTTGGCGTATGGAACATATCGACCGCCAACCTAATGAATAGGGTTCCCGATAAAAATTTGGGTGACGTGCCTGTACCAGGACATATACCTTTGAATATCCACCTATGGTCCCAACTCTGGATCTGCCCGGCTAACCATGCCATAAATGCGTCGTTCCCCCTGCTACGATCATCCCACTGATAATGTATAGGCTCCCATATAGGTCCCCTCGGTATATACTGCAGGCGGCCAAACTGCCGAAGTACCCGCTCTAAGGCATGATACTCCATAATATCGAGGCATATGAGTAGGGCAGAAGTGCTCCAAATAAATCGGCCGACCGAGCAATAAGGTGGCAGGAAAGCTATCAAATCCTTGATTTATGGCGTCCAGATGAATTATCAAATAAGAACATGAAACATGAGTATGTGCAATACTAAGTTAATATACACAATGTAATTTTATGTACATATTTCCCTGTGCTCCCTCCAGTAGATCCAACTTGCATAGGGGGAGATTATGATGAGCATCATACTCTCGTAAAAGTCTACAGCAGAGAACCCACCTCATGGATAGAGGGAGAAATGGAGGAGCTATAGTATGAGGTAATTATGGTCGCAGTGGCTGAAACTGTAAGAACCGCTCCCATGCCCAAACCTAAAATACAAAGTTAACGTAATATTTAAGATAAAGTTTAAGTAGATAGAGTTGGAAATGATGAACACTTTGTTTGAATATGTTGTCACATGTAGAAGCGGCATAAAACCACAAACATCTCTTTGAGTGCACATGCTCGGCCGGCACATCTACCTATAAATATAGGCAAGAACAACAACACCCCAGCTGTAATAGGGTAACTCATCTAGCAGCTGAAGATGATGCAAAAATCTAAGGTTTACGAGGTTCCCCGAAGTGTTCGGAAACAAGACCCCTCCAAATAGAAAAAGCAACAACAACATCATATATTAAGTGATATGTCCCTCCTATGTATCATCTGTGATATCGGGGTGGAGTAGCTCCAGGTGTTGTCTAATAGGGGTCAAAGCCAATCGACTAGCACCCGACGATGCTGTCTGGTCCACTAGCCTGAAACCCGTGAGCTGCTACCGCATGTCCAAATAACCATCACGTGACATATATCTCATAGCAATAGGCAGTTAAATGGGCATGCCATCAACGGGCAGGCCATATAAAACCCCAATGTCCTGCAGCGTGATAGGAGCCTCGTCAATAGGCAGATAAAAAGTATGTGTCTCTAGCCGCCACCGCTCAGTCAACGCCGTGATCGATGCCCAATAAACCTATATCTGGACGATCTCAATAATCCTATAGAATTATGTGGCATGGAGGCGATGGACTACACGCTTGTGGAGAACTCTATCATGCAAAAAATCCAACAGGTCGTCCACTTTCCTAGCACAGAGAGTCTGGGAAAGTAACTCTCCAACCCATATATGGGCGGACCTATGATCACCCTGAAGCACTAATAGCTCACGAGAGTAAGGATCTGGATGTATAGGCGCGTCCATGTCGTCAAGTGTAAATTAAACAACATTAATTCTAATTTTTTAATTATTTAATTGTACAAAGTATATGTAACAGTTTGGATTACGTGCTCGATATTTGAGGCCAGTAGCATCAAACTATCATGAATATTTATATATGTCAAATTTAATTTTTTGATAATTTTTTTCATCTGTGTTTGTTTTATAATTTAAATTCTAAATATTTAATTATTTAATTGTACAAAGTATATGTAACAATTTGGTAAAATCTCGATATTTGAGGCCAGTAGCACCAAAATCATGAATATTTATGTGTGTCAAATTCAATTTTTTTGATAATTTTGTCTGCCTGTGTTTTACAATTTAAATTCTAAATTTTTAATTATTTAGTTGTATAAAGTAATTGTAACAATTGGGTTCAAGGCTCGATATTTGAGACCCATTAGCACCAAACTATCATGAATATTTATGTGTGTCAAATTTAATTTTTTGATAATTTTGTCTGTTTGTGTTTGTTTTAATATTTAAATTCTAAATTTTTAATTATTTAATTGTACAAAGTATATGTAACAATAGGGTTCCAGGATCGATATTTGAGGCCCGATTGCACCAAACTATTAAGAGTATTTATGTGTGACAAATTCAATTTTTTTTATAATTTTGTGTGTTTGTGTTTGTTTTATAACTTCATTCTAAATTTTTAATTATTTAATTGTACAAATTATATGTAACAATTGGATTACCGGATCGATATTTGAGGCTCAGTAGCACCAAACTATCATGAATATTTATGTATGTCAAATTCAATTTTTTAAATAATTTTGTCCGTCTGTGTTTGTTTTATAATTTAAATTCTAAAATTGTACAAAGTATATATTTTCATCTTTTCAAAGAATTATGTAAACTACAAGAGTTCTACGCTAAAATACTATACAGTTTACTACGCAAAAAGTTTTTACATTCTGCTACGCTAGTAAATAAAGTAACCAATCCTATCTTATTCACAAAAGTATATAAAATTAAAGAGATATAGGGATTAGTGGTTGAGAATAGGATGACTTGTTGGATTTGAAGATGTGTTTTGTTTGGACTGATTACACATTGACTCTGTTTCTTATTTGTAGCGAGTACGTACAAATATGAGAAGTAAGCAATTGTCAATATCTTGTCCAAAAGTTTCACCTCCTGCAGTGAAGGGAATTTGGCTGACTTTTACCATATATATTATATTAAAATAAAATAAAAAGAGTACATGAAGCAAGGGATATACGCAAGCTTACCTCTTCAAAATTTAGTAAGTAACTGATATATATTATTTAAATGTATAAATCTAAAAACCATACTACAACTAATTGGTGCATACGCAGTTTTCTTTTCCAAACATTGAACTTATAATGTACATGTTGTATATATTCTTTGAAAGTTCGGTAATAATAGTACTCTATTATATATGCCAATATGAAAACACTCTTCAATCAGTATGAGTAGTTTTATCGTGCATCTCATATAATTTACATTAGTTTTACGAGGTTATTTTTTGTTTCATAAATTTATGGATTCCAATCTTGCATTTTTAGGTTCACAAAAATTTAAATCCACAAAATCGTGAAACAAAACAATATTTTATACAACTAATATCAGACACAAAATAAATTTTTCCTTCCAGTAGTATGGATAAAATATGCTTTTGTCTTGCCTCCAGACTGTATATAGCAGAAGTAAAAATGGATTCTGAAACTGCAGCTTTGTTTTGCAGTTGCTTCAGTTGCTTGTCTTTATGCTTTAATTAATGTATATGCTTTTGAAAAGAAAAAAATAAACAAAATTAAGTACCACAGTTCTGCATTTTATTAATATTTTTGATTTTTCTAATCATAAGAAATTAAATATCAATGGATAAGTAACCTTTCGTTTGTTCGAGTTTATGCAAACCTATTTATTTTTTTGGTCAATTCCAAAAAGATGACTCTTTTTAAATTTGGTAATAATTTAGCTTAAACTTACAATTATATCCTTAATGAAAAACTTTTATAACCACACAAATTTCAAAAGTCCTTATTTTTTATTAAATTTCATGTCCAATTAAATAGATTTACATAAATTAAAACGGAAGAAGTACTGCTTGTTTATCTATAATTTCTTATTAAGGTAATTACTAAGGTCCAGGCTCCTACCGTCTCGAATTATCGAAGCATTTGGATTTACTCGTTTAATAAAGTTATTATTAGGAGAACTAAATTCGAACACTTTCACGGTTGACTACAGTGCAATGATTTAGTGGGCGCCTTGACAATAGGCAAAGTCTAGGTAATTTTGCGATCGTTTATGCTCTCGCTTGATTATGTTTCAATATCATAATATGATTAAATAATAAAAAATAGGCACTAAATGTGAATTTCACATATTGCATGATGGTGAACCTATATGATGCTTTAAAGTTGTGATTGGAATTGCATTGGAGCAAGAAAGACTCCTCGGAGTTGAGTGCGCGCAAAGTCGAGACAAAGAATGGAAGAAAAATGGCCTGAACTAGCGCGATCGTGCTACTCCAGAAGCTGGAGGCAGAATGTCAGGAGCTCTAGCACGAACATTAGCGCGTTCGCGCTAGTCCCAGTTCCGGAAAGGGTCTGTTAGGGGCAAATTAGAAAACTTGGAGGAAAATTCACTTAACCTATATAAAGTCAAGCTCGCCCAAGGATGCGGGGGGTAGGGTTTTCATAGTTTAGTACAAGAAACATAGAGGCAAGAGGCAAGAAGGACGTTTTTGAGAGGAAAACACAAGCACAGGGCCGTCGTGGAGGTCGGGTTTCATCTTTTCTTCCTCCAAACTTAGTAATTTTTATGTTTCTCTTTATGATTTGTTGTTTTGCTTTCATATCTATGTGGAGCTAAACTTTACGTTCTAGGGTTGTGGTTCTTTCATGACTATTGTTATTTGGATATTGATTTTGATTTCTTAGTTTATCATATTGGTTTACTTATTCAATCCTGCACTTAATTATTTGATTGCTTGATCACCAACTGAATACTATCTACGAATCTTGAATTGAACTCGAAAGTGGCAATTCTAGATTGCATATAGGATTGAAAAGAGCAAGTTCTTGAACCTGGGCATCGGGGAACAGATTCGCGGTTAGGATAAACATATACCTAATTGCCTTGCTTGGTTGATTTACAGAAATTATAAATGCGTTCTTGCTGATTCTAACTCCATAGACATATAGGCGTTATGTTAGCTTGAATAGGCGAGTAAGAACTCGACAGATTTTTACGAGCAATATTAACCATGTCAACCAATAAACTGGAATAAATTAGTTAGTCTCAATTGAAGAATACAATAGGAATGTTAGATATCCATAATTCTAGATCGTTTTCATTACATTGATATCATAAAATATGCTCTTTTTCTGTCCAAAGTTTATTATTTGTTTTTATTTTTTTGAAATAGTCTAGAATCAAAGGATGAACCACGGCTGCCACGGCCGCGCCCGCGGCCACCGAAACGGTTACGGCCGGACTGCTGTCCAGCGACGAAGGCAGCCAACGGAGCCAAATCAAAGGCGGCGGAGGTGGCCGGCGCACGAGCAGTAATCTGAGCCTCCATGCTCAACAACTTGTCATGTAATTCAGCGAAAGAGATGGGAGATTCGCGGGCTTGGATAGCATGAGAGAGCTCCATATACGGATCATCAAGACCATTGAGAATCTCAATGTCAAGATCCTCAGAATCAACAGTAACACCTAGGAGAGATAATTCATCCACAATCACGTGAATACCGTGCATAAAATCAGTAACAGATTTAGAACCTTTTACCGGATTATGGAGCTGCTGTTTGAGAGCCATGATACGACCACGAGAAGCAGTGCCATATGTGCGCGCGAGGATGTCACAGGCCTCTTTAGAGGTTTTCGCAGCGGCAATAAAGGAGATGATCGTCGGTATGATCGACGAGATGATGGCACTGAGCATAATATTGTACTGGCGAATCCAGTAAGGATATGCTGTATTGGGGAAAGTCACCTCCTTGTCGACGATAGTGGCTGGTGGGCACGGCTTCGATCCGTCCAAGAAGCCGAGGAGGTTGTAACCCATAAGAAGGGTTCGGAATTGGAATTTCCACGCCAGGTAATTAGTGGAACCCAATTTGAGTGGGATCTGAGCCGATGCATTGATGGGAGTCGGCTGGAGAAGATCGTCTGACGTCGAGAGAGAGGGCTGCCAATTAGTGGAGTGGCGGCGGCGGCGGCGCTGGATGTAAAAATTAGGATTTCTTTGGCGATAAGCCACTGGCGTATGATACCATGTAGAGAGTTTTGGGAGAATTAATTTTCTCGTATTGCTCACAAAAGTATATATAGAATACAGAGAGGTATCAAATCATATCAAATATAGGACTGTACAATAATGAAAGAATATTCTACCAATAATTAAAAGATACACAAAGATATACACAATATATCCTAATAGTCCACTCATGTAAAAAGACAATAGTTTAACGCATGAGATTATGAGTTTGATTTACGCTTAAACTCCATGTTCTTTTTTGTATTACTTGTAAGAAAAAAAGAAAGTGATTCAGTTCCTTTTCATTTTAGTTTGAAAAGATAACAATTTTAGTAAAAGTTTTCTCAAGAAATACAGGTATGAAGATTTGTGAGACAAGAAGCCTCACACTTGAAATACAAAATAAAAATATATTATAAAGGTCTAAATGATATAAATAGACTACAAACAAGAGCAGATGCTTATTTCAGAAGAGCTGCCAACATCGTAGAGAAATATCTGGAGGTAAGGTTATTGACAAAGACGCTTGGTTGATAAAAACTTGTCTTTTTGGCAGATTTGGCAGTAGCTATATTTCAGAAGAGCTGCCAATATCGTACAACGTAAGTAGACGCTCCCACTAAAATGTACCGTCAACATATTTTAGCGCCTTTTTGCAGTTCCTCTTTGGAATTCTATGACCAAACTTATACTTTTTTTTCTGTTTCAAACAAAACAAATTCGTTTTAATATTTAAAAAAATACATAACTTTTCATTTCTTAATTTACTTTAAATGAGTTTATATTATTAATATTCACACAAATATTTTTGAACAACAAATTTAAAAAGTTTTTCTTTTATTTTTAATATATATGTTGGTGTGAGTAATTGGTCAGCAATAAAGTCAAGGGGTGTAAAGAAAATTTCTTTGCAAGTTTGGAAATAAATAGTACTATATGCCAATATGAAAACCATAGTTTTCCTTATAAGAATAAACATCATAAAATATGTTTTTGTCTTGCCTCCAGACAGTAGCAGACGTAAAAGTGAATTTCTGAACGTGCAGTCTTTTTATTTTGCAGTTGGTTCAGTTGTTTTTCTTTAAGTTTTAATGTATATTATTTTGAAAAGAAAAAAAAAATTTAACTAAATGGATGTACACCTCAGTTCTGCATTTTATTTTTGATTTCTCTAATTGTAAGAAATTAAATATCACTGGATACGTAATATTTACCTATAATTTATTATTGAGGCTCCTACCGTCTCGAACTTTTGGAGCTTTATATTTACTTTTCTCATTTTTCATGTTCAAAAGTTTCAACTTTTGCATTTAATAAGCCTATTGGCACAAGTTGAGAATAATAAGGATAATATGTCCTTGATGTATATAATTTATTAATTATTTGACATATTATTTAAATGTATAAATCTATGTCTGTACTACAATTTTATTTATTAGTGCATACGCAGTTTTCCAAATATTGAGCTTATAATGTATATCAGTACATGTATATAGTTTGATTATAGGGGTATTGTTTAGTTATTGAATTACAAATTAAACTTTATTTATTTGTTTGACAAAACAAATACATACAAACCATAGAATTACATGTTTCCAGTCGTAACTGAGATACACATGAAGAGAGCCGAGGTCGTCGGATTAGACTCGAGGTCGAGGACGGAATGAAATGCCCGAAGATAGGAGTGCAAGGAATACCAAAATTAAGTATGCTCGACCCCGAATTTGTACCGCTAAGAATTTATAACAGAATAAAGAAGATTCCCGCAACGTCCCCAAGATCATGGTGCAAATCCCGGAATAGGATTGTACGATTCCATATTAAGCAGTTAGACAATTGTGCCAATAATAATCCTTACGGTAAATAGAAATGTACCTTATTTAGGATTCCCCTATAATATAAAGGGGAACCCAATCATTTGTAACATCATCTATTTATTGGCAAAAGAATATACTATCCTATTGATAATAGGCTAGATTCATATAATTTAGCAATTGTTTGTGTCCCAGCTTGATTATGTTCAACTGTTATAATATAGTTAAATGGGTTCTAGTTCTCAATTTCACACTTTACAGGAGTGAGTGGCATGTATGAGGATTTAAATCTGTATCTGGAACTAAAATGAAGCAAGAAAAGCCCCTAGGAGTTGAGTACGTAGGAAGACGAGAGAAAGAAAAGATAAAATGAAGACCTGGATTAGCACGGCCACTAGCGCGACCCCGCTAGCCCAGAAAGTTGAGGCAGAATGATAGGCTATATGCGCGGTCACTAGCGCGACCGCGCTAGCCAAATTCCGGAAAATTAAACTTCAAGGATAAATTTGAAAGTTCGGCGGCAAATCCACTTAACCTATAGAAGGTCTAGCTCGCCCAAGAGATTATTATCAAGGTTTTCATAACTTAGTTCAAGGCAAGGAGAGCAAGGAGGATAATTCAACGTCGAGTTTTTCTTTTCTTCCTTTTATTTTTACGATTTGTGGTGACTTTGAATATTGTTGTGATGAACACTAGTATGAGTAGCTAAATATTTTAGTCTAAGGTTTTGATGGAACCTATTAAAGGATGAACTTCTTGTTATGTTTATATAGGTTGCCCGGTTTAATCTCTATTTGTTCAACTATGTTCTTATTGTAGTTAATTGATAGGATCCTTAATAACTGTGCCTATTTAGTATGCATAGCTCGGAAGAGAGTGTAGATTTAGGTAATTGTTGAAATACACCACTTCCAAAGTATATGAGGGAACCAAAAGGGTATTTGGGAAGAGGAGGATGAGGAGGTTGCATGGTGTAGTTTTGGGGTTGTTTGGATGATTTAGGGGTTTGGGGTTCCGGGTTTAGATTTAAGATTCGATATGCTTGGTGATGATTCAAAGGAAAAAGATTAAACATGTGGAGAAATGAGGTAATGAGGGTTCCGGGGGTGCTAATTTAGGGTGGATTCGAGGTGGTCCATTGCCGTGAGGCAATTCCCGGCCGGTGGATCACGGCGGAGACTGTGGAGCAAAACAAGGCGGCTAGGGTTTTCTTTGGGTGTGAGTCAAAGATGAAATAAACGGGACTGGAATAGAGGGGGTACGTAATTCGGACAGTATATAGTTAATAGGGATTGAGTTCGGATCTATTGGATCATAAAGATCCAACAATTGCAATTGATAGGGAGTGAACGAGGTCGTTTTAGATGCAAAAGAGACAGACCGGGTAAAAAGGGTTTTGGGCCTGGATTTGGGTAATTATTTGGACTGGTTTTGGCATTAAAAAGGCCCAAGTTCTGAATTTCAACGCAATTAATTAAACTCCTTATTTCATTTTCTTTTCTTTTTTTCTTAATCAGAAATTGTAAATTAAAAAAACCTAAATTAATCTAAAAATATGAAATTAAACTAATTACCTAATTACAAAATTTATAAAAATCACTTAATCATAAATTAAAAGTGAAAATCAATAATCTAAAAATAAAAAAATGGGCCATTTTCATGGATTTCATTTTTTATAAAGCAAATAATTAACTAATTAATCCTAAAAATATAAAAGTAAACCTAAATATAATGCACGATATTTTTTGGCATTTCTCATAATTTTTAATAAAATTAAAAGTGCACAAAAATGCAAACAATGAATAAAATTCTACAAATATTCCAAAACGACAAATAATTACGAAAAATCTATTTTCTTAGAATTTTATAGGAGTAGTTTGTAAAGGGCAAAAATTACATGTTCACAATAAGGAATTTAGAAGTGACAGCGGTAAGTACGTACCATGATTTTTAGCCTCCCGTTGAATTTTGGCCAGATCATGCCAAACACGTTTATCGTATGGAAAGGTGGAGTCTAAAAGTCTAACCCAGCTCGGGAGGTCCTCGACCACACCGGGAGACCACACGATGGCTACACGACCAGAAACAAACCAATTCAAGAAGAAAAAAAGAAGGGAGTTAGTTTGAAAGAAGAAAAGATGACATTCATGTGATAAAGCATGCTCGATATAATGGAACTTGCGTCAATATTTCACTCCTCAGGGAATGACATCTTCTCGACGAGGATGAGGTCCGAGGTCCTGACTCAAACAAAGCGTCTCATCCATCCCCGGTCTCTATCTTCGTCAATATTGGCAAAAAATGCTCTGGCAGATCGATGCCGCAACTTGATTAAGCCACCTCAATAGAGGTGAGGGTAATACAATCTGATCAGATGATCGAGGGTGAAAGACATCCCTTTGATCATATTCGAAAAATGTTTAATCAAGCAGACGATTCTCTAGAGAGAAGGGTAAATTTGATCAAGTGTCACTCGCCGGGTCTATTGACAGAGAGGAAGAACCTACAGGGCCAGAGTTAAAGGATACATATACACACTGAGGAAACCAGACTTATGTATAGTTATGTCATCTTCCGAAGAGGGGATCTCAGCATATACCGCCCTTCCCCAATGGCAATCTATTTTCACTTCCTCTATGTCAGTTATTAAACTAACATACCAAGACATGAGCTCGCACTGTGACCATATCGAAGGAGATTTGTCAACTTTGAAATCGATGTATCGAAGGAACCAGGAACACACTCCTCAACGCTGGGATGCTCTGCCATTTTGCTCTTAGACGAGCGTGGTGAAAAAGAGGCTTCCCCCTTTCGGGGTACTGTCTTAGAGGTTCTAGCCGTGATTATGACAAAGTTCAAAAGCAAACTTATTCAAAGTGAATACAGAAAAAGGGAAAAAAGGCAAACGACTATTAACAAAGATTTAAAGATTTGAAGATGTTTTTTAAGGAGTTGAAAAGGCGGCCGATAGCGGTTCGCGAGCTTTTTGGAAGTTGTGTTGACAAGACCTCTGGACAACTTTTTCTGCTGCATCATTTAATGATTTCACGTGGCTGATGTCATGATGGAGATATCAGAGAAGTAAACAATCAAGATCGTTTCTTATTATTTCATTCAAAGAAACGCGGGGTCTGTCTGTATACAACCAAAATTAGAGAGTTTGACTTTGAAGATATTGTGGCACTCCATGCTGACCTCGAGGAGCTCGGAGTGGGACTTGAGGGCGGATTCGAATCATCCCTTTCTAGAAGGCACATCGAAGGTCGATCTCAGAACAACACAAGTCGGTGATCGTCATGTAAAGGCGAGAAAAACCCTAGGGCACACAATAAGAACTGAATGAGTCTGCAATAATAGTACCACTCCGTACTGAACCATTATACAGATGTACTAGTAGCATTTATTCGCCATTTATTAGACATGTATTATGTTGGGATCCACCCCTCCTATATAAAGGGGATCTTTGTCATTTTGCAAGAAACCTGATATTGAATACATCATAACATTCTCTGCTCCCTTTGCTAACATTATTGTTCTTCATAGTTAATGCTTATTCTTTCATTGTTCATTTATTGATCTTCATTTATTGCTTATCATTAACCGCAAAAGGCCATCTTTAAGGCCCTTATTATCACTATTTCTTCATCGATCCCGAATTTGTACCGTTAAGAATTTATAACAGAATGAAGAAGATTCCTGCAACGTCCCCAAGATTATCACTATTTCTTCATCGATCGTTCGTGGCTATTAACCTTGAGGCTTTACTCCAGCTAGCTCGAGGCCCAGTCTTGTGCCACTATTGATTTGTATTTCCTATTTTCTTTGCTCACACTTAGCATCTATTATCTAACAATTAATGTTAAAATTACGTATTTTTAAAATCACAAAAATATAATAATAATTACCATTTTCGAAATAAACACATACAAGAATAGAATTGCATGTTTCAAGTCGTAACATGAAGAGAGGAGATCCGGTCATGTTACATTAAGTTAAAAGTCTTCCATTGTAAGCTTTCTTCGTTTTTGAAAGTTATTAGGAGAACTAATTTTGAATACTTTCCACGGTTGACTACAGTACTAATGATTTAATTGGTGATTATATGAAAGGCATACCATGATCACAACTAGCCTCAAAAGAGGTAATTAATTTTATTGCCAGCTGCAGTAATGCTTTATACATGAAGACAAGAAAAGGTGAAAAGTAATTAAAACAAAATAAGAAATAACTGCCAAATAAGACAAGAACAGTAGCTGTATTTCCTATCTTTCAGACGAGCTGCGTCCAATCCTGTACGGAGTCTGTTAATGCTCTCCCACTAAAATGTACCTTCAACGTCCAATTACTTAGCAGAATTCTGTGTCCAAACTTTTGCATATTTTTATCTGTTTCAAAAAAAAATGTTTTTATATATATATTTTTAATGAGATTATTTATAGTTATACTAATATTTATGACTTGTTTAAATAATAAATTTTAAAAGTCTTTTCATTTATTTTTAAATTAGATATACAGTCAAACAACATGACATAAAACAAGAAAGAGTTTGTCTTCTTGAGACGAGGGTCTTTCAGAAACAATATTACTACATCTTCAGAATAGGAGTAAGGTCTACGTATACACTATCATTCCCAGAACCGACTAGTGAAATTTTACTGAGTCGTTGCTGTTATCGTTGTATTAGTTTTAGGGCGTGCATTATGTGAATTAAAACAAAAAAACCAAACGAACCACTTTCTTTATTTGGTTTATTTTTGAATTTGTGGTTTGGTTGGTGTATATATATATATGTATGTATGTATACAGAGGCGGATTCAGAATTTTAACACGATGGAGGCACATTATTCTATTCAACCAGTGCCCCTAAAGGTTTTTAGTGTTCAGGGTACCAACTGCTTTAAATTAACCATTTTCAAAATATATAGATATATATCATTGAAGTTTTCTAGGTTCGATGATTCTTCACCCATAAACATGGGTATGTACACATATTAATTTATGTAGAATATATTTAATTTTGTTTTGATTATGATATGTAGTACTACTATCTAATCAACATTAGTGTCCAATTTCTTCAATCTTGTGAATTGAATTACCAAAAAATATTGAAGAGATTTGAGATATTACTTCTCATATATAAATGTTGATAGATTCAAATTATTTTTATATAACGCTGCCAAGATAATTGAAAAACTAAATTGGAAAAAATCGACCCAAAAGAAAAATCAAATGAAACCAAATTTATTTTGGTTTGATTGCATGGCATCTTTTCGAAACCGAAAATCACAAAATTAAAATAGAATAAGACAAAATAAAATGGAGTTTGCCGCAGTATACGAAACACGAGTTTTTATGAGTAAAATTAGATATAATACTAAAATAAATATATAATGCATGCACACCCCATATATAAGCTAGTGCTTCACCTCTTTATTCACCTCTTAGAGCAGAGAGAGTAGTATTGAGATTGTTGGCCATTTGGAAAAACCAAAAATGTTGGGTCGTCCGCTTCTTCCGATTCAAAATCCGCCGCCGCTTCCGAATTTAGGTGTTTCTTTCTTTATCTTTGCCTACTGCATTTCATGATAAAAAAAAGTTGTTCTACACATAATACAATATTTTTCTCATGTCTCTCTAAATCTTTGTTTAAACTCAGCATTTGCTTTCATGATACTTGTGGTTTGTATCTCTCTTTATATATATATACTTTCTCTCATGCTCTTATTTCTTCTTCAAAGCATTTTTTTGAGTCTGCTTGCTTCAAGGTGTGAAAGGATTTTTTAAATATTTTAATACAGTTTTTTAGTTTTCCTTCTCGCTGTGCTGCTGCATTAATGTTTTCCTTCTTGTGAAAGTTGGTTCATTAATGAATGGAAGTTCAAGTGAAAGTACCAAAAACTTTCATGGTATGGACTATGGAGCATATAATTAATCTTCCTATTTGAATGCACGTCTTTTTCAGTATGTGAGACCAATATAATAAACTGAGATTTATGGATGTTTTCTGTAGGTCAGTGCCTAGTATACAGACCCTACATGTTTTCTAGTATTTGAATTTGTTGTATCAGCAGTGTGTGGCTTTTTGGAAAATTAAAATAGTACTTCCTACTAGGATAAACCTATGACTAAAAAAAATTACATTTCATGGTATTGGGCATAAATATTTCATACTTATATCTTGAATTGCATTAGAATTAATAATGTTCTTGGCTACCATGCATGCAATAATATTTCAAAACTATATTGTATGAAACAGAGTAATTGAGTCTGAATGCCTTTCTTTGTTATATATATATGCCCTGAGTTTGTGAGTGAAACTTGTATTGTCTTTGATAATTAGTCACCTCCCTACATGAGCTGAGCTTGTTAACTGCCATCCAATGCCTATATATTGGGCCCCTGCCTAACTATCAGATCTATGTAATTTGACATTAAGTAATTGAAACTAGGTACAAGTAAATGAAAAGCTATAAGTTTATTTAATGGCAAGAGAGTTTATTTTATTAAGTCAGTATAAAATAAAGCTAAGTTGAACTGAATATCTTATACTTGTTGCACTTGTACCATATCAGCACACTCTAGGCCACTAATCATGCATGCATTTCTCTTTTGAAAATGGAACCCTGCAGTATTTTGGACATGGGATACATGTCTCCTTTCTTATTTAATTATGGTTTGGCAGGATTAATTCATGAGTTGTTAACCTCTCTTTTCTGGTAGTAGATGGTTTCTGGTTTTGCTTATGAATTTTGTCTTATGATCTCATCTTCCTATGTTTTTATTCAATTTTCATTGATGCTGTTTAATTATGTGTAGTTGATGCTCCACCTCCACCACCACCTGCTCCCCCACGTCCTCCTCTCAGGGCCCTCGCACAAAATGTTACAGCTTTGATTCCCTTGGAAGAAGAAAGGACTAGATTTCAGTTGGATATAATGAATCTAGAGAAACGAGCTGAAGACATTTTTAATGCATTCACTAATCATATCAGCTTTGTTCTATTCTTCACTGGAGGGGGGCTAATTTTTAACACGAGGCTTCCTTGTACAACTATGGCAACATTCACCACATTGACACTTATTTCTTTCATTGTGGCGTTCCTTATGGCCTATAGGGTATTAAGCTATCTGTTTGGCATATATTATATATATGTCATCATAGCTTAATCTGACGATGGATATACTTTTGATATATCATTCTACTATGAGAATGCATTTTAAGTCTTCACTTGCCTGTCTCCCACTCCCTTCAACCCCCTATGTCGATTGTCCACTGACTACTTTTCAGATTCTAATATTGCAAACTTTAATACGTTGTTTCATTTTCTTTTATAAGGTTATATAAACATAAATTACATTACTTTTGTCTTTAAAATGGAGTGAGGTAAAGGGACGTAGATAAATTCCGTTTCTTACTGGGGATAATTTCTGAACCTTTGGTAATTATTGTTCCATCACACTTATTCTCTATTTTTGATTATGTTATCTATTTTTAATTTTTGTTTTCTCGAATAATTTTACTAATTTGTTCTTACTAATATACTCTGTTTTTTCTATTTTTTATTTTGTTATTTGTTAGCTGATTTGTTTTTAGTTGCGTCCCGCGTGAATTCTAATTTACGGTGGGTTGTAAATGGATTGAACACATAAAATCACTGAGAAGAAAAATATACTTGACTAACATATAAAATGAATATTCTTATAAAAATGGAAACAATTCCTATGACTTTGACAACGGCATCATCAATCAAGCTTTTCAACAATTTGACATCAATATAATCAGTTGCTTTGGATAGAAATATTTTTCTTCATTATAAATTATAAAAATATTCCATCTGCATGGGTATTTTATATTATTTCTTTTACCTATTAGAAATAACGGAAAATTATCAAAAATATTCCTATTGTTTTCTAAATGATTTAGAAATACATTTCGTCCATCTATTCGGCCAAAAATACACATCACGTTATTTTCATATCTAAAAGTACCCCTCTTTTTAACTGTGCAGCACATGCGCTCCACGTCTAATGTGTTGTCATCTTTTAATTATGCCACCTAGCTCTCGTTCAAAATCCAAATACTTGCCTCCGTTAACCAAACCCGTCCAATTATTTGCCCGACCCATTATTTTCTCTTTTCTTCTTAATCTTTTCCCTTTCTATTTCTTCCTTCTTCCTCTGATGGGTTAGAAAAGAGAAGTTTTGGCTGGGTGGAATTAGTTGGGTAAGAAAAAATGGAGACGATCCTTCGATGGGGAATTTGCCAGCGACTGCTTCGGCGAATGCCCAAGTTTAATCATGATGTAATTTGGGGGAAAGTTTCTATTACTGGTGAAAAACCATGATGTATTATCTCAAATTTTTTGCTATATAATGTTGGGATAAAAAATAATATATTAAAAATACAATATTCTAGCGGATCAATATTACTATTATTGTTATAAATACACTTCTATTTAAGGTGAATATCTTTAATTAGAGAGATTCTAGAGTCCTATTATTGGTAGCTAGATCATCCCACTCCCTATAAATAAAGGGGTCTTCTACCATTGTAATACATCCCTAACAATCTCTAAGTATCAATAAGAATACTTCTCTCTCTCTATTCTCTCTATATTGTTCTTGTTCTTGCATTATTGTTCTTGTCTTTATATTATTTCATAACACGTTATCAGCACGAGACTCTACCGTCTCAAGAACCATTCCCGAAAAACCTAAGGTATTTCCCTCTTCCTAATTTAATTTTCGATTATGTCTGACATTACGAAAAGAAAGTTCGTTGCCCTTGAAATTTCGGGCAAGAACTATATGACATGGGTGTTGGATGCTGAAATCCACTTAGATGCTATGGGTCTCGGAGACACCATCAAAGATAGAGAAAAAGCATCCACCCAAGACTGTGCGAAGGCCTTGATTTTCTTGCGCCATCACCTTGATGAAGGTTTGAAGATTGAATATCTCACCGTCAAGGATCCACTCATCTTGTGGAATGGCTTAAAGGAGAAATATGACAACCTGAAGTTGGTCACTCTGCCACAAGCACGATATGATTGGGCTCATCTGAGGCTCCAGGACTTTAAGTCCGTTTCTGAATATAATTCTGCAATGTTCAGAATTACTTCCAAATTGAAGCAATGCGGAGATAAAATCTCCGATTATGATATGCTTGAGAAAACGTTTACAACGTTTCATGCCTCCAATATGGTACTGCAACAACAGTACAGAGAGAAAGGCTTTACAAAGTACTCTGAACTGATTTCTCTTCTACTAGTGGCTGAGCAAAATAATGACCTGCTCATGAGAAATCACGAAAATCGACCCACTGGGTCTACACCACTGCCTGAAGCAGATAAGGTGCACTCTCATTATGCCAAACATGAAAAGGGCCATGGTCATGGTCGTAAACGGGGTCATAGCCAGGGACGTAGACAAGGAAGAAATTCCAATGAAGTCCGTCAACCCCCAAGGAGAGATAACCGCCGAAAGCAGAAACGGGGTCATGAAGATCCTAAGGCAAATGGTTCAGAAACTATATGTTATCGTTGCGGTGGGAAAGGGCACTGGTCAAAGACTTGCTGTATACCAAGACACTTGGTTGACCTTTATCAAGCATCTCGAAAGAGAAAAGGCCCTGAAACAAATTTTGTCTATGACGACAACTTGGACATCACCCACCTGGATGTGGCAGACTTCTTTGAGCAACCCGAGGGGAAAATAGACCACCTAATCGGCGATGGGTCCGTGATGAAAGAAGATGGAGTTATTTAATTTTGTTCTACTTATTTGTATTAGTTAGTGAATAAACTAATAGTCATTAGTATTAGCTCGTATTAGTTAGTTCATGATGCAATGTTAGCAGTAGTTCTTTAGAATATCTTCAATATGCTCAAATATCAATAATATTTTTATTTTCCAGTAGGGGTAATCGACTAGCCTGAAAAACTAGTCGATTATCTACTATTTTCGCATTAAAGCTGAAAAATAATTGATCAACAATCGATTGTCTTTGTCTAACAATCGATTGTCGTTAAGACAGTGTAATCTGGAATTTTTCAAAAATCATCCACAATCGATTGTCTTTGTCTAACAATCGATTGTCGTTAAGACAGTGTAATCTGGAATTTTTCAAAAATCATCCACAATCGATTGTCTTTGTCTAACAATCGATTGTCGCTAAGACAGTGTAATCTGGAATTTTTCAAAAATCATCCACAATCAATTGTCTATGCCTAACAATCGATTGTCGTTATAACAGTGTAATCTGGAATTTTTCAAAATAGCCAACAATCGATTGTCTATACTTAACAATCGATTGTCTTAAAACAGTGTGCTCTGGAATTTTTCAAAATAGCCAACAATCGATTGTCTATCCTTAACAATCGATTGTCTTAAAACAGTGTGCTCTGGAATTTTTCAAAATAGCCAACAATCGATTGTCTATCCTTCACAATCGATTGTCTTAAGACAGTGCTCTGGAATTTTTCAAAATAAGCCAACAATCGATTGTCTATATTTAACAATCGATTGTCTTAAGACAGTGTGATCTGAAGTTTTTCAAATTAGCAAATAATCGATTGTGTGTGTTTAACAATCGATTGTCAATGTTCAACAATCGATTGTTTGTGTTTAACAATCGATTGTTTGAAGAAAATGCTTAAACTGAAATTTTCAAACTGCAAAGTAATCAATTATGGATAACATATATGATTTTGTTAGTCAACTGTTAGCAGCAGATTTTGAAAATATTATGTGACACAAACGAATTGAACTTGTTTATTCTTATGTTCGTGTATCTCTTTTGTATGTCAAACTATGGGATAGCAAATATGGATATCTCACAAAGCGAACTTGGATCAACGTCCAACTGTAAAAGTATTTGCCTAGTTGATTCATGTACTACACATACAATACTCAAAGAAAAGAAATATTTCTCTCAACTAAATATGTGTAAGGCAAACGTTACTACAATCTCTGGAAGTAGTAAATTGATTGAAGGCTCCGGAAGAGCAATTGTAACTCTGCCCAAAGGCACGACGTTAAACATAGAGAATGCAATATTCTCCTCCAAGTCTAAGAGAAACTTGTTGAGTTTTAAAGATGTACGCCGGAATGGCTATCATATTGAGACAATGGATGAAGATAATCTTGAATATCTCGTCATCACAAAGAATGTCTCCGGCCAAAAGAGGGTTATTGAGAAATTCCCGTCTTTATCTTGTGGCCTGTATTGGACAAGAATTAGTGCAATTGAGGCACATTCAACAGTAAACCAAAGGGTTACTGATTCCAATACCTTTGTACTTTGGCATGATCGATTGGGACACCCAGGATCGGTCATGATGAGACGGATTATAGAAAGCTCATATGGGCATCCGTTAAAGAATTTCAAAATTCTTTCGAATAATGAATATCCTTGCACTTCGTGTTATCAAGGCAAGTTGATTATCAGGCCATCACCAACAAAGGTTGGGACTGAGTCACCCACGTTTCTGGAACGTATACAAGGGGACATTTGTGGACCTATTCACCCACCTAGTGGGTCGTTTAGGTATTTCATGGTCTTGATAGACGCATCCTGTAGATGGTCTCATGTGTGCCTGTTGTCATCACACAACCTTGCGTTTGCGAAATTAATGGCACAAATAATTCGACTACGAGCACAATTTCTAGATAATCCAATCAAGTCCATTAGACTGGATAATGCTGCTGAGTTTACATCCCAAGCATTTAATGATTATTGCTTATCAATCGGGATAAAAGTTGAACATTCTGTAGCTCATGTTCACACTCAAAACGGTCTTGCAGAATCGTTAATTAAACGCCTGCAGTTGATTGCAAGGCCATTACTTATGAGAACGAGGCTGCCCACTTCGGTATGGGGTCACGCCATCTTACATGCAACAATGCTAATTCGTCTCAGACCGACGAATTACCACAAGTATTCCCCGTTGCAATTGGTTTTGGGTCATGAACCCAATATATCCCATTTAAGAATTTTTGGATGCGCAGTATATGTGCCTATAGCACCGCCATCCCGCACCAAAATGGGTCCGCAAAGAAGGTTAGGAATATATGTTGGGTTTGAATCTCCCTCCATCATTCGCTACCTCGAAACATTGACAGGCGACGTATTTACTGCACGATTTGCAGACTGTCGATTCGATGAGACACTTTTCCCAAAATTAGGGGGAGAAGTTGGTGAAACCAAACGGGAAATTTTGTTGAAAAATGCATCATTATCTCATCTTGATCCACATACCTCTATTTGTGAAAGAGAGGTACAAAAGATTATCCATTTGCAAAGAATATCAAATCAAATGCCTGACGCATTTACGGACTTGAAAAGGATAACGAAATCCCACATTCCCGCGAAAAATGTTCCAATCCGTATTGATATCCCTGTTGGACAATCATCTAGTGTCATAACCAATGAGTCGAATGCACGCCTGAAGCGTGGCAGACCATTAGGTTCCAAAGATCGAAATCCTAGAAAGAGGAAAAAGAACGATCAAAATGACACCACGAAAGAATCTCATGATTTAACAAATTTTGAGATTCATGAAGAATCCATTGAGCCCGAGACTCTGGAAAATACGGAACTATCCCTAAATCCAATTAATATTGAGGCAAATATTAATCGAGTGGATATTGTGGTGGATAATGCCTTTGCTTATAATGTAGCATCTAGCATTATGCAAGAATGTGAGGATCTCGAACCTCAATCTGTTGAAGAATGTTGAAAAAGACAGGATTGGCCAAAGTGGCAAGAAGCAATTCAATCAGAATTGAATTCGCTGGCAAAACGTGAAGTTTTTGGCCCTATAGTTGAAACACCTAATGGTGTTAAGCCTGTCGGCTATAAATGGGTCTTTGTACGCAAAAGAAACGAGAAAAACGAGGTACAAAGATATAAGGCACGCCTTGTTGCACAAGGTTTTTCTCAAAGGCCCGGTGTCGATTATGAAGAGACATATTCGCCTGTAATGGATGCGATAACCTTTCGTTATCTCATAAGTTTTGCTGTCCATGAAAAGCTTGACATGCACTTAATGGATGTGGTATTCCCGATGGACTCAAGATGCCAAACGCGCATAATTCAAAATCTCGGGAAATGTTCTCAATTAAATTGCAAAGATCCTTGTATGGTCTAAAGCAATCTGGACGAATGTGGTATAATCGTCTTAGTGAGTACTTGTTAAAAGAAGGCTATATAAATGACGTCATTTTCCCGTGTGTTTTTATAAAGAAAACAACATCGGAATTTGTTGTACTTGCCGTATATGTCGATGACATAAACCTTATTGGAACCCCTATAGAACTCCAAAAGGCAATTGGTTATCTAAAGGATGAATTCGAGATGAAAGATCTCAGAAAGACTAAACTATGTCTTGGTTTGCAAATTGAATATTTGGCAAACGGAATTTTTGTTCATCAATCTACCTATACAGAAAAGGTACTGAAATGGTTTTACATGGATGAAGCACATCCTTTAAGTACACCGATGGTTGTTCGATCACTTGATGTGAACAAAGATCCATTCCGACCACAAGAAAGGAATGAAGAGCTACTTGGTCCTGAAGTACCATATCTTAGCGCAATTGGCGCACTAATGTATCTTGCAAATACTACAAGGCCTGACATATCCTTTTCAGTTAATGTCTTTGAAAGATTTAGCTCGGCTCCTACGAGGAGACATTGGAATGGGATCAAACACATATTGGGGTACCTAAAGGGAACTACCGATATGGGCTTATTTTATGGCAAGAATTGCAGCCCGGATCTTGTTGGTTATGCTGATGCTGGATATTTGTCCGACCCACACAAGGCTCGATCTCAAACGAGTTATGTGTTTACCTGTGGAGAAACCGCCATATCTTGGCGATCGACTAAGCAATCAATTGTGGCTACTTCATCTAATCATGGCGAGATAATTGCTATTCATGAAGCAAGTCGGGAGTGTGTGTGGTTAAGGTCGATAATACATCATATCCAAGACAAATGTGGTTTGAAGTGTGATAAACTACCCACAACTTTGTATGAAGACAATGCAGCATGTATAGCTCAATTGAAGGGAGGATTCATAAAAGGAGATAGAACGAAGCATATTTCACCAAAGTTATTCTTCACACATGATCTTCAAAAGAATGGTGATATCAATGTTCAACAGATTCGTTCAAGCGACAATATGGCTGATTTGTTCACAAAATCTCTACCAAAGTCAACCTTCAAGAAGCTAGTTCACAAGATCGGGATGCGAAGACTTAAGGACATAAATTGATGTTCTTATCAGGGGGAGTTAAATGCGCGTTGCACTCTTTTTCCCTTACAAGGTTTTGTCCCACCGGGTTTTCCTTGCGAGGTTTTTCACGAGGCAACCAATAGGCGCATATTCAATCATGTGTACTCTTTTTCCTTACTTTAATTTTTCCCATTGGGTTTTGTTTTAAGGTTTTAACGAGGCACATCATTGAATAGACATTCAAGGGGGAGTGTTATAAATACACTTCTATTTAAGGTGAATGTCTTTAATTAGAGAGATTCTAGAGTCCTATTATTGGTAGCTAGATCATCCCACTCCCTATAAATAAAGGGGTCTTCTACCATTGTAATACATCCCTAACAATCTCTAAGTATCAATAAGAATACTTCTCTCTCTCTATTCTCTCTATATTGTTCTTGTTCTTGCATTATTGTTCTTGTCTTTATATTATTTCATAACAATTATAATATTATAAATTAATAGTTTCAAGAGATTATTTTATTTTAAATATTTCACTATAATAATTATTTTCACTCAATATTTATCTTATAAACTACAATCTAAAAATTATTTTGCCTGACTTTCTCTCCCTTCTCTCGATTTAGTGTAACTGAAGCTGAACAAAACATATAGGAAAAAATCGCCGCATTCTCCAACCAATTAGAAGATTGGTTTCCCCAATGTAGCTAGAAGAGGCAGAATTAACCGGTTTTAGTAACCCGCCCAGCAATTTTGATTCTTGATCAATAGTGTCACATGATCCGGTTAAAAATTATCACGTTATTAAATGTAAGATCCATTAATTTTACTGTTAGTTGCAAGGTATTTTTATTAATAAAATTAGCGTTATTTTTTTTTTGGGACAAATAGCGAGCAAAAATTCGTCTAAATAAAGGTCTCGATACACTTTGCTCTTTTAGAACCGTCTAAGTTTACGTAAATAGGTTTGGGTGAAGTAGACAGATACCTCTCAAAATAGATGATCTTAAATGTTTGTCCTTAGTTGCCTTATAGGGAGTACGTCAAATTTACCGAGTATCTTGAATTTACTTCAAGGTAAAGATCATTCTCAAGAAGTGTGTAAATGACACTAGGTAGTCGCTTTAGTCAATGTCTCTCAAAATTTAAGGTATGGTGTCCTTGGATTTAAATCTTAAAATTTGAACTTTAGAATAATATATTTTAAAGTTCGAAAATTATATTTAAAAATTTAAATGATATATTCTGAATTTGAAATTTAGCTTAAATATAAATAAATAAATTAATTATTAGATATATTACAAATTATAAATATATTTTAAATAATGAGTTTAGAAAGGGATATACCTACGTTCCTAAAAAGTGTTATAAATCTGCAATTTTTGCGCACGAGTGGCATGCAAATCATTGACTATATTACACCAGAACCACACAAGTCCAAAAAAGATAATCATTTGTTCAAGTTTTATATTGAGCCCTTTATCCCTCCACCTAATTGGTTTTTTTTATATATTAAAATATGATATATTATTTTTCTTTTACCCATTAGAAAGTTTGAAAGAATATATTAGGGTTTTAGTGATACTTTCTGGAAACGCAAACCCAATATCAGTCAAAAAATTTCTTCCCAATTCAAATTGTAACTGTATTGTCGTCCAAAACAAAAATAAAAAACAATTCCAAAACCAGAACCGAAATAACTATATAAGCCTCAGTTGTTTCCGAGAGTAATTGATTCAAGAATTCCGTCTTCCCTTCCTTGCTTTCAGCCGACGCTCTCTCCCTGATATTGAGTTTCTGTGGAACTTTCTTGTCACACAGGATTCCTGATGCAAGCCTCCACTTTGACCACCCCGCTCCTATGCGATGAGTGCCGTCCTCGTCAATCTCCCCGTCCCCCTGAATCACCGACCCAAGATATCTGACACTGTCCCTCTTGGCGATGACCTGAGATCCAATCATCACGTCCCTGCCTACTTCGCTCGGCTCGAAGCTGAACTTGCACTCCAGGTATTCAGTCCTAGATCTGCTTATTTTGAAACCCTTAGACTCAAGAGTCTGTCTCCATACCTCTAACCTCTCAATAACACTGACCCTCATCTCGTCTATCAAGACTATGTCATCAGCAAATAGCATACACCAAGGCACATCCCCTTGAATATGTCGGGTTAGAGCATCCATTACCAAGGCAAACAAGAGAGGGCTAAGCGCCGATCCTTGATGGAGCCCCATAACCACAGGAAAATGGTCTGAGTCACCACCCACCGTCCTAACCCTAGTCTTAGCTCCATCGTACATGTCCTCGATTACTCTGATGTAGGCTTCCGGCACGCTCTTCGCCTCTAAGCACCTCCATAGCACCTCCCTTGGGACCTTGTCATACGCCTTCTCCAAGTCGATAAGCACCATGTGCAGGTCCTTCTTCTTATCCCTGAACTGCTCCACTAGCCGCCTGACAAGGTGGATAGCTTCTGTAGTGGAGCGACCCGGCATGAAACCGAACTGGTTCATAGATATAAACGTGACGATGGACATACTTTTGATATATCATTCTACTATGAGAATGCATTTTAAGTTGTCTCTTTGTTGTGACTAACTACTTTTCAGATTCTAATATTGCAAAGGTTAATACTTTTGATGTTGTTTCATTTTCTTTTATTAGGTTATATAAATATAAATTACATTACTTTTGTCTTTAAGGAAGCTAAAATGGAGTGAGGTAAAGGGACGTAGATAAATTCTAATCTTCTAGAATCGTTTCTTGCTAGGGATAACAAAATGATTTATGAGCGAGGAAGAAGCTCGGTTGTTGCGAAAGTTTTCCTACAAAAAGGGGATGACTTCAACAACCCATAAGAGACGGCTTGCCAAGCTATACAACTCAGAAAGATTTTGTATTATAACCAATGTTAGCTGTTTTGCGCACGTGTGGCGTGCAAATTATTGACTAGTTTACACCGGAACCACACAAGTCCAAAAAAGATAATGATTTGTTCAAGTATTATATTGGTCCCTTTATCCTTCCACCTAATTTGTTTTTTTATATATTAAAAATATTATATATTGTATTTCTTTTACCCATTAGAAAGTTTGAAAGAATATATTAGGGTTTTAGTGATACTTTTTGGAAACGCAAACCCAATATAAGTCAAAAAATTTCTTCCCAATTCAAATTGTAAAAGTATTGTCGTCCAAAAAAAAAATAAAAACAATTCTAAAACCAGAACCGAAACCACTATATAAGCCTTAGTTGTTTTCGAGAGTAATTGATTCGAGAATTCTATCTTCCCTTCTCTGTTTTTAGCCGTCGCTCTCGCCCTGGTATTTGGTTCGACAATTTGTAAGTTCTTGTCCCACGTGATTAATAATACCCTATTTATATATACTTAAGCTTTCGCATGACTTTAATATAACGTACATATTTTGTGATTCGAGTTTCTTATTCCATTTATTATACCCCTCTTTCTTAATTCTGAACCATATTAATTACATTATAAAAGAGAAAATTGCAATTTATTTTTCTCCGTTTCTTTTCTTTAGGATCAATATGTGTATACATTTCTGTTATAGTTTTCTTATTTTCTGCTTCATAGGTCATGGTACTTCAATGCTACACTTGGACTAGATAACTCTTGGGTTCATTATTCGATATAATATGTAAAGATGAAGAAGATTTTGCAGAAACTTTGAGACGTTTGCCAGATTGTCTTATCATTGATATCCTGAGTAGACTTCCATTAGATTTCCTTGTTAGATTTCAAAGGGATTGTAGGGACTTGGGATCTTTGATCTCATCACACGATTTTGCCATCGTACATCTCAGTAGAGCTAGACCTATGCTATGGTTACTCAGAAATGAACAATCGAACCAAAGGGAATAAGAAAATCAGAAATCGGGGAAAAACACAATCACCTCTAATTTTAAGCCTAATTATTTTTAATTAATTCAACTCAAATTAAACCCTTCATCAATCATCAAATAAAACATGTGAAATTAAACAAATAAGAAAAGGAAATTAAAGAAAGATCTGTGAGAAGAAGTATAGGTAGAGGAAAGAAAAGGATGTGAAATGAGAAAAACAAAGAACAAAAAAAACTCACTGATTCATGCCTTTAAAGTGACTGACTTTCATACTTGATCCCCAAATAATGTTATCTGCTTATTATTTGGCAAGAATAAACGAATAGCATTATTTGAGAATCAAACAATCACTGAGAAGCCCTTGCAAGGCCAAAATTCTTTTGGACTTCGAACATGAATCCTAGATTTAGGATTCGAGAGGTTTTGGCTGGATTTGAGGGAGGCTAGTTTGAGATTTGGGGAGAGGGGTTCAAGGCGAGTCCATGGTGTGATTTTGTTTGAGATTGAATGAAGCGCCGCCGTGCACGCTGGCGGAGTCAATCTTTCGGCTAATATTCGAGATGATGGGGGGTGATTCGAGGGAAGCCAGGTATGGATTTGGAAAGGGAATGGTGAAGGTAATCCACGATATAAATTTGACGGTGATTGGGGTTCCGTCACCGTCGTGAGCGATTTCCCGTTGGCGGCAGACGGTGGGGGATGGTGGCATTAGGGTTTATGGGGGGTGAGGATATGAGAGACAGGGTACGAGGTTTTTTTGGGAGATGAGGGGTGTTTTGGAACACTTATATACCTAAGGATAGATCACTTCTTGACCGTCGGATCAAAAGAAATTAATGGCTCAGATTGTGGGACGCCAAACGGCGTCGTCTGGTTAAACAAGGGGCTGGACCCATTTTTGAGGTTGGGCTGGCCGGGTTAATGGGTCTTTTGGGCTGAAAATTTATTTAAAATTGGTGCAAATTGGGTCTTCTGTTTTTTGTCAAATTTTCAAGATTTTCTTATCACTTTTTTTTTTCATTTATCATTTTTTTCTTCCTATTTTATAAAATGACTATTTGCTAATTAATACTTAAAAATATCAAATCTATTACAAAATGTGGATGCGACATATTTGTTGTATTTTTTATGAATTATCTAAATCAAAAATGCAAATCAACACGAAAATTACGTAATTAATCCTAAAAATTTTATAGGAATAATTCACGTGGGGAAAAAAATCACATACTCACAATCTACTACCTCACTCTGACATGTTTCCACTAATTCTATGATTTACAAAGAGCATAGTATTAAAATCTCCTAGCACAAGCCAAGCCCCCACCATGGTATTGTTGATCTCTCTTAGCTGACTTCATCTTTCCGGCCTTTCTGCAATAGTATTATACCCATAGACAAAAGTTAACCAACAGTTGATTGTTGAGTTTTTGTTTCTGACTTTATAGTGCACCATTTGAGTTCCAGCTTGTATTGTTTTTGACGATGAAAATGTCAAATAATTAAGTAAAGTAAATATTTAATAAAAAGCTATTATATTTAAGTCATAGATAAAGGTTAAATAGTGAAAAAAATTTCTAATTAATATTTTCTTTAAGGTATATGGAAGAGAAATGCGATAAAAAATTTAAGACTGAGAAAATACTTATTAGTAATTAAGAGCCTTTAAATAAGTAGAAAAATATTGAACTTATTAGTTATATGAAACATGAACACAAATCCATTCAAACAAGTCATTGATCAATGTCAGAAATCACATCAATTGGTAAATGACGATGAACGATTACAATTAAGATATTAGTACTGACGTAATAAAAAAATATTATTACTCATAAGTATACCTAATGAGCCACGTGTAGGGTGCTAATCGTCTATATTGCACGGGAACCACATAAGTCCAAAAAAGTTAAAGACTTCTTCAAGTTTTCTTTGTGCCTCCGCCTAGTTATTGTTTTTTTTCTTGTTTGAAAAATATTTATATTATTTCTTTTACCCATTAGAAAGTTTGAAAAAATAATTTAGGGATCCAGTGATACTTTTGGAAAAGCAAACCCAAAACTACTCTAAAAAAATATCTTTCCCAATTCAGACAGTAACAATATTTTCGTCCAAAATATAAAAAAAATTCTAAAACCAGAACCAAAGCCAAATCAATTTCTAATATAACTGATTCTTGAGTGATTTAAATAAGCTTTTAGCCTTACTTTGTTTCCGAGAGTACTTGAGACTTAAAAGAGGCAAAATAATACAGAATTCCCTCAGTTTTAGCTCCGTCTATCTTCCCTTCTCTGCTTTCAACCGTTGCTCTTGCCCTGGTATTTGGTTCGACAATTTGTAAGTTCCTGTCACAAGTGATTAATAATACTCTATTTATTTTCTCCGTTTCTTGTCATTAGGATCAATATGTGTATAGTTTGCTGTCATATCAAACCGTAGTTTTCTTATTTTCTGCTTAATAGGGGGTCATGGTACTTCAATGCTTCACTTGGACTGCAGAACTCTTGTGTTCATTGTTCAATATAATATGTAAAGATGAAGAAGATTTTGCAGAAACTTTGGGACGTTTGCCAGATTGTCTTTTAATTGATATCCTGAGTAGACTTCCATTAGATTGCCTTGTTAGATTTCAAAGGGATTGTAGGGATTTGAGAGCTTTGATCTCATCACATGATTTTGCCACCGTGCATCTCAGTAGAGCTAGACCCATGCTGCTCATTCATGATTATTACAAGAGTACCAAGAACAGGCAACAACTGTATGTGTTTGGTGCTGAACATCTCAATGGGAAGAATGTGTTGAGGAAACTTCATCTCAGACCTGAGCTTATGATCAATAATAAGCGCTGGGAACAACCCCCAACTCTTCAATGCTCTTGTCAAGGAGTTCTTCTGTTTGCTGATCCCATGTACCCTACTTATTATGCTTTGAACCCGATAACACAAGAGGAAGTAACCATAAAACATGCACCAGAACCCGGAAAATCGTGTGCTCTTTATTTTTGTCCATTAACAAGACAATTCAAACTTCTTTATGTACAAGCACAAGGGAGTTTGTGCCAGTATTTTGTATACATGTTGAAGACACAAACGTGGAGGAAAATCCATTCATCGTCCACTTTCAACTTTTTGCCATATCGTAACTCTCACGCAGTTGTTAATGGAGCATTGCATTGGATCATGTATACTGATTTTGAAAAAGAAGGGATTCCTCCTTGTGCAAATGGAATCATGGTATATAGAATGGATAAGGAAGAACTCTCAGCTATGCCTCATCCTGGAAGTGTGTGTACCTCAAAGAAAGTGCATACAATTATGACTCTTTTAGTGAAGGAAAACTGTTTGTCTTTCTGTCACTTGCTTGTCTCTGAGTATGCAGTGGATATATGGATCTTGGAAGACTATGAAAAGAGGGCATGGAACAAAAAGTACAAGGTTAATCTCTTTGACAAGAAAATTTTTCCTTTTAGTTTGCCTCATATCCTCCCCGGGTCAGCACCTATAGACTTGCATTGGTGGATAATGCTTATTAACATCCAAGGCGCTGAACTTCTCTTTTACCTGCGCGATACAGGTTTATTTTCTTATAATTTAGATCATAAAACTGTGAAGATACTTGATTTTCCGCAACTGAAAAGGTTCTATGTTTGTAGGACTTTTATAAACAGCCTACTGGCAATAACTTAATTCACCTCACATTTTATTCTTATTCTTTATCTATCTACTTTTGGTTCAATGTGTTTCTACTTTTCTGTTTAACCTTATAAGTTTAATTAGATAACAATTAAACTTATATTGTGATTTTAAAGATACGTGATTTCACCTAATACCAATTGATAAATATAAAAATTAGTGGTAGAAATTAACAACAAAGTAAAACAAACCGGTGTTGAAACATAATTCAACCCTTGAGTAAGAATACCCTCGGCTGATTGATGCCAGAACAACTAAAAATAAGGCAAGCTGATGAACAAGATAATATAAGCTAAAGAAGTGTTATATAGCTTTGATATGCGAGAATGTAAGTTGATTACAAATGGTTGAGACCCTCTTTATATAGTAGAGGAATCCTATTTATAATATAATATTATTTACAAAAGGAAATCCCATGATTAGATAAATAACCGTCCATGATATGATCTGTTCCGAGATTTTCACCGCGATCTTCGACCAGTTACGGATATCTCGCCTTTCTGTTATTATTTCAATCTTCGGTCTTGCTCGAGTTCGATCTCAATCGCTATTAATCTCGATCTCTACAGGTACCTCGAATCCCGAACTCGGTACCTTATCCACAAACCTCGACCTGACATGCAATGGGACTGATTTTCGATGTATCCCCTGGTCTCGGTTAATCAACAAAAATAGGTCAGACTGACTTTGACCATATACAGATAGTCCTCTCGTTTTATGGAGTGTGATGACAAGAAACGAATTTAGTCTTCGAATTTACCACCGGTTTATCATGACATAAGCACTATGACGTAAGTGGCAGGAGTGACTGAAATGTCCCGTAGATACAATTTCCCATGTCATTAATGTGTGTCAGTTGACGGTCAGCCACTAGTAACTTCGAACAACCGTTGTGAAACTCATGAATAGGACCTTTTCCACTTTTTCAAACTTTTGAATCTTTCCTATCCTAATCTTCGAAACCTTTTGCATTTTTCAAGTTCAGCTGCAAATCTTCAAGTTTTATTGCTAACTTCTTTTTTAAAATACTAATACTATCACTGTCATCCTTCTTCAGTCTCAACCAAATAGCGAAAACGTCTAAAATCATTCCACAGAAGGAAAAAGCTTCCTCGTCTAAGCCGGTCAGCGTACAACCAGCGGTGGAATCACGCTCTGAATAATTTTTTCCTCTGTCGTACGTCCTTGATTCTGACTTTAAAGTTGAAAAGACCTCTTCGTTCGAGGCCGAATTTAGCCGATGTCGAGGTACATATGCACAATCACTAGTGGCCCTTTAAACCAAGTTAAAAAGGATTGCAACTGAGTGGATAAATATGTGGTGGTTCCCTCACCTGAAGAGCCGATCACTACATATGTGGAGGGTTTTTTGAGTGTTTACACCCACCAGTTCACATTGGTCCCCCTGGATCCTGTTATTATTGACTTATACAAGAAGTACGAGGTCCCCCTTGGCCAAATACACTTCTCCTTTTGGAGGATAGTGATACTACTCCATTTTTTTTGAGCCAAGTCGATGGGCTCCCTTTTACCCTCGATCATCTTATATGCTTACATAGCCCTCAACTTTATTGAGGGGGCTAATAAAGCTTCAAAGCCGTCCTCCCAGTCGGCTTTCACGAGCATAGATGAGGACATGGACCACATTTTGTTGGTCCGATTTGTCCGAGTAAAGACCTAGGATCTGATCCCGGCCAAAAGCATGCCATTTCCAGAGCAATGGAACACTACAAGAAAATCACGTATCACATGGGAATTTTTCAGGTGATTAATCCAATTAGAGATAAGCTGCCCATGAGCATCATGGCATAGGTAAAAGGGAACGAGGAGGCAAGCCCCCCCATCTTCCGCATATCTTGCTCATCCGACATGGCATGAATCACCGAACCTGCACTCAGGAATAGTAATGCTTTGAAAAACGCGTGATTCATTAAGTGAAAGACGCTAACCGAATAGTTAGAGATGCCGCAAGCAAAGATCATATAGCCTAATTGACTGCAAGTTGAATAAGCTATGAACAAATCTGGATGAAACAAATTCCTGCGAATTTTTCTTCCAAAAAAATTCCAATGAAAAAAATCTTTATAGGTAATTATTACATGTGAATTTTAAAAATTCCCAGATAATTTACTTGGCTTAGTTGATCTAGAGTAGTTGATAAGTATTAGGTGCTGAAAATCACTTTTAAATATTGATGTTAATTTAAAAAATAAGCTGCTGAAATTAATAATAAGCATGTAAAGAAATGGATATACAAAGAGTTTTGTTTTAAAAAGAAGTATTTAGGGATAGAATAGTAAATATTTTGGTGAAACTTAAAGTGCTTATAAGCTAAAATTTGATAAGTTGGAGGAGACCAACTTATGACTTTTGGCTTATTTTTGGCTTATAAGCACTTAATTTTTAAGCATTTTGAATTTTACCAAATGCGTAGATAAGCCAAAAAGTGCTTATAAGCCAGTTTGACTAGCTTATAAGCTTAGCCAAGCACCCTCCTAGTATCCCCCAACTTATCAAATTCGGCTTATAAGCACTTTATGTTTGATCAAAATATTTACTATTCTATTTTTAAAATACTTCTTTTTAAAACAAAACTCTTCGTATACGTAGTTCTTCAGCTGCTTATTATTTATTTCAGCACTTTAATCCAAACGCGTAATTGCTTATTTTTTATATCAGCTTCAGCACTTAATGCTTATCAGCTACTCTAAATCAGGTAAGCCCAATGGGCTCTAATAGAACAAAGGAAGAGACTCCAAGAAAACAAACTAAACCATAGATACGAAAGTTTCCCTACAAAGGGGGCTGGCTTCAACAACCCATAAGGGACGGCTTGCCAAGATACACAAATAGTTAATTTATTTATAGTGGCAAAATTTTTCCTACAAAAAGGGGATGGCTTCAACAACCCATAAGGGACGGCTTGCCAAGCTATACAACTCAGAAAACTTTTGTACTATAACCAATGTTGGCTGTTTATAACTCAGAAAACTTTCGTACTACAATAAGCTAAATTTCTTAGAGTATTCTTACTCTATTTTTCATACATGGACCGACCTTTCCATCCATTCGAAAGAAAGAACAAGAGACAAATTTAGAAAGCACTCATATGTAGTATATCACAAAAGATTTACAAAAGTTACAAGATGATTGTAAGATGATCCTACAACTACTACAAGGCATCCTTTATATAGGGTTAGGAGGTTATTACAAGATAAACTTACATGAAAAAATAAGCAAACCTATCTCACAAGTAGGTCCTTCTAAGCATGTAAATGACTTTAGGCAAAACAACTAAAAACACTTGAAAACATGTGAAAAAGGGTGAAATATACATGATGTAGTATGTGAAAGTATGTGGGAGCATGTGACGCCATGTGAAAGTAGGGTGTTCTATGTGACGAAGCATGTGGAGCCATGTGGAAATAAGTAGAAGTGGGGCCAGGATAGTATGGAAAGATGTGGAAATTTACCTTGGCATGGGTAGATATTTTTGAGGGTTTTTTTGGTGGCTAATCTAGGATTATGGTATGTTTAGCAGGGATTTTGCTAATTATTCTTCATTGATTCTAGGGTTGTCTTTTAGGCATCTTTTCAAAGACCTTGTGTAGTAACGCCTGGAATTTAACAGCCCTTCTTTGTTGTGTTCTTTCTCCTTTGGATTGAGAGATGTAATCCGCAACCTTAATATGAAAATGTCTTCAGTGATCTTTGTTCAGATGACTTCATATGGGGTTTGATATTCTTTTGCTGTATTTTGGACTCTTTCCCGATAAGGATGATTGCTTGTGTAGTTCCAGCTTGCCCAATCTTTTGGCCATATCTCTCTCGGGATGCACCTATTTTGTTGAAAAAAGGATTCGTTGTGCCTCGCTATATTCTTCTTTCATTGATAAAACTAACACGGTAAATTTCCACCAAAATGATGCCTTTGCTTGCGCCTCGACTTTTCCATTAATAATCTTTTCTTGCCTATGAAACATGAATACCTTTGTTGTGTAGGAATCATTGAAGCATTTTAACAATATCTTCTTGGTTTGAACCATAGGAAAAATACTTTAAATGCTGGTGCAATATTATCAAAATCCTTGAAGACATTGCATTTGAATTCTATGAAAATATAATATTGATGGCATATGTACCAGATAAACCATAATAGTTTTTGTTGAAAATCCTTGGCTTGAGCTATGAATATATGGCAGAACGGATCTTCTGGATTGACCCCATATGGCTTAAGAATGGATCCTCCATGTTGCCGAAAAATGTGGAGCTCATAATAAGTTCTTCTTTCCATAATAATTGACGGACCAAACGGATCTATGAGGTTGAACAACTCCAGTGGATGATCTGTTTGTTGTGATGAACTTGTTCCTGGCATACTTGAGAGCATGAAGATATGGCTGATTATCGGTTGCTTTGACTTCAATTTTGCTGGGGAAAATTTCTTTGAGAATTCTTCCGGTTGAAACAGAAAATCTACGAGAATATTCTCTTTTCCTTTCAGGTGTTTGACTTCAAACTTATATGGAGAGAACCATTGAGCCTACCCGAGAACCTGAGGATTGAGAATAATTTTTGCATTTTGCCGAATCATCTTCGGGAAGGCCTTCATATCCATTTTATCAGATATTCTGTGTGAATAAGGGAGAAATTAAATTTCTTGATTCCGTTCTTTAATGCAAGAATTTCCTTGAAAGTGGAGTGATAATGTTGCGCGACATCTTTGAACTTTCCACTAGCGTATCAGCATATTTTTCTGTGGCCATATTTTTCTTCAAATATAACTGCACTCCAATATTCATTGCTGGAATCAGTTTGCAATATCTTCTTACCGTATGAAGGGATATAGATGCACTTGACATTTTTAGATATCTCCTTTATTTCCTTGACTGCAGCATATTGCTTCTTTCCCCATGATGGAGCATTTTTCTTGAGTATCTCTGTGAGTGGAGAAATGTATGTAGAGATATTTGGGATAAAATCTCTCATATAATTTACTATACCCAAGAATTGTTGGATGTACTTTGTTGTGAGGTTCGTATCCAAAAATTTGACTAATTCTTGACATATATGTGGTCCTGGATTGTATTCATCTTGGACAAGATGCATTCCAAGAAAATCAATCTCATTTTGAGCAAGAACCATCTTTTTTGCTAAGAGCATGGTTTTGTATTGTGTTACCAATGCCTAAAATTGACGAAGCAAGTTGATATGTTCCTCTAATATATAATTAAATAACAGAAGGTCATCAATGTAAACTAAAGAGGTATGGAGGATGAGTTGGAATATTTTTATCATGGCTTTTTGGAACAAGGAAGGTGCAGTTTTTAACCCGAAGGGCATGACTTTCCACTGAAAGTGATGATCAGGGATACAATATCCTGTTTTTGGTCTTTCGTCATGGTGGATTCCTAATTTCCAAAATCAAGTCTTTAAATCAAACTTAGAAAAATATTTGGCCTTGGCTAAGTGGGAGAAAAGAGTAAGTTTATTTGGGATAGGGAATTTATCATCTTGGAGGAAATGGTTAAGTGGCTGGTAATTGATGACTCACCCGAGTTTTCCTCTTGTCTGCTTAGATATTTTGTCGACATAAAATGCTTCACATGCCCATTGTGAATCAGATGGCTCTACCAGATCAAATTTCAAAAGTTCTTCACATTCTTTCTTTGCAAGCTGAAGATGATCAGGATTCATCCCTAAATGACTGGATTTAGTCGGATTGATATTTTCATTCTTTTTGAAAGGGAGCTTGATAAAGAACTCTTTATTTTTCCTTAACGGGCGTTTCTCTTTCTTCATGAAATCCCTATGTGATTCAACACATGAATGTTCGGTGAGATTTGGCTTAATCTCTTTGAATTGTTCATCATTAGTGATTTGAAATAGCCTTGGAATCTCAGAATAAGGTCTGAACATATTTTTAAAAGCTATCCCATTAGCCTTGATCTGGAGTTGATCTCTAAGTTGTCTGTAAATGTCGAATCCAATAATAAGATCCTTTCCCAGTACATCAAATCCTAGCAGCTTTGATCAAGATTGCATTTGATGCAATGTTGAAATCCTTAAAATGCGGCATCCATTCTTCTTCAGGGAGAACAAAATGATTTATGAGTGAGGAAGCAGCTCCGATGTTGATGAAAGCAATAACTCGAGTTGGTTTATCCCATTTGGATGAATAGACTTTGAGTTCTACTTGAGGAACAACTGCAAGAGCATTGATCTCATCCCGAGCTTCGATCATTGGTTCAGAAATTTGGTAGTGATCATTGTCTTGATCAACATAGATATCTAAAGAGAATAATGTTTCTTCCTTAGGTTCATCATCCATAGAGGATATGGATTAAAGGTCCTCCTCCTTTCCGAGATGTATGCTAGTGTAGTCTTCAATTTCTTCAGTGTGTAACAGATCTTCTTGATTGTGGATATTTTTTAGCGAAATGTCCAATCTAGTGGCAAATATAGCATCTGTTTTTCTTGTGAAAATTTATTGGCCTTCTCCGTCTTAAATTTGTGTATGTCTCTTGGACATCCATTTACCATCTGCAATTCGTGGCCATTTGAACCTCCTGAATTCTCTCCTTCACCTAGATGTGTGGCAGGAACAGCCTGATCCAGTGATTAAATCAGATTTGCGGCATGCTTTGTCAAGCGCTGGATTGTGTTGGATAATTTGTTTTAGGGCAGAGCGCTTTGTACAAATACCGTCCAATGCGACAAAAATATCTTTCCTGATGTGACTAAATTGTGGGACTGTTATGGATTGAAACTTTTTCTTCAATGATAGTCATGGTTGTGCTTGCCAGCAACTTTGGAAGGGAAGATACAAAGGCTTGTTTTAGATTGATGTCTCCTCCGATTTCAAAATATATTTTCGCCATTTTTTTAAAATGTCTATCAATGTCATTTCTGTCGAATAACACACACTTCATCTCGAAGAGTTGTCTTTGCATTTTCTCCTGTCTTTGGCCAGTATCTCCACAGAAAAATTCATGTAGGATCCTGATGTTGAAGGCAAAATCTTGGGAAGTAAGAAAAGTATTTTTGTCTTGAATTCCAAGTGAGTTCCACCAGTCTTTGAGGATTCCTGAGAACCGGGAAGTTAGTTCTGACATGATGATATACTTTTCTCATTCCACAAAATTTTGGTTCACCCTCCAAGTATAGAAGTCTTGGATCCTTTGAGGCCATTTTGAAACCTTGACATCATCTAAGATGATAGTGTGGAAACAAGTTCCAACTGGTTTTGACGCCATGGGCTCATATCTTCTTTTTTAGGACTGGTTCATCTGTCATGCCTTCTTATTCCTTATCTACTTCAAATATTTCTGGGTCTCTTGGTTGGTTTACAAATATTGGGGGATAATCTTCCTCGAAAAAGTTTGTTATGGATTCATTGTTTGATTGAGAGCTATCTTCCATTATTTCATCTTCTGATGAGTTTAGATATTCCAACCATGGTGTATCTTCTTTTGATATGTATCTTGGCTACGAGACATAGAGGTCTGGAGCCTTTTGGTAAGAAATCACCATATTTTCAGGGTTCAACCCTTTTGAACTTTTCTTTTCTTGGATTGTTTCTTTGCTGCAAGGGCATCTTTCCTTTCCCAAACCATTTTTGTGATATTAAAATCATTTTCTTCTTTTGATGGTTGGGTGAAAGAGATTAGATTTTGTGAGGTAGATGGAAAGGTAGAAAAGGTGTAGTCCAATTTAGGTGGGGAATATATTTGTGGAAACATAGGGAAGAAGGTAGGTTTTGAAGGGAAAACTGGTGTTTTATGTGGCTAAAAGTGCTCATTTCTGAAAAGTTGAATTTGTTCCTTGATTAAAATCGTCTCCTTTTGTTGTTGTTGGAATAATTAGAAAAGTGAAGTTCCCACCGGACAAATCATATATTGTAAATTTTCCAACCTTAGTTCCAAGGCTTTGATTAGTCCTGCATGCTAAGATGATGTATGCTCCATCTTCTTCTCAATCGTTTACACTTTGCTCATCATTTTGTTCTGTATATGAGCCACGTTCCTTATGGTGTTGTCAATGTTATGCAGCAGTATGTTTTGGCAGACAGAGTTTTCAGACTTTCAGTTCATCTTTTCTTCGATGTCACTCGTTGGGGGGTTTTCTCCAAAACGTAGTACTATGTTCTTTTTGGGGATTTTTGGAGCATAACTGATACCCTCTTTATCAAAAGGTTGAAGTGGACGAAAATCTTGGGAGTGGATGGAGCTTGAAGGGCCCATCATAAATATTTGTGAGTGTGTGAACTTTTGGGTTGATAAAGTTGTAGGTTCAGGTGGCTTTTTTGGATTCCGGGGTATGAGGTGATGTTGGTTTGGATTTGCGCATTGTTTCACTATCCTCCCAACTTGGACTGAATTTTTCTGGTAATTTTGGTCATTCTTAGGGTTTGTAACTGACAAGAAATTCATATTTACCTGGACGGCTTAATGATCCAATTAAAGAATCTTTATTTTCAAATTTGGCCCGAATTTTTTTCAGTGGTTTTCCCCTTTCTCTTGGATTTCGGTTTAGTTTTGCTGAGGCCGAACCTTTCCCAATGACGTCGGTGATGTTTATCATATTCTCCAATTGGATTTTCCAAACATCTTGGCAGCAGGGGTGTATTTTGGCCCGGGCCCGGGTCTAAACGGGCCTCACGGGCCGAGCTTCGCGGTCCCGGGCTTCGTGTGCCGGGCCTGGTGGGCCTAGCGGTCCCGGGCCTGGCGGTCCTGGAGGGTGAGACCAGCCCGTGATGGGCCTAAGCCCACAGTGGTCCAGGGCCTGGCGAGTTCTTTTTAAGGGAATATCTTGTATAGTAGTTATAATCATAGTATAGAATATATTTTATATAGTGTACTAAGTTATTTGTATAGTATATATAATATATATTTCATTGTATATTGTGTTGTAGTAATTAGTATATATTATATATTATGTATATATTGTGTTGTAGTAATTAGTATATATTGTATATTATGTATATATTATTACCCAAAATGTCATATCATTCTTAGTCTTCCTTCCCCCAATGGAATGAACACAACAAGGTACTAATACCACCATTAAAAGGAAAAAACACTAAAAGAAGATGTGCCAATGGTGGTACTAGTAATTAGTATATTGTGTTGTACTAATTAATATATATTGTATATTTTGTATATATGTATTCCCTTATATATTTTCTTGTTGTATATATTATATCTTATGTATATATATATTCTCTTATGTAATTTCATGCAGTATATATATTGTATATTATGTATATATATTATTACATATATAGTTATATATTTTGTTGTAGTATATATATTGTATCTCTTATGTATAATGTATATATATTGTATCTTATGTATATATGTTATTACTTATATATTTTCTTGTGGTTTAGGTTGTATGTTATGCATATATATATATATATATATATATATATATATATATATATATATATAGTTATATATTTTGCTGTAGTATATATATTGTATCTCTTATGTATAATGTATATATATTCTCTGCTATATATTGTAACTTATGTATATATATTGTTACTTATATATTTTCTTGTTGTTTAGGTTGTATGTTATGTATATATATTTTCTTGTAGTATATATATATATATATAGATATATATATATATATATATATATATATATATATATATATATATATATATATATATATATATATATATATATATATATATATATATATATATATTGTAGCTTATAAATAATTCGAAGTAAAGACAAAGAAATTTTGAGAAAAATATATTCAAGGATACGTCTTATAGTTTTTATTACCCAAAATGGCATATCTTTCTTAGTCTTCCTTCCCCCAATAGAATGAGCACAACAAGGTACTAATACCACCATTAAAAGGAAACAAAAATAAAAGAAGATGTGCCAATGTACAAGTTACATCATAATCTACATTGTATCTCTAACTAATCTCGTCAAGGTTGGGAGGAGGTTGTGTTGGTGGTGGTGGAAACGAAGCTTGTTCATCACCACTTCCGGGCGAAGCCGAATCCTCCAAAAGTTCCGCTATCATTTCTTCATAAGCTTCATCTATCGCCGGTTGTGATTCTGCAATTCCAAAGTTTCTTCTTTCCGCGCTGATCCAATCTCTAAAAAGCACAAATTTTTCCAAGTTATCCCTCATCGCCGCTCTATGATCACCGATTTGTAGTCTTGCTTGACTGAAAGCGCTCTCCGATGCAACAGTTGAAGCTTGAATTGATAAAACATCCCGAGCCATCCTTGCAAGAGCCGAAAAATGTTTTTCCCATGACTTCCACCATTCCAAAAGATCGAAAGAGCCGTCTGAATTCTCCTTTTCAAGTCCCTGAGACAAGTAAACTTGAAGCTCATTTAGATGTGAAGATTCATCATAATTATCACCTTGAGAACCCCGAAACTCCGTCCAATATTTAAGAGTTGTTAAGCCCGCAACGCTTTTAGATGATTGTGAGCTAGACGAAGTAAGGGTTGGAATATTTGGCCTAGCATTCTCTAAGGAAACTTAATAAGCATTATAAACTGTTTGAGCATTAATTTTAATTGATTCTTTTGCATCTGCAAGTGTAGCAATTTCCTCCTTTGAAAGATCTAAAGCCTTATAAATATTTGAATACCAAAAATTAGGACCTCCTAATTTCATTGTAGGATTTAACATTGCAGCAATACCAAAAATAGGAGGGATAGGGAAAAAATATATTTAAAATTTTTGTATCACTTAATTTATAGCAAGTTCATAAAAACCCTACCCTCGCCAAATTCAACAAACAAATCAGCTTGTGCGGCACGACGAAGTACCTGTGCTTTCCCTTTCTGAAGTCTCTCCCTGCCGTTTAGAAGATCTCAGGGCTTCTAATATAAACTAAACAGTTTGAAATAGTAGGATAATATTGCCCAGAAAATGGAGGTTTAGCAACTTGAAAATGTTCTAAAAATCTAAAAGAATTTTAACATTCGTCCAATCTTGGGTAGTAAGCAGTTCATCATCATCCTCACCACCTACCCGAGAGTTAATTGGTGCATTAATTGGGTTTCTATATTCATATGCAACTACTAAACTTTTGTACATACAATTCCATCTAGTCGGGCAAGGTTTAAGAACCTTTCTTTCTCTAAGGCCATATTTATCACATTTTTTAAAATACACTCTAAGTCTAGTTCTACGGTTTGAATAAAAAAGCCAATTAAGAGCCATTCGAACCTTTTCAATTTCTATGTTTAAAATTCTCATACCATCACCGACAATTAAATGATAAATGTGACAAATACATCTAACATGGAAAATATTACTAAATGCAGGATTTAGTGTTTTTGTAAGCATGCCTATTGCACTAGTGTTACTAGAAGCATTATCCATAGAAATTGCCATTATTTTATCACCAAAGCGAAAATATCTACAAATATCTGAAAACAGTGTTAGCTATAAACTTACCTGTGTGACGTGAATTAATTATTCTATACGCAATTATACATTTTTGCATTGTCCAGTCCTCGTCTATCCAATGACTTGTAACAGTTAGATAATCACACTCATTATTACTTCTACCAATATCAGTAGTAATAGAAATCCGATTAGGCATATGAGTAAATAAATAGCGCAAATATTGTTCATATTCATGTTTGAATTTACAAATATCGGCCTTAACTGTTGCGCGATGCCAACCTTTATAAGTAGGATTAAAAACTCTTCTAATATAGTGAACCCAATTAGGATTAGAAGCAAAAGTATAAGGTAAACACATAACAGTAATCATCTTTGCTAATTCTTCACAGTCTCTATTTGGATCGTAATATAAAATACCTCCGGTGACAGTGTTAATTCCTGGTGTAACTAGATTTGAACCTGTACTAGGGTTAACTTGAGAATCTACACTTGTCCCCTCTTGCATTTGTAAGAATATAGCCCTATCTGTAGGGTGTGTTTTTATGTGCCTAGTCAAACTACCTATGCCGCTATGGTCTCCAGTAAATTTATGAACTAGTAATTTCCCACAAGTTTTACACTTAGCCTTATTTAGTTCTCTTACTTGAGTAAAAAAATTCCAAACTAATGATGTTTCTGTATGTTTAGCAAGTTGTCTACTAAAAGTTGGAGTTTCTACAGGTGGGTGTGCCGGTGCATTACTTGAGTTATGAACAGGACTAGTAGGTGTATCATCTAAATCTGGTGCTTGGGTTTCATCATCATCCTCATTTTCCTCTAAGATAGGTTCATTAGGATAAAGAGCATTCATAATTTCATCATCTAATCTATCACCTACTGCAATATCATGTAGAAATTCACTATCGGTAAATTGAAAACCAGGGTGATCACTATCAATCATTACGGGAGGCGGAGTAGGATGTCTAGGTTGGCGACTACTTTCAACTTTCTTATCTTTTGTAGGTCGGGGAGCCGGGGGAAGGGTAGTATTATGGACACTACTTTCACCGGTTTTACCTTTTCATTTACCGAACACTTTTTTCAAAGAAAATGCCATACTAATATTATTAAAACGTAAGAGTTAAAACGAGTTTACCGGATTGCCGAACAACTTCTTGAAAATTGAAAATCGTTGAGCACTAGAAAACTTCAATTCAACAACACAATTTTCGTGAATTTTTAACAATAAATTAAGCAATTGTAGTAGAAAGATTGAAAGAGAGAATGAGAGAGATTGAGAGACATTGATGAGTTGGTGAATAAAAATTAAAGAGTGAGGGGGTATTGATAGGTGAGATATGGGAAAATTATAATTATATAAAGTTTGGGGGCTAAATAGCTATTTTACAAAATTCCAAACAAAATAGCCGTTATTGATTTTTTTTAAAAAAAATTAAAAACTAGCCATTGGGCCCGCTTGGGTCCGCCAGGCCCGCCAGGACTGGCCCGGGCCCGTTTGGCGGTCCCAGGCCTGGCGGTCCCGGACTCACGATTCTTCACTTCTGGACCGGTCCGTGACGGCCATATAGGACCGGCAGGCCCGGGACCGCCAGGACTTTTGGTAAAAGTTGGTTCACCAAATTGCAGGGACTCCTCCGATTCTCTTAGCTTCTCGTAATTTATGATCCAGGAATCAGAAAGAATTTTTAAAAGCTCATCTCTAGAAATATATCTAGGTATTTGGGTGCACTTGGTGTTTCCTTTAGTAGTGTGAGCATATGATTTTTACCCCATTGAGATGACTCCTACAGGATTCTCTAGGTTAGGAATTTCCTCTCTAATATTTTTTTTTTGTAGGATTTAATTGCGCATATCCGTGTGTTTTCATTAATGCATGCATAAAATTCATAAAAAAATAAAAATAAAAATAATACTGAATTGCACAAACATTTAGGACTTAATTTCATAGTTTCTGTTAATTTAGTTGGTAACTGAGGTTTATTTTTTACAAAATATAAGAATCACAAAAATTAAGTAGTTATTCCGGCATTTTAATTGTTTTTCATCTTTCTGGTTAATTTTTATTGTTGCATTTTTATTTATTTTCTCACAATAGGTAATTATAAGGTTGATTTAAGTTTAATTAGGATTTTTAAAATACAATTAGGAATTAAAATAAAAAAGAAAACAAAACAAAAATGGATTCTTTAATAAATCACCCAGGCTGGCCACAATTGGGCCAAACCGGGGTGGCCCAAATCAATTTTACCCATAAAAATGCCCAAGACCCATCCCAATTGGTTGTCTCCGACCCAGTTCACAAAAGATTCCCCAAAACAACACCATTTTCGGGCAATTCATCTCAGCCATCGATCATAAATGATCAAACGGTCCTGAAGCCCTTCCCCAAACCCATATATATGTCCAAACATCTTTTGTAATATTCAGATACAACAACCTTCTTCCTCGTATCTGTAACGCTGGTGTATCACCACCTTGTCACCACTTCTTCACCACCGTCTACCACCCCTCGATCACCCTAACGTTTCCGCCGAAAATCGCCTCACGGTGGCGGCCGGTCACCAAACGGCTCAGAATTACACCACCAGATCACCTCGACCCCCTCTTTCCCCTTCCCATCGTTAGTTTTCTTCAAACAACCCCATAACTCCTCGAATATTAGACATAAGGTTCGCCGGCACCGCCATCTTCGGCGACACCAACCCTAAACCATCCCAAAATAACATCCCTGAACCACCTTCTCTCCCTCTTCCCAACCATTTAAACCTCTTCCTTCGAATCCTAACGGATTGTGTCAAATATCAAATCGAAATTAACCCCAAAACTTAAAACTCACCAGAACCCCGTAAAATTGGTCCTAGGTGACCGTCTCCTATCCCTATCCACAACCATGCCACCTGCAACCCTCAAATACAATTGGACACGATTGAAAATCAAATCTGAGACCTCACATTGTCTCAAAATCAACGGACCCTCCCCTGAACCCTTTTTCCCTGTTCAATACTTAAGGAGAAAGCCTTAGAAGTTAAAAGACCTTTCGAAAGAGGTCAGAGAACTGTGGAACTGGAAGAGTTCCAATTTAGGGTTGCAATGCCAAAAGAAAGCTAAGTTTCTGTGCTTTGATTGCTATTAATGATGTGCTCTTGTATGTGTTTTTTGTTTTAATTGCTTGGGTTTCTTTACTTTGCTTTGGTTAGTGCCCTGCATTTCTTAAATTTGTGTTGATTCAGTTTTGTATTTTTTTCCTGAGCATGAAGGTTGCATTGTTTAAATCCTGACCCCTGGACGTATGTTTTGCCTAAGTTTGCAATTAGATTGGCCATGGCTACCCTTTCAGAGATTGATCCTAGTTGATATTGATAATCTTAGTGTATGAATTGAAAATAGTTAACTAGGGTAAATTTTGACCAAATAGATGAGAACACAGGTTTAAAAACCCTTAGGTTAGTAATTAGGAAAAGGGACAGGGGTATTAAGGGCATGTGAATATAAGAAATATTGTGACAAACTCCTAGAACATTCTAGTGAGGGGTCTAAGTATAATTTCTGCCTCAGAACTTGAGGCACAAGTCACAAAACCAAGGACAATTTAGGCAAAATTGAAAAGTAGATAAGGGACTAAAAGGAAAACAAAGAAATTGATGTTGCCCTAAAGTTTCAGTTATAAAAGGGGACAATCAGATCATTTCGAGGGGACTTTTGGAAAAAAATTTCGAGCAGACTTTTTGAGAGAATTAGGGACTTTTTTTTTTCTCCTGGCTGTTTGAGACTTAGAATACAACTTAAAGATATAGATACACATTACACTGCCATACATTGTTCAGAAAATCCTTTTCAAATTGTTCCTTTCCTCAATATTTAATATAGTTAAAGATGGAATGATTGAATGTTATGTTGAGCTGCTGTAGAGATCTATTGTCACTATTTGCTTCTAAAAGTTCCTGAGTTCCTGGGTTCTACTGTTTATTTGGCTGCTTCGCTTGCTTACTCCTTGCTTAATCGTACTCATAGGTTCTTCTTTTTATGCTGAAATTCCAGGCATCACTCCTCACTCAAAATCTGAAAAGTAATAGCTATGAATGTTCGAGATAAAAGCTGATAATGAAGACAATAATACTTTTTGTGTCAATTTCATATTATGAGTGTTATTTACCTTTCAGCAGCCTTTCTAATATTGTAATGTATATGAACTTGTAAATTTACTGGACTTTATGTGGATTTTAAGTTCAGTTTGTTTAGATTTCATTAGGATTAACATAGCTTAGTCCCTGATCTTACTTGGTATCCATGAATGATGATGTAGTAAGGAGTCAACAACTGTATATGCATATAATGTGAACGATGAGTACTTAATATTTTCCTTTAAATACTAGAGTTGAAATCTGAATTATACCTTGTTAATGTGAGATAATTTTTAGCATTTTCTTTATTGAAATACCTCCAGTATACTTCAAAATGTCCATGTGTATAATTCTAACTGTACTATAATCAATAAAAGGGTTGCTTTCGTTGACTTATAGTCCAGCATTTTTGGGCCAAATTGGAAGGCCCAATGGCTGTAAGTTGTGACATAAAGGATGCACATCCCTTGGGCTTGCTATAAAATGAAGCCCAATGCGCATAACCAGTCACGAATGAGGCTGAAATGTAGATGCTAAGTCCTTTCAAATGCATTACCTACGAATGAAATTATTAGGATAGTTGGAGATAAGCAAAGCAGAAAACTATAAGTCGCCTTAGGTTGCCTTTGTAAAATAAAGTGAGCCACACTAACTTAACAAATTCTACCTGAGGCTCCTGAACTTAATCAAATATATAGAAAGTTGGAAGTGTTGTTTAGCGAATTTCATGGCCTTCCACGAATTTCCTAACGCGTAGTCGCTATAGACGCAAATTTATTAATAAAATATCATCCTATACTCGGGTGTGCATTTATGTAACCCAAATCCAAGTCTATGTGATATTAAAATATGTCGAGGACCCGGGTGCATTTATGTGACGTGGTTCAAGATGTGTTTAATAACATTGCAATGTTCCCAAAAATGTTAAAAGCGGTAAGTAATTTAAAATTGTACTATAGGTTTGAACTTGTATAAAAATCAGATTCTTAGCCCCTTATAATAGTTTAAGCGACCGCGCTCGAACCACGGGATCCGAGGGTGCCTAACGCCTTCCCTCAGGTCAACATAATTCCTTACTCAAGAATTTCTGATTCGCAGACTCCAATTGGGCAGTCAAAAAATTTTCCTCGATTTGGGATTCAAAAATAAACTGGTGACTTGGGACAAAAAAAGCCAAACCTATCACAAGTGACGACTCTAAATAATGAATTAATCCCATTTCGAATAATGTTACTTTAATTGGAAAAGCTCACTTATACGTGTCATCCTTCGGGGTAACGGGTGTAAAAAGGAGGTGTGATAGCTCTGGTGACTCTGCTGGGGAAGGAAAACCCAGAATCTCTGGTTCAGGGTTGAAGAATTCGAGCTTACAATAACTATTGTATTTGGCTTTTTCTGATTTCATTACATGTTCTGTGCTAAATGCTTTTACCGCTTTTAGATTATCTGAACTGTACATATAAATTGTTACGAAACACGTCACTTCTCACCTCCGGGGATGTGCTTACTGGTTGAGACTCCCTATTCTGTTAGTGTCATACCTGAAATAAGAAAGAGGCCGGACAAGTTACTAAGTCGGGTGGCTTTTTGGTTCCCGGTATGTAGTCCCCTCCTCCACTCGAGTTGTCCGCTCGGGTGCATAGTCTAGACCCTATACCAAGGTTCTAAACTTAGTATATCAAAACCTCATGCCGGATCCCTTGTAGGAACGTTTATTTGCATCAGGCATTTGACCTAGGGTACTCAACATAGGGGTTGGGTCTGTCTAGGACAGGTGACCTGAAATAAAAGACCATTTTGATGCATTTTACGTGCTACTTGTACATTTATTTGCTTTGGATTCGCATGTTGACCGACTTGTGAATAAGGAGAATAAATTGGGAAAAATAGTAGTGTTAGAGTAACCACTTTTTTCACAAAACCAATGTTTAAATAGCGCCGAAATGTTGTCGGATGTTTAAAAAAAACAAAACAAAAGGAAAAGAAATTGGGAGTTTTTCAATAATATTTTTGGGTTTTTGATAAATTATTTTGCCGAGTCCAACCCCCTTTTTTTAAAAAAAATTCCAAAACAGGAAAAAACGAATGTCCGAGTTTATTCACTTGTTTTGAAATAAATCGGATGGTGCCATTACTGCCGGTAATAGCCGAATGTTTCAGTAAGGGACGCCGGAAGGCTGATCTTGCACAAATGGTCATCTCTGAGTCTTATTTTTACAGGTAAGCAAGCACTGCCTGAAATATCTTCTCTCTGAAGTGTTGCAACGTCATATTCGCAAAGCCGGTCCTTGATTTTAAAAACAAATGAATTTATCAAATGCCGGTTTTTAATATTTTGAGAATACTAATTCGCCTTAATTATGTGCAGAATGAGCACGATAATGAACAAAATTCCCTTGGAGTTGCGACTATGGTAATATGATCTTGGGGAAGCAGGGCAGAAAAGGGTCAATGCACATCTGGGAGGCCTCACTGGTTTATTGAAAATGAACCCAGGAGAGACATCATAAAGGCCTTAATCACGTTCTAGGTCCCGGCCTACAATGTCTTCCACTTCTTGGACTTTGAGCTTACCCCGACATTAGAAGAAATGACTGGATATATCGGGACCCATACAATCCCGTTGAGACACCAATACTTGATTGCACCAAGAGCTCTCGCTTCTCAAAAATTCATGGATTCCCTGAAAATCAGCAGAAAAGTTCACAATCCTAACTTATCGGCTGGCTTTTGCACCCCGCAATTTATACATCAGAGGTATGGCCACATTGGAGGACTCTACAACACAGAAAGTCTTATTTGTAGCAAGGGAAATTGGTTCAGGTGGGAGGAGCATCGATGCTTTGCTTCATGGTATCTTTCTTGGGTCTTCTAGTATTCCCGCAAAAGGATGGGAATATTGACATACGGATAGCCGGAGTCGTTAGCACTTTAATGAAACAGGCTAAAAGTACTCTCGCTCCAATGATCTTGTCCAACATCTTCCGTGCTCTCACCGTCTGTAAAGCGGGAGGAGACTTCTTCGAGGGATGTAACTTGTTGCTGCAAATATGGATGATCGAGCATATATGCCACTGGCCTCGGTTCATAAATTACAGGTCGTCAACAAAGAGTTTCATAGAAGAAATCAGCAATAAGGTTGATGGGTTTAGAGTACCTGAGGGTGTCACATAATTGGTGTCGCATCCCCGTGACATCACTGCAAATCAGATAGAATGGACATTCGGCTGGCTTCCTGTGGAGGAAGTTGTGTATATGCCGGCCACCGGACCTCATTTCCTTCTAATGGGCCTCCAAAGCATCCCTCACTATGCGCCGTATAGAGTACAAAGACAATTGGGTAGATGCCAAATGATCCCCATAGATGAAGATATTAGCTGTCATGTGGTTGAGATAAGCCCAAATGGTCAATTCCCTGAAGCCGTTGTACGCCAAATCTGTAGTGAATGTCAATACTTGAGAGTCGATACTCGACTATGTGACGTATCTAAAGGTGAGGTTGCACCGTGGTATGTTGCTTGGTACGAGAGATAAATAGAGCCCGGGAGGCTGGCAAAGAGACAAAATCTCCAATAATTTGCTGAGACATCACAAGAGCAGTGGGATTAGTTAGACAAAGAAAATGAATATAGGGCTACTATAGGAAGGCTGGAAAAGAAAATCTAAGACTTGCAATTCGAAAACTGTTTGCAAGCTGCAGCCAGTGAGGGAGAAAAGAAGATGTTGACTGAAGAAAATGAAGCCATATGAGCCCAAATCCAGATAATGAAGGCAGCGACAGAAAATCCTCGTAGAAGTGCAAAGATGAAAAGCTCATAGAAAACTTGCGGCTGAAAGTAACCGAATACGGGTTCGACCTGAATAAGGCGGAGGGTGAGATATCTAGGGTTTGGAAGCAATTGATTAAAAGTACAGAGGAATGAGCCCGCATACTGGAGCAATTAAAAGAAGGGAGTGACTTGGTTTGATACAGAGGGTCATTATAGCTGAAAACAAAATGGCCAAACAAGCTAGGGACTTCAAAACCGAAAGAGAACATTGTTATGCAGTAATAGCATGATTAAAAAAGGATTTGCGGCAATTCCAAAAGCTGAATCAAATAGCCGAATGAACTCTAGAAGCAAGGTCCAAGCAAATTGGGCGTCTATTACAAGGAAAAAAGGGTTATCAGGGAAATGGTGCAGGCAATCGCAGAATATATTACCACAAAATGCAACCACTGTGAGGACATGACGAAATCTATATTTTTTGCCACTGCCATGAAATTTGTTCGTCAAGTAATGGAAGATCTCCACTACCTCCAAGGAAGCTTAGCACGCAAACCTGCAGAAAGGCCGGACGATGCCCCGCAAGCTCCAAAAACATTTGAAGTTTTAATGTACTCATAAATTTGTTTTTTTTTCTTAAAAAGTATGTCTATTCTGTTGTGCACCTCTCGAGTCTGTAAGTTTATTGAGTCCCAGTTTGGTAGGTGCCTTTCATTTTGTTATCTTTTGTAATTGAATTTCATGTCTTTATAAAAATTGAAAACCCCAAAATATCCTATTATTTACATAACATTTTTTCCATGAACTATGCTCGGTCTGATTCATGCGATGTCATGATACGTAGGCAATCTTTATAGGATTCGACCATATTCCTAAAAAAGGGAAAGCCAATAAGGAATAAGAAGTAGGAAACAAAAGGAATTCAGAATAAATGTCGGGATGTCGCATACGACCATTGCAACAATATAGAAACTCATTAACTACGTAGGTGCATCATATCCAATGTGCGATTTCCTGTTTGTTATCTATCTCAACCTAACCGTTTGAAATTCTAGTGTCCAGTCCATGTGTTTTAAGAATAATGATTGGTTTGCGGTAAGCTGGCCTCACACAGATGCTTTACCAGATCAAAAGGAAGCACAAAGATGTCAACCAAAATGACTCTACCAGCAGTCCCTATCCCAGAGGACAACCAAATAACGGGGATCCCAGCCTCAGAATCTGTGGCGGCTTAATATAATAGGATCCTTCGACTCCGAGTTATAAAGATGTGGGACGATTGGACAAATGGGAAAGAACCCATAAGTGCTATCCTCGGATTTCCTGAGCTTTTCCCAAGGTTGGGGGGTACCTCCACCATCCCCATCAGTCACCCAAATATCCTACTGGGGAAACCCACCATATCAACCAAATTTTTCGGAGTGCCCTCTGAACCCCGTCGTCCGATGTTCACATCTGTTCCAGTTCCTAACATTTTTACGGCTCCTTCGTACGTAGCCACCACACATCCTTCGGTGCCAAAGCCCATGTTTGACCCCACAACTTTCACATTTCAAACTCCCAACTAGCAAACCGAGCCTCCCCCATATCCGACATACAACTAACCTCAACCAGCATACGAACTCACACATGTACAAGACAAAACCCCTAATACACTCGAACAAGATGAAATAACAAGAAGGATGAAAAGCATCGAACAGAATCTGAAAAACATGCAAGGATTAAGTGGGCAGAAGAGTGTGTCTTACTCGGACCTATGCATATTCCCACACGTACATCTCCATCTGGGTCCAAAACGCCAAAGTTTAAAAAGTACAATGGCCATGGCGACCCCATCTCTCATTTGAAAAAGTATTGCAATCAACTACGTGGGGCAGGTGGAAAAGAAGAACTCTTGATGGCATATTTTGGAGAGAGCTTAGTGGGCATCACTTCTGAATGGTACGTGGACCAGGATATCACTCGATGGCATATATGGGATGATCTCGCTCGGGATTTCATAAGGCAATTCCAGTATAACATTGACATTGCCCCGAACAAGAACTCCTTGGCCAACATGAAAAAGAAACCTTCAGAAAGCTTCAGAGAATATGTTGTCAAGTGGTATGACAAGCGTCGAGATTAAAGCCACCCGTAGACGAGACAGAGGTGGTCACCGTCTTCCTACAAGCGCAAGAGGTAGATTATTTTCAAAATATGATGTCGGCAATGGGCAAACCTTTTGCAGAGGCAATTAAGATCGGTGAGATGGTAAAAATGGCCTGAAGACAGGAAAAATTCTGAGTCAGTCTTCCATAAGAGCAACCCCCAGGCCATAAAAGGCGGGTAGGAGGGATCACGAAAAACAAAAAGAAAGAGGAAGTGTCAATGGCAACCTCTGGAATGAGAAGACATAATGCCCACAGACCTGTATTCTCAGAAAGGGCCTCTCAACATTACTATCCCCACCAATAGATGCATTATGTTCCTCAACCTTATGCAATAATGAATGCCCAGCCCTTTGATCGACCACAATAGCAGGGCAACAGAAACCAAGCCCCTAGAAATCAGCCTCCTTAGAACCACTATAATCCCCGCACTCCACAAAATAATTACCGTCCCAGGGAACCACCCAGGAGACAAAACTTTACTCCAATAGGGGAATCTTATGCCAGCTTATTCCCAAAATTGTTCCACATGGGTCTCCTGCAGCCTATGCCCCTGATAGGAAAAACCCCGAGTCACCTCCCTATCAAAGGGGCGTATGTTGTGCTTATCATTTTGGGGCAGAAGGACATGACACCGAAAACTGCTGGAATCTGAAACGAACGGTGGATGATTTGATAGAACAAAAGAAAATTGTAGTGAGAGATGAAGAGGTCCCAAACGTAACCAACAACCCGTTACCGGCTCACAACAACGGGCCAGTCATCAGAATGATTTGTGAGGATAAAGAATTTGACCCTGCCTTAAAAGCCATAATAGCCATCGCTGAGGCAGACATAAAATCGAAAGTTACCCCCAAGAAGGTTGAAGAAAAGGAAATGAAAAGGAGCCAAATGCCCGTAAGAAGAGAAGAAGTCTGAAATCAAAACTGAGACGACCCCTACCAAGGAAAACATACTTTATATCCCAGGGGGACGTCAAGAAAAACAGCCCACTTTGAGTACCCCAAGAAGGTTTGAGCTGAACAAAATGATGTATGTACCTAAGGGAGTTTATGTGTCACAGGGACCGATTAAACAACCAAGTCCGAATGAGCCCGTGGTAATCGGTCGGGCGCCTCAAATGCCAATGACAAACCCTCCTGCAGTCCTGTGGAATTACCAAGAAACCGTAGTCACATACAAAGGCAAAGAGATCATTGGAGAAACCCAAAAAGTCCATCCCACAAAGAAATATTCAGATATGGAAGAAGTGAACGCTGCTACCAAACGGCGATTTCCCAATAAGAAGACAGTGAATGCTGAAGAGGCAGAAACCTTCTTTCAAAAAATGAAAATGTCAGAATACGAGGTGGTGGAACAGCTCCAAAAGTCTCCTGAGCAGGTCTCTTTATTGTCACTCTTGATGAATCTCCCGAGCACCAGCAAGTGTTGGCCAAAACCTTGAATGAAGCTTATGTACCGGCTGGAACCTCTGTGGAGCAACTACAGAAAATGGCGGAAAGATTCTTTGCCATTAATCAGGTTACGTTCAGCAAGAATGACTTACCTCCAAAGGGAGATGCCCACAACAAAGCCTTGCAACTCGCTGTTAAATGCGAAGCTATTATGTCAAAAGAGTAATGATAGACGGAGGTTCTGGGGGTAGATATATGCCCACTATCAACACTGCAAAGGATGGAGATTAGGACAGAGAGTATCCGCCTGAACAATATGTGTGTCCGAGCCTTTGATGGAATCAAGAGAGACACCATAGGGTAAATTGACTTAGTGCTGACCATTGGTCCGGTTGATTTGAAGTGACATTTCAAGTATTGGACATGGACAAATCCTATAACTATCTCATAGGAAGACCGTGGATTCACCCAGCATGTGATGTGCCTTCTACTCTACACCAAATGCTAATGTTCGAACATGAAAACCAGGAGATTGTAGTTCACGGAGAAGACGAACAGTTAAATTACCGGGACCCCTCTAGTCCCCGCCTCGAGGCCAAAGAGGGACGCGAGCACATAGTTTACCAAGCTTTTGAAATTGTGGTAGCCGATCAACACGAAGTAGGCAATCCACTCCCCTAGCCTTTCCTTTCAAATGCTTCAATCATGGTGGCAAGAGAGATGACACGCCAAGGTTTTAAGCCAGTAAGGGACCTGGAAGCTCCCTACAATGCATAACTGAGCAGGTCATTTTGCCTGCCGTAGAAAAGTACTTTGGGCTACGCTTTCATCCATCATGAGAAGATATCACCTGGTCCAATCGTAGAAAGCATCGCGGATGGGCTTTGCCGCAACCCCCACCCCATTTGTACGAAACATTTATAAAACCAAAGTACAGTGAGGAAGAGGAAGAAGAGACCTTCACAGCAAAATAAATTGAGGAGATATGTGGAACCATGAGGAAATTATTGTATGAAGCCAACATGGTTCAGCTGGGAGAAGGCTCAAGCACTGCTGAAGTGCTCTATATGGGACCAGATGCCAAGTTGCAAAACTGGAAGGGCACGCCTTCCCCAGTTAGACGGGAGGCCCGATAGTCCCGCCTTGCTGGCTTTTCTTGCATCACGAGCTATTTCAGGGTGTAGCTCGATTATTTTTCTTTAGAATTTTATCCTTTAAATTCCCGTTGTAAACCCTGTTATTTTTACAATTTCAAAGAAATGAAATCATTATTTCATCATTTGCACTTCTCTGTCTTGGTCTGATTTTTGTCTTTCTTTTATCTTTAATTTCTTCTTTCAGTCCCAATAATGCGGCTTTAAATAAAATGACATGCATGCAGACTTCATGCCACGACCCAAACATGCTGCCTATTTGTGAAATAATGAACCAAGAACCGGAATACGATGAAGAAGAGGCTTTTAGGGAAATCAACCGAGAGTTGGAATATTTTGAAAACAAACGTAAGTCGAACTTAAATGATACCGAACCGGTTAACTTGGGCGATCCAGGTGAAATCAAGGAAACTAAAATAAGTATCCATGTGAATAAACAAATACGGGATTCATTGGTTCAACTTTTTTTGGAATTCAAAGATGTATTTGCTTGGTCTTACAATGATATGCCCGGATGAAGTGTTGACCTGATGGTTCATAAGTTTCCTACATACCCCTAAATCCCTCCGGTCCAACAAAAACAAAGAAAGTTTAAACCTGATGTCAGCGATAAGATCAAAGAAGAGATCGCAAAACAGCTAGAGGCGGGGCGGGGCTAATCCGAGTGGTTCGATACACCACATGGTTGGCCAATGTGGCCCGGTATCAAAGAATGACGGAAAAACTCGAGTGTGTGTGGATTACATAGATTTAAACGAGGCGAGTCCCAAGGACAATGTCCCTCTACCCAACATCCACATCCTTGACGATACCTGTACCAAACACGAGATTCGGTCCATTGTAGGTTGCTACGCAGGATACCACCAAGTGTTGATGGATGAGGAAGATACTGAGAAAACCGCCTTCACCACACCTTGAGGAACTTATTGTTATAGATTATGCCTTTTTGGATTGAAAAATGTCGGGGCAACATACATGAGGGCCATGACCACCATTTTCCACGACATGATGCATCAAGAAATAGAAGTATATGTGGATGACTTGATTATCAAGTCCAAGACTCAGAGCGATCATGTAAGGGATTTAAGGAAGTTCTTCGAAAGGCTTCGCAAGTATTATTTGAAATTGAATCCAGCCAAGTGTGCATTTGGGGTCCCATCAGGCAAACTTCTAGGATTTATTGTCAGCCTAAGAGGTATCGAGTTTGATCCAACCAACATAAAATCCATTCGAGAGCTACCACCTCCAAAGACCAAGAAGGATGTGATGAGTTTATTGGGAAGATTGAATTACATCAACCGATTCATCGCCAAGTTGACTTCCACATGCGAGCCCATATTCAAGCTATTGAAAAAGGATGCGACAGTTAAATGGACCGTCGAGTGTCTAGAGGCTTTTAACAGAATAAAACACTATTTGTCCACTCCACCAGGCTTGGTTCCGTCTAAACCGAGAAGGCCACTATTTATCTATCTAACAGTACTGGAAAGCTCTTTTGGTTGTATTCTCGGGTAGCATGACACCACGAGAAAGAAAGAGCAGGTCATCTATTATCTAAGCAAGAAGTTTACCAGTTATGAGGCCAAGTACACACTGCTTGAAAGAACGTGTTGCGCCTTGACATGGGTGGCCCAGAAGTTAAGTCATTATTTGCAAGCTCATACCACCTACCTCATAACCATGCTTGACCCACTATGGTATATATTCCAAAAGGCGATGCACTCAGGGCGATTGGCCAAATGAAAAATCCTGCTCACCAAGTTCGACATGGTTTATGTCACTCGTACCGCAATGAAGGCTCAAGCATTGGCAGATCATCTGGCCGAAAATCACGTTGATGACGAATATCAGTCTTTAAATACCTATTTCCCTGATGAAGAAGTGAATTCGGTGGAAGCAACATCGAAAGACATCTTCGCTTGGAAAATGTTCTTCGATGGAGCAGTAAACGCGAAAGGCGAGGGATTGGGGAAATATTAATCTCACCCACAGGTTATTCGGATACAGCCAGGCTCCGGTTCTTCTACACCAATAATATAGCTGAATATGAGGATTGCATCATGGGCATGAACATGGCCATTGACCAAGATGTTGAGAAATTGTTAATCATGGGAGATTCAGATCTGATCATCCGACAGGCTCAAGGAGAATGGGAAACAAGAGACGTTAAATCATCCCATACAGACAGCATATGGAAGACGTCAACAAACGGTTCAACTCGGTACAATTCAGGTACATCCCCTGTTGCCAAAATGAGTTAGCAAATGCACTTGCAACCTTGGCATCCATGTTGCCTTACCCTGGAAACGCCTATGTTGATCCTTTACAAATCCAAATCAAAGAAACACATGGGTATTGTAATGTGACTGAAGCAGAGTCAAGCACACAACCCTGGTATTATGACATCAAGAGATTCCTGAAAACACAGGAGTACCCCGAGCAAGCCACCGGGGAGCAAAAGAAAACCATCCGACGACACGCAAGTAATTTCTTCTTGAGTGGTGATACTTCATATAAAAGGACTCCAGATCTTAATTTGCTGAGATGTGCCGACGCCGAGGAAGCCGGGAGAATTATGCACGAAGCATAAGAATGAGTGTGTGGGCCTCATATGAACGGGTACGTACTAGCAAAGAAGATACTCTGAGACGGGTATTACTGGATGACCATGGAGAAAGATTGCTTCAGCTTCGTTCGGAAATGTCATCAATGTCAGGTGCACGGTGATTTGATTCATGCACCACCAACTGAATTGCATCCTATGGCAGCACCCTGGCCATTTGCTGCCTGGGGCATGGATGTCATTGGGCCGATTGAGCCAAAAGCTTCAAATGGACACCGATTCATATTGGTTGCTATTGATTACTTCACAAAACGGGTTGAAGCCATCACTCTTATGTCCGTTACCAAGAAAGCGGTGGTGGATTTTGTGCATGCCAACATCATTTATAGTTTTGGGATTCCCGCTACCATCATTACAGATAACGCAGCGAATCTATACAGTCGTCTGATGGGGGAAATATGAGAACAATTCAAGATAACACATTGAAACTCCAACCCTTACCGGCCCAAAGCTAATTGTGACGTCGAAGCAGCTAACAAAAACATCAAAAAGATCTTGAGGAAAATAATTCAAAGCTCTAGAAAATGGCATGAAAAGTTGCCTTTTGCATTGATGGGATATCGTACCATAGTACGCACATCGGTAGGAGAAACTCCCTACTTGCTAGTCTATGGGACCGAAGTTGTCATACCTGCAGAGGTAGAAGTCTCTTCGCTCTGAGTAATTATCGAAGCATAAATTGAGGATAGCGAGTGGGATAAAACTCGTTTGGAGAAGTTGTCATTAATTGATGAAAAATGAATGGTCGCGGTTTTTCACGGGCAATTATACCAACAAAGAATGGCCCGCGCTTACAACAACAAAGTGTGCCCTAGGAATTTCGAAATCGGGCAGCTGGTATTGAGGCAGATGCTTCCTCACCATCAGGAAGCCAAAGGAAAGTTCGCTCCAAACTGGAAAGTTTCATACATTATCAGAAAGATACTACCTAAAGGAGCATTGTACCTAGCGACGTTGAAGGAGACGAGCCTGAGGCAACAGTAAATGCAGATGCAGTAAAAGGGTATTACGTTTGTACTCCAAGCATAAATGACCCCGGTAAATTGAAATGACGAAGGCTTTTCTTTCCCGCTACCATAAACACTATCAATCCCTCACAAACCCTTTGAGCCGATTACGTTTCTTTGATCACCCTCTTTGGAACCAGGAAATGTTGTTCAAAACAAAAAAAAAGAAGAAAGAAGAAAAGAAAAGAAAAATGAATGCAAAGAAAATAAAAAAGAAACACAACCAAATTAGTTTAGGAAACACTTCCTGAACTACGTCTGACTTGATTCCGAGATGATACGTAGGCAGCCACTCCCTAGGGTTCAGTCATATCAAAATAAAAACCCCATTTCCCCAAGAAAAACCAAAACTGTGGCATAAATGCATTGGTTAGAAATCCGCCCGAATGGTTCCAAAGTTGTAGGTTCCCGTCCAACTTCCTTTGCTCAAGAAGCTTAGTCCTAGTTGTTCAGATCAGTTGACCAAACCAGGGACGTGAAAAACACTTTTGTTGGGATTTACAACTCAAATTTTTTAGAGAAATAAAATGAGAGAGTCTTATCGGTGGAAACCTCCAGGCACCATAAGGCGACAACGAGCAGAGAAAAACAAAATGAGAGAGTCCGTTTGATGAAAACTCGCAAATTGCGCTATCTGCCAACGGGGGAAAAGAAATGAGAGAGGCCGATTGGCAAAAACTCGAAAAGGGCGTCGTCGGCCGAAGAGAGAAAATATTACCGCTCAAGTCTGAATAAGTCTTTGGTTTTGAAAGATTTAAAATTAGAAAGCACAAATGGATCTGAACCGGGTATTCAGTCCAAGAAGCATGTCGTTGCCATTTAAAGCCGGTACATACTCCCAGATAAGTCCCCTCTTTTCCCTCCAAAAAAGACATACCTCTCTAAAATTCATGTTTCATTCCTTTCCCCTTTAATTTTGATGTCCTGACCCTTCCTTAAGAAAGGTAGCAGGGCCGGTCTCACGGGGTTTCTCCTGGAAAGAGCTAAAGGAATGTCTGACATCGTCAAGCGCATTTAGCCAACCCCGGCTGATCATGAAGGTTAATGCTTCAAAAGTAGTAAAACAGAAAGAAAAGAAATTCTAAGTTAAAAAGTCCATGAAGGTGAATCAAAATCGGAAGGGTTAAGCCCAAGCAGGATAATGGTTCCCACCAAGGATCCCAAAGGCAAGCTCCGAAATGGAAATCGGGACAAAAATCATAACCAAAGGCCCCGATAACAAAATCCAACCCGAAAATGAGGACCCCCTTGGCCAACCTATGAGGCAAAGATCGAAGTCAAGGGTTTCTCGTCGAACACACATGAGGCTGAAGTCAAGCAGAACAAGGCCGCAAATCCAATCACTGTTCAAACTAACAGTTTGTTTTGTTTTTGAAATAAAGTAGATGCAGGTGTAATCTAGAAAAACAAAAGGAACACGGGGGAAACACAACCAAAGAAATGGCGCAAGGACCAAAAATGGCGTTGCACCCATAACAAAAGGGAAGTTTTTCTTTTCAAACTCATAAATAGGCGTGATAGCATGGGATTCCAATCCCTAGCTTTCCCTTGTGTAGCTTGTTGCTTTCCTCAGCAAAACCCAATGATTGCATTCCACCCCCCTCCTCAGGCATAGACCAAGAAATTTCCTTCCTTGGTTCCCCGGCATAACCCGAAAGTTTCTCTTTACATCCCCAGCACAACCTGATGACCCATTCTGCCCACCTTTCACTCCTCAGTGTAGTCTGAGAGTTAGGGTCCTTCTATCCGTAGTACAACTTAACGGTTTTCCTTTCCTCCTCTATTCCCAGCATAGTCAAAAGGATCTTTCTGGCTCTTCACTTCCTTGTAATTCCCTAAAATAACCTAGAACTTTTTCTTTTAATCCCGGCATAACCCGTGGACTCCCCTGGAATAACTCGGGAATTTTCCATCCATCCCTAGCATAACCTAGGAGTTTTTCTTTCAATCCCGGCATAACCCGCGGATCCCCCTGGCATAACCCAGGAATTTTCCATCCATCCCCAGCACAAACTAGGAGTTTTTCTTTCAATCCCGGCATAACATGCGGACCCCCTGGCATAACCCAGGAATTTTCCATCCATCCCTAGCATAACCTAGGAGTTTTTCTTTCAATCCCGGCATAACCCGCGGATCCCCCTAGCATAGCCCAGGAATTCTTCCATTCATCCCAGCATAACCCGTGGATCTCCCAAGCATAACCTAGGAGTTTTCTTCCAATCCCGGCATAACCCGCGGATTCCCCTGACATAACCCGCGGATTCCCCTAGCATAACCAAGGGATTCTTCTACTTTATCCTGGCATAACCCGTGGATCTCCCTAGCATAACCTAGGAGTTTTCTTTCAGCCCCAGCATAACACGTGGATCCTCCCTACAATAACCTAGGAGCTTTTCCTTCAAGTCCTGGCATAACCCAGAAATTCCCCATTCATCGCGGCATAACCCGCGGATTCCCCTGGCATAACCCAGGAATTTTCCATTCATCCCGGCATAACCCGCGGATCTCCCTAGCATAACCTAGGAGTCTTATTTCAATCCCTGCATAATCAGTGGATCCTCTTTATCATAAATTAGGAGTTTTTCCTTCAAATCCTAGCATAACCCAAGAACTCCCTATTCATCCCGGCATAACCCGCGGGTTCCCCTGGCATAAACCAGGAATTTTTCATTCATCCCGACATAACCCCTGGTTCTCCCTGGCATAACCCATGAATTTATTCATAACCTAGGAATTTCTTCATAACCCATGGCTCTCCTTCCATCCCCAGCAGGTACTTTTCCTTCCCATCCCGGCATAACCTGAACATCTTTTCTTACCCCAGCAGGGACTTTTTCATTCTTTTCCCGGCATAACCCGTGGATCCTCCTCCTATCCCTCACAAGGACCCCTTTTCCTTTCCAACATAACTTGTCAATCAGTCCAAAGGATACGCTATCCTGATTTTTATTTTTTAGATTTGTGTTGCAGATAATTCACGAAATTTCCCAGTGGAAACAGGGGCAGAAAATTTCGTTCGTTCGTTTGTTTTGGTGTCCAAACAGGTTGTACTCTAGGGCATAGAATTCGAGATAATCGAATGAGGATTTTCAATCCTAAATAATGAAAAGAGGAAAAGAAGAAAAAGAGACCCACCTGCCCTGCTGTGTTTTCAAAAGTAAAGAATAAACCAGCAGTTATAGCTAACAAGCATCACGATTCAGATCGAACTCTGCTACAAGAGCTAGCCAAGATTCCAGATCAAGTTTCAAGAGATTCATGGATAGGAATTTTGTAACTCAAAGACAATAGCACCTAGATAGCTTAGCTGTTGTTTTTCTTTTTTAATAAAGAGCCGGTAAGCAGTAGCAGCAGCAGAAGCAGTAAAATCACAGCCCACGGTAGTCCCAACTATCAAAACTTTTAGAACTACACTGACCTGATTCCTTTAACGCCTAGGGTATGTAGGCAACCTTTGAAGCAAGTTCGATAGGAAATTTTTCAAAGTGCTTCACATGGAGTATTCAGTTGGCTGAAAATCGCTCATGTTTGCTCACTTGTCTTTGCATGAAAACCCTTCGTGTTTCCGAGCAAAGAGGGGCAGCTGTGAGCATATGATTTTTACCCCGTTGAGATGAATCCTACAGGAATCTTAAGTTTAGGAATTTTCCTCTCTAATATTTATTTTAGAAGGATTTAATTGCGCATATCAGTGTGCTTTCATTAATGCATGCATACAATTTATTAAAACATTTAAAAAGAATACGGAATTGCACAAACATTTAGGACTTAATTTCATAGTTTTCTTCAATTTAGTTGGAAATTGAGGTTTATACTTTGCAAAATATAAAAATCACAAAAATTAAGTAGTTATTCCGGCATTTTAATTGTTTTGCATCATTGTGGTTATTTTTATTGTTTTCGCACAATAGGTAGTTATTAGGTTGATTTAAGTTTAATTATGATTTTTAAAATACAATTAGGAATTAAAATAAATAAGAAAACAAAACAAAAATGGATTCTTTGATAAATAACCCAGGCTGGCCACAATTGGGCCAAACGTGGGTGGCCCAAATATATTTTACCTGTAAAATGCCCAAGACCCATCCCAATTGGTTGTCTCCAACCTAGTCCACAAAAGACGCCGCAAAACGACACTGTTTTGGGGCAAGTCATCTTAGCCATCGATCATAAATGATCCAGCAGTCCCGAAGCCCTTCCCTTAACCCCATATATATATGTCCAAACACCTTTTGTATATTCAGAGACAACAACCTTCTTCCACGTATCTGTAACGCCAGTGTATCACCACCTTGTCACCACTTCTTCACCACCGTCTACCACCCCTCGACTACCCTAACGCCACCGTCGTAAATCACCTTACGGCGGCGGCTGGTCACCAAACGGCCTCTGAATTATACCACCAGACCACCTCGACCCCCTCTTTCCCTTTCCATCGTCAGTTTCCTTCAAACAACCCCACAACTCCTCGAATATTTGACAGAAGGTCGCCGTCTCCGGCGACACCAACCCTAAACCAACCTAAAATAACACCCCTGAACCACCTTCCCTCCCTATTCCCAACCATCAAAACCCCATCCTTTGAATCCTAACAAATCGTCTCAAATATCAAATCGAAATTACCCCCAAACCCTATAACTCACCAGAACCCCGTGAAATTGGTCCCAGGTGACCGTCTCCTATCCCTATGCACAACCCTGCCACCTGCAACCCTAGAATATAAGTGGGAACGATTGAAAATCAAATATGAGACCTCACCTTGTCTCAAAATCAACAGACCCTCCCCTGAACCTTTTTTGCCTCTTCAATACTTAAGGCTAAAGCCTTAGAAGTTAAAAGACCTTTCAAAAGAGGTCAGAGAACTGTGGAACTCAAAGAATACCAATTTAGGGTTGAAATGCCAAAAGAAAGCTAAGTTTCCTGTGCTTTGATGCTATTAATGTTGTGCTCTTGTATGTGTTTCTTGTTTTAATTGCTTTGCTTTTTTACTTTTTACTTGTTTTTCCAAAATCTCATCTTCAAATGTTCTGTGTAATCATCCTTGCCTTCTGTTCTTTTGGTCTTCATTAGTGTTACGAGTTCGAGTTCATTTGTCTTATATGTTTGTCACGACCCAAAATCTAACCATAGTCGTGATGGCGTCTATCGTGTTACAAGGCAAGTCAATTTCCAAAATATTACTACTAATTTGATTATAAGAATTTAATAAAATATTTTCAATAATTTAATTAATAATAAACTAAACCAACTATAAATATAAATAACATGAAATACAAAAAAACGAGTCCCAAACATCAGGGTGTCACTAAGTCATGAGCGTCTAAAACTATAAACTAAGATATATAAACTGGCTAACTGTACAAAAGAAGAAATGACAAAAGAAGTAAAAGGGGTCCTGCGGACGCAGGCAGCTACCTTGCAATCTCCATAGATAGCCGGCCTGAAATCAATGATCGTCGCACTCTAACTCACCTGTATCTGTACATAAAGTGCAGGGTGTACTATGAGTACTACCACCTCAATAGTAACATAAATAACTAAGGAACTAAGCAGTAGTGACGAGCTAAGTAAAACAGTTCAATTATTTATTTTCACAATTTAAAGATAAACCAGTAAATTTCATAACTCACTAAATATCACAAAGAAATTTAACAGATAAATGCAGCAACAACAAAAGTAGATGCAACTTCACAGCAATGTCACTCAATCACTCAGCACTCAGCACTCAACATTTAACACTCAACACTCAATACACTCAACACTCTATGCTCACTGGGGTGTGTACACACTCCAGAGAGGCTCCCATATCCCAAGCGCTAAGCACAAAATACTCATGTGCCATCATATCAATACCTGGATTCGCACGGTCAACTTACGTGCAACACAAACAACTCACAGGCTATGGTATCGATACCTGGACCCGCACGGTCAACTCACATGCTACGCGGACAACTCACGCGCTATGGTATTAATATCCTCACAACCAGGCCCTTGGCCTTACTCAATCAAGTACCTCACTAGCCTAACCATCATCAACAAATAAGGGGACATAGCCCACATCAAGTATTACAGCATATTAGAAAGTAATAGAGACTAAGGTAAACATTTATAAAAATTTCTATGTTTGAGTAATAATAATCTGAATGAACCTAAGCATTATCTCTAACCTGAAGGCAGAAAAGTTCAAATACAAGTAAATACATAACCACAAATAATAGCTATTACGCCTCATAGCCTCACGGGACGGACCAAGTCTCAATCCCTCGCGGTGCAAATCCACACGCCCGTCACCCTAGCATGGGTATCACCACAAAACAATCACATGAAATTACTTTCTCCGGGTTTATACCCTCAAAGCCAGAGTAAAAACTGTTACTTACCTCAATCACATAAAATCCTACTTCGAAATGCCCTCGTCTCTGGACTTAGTCTCCAAAAGCTCCGAATCCCAATCCATATGGTGAAAATCGCCTCCAAAATTGCCCAAATCCGAGCTCCCCAACTCAAAAAATGACTGAATGAACAAACCCTAGCTTTATATATTTTTGTTCCAGCTATTCTGCCTTGTTTCTCATGCCAAACGGCCCCAAAACTCATATTTTATACCTCCACTATATTCCTTGTGAAATTCTAATCAATTTAGGCTTTTGAATCACTCAACTTGACATTATAATGAATGCGATTTGTAGGTTTTAATATTTGCAAATAGTGCAAGTTTTGAAATACGCTGCTAGGTGGTAATTTCGTAATTAAAGTGAAAAAAATCTGGCAACCTAATCCTTAGTAAAATAGCCATAAAACCCACATACGATGTCCAAATTAGACTATTCCTTTTGCTACGGGTCCGTAATTAAAATACAGATCTAATGCTTCAATCAAAAAAGAAATAGGAGCTCGTTTGTTCAATATGATATCATTTATGCTACGAAACCCAAACCTATCCAAAGCTCACCCTAGACACTCGCGACTCCAACAAATAATTCAAACAAGTCATATTTCACTACCTGAAGTTAGTCGAACCTACAAAATACCCAACTTTCAACTTTCGTCAATTTAAGCCTAATTCTACCACGAACCTTCAAATTATATTTCGGACACACTTCTAAGTCTAAAATCACCTAAGGAAGCTAACCGAATAAAAATCCAAATCTAAACACGTTTACTCATAAGTTAACTTCTGGTTGACTTTTCTAACTAAGAGACTAAGTGATCATTTTACTCCAAAACTACTCCGAACCCAAACCTACCAACTCGATATAACTTAACACAGCTGAAAACGTATAAATAAGCATAGATGGGGTAAATGGGGCTGTAAATCTCAAAAGGACAGGCCGGGTTGTTACATCCTCCCCCTCTTAAACAGACGTTCGTCCTCGAACGAGTCTAAAAATATACTTCGAGTCTAAAATAGGTAAAACCTTCAGCAATACCTTCTCGTCATAATCAAATAATATGAACTCATCTCGCTGTGACTCCATACGCATCATGTACCCACCGAGGGATTCAAAATCCGTCGATGCACAACTAATACTAAGCGTTCATGTGCGCATACGAATGCGTGGAAGGAATTCAAAGAGTTAAACTTCAAACTGAATAAATACCACATGATAAGAATTCAAGAAGGTGAAGTTTCCTAAATATTCTGCAGCCTCATGAAGATAAGTACAGACGGTTCTGTACCGATCCACAAGACTTTACTAAGCCCTCTCATGACTCGTGAGACCTATGTAATCTAGGCTCGGATACCAACTTGTCACGACCCAAAATCTAACCATGGTCGTGATGGCGCCTATCGTGTTACAAGGCAAGCCAATTCCCAAAATATCACTACTAATTTGATTATATGAACTTAATAAAATATTTTCAATAATTTAATTCATGATAAACTAAACAAACTCTAAATATAAATAATGTAAAATACAAAAAGTTGAGTCCCAAGCATCGGGGAGTCACTAAGTCATGAGCGTCTAAAACTATAAACTAAGATATATATACTGGCTAACTGTCCAAAAGAAGAAATGACAAAAGAAGTAACTAGGTCCTGCGGATGCTGGCAGCTACCTTGCAATCTCCATAGATAGCCGATGATCGTCGCACTCTAACTCACCTGGATCTGCACATAAAGTGCTGGATGTACTATGAGTACTACCACCTCAGTAGAAACAGGAATAACTAAGGAGCTAAGCAGTAGTGACGAGCTAAGTAAAACAGTTCAATTATTTATTTTCACAATTTAAAGATAAATCAGTAAATTTCATAGCTCAGTAAATATCACAACGAAATTTAATAGATAAATGCAGCAACAACGAAATTAGATGCAACTTCGCAGCAATGTTATTCAAACACTCAGCACTCAACAGTCAATACTCAATACACTAAACTCTCTGCGCTCACTGGGGGTGTGTACAGACTCCGGAGGGGCTCCCAAAGCCCAAGCGCTAAGCACGAACAACTCACATGCCATCATATCAATATCTGGATCTGCACGGTCAACTCACGTGCTACGCGGACAACTCACGCGCTATGGTATCAATACCTGGACCCACACGGTCAACTCATATGCTACGCGGACAACTCATGCGCTATGGTACTAATATCCTCACAACCAGGCCCTTGGCCTTACTCAATCAAGTACCTCACCGGCCTCACCATCATCAACAAATAAGGGGACATAGCCCACATCAAGTATTAAAACATATTAGCAAGTAATAGAGAATAAGGTAAACATTTATAAAAATTTCTATGTTTGAGTAAAAATAATGTGAACCTGAATGAACCTAAGAATTATCTCTAACCTGAAGGTAGAAAAGTTCAAATACAAGTACACACATAATCACAAATAATAGCTATTAGGCCTCATAGCCTCACAGGACGGACCAAGTCTCAATCCCTCGCGATGCAAACCCATACACCCATCACCCTAGCATGGGTATCACCACCAAACAATCACATGATGTTACTTTCTCTGGGTTTATACCCTCAAAGCCAGAGTAAAAACTGTTACTTACCTCAATCACATAAAATCCTAATTCGGGATGCCCTCGTCTCTGGACTCAGTCTCCAAAAGCTCCGAATCCCAATCCATATGGTGAAAATCTCCTCCAAAATCGCCCATATCCAAGCTCCCCAACTCAAAATGTGACTGAATGAACAAACCCTAGCTTTATATTTTTTTCTTCCTGATATGCTACCTCGTTTCTCGTGCCAAACGGTCCCGAAACTCATATTTTATACCTCCAATAGATTCCTTGTGAAATGCTAATCAATTTAGGCTTTTGAATCACTTCATTTGACCTTATAATGAATGAGATATGTAGGTTTTAATATTTGCAAATAGTACAGGTTTTTAAATACGCTGCTAATGGCAATTTCGTTATTAAACTGAAAAATCTGGCAACCTCATTCTTAATAAAGTAACCATAAAATCCACATACGATGTCCAAATTAGACCATTCTTTTTGCTACAGGTCCGTAATTACAATACAGATCTAATGCTTTAATGAAAAAAGGAGCTCGTTTGTTTAATATGATATCATTTATGCTTGGAAACTCAAACCTATCCAAAGCTCACCCGAGACACTCGAGACTCCAACCAATAATTCCAACAAGTCATATATCACTACCTGAACTTAGTCAAACCTCCAAAATACCCAAAACAACACCAAAACACCAAATCACCTCGAATTCAAGCCTAAGAATTTCTAAACTTCCAACTTTCGTCAATTTAAGCCTAATTCTACCACGAACCTTCAAATTATATTTCCGACACACTTCTAAGTCTAAAATCACCTAAGGAAGCTAACCGAATCATAAAAATCCAAATCTAAACTCTTTTACTCATAAGTCAACTTCCGGTTGACTTTTCTAACTTAGCTTTCTAACTGAGAGACTAAGTGATCATTTTACTCCAACACTACTCCGAACCCAAACCTACCAACTCGATATAACTTAACACATATGAAAAACATTTAAATAAGCATAGATGGGGTAAATGGGGCTATAAATCTCAAAACGACAGGCCGGGTTATTACAATGGTTCACCTTCAAGATTTTCCTGTTTAGTTTTGTTCCCATATTTGTCCCTGTCTCTTGAATTTTCATCTGTTCATCTTTGGAAACTATGAGTAGTTTTTTGCATTTAGAGTCGCACAGTTGTCCTGGTTCTCTTGATTTTCTTTACTTACACTTGTTAAATATGCTAAGTTCCTGCTCTTTATTTGTTTTTATCTCATATGTTTTCTGTTCTAAGTGTTCTTATTTGCTTTAATTTCCATTTTTGTTTAAGTTTGTTTGTTTCTTATCTTTTCATCTCCAAATCTTCTGAGTGAGCACATGTTCATCCTTCTTATGTGCTTTATATTCCTGATTTTACAATAAGCTGTTATATGTTCGTTCTTGTTCTCTTCTGTTTTAATCTTCTCTATCTTTATTTTGTGTGAAAATCCTGATTAGTTGTTTCCACGTAGAGTCATATACTCGCCTTGTTTATCTTTTCCATTTGATTTTGCTTTTCTTTATTTTTCATTGGTTTCATCTGCTCATCCTTGAAATGTCTTGAATATTCGCCTCCATGCGTGTTTGGGTTTAAGTCTGGATAATTTGTCTTGAATGGTCGGCTTAACATTTGAACTTGTAGCCTATTCTTGTTGACATTGTTTGGATTATTACACTGAGTTCAAAATTAGTCATATTTGGTTAGTGCCCTGCATTTCTGAAATTTGTATTGATTCAGTTTTGTATTTTTTGCCTGAGCATGAAGGTTGCATTGTTTAAATCCTGACCCCTGGACGTATGTATGGCCTAAGTTTGCAATTAGATTGGCCATGGCTATCCTTTCAGAGTTTGATCCTAGTTGATATTAATAATCTTAGTGTATGAATTGAGAATAGTGAACTAGGGTAAATTTTTACCAAATAGATGAGAACCAAGGTTAAAAAACCCTTAGGTCAGTAATTAGGAAAAGGAACAGGGGTATTAAGGGCATGTGAATATAGGGAATCTTGTAACAAACTCCTAGAACATTCTTGTGAGGGTCTAAGTATAATTTCTACCTCAGAACTTGAGGTACAAGTCAGAAAACCAAGGAGCATTTAGGCAAAATTGAAAAATGGATAAGGGACTAAAAGGAAAACGAAGAAATTAATGTTTCCCTAAGGTTTCACTTATAAAAGGGGACAATCAAATCATTTCGAGGGGACTTTTGGAAATTGTTTTCGAGCATACTTTTTGAGAGAATTAGGGACTTTTTTTTTCTCCAGGCTGTTTGAGACTTAGAATACAACTTAAAGATATAGATACATATTACACTGTCATACATTTTTCATAAAATCCTTTTCAAATTGTTCCTTTCCTCAATAATTAATATAGTTAAAGATGGAATGATTGAATGTGTATGTTGAGCTACTGTTGAGATATATTGTCACTATTTGCTTCTAAAAATTCTTGAGTTCCTGGGTTCTACTGTTTATTTGGCTGCTTTGCTTGCTTTCTCCTTGCTTAATCGTACTCATAGGTTCTTCTTTTTCTGCTGAAATTCCAGGTATCACTCCTCACTCAAAATCTGAGAAGTAATAGCTATGAATATTCGAGATTAAAGCTGATAATGAAGACAATAATGTTTTTGTGTCAATTTCATATTATGAGTGTTATTTACCTTTCAGTAGCCTTTCTAATATTGTAATGTATATGAACTTGTAAAAACACTGGACTGTATGTAGATTTTAACTTCAGTTTGTTTAGAATTTATTAGGATTAACATAGCTTAGTCCCTGATTTTACTTAGTATCCATGAATCCTCAAGCTCTGGGAACTGACGACCCCAAAGAAAATGAGAACTGGAGAGAAGGGGGGCGCCGGATAATAATGTAGTAAGGATTCAACAACTGTATATGCATATACTCTGAACGATGAGTACTTCAGATTTTCCTTTAAATACTAGAGTTGAAATCCGAATCATACCTTGTTAATGTGAAATCATTCTTAGCATTTTCTTTATTGAAATACCTCCAGTATACTTCAAAATGTCCATGTGTATAATTTTAACTGTACTATAATCAATAAAAGGGTTGCTATCATGGACTCATAGTCCAGTGTTTCTGGGCCCAATTGGAAGTATCAATGACTGTCAGTTGTGACATAAAGGATGCACATCCCTTGGGCTTGTTATAAAACGAAGCCCAATGCGCATAACCAGCCACGAATGAGGCTGGAAATGTAGATGCTAAGTCCCTTCAAATGCATTACCTACAAATTAAATTATTAGGATAGTTGGAGATAAGCATAGTAGAAAACTATAAGCTGCCATAGGTTTCCTTTATGAAATAAAGTGAGCCATGCTAACTTTATCAAATTCTACGTGAGGCTCCTGAACTTAATCAAATATATAGAAAGTTGGAAGTGTTTTCTAGCGAATTTCACGGCCTTCCACGAATTTCCAAACGCGTAGTTGCTATAGGCACGAATTCATTAATATAATATCTTCCTAAACTCGGGTGCGCATTTATGTGACCCAAACCCAAGTCTCAGCGATATTAAAATATGTCGAGGACCATTTATGTGACATGGTTCAAGATGTGTTTAATAACGTTGCAATGTTCCCAAAAATATTAAAAGCGGTAAGTAATTTAAAATTGTACTATAGGTTTGATCATGTATAAAAATCAGATTATTAGCCCCTTATAATAGCTTAAGCAAACGTGGTAGAACCACTGGATCTGAGGGTGCTTAACACCTTCCCTCGGGTCAACAGAATTCCTTACTCAAGAATTTCTCGTTCGCAGACACCAATTGGGCAGTCAAAAAATTTTCCTTGATTTGGGATTCAAAAATAAACTGGTGACTTGGGACACCAAAAGCCAAACCTATCCCAACTGGCGACTGTAAATAAAGAATTAATCTCATTTTGAATAATGTCACTTTAATTGGAAAAACTCCCTAATACGTGTCATCCATCGGGGTAACGGTGTAAGAAGGAGGTGTGACAAGTAGCATCAATTTTTAAGAGTAAGACATTTTCTCCTCCGGGTGGTAAAGATCCATGGCATGATTTTGGACTTGCCACGCATTTGGTGGTGAAGGTTAGCTTGAATGGAATCTTTGACTTATGGGGCTCCCTAGATTTGGACTTGGATTTTTAGGGATTTGGTTAGGTGCGGGTCATAAAGGGACATGTTGAAATTTGGAAAGATAGTTATGAAGACAGTTCCAGCATACAGGGTAATTTCGGCAGTACCCAAATTTGCATGTTGGTACTCCAAATATCTCGTATGTAGAAGAGAAAGTCAAACTACAATAGGTTGACCTTTTCTTCCATGATATGTTAAAGTGATTTGGATAGCACCAAAATGGTAGGTAAAACCATGATCTCTCATTGTCTGGAAAAATCATATGGTATTCGAAGGATGATAAATTTGTTCCTCTCGAGTGGCAAGAATAGGATGTTGGTCAAGTTTTGAGGCAGCAACATATTCTTTGACTCCTTTTGGTCTGTAATTTGGGTCCATAGTGCAAAATATTTTTGGCGAAAGTTGAGCAAGGGTTTATGAGGGGTAGTTAAGTGAAGGATATTTTCTGTTTATCAGGTAGTATATCTACCTCAGAGGTAATAATATTTTTTGGACAAGCTTTTATATAGAGTAGGAGACATATTCATTTTTGCAAGGGAAGAGGATGATGGAAATGACTCAGACATATCTAGTAAACTGTTCCTCCCTCCGAAAAGATGGGCTGGCTCTGATACCATGATACAAAAGAAGAGAGGAAGCGACTCCAAGAAAGCAAACTAAATTATAAATACGAAAGCCCGTCTATTATCCTGGTTTATTTAGAGGATGATGGAAATGACTCCACTTGATGTCAACTTGAGGCTTGCTGTATTTATTATTCCAAATTAGTTTGTCCCTTTAATTTATTCCAACAGATTGTTGAATTAATATTTATTTGTAATTTTTATGTATATTACTACCTGTCTCAGTAGTCTTAGTCATTTGTTTGGTAACTTGTGAATATTAGCTTTATTGAAAATTCAAATCGGATAATGAACATGGACATTGATGTTCGGGCTTAAATAGATCAATCAAGATGATGTTTATTGTAATTTTTTTTCTACTTACGAATAACAAGGCAAACTAATATTTTTCATGTTATTTTACTGCATAGTATTCTATTCGTTTTTATTTCAGTTCTTGGAACAACATGTTAGAAGAATGTGAAAGCAACTAACGCAAAAGAATCATCATCATGGAAAACCTGGTCACTAAAGCTTTTTCATCAGAAGGACGATACTAAAACTATAACAGGCATAGATTGTTTTTCAAGTTTAATAGAAAAGTTATGTTATTGTATGTTGAAGCAACTTTGTATTTGGTTCAAATTGTTTGTAGTGCAGAATAAAGTATTGAAATGAGAATGTATGTTATTGTGAATAAATTATTGTTAATTTACTATTTTCTTTTCATCTAAAAATTCCCGGTCTAATCTTTAGCAAAAAATTGTTTTCACATTCATATTATAAATTATTGACTATAAATGATTTAACAACATTTATATGTGTTCCAAACAAGACAGAATGGTACCCAAATTATTGACATTTATAAATGCTGTAACTAAATGTCACAATATTTTTTGGCATTAATGTAAGTGTCTGTAAGAAATGCTATTGAGATTAATGATATTTGGTTCAAGTGTAAAATAAATATCGGTAAGTACTTTTGTGACATTTATGGGACTTACACTGACATTTATAAAATATCGTCATATCAGTACAAGAAAAATAACTTCTAGGGACAAGAATAGTGGTCCCTAAAAGCTTTTTTCGGTCCTAAAATATCTATTACGATCAGTTAAAATTGGTCGTTCTCGGCCGCTAGATCCTCCGCCGTTAAAGGTTATTAACAATGGGTTGGACATCTAGTCCCTAAATTATTTGGCGACCAGATTAATACTGGTCCTCGAAAGGTATTAACGACTAGTTGGAATATGGTCCTTAAATCTTTAGGGACTAGAAATATGGTCTTTATTGCAAATCAATGTCATATGATATTTAGTGCCTTCAAAGATTTATTGACGAGTTTATCGGTCGTAAAATGCTTTTAAGGACAAGAAGACCTGGTCCTTAATCTTATTTATGATCAAGCATGGGTGGTCCAAAATTCTAATTTTCATAAATTTTCAAATCAAATATATTCATTCTACAAATAAAAAATTTAATCACAAAAAGATATATAATGAAGAAAGTCTAGATAGTTTTGGAGGAATAATTTTCTCGTATTGCTCACAAGTATATATAGAGTACAGAGAGGTATCAAATCCTACCAACTATAGGACTGTACAATAATGAAAGAAATCAAATCCTACCAACTATAGGACTGTATAATAATGAAAGAATATTCTACCAATAATAAAAAGAGACATACAATATATTCTAATACGCCCCCTCAAGATGGAGGGCGGGAGGACACGCCAATCTTAGACATCAGCAGAAGAAGTCGAGGACGAGATAAGTGCTTGGTGAGAGCATCACCAAGCTGATCAGCAGAGGATACATGAGCAACACGAAGAGACCCATTCTGAACCAATTGACGAACAAAGTGATAATCAATGGAGATGTGTTTCATGCGCGAATGAAACACCGGGTTGGCACTGAGGTAAGTGGCGCCAATGTTGTCGCTGTAAATGACAGGAGCAGCCGTAAGAGGAACATGAAGCTCGCGCAGCAGTGAATGAAGCCAGCGGACTTCAGCGGCAGCAGAAGCAATGGCACGATATTCAGCCTCAGTAGAAGATCGTGCAATGGAACGCTGCTTTTTGGAGCTCCAGGAAATAGGATTAGGCCCCAGAAAGACAACATAGGCACCAGTTGAGGAGCGGTCATCACAGTTTCCACCCCAATCAGCATCAGAGAAACAATGCAGAGGTATTGCAGATGAAGGACGCAGCCAGACTCCGAAGTCACGCGTCCCATTCAGATACCGGAAAAGGCGCTTAATTGCACCCCAATGAGTGACAGTAGGAGCGTGCATGAACTGCGAGAGTTTATTCACAGCAAAGGAGATATCGGGACGAGTGAAGGAGAGATACTGGAGGCCCCCAAGGGCCTGTCGATAGGCGGATGCGTCGGCAGGAGCCGAGCCATCGGCCGGATGAAGGCGGGTGGACGCCGCTGTTGGTGTCTGAACACGGTTGGATTCCAGCAAATTATGACGAGTCAAAAGATCAACAACATACTTACACTGAGAAAGAACACCCCTTGGAGCTGCGCAGAACCTCAACACCAAGAAATTAGTTGAGATCACCCATGTCTCTAAGAGAAAATTTAGTCCCAAGAGAGTCAATCACAAGGTTCACGAAGGCAGAGTCATTACCAGTCAATATGAGATCATCAACATATAAAAAAATAGGCTGTAATACCAGAATGATTAAAGACGAAGAGTGAAGTGTCAGAGGTAGCGTTGACGAAACCCATGGCCAAAAGGCATTGGCGGAGCTCATTGTACCATGGTTGGGGTGCCTGTTTGAGACCATAAATAGCTTTCTGTAACTTACAAACATAAGATGGATAGGATTTGTCAACAAAACCCGGTGGTTGTGCCATATAGACATCCTCTGTAAGCCTCCCGTAGAGAAAGGCATTGTTCACTTCCATTTGACGAAGAGGCCAGTCCTTGGATACAGCTAGACTGAGAACCAAACGCACAGTTGCCGGCTTAATAACCGAACTGAAAGTCTTCTGGGAGTCAACACACGGTCGCTGATGAAAGCCTTTCGCAACAAGTCGGGCTTTGAACTTATCCACATTACCGTCAGGCTTTCGTTTGATACAGTAAACCCACTTGCAGCCCACAACATTATGTGAAGAAGCAGGTGGAACAAGATCCCAGGTGCCATTCCATAGCAGAGCATCAAACTCCAATGACATAGCAGCGCGCCAGCGCTCATCAGACATAGCACTAGACAAAGTCTAAGGTTCTGTAACAGCTGTAGAGGATACAACAGACATACCAAACTTCTTGTTGGATGTAAAGATGTTTTTTGCTGCGAGTTTGCATGTGATGACCACCCTGAGAGGATGAAGGTGGCAGCATAGTGGGTGTAGTGGCGGGGGGGAGGGGGGAGCCGCTGGCGGTGCCGTAAGAGGCGCTGGTAGCTTGGGCGTTGGCGCCAGTAGTGCGTCCGGTGAAGGATCGTTAGTGGGAGCGGTGGCAGGTACTGGCGGAGGCAACGGAAGGACTTCTAGGGTGACCAGAATGGGTACGGTTGGAGACTCGGGGTTAGACAATTTGGAGAACGGGAAGATATCTTCATGGAAGGTGACATGACGCGAGACGAAGATTTTAGACGTTGAGGGATCAAAGCATAGATATGCGCTTTGAGTAGATGGGTAGCCGAAGAGGACACAGGCACGAGATCTGGATTCCATTTTATGTGAGGTGTAGGGCCGAAGCTAAGGGAAGCATTGACAGCCGAAGACACGCAGTTTGGCAAGGTTGGGGCGCCTATGGAAGAGAGACTCAAGGGAGGAGAGCATCGAGAGATTTGTCTTGGGAAGACGATTAATGAGATAGACCGCTGTGGCAAAGGCATAAGGCCAGTAATTGAGAGGGACAGAGGCATAATGAAGGAGAGTGAGACCAGTATCGACAATATGACGGTGACGCCGTTCAGCATAACCATTGTGTTGAGGTGTATGAGGAGGTGAAGTGAGATGTGAGATGCCATGGGAGGCAAGAAAAGAGCGTAAAGCTAGGAATTCACCCCCATTATTAGTATAAAGAGTAATTATTTTAGTAGAGAAGTATTTTTCGACAATGGACTTAAAAGTGGGGAAGCTTTGTAAGACATCTGATTTATGGCAAAAGGGAAAAACCAAACGTACTTAGAGAAATGATCAAAAAAAATGACATAATATTTAAATCCTTTCATTAGAAATAATTGGAGAGGTCCATACATCAGAAAAATAAGCTCCAGCGGAGCAGTAGAAGATAAACTTGACTCAGAGAAAGGTAACTTATGACACTTATGAAGCTTGCAAGAGACACAAGCAAAATCAGACACACTACTGGACGCTATACTGCTAGAAGACACTAAATGACGTAGGATTTTAGCTGACGGATGACCAAACCGAGAATGCCACAATGACACAGGGAGCTTTTGTGCCGTGAGGGCGGACGGTAGACGAAAAGCCGCCGGCCAGTAGTAGGCGTCGTTCCTACGTGGGCCGCTGACGAGTGCTGCCCACGTGCGACGATCCTTCACCTGAAAATCAGTATCAGAAAAAACAACATTAACATTATTGTGACGACATAATTGAGCAACAGAGATCAAATTTTTACGGATATGTGGAACACAGAGAGCCCCAGGCAATAAAAGAGATGAATAACTGAAAAGTTGGCCAGTATGTGTAATTTTTAAACCTTCACCATTACCAATAACCACATCATCGAAACCAGTGTAGTGACTGTGAAGAGACATGTTGGCAAGATCATTGGTTATGTGATGAGTGTCACCAGAGTCCAGGATCCAATCAGATGGAGAGTGATGGGCAGTGTGAGAAGCCAGATAAGATGACGCAGTGTATGCTGGTCACGGCAGTGGTCCACCGTAAGGGGGCTGATTTGTGCCGGAAATAGGATAGGATGGACAGCGGCGCGCGGAGTGGCCAAATTCACTGCAGAGCTGGCACATCCCATTGTACCCGCGAGATTGGCCATTGTTGGAGTAACCACCGCCGCCGGAGGATAAACCACGGCCGCGCCCGCGGCTACTGAAGCGGTTACGGCTGGACTGCTGTCCGACGACGAAGGCAGCCGACGAAGCCAAATCAGATGCGGCGGAGGTGGCCGACGCACGGGCAGTAATCTGAGCCTCCATGCTTAACAGCTTGTCATGTAATTCAGCAAAAGAGATAATGACAAAACCTAATCTAAGTCCTCTCCCTCGTCCCTTTGCTAGAGAACCTGGTGGAAGGAATCTATATTTGGCAGCCTTTGCAGTGGATCGTTTTCTGTTAGGCCTACAAAAAAATCAAAATAAACCAAAATAAGAATGACATAATGAAAACAATGTATTAAAAGAAAAAATATGCAATCAGAATTTAGAACATTTAATATATCAATGCATAAAGAGATGTTTTACCTTATCCGTTCTTTTTCATTTATTTTGTGTAGGATTTCCCGAATCTACAGTACAATCATCTATTTGTTGCGCAATCTCATAAGAAGCACGAGGTTTCGTCTTCCTTGCGGCATGCCAACCCTTATTGGAATTTTGATTAGCGTAAAATACTTGAGATGCTTGGTTTGCTAATAGAAAAAGCTCATTTGTTTTTAAAAATCACTCACAATTAACACTTATAAAATTATATTCATCTTATTTAACTACTTTTATTTTATTATACACATCAAACCAATTACATCGAAACAAAATCACTCTTCTACCAGGGATAAATTGCAATTCAATTATATCAGACAAAACTCCAGAATATTCAAGGTTCTCGCTATCTTTATCAGTCGCATCAACTATAACCACACCACAATTTTGAATATTTAACTGTTTATCTTGATCTTCCACATGAAATTTGTACCCATTAACAATGTATCCATTAAAACGTCTCACATATCCGGTTGAACCACGTGAAAGTGAGAGTAAATCTTTCATCATCTTACTATTATCTCCTTTATATAATTGCGCAACCTATCAACAAGATTAAATTTAAAAACTTTAGTATAAGTAATATAATATTAAATTTTTCATATCTAATATTTATCTATTACTCACCCTATCTTTAAACCACTCAATAAACCGTCCGTTCCATTCGGTATCAGACAAGTGTTTAAAAATATCGGCATGAATTTATGCAAACTCTCTACAAAAATTAGATCAACCACAATTGATATACAGAAGGAGAAATAATCCTAAAGAAAATAGGGAGAGAATGAAATAATATGAAATATAATTTTTCATACTCGAGATATGGTAGAACTTTATCACAATTCTTCGGTATGTGTATATGTGCATGTTCCAATTTATTTTCTTCAGGCTGTTTTTGCTTTCCATCCCCGAAAGTTTTGCCAGGTTGACAAAAAAGAGATAAACCTCCAGCACAATCCCTCAAACCACCATCATAATTTCATTGAAGCCAATTGAACTTTGTGTTAATTCTATGCAAATACCTTGAGCATAATGTCATGCATTCAGTTGCAATGGGTCTCTCTGCAATAGACCCTTCTGGACAAGCCCAATTACCAATAAGAGAATTCAAAAAACATAACCATCACTACACAAGATACATCCACCGGTAATGAATAGGACCAACAAGCTTAGCTTCATTAGCTAAATGAATGGGCAAGTGCACCATGACATCAAAAAATGATAGAAAGAACACTCTTTCTAACTTGCAAAGAGTTAAAGGAATCTGGTCTTCAATTTGCTCCAAGTCTTCCCTCCTGAACTCCTTTGATCCAAGGATATTAAAAAATAAATATAACTCAATAAGTGGTTCACATACTTCTTTAGACAACATGCCACGTATGCAAGTAGGAGTAAATGTTATAGAAGAACATGACAATAATGACTCTTTAAGCCAGAAATTTTGTGATCTTTCATATTCACGCATTGAGAAATATTAGATGAAAATCCATTCGAGACTTTTAAATTCTTTAAGAAAAGGCATAACTTGTTCTTTTCTTCAAGAGACAATTTGTAACATGCGATTGGAACTTCATATTTTTCCCCTTTTTGATGGGGTGCAATTCCGGCCTAATGTTCATTTCTTCCAAATCTAGCTGAGTTTTAATGTGTCCTTAGTCTTTCTTTTGACATTCATGATAGTACCCAAAATGTTATCACATATGTTTTTCTCTATATGCATAACATTCAAATTATATTATAACAAAAGAGATTTCCAATGCGTAAGTTCAAAGAAAATACTCTTCTTGTTCTAATTATTCTTTCGAGCATCATGTGATATTTTGATCCATTTTTTCGTATTCTTTGTTAATTGTAGCCCTTCAAGATCTTGTACTTGATTAAGTATCTCTATACCAGAACGCACTTTTGGTGGGAGCCTTCACTTTTTTGTGCCATCAAATGACTTCTTTATCATTCCTTCATTTATGATTTAGAGAAAGGTAAAGTAGATGACCCATAAAATATTGCTTCTTGATATTAGTCAATCTAATTGAGAAAGTGTCTTTGTTGCAATATGGGCATGCCAATTTTCCTTTTGTGCTCCATCCCGATAAATTTTCATATGCTGGAAAGTCATTGATGATCCATAACAAAGGAGCATGTAACTTAAAATTTTGTTTGGTTGATGCATCAAAGGTCTCAATACCAATTTCCCATAACTCTTTCAATTCGTCTATCAAAGGTTGAAGATAAATATCAATTGGATCTCCTGGACTATCTGGACCTAAAATAAGCATTAACAAAATAAAATTTTCTTGCTCATACATAATCATGGTGGTAAATTATAAGGAATAAGTACCATAAGCCAAATGTTATATGGGATTTTTGAATTTCGAAATGGCTGAAATCTATCACTAGCAAGTCCAAGTCGAACATTATAAGGCTTGGCTGCAAACGAGGGATGAACTTCATCAAAAGATTTCCATGCCATTTAATCAACGGGATGCTTCATCGTTCCATCATCAACTCTTTTATTTTTATGCCATATCATTAGAGAAGATGTCTTTGAAGACATGAACAACCTTTGAAGCCTAGGCTTTAATGGAAAATAGCGTAATATCTTTGATGCAATATTTTTACCATTTTTATTCCTTGTTTCCCCACTATGCTAATCCAATTTTCATCTAGATGTGCTACAAACTTTGCACGATTCAAGTAGTTTATCCTCCTTCGTATATAACATGAAATTGCTTTTACAAGCATCAATCTTTTGGTAAGAAAGCCCGAGATCTCGAATGACCTTCTTTGCCTCATAATATGAACCTGGAAAATTAGCTCCATCAGGCAATAACTCATTCTTTAATATTTTTAATAACATTGTAAATGACTCATTACTCCAACGACAAATATTTTTTATGTGAAGCAATTTAATCAAAGTAGAAAGCTTTGAACAATTAGAATTCTGATATAGTGGTTGCTCAAAATCCTTCAATAAGCCATAAAATCTTTTTGCTTCAATATTCGGTTCTTCTTCAAGTAAATCATCAGAACCAATGTTCATAGTGCCTCCATCAATATTAGGATATAAATCACTCTATATTCTCGTATTTCATCATCACTCTCTCACCCCTCTGCTTCATTGTCATCTTCATCTTCATATTCCGGTTGAAGCTCACTAAAAACTTCTCCATGATGATACCAAAAAGTATAATTTTGAATTATTCCATATACTTTCAAATGTGCATATACAATCTCACATGTTCCTAAAGTTGTGTTATAACATTTGATGCATGGACATTGTATTTGACACATTTCTCATTTTCTTTTAAATGCGTAATCGAAAAAACTTTGCACCACATTTAAGTAGGCTTCATCAAGTCGATTATCAACAAGTTGCATTCATTGCTTACTAGGTGCCATAACCTTGGATGTTACATAAGAATTAAATTAGGAAATAAATATGATGCACATAACCTTTTAGAAAAAATTACATAACTGTAATATAGATTTGTGTAAGAAACAAAGTGTCACGAGCCACATGAAGTTAAGATAATTATCCAAATAAACTGATACATCTAAGAAACTAAAACTAAAAGTATATTACTAGTGAGATAAGATACAAATTAATTTGTCAAAATATAGACATAACACACAATTCTTCTATTTAATTCTCATCAACTAGTGTACTTATTATTCCTTTACAATTTCTCTGGTCCATTAGGAGTACATTTCTATCAGATCATTTAGCTAGAGTTAACAATTATTAACTAAATTTACAAAATTAAAACTAAAATAGGATTGATAGAAAATAAAGTTTCTAGTTCTCACTTTGTTTGGTTATCTGCAAATACTCCAGAAGTTGAAAACAATAAAAAGTAACAATAAAGAATTCTAAAAAGTTTTTTAACTTACTAAGACATTAAGCAATTTGTACATCTTCAATCCAATAAAGACCAAAAATTTAATACAGCACTTACAGTGAAAAGCTAAAACAAAAATGTAAGCCAACAACTGCAAATTACATTAAGATGATTTTACTAGTTGTTATAGTCTAATTACTAGATGATTGAGAGAAGTCTTACAAGTTGTAATAGTGATTTTTACTAGTTGCAGTAGTCTCTGTTGAAAATAAAATTAAAATAAATTTGATTTTGTAATAATTATTTGGACTTAAGAAATTATGAAAAATAAAGAGCCCAATTAGCCTATTTTCTAGAATGTGAGCCCATTTGGCCCATGTTCTAGAAATGTGCTCTAGAAATATCTTTAGAATAGTAGAATGATATAGATAAGTATGGAGTGATCTAGAGAGTGGATATTTTTGTAGAATTGTGTAGAAGGTGATTTGTAGCCATTAGATTAAAGTTGTGTTGGATAAATCTTGGATATTGATTGAGGAAGTGGCCAAGTATAAATAGGTGTAGGATTGGTCATTTTGTATCAAGCCAATAAAATCAAAACAAGTTTGAGTAATAAAAGTTTCTCTTCTCCAAAATCTTTCTACTCTTCCAAAATTCCCTTAGCCTAAAAGCCTCCCTCCAAATATTAATAGCAATCCTCTTCCAACAAAGTGGTATCAGAGCCACAAGATTCTAACCAAAAATTTCTAAAATCATGGCAAATGGTGTTGCGTCCTTCCAAGTTTCTATGCTCAACAAGAACAACTATGATAATTGGAGTATCAAGATGAAGGCTCTCCTAGGTGCACATGATGTTTGGGATATTGTAGAGAAAGGCTACAATGAGCCCCGAGATGAATCTACATTATCCCAAACTCAAAAGGATGGTTTGAAGGATTCAAGAAAGAGAGACAAGAAAGCTCTCTACCTCATCTACCAAGCATTGGATGATGACGGGTTCGAGAAGATCTCAAATGCAACCACTGCTAAGGAAGCGTGGGAGAAACTCCAAACGTCTTGCAAAGGTGCCGAGCAAGTAAAGAAGGTACGTCTCCAAACATTAAGAGGAGAATTTGAGTCTTTACATATGAAAGAAGGGGAATCCATTTCCGACTATTTTTCAAGAGTTTTGGTGGTTTCAAATCAAATGAAAAGAAATGGTGAAAAATTTGAAGATGTTAGAATTATTGAGAAGATACTCCGGTCATTAACTTCCAAATTCGAGCATATTGTCATAACAATTGAAGAAACTAAAAATTTGAAGGAGATGTCAATTGATCAATTAATGAGATCCTTACAAGCATATGAAGAAAAGCATAAGAAAAAACAAGATATAGTGGAGCAATTATTCAACATGCAAATAAAAGATAAGGAAGAAAATATCGGAAATGGACGAGGTCAATATGGAAGAGGTCGTGGTCGTAGACGAGGTCGAGGCCATGGACGTGGACGAGGAGGTTTCAACAACAATGAAGAAAGAAGAGAATACCCAAGTCGTGGGAGAGGCAAACAAGGTGCAAGGTACGATAAATCTCAAATCAAATATTATTCTTGTCAAAAATGTGGACACAATGCTTCACAATGTAGAGGGTCTCAAACCAAAGTCGAAGAGACCGCCAACCTTGTGGAGGATAAGGGCCAAAAAGACGTGACCCTACTTCTAGCATACAAAGGAGAAGAAGGGAGATAAGACAACACTTGGTACCTTGACACTGGGGCGAGCAACCATATGTGTGGAAAGAGGAGCATGTTCGTGGAGCTCGACGAATCGGTGAGTGGTAATGTTTCTTTTGGTGATGAATCCAAAATACCAGTGAAAGGCAAAGGTAACATCCTAATCCTCTTGAAGAATGGAAATCACCAATTTATCTCAAATGTCTACTATGTGCCCAACATGAAAAATAATATATTGAGTTTGGGGCAACTCATAGAGAAGGGCTATGACATTCACATGAAAGATCATAGTCTTTCCATAAGAGATAATAAAAATAATTTAATCACTAAGGTGCCTATGTCCAAAAATAAAATGTTCTTGTTGAACATTCAAAAATGATGTTGCAAAGTGTCTTAAAGCTTGCTACAAAGATGTATCTTGGCTTTGGCATCTCCGATTTGGGCACTTGAATTTTGGAGGCTTGGAGCTACTATCCAAAAAGGACATGGTGCAAGGACTACCATCCATTAGCCACCCCGATCAATTGTGCGAAGGATGCCTACTCGGAAAGCAATTTCGGAAGAGTTTTCCAAATGAGTCAAGCTCGAGAGCCCAAAAGCCATTGGAGCTCATACATACCGACATATGTGGTCCGATCAAGCCAAGATCCCTCGGTAAAAGCAACTATTTCCTTCTATTTATTGATGATTTTTCTAGAAAGACATGGGTGTATTTCTTGAAGCAAAAATCGGAGGCATTTGAAGTATTCAAGAAATACAAAGCGTCAGTGGAGAAAGAAAGTGGACTACACATAAAGGCCATGAGATCCGATCGTGGAGGCGAGTTCACTTCTAGAGAGTTCCAGAATTTTTGCGAGGAGCATGGAATAAGGCGTCCACTAACGGTACCAAGGTCCCCCCAACAAAATGGAGTGGCGGAAAGGAAGAACCGGACATTTCTAGACATGGCGCGGAGTATGCTAAAGAGCAAGAAGCTACCAAAGGAATTCTGGGCCGAAGCAGTAGCTTGTGCAGTCTATCTACTCAACCGATCACCACCAAGGAGCGCGTGGGGAAAGACACCACAAGAAGCTTGGAGTTGAAGGAAGCCAGGAATCTCCCATCTAAGAGTCTTTTGAAGCAAAGCATACGCACATGTACCTGACAAGACACGGAGCAAGCTCGATGACAAAAGTAAGGCGTTCATCTTTATCAGGTATGATTCCAACTCCAAAGGCTACAAATTATATAATCCAAATACTAACAAGATTGTGATAAGTCGGGACGTGGAGTTTGATGAAGAAGGAGAATGGAATTTTGGTTCTCACGAGGACTTTAATTCCATTATTCCAACCGAAGAAAAAGAACAAAGATCTACAGCAGAGGATGCCCAGCGAGAGCTAACTACTCCACCTACCTCGCCAACAGCAGTTCAAGAAGACTCGCCACCATCGTTTCTGAATGAATGGAGCGAGAAACATGCAAGGAGTTTGGAAGACATTTATGAAGACACTGAAAGGTTAAAGGACCTAACTCTTCTTTGTCTATTTGCTGATTGTGAACCAGTTACCTTTGAAGAAGCCGTACAAAGTAAGAAATGGCGAGATGCAATAGATGAGGAGATCCAGTCCAAAAGAACGACACCTGGGAGCTGACTTCACTTCCAAAATGGAAAATGGCGATCAACGTCAAGTGGGTGTACAAGGCAAAGAAAAACTGTAAGGGAGAAATCGAAAGATACAAGGCGAGGCTTGTTGCAAAAGGATACAGTCAAAGAGCCGGCATCGACTATGACGAGGTATTTGCCCATGTAGCCCGTTTAGAAACTGTAAGACTAATCATTTCTCTGGCAGCTCAAAATAAATGGAAGATACACCAAATGGATGTAAAGTCGGCGTTCTTGAATGGAGTCCTTGAGGAAGAAGTTTACATACGACAACCTATGGGCTATGAGGTGAAGATGCAGGAAGACAAAGTCTTAAGATTGAAGAAGGCGTTATATGGACTAAAGCAAGCACCAAGGGCGTGGAACAGTAGGATCGACAAGTACTTGCAAGAAAATGACTTCGCAAATGCCCACATGAGCATGCACTCTATGCCAAGATGAAAGATGGAGATATATTGATCGTTTGCTTGTACGTGGATTATTTAATCTTTGCAGGAAATAACCAAAGGATGATCGGTGAGTTCAAGCAAGCGATGGCTAAAGAGTTCGAGATGACCGACATTGGGCTTATGGCGTGCTATCTTGGCATTGAAGTCAAACAACTTGAGGATGGAATTTTCATCTCACAGGAGGGCTATGCGAAGGAGATCCTAAAGAAGTTCAAGATGGATGATTGTAACCCAGTCAACACACCGGTGGAGTGCGGGATCAAGTTGTCGAAGCATGATGAAGCTGAGAAAGTGGACACGACGATGTTCAAGAGCTTAGTTGGGAGCTTACGATATTTGACTTGCACGAGACCCGACATTCTCTACGCCACCGGCCTCATTAGTCGCTACATGGAGAATCCAACTACTACACACTTGAAGGCTGCAAGAAGAATTCTCCGCTACCTCAAAGGTACAATCAACTTTGGCTTGTTCTATTCAACTTCTAATGATTATAAGCTTGTTGGTTATAGCGATAGAGATTGGGCCGGAGACATTGATGATAGAAAAAGTACCACGGGCTTCGTGTTCTTCATGGGAGACACCGCCTTCACTTGGATGTCCAAGAAACAACCAATTGTCACTCTATCCACATGTGAAGCTGAGTACGTTGCCGCTACCTCCTGTGTATGTCATGCAATTTGGATGTGAAGTTTGCTAAAGGAGCTCGGATGACCACAAGAAGATCAAACTACAATTTGCGTGGATAATAAGTCCACGTTGGCGTTGGCGAAAAATCCGGTGTTCCATGATCGAAGCAAGCATATTGACACACGGTATCACTACATAAAAGAGTGCATCACAAGAAAGCATGTACAAGTAGAGTACGTGAAAAGACCAAGTTGCGGTTATCTTCACCAAGCCACTCAAGCAAGAGGACTTCATCAAGTTAAGAAGTTTGCTTGGAATGACAAATCAAGTTTAAGGGGGGTTGTTAAAAATAAAAGTAAAATAAACTTGATTTTGTAATAATTATTTGGGCTTAAGAAATTATGAAAAATAAAGAGCCCAATTAGCCCATTTTCTAGAATGTGAGCCCATTTGGCCCATGTTCTAGAAATGTGCTCTAGAAATATCTTTACAATAGTAGAATGATATAGATAAGTATGGAGTGATCTAGAGAGTGGATATTTTTATAGAATTGTGTAGAAGGTGGTTTGTAGCCATTAGATTAAAGTTGTGTTGGATAAATCTTGGCCATTGATTGAGGAAGTGGCCAAGTATAAATAGGTGTAGGATTGCTCATTTTGTATCAAGCCAATAAAATCAAAAACAAGTTTGAGTAATAAAAGTTTCTCTTCTCCAAAATCTTTCTACTCTTCCAAAAATCCCTTAGCCTAAAAGTCTCCCTCCAAATATTAATAGCAATCATCTTCCAACAGTCTCACTATTAGTTGCAGCTAAAAACAACTTTTAGCCAAGCAGTTTTTCAACTTGATATTTTCTCCAAACCTGCAAAAATATGAGATTAGCAAACCTATAGTAAGACAAATAGAAGAAAAATATTCCTTAACATACCAAGAAAAATGTTTCTTAACACACCAAGAAAATGTCTTTGAGAGAAGTATGGAAATTTAAGTGATTTAGGGTTTTTACTTCTATGAGGAGTGAGGGAGATGACACTTGACAGTAGATTTAGGTTAGATAAAAGTTAGAGTTTTTAGGTTAATTTTATTATGTTGTATTCCACTTTTGGGTATGGCGCCACTTTCTCCCGGTAAATCTTATAATTAAGGACAGTTTTTTTATTTCTATTTCATATTTTAATAAAAAAACTAGAGATTTAAGGACCATTTGTACTCTCGTCCTTACTAGTGTAAGACCAGATTCATACCTCGTCACTAGATGTTGGTCCGTAAAAAGTCTTTTTCTTGTAGTGTACATCATATTCCTTGTAGTGCTAAGGTCGTTAATTTATTTCTGTAATTGATACAATTTTTCTCCATTAATTTGATCGTATCTACTTTTTAACTCTTGCATAGTTCCTTAGTATCACTAACATATTGTAGACTATCAACTAAGACCTGTGAATATTTTTAGAATCCACGATGTTACCATGTCATCGCATCGAGCCCATTGATCATAAGTCGCATTCTGAAATCAGGATTACATTTTTTACATTTTTCGGTGATGAATCCAACCTTATTTTTCACGGATAGTGCTCTGAAAACTCCTCTTCACCTAGATCTGTATCCAGTTCCATCAAATGCAATAGGTCCAAAGTCGTTTCGGCACTCTCCGACAGGTGCATGTACAACGGATTGGTCTAAGTCTAAATTATTGGTCCCATTCTGATTTTCCTTATCTCCATCCATCGATTGAAGACAAATCTTAGAAAATTAGTTGAAGTATGCTCTAAATTTAGAGAGAATAATCGAGAAATTTCAAACCGTAGCAATGAACTGTGAAATGTAGATTTTGTTTTTGTAAAATTTTAAAAGCTGAAATTAAATGATGAAATTTGACGAGGAAAAGAAGCGTTGATGTGAGAATTGAGCTGTGCTCTGACACCATGTCGAGATTGAGATCAAACAGATGAATTTACCTCTATTGAAAGAGGTTGAGCTTGAGCTCTCATGAGAGAAGCTTCTGGACAAAATGAAATTAGGGAAAAGATCTTCACCTTCTATTTATACACGGAGAAGAAAAGAGTAAAAATGCTAATTACAAGAATACCCTTGTAACTAAATCGACTAATAACTCCCTAAGTCTAACAACTAACTAATCAACAACATGACATAAATAATTATACCACTACAATTGATAATACTCAATTATTCTAAATAACAGAAATCAAAAATAGAGAATTAGTGTGATGGAACAATAATTACGAAAGGTTCAGAAATTATCCCCAGTAAGAAGCGATTCTAGAAGATTAGAATTTATCTACGTCCCTTTACCTCACTCCATTTTAAAGACAAAAGTAATGTAATTTATGTTTATGTAACCTAATAAAAGAAAATGAAAAAACTATCAAAAGTATTAACGTTTGCAATATTAGAATCTGAAAAGTAGTCAGTGGACAAGCGACATAGGGGGTTGAAGGGAGTGGGAGACAGGCAAGTGAAGACTTAAAATGCATTCTCATAGTAGAATGATATATCAAAAGTATATCCATCGTCAGATTAAGCTATGATGACATATATATAATATATGCCAAACAGATAGCTTAATACCCTATAGGCCATAAGGAACGCCACAATGAAAGAAATAAGTGTCAATAGGGTGAATGTTGCAATAGTTGTACAAGGAAGCCTCGGGTTAAAAATTAGCCCCCCTCCAGTGAACAATAGAACAAAGCTGATCTGATTAGTGAATGCATTCAAAATGTCTTCAGCTCGTTTCTCTAGCTTCATCATATCCAACTGAACCTCTCTAGCAGAGACGGTTCGCTCGATCGTATTTAGTGATCGAGTGTCGATCTCGGCTTGTTTAGAAAATGGGTCGTGACTAGTTTTTGAAAGTCCATCACCTTTTGCTTCAAAGTACCATGAACAAGATCAAGCAGGATTTCTTAGAAGAAGAATGATTAAAAGTCAATCTGTTATGTGTAATATTAGGTCTACTACTACTACTACTGTACTCAGTAACTATAGTAACATCTTCCCTACTACAAGTTTAACTTGTAACCTTGGTTCCAGTACAGGGACCTTAGCACTAACTAATAATTACTACAACAAATGTGATATTTAGCTACAAAATTTTTAGCGACGACACAAAAATTGTCACTAGTTATTCATTTATACGAAAATTATGTTTCGTGTTTAGATACAGAATCCGTATACTTTTAGTGACGAAACATAAAATTTTGTAGCAAAAATTTTTTCCACTAAAATTTCCCACCAAAAAATATTTGGCGCCATTATTTAATAGCATTAACCATAAATTTTATATAATTGGTGACATATTATTTTGTAACTAATGATGTATCCAATTTGTAACAAATCATAATTTGTCTTATAATTGGTAAACTTTGGACACGAAAAAATTTCGTCACAAAAAATATGTTATTACAATAGTGACGAAATAAAATTTGTAATTAAACATGATAAACTTTAGCTACAAAAGTTTCTAATTTATTATGACATTAGTTTTTGTCACTAATAGTGCAGACAATTAGTGACAATTATTTAATTGTCTCTGTTTAACCTACAATTTAGTCACAACAAAATTTTTGTCACCAAAAATATGATTTTTAAATGGCTACGACTTGAATTTTGTAGTTGAATAGTACAATTATTGGCGACAAAAAAGATTCATAGTAAAAAACTAAAAGATGTAGTTTTGTTCATATATGATACAAAAAGTTACTTTAGGACTAATTAACCTTATGACTCAAACACCAATCTTGATAAATGATCAAGTTCGAGAAACTTGACCCCATTTTATAAAGTTTTATTATGAAGTCTACATGACCTAGTAATGAAAGAAATAAAATGAAAACCACATTCATTTTGATTCAATTGCCATATCTTTTTTATAAAACCAAAAACCATATTAAAATTTATTAGAACTCAAGGAACACTTGCTGCTACAAAATTTTATATTGGTTAGATCGGAACATTTTATATATGGACTTATATCTATAACATAATCCGAGCATATGGAGTCCAACATAAAATAAATGAAATACCTAAAAACATCACGATACTCTAAATAAAAAAAAGTTACAAATTAAGTTGTCAAAGTCGTCAAGTGTCTCAACAAGCCTATAAATACTTTATCGTATACATGTCTAATAAAAGGCATCTGAGTATAAGGAGTTTAAAAGATCCACTACAACAGTTAGATCTAATAAGAGTCATATGCCTATTTCTAAGTTGTATTCAAACAAAATAAGATAGAGAACAAGAATTTCAATAATGTTGTCTCATTTGGTAGAGAAGCCTCTTCCATCTCTTTTCTGTAAATGTCACCTTCTTTTTCTTTTTCTTTTTTTCTGGCCTGACAATAAATTATCATGTGGCAAACCATATTATTCACCAATAAGAATCTCATAGAAGTAAATATCCTTACATACAACACCACAAATAAGTGATTTAACATAAATGTAGTAATATGCTTATCAAAATTTTGAGAAGATTCTTTCTAGCTAGTGATGACTGAAGCAACATGCAGATGCTAACAATACTTATTGTAAGTCACGACCCAAACCCGGTCGTGATGACACCCAGCCCTAAAGCTAGGTAAGCCTGACCAACAATCGCTTCCAACGTAACATATAAGTCTCAAACTGAGAATTTAACAAAATAATAATCCAAGAATATTAATAAGGTAGTATAGGTAAATACGAAAATCGAAGACACACCCATATGATCTGGGAGTCACGAGTCTAGAGCCTCTAAACAAAACTCAGTAATAATAATAGTATTTGAATACCAAAACCAAAATCTCGAAAAGTATATAATAATATTAAAATGAAGAAATAATGAAGAGTCGGATCCTGCCAACGTCATGCAGATACATCAACGACTCTAAAATATCTCTGGAGACTACGAGAATCAGCTACGCCTCCGGTGCACCTGAATCTACACACAAGGTGCAGGGAGTAGGGGTGAGTACTACCTACTCAGTGAACAATAAGTATAGAAAACGACTGAAAGTAAGAAATCCACAAAGTACCACAACGTAAAGCTATAACTAATAATCCTGTAACTTAGCTACAGGCTAACAACATAACAGTATCACAATAACAAACAAGTATCAGATAAAGATGCAATGCACATGAATACGATGCGACGTGCAGCACGAGCCAACCATGCATATGATTTAACGTCGGCGACGCTCACTGGGGTGTATACAGACTCCAGAGGGGCTCCTTCAGCCCACGTGCAATATCTATATATATATATATATATATATATATATATATATATATATATATATATATATATATATATATATATATATATATATATATATATATATATATATATATATATATATATATATATATATATATATATATCCGTTGCGGATCGTGCAGCCCGACCCAAACTCAGTCCAAAATATGCATATGAGTCACATAAACAGATTCAACTTATTTCTCAATTTCTAATTCTTAGGAAGAATATAATTTAATTATTTAATTTCAGGAAAAATGGTGACTTAGCATTTCAATTTCGGTGATTCATCACGAGACTGATATCAATGATTATGCAATCATGTAATAACACATATGTTCACCCTAGACGGGTACTACAGATCGGCACAAGCCCCAAACATGACATTAAGCCCAATTATCAACCACACAATGTGTGTATCAGACGCCAATAATTTATTTAGCTCACGGGATGGACCATGTCACATTCCTCAATCATTTACAACCCCACACCTATCATGGGGTGCGAGTGACGCCCTAACATAGCGTCACGATGTGATAAGCCGGGGTTTCATACCCTCAGGCCACCATCTATACAAAGTACTCTCCTCTAACTAGTCGTAGCCTGGTCTGCAGTGCCTTTTCCTTTCGAGTCTTCTCCCACGAGCATCAAATCTACTCAAAACCACAACGAATAGGTTGTAATAGGCTAAATAAACATAACCCGATTGAAATTATTCAAAAAACATTAAAAATCGTGAAGTTGGTAAAACCCGAGCCCCGGACCCACTTCTCGAAAAATTCAGAAAGTTACATTTTCAGAATCTTCATCTCGCCACGAGTCCATACATATAAAGTTCATTAAAATCGGAGTCCAATTGCTCCTCCAAATCCCCAATCTCCATTTGAAATTTCAAGCCCTAGTTCTTCCCCAATTTGATTTGATTTCAGAAATTTAAGGGCTAAAACCATGATTAAATGATGTTTTGAGTCCATAAGAATTACCTCTAATCAATCCTCTTCGATTCCCTCTTCAATTTTCTCCAAAATGTCCAACAATGGAGGAAATTATGACCTTGCTCGCAGACAAAATGTTATAAAAACCCTCTGCTCGGGCATATAATAACCCTATGTGATCGCATAGCACGAATTTTCAACCCCCAGAAAAAAAAACCTATGCGAACTCACAAGAGACCCACGAACGCACAGTGCAACACTCATCTCCCTCAGAATCCTCCTATGCAAATGCAATAGGGCTACGCATTCGCATAGCACAAACTCCGCTTCTCCTGAGTCTTTCAATGCGAACGCTCTCGAGACCTACGTCCGCATAGAACATCCAGGCAACCCCTTCCAACCTTCTATCTGATCGCATTGTACTCCCGCGATCGCATAGAGCAAAAGCTCTGCAACTGCTAGAACCCAAAAATCTGCAACTCCACAACCCAAAAATATTCCTTTTGACCATCCAAAATCACCCCGAGGCCCCCGGGACCTCAACCAAAAGCACATACTCGACCTAATACCTCATTCAAACTTGCTCGGGCCATAAAAACGCTATCTTGAACATCAAAATCACCAAAATCCTTGAATTTCATTCTAAGTTAAACTTCAACTTTCCAAAATTATATCTGATGTTGAAACCAACCAAACAAAGTCCGAATGACCTAAAACTATGCACACGTATCCAACTTCACCTAACGAAGCTATTGCAACTCTCGGAATTCCATTCCGATCCTCGGATCAAATTTTCACCTATCAACTGGATTTCTCTAAAATTCCAACTTCGCCAAACTAAGCTAATTTTCACACTGGACCTCCGAATTCACTTCCGTTTTCACTCCTAAGTCACAAATCATCACCCGAAACTAGTAAAACCATCGGAAATCCGTTTCGAGTCCTCTAACTCATAAGTCAACATTCGGTTGACCTTTCCAAACTAACTTCCTCTTATAGAGACTAATTGTCTCATTTCTATCCAAACTCCATCTGAATTAATCCAAACTCTCCAAATACACATATTGAAACATATAACAGCATAAAAATGGAAAAAAGGGGCAGAAATACACGGGACGACGGTTTGGGTCGTCACATCCTCCCCAACTTAAATAAACGCTCGTCCTCAAGCGTATCCAGAGCTATACTAGAAGCAACCCAATAACCAAATGACATTACTAGGCACATGCCCGGGGTGATCCCACGTCACCCTAACTCACGCAGGTACCGAAAATACAACACAGTTGAAATTTCACAATCCATCTGGCCCATAAACCGTAGAACCACACTGCCTCACCCGAAATCATACACAAGATCAGAACCTCACATCTATATTCAGAATCAATTTGAACCAGCTGTAACAACCCACACGTGCAACCTAAGGTGCGTTCATGCAATATATCGCACATTACACCACTCAGAACGATAGTCTTTATTCATGGTAGTTGCCTACATTACTGAATATCAATAGATAACCTCTTATTTAGCTAAAGTCTTATTTCAACACTTCCGCATATTGCCAACGATAACTAAAACGCAACGAACAATAGCAGTCCTTCAAATCAATCATTTATGAAGTCACTTCCAAGTTGACTATTACCACACCGGATTTTCGAGTCAACCCTCGATATTATCCTTCTAACCCGCTGAAATCAAATCTGCTCATGCTCATTAATAACCCAATGATAACCTCGGGTCTAACAGACCACTTCTGGTGATCTGATACCTCAATACAGGCCTAAGCCACAATTGCATAACACACGCGCCAATAAGAATCAATCTAAACATTCTCCAAGCTGAGACCCCATCTCACATCATAGGGATAAAGTACCTGACTCCTCCTCGAGGGGTCTTAATTCCACGTAGCCTCTCCACAACACATGATCCTAACTCAACTCTATTACACATGAACCATCTCGTGCTACCATGCTCAAAGTAGACAACCATGCACAGATCGATGCCCGAAACTCAATCACCCATCACACTCACGGTGAAACAAGTAATATACATCGGGATTAACTTGCAGTTATTTTCCTATCAAAATCCGCAAGAAAACTCTCAACTTTCATTAAATTTAAACCAAAATTTTCATGCGAATATTTAAAGCTTCATACAAACAAATGCAAATAATTTACAAGCAAATTTAAAATCCTGGGTACTTTACATGCGAATTTAAAATCCCCAAGTAAACTATCTGGGAATTTTTAAAATGCACATGTAATAATTACCTATAAAGATTTTTTCATCGGAAATTTTTTGGAAGAAAAATTCACAGGAATTTGTTTCATCCAGATTTGTTCATATAATCACCTGAAAAATTCCCATGTGATACGTGATTTTCTTGTAGTGTTCCATTGCTCTGGAAATGGCATGCTTTTGGCCGGGATCAGATCCAAAGTCTTTACTCGGACAAATTGGACCAACCAAATGTGGTCCACGTCCTCATCTATGCTCGCGAAAGCCGACTGGGAGGATCGGCTTTGAATCTTTATTAGCCCCCTCAATAAAGTTGAGGGCTATATAAGCATATAAGATGATCGAGGGTAAAAGGGAGCCCATCGACTTGGCTAAAAAAAATGGAGTAGTATCACTATCCTCCAAAAGGAGAAGTGTATTTGGCCAAGGGGGACCTCGTACTTCTTGTATAAGTCGATAATAACAGGATCCGGGGGGACCAATGTGAACGGGTGGGTGTAAACACTAAAAAAACCCTCCACATATTTAGTGATCGGCTCTTCAGGCGAGGGAACCACCACATATTTATCCACTCAGTTGCAATCCTTTTTAACTTGGTTTAAAGGGCCACTAGTGATTGTGCATATGTACCTCGACATCGGCTAACTTCGGCCTGGAACGAAGAGGTCTTTTCAACTTTAAAGTCAGATCAAGGACGTACGACAGAGGAAAAAAATATTCGGAGCGTGATTCCACCGCTGGTTGTACGCTGACCGGCTTAGACGAGGAAGCTTTTACCTTCTGTGGAACGATTTTAGACGTTTTCGCTATTTGGTTGAGACTGAAGAAGGATGATAGTGATAGTATTAGAATTTTAAAAAAGAAGTTAGCAATAAAACTTGAAGATTTGCAGCTGAACTTGAAAAATGCAAAAGGTTTTGAAGATTAGGATAGGAAAGATTCAAAAGTTTGAAATAGTGGAAAAGGTCCTATTTATGAGTTTCACAACAACTGTTCGAAGTTACTAGTGGCTGACTGTCAACTGACACACATTAATGACATGGGAAATTGTATCTACGGGACATTTCAGTCACTCCTGCCACTTACGTCATAGTGCTTATGTCATGATAAACCGGTGGTAAATTCGAAGACTAAATTCGTTTCTTGTCATCACACTCCATAAAACGAGAGGACTATCTGTATATGGTCAAAGTCAGTCTGACCTATTTTTGTTGATTAACCGAGACCATGGGATACATCGAAAATCAGTCCCATAGCATGTCAGGTCGAGGTTTGTGGATAAGGTACCGAGTTCGGGATTCGAGGTACCTGTAGAGATCGAGATTAATAGCGATTGAGATCGAACTCGAGCAAGACCGAAGATTGAAATAATAACAGAAAGGCGAGATATCCGTAACTGGTCGAAGATCGCGGTGAAAATCTCGGAACAGATCATATCATGGACGGTTATTTATCTAATCATGGGATTTCCTTTTGTAAATAAAATTATATTATAAATAGGATTCCTCTACTATATAAAGAGGGTCTCAACCATTTGTAATCAACTTACATTCTCGCATATCAAAGCTATATAACACTTCTTTAGCTTATATTATCTTGTTCATCAGCTTGCCTTATTTTTAGTTGTTCTGGCATCAATCAGCCGAGGGTATTCTTACTCAAGGGTTGAATTATGTTTCAACACCGGTTTGTTTTACTTTGTTGTTAATTTCTACCACTAATTTTTATATTTATCAATTGGTATTAGGTGAAATCACGTATCTTTAAAATCACAATATAAGTTTAATTGTTATCTAATTAAACTTATAAGGTTAAACAGAAAAGTAGAAACACATTGAACCAAAAGTAGATAGATAAAGAATAAGAATAAAATGTGAGGTGAATTAAGTTATTGCCAGTAGGCTGTTTATAAAAGTCCTACAAACATAGAACCTTTTCAGTTGCGGAAAATCAAGTATCTTCACAGTTTTATGATCTAAATTATAAGAAAATAAACCTGTATCGCGCAGGTAAAAGAGAAGTTCAGCGCCTTGGATGTTAATAAGCATTATCCACCAATGCAAGTCTATAGGTGCTGACCCGGGGAGGATATGAGGCAAACTAAAAGGAAAAATTTTCTTGTCAAAGAGATTAACCTTGTACTTTTTGTTCCATGCCCTCTTTTCATAGTCTTCCAAGATCCATATATCCACTGCATACTCAGAGACAAGCAAGTGACAGAAAGACAAACAGTTTTCCTTCACTAAAAGAGTCATAATTGTATGCACTTTCTTTGAGGTACACACACTTCCAGGATGAGGCATAGCTGAGAGTTCTTCCTTATCCATTCTATATACCATGATTCCATTTGCACAAGGAGGAATCCCTTCTTTTTCAAAATCAGTATACATGATCCAATGCAATGCTCCATTAACAACTGCGTGAGAGTTACGATATGGCAAAAAGTTGAAAGTGGACGATGAATGGATTTTCCTCCACGTTTGTGTCTTCAACATGTATACAAAATACTGGCACAAACTCCCTTGTGCTTGTACATAAAGAAGTTTGAATTGTCTTGTTAATGGACAAAAATAAAGAGCACACGATTTTCCGGGTTCTGGTGCATGTTTTATGGTTACTTCCTCTTGTGTTATCGGGTTCAAAGCATAATAAGTAGGGTACATGGGATCAGCAAACAGAAGAACTCCTTGACAAGAGCATTGAAGAGTTGGGGGTTGTTCCCAGCGCTTATTATTGATCATAAGCTCAGGTCTGAGATGAAGTTTCCTCAACACATTCTTCCCATTGAGATGTTCAGCACCAAACACATACAGTTGTTGCCTGTTCTTGGTACTCTTGTAATAATCATGAATGAGCAGCATGGGTCTAGCTCTACTGAGATGCACGGTGGCAAAATCATGTGATGAGATCAAAGCTCTCAAATCCCTACAATCCCTTTGAAATCTAACAAGGCAATCTAATGGAAGTCTACTCAGGATATCAATTAAAAGACAATCTGGCAAACGTCCCAAAGTTTCTGCAAAATCTTCTTCATCTTTACATATTATATTGAACAATGAACACAAGAGTTCTGCAGTCCAAGTGAAGCATTGAAGTACCATGACCCCCTATTAAGCAGAAAATAAGAAAACTACGGTTTGATATGACAGCAAACTATACACATATTGATCCTAATGACAAGAAACGGAGAAAATAAATAGAGTATTATTAATCACTTGTGACAGGAACTTACAAATTGTCGAACCAAATACCAGGGCAAGAGCAACGGTTGAAAGCAGAGAAGGGAAGATAGACGGAGCTAAAACTGAGGGAATTCTGTATTATTTTGCCTCTTTTAAGTCTCAAGTACTCTCGGAAACAAAGTAAGGCTAAAAGCTTATTTAAATCACTCAAGAATCAGTTATATTAGAAATTGATTTGGCTTTGGTTCTGGTTTTAGAATTTTTTTTATATTTTGGACGAAAATATTGTTACTGTCTGAATTGGGAAAGATATTTTTTTAGAGTAGTTTTGGGTTTGCTTTTCCAAAAGTATCACTGGATCCCTAAATTATTTTTTCAAACTTTCTAATGGGTAAAAGAAATAATATAAATATTTTTCAAACAAGAAAAAAAACAATAACTAGGCGGAGGCACAAAGAAAACTTGAAGAAGTCTTTAACTTTTTTGGACTTATGTGGTTCCCGTGCAATATAGACGATTAGCACCCTACACGTGGCTCATTAGGTATACTTATGAGTAATAATATTTTTTTATTACGTCAGTACTAATATCTTAATTGTAATCGTTCATCGTCATTTACCAATTGATGTGATTTCTGACATTGATCAATGACTTGTTTGAATGGATTTGTGTTCATGTTTCATATAACTAATAAGTTCAATATTTTTCTACTTATTTAAAGGCTCTTAATTACTAATAAGTATTTTCTCAGTCTTAAATTTTTTATCGCATTTCTCTTCCATATACCTTAAAGAAAATATTAATTAGAAATTTTTTTCACTATTTAACCTTTATCTATGACTTAAATATAATAGCTTTTTATTAAATATTTACTTTACTTAATTATTTGACATTTTCATCGTCAAAAACAATACAAGCTGGAACTCAAATGGTGCACTATAAAGTCAGAAACAAAAACTCAACAATCAACTGTTGGTTAACTTTTGTCTATGGGTATAATACTATTGCAGAAAGGCCGGAAAGATGAAGTCAGCTAAGAGAGATCAACAATACCATGGTGGGGGCTTGGCTTGTGCTAGGAGATTTTAATACTATGCTCTTTGTAAATCATAGAATTAGTGGAAACATGTCAGAGTGAGGTAGTAGATTGTGAGTATGTGATTTTTTTCCCCACGTGAATTATTCCTATAAAATTTTTAGGATTAATTACGTAATTTTCGTGTTGATTTGCATTTTTGATTTAGATAATTCATAAAAAATACAACAAATATGTCGCATCCACATTTTGTAATAGATTTGATATTTTTAAGTATTAATTAGCAAATAGTCATTTTATAAAATAGGAAGAAAAAAATGATAAATGAAAAAAAAAAGTGATAAGAAAATCTTGAAAATTTGACAAAAAACAGAAGACCCAATTTGCACCAATTTTAAATAAATTTTCAGCCCAAAAGACCCATTAACCCGGCCAGCCCAACCTCAAAAATGGGTCCAGCCCCTTGTTTAACCAGACGACGCCGTTTGGCGTCCCACAATCTGAGCCATTAATTTCTTTTGATCCGACGGTCAAGAAGTGATCTATCCTTAGGTATATAAGTGTTCCAAAACACCCCTCATCTCCCAAAAAAACCTCGTACCCTGTCTCTCATATCCTCACCCCCCATAAACCCTAATGCCACCATCCCCCACCGTCTGCCGCCAACGGGAAATCGCTCACGACGGTGACGGAACCCCAATCACCGTCAAATTTATATCGTGGATTACCTTCACCATTCCCTTTCCAAATCCATACCTGGCTTCCCTCGAATCACCCCCCATCATCTCGAATATTAGCCGAAAGATTGACTCCGCCAGCGTGCACGGCGGCGCTTCATTCAATCTCAAACAAAATCACACCATGGACTCGCCTTGAACCCCTCTCCCCAAATCTCAAACTAGCCTCCCTCAAATCCAGCCAAAACCTCTCGAATCCTAAATCTAGGATTCATGTTCGAAGTCCAAAAGAATTTTGGCCTTGCAAGGGCTTCTCAGTGATTGTTTGATTCTCAAATAATGCTATTCGTTTATTCTTGCCAAATAATAAGCAGATAACATTATTTGGGGATCAAGTATGAAAGTCAGTCACTTTAAAGGCATGAATCAGTGAGTTTTTTTTGTTCTTTGTTTTTCTCATTTCACATCCTTTTCTTTCCTCTACCTATACTTCTTCTCACAGATCTTTCTTTAATTTCCTTTTCTTATTTGTTTAATTTCACATGTTTTATTTGATGATTGATGAAGGGTTTAATTTGAGTTGAATTAATTAAAAATAATTAGGCTTAAAATTAGAGGTGATTGTGTTTTTCCCCGATTTCTGATTTTCTTATTCCCTTTGGTTCGATTGTTCATTTCTGAGTAACCATAGCATAGGTCTAGCTCTACTGAGATGTACGATGGCAAAATCGTGTGATGAGATCAAAGATCCCAAGTCCCTACAATCCCTTTGAAATCTAACAAGGAAATCTAATGGAAGTCTACTCAGGATATCAATGATAAGACAATCTGGCAAACGTCTCAAAGTTTCTGCAAAATCTTCTTCATCTTTACATATTATATCGAATAATGAACCCAAGAGTTATCTAGTCCAAGTGTAGCATTGAAGTACCATGACCTATGAAGCAGAAAATAAGAAAACTATAACAGAAATGTATACACATATTGATCCTAAAGAAAAGAAACGGAGAAAAATAAATTGCAATTTTCTCTTTTATAATGTAATTAATATGGTTCAGAATTAAGAAAGAGGGGTATAATAAATGGAATAAGAAACTCGAATCACAAAATATGTACGTTATATTAAAGTCATGCGAAAGCTTAAGTATATATAAATAGGGTATTATTAATCACGTGGGACAAGAACTTACAAATTGTCGAACCAAATACCAGGGCGAGAGCGACGGCTAAAAACAGAGAAGGGAAGATAGAATTCTCGAATCAATTACTCTCGAAAACAACTAAGGCTTATATAGTGGTTTCGGTTCTGGTTTTAGAATTGTTTTTATTTTTTTTTTGGACGACAATACTTTTACAATTTGAATTGGGAAGAAATTTTTTGACTTATATTGGGTTTGCGTTTCCAAAAAGTATCACTAAAACCCTAATATATTCTTTCAAACTTTCTAATGGGTAAAAGAAATACAATATATAATATTTTTAATATATAAAAAAACAAATTAGGTGGAAGGATAAAGGGACCAATATAATACTTGAACAAATCATTATCTTTTTTGGACTTGTGTGGTTCCGGTGTAAACTAGTCAATAATTTGCACGCCACACGTGCGCAAAACAGCTAACATTGGTTATAATACAAAATCTTTCTGAGTTGTATAGCTTGGCAAGCCGTCTCTTATGGGTTGTTGAAGTCATCCCCTTTTTGTAGGAAAACTTTCGCAACAACCGAGCTTCTTCCTCGCTCATAAATCATTTTGTTATCCCTAGCAAGAAACGATTCTAGAAGATTAGAATTTATCTACGTCCCTTTACCTCACTCCATTTTAGCTTCCTTAAAGACAAAAGTAATGTAATTTATATTTATATAACCTAATAAAAGAAAATGAAACAACTATCAAAAGCATTAACCTTTGCAATATTAGAATCTGAAAAGTAGTTAGTCACAACAAAGAGACAACTTAAAATGCATTCTCATAGTAGAATGATATATCAAAAGTATGTCCATCGTCACGTTTATATCTATGAACCAGTTCGGTTTCATGCCGGGTCGCTCCACTACAGAAGCTATCTACCTTGTCAGGCGGCTAGTGGAGCAGTTCAGGGATAAGAAGAAGGACCTGCACATGGTGCTTATCGACTTGGAGAAGGCGTATGACAAGGTCCCAAGGGAGGTGCTATGGAGGTGCTTAGAGGCGAAGAGCGTGCCGGAAGCCTACATCAGAGTAATCGAGGACATGTACGATGGAGCTAAGACTAGGGTTAGGACGGTGGGTGGTGACTCAGACCATTTTCATGTGGTTATGGGGCTCCATCAAGGATCGGCGCTTAGCCCTCTCTTGTTTGCCTTGGTGATGGATGCTCTAACCCGACATATTCAAGGGGAAGTGCCTTGGTGTATGCTATTTGCTGATGACATAGTCTTGATAGACGAGATGAGGGTCAGTGTTATTGAGAGGTTAGAGGAAATCTCTATGGATATAGTAAATGTATTTGAATTAGAAAAGTAATCAAATTTATGAATTTTTGAAATGATAAATGTCTTAACATATTACCAAACTCAATAAAAGAATATATAGTAAATAGAAGTCTTTTAATCTCTTGTTACAGTTTTGATATATGAATTTCTTATTTGTTTTGGAAATCAAGACGAACTTTATTCATATTAAGTTTTCTTCCATGAATAACTTACTCTATGGATATATTTTTAGAGCACTCAGTATTTTAGAAATAATAAGTTATTTCTTGCAATTACATATTCTTTATTTCTATTTTTGATATAATAACTGTTTATTTTAATTGCGTATTTATATTTTTTCGAGTAAAATTTGTAAAAACTATATTTTTAGAGCACTATAATTTAGAGCTATATAAAATATCGTAGCCAAAATTGTTGAAACACGTTCTCAAGTCGCTAAACTAAACGTGTGTTCATATTTGTAGGTTTTGATAAATGACAAACCGACATGAACGGAACATTGACATATGCCAAAGTCCAAGCACAAGGAGAAACAAAGATCAAGATTTAGTAAAGCAACAAAGTTATACATGAGTCGTTCTATCATTGTGATCTTGATCCGACAATTGATTCAAGACTTGGCTTCTCTCGTAAAATCATTTTTATCAAACCATGCACCTTTAATTTAAAGCAAAATGATAACATTTCATTTTAACCAAAATGAATTTTAAACATGTCTTTCAAATCTGGACAAAGATAATCGATTATGTACTTTATGATAATCGATTATGTTAAAGCAGTGTACACCAGATTTTACAAAGCTGTAAGATAATCGATTATGTACTTTATGATAATCGATTATGTTAAGGCAGTGTACACCAGATTTTACAAAGCTGAAAGATAATCGATTATGTACCTTATGATAATCGATTATGTTGAGGCAGTGTTCACCAGATTTTTCAAAGCTACAAGATAATCGATTATGTGCCTTAGACTAATCGATTATGTTGAGACAGTGAGCATCAGATTTTTCAAAGTAGCAAAATAATCGATTATGGGTTTCTGGTAATCGATTATATTAAAGACCGTTGCCAAAATATTTTCAAACGCTGAAAGATAATCGATTATGTACAATCAGACAATCGATTATGCTAAGCATAAAATCGGTGATTGATTTTTGAACGTTGTCAGGTAATCGATTATACGATTTGGATAATCGATTATTCTGCTTAAAATCTGGGATTGATTTTTGAACTTTGGCAGATAATCGATTATGCAGAATCAGATAATCGATTATCCTAGCACAAAATCAGCAATTTGTGATTGGCAATTAAGCAACGGTCTTGGGTGTTTTGAGCACTATAAATATAACTCAAAATCACTCTTCTAAGCACAACAACTGATTACATTCTTGCTAAAGCTTACATACTCTCTTTGCAATCATTTTATATTCATTTCATAAGTTTTTGAGAGCCAAACTCTTGACGAAATTGTTGTGTTCTTGAGCGTATTGTTTTTAATCATATCTACTCTTTAAAGAGAGTCTTGTCTTGAGTGCTAAGTGTTTGTACACACTTGAAGGGATAGTCTAATCCCTTGTTGTAAGAAGGAAAAGTAGTTCCTTGGTTTGAAGTCTTGAGGTGCGGTATCCTCGAGCAGGTTGAAGTCTTGTAGAGTGTATATCTACGAGCAAGTGTAACGGTTTGTTAGGCACCCGTAAGCTTAACGAAGTTAGTGTAAAACTCGAGAGAGTCTCTCGGGGACTGGACTAACCACACGTTGTGGTGAACCAGGATAAAATCCGGTGTGTTCTCTCCTTATTATTTTAATTACTGCACTTACTTTATTCCTGCAATTTTAAATTCTGCAAGTTTACATTGTTTTTTATTATAACGCTATTCACTCCCCCCCCCCCTAGCGTTAAGCGTATATTCTAATAATTGGTATCAGAGCCTAACTTTCTGAAAGACTTAACAGTTTGAGAGAAACTTTCCATGGCTTCTACTCGTAGTGTTTATGCAGGACTAGGTGAAGGACAATGCTTCACAAGGCCACCACTTTTCGATGGCACCAACTACACTTACTGGAAGGAGAGAATGAGGATTTTTATACAATCAAACAACTTTAAACTGTGGAAAATTATCAAAAATGGAGAACTACAACTTACCAAAAAAACGGAAGACGAATACGACGCCGATGATATCAGAAAAATAGAGAACAACGCAAAGGCAATCAACATGATGTATTGTGCAGTGAACCCCAATGACTATCGAAAAATATCATGTTGCACCACTTCCAAGCAGATGTGGGACAAATTAGAAATCACCTACCAAGGTACGGACCAGGTAAGGGAAGCTAAAATTGATTTCCTAACCCACGAATATGAACTGTTTCGCATGAAGGAAAACGAGAAGATAGATGACATGTTCGAACGATTCTCAAAAATCGTTAATGACCTACACGCCCTCAAAAAGACATTCACGGATAAGGAGCTTGTCCGGAAAATTCTACGAAGCCTCACTCCGGAATGGCGTTCCAAAGCCGATGCTATCCAAGAATCAATCAGCATCACAAACGTCACCATCGACGGACTACGAGGTAATCTTAAAACTTATGAATCTACTATTCTTAACTCTCCTTTCGATGATCAAAGGAAAAGAAAGATTGCGCTCAAAGCATCAACTACTCAACCTCAAAACGATAAGGAGTCAAGTGATGAAGATGTCGAGCTTGGACTCGTTATTAAGAAATATCACAAGTTCATGCAAAAGAAGTATGAACGAAAAGGTAAGCAACAAGGCGACCAATTGAAATGCTATGGATGCGGAGAAATCGGGCATATCAAATCAAATTGTCCAAACATCAAAATGGAGAAGAAACCATTCAAGAAACAAAGAGCATACATCTCTTGGGGAGGCGACTCCGGAGACGAGTCAAGTGATGGAGAAGGAAACGAGACCGCAAACTTGTGTCTTATGGCACACGAAGAAAATCAAAATGAGGTATGTACTTCTTCTAAGAACTATTTCACTTTAGAAGAAATGCAAGATGCATTTGATGAGTTGTATAAAGAGTTTACTAGCGCTTCTAAATCTATAAAAGATTTAAGAAAACAATTTTCTTCAAAAGAAAGGATTTTGATAAACTCACTCTTGAGAATGAGAAATTAAAAGAGGAAAACAAGTTTTATGGCAAAAGAAGCGCCGATAAACCCGAAAGCTCAAATAAGGATTGTACTTCTTGCAAATCTCTAAAGGAAGAAGTAGAAACTCTTAGAAGCACTTTGCACAAATTCAATTCTTCACACAAAAATCTCAATGAAGTGCTTGTAAATTTGAAATCCACTAAGCACGGTATAGGCTTTAAACACGAGACGAAAGAAAAAGTTGAGTCCATTCCTAAACCACTTAAGACTCAACTTAGGCCAAACAAAATAAATGTCATCACTCAACCTAGAAATTATAATCCTAGAATTGCATCTCATTCTAGAACAAATGCTAGGAGAAATATTGGAATGTATAGACCACCTAGACAAGACTTTCGAAAACCACATCAAAACTATATTTCTAAAAATGTAGTGAACACTAGAAGAAACGTTGGCATGTATAGACCACCTAGACAAGATTTTCAAAAACTACATTAAAACTATGTTCCTAAAAATAGAGTGAATAATTTTAGACCCCAAAATTACTATCATCCTAGAAGAATGCACAATCCGAATGTCATTTGTCATTATTGCAATAAAATTGGACATATTGCTCCCGCATGCTTCACTAGACATACACATTTCACTGCAGGGCAATCACACCAATATGTTGCACCTAACGCACAAGGACCCAAAATGGCTTGGGTACCAAAATCTCAGTAATTTGTTTTGTAGGTGTGTTTGAAGGGATCAAGTGTACTTTGGTACCTTGATAGTGGATGCTCCAAACATATGGTCGGGGATGCATCAAAATTTCTTCAACTAAAACCTACGGAAGGAGGAAATGTTATTTTTGGAGACAATAACAAAGGAAAGATTATCGGCATTGGATCGGTCGGTAAGGACGAATCCTCCTCCATTAAGCATATTTTGCTTGTTAAAGGTCTTAAACATAATCTCTTGAGTATAAGTCAATTATGTGACAAGGGAAATCTTGTATTGTTTGACTCCGAAGAATGCTTAATTATCCGTCGTAGTGATTTTAAAATTATTCTTCGTGGTTTTAGAATGGACAATATCTATATGGTTGATCTTGAAAACTCTTCATCGAGTTATGTGAATTGTCTTTTGAGTAAAAAAGATGACATGTGGTTATGGCATCGTAGAGTAGCTCATGTAAACATGAATCTTTTAAACAAACTAGTTTCACAAGATTTAGTACTTGGTCTTCCAAACATGAAATTTGAAAAAGACTCTATTTGTGATTCATGTCAAAAAGGGAAACAAACAAAGGCTTCTTTTAAATCCAAAAATGTTGTTTCAACCACTAGACCTTTACAACTTCTACACATGGACCTTTTCGGACCTTCTAGAATTAAAAGTCTTGGTGGTAATCTTTATGCTTTTGTTATTGTTGATGACTATTCTAGATTTACATGGACGTTATTTCTTGCTCATAAAAGTAATGTCTTTCAAGCTTTTAAAAGCTTTCTTAAACGTGTTCAAAATGAAAAGGACACACCCGTCACTTCCATAAGAAGTGATCATGGGGGAGAGTTTGATCTCAATCTCTTCGCGGACTTTTGTGACGAACTCGGTATTGAACATACCTTTTCGGCTCCACGTACACCACAACAAAATGGAGTGGTAGAACGTAAAAATCGATGTCTCGAAGAGATAGCTAGAACCATGCTCGAAGAGGCCGATATTCCCAAATATTTTTGGGCGGATGCTGTGAGTACCGCAAGCTATGTTTTAAACAGAGCTATCATTAGACCGATACTCATGAAAACTCCCTATGAACTCTACAAGGGAAGGAAACCAAATCTTTCCCATCTTAGAGTCTTCGGTTGTAAATGTTTTATTCACAACAACGGAAAAGATAACTTGGGAAAGTTTGATGCGAAATCTGATGAAGGAATTTTTCTTGGTTACTCATCACGTAGCAAAGCATATAGAGTGTTTAATAATCGAACCAAAACTGTTGAGGAATCTCCTCATGTAGTATTTTATGAAAATGATGCTCGCTTGGCGAGAAAGGATTCTTGTGTTGATCTTGCAGATGCTTTAAAGAAAATCAATCTTCAAGACGAGGTACAAAAGGAGGATCCAAAGGAAGTTCAAGATGAAGCCATGGAACAACCTTCGAAAGAAGTACCACCACAAGAAGAAGAATCGATGATGCCTAAGGCTTGGAGGACGTCTAAAGACCATCCACTTGACCAGGTAATTGGCAACATCGAGAAAGGGGTAAGTACACGAAACCTTCTTAAAGAATCCTATTATTCACTCAAGAAAGAAACACATCGAAATTAGACATCACTTCATAAGAGATCACGTTCCCAAGGGCGATGTCGAAATTGAATTTGTTGAAACCAAAAATCAATTGGCGGACATCTTTACCAAGCCTTTAGAGAAAGAGTCCTTCTTCCGAATTCGTAGTGAACTCGGGATTCTTGACTCCACGTTGATCTAATTCATGCATTGCATTTTTATGTTTTAACAATTACTAATTTGAGCGTCAGAGGCGCCTAATTCCTTTTTGCAGGTATCGCCCCAAAGACAGGGGGAATTATCAGACACTGGTGCAGAATAATCGATTTCTCTAAAGTCAATAATCGATTATTCCCCATTTCGTTTTATGTTTATTATGCTGGAAAATTGACATAATCTATTATACAACACTACAATCGATTATCTAACAGTTTTGGCTTTGCAGGATTTTAGCTGTTAAATAAAAAAAAATCGATTATCTCTATCCCTAATCGATTATGCTGACATTTATTTTCAGGTGTTAAGTCACTGGATAACAATAATCGATTACTTAAAACAGTACAATCGATTTTTCTATTACCGTCTCGGATGTCCGTTACTACATTTCCTGAAATAATCGATTATCTCAAAAGACCAATCGATTATTCCCCAAGTCAGAAAATCACTGGGCACACTGTGTCAGAATAATCGATTACCATACTTCCATAATCGATTATTTTCAGTCAGTATTTCAAAATAGTTACCGTTTCTGGCCGTTTGCTCCTTAAATTTTTGCAGATTTTTTATCTTTAATGCAATTTAATTCCTCACATTATAAATAGGTGCATTATATCTTCAATGTCTTCACTCAAACATCAATCTTAGCTCCCAAATTCTCAAAAATCTCTCAAAACTCTTCAAAGGCTATTACTATTTATTCAAAATGACGGGCAAAACTTCCAAACGATCTCGTTCCAGCAAAAATGTTGCCTCCTCTTCCGTCACTCGTCCACTAGTTCATTGTTATAAAGATGGTTCTTATTTACGATTCAATAATGAAGCCGAACTTATGCGCTTCATTGAAAAATTTGAAAATTGGGAAATTCTTCCTCCTTGATTTTCCACGGATCATTTCCTTAATCAAAGCGCCCCTCCATCCACAGCAAATATGCTTATATAAAGCCAACTCCTTGAATTCCTATATCTTCACACTCCTTCCATTCACCCTCCTCTGATTCGGGCCTTCTATTCAAATCTCAAGAAGGACGAAGATGGTGAAATTGTCTCGAACGTCAATGGAACTTCAATTCTTCTATCTGAGGCAAATATTCAAGCCCTCACTAAACTCCCGCGCAATGGGGAAGACATTTCTCACTATACTACGGAAGAAGGCACGTTATTTTATGAACAACTTCTCTTTAATCAAATTGGCATCGGTGAATTTATTGCAACTCCGGACCATCGTCGTCCAACCATTACAAACATGCTCCCGGAATATCGCCTAATTTTTTATTTCATCACTCGTGTTCTAAAACCGCGAAAATTCAATCACACAACTATCTCTCATGAGGATTCTAAACTCATGCATGCCATTATCACCGGGGCTCGCATCAATTGGTGCAAGTTCGTCATGACTCACTTATATGATGCAATTGGGGAAGATAAGCAACTCCCCTATGCTTTTGTCGTTATGACCATTCTTGTTGCCTCCGGTATTGACACCTCCGTCGGCCCTATCAAAAAGGCGACAAAACATTGGGAAATTCAAGAATCTTCATTTCCCAATATCGGTGAGCATCCTCCTCCTCCACCTCAAAGACGTCGTCATCCGGCCCCGTCCGATGCATCCCTCCAATCTATTTCCGAGCAACTTGCCTCCATGTCCACTTCCCTAAATCGTATTGATATGAATGTCATCGATTGACTCACGAGCTCCATGGATATTTTGATCACGTCAATTATCCGTATGCCCAAATTGTCCTTCGGGAAGATGTACCGGATGTCGATACGGAAGTCAATGATGATAATGAATAATGTCTTATCTCTTTGTTGTTTCTAGTTTGCATAAAATTCTGTCTTTTATTTTATGTATTTGCAATATTGTTCAATCAATAAAGAGTTAGCTATTTTTTTGCTAATGTCAAAAGGAGGAAGATATAGGCTATGCACACTTATACATATTGGCATAAATTGAGGGGGAATTCATATCTTGAGGGGGAACTTGTTGCATATCTATATACTTGTCTTGGATCGTCATTATGAATTAATTAATACGCATATCCCGATATTGGTTTGTCATTATCAAAAAGGGGGAAATTGTTAAAACACGTTCTCATGTCGCTAAACTAAACGTGTGTTCATATTTGTATGTTTTGATAAATGACAAACCGACGTGAACGGAACGTTGACATATGCCGAAGTCCAAGCACAAGGAGAAACAAAGATCAAGATTTAGTAAAGCAACAAAGTTATACATGAGTCGTTCTATAATTGTGATCTTGATCCGACAATTGATTCAAGACTTGGCTTCTCTCGTAAAATCATTTTTATCAAACCATGCACCTTTAATTTAAAGCAAAATGATTTTCAAACATTTCATTTTAACCAAAATGAATTTTAAACATGTCTTTCAAATCTGGACAAAGATAATCGATTATGTACTTTATGATAATCGATTATGTTAAGGCAGTGTACACCAGATTTTACAAAGCTGAAAGATAATCGATTATGTACCTTATGATAATCGATTATGTTGAGGCAGTGTTCACCAGATTTTTCAAAGCTACAAGATAATCGATTATGTGCCTTAGACTAATCGATTATGTTGAGACAGTGAGCATCAGATTTTTCAAAGTAGCAAAATAATCGATTATGGGTTTCTAGTAATCGATTATATTAAAGACCGTTGCCAAAATATTTTCAAACGCTGAAAGATAATCGATTATGTACAATCAGACAATCGATTATGCTAAGCATAAAATCGGGGATTGATTTTTGAACATTGTCAGGTAATCGATTATACGATTTGGATAATCGATTATTCTGCTTAAAATCTGGGATTGATTTTTGAACTTTGGCAGATAATCGATTATGCAGAATCAGATAATCGATTATCCTAGCACAAAATCAGCAATTTGTGATTGGCAATTAAGCAACGGTCTTGGGTGTTTTGAGCACTATAAATATAACTCAAAATTACTCTTCTAAGCACAACAACTGATTACATTCTTGCTAAAGCTTACATACTCTCTTTGCAATCATTTTATATTCATTTCATAAGTTTTTGAGAGCCAAACTCTTGACGAAATTGTTGTGTTCTTGAGCGTATTGTTTTTTATCATATCTACTCTTTAAAGAGAGTCTTGTCTTGAGTGCTAAGTGTTTGTACACACTTGAAGGGATAGTCTAATCCCTTGTTGTAAGAAGGAAAAGTAGTTCCTTGGTTTGAAGTCTTGAGGTGCGGTATCCTCGAGCAGGTTGAAGTCTTGTAGAGTGTATATCTACGAGCAAGTGTAACGGTTTGTTAGGCACCCGTAAGCTTAACGAAGTTAGTGTAAAACTCGAGAGAGTCTCTCGGGGACTGGACTAACCACACGTTGTGGTGAACCAGGATAAAATCCGGTGTGTTCTCTCCTTATTATTTTAATTACTGCATTTACTTTATTCCTGCAATTTTAAATTCTGCAAGTTTACATTATTTTTTATTATAACGCTATTCACTCCCCCCTCCCCCTAGCGTTAAGCGTATATTCTAACAAAAATAATAAATTTTTAAGTTATATATTTATAACTTTTTAGATATCATGACTATTCATTTTAATCGAAGGTTATTTGAGTATTTCACCCAAACCTATTACGCAAACTTAGGGGGGTTCTAAAGGAGCAAAGTGCATCGACAGCCCTTTCAGGACCTATATTTAAGACAAGCCCAAATTTTACAAAAATTTCATAAATTTAGTCGCTTCAAAATTTTAGATTGGCGAGTAAGAAGTTTTAAAACTTGAGAATTACCTCTGAAATTAGGCTTTGAAGTTAATTGTGCCAAAGCTAATCTTCATACATACATGTCTAAAATCTGTCATGAAAAGGTATGTTTCCTTTTCTTTATTTTTTTTCTTGTTAGGCTGTTGATCAAACGCCCATCTTGCTCTTTACAAATGACCCCTTTTACTCATATATTAATAAGTCTAAATGTAGATATCATTTTCCAGATTCCTTCGAACTATCTCTTTACTAAGGTTTATGTGATTGTAAAAATTTTTCACATAGTGGTCGGTTGTTGTCTTTTGACAACGGTTGTGAGTTTTTCCCGGTTTTGGGTTTCTATGTTAAATTCTTGTGTTGTTTTATTTCTCAATTTTTCTCTTTACAAAACGGACGGAGATCTCGGGGTTTACGGGAAAGGTTCAATTTCTTTTTTCCCAACAAGTGATATTAGAGCGAGGTCGCCTAGCTTGAGGATGGAATCTTAGTATGCTCTGTGGTCGCAGCTTTGGCTGATCTTCCACATCAGAAAAGATTTTCTGGTTCAAGAAGCTTGTAGGAGGGGAAGTTGGTGCAATTGAAGTATCGAGGCTTGTGGTGAATTTGTGGAGGTACATGTCTAGGTAAGCTGTGGCTAGGAAAGACTTGGTAATTGAGTGGTCACGCCGGACCCACCTCTCTTTCCTGGGAACTTACCTGGTGTGCTGTTCACGAGCTGCAGACGAGGTTCTAAGCAAGTGTTTTTCATCCACGGACATTGGTCAGCGATACGGTTACAATGGGAAGCATCAAGTTTGATATTGAGAAATTTGATGGAAGAATCAATTTTGGCTTGTGGCAAGTTCAAGTCAGGGATATATTGATTCAATCAGGTCTACACAAGGCCCTGAAGAGAAAACCAGAAACAGGTTCTAGCGATGATTCATCAAGCAAGAGAGATGAAGAATGGGATGATTTGAATTTGAGAGCTACAAGTGCGATACGGTTATGTTCATGGAATTGCGACGAGTCAAGGAGCTATAGGGAAAATTGGAAAGCTGTATCAAAGAAAGGGAGTCTCAAATCGGGTGTACCTGAAGGAACAATTTCATACATTGCGTATGGGTGAGGGTACTAAAATCTCGGATCATTTGAGTGTTCTCAATGGGATTGTCTCTGAGCTTCAAGCTATTGGGGTGAAGATAGATGAGGAGGATCAAGCCGTAAGGCTCGTCTGGTCTCTTCCTTCGTCCTTTCCGCACATGAAGCCAATACTGCTCCATGGGAAGGAGCAGGTAGATCTTTCAGAAGTCATCAGCACGCTCATCTCTGAAGAAAGAAGACTCAAAGGAGATGGGAGGGATAGGTCTTCTGAAGGCGTGTATATGTGCTACAGGAAACGAAAGGAAAAGAGGAACCCCATGAAGCGGAATGTTGTTTGTTGGAAGTGTGGAGAGCCTGGACACATGAAGAAGGATTGTCCAGCAGGTGGAGCAGGTTCGACTACAGGCTCAAAGTCAAGTGATGCTGTTAATATGGTCTTTGATAGGGACCCATATGACCATATATGACCCAAAGACATGTACATCCTTATGGCATGCCGCTATTTGCCATGCTGAATGATGTGAGATTAATAGCGGAATTACATACGGGCATTGATTTGGCAGGAATGCAATGTGTGTGATGAAACAGTTATGTCGATAGCTGATGGACTTCCAAGGAGAGCCAATAGTGGAGGTTGCACCATAATAATCAGCAAGGTGTTTCTCGACATGAGCCGAAGTGGAAATTCTTAGAATGCTTTATTCTAAGTGGCGATACTCTTTATGGTGGAGTATGACAAGTGTTCAGCAATGTGGAGTATGACGGATAGCTGCTGCTATGATCATTTTTAATCAAGGTGGAGTTTGTTGGGATTTTGCTTGAAAATGAGAATAGTCATTGTCTCACATTGAAAAAATGTTGAAGAGTAGCTTGGAGGCTTGCCTATATAAGGGGGCTTAAGTTATGTTTTCAAATGTATCAAACCAAATGTATTTCTAACACTTTTTGTTAGGAGAATGTACTAAGGTTTATGTGATTGTAAGAATTTTTCACATAGCGGTCGGTTGTTATCTTTTGACAACGGTTGTGGTTTTTTTCCGGTTTTGGATTTCCACGTTAAATTCTTGTGTTGTTTTATTTCTCAATTTTTCTCTTTACAAAAGGAGCAAAGATCTCGGAATTTACGGGAAATGGTCAATTTCTTTTTTTCCCAACACTCTTCATAAAACACCAAACGCATAAATTCTTATGCAAGATTTCACCACAAAAATGTGTACTTATATATGGACTTCCACTTGCCTCAATTCCACTAGTGCTCTTATATCAAGTAGTACTTAATTCTGAACTGTCATCGTCTAACAATTTTGCATAAGCTCTTTTTAGCAAACCCACCACCACATGACTTAGGCTTATTACCGAATTCCCTTCTTTGAACTCTTCTGCAATTCCCTTTTCTTAGCAAAATCTTCAAGTTTAAATATCAAATTCTATTTTTTTTAGTCACCATGTCTTCTATTATTTCCTTCTTCGGCAACTCGTCTTCTGCCGCCAAACAACACAATCTTACTAAGAGATTCATCTCTCTTTTTATCCATCGGCACTGGAAGTTGCATCGATGGTGAACCGTCTAAGAATAGCAAGCTCAAGAATTCTAATGCTTAACCTCCGACAACAAATACCACCATTTCTCTAAATTGTCTTTTAAAATGGATCTCCGGGTCCAAATACTTTCTCCAACCCTGATGACAACAAAAATAGAGTAGTTGGTGAATACCATTCTTCTATTCGCGCAGATAGAAATTCGGTCATGAATGAAGATTATGACTGAAATAATATTGAGGTTTTGACCCCCCCCCCCCCCCACCCCCAAGTGGAGAGGATAACTTTCAGTGAATTAGGGTATGTTTTTGTTTATATATACCCTTTTACCCTAAGGCTTGGAAAGAAAATAGTATTAGAATTTGGTATATTGTATTTCTAGTCAGACGGTTGGTGTAAGGTTTTACTTAGAAAAGAGGAAGAGCGGTCGAGAAGGGCAGCAGCGACGGCAACGGACTGCCGATTAGTGCAGCGGCGACGGCAGTGCGGGCAGGAAATAATTAGGGTTTCTTTGGCGATAAGCCACTGGCGTATGATACCATGTAGAGAGTTTTGGGAGAAGTGATTTTCTCGGCTTACAAAGGTATATATAGAGTACAGAGAGAAACCAAATTCTACCAACTATAGTACTGTACAATAATAAAGGAAATCAAATCCTACTAACTATAGGACTGTACAATATATTTTAATAAATAGATCTTATTATTTATAAATTTTTCCAAAATTACTAAGTTTATTTGGCTCTACTGTATCCCCTGATATGGCATACAGTAGCTTGTCTCTAGTATCTGTATTTTCGGGAACAAGAAAATTTCATTATTGCATACTTTATCCGCTTTTACGCTCCCAAGATCTTCAGAGGAGGCGTGATCAAACATAGCAGACGTGGTCACAATACCATCATCACTAGTGTAGATGATAATAATGATTGTGGTTGGATGGAGAGATTTGTCTTCGTTGCTCCCGAGATATTATACCATCATCAGCATCCCCAATTCTTGAAGCTTGGAAATATAATCGTAAGTTTTCTCAAATATCTTTTTTTCCATTTTGAAAGTGTTTTCACTCTTTCCTTAACTCTTCTTCCTTCTATTTTAGCTTCTCTCTGGTTTCCCCAATAGTAGAAAATCTAACTCAATGGATCCAAAATAATTTAGATACTTTCATGTTAGAACTCTGCACATAGAAGGAAATTTCAATAAAGAAAACTTAGAAGTGCAAGAATCACTGAGAAAATAACTTCATATTTCCCTTCTTGTTGACATGTGCCTTCATTATATAATAGAAAGCTGACTTTTCCTGTATCATGATGAAACCTCAGGACTTTTAATGAGGTCATTTGGTTGTCCGATTGTCGAGGTTTCACTCGGCTAGAAAGTGGCCCAACAACAACTTCTAGAGGCCCTTGACTGAAAAATGGGCTCAACAGCTCTTGCTTTCGGTGAAGTTGCATCATCAATCAGACCCCGTCAAGAGGATTTAAACCTAAGAGGAAAAACTTCTCTAAGACTGAGGCTGAAGTGCAACCCCTAATTATAGAAGAAATCCAAGAAGAGCCTAACATTGTGGTCCTTTATGAAGAAGAAACCGAGAATGATGCTGAAAATAGTTTCTCTTCAAAGAAGAAGAAGAAGAAAAAGAAGAGCTCTAATAACTTAATCAGGGGAGTGGTGGGAGAGTCTAAATTGGCTGAAATAGTTGATCCTCCTTTTCGGGTTCTAGTTGTTTCAATCGTCCAGAAGGGTTCTGCTCCAAGGGCTACCTAACTTTTGCTCCACTACTATCTCATGGTTCGCCTCCGGTCGCCACTGATCGAGATCAAGGTGCACGATTCCATCTATCACATGATAACGGTAATATAGAAAATATCTTCTCCGACTTCCATCCAAACCCTAACAGCAAACATAGTGTTACCTTTACAGTTTTGGATGAAAGCCACTTACACTCCAAACTGGTTGGGGTAGCTAATTATTTGAAAATTTTGGTTGTAAAAGACGATTGAAGGAAATTGGATGCCTTTTCCGCTAAGTTTTTAATCAACAACATGAATCTTTCTGCTCAAGTACCCTTTATTTTTCTCTCCTCTTCTTTACACTTATTGTTCACTGTCTCTAATAATTTTAAAATTAGCCTTATAGTCTAACCTTCTTATTTCTGATGATTTGCAAACGATGATACTTGACAAGGAAGCATTTCAATCTGAGCGGGATTTCAATACATGTGACTAATCTGTCATATGTTTTTTACTAAAAAAAGCTTGACAGAAAATATAAATCACGCCAGGCGCTCGGGACTAGTGGAGGCACCCATATTATCAGAATATAACTTTATCATCAACACCTCAAGTATCGTCTCGGCCATTGGCAAAATTAAAGATACTAGATGGGCCAAGCCTATACAGGCAAATCCTTCTCAGAGGAATCCCAACTTAATGTGTAAATATCATGGTACTCACGGATATAAGACCGAGGATTGCAGGCAGCTCAGAGAGGAAGTAGCCCGAATATTCAATGAGGGACGCCTCCGTGAATTTTTCAGTGACCAAGCCAAAAACCATTTCCCAGAAAGAGATGCAAATAGGAAGAATGAACTAGAAGAACCTCAACATGTCATTCACATGATCATCAGTGGAGTTAATGTACCACATGTACTTATATTCAAACATACCAAAGTATCCATTACAAAGGAAAAACGAACTCAGAACTATGCACCAGAGGACGCTTTATTGTTCTATGACGAGGAAGAAGAGGACGCGTCCCAACCTTACAACGACGCCCTGGTAATCTCTATCCTTTTAAATAAAGTTCAAGTTAAACGTATTTACGTGGATCTAGGTAGTTCGACGAACATAATCAAATCAGCGGCTATGAAATAACTCGGCCTACAAGATTAGATTATACCCGCATCTGGGGTGGTAAATGGCTTCAACATGGAAAGTGAAACAACGAATGGAGAAATTATCTTGCCAGTAAACATAGCGGGGACCACGCGAGATACCAGGTTCCATGTCATCAAATGTGGCATGAGGTATAACACACTCCACAGGAGACCATGGATACATAACATGAGGGCAGTGCCATCGACTCTCCACCAAATGGTAAAATTCCCAACATAAGAAGAAGTGAAAATAGTCCACAAAGAATAATATGCTGCAAAAGAGATGTTTGCAATTGAGGAAGTGGTACCGATACCGAAACCCTTGACCTCGGAGACATCGAACTCCAGATAAGCAGGTGACTAGATTGTAATCACACATCCGAGCCTCGACAAAAGTAGAGTAATAGGTAATCAAAGGCAAAAAAAGGAATTCCCCAAATCCTCGAACCTTCGATGTTCCCGAGAAACCCAATGCTACCAAGTCAACCGCTCAAGAGAAAGGTACAGTTGGGAACGGGATTAATTCCCGCACTCAGGAAAGAAGTCATTTAGTTTCTTATTAATAATACAAATCGCATTGCCTTGCCTCGTTTAAATATGACAAGGAATCCGCTCGAAGAATAAACAAATAAAATAATGAAATCTTATATTGATAATATGACTGGTCAAGTCCCTGTGTGCAGAGGATCACTTTAATTCATTTGCAAGAAAAAGCCAGCGTTTCATAGCGATGTGGCACTAAGCTCAATCCAGAGAAACATGCCTTCTGGGTTAGCACGGGTAAGTTTGCAGCTTTATGGTGTTAAATCGAGGCATCAGAACCATCCCCGACCAGGTTGAGGCTTTTGAAGATATTACGATTGCGGATAGTAAGATAGGACCGCATTGAGCCTTCGGAATCGTTGGTAAAGGATTTTACAAGCCCGACATGATGGCAGCTCTCAAAGGTGCATGATCTTGAAGACACCTTTTTATACAAAGGCCTTAGGTTTTAAAGCATACATTGCACTCTTTTTCTCTTGGCTCGGGATTTTTTCCAAATGCATTTTACCAGCAAGGTTTTTAACAAGGCAACAACTATGCACTGCCTAAGAAAAACTCAATAGTATCCAAGGTATCTTTTTAATCAACCTCGAAAACTTGGGGAGCATCACCCATGGAGGTTACATTTTCAGGAAAGATATTTCATGCCTAACAAGATCCCGATAGGAGAACTCTGTAATGGGCCAAACGGCCAAACAAAGCGTGTCCACATAGAATAGTCAAGCCCTGATGGCAAAAAATGTACGCATGCATCAACTATTTAAAGAAGCATTCTGGTTATATAAAAAATACTTTGTGTCTCATACGAGCTGTACACTTACAATAATATGGGAAATGGCTTAACATCCAAAACCTAAAAGCACCCCCCTCCGTGCCCCTCTCCCCTCCCTTCGAAATACTCGGGAGATGTCATCGAAAATCTAAATTAATAAGACCTCAAAGAGGAACCCCTTTGAAGTAAAGGCCAAAGCCAATATTCTCGGGGACTAACTTCTCGAACAAGTCCAAGTGACATACCCGAACGCTATGATCATAGTAAAGGTTATGGTCATATAAAGGCTATGGCCAAATAATGCGGCTCGGAGATGACCGACTTTCGCTATAAATTAAAGGCCTTCAAACACTTTGTAAAAATTGATTAAATCACGCTACCCTCGGCAAAAGCAAAATACTAAGGGCTTCGATAAATTCAGCCCTCAAAAATTTCAAGGGTTTCGATAACATCGGCCCTCAGAAATACCTCAAAAGATGTTCAATTATGTTTACACAAAAAAATCTCTAATAAGGTCCCGTATTTCGAACCTTCGAAAAACCTACAAAAACGCATGCTAACGCATAATTAAACTTTTACTAAGTCTTTTAAGCCAAAATGAGGGAAAAATTTTGTAGCCACTCTAAGAGCCCAAGGGCCAACTAAAAGAGCCTAAGGCCCGATTTATAAGAGCCCAAGAGCCAACTTAAAGAGCCTAAGGGCCGATTTATAAGAGCCCAAGGGCCAACTTAAAGAGCCTAAGGCCAACCTCGAAAGACTTATGGGCCTAAAACTTATAGTCCAAGACTCTGATTCCATTTAGATCCAGACTCAAAGTTCACAATATCTCGAGCTGACAATGAATTAATTTAAACTCAGTTCGAAAATTATTATACCTATCGATAAAAATCTAAGGGTTTATAATACCCCGAATCAATCCTCGGACCAATCATTCAAAACAAAGTTTTTCATAAACAGGCAATGTTAAATACAAAATAAAAGGTTCCCCCGTATCTCCACAAGGAAAGCTTACAAGGAAATAAAATAAAGTAACCTAAAACTACTTCGAGGTCACATCCTTAGCAGAAGTATCTTCAGGATACATCTTCAGGAGCCTCGCCCACGGGGACTTCATCCCCATCTCCTACACTCTCAGAGACACTAGATGAATCATCTTCATCGGAAAGCAAAATGGCTGCCTCTTTTTCCAAAACCTTCTCGTCTTCAATATCAACTGAAAGATTGAAATTACAAGCAAGTATCTTCTCGAGGTCATCCTCCGAGATTGCTGCCTAGCTTGGTCAAGGGCACTTGATAAATTAGCCTCCACTGTAGAAGAGATCTTTTTTCCTAAGCATTAGCTACTTCAACATCGGCTAATGAAATGATGCAATTTTCTTAATGTTTAATGAGTTAAACACGTGTTCCCCCTCATTCGATGAACAATTTAGCCAATTACCTAGGTAATTATGGCTTTTTTATTGAGCCGCCAATAAATTTTCCTTTTTTAACCAATTTATTTTTCTCTTTTTCTGCACCTCTTCGTCAAATTTCTCTGAACTCTTTTGCAATTCCCTTTTCTTAGAAAAATCTTCAAATTTAAATATCAAATAGTATTTTTTTAGTCGTGTCTTCTATTATTTCCTTCTCCTGCAACTCATCTTCCACCGCCAAACAACAAAATCTTACTAAGATATTTATCTCTCCCTTTACCCACCGGCACTAGATCCTACATCCATGGCGGACCATCTAAGAATAGCAAGCCCAAGAATTATGACGCTAAACCTCCCACAACAATACCACCATTTCTTCTAAAAAGGATCTCCGAGTTTAAAATACTTTCTCCAACCCTAATGACAACAGAAATAGAGTAGTTGGTGAATATCATTCTTGTATTCGCCCAGCTAGCAATTCGGTCATGAAGGAAGATTATGATTGAAATAATATTGAGGTTTTGACCCCCCCCCCCCCCCCCATGGAGTGGGTAACTTTCAGTAAATTAGGGTATGTTTTTTTATATATACCCATTTACCCTCAAGCTTGGAAAGGAAACAGATTTTATTATTTATAAGTTTTTTTTCCAAAATTATTAAGTTTGTTTGGCTCTACTGGGTCTCGTGATATGACGTTCGATAGCTTGTCTCTGGTATCTATATTCTCGAAAACAAGAAAACTTTATTCTTGCATACTTGATCTGCTTCTACACTCCCAAGATCTTCTGAGGAGGCATGATCAACCTCAGTAAACAGTCCCAATACCATCATTACTATTGTGGATGATGATAATGATTGTGGTTGGATGGAGAGATCTTTTTTCATTGCTCCTCGGGATATTATACCATCATCAGCATCCCCAATTCTTGAAGCTTGGAGCTATACTCGTAAGTTTTCTCAAATATATCTTTTTTCCATTTTGAAAGTATTTTCACTCATTCCTTACGTCTTCTTCCTTCTTTCCGATTTCCCCAATAGTAGAAAAACTAACTCAATGGATTCAGAATATTTTAGATACTTTCACATTGGAACTCTGCATGTAGAAGGAAATTTCAATAAAGAAAAATATGAAGCGCAAGAATCACGACGAAAACAACTTCATCTTTCCCTTCTTGCTGACACGTAACTTCATTATATAATAGATGCTGATTTTTCCTATTTCATGATGCAACCTCAGGCCTTTTAAAATAGTTATTTGTTTTTCTGATTGTCGAGGTTTCACTCAACCCGAAAGTGGCCCAACAACAACTTCAAGAGGCCCTTGACCAAAAAAGGGCTCATAATGTAGCTCTTGCTTCTGGTGAAGCTGCATTATTAGTCACTCCCCCTCCCACGGGAAAGAAACCTAAGAGGAAAAACTCCTCCAGGACTGAGGCTGAAGTGCAACCCCCAGTTATAGAAGATATCTAAGAAGAGCCGAATATTGTGGTCCTTGACGAAGAAGAAACCGGGAATGATGCTGAAAACAGTTTCTCTTTAAATAACAATAAGAAGAAGAAGAAGAGCTCCAATAACTTAATCGTAGGAGTGGAGGGAGAGTCTAAACTGGCTAAAATAGCGGATTCTCCTTTTCGGGTTCTAGTTGTTTCAACCGTCCAGAAGGGTTCTGCTCCAAGGGTTGCCCTAACTTTTGCTCTTCTACTATCTCATAGTCCGCCTCCGGTCGCCACTGATCGAGAGCAAGGTGCATGTTTCCCTCTATCACCTAATCATAGGAACATAGAAAATATCTTCCCCGCTTCCATCCAAACCCTACTGGCAAACGTAGTGTTACCATTGTAGTTTTGGATGAAAGCCACTAACTCTCCAAAATGGTTAGGATAGCCAATTACTTGAAAACTTTGGCTATAAAAGACGATGGGATAAAATTGGATGCTCTTTTCGCTGAATGTTTAATCAATTACAACATGAATCTTTCTACTAAGTACCTTTCATTTTTCTCTCCTACTCTTTACACTTATTGTTCACTATCTCTAATAATTTTAAAATTGACCTTACAGTCTAACCTTCTTATCTCTGGGATCTGCAAAGGATGATACTTGAAAAGGAAGCATTTCAATTTAAGCGGGATCAACTTGTTGAGCACCTTCCGATTCTAGAGAAACTTGCTCAAATGGGCGAAATAGAGAACCAACTGGAGGAAATAGAGCAAGAAAAAATGGCTTATCAGGAGCCACTCAGCTACACCCGAGGTTGCTGAGTTGAAGGTTAAATGGGCTGAGTTGCAGGATGTTGTTATTTCGGATGTTGAATGCGAGTCTACTTCCATGAAAATTATCAGCAACCTAGAATCTGAATTACGCTCCAAGATTGAAGAAGCTACTACAGCCAAAGAGAAAAGGGCCAAAATGGAGGAAAGGCTTTAAAGATCATGGAGCAATATCAGGAACATACAATAAACTAGTTTTGACCTATTGAAGACCTACAAGATCTTAAAGGTTGAAAACGAGCAACTGTAGTCTAAAATCCAAGAACTCCAAGCTAGATTCTGAGCTCGAGAGAACTCCTTCTTGCATAAGAAAACTCATGTTTTTTACAACATACGAAGAAAGACTCTAGAGGATGCCAAAAATGGCATTGAAAATAGAAATGGATACATTGTTGAAGCTCTTGCTTTGGAAATGACCTTCTTCGAGAACATTTCCGCCCAGCTCATTCCTTCAAGAACTTCGAAAACTTGCTTTGGATCCTCATAATTCGAAGAGGAAGGTGAAAAAAGACGTTGAGCCCGGAGATAAAAAATCTTCGACTCAAAAAGAAAAAGAAGAAGCTTCTCAACATTCAAGCTCTGCTAATAAAGCAGATTAATGTATTTTATAAAGTTATTTTTTTAGCAATTCTTGTAAATATTTCGGACTAGCTTTTGCTCCCGAAATTTTGAAATGAAAGATACCTTTCTTCCATAGCAAATGATATTATTTTTATCTGTGCTTTTTAATTGATAAAGTACGGGAATTTTTGCCTCCAATAAACTTTATTATGGGGTATTTATGCTTTCGATTTATAACCTTTAACTAGAAAGGTTTCATTGTAAGATATATGGATTTATATCTAGATATATGGACTTATATCTATACACATATGAACAATACATGAATAATTATATGTTATGTGCTATCTTAAGGTTTGGCCTAATTATGTGGTCTTATGGACATTATGTTAAGGGGGCCAATGTATTGTCATACTAAAGTGTAGGACTAATGTGTAGATACCCAAAAGTGTAACCTTAGTTTATGATGGGCTAACTAAGGTTACATATGTAACTATGGTTACATGAATGCTTGTGACTCTTGGGTTTGTAACTCTTGCAAGACATAACTCAAGACATAACTTTTGTCTTGTAACTCTTGTCTCTTGGGTTATGTAACTCCTAGAGTTATAAAGTGGGGTTATGGTTCCCATTCTTTAACAAGACAAGTTCTTTCTCTACCCATTGAAGTAAGAACCATTTGTCCATTGTCTTGCAAATAGAGTGGAAAACCATAAGCCAAAACCTTGATCATTGTCATAATACTATTTTGTAAACCTTTCATATATTGTTATTGTTGAGGATTCATTCTTGTGGTAACATACAAACCACAAGTCATTCTTGAAGAAATAATCAAGAGGTTCAAAAGCTCAAGGACAATTATCAAGAAGGAGGCTCAACTTTTCCACATATGGATTCAGGTTAGCTTCCGCTCATGTAGTTGTAAATCCGATTATTCAAATGAAGGTTGTTGTCTTTAGTAGGAATCATAATCCTAACAATTGGTATCAGAGCCGCCCTTCATTTTGGATAATTTGGGTGATCATAAGGTTTATGTTATTTAAGAAATCATGTTTAAGTTTACTTAGAACTTTGTTCAAGAAATTCTACCATGAAATAGCATGATCTTATGATTGTTATGATGATGATGTATTTGTTTATTATATCATTGATTCAGCATGATTTTAGTAGGTTGACAACATGTTTATTATTTTTAAGATCCATGTTGAAAATCATGTGTTATTCAGAAATTTTTTTTTTTGTCACAACTAGTCAGACAATCGATTGTCAGGCTAGACAATCGATTGTCTGAATCGTTTAAAATTCTGGCAGTTAACTTTTGTGAGTTGAAACGTTTCCAGACTGAAAAATTTTTCCAGAAAAAATTCAAACAATCGATTGTCTAGCCTGACAATCGATTGTTGGATGATCCACACTTAGAAAAATTTTTCCTTGTCAATTACAGAGACTTAAAAGTTTTTCAGAAAAAACCAAACAATCGATTGTCTGGTTTGACAATCGATTGTCTGGTCTAAAGAATATTTTTCAGAAAACGTCAAACAATCGATTGTCTGTTTTGAAAATCGATTGTCTGGCCCAAATGACTTAGAAAAATTTTTCCTCGTGACTTCCAGTGACTTAAAAAATTTTCAGAAAATGTCAGACAATCGATTGTCTGTTTTGACAATCGATTGTCTGGTCCAGTAATGTTTAAGAAAAATGTTTCAACTCTCTTAAGTTTCAGTGAATGTTAATTGTTTAATAGTCCATCAATTCTTATATATCTAGAATTGTCCTATCAAGCAATCAACAATTAATATTCAAGTGTTACACATCTAATCTTGTAACACATTAAGTTGAGATTCATAAAATGGCTTAAGGAACTACAATTTATAGCATCTTATATTTTAGTTTTTCAATTGAAGCATTAAGTTGCCAAAGTAACCTCTATTGTGTAGATTGATTAATTTTAAAATATGAGATGACTGTGGATGTTAGTCTTCCATGCGTTTAACATCGGCCCAAAGGAAGGTGTTATTTGGCAGGAATTCGAACATTCTTGTGGTGGTAAATATGAGACGATTATTTGGTTTTCCATGTGAATATTAAATCGGCCCAAAGGAAGGTTTAATATTTGACAGGAGTTTATTGTCTATGTTTGATCACTACACCAAGAGTACCACTTGCAAGTTGTTTTTCTGTCCAAAGACTAAAAGCAATGTTGTGCTAGGTATCTTGTAATGGGAATTGCCTAATTTTGAATCTATAAAGTTAAAGTTCAAGTTTATGTAAGCATGTATTTAGTAATCCTTTGTTCAATTTTCAGTAAACTCTTCTGCTTCTATGATCTCTGCCAATATCAATAGCATCCCTGTGCTTAACGGCACTAACTTTAAGGAATGGAAAGAGAATGTAATGATCGTTCTCGGTTGCATGGATCTTGACTTAGCACTTCGGACCGAGCAACCTACTCCTCTTGAGGATACATCTTCTCCTAAAGAAAAGAGAGCGATGGAGAAGTGGGAACGCTCGAATCGCATGAGTCTAATGATCATGAAGCATGCAATTCCAGAATCATTCAGGGGCACTATGAATGATGAACCTAATGCCAAAGTTTTCCTTGAAAACCTCGAACAGCGTTTTATTCAAAACGAAAAGGCGGAAACAAGTGCACTATTGAGTAAACTTGTTTCCATGAGGTATAAGGGCAAGGGAAACATTAGGGAGTACATTATGGAAATGTCTCATCTTGCTTCGAAACTAAAGTCACTCAAGCTGGATTTACCTGAGGAACTGCTTGTGTACTTTGTTTTGATATCTCTTCCTGCACACTTTAATCAGTTTAAGGTCAGTTATAACTGCCTGAAGGAGAAATGGTCTCTTAACGAGCTCATTTCACATTGTGTGCAAGAAGAGGAAAGGATAAAGCTAGATAAGACAGAAAGTGCTCATTTGGCATCCTCTTCTAAGGAAACTAAGAAGAGGAAGGGTAAGGAAGTTGCAGTTGCAAAGCCCAAGAATAAGCAACATAAGGAACCTAAGGTTGAAATCACTGCATTAGGTTGCTTCTTCTGTAAGGGGACTAACCATGTGAAGAAGGACTGTACTAAGTACCATGCCTGGCGTGCGAAAAAAGGTACATTTCTTTCTCTTGTTTGTTCTGAAGTTAATTTAATTTCAGTACCTAAGGATACTTGGTGGGTAGATTCTGCTGCTACTACTCATATAAGTATATCAATGCAGGGTTGCCTGAACTGCCGAAAACCAAATGATGGTGAAAGATACATCTATGTGGGTGACGGCAAGAAGGTGCCAGTTGAAGCTATTGGCAAATTTAGGCTGTTATTTAATACTGGTTTTCATGTAGATTTGAATGAGACTTTCATTGTACCGTCTTTTAGACGGAACTTAATTTCAGTTCCCCAATTGGACATGTCTGGTTATAAATGTACATTTGGGGATAATAAAGTTTGTCTCTTTCAGTGTTCAAATCTTATTGGTACTGGTGTTTTATCAACGTTTGATAGCTTATATTTGGTTGACACAATAACTTCAAATAAAGAAACTTTGCATACAAGTGGTACTAAAAGGAAATTAACTAATGAGAATTCCATTTCACTCTGGCATAAACGTTTGGGTCATATATCCATTCAAAGAATTCAGAAACTCGTGTCAGATGGAATTCTTGATCCTCTTGATTCCTCAAATTCGGAAATTTTGTATTGAGTGTATCAAGGGAAAACAAACAAACAAGAACTAGATTAGGTGCTAAGAGAGATTCGGACGTCTTAGAATTGATACATACGGATATTTGTGGGCCATTTCCTACTCCTTGTCGGATGGTCAACAATATTTTATCACATTCATAGACGATTACTCTCGTTATGGTACCTATATCTTATTCATGAAAAGTCCCAATCCATATTAAAAATCACAGCTTATATTCTTAATAGAGTTCCAACTAAAGCTACAATCAAAACTCCATATGAACTTGGACTGGGCATAAACCCGGTATTCGGCATTTTCACATTTGGGGTTGTCCAGCTGAGGCAAGGCCTTATAGGCCAACTGAAAAGAAACTGGACGCTAAGACAGTTAGTAGCTATTTTGTTGGATATTCTGAAAATCCAGGGGTTTTAAGTTTTATGATCCCACATCACGAACTATTTTTGAGATGGGTAATGCTAGGTTCTTTGAGGATATTGAGTTTGGGGGGTGGGGAGATAAAGTTGTTAGAGATTTTGTCATTAAGGAAGAACATGTGTCTTTCCCTCAAGTTGTTGAAGCAACTCCGGTTCAAGACAATCTCGAAAATCTCCCCCATCAGGACCCTGATATAACTAATGAAAATCAAACTCAACAACCTCAAGTAACTGAAATGCCATTAAGGAGATCCACTAGAGAGAGGAGAAATGCAATTTCGGATGATTATTATGTATTTCTCCAAGAACAAGAAAGTGATATTGGACTTGAGGAAGATGATCCAATCAACTTCCGTCAAGTCATTAAGTGTTCTAACTCTCAAAAGTGGATTGATGCCATGAATGATGAGTTGAAGTCTATGAGCGATAATGACGTTCGGGAGCTTGTTACGTTGCCCAAAGGTACGAAACCTATTGGTTGTAAATGGATTTTTAAAACCAAAAGGGATTCAGGGGGCAATGTTATTAAGTACAAAGCTCGTCTTGTCGCAAAAGGCTACACTCAGAAGGAAGGCATTGATTATAAAGAGACTTTCTCTCCAGTTTCATCGAAAGACTCTTTCAGGACTATAATGGCATTAGTAGCACATTTTGATCTTGAGCTTCATCAAATGGATGTTAAGACTGTTTTTCTCAATGGTGACATTGAGCAAACAATTTATATGGTGCAACCTGAAAACTTTGTTTCGGATGAATCAAAGAAAAAGGTTTGCAAATTAAAGAAATCCATCTATGGGCTCAAGCAAGCTTCTCGTCAATGGTATTTTAAGTTTCATGCAGTCGTTACATCTTTTGGTTTTGAACCGAATATTGCTGATGACTGTATATACCATAAGTTCAGTGGGAGGAAGTATATTTTTCTGGTTTTATATGTCGATGACATACTGCTTGCCTGTAACGATATAGCATTATTACTTGAAACTAAGAAATTTCTTTCAAAGAAATTTGAAATGAAAGATCTTGGTGAAGCTTCTTTTGTATTAGGAATTCAGATTCTGAAAGATTGCTCTAAAGGTGTTCTCGGTCTGTAACAAAAGGGCTATATCGATAAGTTTCTGAAAAGATTTGGCATGCAGGTTTGTAAACCAGGCGACACCCCTGTTGCTAAGGGAGACAAATTTAGTCTCAAAGTGCCCAAACAATTCTTATGAAATTTCGGAAATGCAGAAGACACCTTATGCTTCGGCGGTAGGTAGTCTGATGTATGCTCAGGTATGTACACGACCTGATATAGCATACATTGTTGGGATGTTAGGCAGATATCTAAGCAATCCGGGTATGGACCATTGGTAGGCAGCCAAAAGGGTCATGAGGAACATACATAGAACAAAGGATTACATGCTTACATATCGGAGTTCGGACCAGTTTGAGATCATCAGGTATACCGACTCCAATTTTGCCATTTATGCTAATAACATATGTAACCATAGTTGCATATGTTAATAACAACAGTAATTTGACGAAAGCAAAACATAAGGACGTCAAATTTCGGGTTGTTAAAGAAAGAGTACAAAATGGACAATTGTGCATTAAGTACATAAGTACAAACTCCATGCTTGCGGATCCGCTCACTAAGGAATTGACACCAAAAGTATTTCATGAGCATATTGCTTGTATGGGTGTCAAATTAGACAAGGATTATGTATTTTAGTGGGAGTTTGTATTGCACATTTATGTATTGTTCATTATATTCAGAAATTCAGTAATTCAGTTATATCTGCAGATATTCAGTTTTAAAGTTTATTGTACTCTTACAGTTTCTGTTTGATCTCAATTAAGTGAACCAGTTGGTAAATAGACATACTATTGACCACACTTTATGTTATTTCCATGCTGCATACCCACACTTGATCCATGTCGTTGGTTATATTGATATACGTGATCTATGATTGGTTCTAGTTACGAATGAGTAACGACGAGCCCTTAGGTCCTATGTTGGTATGATTGATGGACCGGATTGTTCATGACAATTTTATTGTGATAGCAATTTTGCGCAACTAAGGTTTGTAACTTATAATATCAAGGATTGTACATATGTTTGTATATCTCGTCCAAGTGGGAGATTGTAAGATATATGGATTTATATCTAGATATATGGACTTATATCTATACACATATGAACAATACATGAATAATTATATGTTATGTGCTATCTTAAGGTTTGGCCTAATTATGTGGTCTTATGGACATTATGTTAAGGGGGCCAATGTATTGTCATAGTAAAGTGTAGGACTAATGTGTAGATACCCAAAAGTGTAACCTTAGTTTATGATGGGCTAACTAAGGTTACATATGTAACTATGGTTACATGAATGCTTGTGACTCTTGGGTTTGTAACTCTTGCAAGACATAACTCAAGACATAACTTTTGTCTTGTAACTCTTGTCTCTTGGGTTATGTAACTCCTAGAGTTATAAAGTGGGGTTATGGTTCCCATTCTTTAACAAGACAAGTTCTTTCTCTACCCATTGAAGTAAGAACCATTTGTCCATTGTCTTGCAAATAGAGTGGAAAACCATAAGCCAAAACCTTGATCATTGTCATAATACTATTTTGTAAACCTTTCATATATTGTTATTGTTGAGGATTCATTCTTGTGGTAACATACAAACCACAAGTCATTCTTGAAGAAATAATCAAGAGGTTCAAAAGCTCAAGGACAATTATCAAGAAGGAGGCTCAACTTTTCCACATATGGATTCAGGTTAGCTTCCGCTCATGTAGTTGTAAATCCGATTATTCAAATGAAGGTTGTTGTCTTTAGTAGGAATCATAATCCTAACATTCATTAGAGAGAGCCTTTTATATTTATGGTGGTCTTGAAGATGATGTCTCATGTTTATTCCAGAACTTATGTTTGATATTTAAACAATATTCATGTCACACCTTAATTTTTCACACCACTCGGAAGGATAGTATATAAGGGAGTTTTTTCAATTTAAGTGACATTATTCAAAATAGAATTATTTATTTATTTTTTGTTCAGAGTCGCCACTTAGGATAGGTTTATTTTTTGGTTTCTCAAATTACCGGTTTATTCTAAATCCCAAATCGAGGAAGATTCGACTTTTCTTGTGAAGTCTGCGAACCAAAAATTCTGAATAAGGAATTCTCTTAACCCGAGGGAAGGTGTTAGGCACCCCAATATTCCGTGGTTCTAGCACGGTCGCTTAAACTATTCCAATTGGCCTATTATATGATTTTAATACATATTTTAGCCTATGGTTAAAATGGAATGAACTCCCCCATTGCATATTGTTACTTATCTAGTATAGAATAAATCTGCTTCTCTTTGTTCCTACAAAAAGAATTCTTCCATTATTACCAGCAGAATAGAACACCCTTGTTCGGAAATAATCGACTGAACAAGAGTGGTCCCTAGGATAGTGCATTTTAAACTTATTAACCACTTTTAATTATTTTTAAGATAATTTCAACGTTATCTAAAATATATTTTTGGACCACGCCACATGAAATGCACCCGCAGTCCGAGACATATTCTATTTAACGTTGTGAGATTTAGAGTTGGGTCATATAAAATGTAAACCTAAATTTAGGAAGGTAATATTATTAAAATAATACGCTTAAAGCAACTACGCATTTTTAACTGTGCGAGGGCTATGAAAAATTTACTAAATGGCACACCTTGAATTCTAAGGATTTTATTTAATTAAATAGGGGCCGTACATTTTGAGATTTTATTTGGCATGGCATACTTCAATTCCAATTTTTAAGAGGAACTTGAACTAAATGTGGGAGGGCCATAAACTATGCTTTGCCTAATATATTGCCACACCTCCAATCTATTTTACAAAAAAATCCAACTAATTAATTAAGGAAGACTTATGGGAATTCTATTACTTTTAACTAAAATTACGATCCTACTAATTGACTAATAACATCGCATTAGAAGGTTAAATGCCTGAAAGAAAAATGCTTCAACAATAATACTGAACGAACCCATTTGAAAATGCCTTCGAGTTTGGGTCCAAAATGAGCTCAAATCCTTAATGAGGGGAGACCGTCCAAGAACACAAATGTGATGTCGAATAGGGTGGGCATTCGGGCAATTCGGATTGCATATGAAATTTCGTTAGGATTTTCAGTTTTCGGATTGACAAAATTACAATCCAAAGCCAATCAAAATAAGTTTAGATTGGATCGGATTTTAAGTTTGGTTTCGTATTAATCCACCTGGATATTTTGAATTTTTGTTTTGAGCTTATAAGTTGAGATATCTCTTCATTTTACAAAAACAAATATCTAAATGAAGTACTCATGTTAAATTGCCAGAAAAGTTATTCATTCGCACCACAATAATCCAAATAAAATATTGAAGTAATGAAATTATTATATAAAGAAATAAAAAAATAATAGAGACGTTAATACGACAGATAAAAAGTGAAAATAGTAAAACCATGTCCAAATAGAAAGTATTCTCACAATAACTTAGTAATTAATATTGAATATATATGATAATATCTAATGGGTAGGTTATCGAACTTATTATTATTGAAATATGGATAATGGACTACATATAAAGTATAAGAATTTCAGATTCTCGGATATCCAAAAATTCGAAGTATCAAATCCAATATCCAATCCAAAATCTAAAATTTTTAAAACTTAAATCCAAAGTCCAATCCGTGATCCGAAAATCCAAACCAAAAATCAAATACACTCGGATTGAGGTATGAATTTCGGGTTTGCCCAAAATATGCCTATCCCTAATGTAGAATTTGAAATCGGACATCTATTTATTGGGCTAGCTTTAGGCCTAAATTTTGGAACCAGCAATTGTGCAAAATTAATTAAGTGCAAACTAATCAAGGCTATATGAAACATGCAATTTGAACTAATTTTTACTTTTGAATTTTGATTATTCAAGCACAAGTGAACTAGCTGAGCATTTTGAAATTTAAACACACCAATTTAACAAGCTTATTTACAACCAATATTAAATCAGTACACCTTTATTCTTAAAAACGACTTCGATCATTTTTCCTTTTTTGCTTTTCACGTGTTGCATTAACTACTATTTAAGAAACTTCAAACTCAATTAAACTCTTCTCAATACTATCAATAACCAATCCAGAAATCTAGCATACAAATTACTTGAACCCCAAAGTCACACTAAGATTCTCAACCACATGGATTCCTTCTTTTAACAAATGAGTTTAGAAGGAGAAAACTGAAGCAAACATATAACTACTACATGGATTTTCTATCACCCAAATCCAACATGGTGCTAAACTTTTAGAAGCATAGCTTCAACTTTCACAGTACATAATCAGAAAAATAAGAAGCTTATGTAACAAATGTAATACAAGATTCATCACTAAATATTGAAAGAGTAGCAGAAACAGAAGAAATAATTTCAAGAATAAAGGGATTCAAGAACTAAACTATGAACAAATAGTTTAATACTAGGCTTCCAACTTCTATATTTATGTCATTCTTCCAACTCGAGCTTCATATTAGATAAGATTCGGAACATGTAACTGGGAACTAAAAGAGAAACAAAGAGGTGAAGGATTAGCAAGGAGTAGCAGCAGAAAACCAACTTAAAGATCATCAATGAAACAATATAAAACCAGCAGAGCAAGCTTCAGAACCCTAGCCAATTCCAGACTTCTAAAACCCAATTTAAACCATTCTGTTGAACCCTTGAAACTCTAATTTGCCAAAGGAAATAGAACTCGAAAAACCAAGCAAAACTTCAAGTAAATTTCAGTATTCTTACTTAAAAGAAAATATTTAGCCATTTTTAATTTTTATGTTTTTCAATCTCTAAAATCTAAAATTTATCTTCTGAACCCCTCCCTTTAACTTCATTTAGCAATGCCTTTATAGGCAAGCTATTAGGCAGCCTTTAGGGTTCAATTTTTACTTTGTGCCCCTTTTCAATTATCATTTTTTACTACTTGGTCCCTGATTTTCTGACTTGTTGGCTAAGTAAACCTATTTTTCAGCTTCTAAGAAGCTTCCCAAAGTGGTTACTCATAAATTCCCCTGAACCAGTTACACAAAATACCCTTTAAGGTCCTGTTAATTATACTAATAAACATGGTCAGCTTTGACCCAATTGCTTAGCCCAAATATGGCTTGACCTTCCTTGCTGGGCTTTTATTTTTTTTTTAAAAACCAATTTCGACTCTACAAAGCTTAACATACTTGATCAGAATAAAAGAAACAAAACTCCATGATCCAGAACTAACACAAAAGAGAAGAAATCTAAAACTAACAGGAATTACTAAGATCCTAATCATGCAATCAAAAAGGATTTGTTTAATAGACTAAAAAAGGACGAGGAGAAGAGGAATGAACAGAATCAATAAGTTTTTCGACCCAAGAGCTTCAAAAGCCCAAATTATCATACCTCTTTTTTTCACTACACACCCGGAAGGGAGCGCAAAAGGGAGTTATTTCCAACTTGAAGTGACAATCAAAATAGAATTATTTATTTAAAGAGTTCAGAGTCACCACTTGAGATAATTATTGGTGTCTCAAGTCATTGGTTCAAATTCTGAATCGAAGAAAAGTTTGACTCTATTTTATAGTCCCCGAACACAGAAACCCGAGTAAGGAATTCTGTTAACCCGGAAGAAGGTGTTAGGCATTCCTAAGTTCCGTGGTTCTAGCACGGTCGCTCAACTATTATTATTGGCTTAATTATCTAATTTTAGAACATGATTTAACCCATGTGCAATTTTAAGTTTAACCACTTTATTATTTGATTTTAAGAAAAATTCAACGTCATACAAAATGTGTTTTGAACCGTGTCTTATAAATGCACCCGCAGTTCGCAACATATTTTATATAACATTATTGAGATTTGGATTTGGGTCACATAAATGTGCGCCCGAGCTTTGGAAATTAGGCATCATAACTATGTCACGGGAACCATACCCATAATTATGATGGTTTATTAATCACGCCTAAAGCAAAGCTACGCATATTTATGATTTGTTCTAAACTATTTTTGAGATTATTGTGAAGGCCATAACTACGGATTCATTGTTGGAGATTCCAGTGAACCAATATGAAAACAAATGAGTCAATCTTCACATGTAGAGTCATCAGGCAATAACACTATGCAAAGATTTACATACTCCAACCTCACTATATGTTTCATAAAATCATATGCTAATCTAGTGTAGGGAATCCATACTAATTTCATCTCAGCTAATTACTGTAGCTTAACCTTAACATATTATTATGTGTGCAGTATTTAAAACTAACTTATAGCTCACTTCCACCATACTATAGAAGGAATTGACTCGTACAACAACAAAAGCAAATTCGTCATTCAATGAATGAGAAAAAACATGGCAATTTTTTCCTAAAATTCAAGCATAAATACAAATAGGTTTGTGTGCACCTTCGACGGGATCTCGATCGAAAAATCTCGAAGCAAACGAGACCTCGATCGACCTCCATGTTTAGAACCAAAATTTGGCGGACAATACCACTTAATTCAGTCCTTCAAAGTCATCATATTTTCTGGTTAATACTTAATTCCAACCACCATTGAACAAGAGCTTCAAAATTACGAAATAATCCAAAAATACAAAATCCAAAACCCATACCAAGATTGTATTTTTTTGGTTTATTTACTGAATTAAACAAATCCCATTTGATAAATATCAAGATAAATCAAAACCTAAATGCTAAAAACTAGCAAATGGAACGAAATCAAAGGGATATAAAATTGAAGAATGGAATAAGTATTCTTGAAAAAAAGAAAAAAGATAAAAATGGATCCAAATTGATTTTTTGTGGAAGAAACGGTAGAGAGGTTGAGTTTGGCCAGTGAATGACTCAATAAAAGAAGTGAAATAAGAAATCCAAAAAATTGACTATCATTGTCAAATGGTCACTGTCATTCTTTAGCTCTTTGGAATGAAGCTGTCGTCTTTTCTGAGAGCGAGTAGGAATTTAGATCTTAGCTCTAGGAATTGAAAATTCAGGGTAGGGTTTTTATAATTGGACATTTTATATAGAGATAGGAATGAATAATAGCCATTGGATTAGAAGGAAATAGATGGCTAGGATAAGATCTTGCACATAAATGGGCTAATGGGTTTGAAAAAATGGACTATAAGTAATTAGGTTGGACCATGTCTTTTTGGATTTTTTTTTCTTCATTTCTTTTCTTTATTCTAAAGATGATTTAAAATAACTTTAAAAAGATATTAGTATATTTAAGATAATAAAAATATTTAGAGAAGACAAATAATTACTATATTAATGACATTTAAATACTATTCGATATATACTAAAATGTAAAATATTTTTTTAACTTTTCTTTCTTCTCTTTTTTCTTTTTGGAAAATAAAATGCTAAGACTATTTTTGTATCTTTTTTAAAAATAAAACTAACTAGACAAAATATCAACTAACTAGAATAAGGGAAAATAATTTGTGTAATTAATTAATTTTTTAAGATAAAATAAGGTAAAGAGAGCGATACTAAACCTAAACTAAATATTTACTCTAAAATATAAAAAATATTGGGGAGGATCAAAAATCACATGTCTAAACAAATATCAAAGGCAAATCAATTTAAACTAAAATCCAAGCCCAGAACCACTAATTAACTTAAAATGGGAAAACATGCAAAAGGTTCAAAGCATTAAAAAATTAAAGAAGAAAAGAAAATCAAAACACACACAAAAGAAATAGAAAAGATAATAAAGGAGCTCACATGAAAATTCATACTTAGAAATTAAAGATAACATACCTATAAATTGCTTAGACCGTAAGAAATGTAGAAAAAATTTGAATCTTCTGACTTTCGGCTCAATCGAAGAATAAATGGATGTTATTTTTATATCAATACTCGACTAACATTAGTGTGAATCTGAAGCTTTGAAGAAAAACTCGAATTGAACAGCTTTGGATTTTTAGGGTTCACCTTTGACCCAATATTCAAGAAGATTCAAGGGGATTCGAAACAAACGAAGTGGGGATTCGAGATGGGGGGGTTGGAGGTCAAGGGTTGTTAGTTTTGTGGTGATTGGTGGCGGAACCGCCACAGGATAAACTCTGGCGGCGCTAGGGTTTTTGCTTTCGATTGGATATTAGAGGAGCTCTGACCGGATTTGCGGGACGGGGATGGGGAATTTGGAAATAGGGGATTGAGGGGACGATTTGGTGTAAATTTGGGCACGATTGGCCCGAGGTAACGTTACATTTGGGGGTTCTGAGGGACAGTTTGGGGGTAGGGAGTTTCCAACATTTATATATTAAAAGTCTTTTTTGTTCTAGACCGTTGGATCTCAGTGATCTAACCGTTAAGATTGAAGCTTCATAATACTGAGTTGTTTGATTAGAGGGATTGCTGGATCGGGTTACAACTGGGTTTTGGGTCGGGTTTTGGGTGATTTTTGACGGGTATTGATGGATTTGGCCCAAAGTTGGGTCTTTTTATTTAAAACTCTTTTTTCTCTTTTTTTCAGATTTATTAGTTACAAATTAAAAAATAAAATCTTAAATACAAATGCAATGTATTTTTTTATATTTTTATGAATTAAACAAATTAAACATGAAAAAAATGCGAACAAACACAAAAATTATGCATTAATTCCTAAAAACCAAATAATTAAAAGGAAAAATCTTATTTTTGGGAATTCTGTAGGAGTAATTCATGCGAGGCAAAAATCACGTGCTCATAGTTGTCCCTCATTGCTCGGAGACACGAAGGTTTTTCGGGAAAAGATAAAATGAGCAACGATGAGAGATTTTTGCCTGTTTGGCACTCCATGAGAAGCATTTTTGAAAAGTGACTCACTGAACCTTGCATCAAAGGTCGCCTACATGTCCTTGGCTATAAAGTCAGGTCAGTGTAGTTTTGGAAGTTTTGGTAGCTGGACTACTGTGAGCTGTGATTTCATTATTGCTACTACTTATTGACCCCCTTATTATACCAAAAGGAAAATTAAAAGCTAAGTTAGCTAAGCCTATCAGCTATGAGTTGCAAGATTCCTATCTATAAATCTCTTTGAAGCTTGATTTTGAGTCTTAGCTAGTTTTTGCTGTTGACTCTGATCTGAATTTCGATGCTCGTAAGCTGCGTATACTGGTTCTTTCTTTAACTTTTGGATCAAAAGGGGATATGCGAAGCTTGTGACTTTAAATAAATTTTGAGCAGTCTGCAACTTTGTCTGCTTCAGCATTTTGAATTCACTTTATTTTGTACTTTTCCTTATTTTCTTTATTTTAGACTGACAATCATTCTTTCAGCCACTTTGACTCATGTACCTCGAAGTCAAACCTGCTCAGATGCCAAAACAAACAAACGAACAAAATTTTTCAGCCCCAGTTTTTATTTTGTAAGTTATTTGTGACAAAAGTCTAAACTTATTCTCTTTTCTCCTGTCCTTTTCTAAAGCAAATAAAATAAGGATTCCGTCTATCTGGAAAGGAAAAGATCAGGGGATGGAGCCCTATATCTAAAATGTCAACTCAAGGATTGAAGCCCTAATGTTGGTAAAAGGGCGACTAGGAAATGGAGGCCTTATGTCTAAAAACTCAACTCAGGGATTAGAGCCCTAATGTTGCTAAAAGGCGACTAGGGAATGGAGGTTCTATGTTTGATATCTCAATTCAGGGATTGGAGCCCTAATGTTGGTAAAACGGCGACGAGGGAATGGAGGCCCTATGTCTAAAAACTCAACTCAGAGATTGGAGCTTTAATGTTGGCGAAAAAGGCAACTAGGCAATGGATGCCCTATGTCTAAAAAAACTCAACTAAGGGATTGAAGCCTATTGTTGGTAAAAAGGCGAATAGGGAAAGGAGGCCCTATATCTAAAAATCTCAACTCAGGTATTAGAGTCGTACTGTTAGTGAAAAGGCGACTAGGGCATGGAGGCCTTATCTCTAAAACTCAACTCAGGGATTGGAGCCCTAATGTTTGTAAAAGGCGACTAGGAAATGGAGGCCATATATCTAAAAACTCAACTTAGGGATTATCGCCCTAATATTGGTGAAAATGTGACTAAGGAATAAAGGCCCTGTGTCTAAAACTCAACTCCGAGATTGGAGCCCCAGTGTTGGTGAAAAGGCAACTAGGGAATGGAGGCCTTATGCCTAAAACTCAACTCGGGGATTGGAGCCCTAATGTTGGAAAAAAGGCGACTAAGGAATGGAGGCCTTACGTCTAAAACTCAACTCAGGATTTGGAGCCTTAATGTTGGTGAACAGGCGACTAGGGAATTGAGGTCCTATGTCTAAAATCTCAACTCAGTGATTGGAGCCCTAATGTTGGTAAAAATGATGACTAGGGAATGGAGGCCCTATGTCTAAAATCTCAACTCAGCGATTGGAGCCCTAATGTTGGTAAAGAATGTAACACCTTGAGGATTGGAATCCTAAGCTATCATTTTTGCTTTGGATTTTTTTTCTTTTTGGTTTCCCTTTTTCATTTCATTTTACTTCAATAAAATGCAAGAAAGAATTTTGGAGGAAAACTTCCCTTTTAGGTTGATCGTTTCCGTGAAGCTATTTTTTTAACTTTTGCGTATCTTTTCCTTTTGATTGCACCTGCTTTTTCAAGGTTGCTTTGGACTACACATGTTTCAATTTTCAACAAAGAAGAATTATTAGCTTGAAACGGTGGTTGGTTTTGTGGCCTCAATTGTCTCGATCACTCGATCTCCACCTGACTATTTGGCGAGAGCCTCTCTTGCTTGCTGGTTTTCTGAAGATTGATCTCTCTTTCGAAATAAAGGAACTCAACTTTTCAAAATTTTCATGACAGATCACCCGCATGGAGGTGTTTGTCCTTTCACTTTATGTCGCCCTTAGGGCTTTTGCCTTTGCCTTTTTTTCTTTTCAATAACTTAGATTCCAGAGCATCATTTATCATGGCCATTCGGTATCGACTTGATGCCCTCGCTGAAGCTAGTATTTTCTTTGGCTTTTGTTAAGCAGAACTTGATAAAGACGATCTTACCACCTTTTCTTTGTATTAGTTTCGGAAATAGATTCAAACCTAAATATATTCAAGTAAAAGTAAACAAGAGGCAAGAAAAGGAATTCAAAGAGAAGTGTCCCTTTCGGGAAAGAATGAAGGGCTTATCTGGGGTGCATGCGGACTTCAATAAACATGACATGCTTCTTGGACTGAATGCTCGACCCACACAACTTTTCCAACTTCTCATAAACTCATTGTGAGCCACATTTCCAAATCAAGAGACCTTGCTAGGATCCAAATGGTGGTGATGGGTGTCTTTTTTTTATCGACGGCGCCCTTTGTGGGTTTTCACCAATCGACCTCTCTCATTCCCCTTCTTACTGTCGCCTGATAGTGCTCTTTGCAAGTTTTCACTAACCAGGCTCTCTTGTTTTCAATTTCTATGCTCACCGCCGTCTTATGGTGCCCATAGGTTTTCATCAATAAGACTCTCTCATTTTATTCCCCTCATTTCGATTGCATTCCAATGCCTTTTACCAATTGATTAGAAGGACTTGGACAAGGTTCAGATAAAAGAGAATTGGGTCGAATTACAACTTTGGAACCGTTCGGGTAGGATCATCGCCGAACCATTATATCATCTACCTCAGTTTCACTTTTGGAGTGGGAAGACTAGATTTTTACTTTGTTGTGACTGAACCCTAGAGAGAGGCTGACTACGTATCCTTTTGGAATCAAGTAGAACGTAGTTCAAGAAAAAAAAATTGTTTTTGTTTTTCTATTTTGCTTTATTTTCTGTTTTCTGTTTTCTTTTCTTTTTTTGCTTTACTTTTCATTTTTTTTTTTTCTTTGTCTTTCATTTTTTCATTTTTCTTTATTTTCTTTTTCAATAACACTTTCGGGTTCCAAAGAGGGTAGTCAAAGAAGAGTAACCGGCTCAAAGGTTTGCAAGAGGTTGATAGTGTTTGGGTAGTGAGAATGAAAGCCTTCGTCATCCCAATTAGATAATGTCGTTGCTACAGAAAGCCTAAACATAGTACATTTTTACTGCATCCGCATTCACAGCAGCTTTGGGATCGTTTCCTTTGATATCTTCCAAGTATAATTCTCCTCTTAGCAATATCTTTCTGATGATATACAGGTCTTTCCAATTACTAACAAATTTTCCTTTTGCTTCTTGATGATGGGGAGGATGCGCCTTAAAACAAGCTACCCCTCTTTGAAGTTCTTGGGCCACACTTTCTTGTTGTAAGTACGGGCCGTCATTTGTTGGCATAATTGTCCCGTGGCAGATCATAACAATTCGCTTTTCATCAATCAAGGTCAACTGCACTAGACGGGTCTTGATTCACTCACTATTTTCAATTTCGGCTTCAACGATGATTCAGAGAGAAGGTATTTCAACCTCCGCGGGAATCACAACCTCAGTGCCATAGACCAAGAGGTATGGGGTTGCTCCTACTGGCATGCGTACTGTAGTGCGATATCCCAATAATGCAAAAGGAAACTTTTCAAGCAACTGCCCAGAGCTCAGAATCATCTTTCTCAAAATCTTCTTGATGTTCTTGTTTGCTACTTCAATGGCACTATTAGCTTTAGGCCGATAGGAGTAGAGTTCCTATGCATTATTTTGAATTGTTCGCATATGCTCCTCCATCAGACGACTATTCAGGTTCGCAGCATTATTTGTGATGATCGTTGCAGGAATACCAAATCGACAGATAAGATTGGAGTGCACGAAATCTACCACAGCTTTCTTGGTGATAGATTTGAGATTGATGGCTTCAACCCATTTCATAAAGTAATCAATAGTAACCAGTATGAATTAGTTTCCATTTGAGGCTTTGGCTTGATTGGCCCGATGACATCCATGCCCCAAGAAGCAAATGGCCAAGGCGCTGATATAAGATGCAGTTCCGTGGGTGGTGCATGAATCAAATCACCGTGCACCTGAAACTCATGACACTTCCGGACAAAGCTAAAATAGTCTTTTTCCATGGTTATCCAGTAGTAGCCCACTCGAAGGATTTTTTTGCTAAGACATACCCATTCATGTGGGGTCCATACACTCCCGCGTGCACTTCATACATGAGTGTTCCAGCTTCTTCTGCGTCAACACATCACAATATGTTGATGTCCGGTGTTCTTTTGTACAAGACATCACCACTCAAAAAGAAACCACTTGCGTGACGTCTAATGGTTCTCTTTTGGTCCCTACTGGCTTGCTCGGGGTATTCTTACATTTTTCAAAAATCTTTTGATGTCATAGTACCATGGTTGGGTATTTGGTTCTGCTTTAAGTATATTACAATATCCATGCCTTTCTCGGATTTGGATTTCCAAGGGATCTATGTGAGCATTGCTCGGATACGGCAACATTGAGGCTGAAGTAGCAAGTGCGTCGGCCAATTCATTGTGACAACAAGGGATGTACCTGAACTCTATTGACTTGAGTCACTTGCTAAGGTCTTCCACATGTTGTCTGTAAGGGATGAGTTTGACATCTCGGGTTTCACATTCTCCTTGAGCTTGCCGAATAATCAAATCCAAGTCTCCCAGAATCAACAACTCTTCGATGTCTTAGTCTATTGCCATGTTTACACCTATGATGGAGGCTTCATACTCGATTGTGTTATTTGTGTAGAAAAATTGAAGTTGGGTTGTGGCTAGTTGATATTAACTAGTAGGGGAGATCAAGACTGCCCCGATTCCCGCACCTTTTGCCTTTACTGCTCCATCAAAGAATATTTTCCAAGCAGTAGTATCCTCGGATATTTCCTTGACTGAGTTTACCTCTTCATCTGGGAAGTGGTGTTCAAAGGTTGGTATTCAGCATCAACCGGGTTTTTAGTAAAATGCTCCGCCAACATCTGGGCTTTCATCGCCGTGCGAGTGACATAGACTATGTCAAATTAAATGAGCAGGATCTGCCATTTCGCTAATCTTCTCGTGGACATTGGTTTCTGAAATATGTATTTCAAAGGATCCAACCTGGTTGTGAGGTAAGTGGTGTAGGCTTGCAGATAATGTCTCAACATCTGAGCGACCCAAGTTAAAGCACAGCAAGTTCTCTCCAGCAAAGTATACTTAGCTTCATAACCGGTAAACTTTTTACTCAAATAGTATATTGCCTGCTCTTTCTTTTGGGTTACATCATGTTGACCGAGGATACAGCCAAAAGTGTTTTCCAAGACTGTCAGGTACAAGAACAGAGGCCTCCCTGGTTCAGGTGGGACCAAGACCGATGGATTGGACAAATACTCTTTGATCTTATCAAAAGAAAATTGACATCCGTCCACTTGTTTACCGCACCTTTCTTTACCAATTTGAATATGGGTTCACACATGGATGTCAACTGAGCAATGAACCAGCTGGTATAGTTTAATCTGCCTAACAATATCATCACATCTTTCTTGGTTTTTGGAGGAGGCAAATCCCGAATAGATTTTATCTTGGTTAGATCTAACTCAATACCTCTCCGGCTGACTATAAATCCCAAAAGTTTGCCTGATGGGACCCCAAACTCATATCTGGCCGAGTTTAGCTTCAAATCATATTTGCGCAACCGCTCAAAGAACTTCCTCAGATATCGGACATGGTCATCCTGGGTTTTGGACTTGATGATTATGTCGTCCACATGCACCTCTATGTCTTGGTGCATCATATCATGGAAAATGGCGGTCATGGCCCTCATATAGGTTTCCCTGACATTCTTCAAACCAAATGGAATGACTCTGTAATAGTATGTACCTTAAGGTGTGGTAAAAGCTGTTTTCTCTGCATTTTCTTTATCCATCAACACCTGGTGATATCCTATGTAACAATCCACGAAGGAATGTATCTCATATTTTACCCGGCTATCAACAAGGATATAGATTTTTGGCAGAGGGAAGCTATCTTTGGGACTTGCCTTGTTTAGATCTCTATAATCCACACACACTCGGGCCTTCTCGTCTTTCTTCTGCACTAGAACTATATTGGCTAGCCATGTAGTGTATCGGACCACTTGGATCACCGCTTCTTTTAACTATTTTGTGACTCCCTCTTTGATCTTGTCACTAACATCATTTTTAAAATTTTTTGCTTTAGCTAGACAGGGGGGCAATCGGGGTAAGTTGGCAACATATAAACAACCAAATCGACACTCAGTCCTTGCATGTCATCATACCACCAAGCAAACACGTCTTTGAACTCAAATAGGATTTGGATTAATGCATCCCGGGATTTTTCATCTATGTAAATGCTTATTTTGGTTTCCTTGATTTCTCCAAAACTACCCAAGTTAACTAGCTCAGTGTCAACTAAGTTCAGTTTAGGTTTATTCTCAAATTCTTCCAGTTCTCGATTTATTTCCCTAAAAGCCTTTTCTTCATCATATTCTGGCTCTTAGTTCATTGTTACAAGTTAGACATCATGTTTAGATCTGGGCATGAAGTCCGAAAGCATGTCATGTTATTTAAAGTCACATTATTAGAACTGAAAGAAGAAGAACAATAAAATAACAAAAATCATAAGGAATAAAGAAGGATGGACAATAAAATATTGATTTTATTTCATTAAATTTGGAAGATAACATGATTTACATTGGAAATTAAAGTACATGAAACTAAAGAAAAACATCCGAGTTACACCGTGGGATAACTCGTGATGTAGAAAAGGTGGCAGGACAGGTCTATCCGGACTCCCGCCTGATCGAGAATGGCATAGCCTTCTAATTTTGCAATTTGGCTTCAAGTCCCATGTACAGCACCTCAGCGGTGCTTGGTCCTTTCCCTGGCTCGACTATGTGGGTTTCATATAATATCTTCCTCATTGCCCCACAGATCTCTTCAATCTCTTCGGTCGTAAAGGCTGCATCCTCTTCTTCTTTATTGTATATGGGTTTGACAAATATTTTGTAAATATGCGGCACTGGCTGCGGCAAGACCCCTCCATCATTCATACTACCATCCGCCCATTTTATATCAGCTTGTGTTGGTATGAAGCCGACCCCAAATAACTTTTCACTGGTAGCCAGGGTGATAGGTTCACCTATTCCTTGCAATAATTTCCAAGCCCCTTCCCAGGTTTGAAGCCATGCCTGATCATTTCCTTAGCGACCACGATTGATGCATTTGAAAGGAAGGGTTGAGGGTGAGGTTTTCCTTCCTGCACATATCTACAATCATGATTTCAGAGACCTGATAGACTATGTGCTCACTCCCCTCTCTTGCCTCAAGACATGGGTCTGATGGATCCCAATAAATTGATTGCTCATCTTCCCCGTGGACCACAATCTCTTGATCCTCATGCTCGAACTCCACCATCTAGTGAAGAGTAGAAGTTACAGTTCTCGCTGCATAAATCCATGACCTCCCTAAAAGAAAGTTGTAAATGTGTCCATGCCAAGAACCTGGAAGGTTACTTCAAAGTCTGTTGGACCGATGGTCAGAATTAGATCGATCTCTCTAATTATGTACCTTTTGATACCATCGAAAGCACGTACGCAAACATTGTTGGGTCGGATTCTTTTGGTACCAAGTTCCATGCGTTGCAACATTGAAAGTGGGCAAATATCTGCTCCGGAGCCCCCATCCAATATAAACGTTTTCACATTGTACACTTCACGTTTGACTATCAGGTGAAGGGCTTTGTTATGTGCGACCCCTTCTAGGGGTAAGTCATTTTTGTTGAAGGAGATCTGGTTGACTACAAAAATTCTTTTTGCCATTCTCTCCAATTGTTCTACAGAGGTCTCATTAGGCACATAAGCTTTGTTAATGGTCTTGATCAATACCTTTTGATTTTTGGTGGAGCTCATCAACAAAGATAACAGGGAGACTTGAGTGGGAGACTTTGGAAACTGGTCGATCACCTCATAATCCGCCATTTTTATCTTTTGGTAGAAAGCCTCTACTTCTTCGGCACTCACCGGCTTCTTAGATAGGAAGCGCTATCGAGTGGCATTATTTACCTATTCCAAATTGAAATACTTTTCCGGTGGGTTATTTTCCTGAATTTCTCCTAAGATTTCTTTGGCCTTATAGGTGACCACTAAGTTGTTGTAATTCCAGGGCACAACGGCGAGATCTGTCATGGGCTTCTGTGGCGCGCGGCCAATAACCACGGGCTCACTTAGCCTTGGTGGATTAATTGGCCTCCACATCACATAAGCTCCCTTGGGTACGTACATTTGGGTTGTATTATTCAGCTCAAATCTCTTGGGAGGACTTAATGCCATCTGCTTTACCTTGCGTCCTCGAGGGACATATACAACAACATCTTTTAGGGGCATTGACCTGGTTTCAACTTCAATCTTCTTCTCCAACTTCATAGGGTTGGTTTTGTTCTTTTCCTCCTCTTTCTCTTTCTTCATGACAACTTTTGGTTTCTTTTCTGCATCAGCGATGGCAACGATGGCCTTAAACGCTGGGTCAAATTCTTTATCCTCACAAATCATTCTGATTACTGGCCTGTTCTTGTGGGCCGAATGTGGGTTATTGGTCACATTGGAAATATCTTCATCCCTTAGCAATATCTTTCATTGTTCTATCATGTTCTCCATGACTCTCTTCAGATTCCAACAATCATCTGTGTCATGCCACTCCGCCTCTGAGTGGTAGGCGCATCAAGCATCAGCTCTATAAGCGGGTGATGCAGGATTTTGCCTGGTTTGGGGAATAGGTTATAGCAGATCCATTTGAACAAGTTTTGATAATAGGCTGGAGTAGGATTCACCGATTGGTGTGAAAGTTGGGCTCTTGGATGGCTCACGAGAGTGGAAATTGTTTTGCAGAGACCAAAGGTTGTAGAGAGTGTGGTAAGGAGGCTAGTTTCTAGGGAATGGAGCTTGGTTCTAGCTGGCTTGTTGTTGTGTCCGGACATAAGGTTGAGCATTCATGACCTTGTATGGCTGAGGATCAAAGGCCAGGTCTTGGTGAGGGTAATAGTGTTGCGGGGTTATTTTTTGAGAAAAGGGATCTGGGAGTACGGCATTTTCTTGCACCCTACATTTCTATTGATGTTTCTTCCTTTTTCTTGCCCTTTGCTACTCCTCCAAACCCACCTTGGATGGCTTGGAAGGTAGCTCTAATAGTAGATTGGCTTAGAATTTGACTTGTCTTCAACCCGTTTTCAATCATTTTGCCAATCTTGATGGCTTCCGTGAACAATTTACCTATTACAGACATCATATTTTGGAAGTAGTCGGCTTCTTGGGCCTGGAGGAAAACTGTGACCATTTCAATCTCATCCATCGAAGACTTTACCTAGGATTCCTGCTCATGCCATTTAACTGCATACTCTTGGAGGATTTCTACTTCAAGTTGGTCAACAAGTTTCTTTATGGAGCAATATCAATGTTGTACTGGAACTGCTTGATGAAATCTCTAGCAAGATCATCCCATATGTGCCAACAGGATATATCTTGGTCCATGTACCACTCAGTGCGATACCCACTAGACTTCCTCCAAAATAGGCCAAGATGAGCTCTTCTTTTCCACAAGCTCCTCGCAGATAGTTACAATGTCTCTTGAGATGCGCAATAATATCACCATTACCATCATACTTCTCGAATTTTGGGGTTTTTAATGCCAATGGTAGATGCACATGAGGGAGCATACATAAGTCAGCTACACTTTCTGTGCACTCAAGCCTTGTATGCTTTTGAGACTTTGTTCCATACTTCTCATCTTTCTCGCAATCTCTTCATGCTCAGGAGTTTTTGTAGTCTTTCCTTGCCCTGCAGTGAACTCATGTCGAGGTGGTTGGGAGTAAGTATAAATGAGAAATTGTGGAGGTTCCATCATGAAGGAGGGTGTTTGGAAGTGAAAGCTGATGGGTCAGAAGTGGGCCTGGATACTGTAGGTTGTACTGTGGCTGAGCAAGGGGGAGCGGTGAAGATATTTGAGGCTGCACCAGACATTAACACATGGGGGCAAACCTAAAAAGGTGTTCCATAAAAAGAGCTGAGATAGTTGGGTGTCCTAGTGGTGTGTTTGGGTGATTAATCGGGATGGTAGAGGTGCCGCTTTCTCTAGGAAAGAGTTCGGGGAATACCTAGATTGCGCTTGGGGTCTCTCTTCCATTTGACCAAGCATCCCATGTTTCCATAACATGGAGACGCTGGATTCTATTTTCTTCGGCAGTTCCCGATTCTGAAGTACGGATGCCTAAAATTGGAGTATCATCCATGATGGGAATTGTTGGCAGAGGATGCTCCCTTTCGATCTCGTAAAGTATGGGCGCGAAGCCAGGTTACCACAAAAACTAACCACCATTCTATAAAATCCTGGGACTAGATGAGCAGCAACAAAATGGTTAGTTTGAAACTAATAGCATATAGGTAATCGCACGTTGGGGTGTGATGTACTTATGCAGTTAAATGTGTTCCTACATGTTTTGCCACAATTGCATGTTTCATCCCGGCTTTACTCATTCTTTCTTTTTCATTTCTGCTTTCAAAATCCCATTCCTTCCCTTTCATCTCTCTCTTTCTTTTTCTTTTGGTTTCTTTTCTTGCTTTTCTTCTATCATTTTTTTTGGTTTTTCTTCTCTCATTTCTTTTCTTACTGGAATTATGTACAAAATTATGACCGAATCTGATGAGGATTTCCTATGTATCATGATGCAGTATTAATCAGTTCATGAAAAATAAATGCAAAAAGTAAGGAAGCAATTTTTGGGAATTGTCAATTTTTCATTAATAAAAACTCCTATTACAAAAGAGTTCAAACTACCCATTTTCTTTGAATGAAAAAATATAAATAGACTCAAAATAAACCGAGATACAGACTCGATAACTGAAAAATCAGGAATACATTAAAGCTTCAACTCCTGAGACTCGCGTGACATAATTTGGCCTCGCCACGGGCCTATGTGCGAGATCCCCTTGTAGCCTCTCCAAGTCACACATTATCCGGAGGACAAATGTCATTAGTGCTGTGAAGAAGGTGGTTCGGGTCATATCCTCACATACTTGGCATTTTACGATAATGTAGTCGCCAATAGCTCTAATCATTTCTCGAATCCTACCCTTTTCCTGAAGTAGACGCTCGATTTGCCGATTTCTGGCTTCTAACACCTGAGCGTCGTGGTGGTTTTGGTTTTGTAGCTGTTGTAGTTCCTCCTCCATTCGAGACATTAGAGCATAATAATGTTCCCTGTTGGCTTTAAAGTCCTTGGCTTGCTTAGCCGCCTCACTCTCAATGGTGGTTAATTTTCTTCTGAGGTTGGTGGTTGTCCCTTCATATTTTCTTTTCATTTGTTGCATAAACTATGTCCTCCCCTCTGCATTCTTTGGCAATTGGGCTCGGACCTTTGCTAGATTGGCTTCGGAATTTTCCAGATCATCTTGACTCTCAAGTACTTTCTTTCTCAGACTGCTTATAAGCCTCTCATCTGCTTGGCTTCTTTCCGGGTTTCTGGCTGCTATTCTCAATTTCTGGATGAGCCTTGAGGGCTTCGTTTTCCTAAGTTAGCTTTTTCTTTTCCCCTTTGTATGCGGCTTGGATGCTTTTGATAAATTCTAGTTCCCTGATTTGTCTTTCCAATTACTATCCTAGCCCTGTAGCTGTTTCTTTTGCCAACTAGCGCCATTGCTCTTGCGAGTCGTCAATGAATTGTTGAACGTGGGCTCTCTTAGCAGGTCTTTTAGGAATCTGGAATCTTTTTCCAAACCAAACAATGTACTTAGGGTCCATTTTTCCTCTAGGTAGATCTCGCACCATGATCTTAGGTTCAAGAAATCTACATTCATTACACACTTGGCTTACGACTTTTGGGCCCAGTTCAATGACATGTTTGCTCAAATATATGTCATGGGGGATGGTTTGAAATCTTCCTAATTAGCGCAAAACCTCATGAGGAGCATACAGTTAGATGATCGGGATGCCCATCAGGGGAAAATAACACACTTCAGCCGATGTGTATACCGCCTCTGTAACGGGAAGCCATCCAAATGACCACTCAATTTTATCGGCAGTCAAGGAGCTCAAATGTGCAAGCCAAGCTTCAGTACCCTCGGGGAATTCAATACCCGCTACTCGGTTTTCAAATTCTTCAATGCAACTCAAGCCGGTCATACCGTAATTCATATACCCAACCCAGTGGCAGAGATGCTCATGTATCCATAACTATAGTAGCAGATTGTAACCTTGGAAGAACTTTCCCCCTTCTCGATAGATAGCCAGGGCTCGGTAGATTTCAGATAGGATCAGGGGTAGCATAGTACTATTTGTTTTCTTGATTGCAACATAGACTATTCCTATCAGACCTACTTCTATATTACCATCTTCTCGTGGACAGACTACAATGCCTAAGAATGCTGCAGCAAAGGCCAGATCCCACCTTGCCTCCCATTTATCCTTGTTTCCAGCATGGGTCAAGCTGGTATTTCGTGCTTTCAAACCTTGGGGATCACCATAACGTTGATATAAGAACTGGAAAGTGCAATACCCCTCAGATAAGCTTTCATTTTGAATCTCCCGACTAATACTCAACACGTCCAGAAATTTTTGGGGAGATACCGGTCTTGGAGACACTAGATACGGACTTCTAAGGTTTCCATTAAGGCCAGCATAACTCGCAATTTCCTCTAGGGTGAGTGTGAGCTCGAAGTCAGAAAAGAGGAACACATTGCGAGTTGGATCCCAAAAATGTATTAAATCTTCAATTACATACAACCTTGGCTTGATGTTCAATAGTCAGACGAGGCCTCCCAGAACTTTTACCACAGTTTCTTTACTGCCTTTTCCTAGATCAAATCCACCATATGTGAAGCTGTAAAGGGATCTCTTTAAGGGTTGTGAAGGGTTCAAATTTTTTTTTTTTGTGCTCATCCTGCACATTTGTTTATGTAATTTAATAACTCATTTTGACCCAAAAAGAGTGACACCATTTTTTCAGAATTTTATTTCAAAAATAAAACCCAGCTTTGCAAATGCGGCCTTTCAGCACTTCGAGGATGAAGATTTTAAGGTTTTGCCTGCTAACTAGTCAAAAACTAAATAAATGTCTTGGGTGGTTGTTCTTACAAAAACAACCTTCTGCTTTTTGGAGACATTTGGCTTATTTTAGATAAGAATGGCATCACCCTGTTTATTTGTGATGAAAAATAAAATTTTTGTTCTTTTTGGGCTATTTTTGCAAAAGAAAAGTTGGACCCGACGGGGGTTGCCTACATATCCCACATCCGATGCGAATCAAACTGGCGTAGTTCGGGCAAAATTTTGAGACAAAATAACTATTTTTGAGTACTTCTTTTCTTTTTCACTTTTTCAACAATTCAGTAGAGTTTCAGTATCCTTTGGACATTAGTTTTTCTCAAACTAGATAATTATCTCTCTTAACCCTCACAACGTTATTTTCTTTTCCAAATTTTCTTCTATTATTCACAAGCCGGTCAATAGGAAAATTCGAAGCAAATAAATGCACAAGTAGCAAGTAGTATGCATCAAGATGGTCTTTTTATTTTTGGTACATCTGTCCTAGACGGACCCAACCCCTGTGTTGAGTCTCCTAAGTCAAATGCACGTGAAGAAAACAAATGTTCCTATTAGGGATCCGGCATGAGGTTTCGTTATACTAGTTTAAAATTTTGAGTTTATTGCTCTAGACCTAACTTACCCGAGTAGACAGCTCGAGCCGAGTGCGGGGCAACGGACCGGGAATACAGAAGCTTCACCGGCTTTGTAACTTGTCTGAATCTCGTTCTAAAATTTGGGATAAGACTATAACAGAAAAGAAGTTACACGAAGTGCATACTTTCCAGATGATTTAGAAGACTCATGGAGAAGAAGGGATTCATAGCAGTTTATATACAGTTCATAAAATATCAAAGCGGTAAAAATATTTAGCACATTAGGCTCAAATATGTAGGAAAATCAAATAATTAATAAAGTCAATCATAACAACTATTCTAAGCTTGAATTCTTAAACCTTGAACAAGAGATTCTGGGTTTGGGTCCCAGCAGAATCATCAGAGCTGTCATACCTCCTTTTTTCACACCACTCCGTAGGATAGTATATAAGGGAGTTTTTTCAATTTAAGTGACATTATTCGAAATGGGATTATTTATTTATTTTCGTTCAGAGTCACCACTTGGGGCAGGTTTATTTTTTTGGTGTTCCAAGTCATCGGTTTATTTTAAATCCCAAATCGAGGAAGATCGACTTTCCTTATGAAGTCTGCGAACCAGAAATTATAAATAAGAAATTCTGTTAACCCGGGGGAAGGTATTAGGCACCCCCGGTTCCATGATTCTAGTATAGTTGCTTAAACTATTTCAATTGGCCTATTATCTGATTATAATACATGTTTTAGCATATGGTACATTTTAAAAATACCAACCACTTTTAATTATTTTTAACAAGATTTCAACGTCATAAAAAAAACACATCTTTGGACCGCATTACATGAAATGCACCCGCAGACCGAGACATTTTTTATTTAACGTTGTGAGATTTGATGTTGGGTCACGTGAAATGCAAACCCAAATTTAGGAAGGTAAACATCTCATCTACCAAACCTTTCTACCATAAATGTGCCATGTTTGTTAATTACCATCATATCTCATGGTTTTGTTACATAATATATACCAAACAATATATTTGCTGATTTTACATCCTAAATTAACACTAGACAATTAATGCTAAATCTCTCCTTAATAAATTGACAATTACCAAACGGTGAAACAGCCATATTTCCGTCTGGCTTAAATTTGGAAATGACAATCAGTTTTTAAGAGATAATTAATGTTTGATTTACTACAAATTAATGCCAAAACATATAAGGTAAATGCTCCAAATATATCCTCTAAATATATCTAGTAAATAAACAGCTTCAAATGTCGTTTGTTCTTTGACAAAAATAGTTCGAAATTCGTCTACAGTCATTCCTATTCTACAGTCATTCTACCAAAGAGAAATTCTTCAAAACTGAAAAGAAATTCGTCATTCTACAGTCATTATTTGACAAACCTGTATGGAAGTTGACGTCAAACATTCCTCCATTCAAAAACAGTGTGTATCTTGTTATTCAGTGATATTTTTTTTTATATTTCGTAGTTCTTCCGTGACTGGCAGTAAGGAGATTATACAATGTCAAAAATTCCGATAATGCTTAAGTTTAATGGTTATTGGGATAACTATGGCAGTTTCAGAGATTTTGAAGTTGACGCCATTTTGGTTGATGAAACTGCAAGCTACGGAATTCTCCAGTCTACAATTGCAGAACAATTATCTATTGATACATCTGATAAAGTTGTAGAAATAAAATACATTGTGAATGATAATTGTCCTCCGTTGCAGATTAGAAACGATATGGGCGTTCATGTATATATGGAAATGAAAAAAGAGAATAAAAACTTAGGTTCGTATCCGTTATGTATTAGCATAAGTGATTTCAATATGGAATTGGCAATCACCAATGAACGCCCCATCACTATAGGTAAGATTACATCTGTTACCGAATTTGAAGAATTTTGTGTTCTCTAATCAACTAGAATTTGACGCCAATTATCTGTAATGAATATACAATGTGAATGTATTGTCTGCAGGTTCTTCAGGATCATTAAGATTATTAGAAATTCCATCTTCACCAGCTATTGAGGAATATCAAAGCGAAATAATCATTGAATCTTCTCAAACATGTATTGAAGAAGGTCAAGTGTACCAGGACAAGAAGACGATTGTTGCTGCAATGAAGAATTATGCAGTTATGCAGAAGTTCCAGTTCAGAGTTAAAAGATCAAGTTGTAGAAGGTTTGTTGTTAGTTTTTCATTTTAAAAACTAAAGTATTATTTTTATTTTACAGTTGTATACATTTGTAGTTATTGTATTCATTTGCATTTAAATTTGTAGTTAAATGTGATCAATTGTAGTTCATTGTAGTCAATTGTAGTTGCTTGTAGTCAAATGAACATACAGAAAAACAGTGTGTTTTTAGTTTGTAGTTGATTGTAGTTAAATGTAGTCAATTGTAGTTCATTGTAGTCAATTGTAGTTGTTTGTAGTCAAATGTACATACAGAAAAACAGTGTGTTTTTAGTTTGTAGTTGATTGTAGTTAAATGTAGTCAATTGTAGTTCATTGTAGTCAATTGTAGTTCATTGTAGTTTAATGTAGTTACATAAAAACAGTTTGTTTTTAGTTTGTAGTTAGTTGTAGTTAAATGTAGTCAATTGTAGTTCATTGTAGTATTTACTAACAACGATTGAAATTTTGATTTTTTTGTAGCTACTGGATTGTATGTGTTGCGGAGAACTGCAAATGGCACTTCAAGGCAACATCTATTAATGATTCCTCACTGTTCAAGATAAGAAGTTTTAGCCGACAACACACATGTTGCCGAATGGACGAAACATTCATAAAGCGCAAGTGTACTGCAACAGTAGTTGGTAGCATTGTTGTTCCAAAGTTTTGTGATCCTAAGACTGTTTACACGCCAAAGGACATACAAACTGACATGTTATCTGAACATGGAGTAAACCTAAGCTACATGCAAGCATGGAGAGCAAAGGAAAAAGCATTACGTTTTCTGCGTGGGAATACGTGTGACTCGTACAACAGATTACCAAAATATTTTTATATTCTTGAGAAGAATTATCCAGGTTCTGTTGTTAAATTGAAGAAGGCAGCGGATGATTGCTTTTTGTATGCATTTGTTGCTCTTTCTACATCAATAAATGGTTGGCAACATTGTAGGCCGGTAGTAGTGGTTGATGGGACATTCTTAAAATCATCATACAGGGGTATTATGCTGACAGCAAGCACCATGGATGCAGCAGGTAACAGATGTAATAATGTTGTAGTTACAATGTAGTTAAATTGCCTAAATTGTCAATATATATTTGTATTTAATAGTTAATCTCAAATTATGTTTACAAATTGTAGGTTCTATTTTTCTCTTGGCATATGCTGTTGTTGATTCTGAGAATGACGCGTCTTGGAGGTGGTTCTTTGCACAATTCAAGGAGGCATATGGTGAAAGACCTTCTATGTGTGTTGTCTCAGACAGGCACGAGAGTATATCGAAGGCAACATCTGCAGTCTACCCTGGAATGGCGCACTACTTTTGCATGTGGCATATATGGACAAATATAAGGTCAAAATTCAAGAAGGCACATTTACAAATACATGAATTGTATTTTGCTACAGCGAGGTCATATACTCTGGATGATTTCAATGAAAGAATGATGAAGATTCAGGAGGTAGACCCACGTGTTTCGTCTTACCTACATGATATTGGCTATCATAGATGGTCAAGAGTACATGCAACGGCAAATAGAACTTTTACTATGACATCAAACATTGCAGAGTCGTTGAACGCTGTTACAAAAGAGGCAAGAGAGCTGCCAATATTTGATCTATTGGAGTATATGAGGACTATTACAGAACGTTGGACAAAAGACAAGTTATTGAAGGCAAAGGGTACTTTCACATTTCTTGGGCAGAAATTCAACAAAGAATTGGAAAATAACAATACTTTATCCCAGAAACTAAAGGTAATATATTATTGTTTGGTGCATGAAAAAAAAATAGTAGATGAAAATGTTTTTTCCAGAGACTTTTAAAAATGTAGACGATTGTAGTTATATGTAGTTAATGTTTTATGTCGTTTATTCGTAGCTGTTTTTTAATGTACTGATTGTTGCTAACATATTGACACCTTATTATTTTACTTTTGATCTTGATTTGTAGGTGAGAGCTTCAACTGATCATATACACACTGTGTTAGATGGCGTGAAGAGGTACATTGTATGTTTAGAAAATAAGAAATGTAGTTGTGGACAATTCCAACTTGATGAACTTCCATGTGCACATGCTTTGGCATCATTAAGGCATAGGAATGAAAGGCCGGACAACTATTGCTCACCGTATTACACAACTAAGAGCCTACTACTTACATATGAATTGCCAGTTAATCCTCTTCCTGATGAAGCAAAATGGGATGTTCCACAACATATTTTGGATGATGTAATGAAGCCACCAGCTGGAGATAAAAGGCAGCCAGGAAGACCTCACAAGGAAAGATATAAGAAATTTGATGAAATAAACTCAAAGAAGTACAAGGTGTCATGTGGCAATTGTGGAGGTGAAGGGCATAACAAAAGAAGTTGCAAGAATGCGCCGAAAAAGGCATGAATACAATGTAGCTACAATAGTTATTCAAAATAAATGGTAGTTATCCGGGATTATCGGAATTTAATGTATAACTGTAATACGTTTTTGACTATAATAAAGAAGTTTCCCTGAGTAATGTAAACTGTTTGCATATTGTTGTTATAATGTACTTTAATTGATTTCTAAATGTGATATCGACATAATAGACAAAGACAGATTGTTGTATATAAAGATAAAACATTGTAGTTCATTTTCAAGAAATCTAAGTAAGAAACATCATCATGTTTATCTGAAAACATATATTGTGCAAATGTACTGCAACAGTTAATGTAGCAGTGTTCTTGCATTAAAAAATTATGTAAGTAATTGTAGTTATATGCATAATAAATGTGTAGTTATATGTAATTGTATGTAATTGTAGTCACTACATTAATATGAAGTGGCTCGCTGTATTTTTCAATCGGATTATAAGTTGGAACCTAAAACTTGCCTGGTTTATGGTTCATATATAGAGATCTGGAGGCTTTATGTGCTGCAACCAGTCTAGTTGACAGTTGTTGCAAGAGGTACTGTGCATTCTCATTTTATCATGACATTCAATTGTAGCACAAGTTTATTTTTTTGTTCATTACAACAAAATGACTACATTTACAATACATATTGCCTGGAGGAGAAGAGTGAGCATGATATAGAATTGTAGATAATTGTAATGAACTTCAATAATGTTATCATTATCAATAGAGTTAACATCTGTATTGAGGCAATTCTAAATCTGTATTCAGACCTGTAAGAACACCTTGTATTCCAATCCAAGAAGCTGTATAATGCAAGCACTGGCAGAACATACAGTGCAACTAAATGAACAGATGAATCTCAGAAATATGGCAAACAGAAATGCAAACTTAATGTTATTTTTCCAAAGCAATTGTTCAGTACACCCAAACTCACACATTTCTTCAATAACTACTAAATTGTTCAGTATCCATTGTGGGTTACAATCAAAGTTCATTACAACAGTAGACACTATTTCCTCTTTCGTTCCAATTTAGTTCTCTCATTTTTTGGCGGTGGACCCCTCCTCCTTGCAAGCCTGCCTGTAACCTCGCTCTCACTGATTGAACCATCGTTTAGCTTCTTTGTGGCGTAGTCCCACAACAGAGCTCCATATCTTTTACGGTGTTTGTTAATATCATTAAGATCCTCCTTTGGTATGCACAAATCACCATTGCTAATATATTCAGCAAATGCAGCCACAAATACACCGCAATCCCTGGAGATTATGAGTAATTTTTTAATTTAATATCAATAAACAAGTAAATTTGTATTAAACATATAGAAAGGGAGTTTAGTTTTCTTACAGTGAGCCTTCCTTTTGTTGTGGAATCTCGGCAACCATCCATTGTATGTCTAGAGGGTCCGTAACTGGCTTCTCTACGTATGACTTTGTAGTCTTGAAGTCAATGTCCTTTCGTTTACCGTAGAAACCAGTGCATGACAAATAAAGAGGGATAATTGTTGAAAATTTTTCGGCCAAAGCATTTACTGTTTTGTTACGCTTTGCCCTCACCAATGAATCATACACATACAGTTGCCGATCTTTTATGTCAAACACTAACAACAACCAATGGAAGTTCTCTACAAGGTTAACAGGCATTAACACATAATCCACAAGATCCCATGCTACATTTGCAAGGATTCGATAGCCCATAATGTATTCTCCAATATCGTCATCGGCTTTTACAACAGAATTCCTTTGATTAATTGGAGCAGCAGAGAACTTATCATAGATACTTTCAACTTTTGTCTTGAACAAACAGTCTGTTGTTGTAAATCTACAGTTGTTGTTGGGGCCATATTTCCCCTTCTTTCTCAAATAGTACATTAAAACATCGATGTGCTGAAAAAATTAAAAGTTGCATTTATTCAACAGTGTTCAATAAACATACTGCATTTTAATACAAATGTAGTTAAATGTGTTGAATTGATTTTAAATGTATATAAAGCATACTGCAGTTTAATGCAATTTTTAGTTAAACTAAATGTCTTCAATTGTAGTTATTTGAAGTCAATTAGAAATACAGTTGCATATACCAATACATTCTTAAAGATGTAACAGATGATTGTAGTTAAATGTAGTTGTATTCAATTAACTACAAAAGTAAAAGTTGCATTTATTCAGACATGTGTTCAATAAACATACTTCAGTTTAATGCAATTGTAGTTAAATGTGGTGAATTGATTTTAAATGTAGTTAAAGCATAATGTAGTTTAATGCATTTTGTAGTTAATGCAAATGTCTTCAATTGTAGATTACTGTAGTGTTCGATAACTACATAACAGAGAGCCAGCTATCAGATTAAGACAAAACTGCAATGATAATCCATATACTTACTGTACAATTTATGAGCTGTCCGGGGTGAGCAAGGGCGTAGAACCATTCCTTCTTATCTATTTTTTCGCAACCCAAATCCAACAAAGGATTGAGATGGTTATCCTTCATGGAATAGAAGTTCTTCCTCCTGTAATAATAATATAATTAAACAAACTACTAAAAAAAATGTAGACACTAATAAAGTCTAAATTCAATAGAAAGCAAAGTAAAACAAATACATACAACATAATACATTTAAGCACCATACCTCCTGGAGGATTTGTCAGTTCGTTGGTATAACCAGGTAGTAAAACTATCTATTACATGAGGATCAACATCTTCACCAATTGGACTTGTGAATGGGTGTTTTATGTAAAAAAATTTTGGCCCAAAAGACGTGCTGCCTTCAGTACTGTAGAGTGGCGTGAATGGCGATCGTGCATGTTTTCCAGGTAACCTTGTTCTTCCTTGATGAAGAGGGGTTGAATCTACCTGAATTGGGTCACCATACATGACGATTTGGGATAGGTTTTCTGGAATTTCAAAATCCTCCAGTGTCACGCCTTTATTTTCAGTTCCTCCACCCATCACTCCAATCTCCTCTTCATTTTCAATGCGTTCTTCTACAATTTCAGTCACAGTTACACCATGAATTGGTGACTGTGGAACATTGTCTTGTTGTACAAATGGTTGAGGAGAAGAAGGAGCTGAACATGTAAATTTATTTTTTATTAGCAATTCAAGATGGAAGTATATATGTATGTATGAATTATCTTGATACCTGTTATACTGGGGCCTGCACAGACTTTAGGACCAAAATTGAACTGAAAGTCTTTGTTTTTCTCTGCTTCATTATGTTCGTTATATCTTTTTGAACTAGCAGCAAACTACATTGTGAGATGAATGTTTTAGTATGAGAATACATTATCATAAATATTATATAGTTTTAGTTACAAATAACAGTGAGCCAGTTAAGTCATATAAAGTTCAAGTATGTATAGTGAAACAGTGAGCAAACTACATTTTCCAAATAACAAATACACAATATTTAATTCATTTCAATTATGTATACACAATATTTATTTCAATTCTGCAATCTGTAGTTACTGCATTGTAGTTTTTGAAATCTATAGTCAATTGTAGCCGGAAGGAACTACATTTGGGTAACACTTGTTCAATATAAACATTTAAAATAGCATAGAACAGTAAAGAAAACAGGAAGAATTCAAAATACAAATGCCTATAAATGACTGCAATTAACTATATACAGTTGTATACATTTGTAGTTATTGTATTCATTTGCATTTAAATTTGTAGTTAAATGTAGTCAATTGTAGTTCATTGTAGTCAATTGTAGTTGTTTGTAGTCAAATGTACATACAGAAAAACAGTGTGTTTTTAGTTTGTAGTTGATTGTAGTTAAATGTAGTCAATTGTAGTTAAATGTAGTCAATTAACTATATATAGTGCTACTTAGGCTAACTAAGTCATATGTAGTACCTGACTATGTATCAGAACATTGAGCCAGCTAGAAAAAACAAAATACATCTAAACAACTACAAAATAACAGCTACATAATTGTAGTTCAATAATGTACAGTAATGGAAACAGTATTTTTAGTGTACTCAATTGTATTGAAATGTATTGTTCAGGAACTACAATTTATGTAACAGGAAACTACATTTTGATAGTATTGTTTTAGTGTTAGAATAGATTATCATAACTATTATTGTTGTTAGGATACATATAGGTAAATTATTACCTTGGACTCATCCAATTCCTTTCTATTGTTGACAGCATTCACTAATCTTTCCAAAGATTGATCTATGAACTCTCGAAGTTTGGAGAGTTCATCAAAAACATCATTCCTCAGCTGATCTAACTTTCCAGCAACCTAAAAATTAAATATGTATGTCAGAATATTCGATTTGTTACACTAAAATAAAAAGAAACTACAATGACGAAGGGATGACTTCAAATGGTACTAAACAATGACTAAACAACTGTAAATTATAACAGTACCTGCTCAATCTTTTGTTCCAACTTTCTCATCTGGCTTCTTACAGATTCCGTATCATTTGAAGATTTAGCCTCTTCGTGTTGACCTTTAGGAGAAGCACCAGATGGGACTTTTGAAGGTTGAGTAACCTCTTCATCTTCATAATTAAGGGTTGCTGGGAGGTTGAGCGCTCCAATCTCGGCCCCGGATGCAACCAAGTTTGAGAACTGAAAAAAGTATGAAGACAGTGAAGTAAATTTGAAAGAAATTGAAAATGTCACGTAGTTACTATAGTAGTTATTGAAGATTTACACAAAGGTTAACAAGAATACCTTGAGCCACTCAGGCTTGATGAATTTTTCTTCAAAAACATTCAACCAAATCTGTCCTTTTGTTGCCGACCATCTTAAAATGCGGGGAATGGAGTCAGAGCACCGTATAGCAAGCTCGGTGCTGACAGAAGAACATCACTCGTACAGCCACACTTGTAAGGCTAACGAGCACCCCCGCAAAAGATAAGAATGGACTTTTGGACTTAGACGATGTCTGACAGACTCAAGAACTTGCTTAAAAGATTTGGTACCCCATGGGTACGATTCGAAATGACCACTCTCTATAAGAAAAAAAGTAAATTTGTCTATCAAACAAACATTGTCCTTATCGGAAGGACAAACAAAGAATTCCAACAAATATAAGACACACAACTGTACAGCATCCAAATCATTTGTCCAGGATTTGGATGTCACTACACTTCTCAAAAGAGTTTTCTCTACCCGAGATTTGTTAGGGAAGTATTTAGTCATTAAATGACTAACATAACTAGAATTGTAACCATGATCGGATAAACCATCGACACAGTTAAACCCAGTTATCAAACAAAAATCCCTCAAAGTAAAAAACAATTTTTGCCCATTTAAAAGAACAGAAAAATAGTCGGCACTAGACTTTGATAATTCATACTTCATTAGAAGATGAATAGATTGGTTCTGCATGCATATAGGGGGCATATCTAGTAAATATCCAAAACAGGTGTTCTTGAAAGCACATAATTGTGTTGGGGATAATAAAGACTTTATCTGGGATGGTATCGTTGCATCGCACAAGCTATGGAACCGTATCACACCATAATCAACATTATGTTGTGCATAGTAAGGTCCATTCTGCAAAAAAAGTACATTAATGGTCGTTAGAATGAAGCTAGACTTCAGCATTACAATATATAATGTAACAAATCATATAACTACCTTTTAAACACACCAAATACATGTTTAACTACAAAAAATAAAAGTTGCATTAAGTAGATACTGCAGTTTAATGCAATTATTAGTTAAACTAAATGTCTTCAATTGTAGTTATTTGAAGTCAATTAGAAATACTGCAGTTTAATGCAACAGACTGTATTAAAACAACAGACTGTATTAGCATAAGTGATTTGTGTATAACAACTACAACATACACAATGAAATAACTGTGTATAACAACTACAACGTACACAGTGAAATACATTCAACTACAACAAACTACAATTAACACTACATTAAAATACAATTAACTACAAAAAGTAAAAGTTGCATTAAGTAGATACTGCAGTTTAATGCAATTATTAGTTAAACTAAATGTCTTCAATTGTAGTTATTTGAAGTCAATTAGAAATACTGCAGTTTAATGCAACAGACTGTATTAAAACAACAGACTGTATTAGCATAAGTGATTTGTGTATAACAACTACAACATACACAATGAAATAACTGTGTATAACAACTACAACGTACACAGTGAAATACATTCAACTACAACAAACTACAATTAACACTACATTAAAATACAATTAACTACAAAAAGTAAAAGTTGCATTAAGTAGATACTGCAGTTTAATGCAATTATTAGTTAAACTAAATGTCTTCAATTGTAGTTATTTGAAGTCAATTAGAAATACTGCAGTTTAATGCAACAGACTGTATTAAAACAACAGACTGTATTAGCATAAGTGATTTGTGTATAACAACTACAACATACACAATGAAATAACTGTGTATAACAACTACAACGTACACAGTGAAATACATTCAACTACAACAAACTACAATTAACACTACATTAAAATACAAAAACAAACATTTGACTACAAATTTTTTCCAACACTATATTCTGCCGTAAATTTACACATTATCTCCGAAAAGTAACAATTAACTACAATTTGTATAAGCAACCTTAACATGCAATATTACATTAATTTTATACAAAAAAACAATTAGACGACAAAGAATGAATTTATTTCTAACTTTTTCCAATAACATAAAAAACGACAAAACATTGTAGATATAAAAATAGTTGTTTACCTTAACAGAAACTTGTTGTTGAACCAATTTTGTGGGTTTTTTAGAGGGTTTCACCTTTTTTTGCTTTGAGGGTGAATGTGAAACCTTCTCTATTTTTGTTTTTTGAACTTTTGGCGAATCGTCCACAAAATCATCATCATCCGCCATCAAGGATTTCCCCTTTCGCTTCCGTTGTTTGTCGGCTTCAATTTCAACACCGGTTGCATCAACCTCATGCAAGTGCTTTGTTCGATTTTCAACTCGTATTTGTCTCGGTGATGTAGTAACACTTTCTTGTCCACTTGCATTGACGGATTGTTGTATTTTTACTGGAGATTTAGGTGTTAAAACACCTAAATCAAAAGATGGAATCTCGCCTATTTTTTGACGTTTGGAAGTATTCTGTTTTTTCACCATTTTTGAGGATGGAAGTGTTTTTTAGCAGTGAAAATGTATTTTTTTTGAAGAAATTTTAAGATTTTTGGCGAGATACTGTTGCTAATGGAGAAGAAGACAATGCGGGAGAAGAAGACAATGGGGAGAAGAAGACAATGAGAGAGAAGTGAAAAGAATAGAAAGAGAAAAACCGGCGGTGTATACAATTTTTGTGAAAGTACGCGGGGGGGGGGGTGTATTTTTTATGGAAAAGTATAAAAATTAAAATAAAAAACGTGTGGTTAATGGGGAAAGAGAATATGGCAATATTAATTTTTTCCACAAATAAATCCTCTAATTAATGATTGGTAATTAATACTTAAAATGGTATATATATTGAAATATGGTATACTAAAATGTAATAAATACTAACCTTAAACATGAGTGGTAGAAAGGTTTGGTATATGGGATGTATAGGTAAAAATCCCTATTATTAAATAACGCGACTGAGCAATTACACGTTTTTAACTTTGCGAGGGCCATGAAAAATTTAATAAATGGCACATCTTGAACTCTACGAATTTTAGTTAATTAAATTAGGGCCGCCCATTTTAAGATTTTATTTGGCACGGCACACTCCCAATTTTTAAAAGGAACTTGAACTAAATTTGGGAGGGCCATAAACTATGTTTTGCCTAATATATGCCACACCTCCAATCTATTTTACAAAAAAAATCCAACTAATTAATTAAGGAAGACTTGCAGAAATTTTAATTATTTTTAACTAAAATTTTGATCCTACTAATTGACTAATAACATCGCATTAGAAGGTTAATTGCTTGAAAGAAAAATGCTTCGACAATAATACTGAACAAACCCATTTGAAAATGCCTTCGAGCTTCGGCCCAAAATGAGCCCAAATCCTTAATGAGGGGAAAACTTCCAAGTACAGAAATGCGATGTCGAATCTGAAATCGGACATCCATTGGGCCAGCTTTAGGCCCAAATTTTCGGAACCAATAATTGTGTAAAGTCAATTAAATGCAAACCAATCAAGGCTATATGAAACATACAATTTGAACTAACTTTTACTTTTGAATTTTGATTATTCAAGCACAAGCGTATTCACAATCAATATTAAAGTAGTACACCTTTATTCTTAAAAGAAGTTTGGCCTTTTTCCTTTTTTGCTTTTCACGAGAATTTTTCACTAACTACTATTTAAGAAACTTCAAATTCAATTAAACTCTTTTCAATACTATTAATAACCAATCTAGAAATCTAGCATACAAATTATGTGGACCCCAAAATCATACTAAGATTCTCAACCACATGGATTTGTTCTTCTAACAAATGAGTTTAGAAGGAGAAAACTGAAGCAAACATGTAACTACTAAATGGATTTTCTATCACCCAAATCCAACATGATGCTAAACTTTCAGAAGCATAGCTTTAACTTTCACAATACATAATCCAAAAAATAATAAGCTTAAGTAACAAATGTATACAAGATTCATCACTAAATGTTAAAAGAGTAGCACAAACAGAAGAAATAATTTCAAGAATAAAGGGATTTAAGAACTAAACTATGAACAAATAGTTTAATACTAGGCTTCCAACTTCCATTTTTGTTTCATTCTTCCAACTCGAACTTCACATTAGATAAGATTCAGAACATGTAGTTGGGAACTAAAAGAGAAACCAAGAGGTAAAGGATCAGCAAGGAGCAGCGGCAGAAAACCAACTTAAAAATCAATAATGAAACAGTATAAAACCAGCAGAGCAAGCTTAACCCTGGTCAATTCCAGACTTCTAAAACCCAGTTTGAACCGTTTTATTGAACCTTTGAAACTCTGATTTTCCAAAGGAAATAAAACTCGAAATTTCAGTATTCTTACTTAAAAGAAAATATTCAGCCTTTTTCAATTTTTGTATTTTTCAATCTTTAAAATCTAAAATTTATCTTTTGAATCCTTCCCTTTAACTTCATTTAGCAATGCCTTTATAGGCAAGCTATTAGGTCAGCCTTAAGGGTTCAATTTTTACGTTGTGCCCCTTTTCAATTATTATTTTTTGCTACTTGGTCCCTGATTTTCTAGCTTGTTGGCCAAGTAAACCTATTTTTCAAGATAAATAAAGTTGCACCAACATTTTTTTTGTCTGAACGACATTATGTTATAACAATAGGTGCTATATTTAGTGATAAATAAAGTTATTTCCTAATCCTCCGGGTTCATCTATAGTTGATTGTACCCAGAGTAGGCATCGAGAAAACTGAATATGGCATCGATCATGCAAGCGATATTCGGCAAAGGAAAAGAATCCTTAGGGTAAGACTTTTTCAAGTCCTTATTGTCTATGCACATTCTATGTTTGTTTTCCTTCTTAGGGACTACCACTACGTTTGCAAACCATTCAGGATATTTTATTTCCTGAATGGACCCTATTTTGAGAAGTTTGGTTATCTCATCTTTGATGATGCATGCTTAACCTCGGACTGGGGCCTCATCTTTTGCTTTACTGGACGGAACTTCGGGCCGATCTTAGTCGATGGGTAGTGATCTCTGGTGGGATCCTTGTCTTATCGAGATTGGACCAAGCGAACCAATCTATGTAATCTAAAAGGAACTGCATAAGTTTTTTCTTGAACTCGGGAGTTATCCCCATTCCTATGTATACCTTTCGACTCGGGCAGATGATCGATCAATATGATTTGTCCCAGCAAATTAGCTGTTGACTTAATGACATCGGAATCACTAGGGATTATGAAGATTTGAGGTATCATACAGTCATCATCCTTGTAAGTTCTCTACTCTTTCGATTGGGCCAATACTGGTAATTGTGGTTTCTATTTGACTTTCTGTTGTCCCTTTGAATTCGATCCCTTTGTTGATGAAAGTGTCGATACCGCACATCATCAATTGCAAACATATCCTTGGTGTCATGTTGTTCCTCGTACATTGTTTTAATTCTCTCTAATGTTGGGAACTTCATAACTTGGTGAAGGGTCGCGAGTACTACCCTCATGTTATGGATCCAATGTCTTTTGAGCAGTGCATTAGACCTCATGTCACCCTCGATCACATGAAATTTTGTTTTTTGGACGGTCCCTGCCACGCTTATTGGTAAAATAATTTCACCTTTGGTGGTTTCACTTGCCATGTTCAAGCCGTTAAGTATCCGGGATGAAAGCACAATTTGATCTTGGAGGCTGATTGTTCCATGACCCTTGCTCGAATAATGTTGGCCGAGCTACCTGGATTAACCAACACACGTTTAAATTGAATTTTATTCAGAAAGATAGAAATACCATTGTATCGTTGTAAGGTTGTTCGATCCATTCTGCATCCTTGTAATTGAAAGATAATATTTCTTCTGGTAAGTAGTCACGAGTTCATTTTTCCCTTGTCATCGTTACCTTGATGCATTTAAATATCGGTCTTTGTAGCGCACTGACCCCTCCAATGACCATATGACTCGCATGTTGTGGCTCTTCTTGATTTTTCCATCTATTTGAATCTCTATTTTTAAAGTGGTGCTTGGCCCGTTACTTAAGAATTCTCAAACATGCCCGTCGTTGAATAATCAGACTACTTTCTCACTTATTTCCCTGCAATCTTCCATTTTTTGACCATAGTTGCCATGGTACTTGCATATTTGGTTTGGATTCCTTTGGGCTAGATCAGTCTGCAAAGGTCGAGGACACTTGGTATCTTTGATACGTTCAATGGCCGATACTATGGCGGAAGCATCTACGTTTGAGTTATATTCTGACAATCTAGGTGCTTTTTCGGACCTTGTATCTCTATCAAACCCACTCTTGCTCATGAGTCCTCGGGAGTTTTGTCATCGATCGTTCCTTCTATCATTCTAAATTGGGTTGCGTCCAGACCCATTATTTCTCTAATCTTCATCATAGGGTTAATATCGATCTCCGTTCAGCCGTGGATCCCTATTAATGTCCCTTTTAACTCTATCAAAGGGACTGCCCAAATAAATGGACCCGAAAGGAGCCCACAACTGGTCGTCTTTGACCCTAGTCCTTGACATGTATCAATTATATATATTGACCCAAGTGACAGTTGGATATTTGATCAACTTCTGCTTCAATTGTTGTAAATCTATGGAACTCCGATCATTGAGACCTTGAGTGAAGGCTTGAACAGCCCGGTCGTCAGTGATTGGCAGTAACTATATTCTCTCCATTTGGAACCGAGATCCAAATATCCTGAGCATTTCGTTATCTCTGTGTGTTACCTTGAATATGTTCGACTTTCTTATTACAACCTTAATGGCCCATGTGTGCACCTTTACAAAAGAATCTGCAAGCATAGCGAACGAATCAATAGAATTGGCGGTAAATTATGATACCGTATCATAGAACTCTTCGATAAAGCCTCCCCAAATTTTTTTCAGCAATATGGATTCAATCTCATCATCTTCCAAGTCATTTCCCATTTTGGTGCACGTGTATAAAGTGACGTGCTCGTTTGGATCTGTTGTCCTGTTATAATTTGGGATTTATGGAACTTCTTAGGAATTGGCTTCGGAGCCGCACTCAGGGGGAAAGGTTTCTCTACAAACTTTTGGGAATCTAGTCCGTTCAATATTAGTGATGCCCCCGGAATTTGGTCGACCCTGGAATTATAAGTTTTCACTTTCTTATCATTTTTCTCAATCGTCTTTTCCCTAGTCACAATTCGCGTTATCAGTTCCTCGAGTATCTTTACGATAACAGGGTTAGGATCTGTTTCTTCTTCATTCATTCTCTTTGGCACCAATTCGACTCTATGAACAACTTCTTGTGATGGATCCAGCTCGATCCTAGAGCTTGATTTTGATTTTGGAGTTGCGCCATTGCAGCTTGTTGAGTTTGCAAAATTTCGAATATCATTCAAAGGCTAATCCTGCCTTTTTCACCGCACTGTGCATTTTGATCGACTGTTCGAGCATTTCTGCAGATGCTATTTTCAAGATCGACGCCCGAATTCCCATTAATGGCAATATAGGAGCTGATGTCGATTGGATCCACGGCCGGAGCTCCATCGAGGTTGATTGGAGGTACTCCATTTCTTGAGGCGACTATGTTTTCGTTCTCGCCATGAAGACCAAGGCCATTGTCTATGTATGTGGGTGCTACTTGGGAGTTTAACATGTTGATCCTGGAATCAAACACACTTCAAAGAGCAAGCGTAAAATAATGTTTGCTATGAGAATTAATACCAGGCAATCACTATTATCCTTAGCCCTACGGTGGTTGCCAAATTGTTTACCTTTAAAATCGGATAACAACTAAACTATAAGTGGTTTTAATGATACGTAATTTTACTTAGTACCAATTAATAAATAGGATGATTATAGAAATTAACAGCAAAGCAAATCAAACCACTATTGATATACAATTCAGAATTGTACTAAAAAGATATAAAATTCAAATCCTTTTTAAATGAATTAAAGTCTTTTAGCTTTGGAATTTTTAATTTTTTTTAAGTTGTATATTGGAATATTCATTTTTTAACACATTAAACGAAAAAGGAAAATTACACCGAATACTACATCATGTAGACTGTCCCCATCCCAGATAAAGAACTGCTCCACTAGAACCAGGATGTGGGCTGGCTTGGTCCCATGCCCTAAGCCCACTAGACCCCGGCCTATGCCCATACTTGAGCCCCCTTTTCCCGTTGAACCGAACCGGCCCGAGACCAGCCACCGGACACCTTAAAACAGGAAGTCGAAACTTAATTAATAAATAATTAGACATAAAATACATTTATAATGTTAAATAAAGTTACAAAAATAAACATTTCACAGTAATGTACAGCGAATTACTTTTACGGAAATTTTCCCATTAATGTAATTCGCTGTATAGTACTGCGAACTAACTAAAAAATTTGATAAATCGTAGTACCATACTGTGAACTAATAAAGAATTTTTAATGTGTTCGTAGTATAATACTGCGAACAACATTAAAAAAATAAAACCTTCTTCCTTGGATCGACAAAATGTTCTCCGCCATTAAAAAAACAACTCTGGTCCCCCCCCCCCCCCCACCCCCGTGCTTTTAAAAAAAAGAATCAGCCTCGCCCGTCATCTAAAAGCAAAGTGTGAAGGCCCCACACACAAAAGAAGCTTTGGATTTCGTTTTTCGGGTGAAAAAAATTCAATTTCAATAATATTCAAAAACCTTAAACTGCGGTATTTCGATTTAGATTATGGCAAAACTCGTATAGAATATGCATATTTGTATTGTTTAGTGTGTTTCCATGTGAATTTACATTATGTTTTTGTTTAATTTTGTATCTTTTATATACCCGGATTGGGTTATTAATTTTTGCTAATTCGTATTATTTATTTGTTTTATTAGTGAATTTATGCATGTTTGTGTTTTATTTATTTGTTTTAGAATATGAATTTGCATTATTTATTTGTTTTATATACCCGGTTTGGTTTATTGTATTATTGTGATTTTTTGTGAATTTGTATTATTTATTTATTTTATTAATTTAGGTTCATATTATTATTGATAAATTTGTATGTAAAGACTTTTAGCGTAGTAAAATATAGTGTCGTTTAGTGTAGTAAAATATAGAGCCTTTTAGCTTAGTAAATATAGAGTCTCTTAGAGTAGTAAAATGTAGAACCTTTTAACGTAGAGTTTTAGTAGTAACAAAATTCTAAAAATGTTGAAATTGCGACGCATAATAATTAAGGATAACTGGGTGCTAACGGGCCTTAAAAATTCGCAGTAATTCAAACAATCTATAATTTTGATTCTTTAACGTAACAAAATTATAAAAATTGTTGAAATTAAGATATATAATAATTAAGGATAACTCGGTGCTACCAGGCCTTAAAAATTCGCAGTAATTCAAAAAATTTATAATTTAATTCTTTTAGGTAACCAATTATGCATGTTTATGTTTTACTTATTTGTTTTAGAATATGAATTTATATAATTTATTTGTTTTATTTGTGAATTTATGTATGTTTTGTTTTATTTATTTGTTTTAGAATATGAATTTGTATTATTTATTTGTTTTATATACCCGGATTGGTTTATTGAATTTTTGTGAATTTGTATTATTTATTTATTTTATTAATTTATGTTCATATTATTAAATTTGTATGTAGAACCTTTTAGCGTAGTAAAATATAGTGTTTTTTAGTGTAGTAAAATATAGAGCCTTTTAGCATAGTAAAATATAGAGTCTTTTAGCATAGTAAAATGTAGAGCCTTTTAGTGTAGAGGTTTAGTAGCTAACAAAATTCTAAAAATGTGGAAATTAAGATGCATAATAATAACGGATAACTCGGTGCTACCAGGCCTTAAAAATTCGCAGTAATTCAAAAAATTTATAATTTAATTCTTTAACGTAACAAAATTATAAAAATTGTTGAAATTAAGATATATAATAATTAAAGATAACTCGGTGCTACCAGCCCTTAAAAACTTGCAGTAATTCAAAAAATCTATAATTTAATTCTTTAACGTAACAAACTTATAAAAATTTTTAAAATTAAGACATATAATAATTAAGGATAACTCGATGCTACCAGGCCTTAAAAATTCGCAGTAATTCAAAAAATTTATAATTTATTTCTTTAAGGTAACCAAATTATGCATGTTTATGTTTTATTTATTTGTTTTGGAATATGAATTTATATAATTTATTTGTTTTATTTGTGAATTTATGTATGTTTTGTGTTATTTATTTGTTTTAGAATATGAATTTGTATTATTTATTTGTTTTATATACCCGGATTGGTTTATTGAATTTTTGTGAATTTGTATTATTTATTTATTTTATTAATTTATGTTCATATTATTGTTGATAAATTCTTATGTAGGACCTTTTAGCGTAGTAAAATATAGTGTCTTTTAGTGTAGTAAAATATAGAGCCTTTTAGCATAGTAAAATATAGAGTCTTTTGGCGTAGTAAAATGTAGAGTCTTTTAGCGTAGAGGCTTAGTAGCTAACAAAATTCTAAAAATGTTGAAAGTAAGATGCATAATAATAAAGGATAAATCGGTGCTACCGGGTCTTAAAAATTTGCAGTATTTCAAAAAATTTATAATTTGATCCTTTATCGTAACAAAATTATAAAAGTTGTTGAAATTAAGACATATAATAATTAAGGATAACTCGGTGCTACCAAGCCTTAAAAATTCGCAGTAATTCAAAAAATTTATAATTTAATTCTTTAAGGTAACCAAATTATGCATCTTTATGTTTTATTTAGTTGTTTTAGAATATGAATTTATATAATTTATTTGATTTTTTTGTTTTATTTATTTGTTTTAGAATATGAATTTGTATTATTTATTTGTTTTATATACCCGGATTGGTTTATTGAATTTTTGTGAATTCGTATTATTTATTTGTTTTATTAATTTATGTTCATATTATTATTGATAAATTTGTATGTAGGGCCTTTTAGCGTAGTAAAATATAGTGTGTTTTAGTGTAGTAAAATATAGAGCCTTTTAACATAGTAAAATATAGAGTCGTTTAGATTTGTAAAATATAAAGCCTTTTCGCGTAGAGTTTTAGTAGCTAACAAAATTCTAAGAATGTTGAAATTGCGACGCATGATAATTAAGGATAACTCGGTGCTTCCGGGCCATAAAAATTCGCAATAATTAAAAACTTTATAATTTAATTCTTTGACTTAACAAAATTATAAAAATTGATGAGTAATGGCCCAAAGCTCACACATATTCAGAAGCAACAGTTAGCTGCTGATATCACTGCTAATGAGATTCTGGATAGTCTAAAATCCATAGGTGATGACAAAGCACCGGGGATTGATGGATATAATGCTGCTTTCTTCAAGCAGACCTGGAGTATCACTGGCAATCATATTATCAAGGCAGTTCTGTACTTCTTCCAGTCCAGAAAAATGTATACACCAGCTAATTGTGCCTCCCTCACCTTGATACCTGAAGTTGCGTCAAGGAGTTTCGACCAATTGCTTGTTGCTCAGTCTTATATAAAATAGTTTCTAAGATATTGGCCAACAGACTGCAGAAATGCATCGCCAGTATCACTTGTGATGCCCAAGCAGGTTTTATTCCAGGCAGGAGGATTGCAGATAATGTTATACTAGCCCATGAACTAATTAAACACTATGCAAGAGCCCATGTGTCCCCTAGATGCATGATTAAAATAGATTTACAGAAGGCATATGATTCTGTTGAATGGATCTTCTTACAGCAGGTAATGGAGGCCCTAGATTTCCCAGGCAGATTTATGAAGTGGATCATGGAATGTGTCCAAATAGTCAGCTATACAGTGGTGGTGAATGGGGAAACTACTGAACCCTTCCAAGCAGCTAAAGGCTTGAGGCAGGGTGATCCAATCTCCCCCTTTCTATTTGCTATAGTGATGGAGTATCTAAGTAGAGCTCTTGCTGAATTGAAGAAGGATACAGAGTTCCTGTTCCACCCTGGCTGTAAAAAGCTAGGCATTACTCACCTTAGCTTTGCAGATGACCTTTTGCTGTTTGTTAAAGGAGAGCATCAGTCTGTAGCAGCCATGTTTAAGTACTTTTCTCACTTCACTGAAGCCTCTGGGATGAAAGCCAATCTGAGTAAGAGTTCTGTTTATTTTGGTGGTGTTCCTACTGTTATCCAACATCAAATTGTGGATCATCTTGGCTATGTATATGGGGAGTTACCTTTCAAATACTTGGGAGTTCCTTTATCTACCAAGAAAATGTCTTTAGTGCAATGGCAGCTATTGGTGGATAAGGTCACTGCCAGGATCACATCCTGGACTGCCAGAAAACTATCCTATGCTGGTAGAGTTCAACTGGTTCAATCAGTCATATTTGGCATACAAGCTTACTGGGCTCAACTCTTCCTTATTCCTTCAAAAATCTTAAAGATGCTAGAAGCAGTATGTAGATCCTTTGGATGGACAGGTTCAGCCAGTATATCAAAGAAAGCATATATAGCCTGGGATAAAGTATGCTTGCCTAAATCAGCTGGAGGTTTAAATGTTATGAACCTACTAGTGTGGAACAAAGCTGCAATTACCAAGCTTGGATAGGATTTGGCTCACAAGAAGGATGCTCTATGGGTAAGATGGGTTTGTTCAGTCTACATAAAACAACAGCAGCTACATTCCATAGTTATTCCTAACCAAGCCAGTTGGTTGGTCAGGAAGATTATCGAAGCTATTGTTACATTGCAGCAGTCTCAGTTGATGACTCAATCAGTGTGCACTATAAAGATGATATACCTACACCAGATTGGATAATTGCCTAGAGTTTTGTGGAAGAACTTAATCATCCAAAACTATGCCAGACCCAAGGCTGTCTTCAACCTTTGGTTGGTATTACAAGATAGATTACCTACTAAAGACAGGTTGGGACAATGGAACCTAACTGTGGACAGCACCTGTGCCTTATGCCAACAAGATATGGAGACCAGAGATCATCTCTTCTTTTCCTGTCCATTTGTTAGACAACTGAGGCATCAAACAATGCTATGGATTGGAGTAACTCAGCCTAATTATCAGAACTGGGAGCAGTATATTCATTGGATCATTGCCAAAGCTAAAGGGAAAACTAGTCGAGCTCACATTGTCAAAATGATCATAGCAGAAATGTTCTATACCATTTGGTTAGAGAGAAACTCGAGGTTGTTTAAGCATGTCTCTTGTTCTAGTGGGCAATTACTTAGGACTATTGCATAAGTTTGTCATGTTAGGAGTCCCCCTAAAGTTAGCCTACAGCTTCAGCATTCTCTTCTGTAAATAGGAATATAGATATAGTAGCAGTAGATGTTGGTTAAGTTTTTATCTGTGATAGTCAGCTGTGTTTAGCTGAACTATGGATTTGTAACGAAACATCTTTGGTGATTAATAAAAAAATTTAATTACAAAAAAAATTATAAAAATTGTTGAAATTAAGACGCATAATAATTAAGGATAACTCGGTGCTACCGGACCTTAAAAATTCGCAGTAATTCAAAAAATTTATAATTTAATTCTTTAATGTAATAAAATTATGCATGTTTGTGTTTTATTTATTTGTTTTAGAATATGAATTTGTATTATTTATTTGTTTTATTTGTGAATTTATGCATGTTTGTGTTTTTTTATTAATTTATGTTCATATTATTCTTGATAAATTTATATGTATACCCTTTTAGCGTAGTAAAATATAGTATCTTTTAATGTAGTAAAATATAGAGACTTTTAGCATCGTAAAATATAGAGTCTTTTAGAGTAGTAAAATATAGAGACTTTTAGCATAGTAAAATATAGAAGTCTTTTAGAGTAGTAAAATGTAGAGCCTTTTAGCGTAGAGTTTTAGTAGCTAACAAAATTCTAAAAATGATTAAATTGTGACGCATAATAATTAAGGATAATTCAGTGCTACCGGGCTCATAAAATTGCAGTAATTTAAAAAATTTATAATTTAATTCTTTAACATAACAAAATTATAAAAATTGTTGAAATTAAGACGCATAATAATTAAGGATAACTCGGTGCTACCGGGCCTTAAAAATTTGCAGTAATTCAAAAAATTTATAATTTAATTCATTAAAGTAACAAAATTATGCATGTTTGTGTTTTGTTTATTTGTTTTAGAATATGAATTTGTATTATTTATTTGTTTTATTTGTGAATTTATGCATGCTTGTGTTTTATTTATTTGTTTTAGAATATGAATTTGTATTATTTATTTGTTTTGTATACCCGGACTGGTTTATTGATTTTTTGTGAATTTGTATTATTTATTAGTTTTGTTAATTTATGTTCATATTATTGTTGATAAATTTGTATGTAGAGACTTTTAGCGTAGTAAAATATAGTATCTTTTAGTGTAGTAAAATATAGAGCCTTTTAGCATAGTAAAATATAAAGTCTTTTAGAGTAGTAAAATGTAGAGCCTTTTAGTGTAGAGTTTTAGTAGCTAAAAAAATTCTAAATATGTTAAAATTACGATGCATAATAATTAAGGATAACTCGGTGCTACCGAGCCTTAAAAGTTCGCAGTAATTCAAAAAATTTATAATTTAATTCTTTAACGTAGCAAAATTATAAAAATTGTTGAAATTAAGACGCATAATAATTAAGGATAACTCGGTGCTACCCGGCCTTAAAAGTTCGCAGTAATTCAAAAAAATTATAATTTAATTCTTTAAGGTAACAAAATTATGCATGTTTGTGTTTTATTTATTTGTTTTAGAATACGAATTTGTATTATTTATTTGTTTTATTTGTGAATTTATGCATGTTTGTGTTTTATTTCTTTGTTTTAGAATATGAATTTTTATTATTTATTTATTTTATATACCCGGATTGGTTTATTGAATTTTTGTGAATTTGTATTATTTATTTATTTTATTAATTTATGTTCATATTATTATTGATAAATTTGTATGTCTCGCCTTTTAGCATAGTAAAATATAGTGTCTTTTAGTGTAGTAAAAAATATAGAGCCTTTTGGCATAGTAAAATATACAGTCTTTTAGCGTAGTAAAATGTAGAGACTTTTAGCGTAGAGGTTTAGTAGCTAACAAAATTCTAAAAATGTTGAAATTAAGATGCATAATAAAAAAGGATAACTCGGTGCTACAGGGCCTTACAAATTTGCAGTAATTTAGAAAATTTATAATTTAATTCTTTAACGAAACAAAATTATAAAAATTGTTGAAATTAAGACGCATAATAATTACGGATAACTTCGTGCTACCGAGCCTTATAAATTTGCAGTAATTTAAAATATTTATAATTTAATTCTTTAACATTATAAAAATTATTGAAATTAAGACGCATAATAATTAAGGATAACTCGGTGCGACCGGGACTTATAAATTCGCACTAATTCAGAAAATTTATAATTTAATTCTTTAAGGTAACAAAATATTCATATTTGTGTTTTATATATTTGTTTTAGAATATGAATTTGTATTATTTATTTGTTTTATTTGTGAATTTGTGCATGTTTGTGTTTTATTTATTTGTTTTAGAATATGAATTAGTATTATTTATTTGTTTTATATACCCGGATTGGTTTATTGATTTTTTGTGAATTTGTATTATTTACTTGTTTTATTAATTCATGTTCATATTATTGTTGATAAATTTGTATGTAGAGCCTTTTAGCGTAGTAAAATATAGTATTTTTTAGTGTAGTAAAATATAGAGCCTTTTAGCATAGTAAAATATAAAGTCTTTTAGAGTAGTAAAATGTAGAGCCTTTTTGGCGTAAAGTTTTAGTAGCTAACAAAATTCTAAAAATATTAAAATTACGACGCATAATAATTAAGGAAAACTCGGTGCTACCGGGCCTTAAAAATTCGCAGTAATTCAAAAAAATTATTATTTAATTCTTCAAAGTAACAAAATTATAAAAATTGTTGAAATTAAGACGCATAATAATTAAGGATAACTCGGTGCTACCCGGCCTTAAAAGTTTGCAGTAATTCAAAAAAATTATAATTTAATTCTTTTAGGTAACTAAATTATGTATGTTTGTGCTTTATTTATTTGTTTTAGAATATGAATTTGTGTTATTTATTTGTTTTATTTGTTAATTTATGCATGTTTGTGTTTTATTCATTTGTTTTAGAATATGAATTTTTATTATTTATTTGTTTTATATACCCGGATTGGTTTATTGAATTTTTGTGTATTTGTATTATTTATTTATTTTATTAATTTATGTTCATATTATTGTTGATAAATTTGTATGTAGAACCTTTTAGCGTAGTAAAATATGATGTCTTTTAGTGTAGTATAACATAGAGTCTTTTAGCATAGTAAAATATAGAGTCTTTTAGCATAGTAAAATGTAGAGCCTTTTAGCGTAGATGTTTAGTAGCTAACAAAATTCTAAAAATTTTGAAATTAAGATGCATAATAATAAAAGATAACTCGGTGCTACAGGGCCTTACAAATTTGCAGTAATTTAAAAAACTTATAATTTAATTTTTTGACGTAACAAAATTATAAATATTATTGAAATTAAGACGCATAATAATTACGGATAACTCGGTGCTACCGGGCCTTACAAATTTGCAGTAATTTAAAAAATTTATAATTTAATTGTTTAATGTAACAAAATTATAAAAATTATTGGAATTAAGACGCATAATAATTGCGGATAACTCGGTGCTACCGGGCCTTACAAATTTGCAGTAATTTAAAAAATTTATAATTTAATTCATTAACGTAAAAAAATTATAAAAATTGTTGAAATTAAGACGCATAATAATTAAGGATAACTCGGTGCTACCGGGCCATAAAAATTTGCAGTAATTAAAACTCTATAATTTAATTCATTAAGGTAACAAAATTATAAAAATTATTGAAATTGACACGCATAATAATTGCGGACAACTTTGTGCTGCGGGGCCCCAAAAATTAAGCCTCGAACCCATACATAATTATTCACAGTAATTTAAAATTTTTTATAATTTAATTATTTAAGGCAACAAAATTATAAAAAATTTTGAAATTGACGCGCATAATAATTAAGAATAAATCGGTGCTACCGGGGCCCAAAACATCAAGCCTTGAACCCTTACATAATTATTCGCAGTAATTCAAAAAATTTATAATTTAATTCTTTAAGGTAACAAAATTATAAAAATTGTTGAAATTGACATGCATAATAACTAAGAATAACACGGTGCTACCGGACCCCAAAAATCAAGGCTAGAACCCATACATAGTTTTTTGCAGTAATTCAAAAAATTTATCATTTAATTCTTTAAGGTGACAAAATTATAAAAATTATTGACATTGACACGCATAATAATTAAGGATAACTCAGTGCTACCGGGCCGCAAAAATCAAGCCCGGAACCCATACATAATTGTTCGCATTAATTCAAAAAATTTATAATTTAATTCTTTAAGGTAGCAAAATTATAAAAATTATTACAATTGACACACATAATAATTAAGGATAACACGGTGCTACCGGGCCCCAAAAATCAAGCCTGGAACCAATACATAATTGTTCGCAATAATTCAAAAAATTTATAATTTAATTCCTTAACGTAACAAAATTATAAAAATTGTGAAATTGACACACATATTAATTAAGGATAACTCGGTGCTACCGGGTCCCAAAAATCAAGCCTGGAACCCATATATAATTGTTAGTAATTCAAAAAATTTATAATTTAATTCTTTAAGGTAACAAAATTATAAAAATTGTTGAAATTCACATGCATAATAAATAATGATAACTCTGTGCTACCGGGCCCCAAAAATCAAGCATGAAATAATTAATTAAACATAGTTAATTATTTAATTTATTAAACTAACACAAACAATTATTTTTATTTAAATCATAGTAGGCGACATGGCCTTTTCTCCACCTGCGCATCTTGCACCTGTCGAGGATCAACTATTAGTGCTGCAGGGTTACCATAGGTCCTCCTTTGAATGGGAGGGACAACTGTCGATGCAGGCTCTCCGCCCTAGGAGACCTGGCGATTTGCGGGAGTTTATCGTGATGCATCTTTTCCATGATCGTATAGTAGCGCGCCTCCAGGCTACGAGGTTATATACGATTTTTGAGCTTGGATGGATGCAACTTGAATGGTCTATCATCACAGCCTTGATAGAGCGGTAGCGACCGGAGACGCATACTTTTCACTTGCCCACTGGAGAGGCCACCATCACACTGGAGAATGTTCAGGTTTTATATGGGTTGCGCGTATATGGACGCGGCGTGGCACTACCCCACTACATTGGAGGCATGATGCATGCCCAGTTTTTGGATATGGTGGGGTGCTTACTGGTTTTAGGCCAGAGGGTGGCGCTGGGGGCAGTCGCGATGCATTGTCAGCCATTAGAGATCAGATGGTTTTTTGCACCCAGACATTAATGGCGAGACAGACGATCTTTACACGCGGCTGGCGTTGCTCCTGCTTTTTGGGTGTGTCTTGTTCCCGGACACTTCGGGGAGTAGAATGAGTATGTGTTTTCTCCATTATCTTCAGCAGCTGGATGAGTTACCCCAGTACAGCTGGGGTGTTGCTGTTCTGGCATACCTGTATAGGAGCATGTGCCGGGCAAGCATGGGTCCAGCGGTGGATATATGTGGTTTTTTGCCCCTCCTAAAGGTGACAAAATTTCCGAATACTTTGTTCTTTACTCTGATTTCTATACCTGAAATGACTCATAAAATTTACATCAACCTTTTACCTTAGGTTTAGGCTTAGCAGCGGATCATGCCATTGCAGCTACCTCTAACACCACTTCTGCCCGGTGAGGATTATCCGTTTCTCCCTCTAGCTGTCAGGTGGATTCTCCGGCGTGGGAACTACCGAGGGACCGATGCGCATCATAATCTCCCCCTTCTAAAGGATGTTTTAGATATGATGATGGACAGACAGGTAAATATCTACCTATACTTTCTTATCTTAAATTGAGTTTTGTTGTGCATACTCACTTTTATTTTATTATTTGGTAGTTCATCTGGACTCCGTACAGCGTAGAGTTGCTGGCTCAGCTGCCCGCTTGTTGCTCAGTCGACCGGCTGCTTTGGAGCACCTCTGTCCCGATGATCGTCTTCGATCACATCGAGTATCATGCCACAGAGTGTGTGCTTCAACGGTTTCACCGTCCCAGGCCTATACCGAGGGAGCCTGGATGGGATGCTATACACTATCACCGGGACGATCGTGCCAGCATGGACTAGTAGCATATCGGATGGCTACATCAGCAGATAGTTCATTGGGAGGAGCGAGTTGAGCGTATCCCACCACCTCTTACATTTATGCAAGAGGCCGCGATTTATATGTATGGTGAGTGGTACCGCCGTCATACCCGCCTGATGGTCGGGAACCCCATTCATGTACTTGGCGACAGCTATAGACCGTACGCCGGGAGGCATGAGGCATGGTATGTTCTTGTGGCTTATTAATATGTTATAATTGTGATATAGCGTTAGTTAATTAACATATTAAATGTTTCACGGGCTATTGGGCATCATTGGCTCTACCAGTTGGGACAAGAGATGCAGCAGCGTGCCGACACCCCCGAAGTAGTTGACTATGGCTGGAAGGTGGTGCAGATGACTCGTTTGACACTGTTGCAGGCGAGAGATGTCGAGAGGTTGGACCATGAGGCTCAGTATGCGGCTTTAGAGGCCTACCATCAGGGTAGGGCAGTCCCACGAGGCAGGGGTAGGGCACGAGGGAGGGGTGCCCCACGAGGCAGAGGTGCCCCACGGGGTCACGGGGGACGGCGAGGAGGTGGTGCCCAGTAAGAGGGTGTTGAGGTACCTATAGACCCACCTGCTGAGCGACATAACGAGGACATTGGATTTCAAGCGCTTGGAGATGGTGAGCAGGTGAGCCTTCCAGCAGCATGCCTTCGTATAGCCTTCAGATATCTTTGCCATCATCGCAGGTCACACCGTCAGGAGCATTGTCTATCTTGGGTATATTCGATGGGGATGTAGATCAGTACTTCGCATGCCCATCTACTTCAATTGAGGATTGGCCGACCCGGGGTGGATGGTGGGCGCATGTTGAGTTATCCCCTATCCCTCGCAGTTTATGCGGATCTACCATATGCAGCGGTATGTTTGTATTAATTTAATATTTCAATTTAAATTCTTTTCATTAATTAGCTACAATTAATTAATTTTAATGGTGTTATGCAGTCTTCGTCTCATCCCGTGTTTGAGGACACTACATGCGGTGATGCATATGACGAGACCACGGTGAGAAAATATTTTTTTGCTTAAACACAAAAATCAAAATAGTAAATTTTCACATGCTAAGATTACTTCTTGTTTTGTAGGTTGCTGATGGCCCGAGGCCCTATTCTTTCGATCCTACCATTTGTACTCACATAAAGAGGCGACTTGATGATGATGATAATCCAGATAGTGTGCCTGGACGACAGGGGATGCGACTTAGGCAAGCAGCAACATTGAAGCACACAGGCTGCGGCACTCACTGATTTACTTATGTATTGACTTTGTGAAAATTGTGCTTTATGTAAATAATACTAACAATTAGAATTTAATAACAACTATATTTTAATTGCGTTTGAACATCAATTTTACTTGAACAGTACAACTCAAACACAAGCCTTACATACCTAACACAAAAACAAATAGTAGAACTAATGAAATCACTTCACAAAAGCAAACATGAAGATATCATAAACACACAACAGGTAAATGCCAATGGTTATTTACTACCTTTTAGTGTTCTCTGCTTCATCCTCTCGAGCTTTTTTACCTCCTTGATCTTCGCCTTCAAATCTTCAATTTGTTGCTTCGATTGGCGCTCTCTGTCCCACTGCCTCGTACACACATCATGAAGATAATACAACTTGTCTTTGTAATATTATTGTTCACATGCTTTGTCAACCCATACCTTAAAATTGCATATAGGTAGGTCGGGTTGCCTATAAAACTTGTTCATACAACCCCAATAGCGGCGTCCAACTTCTTCCCAATCATTGTACATCATACTTTTGATTCCACAGTCGCACTTTGGGGAACGAAAGGGTCATTGCGATATTTTTTAAAAAGTAGTTTGAGTTTATGGAAAACCTCGACTATAGGTTGTTGGTATGTGCAGAGAATAACTATAATACTCTCTTTATTTATAGGCAATAAGTTGCAATATTTTTTCTGAAAAGACCAGCTTTTCTCACATGATTTTCAGCCTTTTCAGAATGACATGACAACTCAACTATACGTAATATTATACCGCGATTTACATATTAAATTATTATCAAAAAACTAGCTTTTGTCACATGGTTTTCATCCCTTTTAGAGTGATATAACAACTCAACAATACGTACTATTATACTGCAATTTACACATAGAGTTATTCTGAAAAAACCAGGTTTTCTCACATGGCTTTTAGCCTTTTCAGAGCAACATGACAACTCACCGATACGTAGTATTATACCTCGATTTATATATTAAATTATTCTGAAAAAATCAGCTTTTCTCACATGATTTTCAGCCTTTCCAAAATGACATGACAACTCAACAATACATAGTATTATACTACGATTTACATATTAAATTATTCTGAAAAAACCATCTTTTCTCACATGATTTTCAGCCTTTCCAGAACGACACGACAACTCAATGATAGGTAGTATTATACCGCAATTTACATATTAAATTATTCTAAAAAATCAGTTTTTCTCACATGGTTTTCATCCTTTTCAAAACGACATGACAATTCAATTATACGTAGTATTATACTGCAATTTACATATTAAATTATTCTGAAAAAAATCAGCTTTTCTCACATGGTTTTCAGCCTTTCCAGAACGACATGACAACTCAACGATACGTAATATTATACTGCAATTTACATATTAAATTATTCTAAAAAACCAGCTTTTCTCACATGGTTTTCAGCCTTTCCAGAATGACATGACAACTCAACAACACATAGTATTATACTGCAATTTATATATTAAAATATTCTGAAAAAGTTAGCTTTTCTCACATGGTTTTCATCCTTTTCAGAACGACATGACAACTCAACAATACGTAGTATTATACCGTATTTTACATATTAAATTATTCTGAAAAAACCAGCTTTTATCACATGATTTTTATCCTTTTCAGAATGACATGACAACTCAACGATATACAGTATTATACCGCGATGCAAGAAGAAATACCTACGATATGTAGTATTTAAAAATTTAAGATTGTTGTTCTTTAGCAACAATAATGAGTTGAATACTTGAATAATTCTATTAAGAAAATAATACATTATGTAAAAAAAACAACAATTGTATTTTAACAACATATTTTTTGTAACGGATTTGAACAACATTTTTATTTAAACGGGTTAACACAAACTAAAACACGATAAATCTAGAAATACAAACAGTAAAACTAATAAAAACATTACACAAGGGAAACATAAAGATAAACTACTACGCTTATGGTGTACAAGGCAGTGTTTAATCACGATCTGCTTCCTACAATTCGCTCCAACCGCTCGAGTTGGTCTTCCAGCCTTTTTTTCTCTTCTAGCACCTTATTGAGTTTTTCCTTCAACTCCTCAATTTGTTGGTTGGTTTGGCGCTCCTGCTCATGTTGCCTTGAACACATAACATGAAGATCATAAATTTTATCTTTGTAGTACTTTTGTGTACAATCTTCATCCATCCATACCTCAAATTCACATGTAGGCTTGTCGGGTTGCTCGTCAAGCTTATTCTTACATGTCCAGTAGTGGCGTCCACCATCTGGCCACCATTTGAAGAAACTATATTTTTCTCTGCAATAGAACCTTGGGACATAAACGGTTTGTTCAGACATTTCTTATAGACAAACTTTGGTTATTGTTAAGTGAAGAATATAAGTAGCATGCAACTGTTATTTATACTCAAGACTTCACACAAAACATAGTATTTGTTTTAGCAAAATCCAGTAGGTAGTGTCAGGAGGGCTAGTATTATATTGTAATTTACATATTAAATTATTCTACTAAAAAAATAAGAGTTTTCACATGGTTTTCAGCTTTTTCAGAATGACATGACAACTCAACAAAGCGTAGTATTATACTGCGACTTACGTATTTACTTTTCCTGCATAAAAAAAGCTTTTTCTTCAATCATTCAAGCTTTTGAACAACACTTTAATGCTTTTTGAGAACGACAAGACAATTGATAAAATACATTATTGTACCACGCTTTTCATATTTAATTTATTTTTTAATACGAGATTTTTTATACCACATTCTTGGTCATGTTTACTAACAACCATATCAAAATCCAACGTTAAAAAATAATAAGTAACAGCATTGTGAAAATTTATTTTATTCCATATATATGAAACAAACACAAGTACAAACATGTATTAATAAAATAATACCAAAATAATTTACTATGAGTATCCTTGATAGTTGGGTTCATTGGAAGAACTTTCACCACGATTACCACCGCCGTGCACACTACCTGAAGGACATTTACGACGTTCGTGTCCTGTTTGCGAGCATATGCCACATTTATGCACATAAACTGTGTCACCAACATCCATTTGGTTCCGTATGCGCGTTCTCTTTTTCACTTGCAGCTTGCTCAAATGTCCTTGTTACAAACCTTCTTAAATGGTTCCGGCGGCTAATAATGCTCACCACCTAATGGCTGCATCTTTCCACTATACATGTCTACGTATGCAGCAACACTGTATTGCCTATCAATATAGTTTATTTCCCCATATCCAACTTTTTGAAATCACTTCAACGCATGTGCGCACGACATGTGGTAGATGGTCCATTTTTCACATCAACACAACTTTATATTTTTATTCACCGTATGTAGATTATTCCCACGGTGTCCGCTGATAGCTGTATTAACTTCAAAAACACCCTGTTCATGACCGTACTGAAGAAATGAATGCCACTGTGCTCACCTCCTGAACCTTTCAAATCTTCTTATGTGTATTGGCATAAATTCAACACCCCAATCCATCAATACTGAGGCAGAACATGCCTTTCAACAAACCTCTCCGCACTCTATTTGAAAGTCATGCGAACCATGGTAGTCCACGGGCAGACTTCAACAAGCCGTTGAATAGCTCTGACACATTGATTGTGAGGTCTCCCCATTAGCTGCCACCGTCAGCATGCAATGTCCACATGTGAAGCTCATGCCCCATCAACCAAGTATAGGCTCTTGCCGATCAGATATGAGACAAATACTTGAACGCTGTTTGACGATATGCTGCTTTAAGTGGTTCAAAAAAAGAGTCCATGTCTCTTTGCTTTCGTTGGTACATATGGCAAAAGATAATGGAAATATTTGCCCATTGGCATCTACTGCAGCTGCAATCAAAAGCCAAATATCATACTTTTCATAGACATGAGTATCGTCTATGGAAATAACAGGACGACGATGCACAAAACCATCAATTTCCGATTTAAATGACCAGAATACATAGTTATTCGGGTTTATCCGGACTCCGCTCACGCCTCCATTCAACAACAGTCCCGGGCTTAAAGTGTTGCAGTGCGGCCATGTACCTGGGCAGATTTGAAAAAGACTTATCCCGGTCGCCATAAATAAGTTCAAAGGACACGTTTACGACCGACATATGTCTTTCTTTTTGTTATAGTACAACATATTCTTGGTGGATTGCTGTAATACACTCTTTAATCTTGAACCTAATGGACACTTCTAGATATCGAATCAAGACAAGAGAAATCAATTCCACATCCAAGTTGAAGTGATTCTCATTATATGTGTCCATTTCACATATGTGCTCACTAATAAATTTACCAACTTTCCACAAATCGGATTTCTTCTTGGTGGCACGCAACATCCAGTGATAACCCAAAAACCACCTACGACATACATCCTTGTATTTCTCCGTAGTTGACTCTCTTACTGTCTTATCACGGCGCCCTCTTATACTGTAGATTTTTACAGCCCTAATTAAGTGAGCTTTGTCGGGAAAATATATGCCCTTTGTTAGAACAGCTGGTCTAGAATTATCCCACATCTGTGATCGAAATTCATCATCATCCATTGTGAGGGCATCCACGTTTGGCATTCTTGGCAAATTATCAAGGTAGGGAATATTCCGCTCATGAAATGGCACGTGGGACTCGTATACTCTTGGTCTAGTGGGAGGTGGACGAACATGCTCCCTCGTCAGCTCAGGTTCAACATTCATTTCCTCCTTCTCCTCATCACCCTCATCATGGAAGGGTGTGTCATCCCCAGACTCATCTGCATTGTTGTCATAATCACTATCATCTTCCTGACTCTGCGCATCTGCCAAATCACGAGTTAATACGTCGTCTATGGGCAACTGTGTGAGGTCAAGAGCTTCAAGAAGCTCGTTTTCAATGCACAAAAAGAACAAAAACATAAGTTACCCAAACCTCCAGAAAAATACTTTAGATAATGCAATATCACTTTACTTACAAGTGGTATTATTTTGACGTTTCATGATGGATATTTTCTTGTTGGTCATGGCTCCCGGATGGACCACCGTGGTCCAATACTCCAGAACAATACATATTCCAACTAGGGGCACGATCATAACTTGTAAAATTCATATTCAGATGGTACCCCCTATGAAAATATGAGTGTTAACACAAATCCAATTAAAAATAAAATAAACATCGCTAAAGCGTAGTAAAATTGAAGTTCACCAGTCCTCTTGTTAATTATATAATGTCGAAAAATTATTTTGTGGCTGCTCATTCACCGGCGGTGACATGTTCAAATCAAGGCAAGCTCTTTCATCAACAATCTGTCCGGCAAAATCTGCTCCAGAATAACCACCCGATGATGGGGGTTATCCCTGCTATGCACACCCTCATTACTGGGAACGTCTTCCACATTGACGTACCTTTCCAACAATGTTATTACAATAAATTTCTTGTATTCATCAGGAATTTGCAAAAAATCTCTAAAGAGTTTCATCATCCTCAGTGTTAAACTCAGAATAATAAGCAAACCCATGCGGAGTCACTGAATACGAAAATCTACCGGTTACTTTAAGGTTAATCGAACGACTCCCCTCACTCATTTTTTACGTAACAACGATACTAATGTATCGTACTCCATAGTAAGAGGCAATTTAACATGACACAGTGGAGGTGAGCTATACCTCACAGAGTTATTCTCCACCACAACCTCACCCCCCAATATAGTGAAACCCTTATTTTTGGAACTTCAGACATTGTAAAAAAATGATTGATAAGAAGAAGTGAGAAATATGAATGTATGTTTGAAGTTAAGTATTGAATGAATTTTCATAAAATTGAAAAGCCTATAAATAAGGCAAGTCCGAGAAATTTTTGAAGGAATTCGTAGTATAATACTAAGGCTGTATCCGGTTCCGGTTCTGGGTCTATTTGGGTCTGCGGTTCCGGTTCTGCGGTTCTGGCGGTTCCGGTTCTGCGGTTCTGGCGGTTCCGGAGCCGGAACCGCTACCATACGGTTCCGGAACCGTCCGGTTCTGGCGGTTCCCGGCGGTTCTGTTTATTATTATTTTTTTTAAATCAACATCTTGTATTGTAGTCATTAGTATATTGTAGAATATATTTTAAATGGTGTACTATGTTATTAGTATAATATATATTGTGTTTGGTAATTAGTATATATTGTGTATAAGTAGTGTATATTTTGTATATAAGTAGTATATTTTGTATATAAGTAGTATATATTGTATTTAAGTAGTATATATTGTATATAAATAGTGTATATTGTGTTGTATACTTGTAGTTAGTAATTAGTATAAATTGTATATAAGTAGTATATATTGATAAAAGAATATTGTCATTAGTATATTTGTGTTGTATGTTATATATTGTATGTTATATAAATATTCAAGGATTGATATAGAAGTAAAGACAAAGAAATATTGAGACAAAAGATATTCAAGGATATGATAAAGAGCATATTTATTGACCAAAATGGCATATCTTTCTTAGTCTTCCTTCCCCCAATGGAAAAAAAACTAAAAGAAGACATGCCAATGTACAAGTTACATCATAATTTATGCATTATTCCCTGAACATGACTTAACTCAGTTATCCCCTGTGGTGAACGCTTATTCTTGTTCCTTGGGGTTAATTCTATTGACAGTTGCACCCACATCATCGGCCACTTCAATTTTTTAGACATCTTTTGGAGTTCCTGGAGCGAGCCATATGCTTCTTCCCTGTCCGAGCCATATGCTTCTTCCCTGTCCTGTGTGCCTCCATTGATTTCTCAGACAAAGCCCCTACAATAATAATGCAATAAAATTCAGATAACAAAAAAGGTCTTTTAACTTTTCAGTCATGTTATATCACTCACAATAATAGACAAATACATATACTGAGCCATGTCGAATACAATGTCAAGGTCCATCAAAAGATAAGTTACTAAGGATTCAAATTGTTCAGGTATTAGAGAATTGAATCACAGCAGATGTCAGATCCTGTAGATAATGTACTGGACTTACCTTAAAAGTTGATGCCATAAGTAGATCTTGAAGCTTAGGGACTATGTCGTACGATACAATGTTGAACACACAATCAAGGTGAACGGACTTCTTAGTGTTTGAAGGAACTACTTTAAATCTTGCCTTATTTGAACCACCCCATTGAGATAAAACCACCTGTTCCATTGCACCTTTTTCCAAGCCATCAGCATGGTGTTGCAAAGATGGTGTGACGTTGTCCTTTGTACCTTCTTTCTCCAAAATCTCTAGAGATGTTCCCTCCAGCAATTTATTACCAGGCAAGAATTCAACTTTCGGTTTTATGTTGAGATTGTCATCAACCGGGGATGGGTAGTATTTTGGCCACTACTTTCACCGGTTTTAGCTTTTCCTTTACTGAACATATTTTCAACGAAAATGCCATAATAATTAGCACGTAAGAGTTGAAAATTGTTGAGATTGAACACTTGAAAACTTCAATTCAACAACTTCATAATGTTTCACGAATTTGCAACAATAAATTAAGCACTTGCACTAGAAAGATTGAAAGATAGCTTGAGAGAGATTGAGAGAGATTGAGAGATATTGAGAGATATTGATGAATTGGTGAATAAAAATGAAAGAATGAGGGGGTATTTATAGTTGAGCAATGGGAAATAGCGTAATTATATAAAGTTTGGGGTTAAATTAAAGTTTGGGGTTAAATTAAAGTTTGGGGGCCAAATGGCTATTTTTTAAACTTCCAAACGGCTAGTTTTGAAAAAGAACCGCTTGGAACCGCCAGAACCGTTTGGAACCGTTTGAATTTTTTTTTTTGTATAAAATTATCGTTACAGAACCGTTTGGAACCGTTTGGAACCGCCAGAACCGGTCCGGTTCCGGTTCCGGCGGTTCCGGTTCCGCGGTTCCAACGGGTAGAACCGCGTCATCACGGTTCCGGGGAACCGCCGGAACCGGAACCGCGGAACCGGCAGAACCGCCAGAACCGCGGTTCCGGTCCAGAACCGTGAAACTTACAGCCTTATATAATACTACGTTTTATGTATATGAATTATTGTTATGTCAGTTAAATTATTGGTTGGGTCCAATTATGTAATTCGCAGCACTATACAGCAAATTACATTTTAAAAAAAAATTATTAATCTAATTTGCAGTATTGTTCTGCGAATTGCATGACTTTTTTAATTGTCATTCGCAGTATAATACTGTGAATTAACTTAACGACAAAACTTCCGTTAAATAATTCGCAGTACAGTACTGCGAATTACCTAACTTTGTAACTTTTTTTTAACGTTAAAAATCTATTTTTTCTCTAATTAATTATTAATTAAGTTATGGACTCCCTAAAATGGTAGGAGGAAAATGACATTATTGGTAAAAAAATGTTGGATTTCATTTGCTGTTTTCTCCATCTGTGTTATTTCTGATTGAAATACAGACATGTCGCCCTCCTTGCATTTATATAGGAGCTAGAGGGAGTATATGACAACTCCAAGAAAAGTAAACAACTCAAGCATTTGGGCAGTGAATTTTTTTTAGGGATTTTTTTAAAACTATATATGAACCTTATTATTAAAAGTATGCATAGTTTGTATATTATTTTTCCAGTTTATACTTTAACTATAATTTATATACCAATCGTTAATTAGGCAGAATTTATCATTTATAGATTAGCCACAGAGTATGGGATTGATTTATTCCATATTAAATTCGAAATTTGAAACAGAAACGAGATCTGGAAGCTGCGTAATTTTGAAACAGAACGGAGATTTTTGTTCTTCATTTTCATCTTCATCTGTTCTTCCATATATTTTTCATTATTGATAGCCATTAAAAAGCTTGAAAGTTTTGAATTCAAATTTGGATTTTAAAAAATCATTATTTGTTTGGATTGAGTGTTGCTGAAAATAATCGAGAATATGATTTGGAGTTTATATTTCAATTTTGAAAGGTTTTGGTAAAGATTAGACTTGATTTTGATTGAATTTCAGATTGAAACTCAAAAAAGAAAAAGAAGAAAAAAACATATTTCCAAAATTTGTAAATATTGGGATTAGAGGATCTTTACTTACGTACTGTGCGTTGGAGTAATTAGCTAATGGGTACTACTGTCTCAATTTATATGACGTATGTTGACTTTTTAATGAGCTACGAAGTTTAAAAAATAAATTTAGATATTATTCTTATTTTGTTTTTTTTTTGTTGGCCAAAAGAGTCGAAGTTTCCTTATTGATATGCTTTCTGGAAGTTTGTGGATTTTGGCCACTAATAATAACCTGCATGACACTGGGAACTACTGAACCAGGGCCGGCTCTAATGTACATTCAACTGAGGCTTTTGCCTTTGGTCTCTAAATTTTGAAGGCTCTATTTTTTAAAAATAATAAATTTATAGGTATTTAAAAAAATATTTAGCATTCTTAGTATAGAAATAAAAAATTCCTATAGCACTTGTCTCAAAGAAAAGAAGTTTTCAAGATTATAATTGACAAAATCTTACATAAGATTAATAATGTCTCAACATAGATAAAATATTTTGGCTAATATTATCAATTGAAAAAGAATTTTTAAAGGAAATTGATAATAAAAAATTATTAACAATTTTTAGACAAAACTTTAGACCTCGTATTAAACTTCAATTTTAGGCCACACATATGTTGAGCCGCCGCTGGACTAAACCATTAACCTAAGCAAATACTACAACATTTTGTATATACAATTACAATGACTGGGCTATTGCTAAATTAATACTCCTATTTGGTTGACGTATTGGTAGCTGTTGAAGAAATCATATAATCAATCTATGATAAAGTTGGTAGGCTATAAACAACTGAAGTCGCATGTTAGAATTAAATATATTACTACTTACATAGTATTTTGCATGTCAGCTTTATATCAGCAAGTTATGTAACATGCATGGATCCGAAGCAATTAGCTGGCATCAACTTCAGCTGCTTGTGCTTTGTATATAGTCATTAACAATGAATCTGACCATCTGAATAACTATTGATCAAACAAAATGAAAAATCAAAAGTAAATGAAAATGTTCAGTCAATGCCATAAATCGGGAACATATACAACTCATGCAGACGTTGCCTATCACCTTTTTCACCAAAGATTAATTTCTTTTTTTGACCTCAGAGTGGACCTATCAAAACTTTCTACTGCCAACTATATTGAAGTTAATGGATATATATATCGCATCCATAATTTTGTAACTATGAGGTATAGAGTGTGCGAATAAACTTCTATATAAAAAGTTAATATAAAAAAAGAAATGACATACAAAGTGTAATGTAGGAATATATATGCTAAATTACTTGAAGGTTTTGGGATAATATCACATCATGTTAAGATGATATTTTTGGGCTAGTTTGGCACAATATTAATTAAAGACAGATATATAACACACTTATCTCAACTTTTAATTTAATTTGAACAATCAAATTTGGAAAAGATACAAAGGAAAAAGCTAGGATTATGTCTTACTGGATGTTTCTGCTTTTTATCAATCTCGTTTAAAAAGAGATGAGCAGACTTCTTTTTTATTCATGCTGATATAAGACATAGTCACACTTGTTACTTTTGATTCATGTTCAACGAAAAGATTAAGCGATAGAAATTAGCCCACATGGGTGGACCCTTTGATTTGATACTAATTTATCTGAATAAAAAAGCTTACTCTAAAATGCACAAAAAAAAAAGAGTGAAAAAAGGCAGCCGAATAAGACTTCCTTAATGCTCGCTTACATGATCGATTATCAAATAGCATTGTTTAAGGAAACTCATGAACTAATATATATAAACTCATGCAAATTATAGAGCAACAACATAAAGCTAATGCACTGAATTCCCGATTATCGAATTTTATGTTGTGAATGACAAGAAAGGTTGCTTTCATAGTAATCAACCTGCATTTCTAATCAAGAGGTTGTGAGTTCGAGTTTTTCCAAGAATAAGATGAGAAATTCTTGGAGGGGAGGATGCCGAAAGTATATTTGGAAACAATCTCTCTATCCCAGAGTATGGGTAAAGTCTGCATATACACTATCCTCTCTAGACCTCACTAAATAAGATTATAGTGGGTTATTGTTATTGTATAAGTTTTCATTTTGTTGCCAGGAAAGTTGATAGTGCTGAGACCATGATTAGAGTTAGTAAAAAAAAAAAAGTTCCAATGAAAACCATAAACATATAAGTAAATACAATTTGTTAACATGTTATTTTTTATTCTATTTATTTAATGTTGTTAACAGAAAAGAAATTAAATTTGAACTAATTGTGAAACTTATGATTGATTGTTTACCTCAGCACAACGAATAAATCAACATGACTTACCGAAACTATTTCCTCTAGTTGTAATGAGGTTTCCTAATCCTTTTCACTTCAAAACAATAAGATAAAACGAAATAATAAAATAACAAAGCGAGAAAATGAGTTTTATCCGTCACCCTTTGGATAATTGTGTTTGCAAACTATGTCGCATGTAAACTGTTAGTGCGATGTTCATTTAAATTCCAGAAAATAAAAACTTTTTTAGAAGAAATATAAGTATAACTGAGAGCATTAACCACTGGATGGGGGAGATGTTGGGGGAGTCGAAATCAAAATGTAGTTCTTTTTTGACTTAAATGATTGAAATGTGTGAAAAAAAATAGTTATGAATATATATATAGCGTCTTTTTAAAAGATGTTATATTTTAACGGCCGTTTGGCCAGTTAAATATAGCGCATTTCAAAAAGACGATATATCTATAGTGTCTTTCAAAAAGATACTATATATATCATATTTTTTTACTAAAACACTATACATATTAAGTGGGTCCATCAATTATTTCTTATGTGGTTAACTGACATAACAATAATTCAACTTGGTATTACATTTTTTAAATAAATGCTATACCTCTAATAATTGCATCCCGGGCTGGTTTTTGCCTTATTTAAAGAGGTGAAAGATTTTGTAAAAATCCATTCTTAAACATATTCAAGTGTTCTAAAATTTTCATTTTGAAAATTTTCAAGTGTTCTGAAATGTTTCTTTGTTAACTTGTTTTGTATTTTGTCATAATGTCCGAAGAGTGAAAAATTAGGGTTTTATTATATTGGGGGAGTAAGATTGTGGTGGCGAATAACTCAATAATAAGATTGTGGTGGTGAATAACTCAATAAGCTATAGTTTATCTCCATAGTGTCATGTTAAGTTGCCACTTACAATGGAGTACGATAGATTAGTATCGTTGTTATGTAATAAAATGAGTATGAGCAAACGTTCAGTGAACATTAAAATAACCGGAAGATATCCGTATTCTGTAACTCTTCAAGAGATTACTTGTTATGCTGAGTTTAACATCGAAGATGATAAAACTCTGAGAGATTTTCTGGGAACTCCGGATGAATACAAGCTATTGTGATAAAATTGTTGGAAATGTACGTCAAGGCTGAAGATGTTCACAATAATGAGGTTGCACAAAGTAGGAAAATCTCTCAATCATCGCGTGATTATTTTGGGGCAGTTTTAGCCGAACAGGTTCCGACTGAAAGAGTTTGTCCGCATCTAAATTATCTCCACGGGCGAATGAGGAGCGAGAAAATAATTTCTCCCTTAGTATACACAATCCACAAGCCGAGTGGTAAGCTTCAATTATCTTTTGTGTTACGATGTATATTTTTGTATATTGTATTTGTATTAACACTCATATATTCCACAGGGGATACCGACCAGATATAAATTTTACAAGTTATGAACCAACGGCCAGTTGGAATATAGATAGTTTTGGTGTGTTGGATCGTAGTGGCACATCTGGAAGTCAACATCAACAAGATAATGTGCATCATATGATATCAAGACGTTATGATTCGTAAATGAATATTTAAAGTTATTTGTATTTTTTGGACCAATTTTAGTAACTCATTATTTCTTTGGTTGTGCAGTGAAAACGAGAAACTTGATGGTCATGTCCTCACTTAGTTGTCCTTAGACAACGTATTTATTCGGGATTTGGTAGATGCGTAAATTCAGGAAGATAATAGTGATTACTACAACAATGACGATGAGTCTGGAGATGACACATCCTTCTCGACGGGGGTGATGAGGAGGAGGAAGAGAATGTCGAACTTGATTTGACGAGGGAGCCTGCTCCACCTCCCGTTAGACCAAGAGTATACGAGTCCCACGTGCCATTTCATTCAAGGCATATTCCCTACCTTGATTTTGCCAAGTACGCCGGATGTAGATGCCCTCAGAAGGGATATTGACGAATTCAGACATCAATGTGGGATTAATCTAGACCAACAATGATGTCAAATGGCTTGCTTTTTCTTGATAAGGCGCGCCTAAGTAGGGCGGTGAAAATGTACAACATAAAAGAGTGTCGTGAAATGATCATATGGGAGTCATCTTCGGATGTATACAAGGTTGATTGCAATAGATGGTTTACGGGTTGTAACTGAATGCTGCGTGCGATAAAGAAGAAAACAAATTTGTGAAAAGTGTAAATACATTACCACCCACAATTGTGAAATGGACACATTCAGTGAGAATCACTTCAACTTGGAGGTGGTGTATCTTGAGCTATGGGTGGTAAAGGTGGCCGAAATTGCAGGAACCGCTCCCAGACCCAAACCTAATATACAATTTGGACGTAAATATTAAAGTATAATTTTATGATGTATATTACAATGAAGAGAGTATTTGTCCATGTTTTCACCTGCAGAGCAGCATATATCATGCAAAATCTTACTGGGTGCCCATGCATGCCCGGCACATCTGCCGGTACATATAACCAAGTACAACAACACTCCATCTGTATTGAGGTAAATCATCTAGCATCTCAATATGATGAAGAAATTAATCTCAAGCTAACTAGGTTTTCCGAAATGTTAGGGAACAATATGCCTCCAAACATAAGCAACAACAACGACATCGTGTACCACCTAATATGAAGCTCTGGTGTATCGTGATTAATGTCATCATGGATGACCTCCAAATACTGCAGAATGGGTTTCAACAAAATACGACTAGCCCCAAACAATACACCCTCATCCTCTGGCCGGAGAGCGGACAAAATACGCGGCCACTTGAGGACCACCACTGAGGCATCCACAAATACGTGGCTCGCGAAAGTAAAGTTCAGAGAGGCTAATTTGCGCACAAGTTCTACCGCTGAACGCGATGGAAAGGCGCGGTCGCAGAATATCTGGCGCGGCCGCGGTGGTATTTTCGCTGAGAGCGGTGATTGAAGTTCAGAGACTCTACAAGTTAAGCTTGACTGAGGAATGCAACATGCGTCTATATTACGCGGCTGCAGTTGAAGCTAATCCGGACGCGGTGGATTTTATGCTGTCCGCAAAACCAAGTCCAACCCAAGCCCAGAAGTAAAGAAACGCGGACCACGCTCATTATTATGCGGCCGTGATAACTCCAGTACGGACGCTGTCAAAAGTACGCTTCCGAAAAACCTCTATAGATACATTTTTGTTTGGAAACTTCAGCCTAATAGAAATAGGTGTTTTTCACATTTTTAGGTTAAGTTTTGTTAAGGAGAACACGTGAACGACTAGTGTGGGTATTTAATGAATCTTGAATTTTAGGGCTTAATTATTTACGGATTAGTGGTATTTAGCCTAATTCATGCCTTAACAGTGGAATTGGTGGTTGCAAACACTAATTTGTGCATTTATGACTTAGACTCTTCTTGATAAAGATAGACTAAGTCTAGACAAATTAGGTTAACAAGAAATTGTGGTGCATTCAAGAGATTGATAGCCCCAATTAAAGGGTTAAACCTAGAGATAGTAATACACGGCTTGAGCCAATATCATTTGTTATGCATGAACACCCATTTGGACTTGAGAAAGCCAAATTGGATAAAGTCACTCAAACTGCTGAGAGGTATAGAGTAAGTACTTATGTGTGGAGGTTATATCACGACCCCAATCATAACAAGCTTTCCTTGAATTCTCGATACCCGTTAGATATCTAACTTGGTGGAAGTCACTACCCTAGTCCCTTTTAATCCTTGAAAAAAACCAACAAAAATATTGCAGTTAGCTTTAATTATTGCATGCTATAGAAGTAGAAGTAGATAACAAAACCAACTATTTTTGGAAGTACAATTAAGAGCAAAACCCACATCTCTACTCGGATATAAACCTAAGAACTAATTAATTCCCTGTGGATTCGATCCCGACCTTTGTTGGGTAAAACTGCATCGACCATCCTTGCTACTCTATAGTAGTGCACGTTCAAAATTGACCAAGGACCACTATGAATTTATCTGCCCAGTTACAGTGCTTTCAGACCTCAGGGAAGACATCTTCAGTGATCGAGCATATATATCTTGATGCCTCCATAAGAGGGATTCTCAACCTTAAAGTAATCGGTGACCGAACAATCCCCGAGAATGAACATTTTCAACGGAGGTTCAACAGCCGACTCATTGGTAGCCACGTCAACAACGGGCCTTTTCGAGTCGCGAGTGGTTTCATCAATTTTTGGTGGTCGGTTGAGAAGAAGAAGTGACTTTTTGCGGCACAAATTTGGAAGTTTTGGACATTTTTATCTGAAAAAAACTTTAAAAAAATGAAGGAAGGACGAAAGATGAAGGTTCAAGTGCGGTGGGTTGGATAGAACATGTGTAAAAATTTGTAACTTATCGAGAAATCTTGAAAAATAAAGGTGAAAATACTAGAGTATGAAGAAGGATAGAAGACCCGAGGGTAGAATATTGAACATAAAGTAAAAAATAAATGAAGGAGGGGAATATTAATAGAGGCTCCACAATGTTTCACGTTCAGAGATAGCCAATCAGTGGCTGACACGCGTTTTAGGTCATAATGACATGACTGACGAGACATTTCGGGTTCTTTATCGTTTATGCCACGATGTATAGGAGAAGGAATTGAAGTACATATATCATTTCTTGTCGCTTTCATAAACTTACTATCCGAAAAACGAGGGGACTATCTACATATGGGTAAAACCGACCCTTTGAACACCTCAGTTCTTGATGAAGTAAACGAAGCATAAATGCAAATGTGAGGAGTTGGAATCGGGGTAAGAAGGCCCTCGATCGAGGCCCGAGCAAACACATATCCTCAGAGGAATGGGAGTCACGCGCCCAAGGCTGATTCGGACCCCTAAACTTCGGAGAACGTTATCAGACAGCGAGCACGACTAACAAAGGGCCGTGATATTCGTGACCATCCAAGTAACATGACATGAATCTTGCATATATCGGCAGAGCCCCAGTGATTAGTTAAACGGATGATTTTTATCATTTATAGAATTATGCTCAGGGCAAAACTCACCTACTATATAAATGGGGCACTGATTATTCATTAACCACATTGTAACATGCACGCCAAGGCATCATACTCTCATTTTTCTCTATTATTCAATGTTCTCACTTTTGTTCATAGTGCTTCGTTATTGTGAATCAAGGATCGAAGGCAAGCTTTTTATTAAGGCTGTAACCGAGTCCAGAATAATTCCTCTCAAGTGGTTTGACAATTTATTACGTCCTTTATCTGTTTGATCTAACGCAATTTATCATTTGTATTGAATTACTCCACATATTCTTAAAACCACATATAAATTTAATTATTATTCATTTTGGAGGGTAAACAGATATTGTATACCCGATTTTCTTAGTTGATTGAGACAAGGGAGTTGCATCGAGGGTAGCCTCGTATTGAATCAGACCCGAGCTCGAAGACAAGGCATCAAGTCTAAAGATCTACCTGTCTGTTGAGATCGAGGCCAGCAACAGCCAAGATTAAGTATGACCGACTTTAAGTGAAGTACAATAACAGAAAGGTGAGATATCCGTAACCGATCGGAGATCATGGCGAATATCTCTGAACAGATCAAATCAAGAGCGATTATTTGTATAAATCATGAGATTTACTTCGGTAATTAGAATTGTACTATAATTAGAATTCCTCTAGTTTATAAAGGGGGTCCCATCATTTATAACATCTCACATTCACGAATATTAAAGCAATATAATATTTATTTCTTCTGCTCATCAACTTACTATTCTTTCGCTGTTTTTACTTCATTATTCTTAAGGGTTCATCAGCTCGAGGGCATTGTTCCAGCATTGGTTTATTTTATATTATTGTCAATTTCTATTATTATCTCTAAATTAATCTATTAATATTAAATGAAATTATGTATCTTTAAAATTAAATTATAAATTTAATTATTACTCGATTTCTAGGGTAAACATATATAAAAATATTTGGTACGAGATGAAAAGACAACTGAATGTTAAGTAGTTTAGAAAGAGCTATTACAGTTTTCCGAAATAGCTTCTTCGCAGGAAAAGTTAGATATAAACTACAACCTTTTTGAAACTAATAATCAAGTCATGACCCTATTTTAGTAAAAAGAAAATGAAAAGACTACAGTAACAAATGTAAATTAAATTATGTAAATTCAGGTTAAATAAAATTCTTGAATCTGGTCCTTTTCTAAATACCGAGGCCACCATCGCAATGTCCAGTGTCTTTACGTGCATGCCTTACAGTAGCTCGCCAAATTGCCAAGTGTTTAAAGGAGTTTCATTTTTTTCTTTTAAATTCGGTAAAGGAGAATTCCTAAAAAAAAGAAAAAAAACTCATTTGTCCAAAATTGGGGCTATTTGTCATAAGTTTCCCCAACTATGGTTTTCAGAAAATACATTTTTGATATTTACATATAAAATTAAGGTTACGATGTAGTACATTCCTTCCATCCTAATTCATAATGTGTCACTTGTTTTATTTTGGATATGAAAGAATATATAACTTTAACAACCTTCAAAAGTTATGATTAATCAAATTATATACTTATTTAACTTTAGTATTAATTGATAACCATTGAATATTAATTGACTTTAACATTTTTTACTATTAAAAATGTAATTTATATCCAATTGAACATTTTGACTTTAGTGTTCGTATAAAACGGGACATAATGATTCACTTTATAATTTTCAAATATATAATATTTATATATATAAAATATTAATATAGTTTAACATCCAAATAACATAAAAAAATTCTTTGTATTTTATTCCTTGAATTTTCACAGTAGAGAAGCAACAATTATTTATTTTAAAATAATCTCTTATCTCTGAAATAGTTCAAGAAGATATATATTCGTTTCCCTTTCACCTTTTACCCATTCTCTCTCTATACACACCTTTTTTTCCATCTGTTCTCCTATTTGTCACCTTTTTCATTGTGTGTCATGTGTTTTAAAGACCACCACCACCCTTTACTACTTCTTAACATTACAATCCCATTTGGGTCTATTCAAGAAGCAAATGACACTCTTCATAATGGCTACAGCACCTTCTAAACTGATCTTTTTCCTCTTCTTGTCTATTCTCCTTACTACCTGCATTCTTGGTTAGTACTTTAATTTCTTAAATATGAATTTTATTGTACTTTTTGTTTGACTACTTACAAAAATATTGGGGTTTGAATGTTTGATTACCAGCAAGTTTCTTGATTTGCTGCACTTTTTGATGATTAATTACCAAGTTTGCTTTTTGTTTAACAACAAGCTTCTCTTTTTCTGCTCTTCTGTTAATTAACACCAATTTTCTAGCTTTTCTTTTTTCTTTTTATTTTCCAGAATAAGATATTCCTGAAAGATTAAATGTGGGTTAGTGCTAGTTTTTTAATTTTATGTTCATCGTTTTCTGGAAGGATTAACAAATGTTCTATGTATGTCAGTCTTAGACTAGGTTTTTAATTTACTAAGGAAATGGGTATGTAGTGTGTAAAGATCTGTTTTTTTTTTATCCTTTTCAAGTGAAACTCTCAACCTACCCCAGTTGTTCATGGATATTGACTGGTCTCTACACCTTTTAGCTTTTTGGCCTTAAGGGTGGGGGTGGGGGTGGGGAAGGGGTAGGGTTAAGGCCTGGGGGAGGAAGAAAGGAATTTGAATCCAAGACAAAATATCTGTAAGAAATGTGTTTAGGCTCATAGATTAAGTGGAGAAAATGACTTAATGAACTTGACATCCATAAAGCTGGTGTGTGCTGCTTGAAGTTGGTATTCCAATGGTATGGTTTAAGTGTTAAGACAAATCCTAACTACAAGTCTACAACACTCCGCGAGCTCTTCCGTTCCTAGCAGGCTTCTCGATGAATTAGTCAACATAGAACTCCATATTTTTTAGACGTAAGCAGATATGCGTGTGGAGATTACTAAAATTTTATTATCAAAAGTTCTGAACCCATAATTTCTAATGTAGCTATGGTTCAGTGGTGAAAACATGAAGGGTCCCCAGGCACTAGTCGCTCGAAAAAGAAGTTGGTATCCGAAGTAAGCATGTTAAAATCTGATCATGTCTACTTTGAAATGAGCTGCTTCCTTATACAGCTTATGGAGCTTGAAAAGATCAGTTAAACTCTAATGTTAAAGTAAAGTAAACAAGTCTCATGCAAGATATTCTTTTGCAGGGAAATCACCAGCCAAAGACTTTGAGCACAAAGAGCTGGAAAGGGAAAAAGAACTAATATTCCACTTGTCCCGTAAAGAATTGGTTGAATTATTACCCGTTAAAGCAACTAAACATGACTTGATAGATCCACCAACTGTCTATCCTACAACTCCTGTCACTAATCCTGTCTCGACTCCAGTTAATGTTCCACCAGATAATTCAGCTCCAACGATTGTTACTGTCCCTGCTACAAATCCTAACACTGGATTTCCAAATCCTGGGTCGACACCTCTCGCTGTTCCTTCTACTACTCCTGTTTCTGTCCCAAATACAAATCCTATCAATTCACCATTACCAATAACCAATCCAGTTACCACCCCAAGCACAAATCCACCGGTGAGTAATCCTGTAACGATGAATCCTTCACCAGTAGATGGTGTTCCTGTCACCACCCCAGTAACGCCTCCTGCTACGACAAATGCACCTATTGCTCCAGGGCAGAGCTGGTGTGTTGCAAAGAATGGAGCGATGGAGACTGCTCTTCAGTCAGCACTTGATTATGCTTGTGGAATGGGAGGTGCAGATTGCTCGGCCATCCAACAGGGTAGCAGTTGTTACAATCCTAATACTCTGCAAAATCATGCATCCTATGCGTTCAATAGTTATTTTCTAAAGAATCCAACACAAACCAGCTGTGATTTTGGGGGGACTGCCATGATTACCAATTCGAATCCAAGTAAGCTAAAAATTAAGATCGTTCATTATCCTGTCTTGTTACTGAAAACCTACATTTCAGAATTTTCCCTATCTTTTATGTACAGGCACTGGTTCTTGCATTTTTCCGAATTCAGCATCTTCAACTTCATCGCCTGTGACATCTACTCCAACAATCACAACTTCATCTCCTGGAACAGCAGTGCCAACGACATCATCAACAACAGGGGTTGCAGTACCAGGGTGAGAACAAAGTTAATCAATGTCTGTGGAAAACATTATGTATAGGCTCTTCATTTACCCCATTTTGATGTACTTTTGCAGCTCTGGAGCACCTCCAACGGTGTTAAATGGGAGCAATCCTGCTTTAGGAGAAATGCCCACAGGCTTCGGTGATACCATCCCTCCAACTGTTACCACGTCGACATCCATGTCGAGTAGTTTGAAACCGTTTATCAGCTGCATCAGTCTGTTTACTTCCCTTGTGACTGTCAAGATTGTTTTGGATATCTGAGGAAAAGAGACGCCCAATTCTCAAGTAAGAAGCTGGATGTTTACTTTCAAGCTATGTACAGTTTTGTGGAGGAAACAAAAACAATTAGTAGTACCCTCTCAAGGTTTAGATATGACACCTGTATACCACTGCTTAAGTTAGTTACTTAATTCAGATGCGAAAATTTTAGAAATTGGTTTTAGAGGCAGAATCCATGTCTTGTACTCTGAAGTAACTTTCGCGCCACTAAAATTAAATAGGTCCGAAGTCAAACTGTTTATACGATGAGGAAGGAGGTTACTAGCCCTAGATCTTGTATGATGATCAGTGCAGCAGAAATCCAATAATGGGAGAAATTGTTTGGTTGAATATGTTGCCTATGGTTCAAGTTGAATGAAATGAGTATAAAGCCCAGCAAAATCACTGTTGCTTTTCTTCATGGAAAACACTTGGGTCAGTTGCCATCCTTATTTTTCTAAGAGCCCTTTTGGCCATGAAATTTTTCACTTTTTTCAAAACTTTATACTTTTTTTTCAAAATTAGTGTTTGGCCATAAATTTTTAATTTTCACTTAAAATGGATTTTGAAACTTTTCGAAAATTTGAAAAACTCCAAAAAGCTGTTTTTTAAAATTCACTCAGATCACCCACATGAATTTAAAAACGATCCAAAATTATATTCATGTCAAAATACAACATTAATTTTCAACTACCATTTTCATTTGAATTTTTTCCCTGAATTTTACAATTCTTATGTCTAACCATACAGGGATAAAATCCCCTCAACTATAGACAAGATTTACATTATAAAGCCAACAAGATAAACAGACCAAGATTTTCTAAAAAGGAAACTACTAATTCTCCTGCTTTGATGGCTATTTGATACTCGGTTTGACTTATATTAGTTATAATGGGACAAAATGTTAAAAGTACGGTTGATGCAGTATTTTGAAGGGTTACTTGAAAAGAAAAGAAAAATTAGAAATTGAATTGTTAAATGGAGTTTGACAATAAAATCTGTGAAAAATATACGGAATGACATTATTAATTGAATACTGAAAATATTCATTGGATTTAGGGCAAGTAATTTTTTTGAAAATTTTTAGACTTTTCTGGACAAGTAACTTTTTCAAAATTCTTAACATGTTTCTTCTCTGTTTTCCCATGTGTAGTTTCGGTGCAGCTTTCAAAGATGATTGAACAGTTTAATTTAGGTGTAAAAACTGAAAAGGTAAAGTGAAGAAACAGCAATCATATTGGAGCATCACTGGCAGACATAGGATATATACCCCCTTCTATAGTCTTTTACTAACTGAGCTTAATATTTTTCTTTCCTTCACTAAGCTGACGGTCGATTGGAAACAGCTTCTCTCTCTGTCCTTTCGGTAAGGGTGAGGCTCGTCTATATATTATCCTCTCCAGACCCTACTTTATGAAACTATACTGGGTAGTTGTTGTTATTGTTGTAACTGAGCTTAACATTACTGCACAACTAAACAGTGCGATAGGGACATGGTAGGAATGTTAATGTACATCTGTTAATGTTGTGCGACCATTAACATGTTAATGTACATCTAGATGCATATTGTACGACCATCATACTATGAGAGCATATTAATGTACATCTGTTTGGAATATAAAGCCTATCCTTGTCTTCATGAAAGTCTTCAAGTGCGTCACAAATATGCTTAGTGGCCTTCTAGATCTCATGTATCGTTAATTTTGCATTCACAATTATGACTCATAAGTCATAATCGGTACCGATAAATACGGAGTCAATAATCTTCCTCTTTTCGCGACTCTATTAATTTGAATTCGATTTGTTTTTATAGTCATTCTCCACCAAACTGAATATGTCATGGTCATTTGGTAGCATGTTAAGATAGTAAATATCGAACCAAGTTTCGAATCGCTAATAGGAATCATCAGAGTACTTAATTTGGACTCTCACACAATAATAAGTCGAGCTAAAACTTACGTTAGCCCTTTTGGTCGATATTTGCACATGAGTGCATGTCTTTATAACTAGGTTCTTTGATATACTCAATAGTATTTTGTAATGGTAAGGATCTTTACGCCACGTGCTCTCAAATTATTTTTATGATAATTTTCTTAAGAATGCGTCTTATCTCCTATCAACACTACATCGATAGAGGCGACACGTTTCAGAAAAGGGTGACCTCTATCTACTCGATATGTCATTTAATAAAAAAAATGTACCAAACATATCACAATATATATGAAAGTACAATAAACATTCGAAATAAGAATATCCACAAATATTCAAATAATAAGTGTATGCAAATCAAACCCATCTTGAATTTGAAAAAAAAGAAGATGAACGTCATAAAAATAAATCAAAAAATAATGACTCTATAAGCGCACACAATCGATGAATCCACTACCATTTGTGCAGATACACTATACGTTTATTTATTTGCATACAACCTTGTCTTTTATAAGATTGATTTTAATGCAATGTATTTGGTTTTAAATAATATTTAGGATCTTTGATTTTCAAAATAGCAGTTTGAGTGTCACACAAATTGTCATTGGATCATTACTAACAGAAGCACCAACAAATAGTTCAAGGCCTTTTTTTACCCAAACAACTGCTTGCGCTATTGAGGACATAGCACAAACTCAGCTCCGGTACACATGATTACCTTTTATTTTAGATATGCTGCTATTATAGAGCATAAAATACATTTAGAGGTGGATCTAATATTGTCCATATAACTTCTCGGTTCCTGTCATTAGGGGTGTACAAAGAAAATCGATAAACCGCACCAACCCAATAATCCAAGTCACACCGAGAAAAATAACCCGACTATGGTTTGGTTTGACTTGGTTTGGTGTTGGAAAAAAAAAATACGACCATAATTGGTTTGGTTTGGTTTTAACTAAAGAAAGTCAAACCGAGACCAAACCAACCCGACATTACATATATAGCAATTTTAGATATATTTAATATATAAATATACTTATTGTAATGTAATTTATAAATATTTTTTAAAAAATGTCATAATTTTATCTTTTAAGGTATTATTTCAATGTTTGATTTAGAACTTTTGAATGCTCCAATAAGTTTATAGCCATTAATATTAGTAAACTAAATAATGCTAGCAATCAATATTAATGCTAACAAAAGACATTCAATTCAATATTACGAACGGGAATGTATTAAATGTCTATTTTGTATTTAGCAATAATTTAGATAAAAATACATAACCTATTTTTATTTTTCTTTAGCTTTTAGGCATATAATTAATACTCCCTTATTAGTCTATCTAGTTTAGCATGAATAAGTGCTTTTAGATTATGTTTATTTTCATTATGACTTTTTAATTAGAAATATTTATAGTACATAATTTTATTATTTTTTTATTGAATATTTTAGAATAATGTCATGAGTCATGACATGTCTCATATTTTGTATTATTTTCTTGAAAAATACTTTATATAGTTGTATCTTACTAGGATTAAAGAAATATTTTGAGCATACGTTATATATTTTGTTCTACGAAGATTTTACCGGAAAAAAATTCGAAAAACCCGAAAAACCCGAGAAAAATCGATATTGAAAAACCCGAATTTATTGGTTTGGTTTGGTCTTTAGATTTAATAACCCGACACAATTGGTTTGGATTGGTAATTGTAAAATCCGAACCAACCCGGTCTATGTACACCCCTACCTGTTATACCCTTATGACAAAATACATATTCAGAAGTTCCCTTATAGTACTTCATGATACTATTGAGATGTATCACATTATTTATCGCTTTAGTAGTTGTACTTATAACTTTAGCAGTGACATTTACTACTTTAGCAGTTGTACCATTCAGTTAGCTTGTTAGTTGAGTCGGTTATATTTTCATTAGTTAGTTAGTCGGTTAGTTATTTTTTGTTAAGCTTTTCTGTTAATTGTGTAGCTATATATATACAACATTGCCGAGCCAATACAACTGGTACTTTCATTCCCAAACTCTCTTCTTCTCCCTTCTCGCACATGCTCCCAATTTGGGGCTTCTTCTCCAGGTCTCCATTTCGACTATTGGAGCTCACCTCGAGCTCAATTGATTCATTACGCTGCTGATTTTAATATGGTATCAGGGCTATGGATGATCCGATCTAGTAGTCTTACACGTGTGAAGTTTGCGTAGATCATTTATTACTCGATCTACTCATTTAATTGGAGGTAATTTTTTCTCTTAGCAAAATTAGGGTTTATGGTCAGTCGTCTCTGTTTCTCTGCTTCACTTTCTTTCAAACACTGTTGATTAAGTAACTCATGGCTATTGATGAGAAAACCGAGCACATTGATGTGGACTCAAACAAAGAGTCTACCATTGACTCGAGCAGTCCCTTGTACATGCATCTGTCAGACAATCGTGGTGCGATATTAGTGACATGTCCTTTCAATGGAATTGGATACAGGTCTTGGAGCAAAGTGTTTTGCGTGCACTATTTTATTAATAATAAACTAGGGTTTATTAATGGAGACTGTAAGAAACCGGGTCAGGAGTCTCTAAAATATAGACTATGGGATAGGTATGATGATATAGTCACCTTATGGATTTTAAATTCTTTAGGGAAGGAAATTGCCAATGGAGTATGTCAATAATTCTGTTGAGTTGTGGAAAGCCTTGAAGGATCGTTATGATCAAACAAATAGTGCAAAGCTTTATCACATTCAAAAGAAGATAAGTGATCTGTCATAAGAAGCATTAGACATTACTGGTTACTACACCAGAATGAAGAAATTGTCTGATGAATTCAGCACCTTAAGTTTAAAAACTCAGTCCAGTTGTCATTACACATGTAAAGCCAAAGAGAATATGCATAAAGATGAACAAGATAGATGATTGATTCCATTTCTTATGGGAATAAATGTGGTGTATACTGCACAACATCCTCATGATGAATTCCTTACCATTCTTGGCCCAAGCCTTTTCTTTACTGATTCAAGAAGAGAAGAAAAAGAAATCAAACCTAATAACCAGCTGATGTTTGAGTCTACTTCACTGAATGTCAACACCTCCAAACAACCTACTTCAAAACCAACAACAACCCAGGAAATAGCTTGATGGGTTTATAGTACCTTAGCTTTATATTTTGATGATCTAACAAACTTACTGTCAAAGAACCAGATAAGAGACAGGAGACACTTGATACACAACTCAAGCAATAGACTCAAGCTAATATGAGTTGATATGACTTCAGAAGAAAGAATCAACACAGGGACATTATCCCCTTGGGTTACTCTAACTACAGCATGAAGTCAACAGTTGGCAAGTGACTGTCTGCACTGTACACACAAATAGTGCAACACAACAGAGGAGTCACTCCTTATAGACCAACCAAATGATTACATCATTCAAGTGGTGCCATCCAAGTTGTATTAACAAATAACATTGACAATAAAACATCATTTTAAATTCATTCAAACACTCTAAGCATCTGACAATCAAGCATTTCATTCTCAAGTGCATCAAGAACAAAGAACAACGCTAGAACGGATCAATCCCTACAACAAGTATCTTATATGTGCTTAGTTGAGTTGTAACTTTGTAATTCTTCTTCATTGTAATTCCAAATATTCTTATTTAGAAGTTTTAACTAGGAACCTTTTGTAAACCATAAACCTTGAGTTTGTGTCGTGATAGAGTTAGTCATGAGTTGAAGTCTTTGTAATGGGTCTATTACAAGGTAGCTTGTAATAGGTGTATTACAAGTTAGTGAGGGATTAAGAGTTTAATTTCTAGATTACATAGGTTGTAATAAGATTTCTCAGAGTGAAGTTGAAATCCTACTAGTTGTAGGTCGTGATTTTTTATCCTCTTGAGCAGGGATTTTTCCATGTAAAAGTTCCTTGTTCTATTCACTTACTATTGCATTAGCGTTATCCATGGAAACCTATATAGGACCTAGCCTCTATATAGTTTGGTAGACTCATATATTTTATTAATTGGTATCATAGCGGGTTCTTTCTATCAGGTTAACATCAAGAAAGGATCCTCATGACTGCTCCACCAAACTTCGAATAGGGTCAGTCTACCTACAATCCACTCAGGCTTAATGGCAATTAGTATGGGTGGTGGAAGACAATAATGCATGACTTTATCATAACAAAAGATTCGATTATAGAATGTTATTTGTGATGAACCTTATATCGTAACAAAGAAGGTCATAGATCCTCTTGTGAAGATGCTAAAGACCAGGAAAGAATACAACGATGCAGATAGGAAAGCTGTGGAGAAAAACTTTCGTGCCAAGAAAATTTTGGTGTGTGGAATAGGACTTGATGAATACAACATGATCTTAGCCCGTCATTCTGCCAAGGAAATATGAGAAGCTTTACAAATGGCACACGAAGGAACCAGTCAAGTAAAACAGTCTAAGATTGATATGTTCACCACTGAGTATGAACTCTTTAGAATTAAGGATGATGAATCCATTCAATAATGCACAATCGATTCACTTCTATCATAAATGAGTTACACTCGCTGGGTGAAATCATCCCATGGATCAAGCTTGTGAGGAAACTTCTTAGTAGTCTGCCCAGCTCCTAGGAGAGTAAAGTGAACGCCACTACAGAAGCAAAGGATTTGCAGGTGCCGACCATAGATGAGCTAGTTGGAAATCTGAAAACCTTTAAAATGAAGAAGAAGAAGAAGAAGAAGAAGAAGGATAATGAAAGAAGAGAATCAAAGAAGGAAAAGAACCCGCTACTCAAGGCTAAAAGCAATGACTCAAGTGAGGAGGACAGTGAGATGGCTTACTTAACCATAAGGTTTCAGAAAATGGTTCGAAGGGAATGGAAGCATACCAAAGAGAGGTAGTTCCAGCAAGACAAAGAGTTATGACCTGTGTCATAAATGCGGAAAGCTAGGACATTTAATTAAATATTGTCCTCTTATGAAGCAATAACATTCCAAGAACAACTCTGATAAAGTAGCCAAGAGGAACCCGGTTCCCGACAAACACTTTAAAAGAAAGTATGTCGCTGACAATGTTGTGAAGCAAGCTCTTACAATATGGGGAGACTCCTCCAGTATGTCGAAGAAGAAATGATGCAGGTGATAGTTCTATGATGGCAGCTGAAAGTGAAGCCAATGAATATGATTCAATATTTACTTTGATGGCTCAATCGGAAGACGATGAAGATGGTGACATTGATGAGGTAAATTTTAGGGATGTTCAGAGAAATCTGAAATCCTAATCTCTTAAAAAACTCATGTCATTAGCAAATGTGTTAATTGATGGCTATCATAGGCTTATAAATGATAAGGATGCCTTAACCTTAGAATTAGGAGATATTGAACAAACTAGAGATGACTTAGTAGTTTGTGTGGTTGATTTGAAGGAAACCATAGGTTATTTGGAGAATGAAAAGAAGGTTCTATCTGAGAGAATCAATAGCGTAGAACATGAAAGAGATAATCTGATGGGTAGTACTAGTTGACCTAATAGAAACCATAAAGTATTTCAGAAAAGAAAAGAATGAATTAATGGAGAAAGTTAATACCTTAGAGCAAGAAAGAGATGATCTCTTAGCTATGATTATAAACTTGAAGTGATAGGTTTTACTTAACCTTATACCTCTTATATTTTGATGATCTAACAAGCTTACCATAATGAACCAGATAGAGAACCTGCTCCACAGGATACACATCTCATATGAACTGGTCGAAGCTTAAACATCAGCAAATAGATCAACGACCACATAGATGAACACAACAGGGACTTGATGACCTGGTCCCTTGAATATAAGCAAATGGATCAACGACCATATTGAGGAACATAATAAAGACCTGATGACCTGATCTCTTAGGGTTCTCTGACGAAAGTACAAATTAGTTACTGTACACATTCAAACTAAAGAGAAACTCAACAGGGACCTGCTCTCTTAGGGTTCTCTGACAAAAATACAGGTCAGAGTGCACAGTTGGAACGTAATAGAAGAAAGTGTCCATCAAGCAACTGTTACAGAAGAGGAACACCACTAGGACCTAGTGCATTGGTATGTCCTCAAAGAAGCAAAAAGTCCAGCTGGAAAGCACCTGCCTAGTAATGGCTGTGCAGACAGTACAATAGTCACTTCTCCCCGGAAAAAAAGTACACCACGTGTTGACATCTCTACCTATGGTGATATCTTTTGTAATAAAACAACCTGGTGCAAGACACACTAGGACTTGCACATTTAGTGATATTCTCTCAAGCAAAAGAAGCATTCATCTGGCATTGAAGTCACTGATATGTCAAGAATAAGAAGACAACTCCACTACGGATTAGTTCTAGCAGAGTCTTATGTATGTCTATAGTTGAGTTGTAATCTTGTAAATTATTCTATATTGTAATTCCTAGTTTGCTTTCTTAGAAGCACTGTTTCAGGAATAAATTAAATTCGTAAACTTTAGAGTTTATGTTGTGACTAGGTGTAGTCAAAAGTTAAATCCTCTGTAACTAGGAGAGTTATAGAGTGGCTTGTGATGGTGCAACACTAGTTAGTGTGAAGTCTTTGCAATAGGATGTTTGCAAAGTGTCTTATAATAGGTAGATTACAAGTTAGTTGAGTTTAAAGCCTACAGGTGTAGGTCGTGGTTTTTTTATCTCCGTGTGTGGGAGTTTTCCACGTAGAAAATCTCTGGCCTTCTTTACATTCAGCAATTATTGCATTCTATGTATTATCTCATAGAGGACCAGGTACCCTAAAGTTTGGTGGACTCGTGTAATTTTATCAATTGGTATCAGAGCGGGTTCCTCCTATCAAGCTAACACCTAGGAAGGATCCTAAATGGCTGCTCTACCAAGCTTTGAAGAAGGACATCAACCTATAGAGCTCCTAGATTCAATGGTCAATATTACGGATGGTAGAAGACTCAGATGCATGATTTCATAATGGCATCTGAAATCATGCCCCTTCACTGGCCTCTGGAGATTGGTAGAGTCAAGGATGTACTTTACTTCTTGTGCTCTCAATGTTTGAAACAAAATGATACAAGCTTTTATTTTTCCACAATCAGTTCTGTTCCCTGCTTGTCTGTTCATCCACGTGTTATGCAAGATGCCTATTTTCCGTATGTGTATAATTCACCTCTGAATAGTGCCAGTAAGGGTACTATTGTAAATATTCCCCACATGCGAATAAGATCAGAATTATGTTTCTTTGAATCCTTGTACATATCATTAGAATTATATTCCGCGGCAAAATAGACTTGCACATGTGCCCTTGAAAATGAAGGGAATAATATCTATACCTATCACTTTTTCTACTAAATAGCCTTTTGTATGCTCCATTTGTTCTATGGCCAGACAAAATAGATTTCTCTTTCCCCAGGAAACTAGTACATCCAGTAGCATTTTTGAATTACTATATGTTTGTTAGAAACTACGCTTTACGCTAGAGGGGGGGTGAATATCGTATTAATAGAATTTAGCGTTTTCTTGCGGAATTTAAACTTTGCAGGAAGTAAAATAAATGCAGAAAAATAAACTTACACAAAGATGTATACTGGTTGGCCACCAACGTGGTTAGTCCAGTCCCCAAGAGACTCTCTCGAGATTTTTCACTATCTTGTTAAGCTTAAGGGTGCTCAACAAACCGTTACACACTTGAGGACACAAGCCTCAAACAGTTGCTCGGAGATCGCAATCTCAAAGACTTCACCCAAGGAAATGCAAGTTCCTTGAAACAAGAGAATCGCAATTCTCTTACAAGTATATCAAATACTTGGACACTCACTTAACTAAAGTACTCCTTATTGAGTAGATATGAGTAAAAGAATATGTTCAAGATCACAACAACTTTAAGCAATAATATGGCTCTCAAAAGCTTTATGAAATGAGTAGAAAATGAAGAACAATTGAATGAAAGCTTATAGCAATGTAATGATCAGTTTGTGTATGTTGTTGTTTTTAAAACACTGAAATGAAGCTGTATTTATAGTTGAAAAAGTTGGTTCAACCGTTGTCTAATTGCCAATTAAGAGTTGCTGAAATTACTCAGTGATAATCGATTATTAAGACCAAACAATCGATTATCTGCCAGTTAGTTTAAAAATCAATCCCAGATTTAACGCTTCACAATCGATTATACATAATCTATAATTGATTACTGGCAATATTCAAAATCAGATAATCGATTACACTAAGTTCATAATCGATTACTTTAGCAACGTTCTAAAAATCATTTCCAGATTTTAAGCAAAACATCGATTATATAAAATCAATAATCGATTACTTCAGCAACGTTCTAAAAATCATTTCCAGATTTTAAGCAGAACATCGATTATATAAAATCAATAATCGATTACTTCAACAACGTTCTAAAAATCATTTCCAGATTTTAAGCAGAACATCGATTATCTAGAATCAATAATCGATTACCTTATGGTATTTGAAAATCATTTGACAACGGCCAGCTTCAACAATCGATTGTCCTTTGCAACAATCGATTACTTGTTATTTTTTGAAAATCATAAAACTTACTGTCTCAGTGATAATCGATTATCTAAAGACATAATCGATTACTTAATTAAATTTAAAATCACTGGAAGACATCAACTCAACACAATCGATCACCATTAGTTCATAATCGATTATTTTGAGTATTGAAAAACTTTACCTCAACAACAATCGATTGTCATTTGTTCACAATCGATTATCATGCAGATTTGGAAAAACCTGATGTTCACTGTCTTACTCACAATCGATTACCATTAATTCATAATCGATTGTCATGCAGTCTTGGCTCAGAAACAATCGATTATCATAAGTACATAATCGATTATTTTAGCCCAGATTTTTGAGGCATGTTTAAAAAACATTTTGTCTAATGTAAATATTCATGATTTAAAATCTTTTTGACACAGAATTAAATATGCATGATTTTGGAAAATAGTTTTATGAGAGAGGCCATACTATGAGTCAAGTTATAGGATCGAGATTACAATTTAGAACAACTCAATAACAATTAAAAGCTATATCTTGAACTTCAATCTTATTCGCAACCATTGTGCGCTTGTACTTGAATTCCGTCATATATCAATTTTTGCTTCGTTTGTCATTCATCAAAACCTACAAAAGAGTACACGTTTAGTATATTGCATTGAGAACGTGTTTCTAACAATTTCCCCCTTTTTGATAATGGCAAACATTAAGCGGGATATGCAATTTAGGCAAAAGATATTGACAATTCAAGACAAGTAACAATTATGCAATTTTGTTCTTGTTCCCCCTCAATTTTAGCTTATAAGCAATCAATGAATTAAGAGGTGGTGCATACCCGATATCCCGTTTTCTTCCCCCTTTTGCCATTAGCAAAAAAAAATAGTAAGGAAAGATGCAAAAAGATGAAATAAACAAGGTTTATTTATTGGAAAAAAGAGGGTACATCAATGGGAACCAAAGAGAACAACAACAAAAACCACACAAAACACAAAAAAAATTTATTCATTTCCGTCGTTGTCCGCCTCGTTATCCGGCGCTGCTTCAAAAGGAACGAGAGCTGCATATGGATAATTGACATGATCAAAGTATCCATGGATCTCATGAGTGAGTTGAGCAAGCTGGTCGGATATGGTTTGGAGAGTAGGCTTTTGGGACGAACGAGCACGACGGGGTGGACGACTTGAAGAAGGAGCTGGAGCATGATCACCATCATGATGGAAAGAAGACTCCGAGATTTCCCAAATTTTGGTACTCCTTTTGAGAGGACCATTTTCCGTGACAAATCCGGATGCTTCAAGGAAGTTCATAATGAGGAGGGCATAAGGAAGAGGCATGTCATCACCGATGGCATCGAGCATATGAATTTTGATGAGCCGACACCAATTTATTTTGGCTCCGATGACAATGGCATGCAGAAGTTTGGTATCCTCCTGGGAGATGGTGGTGTGATTGTGCCGTCTAGGCTTGAGGACTCGGGTGATGAAGTAAAGAATCAACCGGTAGTTTGGATCCATTCCCGTTATGGTAGGACGACGGGTAGAGATAGATGGATCATAGGAGGTTATACCGGCTTGGTGGAGAAGGATGGTTTCATCAAAGAGAGCCCCGGCCTTATCAATATACCGGTAAAGGTCTTCACCTTCATTTGGAAGGCGGGCAATGGTGTGCAGATTCTCTTCAGAGAGAAGAATTTGAACCCCATTAATGGAGGTGACAAGTTCGCCATCTTCATCTTTATGGAGGTTTGAGTAAAAAGCTTGAACGAGAGTTGTGTTTATGTGAGGATGAGTGAGAAGCAAGAAGTCATATAGTTGACACTCCTTTAACATATTTGCGGCAGGGGTGAAAGGCTCAAGGAGTTTACTATTTGAGAACTGAGGAGGAAGAATGGTGCGTTTCTCAAATTTTGATACGAACCTTGTGAGTTCATTTTCAGTTTCAAAGAACAAGACGGAACCGTCTTGGTATGGAAAATTTAAAGGAGGAGGGGCGGTTGAGGCTGATGCGCCATGTTTGGATCGGGAACGTTTTGAAGATCGTCCAGACAGGTTAGGAGAAAGACTGCTGGAATTTGGCAAAGAAAATAGAAGAGATTTAGCTTTTGAATACTAGAGATAGTGCTTGAGTGGGTGAATGTGAGCTCTTATGATGCCTATTTATAGAGGAAAGGATTATCAAGCATTGAATGGAGACATTTGCTGAGATTTTGGTTTAGGAGCAGTCAGAAAACGGTAAGAATTAAAATTACTGACCGTTAGATAATCGATTATTGAACTGAAATAATCGATTGTATTTACTGTTTGATTGAGATTTTGAATCTGACAAATCGATTCTTGAGTCAAACGGTAAAAAATTTGAATGAAATAATCGATTGTTAAATTTTGGTAATCGATTATGGAGCATTTAAGACCTGGCAGGAATCGATTGAGGAGCCAAACGGTAACAAAAAATTAATATGAAGTAATCGATTGTCAATTCTTGGTAATCGATTATTTAGGGAACTAATTTGATACAGTGAACTTGGAGAATATCAGAATTTGTCAAATAATCGATTGTATGAAAAAATAATCGATTGTTGTAGAAAACATTGCTGAATGACTGAGGCGGAAATCGATTATGCAATTTAGGAAGTAAAAAATTAAACACAGATGCATAATAGTAATAATCAGTCATAAACAATCGATTATTGATACTGATAATCTATGTACTGCACAGAAAATAATCGATTAGTGGCTTGAAATAGTCGATTATTTTGTGCTAAAACTTCATAATTCCCCCTACCTTTGGGGTGGTACCTGCAAAATAGATTTAAACGTCTCCGACGCTCAAGTTAGTAATTTATAGCGAAATTAATAAATTACACTAGTGTTAACAAGTAATGCCGTGAACTCTTAAGAATTGTGTCCTAGAGTGTTCTTAAGAGAGTTTCGGGTACTTACCTTTTCTCCAACATCGCCAATTACCTGTTCGAGAGGATGATCCTTGATCGTTCTCCACTCGTTAGGCGTATTTATTCCTTTTTTTAATTGTGGCGCTTCTTCCGTTGGTTGTTCCCCAATTTCATTTTTGTTTTCCTTTGAAGGTTCTTCTTGGATTTTATCTTTCAAGCTATCCAAGATACCTGCAAGATCAAAACCGGATTCCTTTCTCGCCAAGCGAGTATTATCTTCGGAAAACACAACATGAGGGTATTCCTCCACAATTTGGGTTCTTTTGTTAAAGATCCTATATGCTTTGCTACGTGAGGAATAACCAATGAAAATACCTTCATCCAATTTAGCATCAAACTTACCCAATTGGTCCTTCCCATTATTATGAACAAAACATTTACAACCAAAAACACGTAAATGAGAAATGTTGGGTTTTCTACCCTTATAAAGTTCATATGGGGTTTTCATGAGTATTGGCCGAATTGCTGCTCTATTTAAAACATAGCAAGCGGTACTCACGGCGTCCGCCCAAAAATATTTGGGAATCTTAGCTTCGTCGAGCATGGTTCTTGCCATCTCTTCGAGACACCTATTTTTCCTTTCCACCACCCCATTTTGTTGTGGTGTCCGTGGAGCGGAAAAGGTGTGTTCGATTCCGAGTTCGTCACAAAAATCCGCAAAGAGATTGTGATCAAACTCTCCCCCATGATCACTTCTAATCGAAGTGACGGTCGATTCCTTTTCGTTTTGAACACGCTTAAGGAAATACTTGAAATTTTGAAAAGCATCACTTTTATTTGCAAGAAATAGAGTCCAAGTAAATCTAGAAAAGTCATCAACAATTACAAAAACATATTTATTTTTACCAAGACTTTCAATACGAGAGGGACCAAATAAATCCATGTGAAGTAATTGCAAAGGTCTAGACGTTGAAACAATATTCTTGGATTTAAAAGATGCTTTGGTTTGCTTCCCTTTTTGACAAGAATCGCAAATAGAATCATTTTCAAACTTTAAACTGGGAAGACCAACTACTAAATTTTGAGACAGAAGCTTGTTCAAAAGATGCATGTTCATGTGTGCTACTCTACGATGCCATAGCCAAGAGTTATCCTCTTTGCTTACTAAACAATCAACATATTCGGGTGAGGAGTTTGCAAGATCAACCATATAGATATTATCAATTCTAAAACCACGAAGTATGATCTTGAAATCACTACGTCTAAATACAAGACATTCATCCGAATTAAATAGAGCAAGATTTCCCTTGTCACATAATTGGCTTATGCTCAAGAGATTATGCTTCAAACCTTTCACAAGTAGTATATGTTTAATAGAGGAGTTTTCGTCCTTACCGACCGAACCAATGCCGATGATTTTTCCTTTATTGTTATCACCAAATGTGACACTTCCTCCTTCTTTGTGCTCTAGTTGAAGGAATTTGGATTCATCTCCCGTCATGTGTTTGGAGCATCCACTATCAAGGTACCATAGTACACTTGATCCCTTCAAGCACACCTACAAAACAAATTAATGTTCTTTAGGTACCCATGCCATCTTGGGTCCTTGAGGGTTAGGCATGTTATAATGATGCAATTGATTTATATGTCTATGACGAGTAAAGCAAGCGGGAGCAATATGACCAATACGTCTACAATAATGACAAGTCACGTTGGGATTATGCATTTTTCTAGGTACATAGTAACTAGATGAATGAAGGTTGCTTACTCTACTTTGAACACCATTGTTTCTCCTATTATGAGCTCTAGGAGGTTCACAAGTTTGTCTAAAATATGCATCATTTCTAGAATATCTATTTCTAGGTGGAGGGTCATTTCTTGGTCTTCTAAATTGTTCAAGGTTTGGCCTAAAATATGCATCATTTCTAGGTCTTCTAGCATTTTCACTATTTGGTCTAACATGCAAGTTATTTCTAGGATTTCTACTTCTAGGATAAGCATTTTGCTTATTAGTCCTAGGTTGAGCTCTAGGTTGTTGTGGTTTAGCACCAACCTTTTCTTCATTCTTGAATCCTATTCCATGTTTAGTTGATTTTAGATTAACAAGCACATCATTCAAGTTTTTATGCGAAGAATTAAACTTATCTAATGTGCCTTTAAGTCTAGCTACTTCATTCTTAAGAAGCACACAAGAAGAACAGTTTCTAGTAGAACCTTCAGGTTTATCAGCACTTCTTTTTCCATAAAACTTGTTTTCCTCTTTTAGCTTCTCATTTTCGAAAACCAGTTTTTCTAATTCTTTTTCTTTTAATGAAAGCTGTGTTTGAAAATCTTTTTCTTTTAGAGAAGCGCTTTCTTTAACACTTTTGACAGTTTTTGAAGCTTTGATAAATTCAGCATATAGTTCATCAAAAGCATTTCTCATTTCATCAAGAGTAAAGAAATTTTGAGAAGAGATTTGACTTACCTCGTCTTTGCCGTCTTCTTGAGCCATGAGACATAAATTTGCTGCTTCATCGTCTTCTTTTTCGCTTGCTTCATCTCCGGAATCTCCTCCCCAAGAGATGTATGCACGTTGCTTTTTGAAGGGTTTCTTCTCCTTTTTGATGTTAGGGCAATTTGATTTTATGTGCCCGGTTTCTCCGCATTCATAGCATTTTAGTTGATCGCCTTGCTTTTTGTTCTTGCGTTCATACTCTTTGCGCATGAATTTTTGAAACCTTTTGATAACGAGTCCAAACTCGTTGTCACCTTCCTCATCAATTTGTGGTTGGCTAGCCTTTAGAGCAATCCTTTGCCTTCTTTGATCATCAACAAACGGGTTAAGTATAGTTGATTCATAGGTTTTGAGATTACCTCTTAATGCGTCAATTGTGACATTTGTGATGCCAATGGATTCTTGGATTGCATCGGCCTTTGATCGCCATGCCGGAGTGAGACTTCTGAGGATCTTCCGGACAAGTTCTCTATTCGTAAACGTCTTTTTGAGGGCGTGTAGATCATTCACGATCATTGAGAATCGCTCAAACATTTCGTCTACTTTCTCTCCTTCCTTCATGTGGAATAGTTCATAAGAGTGAGTTAAGAAATCAATTTTAGCTTCTCGTACCTGGTCGGTTCCTTCGTATGTCACTTCAAGCTTATCCCACATTTCTTTTGCTGTTTTGCAACATGATATCTTCCTGTAGTCGTTAGCATTAACAGCACAATATAATAAATTTATAGCTTTGGCATTATTTTGAACCTTACGAATCTCCTCCGCGGTATATTCCTCTTCGGTCTTTGGAACCCATTCGTCTTCCACCTTCTTGGTTGGAATTTGGTTTCCATTGGTGAATACTTTCCACAAATGAAAGCTATTTGATTGCACAAAGATTTGCATCCTCTCCTTCCAGTATGAGTAGTTTGTGCCGTTGAATAGAGGAGGTCGTGTAGAGCATTGTCCTTCTTCAATTCCTGCAAAAGAGTCAAGAGTAGAAGCCATGGATGGTTCTCTCAAACGGTTAAGTTTTCAGAGAGCTGGGCTCTGATACCAATTGTTAGAAACTACGCTTTACGCTAGAGGGGGGGTGAATAGCATATTAATAGAATTTAGCGTTTTCTTGCGGAATTTAAACTTTGCAGGAAGTAAAATAAATGCAGAAAAATAAACTTACACAAAGATGTATACTGGTTGGCCACCAACGTGGTTAGTCCAGTCCCCGAGAGACTCTCTCGAGATTTTTCACTATCTTGTTAAGCTTAAGGGTGCTCAACAAACCGTTACACACTTGAGGACACAAGCCTCAAACAGTTGCTCGGAGATCGCAATCTCAAAGACTTCACCCAAGGAAACGCAAGTTCCTTGAAACAAGAGAATCGCAATTCTCTTACAAGTATATCAAATACTTGGACACTCACTTAACTAAAGTACTCCTTATTGAGTAGATATGAGTAAAAGAATATGTTCAAGATCACAACAACTTTAAGCAATAATATGGCTCTCAAAAGCTTTATGAAATGAGTAGAAAATGAAGAACAATTGAATGAAAGCTTATAGCAATGTAATGATCAGTTTGTGTATGTTGTTGTTTTTAAAACACTGAAATGAAGCTGTATTTATAGTTGAAAAAGTTGGTTCAACCGTTGTCTAATTGCCAATTAAGAGTTGCTGAAATTACTCAGTGATAATCGATTATTAAGACCAAACAATCGATTATCTGCCAGTTAGTTTAAAAATCAATCCCAGATTTAACGCTTCACAATCGATTATACATAATCTATAATTGATTACTGGCAATATTCAAAATCAGATAATCGATTACACTAAGTTCATAATCGATTACTTTAGCAACGTTCTAAAAATCATTTCCAGATTTTAAGCAAAACATCGATTATATAAAATCAATAATCGATTACTTCAGCAACGTTCTAAAAATCATTTCCAGATTTTAAGCAGAACATCGATTATATAAAATCAATAATCAATTACTTCAACAACGTTCTAAAAATCATTTCCAGATTTTAAGCAGAACATCGATTATCTAGAATCAATAATCGATTACCTTATGGTATTTGAAAATCATTTGACAACGGCCAGCTTCAACAATCGATTGTCCTTTGCAACAATCGATTACTTGTTATTTTCTGAAAATCATAAAACTTACTGTCTCAGTGATAATCGATTATCTAAAGACATAATCGATTACTTAATTAAATTTAAAATCACTGGAAGACATCAACTCAACACAATCGATCACCATTAGTTCATAATCGATTATTTTGAGTATTGAAAAACTTTACCTCAACAACAATCGATTGTCATTTGTTCACAATCGATTATCATGCAGATTTGGAAAAACCTGATGTTCACTGTCTTACTCACAATCGATTACCATTAATTCATAATCGATTGTCATGCAGTCTTGGCTCAGAAACAATCGATTATCATAAGTACATAATCCATTATTTTAGCCCATATTTTTGAGGCATGTTTAGAAAACATTTTGTCTAATGTAAATATGCATGATTTAAAATCTTTTTGATACAGAATTAAATATGCATGATTTTGGAAAATAGTTTTATGAGAGAGGCCATACTATGAGTCAAGTTATAGGATCGAGATTACAATTTAGAACAACTCAATAACAATTAAAAGCTATATCTTGAACTTCAATCTTATTCGCAATCATTGTGCGCTTGTACTTGAATTCCGTCATATATCAATTTTTGCTTCGTTTGTCATTCATCAAAACCTACAAAAGAGTACACGTTTAGTATATTGCATTGAGAACGTGTTTCTAACAATGTTGACCTTTAGGGGCCTTATCACACTACTACTCATGATAACTATAAGTATTTCATCACTATGGTTGATGATTTTAGTAGAACTACATGGACATATCTTTTAACCTATATGAGCAATGCAACTCAAATCATTGTACCCATGTACACCACAACAAAATAGTGTGCTAGAAAGAAAATATAATTATTTACTTGAAACAGCCAGGGCACTCCTATTTTAGGCAAAACTTCCTTTGGAATACTGGGGAGAATGTGTGATGACAACAACCTAACTTATAAATAGACTTCCCACTATATATCTTAAGAACAAGTGTCAATTTGAACTACTATACAAGAAGAAACGATTATATTCCCAAATGAGAAGTTCTGAATGCTTGTGGTACTCAACAGTACCTAAAGTAAATAGGGATAAATTTGAGCCAAGATCTGCCCTATATATTCATAGGCTACCCCTTTGGAACCAAAGGATACAAGGTCTTGAGTCATGTTACCAAGAAAATTTGAGTCTTAAGAGATGTATCTTTCCATGAAAACATTTTCCCTTTTGCAATTGTTTCGGATGTCTCTTCTTTTCCGTCTATTGAAATGTGTTCCCTTTGTTGATTATATAGATTATATTAATGATAGTGTGCAAGTCAATGTAGAAAATAATCTAAATGGTGCAAGTCCCATGGACAATGAACTGTCACTTTCTAATATCCCACCTACATCACCTAACAACAGTCCAGCTGTACATTCTGATAGTCACTAACTTTTAGAGCAACCTTCAACATCCAGTTCTAATTATTTACCACTCATCACCAGCTTTAAATGATCATTCACTTCAAATTGATAATTTGAACACTCATGAACTTAGAAGAACACAAAGAGAAATCAAAACACTTGCATACCTAAATGACTACATTTATACTATGCCTAAACTACATTCCAATAGCTGTATACCATCTCATAATGCGTTACTATCAAATCATCAATTTGTCTCTCGTGAGAACTTAATGAATGATAGTAAGTCTTTGATGCAAAGTGTTTGTCATGATAATGAATCTTCTTCATAAGAAGAAGATGCTATTAATCATGCTTGGCAGATAGCCATGACACAGGAATTTGAGGCATTACATACCAATCACACATTGGACTTGGTCCCATCACCAGCATGAAAGAAAGGTGTAGGTTATGGGTGGGTGTATAAAGTGAAGCATAAGGCTGATGCAAATATTGAAAATTTTAAAGCTCGTTTGGTGGTAAAAAGATACACACAACAAGAAGGAATAGACTACACAGAAATATTCTCAATAGCAGTAAAGATGACCACTGTGAGAGGACTTATAGCAGTAGCTGTAAAGAGAGTGTGGCACATGTTTTAACTTGACATAATCAATACCTTCCTTCATGAAAATTTGAATAAGAAAGTATTTATGTATCCCACCCGGGTTAATGATGCCTGAATCAAGGCTAGTTTATAAGCTAAATAAGTCTTTATATGGCCTGAAACAAGCCAATAGGCAATGGTATGCCAAATTAACATAAGCACTTTGCTCAAGAGGTTATTAGCATTCTATGTATGCTTGTTCATTGTTCTACAAAAATAATGGCACACTTTTGGTGCATGTAGTAGTGTATGTTGATGATGTGATACTCACTGGAACATATCTAGATGAAATAGAGCTTTTAAAGAAATTCTTATATGACAATTTCAAAATTAAGGATCTAGGAAGACTCCACTATTTTCTTGGATTGGAAATTCTCTATAACAATGATGGAGTCATTATCTCCAAAATAAAGTTTGGCATTGGTATCCTAAAAGAATATGGCTGTCTCAGTTGTAGCTCCTTATCATCATCTTTTGATTCAAAAGTGAAACTGAAAGAAAAGGATGGAACTCCCTTATTAGATCCTAGCTGCTATAGAAAATTGATTGAAAAGATGAATTTCTTAACATACACAAGATTGGTTATTCCTAATTTTGTCTTTATTTTTATTTTTGTTTTTGTTTTAATGCAGCTTTTCATTTTATCTTATGCGCCGAGGGTCTAATGGAAACAGCCTCTATACCCTTTCGGGTAGGGGTAAGGCTCGTCTACATATTACTCTCCCCAGACCCCACTTGGTGGGAATATACTGGGTAATTGTTGTTGTTGTTGTTGTTACACAAGATTGGTTATAACTTTAAGTATTTAGCATCTAAGTTGGTTTATGCAAGATCCAAGGAAACAATATTAAAGGCAGCATATCACCTATTGAGATACCTGAAGACTGATCCTAGCCTAGGAATTTCCTTTTCCAAAGATGATGACTACATGGTGAAAGCATAATGTGACTCTGACCGGGCATCTTGCCTAGACTCCAGGAAATCAGTCGATGGCTACATTGTCTTGCTAGAGAATAGCCCTATCAGCTAAAAATCAAAGAAGTAGGAAACCATTTCCTTATCATTAGCAGAAAATAGAATACATGCCCATCAGAAAAGTAGTTGGTGAGTTGGTCCGATTGCATAGGTTACTTGAGGAGCTCACAGTCCCATTTCAGTATTCTGTGGCAGTTAGTCAGTACTTCACATAACAAGGAACCTAGTATTGAACGAACGAACAAAACACATTGAAGTCGATTTCCACTTTGTTCAAAACAAACTACAAGGGGGCCTCATTTCCCTATATCACATTGGGAAGAATCATTAGCTTGTAGATGTTTTCACTAAGGCTCTCACGGGGATTAAAGATTCCAGCATTCTTAGCAATTTTCCAGTGATATCCTCACTTCTAACTTGAGGGGGGGGGGGGGGTATTGAGATTTATTACATTATTTATAGCTTTAGTAGTTGTACTTACGACTTTATGAGTTGAGTCAGTTATATTTTCATTAGTTAGTTAGTCGGTTAGTTTTTTTTGTTAAGCTTTCCTATTGATTGTGTAGTTGTATATATACAACATTGCTGAGCCAATACAATTGAGACTTTCATTCCCAAATTCTCTTCTTCTTCCTTCTCGCACATGCTCCCAATTTGGGGCTTCTTCTCCAAATCTCCATTTCCACCATTGGAGCTCACCTCAAGCTTAATTGATTCATTGCGCTACTGATTTTGATAGATACTTATAACTTATTTCCAATGGCTTTAAGTTGATTTCATATTTATTTATAAGCCAATGACAAAATAGACTAACATCCTTGATGATTTCAGGTTAATGATCCAAAAACTGGATGATCCACTCATCCAACATATCTGCATGGAGCAAACCTGTGTAGCATATAGCTTAGCTAAATATGGATTTCTTAACCCACATGGAAGCAACTTGGAACTATTGCCACGCCACCATCTTTTGTCACCCAGCTCTACCAAGGTGACTGCATGAGAGTTACACCTAAAAAATCTGTTAATGCTTGTGTTTTTTTACTACACTAACCCTTCTGCAAAAACCACGGCCTATCATAATAGGATTTTCTCAAACTTCACTAAACTTCAATGAATTGTTTTAGGTTACAACTCTATAACCAATAGGACTAACTCAACTACCCGAACCCCTACAATCAACTCAATCGTAGTTGCCCCTTCTCAAACTAACTCTAGTTTAGGAAGCTAACAGAAATTCAAAATTTCTGTACTAACCTATGATTATACTTCTCAAAGTAAATAAATTACAATTAGACTCCTGGACTCAACCTAAGCAACTAAATAACTTCAACAGCTTTGTCTTGGGGAACAAGTTCTTCAGTTGAGCAGCTTGAGTCTTGAAGAGTATCTTCTTGCCTTGATTGCTATTTACAAAAGTATATGTAATTTCTCTTAATGACATCAGTTCGAGTTGTGGAAAAAAATACTCTTTTTATAGTTGCAAAATTTTGAAAATCTTATTCAATTAATGCTCCAAAACTTATAATATTTCGGTTAAGAAAACCTTTAATATTTCGATATGGTTTCCTTATAGGTTTCCAAATTTTCAACCTTTTCTTTCCATGCAAGTTTTTCCTTATTTACAAAAATTCCTTTTGACCAAGGACTCCTCTAATTAATGCATTCCTTGTAGAGTACGAATATAATTTATTGTGGAATCCAACTTGCACATGTATTCGAATATCCCGCGTCCGATCAGTAATCCACTTTTGATCTGCTACCAACCTGGTTCATTCGTAATGTGCATCTCACATTATCCTGGAACGTGAAATCTGGTTCTTTCACATAGTGAAATCACACTGAAATGGCCATAGGAACAATTAGAGATTCATGAAATTTGTTCCTTAAACTAGCCAGAACCTGACGTACATATCTGTAAGCTAGAATTTAATATTGCTGTAAAATATTTGGAAAAGTATTTGCAAAATGAAGGAATGTATTGTAAAAATTGTGGGATTGTCGAATTTTCTTTGGAGAAAATATATAGAATTATCTATTATTCTAAAATTCTAACCATGGTTAAGATGTTACTTTAATTAATTACTAATACTAAAGTAAGAGTGGCATCAATCCTAGCAAGAACTTGAAAAATGGAGATCATTAAAAATGAGTAGGAGCCGGATTCATATCATTGGAGAAGCTTTAAAGATGTTGAACAAGTCATCTGTGGGCATTTAAATTACTATTTCAAGAAACATTGCAAATAGAAGCTAACACGCACTTACACATACATACGTAAATACATTTGAAAATATATTCTACCCTACAAAAAACCAGAGGCCAAGCTCTCAGCCTTCCACCAGTGTGATATCAACTGAGAGTCACTGCACTGGTTGATTACGACGTTTCCATATGAACAAACCAAAACAAGGCAACATCCTTAGTTGGGGTCATCTTTCTATTTGTTTTCTCGAAAACGATTTGGCACGTGAAAAATAGAAGCTATTAGTTCCTACTAAGATATATCTTTATGACATTATAACATGGAGTAACATGTTTACATATTGTGGAAGTCTTCGTCATCTATAATTTGTACATAGACATAGTTTATTGTATGAATAGATTAATTTCACTATAAAATCAAAAGTAACTCAATAAAATATTTTATTTAACATATGTAAAAATGAAAACTTATTTTAGAAATATACATGATACCAAAGTGATTAACATGTTCTTGCGTAGGTTTTTAGTGTTCGTCTTAACCTTTTGAAATATTTATAGGGAAGGTTTATATTATGGTCACAATATACAATAGAGAAAATGAATGTCAAAATATAAAGAAGAAAAAGAAAAATCAGTTAACGGTTATAATGGGTAAAAAGAGAAAGAAAATTGTAGGGGAGTAATTTGCAATTCACGACATTATTGTGGAAAACGCAAGAACCTTCATTTGCAATCATATTCGGCGATCAATCTTTTGTCAACAAATCTTCGGAGGAAATTTCTACGTCATTTCCCTTAAGGGCTAACATCTTATATGTTACTGGGATCACCAAATCATTGAACATGACATATTTTGATAATACTTGAAATGAAGGGGAAAAGAGAAGAATTACAGTCGGTGATAGTAATTTACTACATTTTGTAAACAGTGACAAAGGGAGATTTTTAGTACAACAATAACTAAATATTTAGTATTAATTCTACACTGTGAATATCTAGAAAGGATAATGTGTATGCAGACCTTACTCCTGTAGAGATTCTTGGGAGAAGTGAATTTTTCGTATTGCTCACAAAAGTATATATAGAGTACAGAGGTATCAAATCCTACCAACTATAGGACTGTACAATAATAAAGGAAACCAAATCCTACCAACTATAGGACTGTACAATAATGAGAGAATATCTCCCAATAATAAAAAGATACACACAATTATATTGTAATAACTCCTACCTTATGAGAATAGAGATGTTATTTCCAATAGACCATCTGCTTAAAAAAATATAAGCACCAAGTTAAGTTGATTTAAAATTTAAAGTTGTAATCCTACAAAGACCACTATGAATATACGTAAAAGATAATTTTAACTTGGTAAATGGTGTAATTTTCAAAGAAAAGGGGTTCACCCTCGCGAATCCTAGCTCCACCGCTGTTGGCTGAGGGGTGACGTGATAAGAATGGATCTTGTTAATATTTATATTAGACCGAGAAATCATAGAAAATCTAGAGAGAGAAAGTAGAGAGAAGGCAGAGCTTTTAGGAACTCTCTGGAACCTGAGAGAATTTTAAATTTTATTCATAGAAAAGAGAAAAATGAAGTCCGGGGGTCCCAAAATATCTGGGGACTCCTATATATACAAATACACATGGATCGGGTCAAAGGACCCAAATAATAAAATGAAATGGGGTTCAGACACGAAGTGGGATCGGTATATACAAGTGGCCCAACAACACATAATCATCACAGCCCATACTATTGTATACCAGAAATACAATAAATATACACTGTGTATACACTCCATATAATCATGTAATTTCCTTCATGTCAACACCCCCCCTCAAGTTGGAGGGGGAAACCACCTGCAACTTGCTGAGCAGCAGAAGGAGCAAAGTGCCAGGTAGGGGCTTAGTGAGCAGGTTGGCTAGCTGGCGAGAAGTAGGCACATGAAGCAGCTGGAGAAAACCAGATTGCAACAAGTCTCGAACAAAATGGCAGTCCACCTCGATATGTTTAGTATGTTCATGAAAAACAGGATTGTTAGCAATGTGAATAGCAGACTGACTATCACAATATACAGAAATAGGAGAAGGAACAGATACCCCAAAGTCAACCATCAAACGAGAAATCCAAGTCAAGTCAGCAGCAACCTTGCTATGGGCCCGATACTCTGCCTCAGCAGAGGACAGAGAGACAACAGGGTGTTTCTTAGATTTCCAACTGACCAAACAACCACCCAAAAGGACACAAAAGCCAGTAACAGAACGCCTAGTATCAGGGCAAGCAGCCCAGTCACTATCAGAATACCCAACAACAAAAAATTCAGCATGAGCAGAATAAAACAAACCCAATGAGGGAGTCCCCTTAAGATATCGCAGCACATGCAGGGCAGCAGTCATATGGGGAAGCCTGGGTCATTTGAGAAATTGACTCAGATGCTGGACTGCAAAACAAATGTCAGGTCTAGTATGAGTCAGGAAGAGCATCTTGCCAACAAGACTCCTGTACTGGTCAGGAGAGGGCAAGAGGGCACCAGAATCAGCATGAAGCTTGACATTGATGTCCAAAGGAGACACAATAGAAGAGACATTGATACAATCAAATTGATGCCGCAAATCAGAAATATACTTCTGCTGATTAAGGTGCATCCCACCAGGGACAACTGACATCTCAAGGCGCAAAAAATAGTGCAAAGACCCCAAGTCTTTGATTTTAAACTGATCATCCAGGAACAATTTGAGAGCAGTAAGTTCATCACTGTCATCCCCAGTAAGAATTATGTAATCCACATAAACTGCTACCACCACAAGGGAGCCAGGCTTACCCTTGATGAATAAGGAGTAGTCATTCAAAGAGTGGTGATATCCTCTGGAATAAAGGGCAGAAGACAATTTGGCATACCACTGTCTGGATGCTTGTCTCAGCCCATACAAGGATTTCTTGAGTTTGCAGACCAAAGGAGGAGAAGAAGAAGAATGAGAAGAAACAGAACCAGAAGGAGAAGCAGAGACAGTCAAACCTGGAGGAAGTTTCATGTAAACATCCTCATCCAGATCACCATGAAGAAAGGCATTATTGACATCAAGCTGAAAGAGTGGCCAATGATTCTTGACAGCCACATCAATGGGCATTTGACAGAAGTCATTTTAATCACTGGAGAAAAAGTCTCTGTAAAATCAACCCCCTCAACCTGTGTATCACCCCTAATAACCAGCCTAGCCTTATACCTTTCAACAGAGCCATCTGCCTTGTATTTTATTTTATAAACCCATTTACAACCAATGGGTTTCTTGCCAGGAGGAAGAGGGACAACATCCCAAGTATGGTTAGTGTCCAAAGCTTCAAACTCCTGTCTCATGGCTGCTTTCCATGCTGGAACAGATGCAGCTTGAGAGTAATATAGAGGCTCAGATTCCAAAGAGGAGGAAGATGAGCCAGAGAAGGCAGGGAGTTGACATACATAATCCTTAAGATAGGAAGGAGGATTATGTTGTCTTTGAGACTTTCTGGGAGCAGGAACAGAGGGAGAGGGAACTAAAATAGAAGGGGAACCAGCATGACTGAAAGGAGTAGGAAAAGGCATCTGCACATATGTGGGAGAAGAGGGAGGAGAGAGAGAAATGGGAGAATCAGAGGCATCGTCATGTTCTCCAGATGGAATAAAGGGAAAAGAAGAAGCAGGAGGATGAGCAGAAGGAGGCACAGATTTAAAAGGAAAAAATGATTCATGAAAGAGAACATCCCTGGAGACCAAATACTTCTTAGATGCAAGATCATATAATCTATAACCCTTTTTGCCAAAAGGATATCCCAGAAAAACACAAGGAATGGCTCTTGCCTTTAGCTTGTCCCTTTGAGGGATGGGGACAGTGGCATAGGCAAGGCAACCAAAAGTCTTCAAGTGAGTATAGGATGGAACTGTCCCATACAACAGATCATGAGGAGACTTATTATTAAGTAATCTAGTGGGTATTCTGTTAAGTAGATATGTAGCAGTCAACAAGCAATCTCCTAGAAAGATACTGGCAAGCCAGATTGAAAGAGCAAAGCCCTACAGGTTTCAAGGAGAGTCCTATGTTTTCTCTCAACAACTCCATTTTGTTGAGGAGTGTGAGGACAGGAGGTTTGGTGTATGATCACCTGGCTACAAAAAAGAGAAATACCCTCATTGCTAGAGCCCAATTCTAAGGCATTGTCACTTCTAACAGTCTGAACCACAGCATTAAATTGGGTTCTGACCAGAGAAATAAATGACTTAAGCATAGAAAAAGCATTGCTTTTGGATCCCAGTAGATGTGTCCAAGTTTCCCTTGAAAAGTCATCAACAATTGTAAGGAAATATTTGCAACCAGAAGACGTTGGAGTATGATAGGGTCCCCAGGTGTCCACATGAATCAGTTGAAAAGGTCTAGAAGACTTAATGGAACTATCAGGAAAAGGAAGCCTAGTCTGTCTGGCCATGGGACAGACTGTACAGGGAAAGGGTTGTTTGGAAGCAAAAGGAAAAGACAGACCAGAAATGCATTTCATATTTGCAAATGGAGTATGTGCAAGTCTTAAGTGCCAAATGTAATTCATATCAGATGCAACATCATTATTACAGATGGAACTATTTACATGTGAAGGCAAAGAAACAACCTTGTTATCAGACAAGATGTCATCACTACAAGAAACAGACACAGAAGGCAATGCAACAACTTTGTTATCATTACAAGAAGCAGATACAGGACAAACAGAAGTAGAAGAACAATTAACAGAGAGAGAAGGGGAAGAAGGAACCCAAGCTAGTTTATACAGGCCAGCAGCTTCTCTACCAAGATCCAGTGGCCTCCTCAGAGAAGGGTCCTGTATCATGTGTAGTAAGCAGGAATGTTCAGTGAACATAACTATACAGTGCAACTGCTTCACTAACTTGCGAACAGAAATCAAGTTGTGTTTAAAAGAAGGAACTAGCAGTACATTGTGAAGAATGATGGAAGGAGTCAAGGCAAAGGAGCCTGTGCAAGTCACTTTCACTTTATAGCCATTTGGAAAAGTGACAAGATATGGCAATGTTAAAGGTATAATATTGAAAAGTAGTTGTTTATCATGTGTCATGTGATTAGAGGCACCTGAATCTATAATCCAGGTGACAGAATTAATGTGAGTAAGCAAGCAAAGTTTGGAATCAGAAATAGGGTTCTCAGTTAACATAGTACCAGTAAAGTTTGCAGCATATATGGGAGGAGGAGTTTGAGCAGTGGATTCCTCCAACTTGGTCTGGTGTAACAAGTTCATCAACTGGTCATAATCATGTCTGCTCAACCCTGGTATCACAGAGCTTTGTCCATCTAGTCTTGCAACAGATTGATGGCTAGCAGGAGGATTCCCTTACGGAACAGACAACAGTCCATCAGAAATAGAAGAATCCAGACCAGTAGTCAGATGAACAGCATCAGGCCTCCTTCCCTTGTTAAAGGTGGAACTTTGTGGATACCCATGGATCTTGAAGCACTTATCAATTAAGTGTCCAGATTTTTTTACAGTATCTACAAAATAAAGGTCCCCTGGCTTGGTCAAAATTGACTCTCTGTCTAAAGGGAGGAGGAGGAACAGACACTGTGGCCTTGTTAAATCCAACAGGCTGCCTGTTTGTATGTACATTGAAAGAGACAGAGGCTGGATCAAAGTGAGAGGAAGATTGAACTTGTCTTTGCTTCTCATCATTGAGGACCATATTATAAACATTGTCAAGAGAAGGAGGAGGTTGCATCATCAAAAGATTACTCCTGACCCCCATATAAGCTTCATTCAGACCCATTAAAAACTGAAAGACCTTATTATCATCACATTCTTGAACTATACCATCTTTTGCAGCACATACACACCTTTGACCATGATTAACACACATAGAATCAAGTTATCCCACAGACCTTTTAGCTTGTTAAAAAAAGAAGCTATATCTAAGGACCCTTGAGAGGTGTGGGACAACTCTCTTTTCAATTCAAAGATTTTGGTCCTGTTTGCAGTGCCATATCTGGCCTGGAGTTGGGACCATATGCTCTATGCAATGTCAGAGTACTGTACAGATTCAACAATTGTAGGGGAAAGGGAAGCAGTCAACCAAGAAATTACCATGTTGTTGCACCTATCCCACAACCTTTGTTGAGCCACATTGGTGGTAGGTCGGGAGTATGTGCCATCAACAAAAGTGATTTTGTTTTTGGCTGATAAGGCAAGAATTATTTTACGTCTCCAGCCCCCATAACCACTACCCGAGAAGGGAGTGGGAACGAGAGATACCCCAGGTACATCAGAAGAATATACAAAATGGGGACTGGAAGAGTCTACAAAAGGGGAGGCACCAGTACTTATGTTAGAAGCCATAGTCAATGAACCGGCTTAAAAGAACAACTTTTCAACGAACAGAATACAACAGAATACAACAAAAACAGGTATTCACTCACAACAACCAACAAACAGAATATAGCCAAGTCAGGTATTCACAGACAACACCAGATGCTCACAAGTACAGAGTCAAATAATCACATACAAAATCGAAGATAAGGACAGAGTTACCCTCCTTCTTCGCAACCGGAGAAGATCGGCCTTCAAACAACAGAGAAACCTTAGGTACAAAACCCTAGGTGTAACCTTGGAAATCCTTACTGAAAATGTGGTCAGGAACGTCGGAGAGGCACCCAAAACGTCCAATGAGTAATAATCGAGCCACCGGAAAGCAGTAGAACCCTAGGTTAAACCACTAAAAAACCCTAGAAGCCGATAGGTCACCCAAAATCAACCAAAAATCATCATAAAATCTTCCAGAACGTTCAGGAGAAGAAAATACACTCCGATATCACGACGAAAGACTCAGAAAGGTCTCCGATGAGTCGGAATCTTCATCGACCGTGAGGTCTCAGAAATCACCCCCAAAACCTCGAAACAGACTTCATCCAAGACAACGAAGCACATAGAAACATGGTCGGATCGTCGTCGAGGCTCTGATACCATGTTAACATTCATATTAGACCGAGAAATCATAGAAAATCTAGAGAGAGAAAGTAGAGAGAAGGCAGAGCTTTTAGGAACTCTCTGGAACCTGAGAGAATTTTAAATTTTATTCACAGAAAAGAGAAAAATGAAGTCCAGAGGTCCCAAAATATCTGGGGACCCCTATATATACAAATACACATGGATCGGGTCAAAGGACCCAAATAATAAAATGAAATGGGGCTCAGACACGAAGTGGGCTCGGTTATACAAATGGCCCAACAACACATAATCATCACAACCCATGCTATTGTATACCAAAAATACAATAAATATACACTGTGTATACACTCCATATAATCATGTAATTTCCTTCATGTCAACAGATCTTGGAGTTAACTCATCCGCAAAAGCTAGTTTGTGATGATGATTGTCCAAGACCATATAAGAAGATCAAAATACCCATATATAACCCGTTGATGTGGGATACAACTCAATACCCCCCTCACGTCTTGGCCTGTAACTAGAGCTTGGACAATATAAATTAGGATCCAACATCGGCAACAATAAACTGGGATAGGTCTAGCTTTGATACCATGATAAAAATAGATAGGCTCGTATCAACCCAATAACTAGCTTGTGAGGTAAAGATTACCCAAAATCATATAAGAAAATTAAAATACCCATAACCCACCGATGCAGGATACAACTCAACATAACTATATCATCCGATTTTTGTAACCATGTTTAGTGATCAATGATTTTGTCTACATCTTCGAAGGAAATTTCGAGGCCATTTCCTCAAGATAAATTTAGATGTTATTACCGCCATGCATTGCCCCTTACGTACTATCTCAAGTACGAGCCAAAAGTCGTGCCACGGTCTTGTTTGCAAATACTACAGTATGCAATTTCCCGTATCATTTCATATCAACATTTTTATGGAAAAGAAACAAACATATTGGTATTCAATCTTTGTACCAAATGAATATACGGATAAAATGTTGTTTAGGTATATAAAACATTTATCACCTAAATACGATTAATTAGCTCTTCCATTTCTAACTAGTGCTCCCTAGAGTTAAATTAACTTGTTTGGACTGCATTATTTTCCAAAGGAAGAAGAGAATAAAAATCATAATAATAGCTGAAAGATTGGAACCATTGCATAATTAATTTTCCAGAATATAAATCAATCGAAACATTGAGGTGTCTTTATTCCCTAGGAGAGGACACCAAGAATACGTAATGACATGAATTGAGGGAAAAAACACTAATTAGAAGAAGATAAATAAAAGGGGGGCGGGTTTGAGATGGTTTTTGAGAGTCTTATGTTTTTTGAAAACATTTACATGACTCTATTTTATGTTCTATTATTATTTTTCGCTTAATTTTTATAAAAAGATTTTGACCTTTGCAACAAATTCTGAGAGACCTTCCGGAATTTTTTTTAAGACGCAGAACAAACTTCTGAAAAACAATAATTATCGAAACACCTTTTTTTAAAAGATCGTGTTTTTTTCTATCCCAGTTTATGTGTCATACTTTTCTTTTAGTTTGTTCCGAAAAATATATCATATTTTTTAATTAAAAAATAATTTAACTTATAATTTTCTATTTTAGTTTTTATGAGATAATTTATAATTACTCAAATATTATAGCTTAATTTAATTCATAATTTTCAAAAGTCAACATTGGCCCATAAAAAGAGTAACGTACCCCGTTTATATATTCCATAATAGTATACTCTTTTGTTTTTAGTTTGTTTCAAAAAGATGTTATTTTTCTATATTTGAGAGCTCTTTATATTTAAATTTTTTATTTTACCTTTAATGACGTATATTTCTGAATATGAACACATAAAATTCAAATTCCAGATCTACCTCTTTGATATGCTCTTCCAGCCATATATTATTATAATATATTTAAGATTACAAGTTCTCTTAGTATTTTTGACATGGGCCAAATTTTTTCTTTTTCTCTTAAATATTATGCACAATCAAATATGTTGGTACGTAAAATGAAGCGGACGAAGTATTTTCTTTTCATAGAAATATTTCCAAAAATCTACTTTGTGGCACAAATTCGCAAAAGCAACCCCACACATTTGAGGAAAAAAAATTATATATCCCTCGTATTTCACCAAATCAATGACTATATAACCTGTCTTAGCTTTAATTTACATAACACTTACCACTTAATCATAACTAAATATACTATTGATAATGTATTATTACAAAACTTTGCATGCCAAAAGCGTACACGTACCAATCATGTTGTTCCTTTCTCTCGGGTCTCGGCTATTTAGTTGGTCGTGGACAAATAGCAATACCTTCTCCATGAAATATCTCCTAATTCACTCTTCCTACTCTGTGGTAACCTGAATAGAATCTGTATCTCAAAGCTTCTACTCTTTTCTAGCTGCTCTAACCACTCTTTAAGGTCTGACGCTCTGCATGTTTCTTCTTGAATTATGAGTTTGTTGATGATCAGCTTTTGGTTCTCCACTTGGCTTCATAATTCATGTCATGTGAAGACAATAATCACCATGTAGAAAGCATATCAACCCCATTGAAGATACTTCATAGTAATTTGCATTCATAATTGCTGCTTGACATTCTGTTAGAGCTTGGTTTTTGCTGTTGTACAGGTACTGTTTGAACATGGAAAGGAAGCATCTTTCGGCTGCTCTGCTTTTATTGGCCATTGCCTGCTTTGTATTTCCTGCTTCTTCTGATAGTTCGCTAAGAATTAGTCTGAAGAAGCGACAATTAGATATCAGTAGCTTAAATGCAGCCAATGTAGCAAGACTTGAAGACAGATATGGAAAGCATGTGATGAAGGACATAGAGAAGAAGAAGAAGAAGAAGAAATCTGACACAAATTCAGATATAGTGTCCTTAAAGAACTACTTGGATGCTCAATATTACGGAGATATCAGTATTGGTTCACCCCCTCAAAATTTCACTGTCATATTTGATACAGGAAGTTCTAATCTCTGGGTTCCGTCATCAAGATGTTATTTCTCTGTAAGTTGTGCTTCTTTTTAGTTAATGATTAAGTTCTGCGTGCTACCGGCCTCAATGGTTAGTTATATAATCAGGTCACTTAAAAGGTAATTACAAGTAAATCTCTATAAGAAAATTAATTGGTAACAATAATTGGTACTTAATTATTGCTATTACAAGTTAAACTATACTGATAGTAAAAAAAATCCTTACACTTTTTGTGTATATAACATGAAATCTTTTAGTTATCTGTTCCTTTGTTGAATTACCGGTTTATACAGAATTGTTCCTTAAACTTGAATTATTCCCAGATTGCATGCTGGATCCATTCCAAATACAACGCAAGGAAGTCTAGTACATACACAAAAAAAGGTGATGTTCATATCATAGTTTAATGTTATATTTCTTTCATACTGATTGATAGACAAGTAGTTATAGAATACTCCCTCTGTTTCGATTTATATGAACCTGTTGGACTGGGCACAGATTTTAAGAAAAATGAAGACTTTCGGAATTTGTGGTCCTAAACAACTTCAAAAGGGGCCAGAATATTTGTGTGGTTATAAAAGCTTCTCATTAAGTGTAAAAATGGAAGTTTAAACTAAACTGTTACTAAATTTAGAAATAGGCAATTCTTTTTGGAGCAGACCAAAAAGAAAATAGGTTTATATGAATTGGAACAGAGGGAGTAGTAGTTATTTATTGATGGTTTCTGATTATATTTGATATTTATTCTGATCCAGGAGAGTCTTGTTCAATCCACTATGGATCTGGATCAATTTCAGGATTTCTCAGTCAAGATAATGTTCAAGTTGGCGATCTTGTAGTCACGGATCAGGTGAAATCTTGCTTGGCGATAAGTCATCACTGCCTCATATTATGGTCATTTATGCTCTTCTGAAAACACAATGGATGAGAATTTTTTACATCAATTTCTTCAGGTCTTTATTGAGGCGACACGGGAACCAAGTATTACATTTATAATTGCAAAGATTGATGGAATACTTGGGCTTGGTTTCAAGGAAATTGCTGTTGGAAACATTACACCTGTCTGGTAATAAGGCCAGCAATTCATTTGTTCAGTTCAGTTTTTAACCAATTCTATCTTGTTTTCGTTTTTTCTCAGTTTTTGGAATCTTGTCTGTTTGATTCATGATATACGTGCAGGTACAATATGGTGAAGCAAGATCTCGTAAAGGAGCCTGTGTTTTCTTTCTGGCTTAATCGCGATATAAAAGCAAAAGAGGGAGGTGAACTTATTTTTGGTGGTGTTGATCCAAAACACTACAAGGATAAACATACTTATGTTCCTTTGACTCAGAAAGGTTACTGGCAGGTACTTGATTTTTTTTTTTTTGGACTATGGTTTCCATTCCTTGTAGTTTTTTCACTGTCCCCCCATCTGTTCTTTTACTTTTTCTATTTCAGTTTAAAATGGAAGATTTCTCTATTGGCAACCGATCAACAGGTGAGCGTTGCTGTTGATTACGAGCCTAAGCTAAGAATAATTTCTTTTTGTCTTAATACTTTTCCCTTACAGGCTTCTGTGAAGGCGGTTGTGCTGCTATAGTGGATTCTGGAACATCATTGCTTGCTGGTCCAACTGTATGATTTACTTTGTTTGGATTGTTGCAGACCTTTCGAATGTCTAGTTATCTTGAACAAATTCTTGAAAGTAATTATAACAGGCTGTTGTGACACAAGTCAACCATGCTATTGGAGCAGAAGGAGTATTGAGCATGGAATGTAAAGAAACCATTTCTGAATATGGGGAAATGATTTGGGATTTACTAGTATCAGGGGTTTGTTCTATTTCTCTTCTTTTGTTTATTTGAGCCGTCCACTACTGCATGTGACATTGTAGAGATAATGCTACTCGTAATTGTCTGCAGGTCACACCAGATCAAATTTGTTTACAAGCAGGATTATGCTATTTTAATGGAGCTCAGCATTTGAGGTATGGATGCTTTCCTCCTATTCTTTTCCAACAAAGTTGAACTGGACCATCTGTCTTTGGAACATATGTCAAGGCTCTAGAGCTATCTTGTTCATGTTGAATTGTGTAACTATCTCGTTTAAAAACTTAAGTTGTCAAAGATGTCACAATCTTATTTAATTATTATATCTTCGACATGCTCTCTTACTTGGAAATTCATTATGATGAAGGATGGTAATGAGATTTGAGCCAAGGATCTATGTCTGCTACAATACATGTTGAATTGTGTAGCCATGTGACAATCTAGAACCAATTTTGCAGCTCGAATATTAGAACAGTTGTTGAGAAGGAAAATGAAGGAAGTTCCATAGGAGAAGCCCCATTGTGCACTGCCTGTGAGATGGCTGTAATTTGGATGCAGAACCAGCTCAAACAGAAGACAACAAAGGAGAGTGTGTTAGAATATGTGAATCAGGTGAGTGATTTTGCTCTTTAATTAAGCAGTGTGGAGCCTTGTCTTAGGGACTAATGTTTGGTGTTTTACAGCTCTGTGAGAAATTACCGAGTCCTATGGGACAATCCGTAATCGACTGTAATAGCATATCATCCATGCCAAATGTTACATTCAATATTGGTGATAAGGATTTTGTCCTGACTCCAGAACAGGTTATGCCTCTCTTCCTAATTTTATATGTGTAGCATTGATATGTTGCATACGCAGCCTTGTTTCAACTGTGACTTTGTTTCTGTTTCCAGTATATTTTGAAAACTGGGGAGGGGATTGCTACCATTTGCCTCAGTGGGTTTGTTGCTTTGGATGTGCCACCACCACGAGGTCCTCTTTGGTACGTTTTTATTATTCTTACAACCATTTCGCTTTACTATTGACAAAAGTTCATAGAAATTGCATGCATAAACAAGAATACCTCAAGTATGTTTCATACGAAAAGATTCATACTACACTTGCAGGATTCTTGGTAATGTATTCATGGGGGTGTATCATACCGTATTTGACTATGGTAATCTTCAACTGGGTTTTGCTGAAGCTGCATGATAGCCTCTTTGCACATTATTCACTGGGCTTCAAATAATGTAAAATAGATGAATAATTGTAGTTTTCAGTGTGCTCAGTAATGCTGGTGAATTCAGTGTTCTTGATCCTAGTGATGTAATAAGATGCAATTTTCTCTTTTCTTTCCACCGTAGGCGTCTTTTTGATGGTATACCACTTATTATTTTCTTTCTTTTCATTTGTATTATCAATGTTGCTTCAAGCCGTAAAATAATGAAGGAGAGTTCATATTGATGCACATAATGACCATATCTTCAAGTTTTTACCAAACAGAGATGAAATTTGTTCACACCTTAAATATTTGTTTAATATGTTGCAATATTTTACACACGAGACTAATATATATATATATATATATATATATATATATATATATATATATATATATATATATATATATATATATATATATATATATATATATATATATATATACTCTTATTTACACAACATATATGCAACAACGAAGGCAATGTGATACACCGAGACAGTTGTGAAAGTAAAATACGTTAGTTACCTTGTGCATTAGTCAACAGGTCTTGCTCGTTGAAGGTTTTACAGTTGAACCAATTTTTTAAATTGCTAGTGTAGTGATGGAAAATATGCTTTCAAGTTTCCTCAATTCGAGTCCCTCAGTCCTGATCTACATGTTAATAGTCGACTCCTATGACTAAACTACTTATTATTCTAATAAATCAAATATCAACATTAATAAATGTAAAATTTGAAAACACTACACCTGAGAATATCAACTCTGCTGGGGGAGGTAGCTCAATCCTTGTCATTAAAGAAATGCTTATAGTTTATTACACAAGACGAATTGAATGAGATACAACTAGGGCAACAATGAAAATTCATTCGGGTATACTACATGAAAGGGCATCAAAATAGTTAAAAGAAAACAGTTAACTATCCATATTATACACTAAAAAATAAATTGGATAATGAACTTTTTAAAAATAGGTCAAATATGGATAAGAACGATATTATCCATTTAGAAAATGGATAATCAATGACTAATCAATGAATAACCAATGTGTCTAGCTTTTCCATTTGTGAAGCCTCAAATTAAGGGTTCCTCAAGTTAGGGAGACTAAAAATTCTCCCAAAAGTGATCATATGCAAGAATTCATGGATAATATGGTTATCCATATTATCCGTTGGTTAACACGTTTTTTATCCGTATTAAATATGAGTCGAGTCGAATAATTAATTTATTTTTCATTACTCATTTTCGACCGGACCCACCCTTTGGCCACTCCTAACTACATCTAATGCATCCCCTCCTCAAGGATGCAGAATTTTTGTTGGGACGCTTCATTCTTCATAAGTCATTAACTCTCATTTCTAAGGACTGAGGCATCGAATGATGGTTCCCGCAGATCTTACATGAGCAATATACTCATATTTCTGTTCATGTGTCGGCAAAAGATGAGCAGACATACAAAGTCGAGCAATTCACTATTGGAAAACGGAATAGACAATTAACAGTACCACATAAAGTATCATATTAAAACAATTGACTATCCTCTTGTTAACATTTAAGAGCCAAATAGCTCATTCCAATTTTAAAACAAAAAAGACGTCAATATACTCCAACTCTACATAGAAACACCAGTAGTTGAGGAATTGCCCTTCTTATCCTTCCTTGCTACTTCTATTTCAACCACTACAATTCGTGCTAAGGCACCATGTTGATAAGTTCTTTACAGAGTACATCCCTTGATATTTTTCATTTTTCCCCTTCCTTTAAAAGAGGCGCCACGAAATTTGACTCTTGCACCTTCTCGGTTAACAAGCATCAGGCTTCTACCTCCCTAGAGAAATGCAACAAGTTTATAACAATATTTACCTCGATATTCCCAGTTTGCTACACGGTCAAATAATGAAAAGTTCTAGATAAACTCTATTAAATAATGTAAAGGGTATAACTGTCATCGTACATTGAAACCTGTATACGGTCGAGATCGAATGCCTCCGATTTTCATACTTGAGAGGCTGTCCGGGTTCGGGTAAAGACCGAGTTCGAGGGACCACTCCCGAGTTCGAAGGCAAATCATGATGCATACCGAGGTCGAGTGTGTTCGACCCCAAAATAGTACAGTTGTGGATTTATACCAAAACGAGTTAGATTATTGCCACGTCCCCAAAGTCATGGCAAAAATCCCGAAATATGATTGTACTATTCCACAATAGGCGATTAAATAACTGTACCAAGAACATTCCTTACTGTAAATGGAAATATTCCTTATTTAGGCTCCTTTATTATATAAAGGGGACCCCAATCATTTGTAAGACACCGTATCATCACTGAAAAAGGAATATACGCTTTGTCTTTTTGCTCACTGTTTATCAACATTGTTCTTTAGCTCCATTATTCTTACTTTACATTTACTACTTTACTGCTTTTAGCTTATCTCGAGGTCACCGTCTCGAGGTCACCATGGTCAAGTATTATTGATTTGATTCACCTCTATCTTTCATTTCTAATTCATTTTTCTTGATTACTAATTGGTATTGAACTAAATCACATATCTTTAAAATTATAAATCAAGTTTAATTTACTCAGATTTTCGAGGTAAACAAGTTGGTGCCCACTGTGGGTCCAAATATAATAGTGATTATTTTTTTACTGGTTTTTATTACACACATTGTTTTTACACTTTTTCTTGTAAAGATTTGTTGATTTTCAAACTGAAACATGTCTAGCTCACAAAACACACCCGCTCACGATAACAAAGGTCTTGGAGAAAAAAACAAAAAAAACAATGCGAAAATCGGTGTACCATCGATAAACCCAAGGGAAGTGTCAGATATGGAACCTATTGATGTTTGTTCGCACATTGCTTTGAATGCATATCTAAGCATGGACCCCGAAGCAAATATACGCAAGGAAGCCAGACCCGATGGCCAAGAACACAAGGAATAAAAGAAGAGGGAGTAAGCCTACAAGTGATATTCGAGATGTTGGAAGCTTAGCAAATTGCCATCGCTCAACTCCAACGTCAGTATAGAATCTCGAACACAGCCGAACCAGTAAACACTCAGCGTACTGAACCAGCACTAGAGAGGCTCGATGAAAGTGGCTCAGGGACTAACCCCATGATTATAAAAATGCTCGAGGAAATAGCAAAGAGGATTGAGTCCAGAGAAATTTTTTTTGCAGAAAATGATAAGAAGGTAAAAACTTATAGCTCCCAAGTAGACCAGATACCCGGGGTGCCTCTAGTTTTGAAAAGTTTAGACGCCAAAAAGTTCATACAAAAACCTTTCCCCCCAGTGGCTCCGATGCTCATCCCCAACAAGTTTTGCATGCCCGATATACCCCAAGTATAACGGGAAAATCGACCTTAACGTGCATATTACTTCATTTACTTATAGAATCAAAGGAAAGGATTTGAATGACGATGAAATCGAGTCAGTTTTATTGAACAAGTTTGCAAAAACACTATCAAATAGAGCCATGATTTGGTATCGCAACTTGACTCCTAACTCCATTGATTCATTTTCTATGCTAGCAGATGCCTTTGTGAAAGCACATGCCGTGGCTATAATCATAGCCACGAGAAAATCGTACGTCTTTAATATAAAGCAGAGGAATGACAATATGCTAAGGGAGTTCGTGTCCCGGTTTCAGATGGAAAGAATAGAATTACCACCGGTCTCCCACGACTGGAAACTACAGGCCTTTATGCATGGTCTAAATGAAAGGTGATCGATCGCATCTCGGCAGTTGAAGAAAATCTTGATTGAATACCCATATGTGACATAGTTGGATGTGCACAATTGTTATCAGTCGAAGATAAGGGCTGATGATGACCAGTTGGGAACCCCCTCAAGTTCACTTCATCCTATCAGATTCGCAGCCAAGCCCCCGAGAGATACAGATCGGGAACCAAGATTCAACAAAGAATGGTATCAACCATATGCGGATCGAAGAAACAATGACCCAAGTCACAACACTCCTTAAAGTGATCGGAGAAACGATCAAGGTCAAAGTTCTCCGGGACTCATGAGTAAGATCGAGTTCGATAAGCACAACGATCCCGCCGAGGCCCCTCAATTATCAGAGTACAAATTCAACATAGATACTTCAGTGATCGTCTTAGCTATTGGGAGAATCAAAGATACCAAGTGGCGCAGGCCAATACAGACCGATCCTTCTCAAAGGAGCTCGAACTTGATGTGTAAGTATCATAGCACACATGGTCATAGAATAGAGGATTGCAGACATCTAAGGGAGAAAGTGGCTCGGTTATTCAATGTGGGACACTTTCGAGAATTTCTAAGTGATCGGGCTAAGAATTACTTCCGGGAGATAGATAAAAGGAAACGAACAAGGGGAACCCCAACATGTAATCCACATGATCATTGGCGAAGTTGATGTCTTTCAACGACCTGTGTTCAAGTGCACCAAAGTATCAATCACTAGAGAAAAACGGACTCAAAGCTATGTGCTTGAGCACATCTTATCATTATATGACGAGGAAGCAGAAGGCATATCTCTGCCTCACAACGACGCCCTGGTAAACTCTATCCTTTTGAATAAAATTCAAGTTAAACATGTTTTAGTGGATCTAGGTAGCTCGAAAAACATAATCAGATCGACGGTCGTGGAACCACTCGGCCTACTAGATCAAATTTTACCTGTATCCTGGGACTTGAATGGCTTCAACTTTGCAAATGAAATAACAAAGGGAGAAATATCGTGCAAGTAAACGTAGACGGGACCATACAAGATACGAAGTTCCATGTCATCGAAGGTGATATGAGGTATACGCGCTCCTCGGGAGACCATAGATACACAACATGATGGAAATAACTTTGACTCTTCACCAGATGATGAAGTTCCCTGCAGGGGAAGGAGTGAAAGTAGTCTACGGAGAGCAACATGCTGCAAGGGAGATGTTTGATCGAGGAGGTTGTGCCAATACTAGAGCCTTTGACCTCGGAGAAATCGAATGTCTGGGGTACACAAACAACCAAATAGTAATTACTTCTTTCAGCCTCGATGGAATCGGACCGACAGATAATCGAAGAGGAAGATGAGGATTTCCTTACTCCCTGAACCTTCATTGTTCCCAAAGAGTCCGATGCTACCAAATCCACTACCGAGGAGCTGGAACAAGTCATTTTGATCAAATACATGCTCGAGAAAAAGGTATACCTGGGGATTGCTTTGCGTTGTCCCATTTAATCAACTATCAGGAAAAAACTCATTCAATTTCGTATTGATAATTTGGATTGCTTTGCGTTGTCCCATTTAGATATGAATGGGATTCTACCGTAGAGCACCACGCATCGGCTAAGCACATCAAAAAGCAAAAAGGAGGCCTCCATCCGAGGTAAAGCACGCTTTCATAAAGGACGAGATAACCAATCTCCTTAAAATAGGATCTATTTGGGAGATAAAGTAACCCGAGTGGCTAGTCAACATAGTTGTAGTCCGTAAAAAAGGAAACAAGCTAAGAATATGTGTAGATTATGAAGACTTGAAAAGGCATATCTGAAAGATTCTTTCCCACTACCTAACATCGATCGTATGATCGATGCCACGGCTGGCACGAGATCCTAACTTTTCTTGACGCCTACTCCAGGTATAATCAGCTTCAGATGAACCCGAGGGACCGGGAAAAAACTTCGTTATTTACAAAATTTGGGACTTATTGTTATAATGTAATGCCCTTGGGGCTAAAAATGCAGGAGCTACATACCAACACTTGGTTAACAAAATATTTGAATGATAAATAGGTAAAACGATGGAAGTTTACATTGACGATATGTTGGTTAAGTCCTTACACGTAGAGAATCATTTGAATCATTTGCAGGAAACATTCAAAATTTTGTGAAAATACAACATGATGCTCAACCCGGAAAAATGTGCCTTCAGAGTCGGCTCAGGTAAGTTCCCCGGCTTCATGGTGTCAAATAGGGGTATTAAAATTAACCCTGATAAGATCAAGGCCATCGAGGATATCACACTCGTGGATAGTGTAACGGCCATGCAAATGTTAACAGGTCGAATAGTCGCTCTGGGTTAATTTATCTCAAGGTCATCAGATTGGAGTCACCGATTCTTTTCCTCGCTCAAAAAGAAAAAGGATTTCGCATGGACCCCAGAACGTCAACAAGACTTAGAAGAATTGAAGTGATATCTGTCAAGCCCACCTTTGCTTCACACCCCGAAGGTAGATGAAAAACTTTATCTATACTTGGCAGTGTCCGAGATAGCGGTAAGTGAGGCATTAGTTTCAGAAGAGAAAGATACGCAATTTCCTATTTATTTCATAAGTTGAACTCTAGGAGATGCTGAAACTAGGTAACCTTACTTAGAAAAATTAGCACTTGCATTGATAAGCACATCTTGAAAGTTAAAACCATATTTTCAATACTACCCTATATGTGTACTAACCACCTGCTCCCTTTGGAATGTTTTGCATAAGCCCGAGCTATCGGGCCAATTGGCCAAATGGGCCATCGAACTTAGCGGGTACGATATCGAATATCAAACCCGAACGACCATCAAGTCTCAAATCTTGGCTGACTTGTGGACGATTTTACACTAACCCTTGTGACTGAAGTGAAGAAAGAACTCCTGCTAAGCTCGGGTACAGCGGCTGGAGTATGGACCATTTTCACAAATGGCGCTTCGAATATTAAGGGGTCTGGGCTCGTCATTATTTTAGAGCCGCCCATGGGTGATACTATTAGGCAATCTATCAAAACTCCTATATTAACTTACAATGAGGCCGAGTAGGAGGCCATAATTGCAGGTCTCGAACTAGCCAAAAGCTTGGGAGTAGAAGTCATCAAAGCCAAGATTGATAAATTAGATAAACAAGTGCTTTGAGGTTTAAGAGGATAGAATGCAGCAGTACCTGTACAATCTACAGGTAACTTTGCACCGCTTCAAGGGGTGGAGTATGGATCACATACCTCGAAAACAAAATAGTGAGGCCGATGCACTTGCTAATCCAAGATCTTCGGTTGAAGAAGATGACATTGCCCCGGGGACTGTAGTTCAACTATCAAAGTCTGAGGTTGAAAATGGCCATGTCAAGATAAATTCAACGAGTTTAACGTGGGATTGGAGAAATAATTATATCAACTATTTGACAAATGGAAAACTTCCATCGGAACACAAAGAATCGACGACTCTAGGAGCCAAGGCTGCTAGGTTTGCATTAGATAAAGGTGGAACATTGTACTGGAGAACATTTGATGGACCATTGGCGGTGTGCTTGGGGCCAGGGGACACTGATTAAGTTCTTCGATTGATCCACGAAGGCACTTGTGGGAACTATTCCGGTGCTGAATTTGTCAAAAAATGTGATAAATGTCGATGATTTGCACCGATGATTCATCAGCCAAGATAACAACTCCATTCAGGCTTATACACGTGACTTTTTATGAAATGGGGAATGGATATAGTTGATTTTCTACCAATGACCCTAGGTAAAGCTAAATTCATTTTGTTTATGACTGATTATTTTTCTAAGTAGGTGGAAGCACAGTCCTTCAAGAAGGTCTGAGAAAAAGAAGTCACCGACTTTATCTGGGACCACATCGTATGTCAATTCGGGATACATGCCGAGATTGTGTGTGATAATGGAAAGCAATTCATCTGTAGCAAGGTAACAAAGTTCCTCAAAGTGCATAAATAAAGAGGACTTTATCGACACCATACCACCTAATTGGAAACGGGCAAGTCGAGTTAAAGAATAAAACTATCATTTAGAACTTGAAGAAAAGGTTAAATGATGCGAATGGAAAGTGGAGAAAAGTTTTACCCGAGGTCCTTTGGGCATATGGGATGACATCAAAGTCTAGCACGGGGCCACCTTGTTTTTGCTAGTATACCATTCCGAGGCCCTCATCCTCGTCGTGGTTGGAGAACCTAGTGCCAGGTTTTTATATGCATCAGATGAGTCAAATCACGAGACCATGAATGCTAGCCTAGAGTTATTATATGAAAAGCGAGAAGTAGTGCTCGTTCGAATGGCCGCGCATAAGTAAAGGTTTGAAAGACTAGGCCCAAATTGAAAGACCAACTTTCAACACTTTGGAGTCGGGACTTAGTTATGTGAAAGGTCACCTTCAATACTCGAGACCCCAATGAAGGGAGACTAGGCCCAAATTGGGAAGGACCGTACCGACTCCTCAAATTTATTGGTAAAGGATCTTTTAAACATAGCACAATGGAAGGCGAACAACTGCCAAACAATTGGAACATATCATTACTTAAACGATACTACTACTAAGGTATGACTTTATCATTTTTGTCCAATTAGGTTTAAAACTAACCTATTACAGATTTTCGATCGAAGCTATCGAAGGCACATGATCTCAAAGACACCCTTTTTACAAGAAGGCCTTAGGTTTTAAAGTATGCATTGCAATACTTTTCTCTTAGTTCAGATTTCATCCCAAATTGGTTTTACAGGCAAGGTATTTAACGAGGCATCAATTATGTTCTGCCTAAGGAGAACTCAACAGTATCCCAGGCTTCTTTTTACTCAACCTCGACAACTTCAAGGCATCAGCCTCGGAGATTATATTTTCAAGGAAAATACTTCTAGCCTAAGAGGGCCTCGATAGAAAAACTTCGTAATAGGTCAAACGGTCAAATGTACCATGTCCATATAGAATAGTCGAGCCTCGACAGCAAAGCGTATACGTATGAATCAATTATTAGAAGAAGCATTCTATTAATATCAAAAATATTTTTTGTCTCAAAGAAGTCTACTATTGTATAAGCTCTACACTTACAATCCTACGAGCAACAACTCAAGAGCCAAAACTTATAAATACCCCTGAATACTCGAGGACTGTCATCGACATTCAATACATCCGAGTCATCCAAATCTCAGACTTATAAGACCTCAAAGACGCACCCCCTCAAAAAAAAGTCCAAGGACAATATACTCGGGGACTAACTTTTTCAAAAAAGTTTGGAAAGTTATTGGGAAACAAGTCTAAGTGACAAACCCAAAGGCTACGACCATACTAAAGGCTACGACCAAAATAATGCAATTCAGAGACGGCTGACTTCTCTTATAAATTATTGGCCATCAACCATTGAAAGACTGGTTAAGTCAGGCTACCTTCGGCAAAGGAAAAATATAAAGGGCTTCGATAAATTTAGCCCCCCGAAAAATCTAAGTGCTTCGATAAATTCTACCCTCGAAATAATCCAAAGGCTTCGATAACATCAGCCTTCGTAAAAACCTCAAGAGGTATTCAATTATTTCTACACAAACAAATTACTAATAAGTTTATGATACTTTGAACCTTCAAAAAACCTAACGGGTACAAAAACACATGCTAAGGCATAACTAAAATTTCACTAAGTCTTTTAGCCAAAATGAGAGAAAAATTATATAGACATTTTAAAGCTCGAAACGGTCCAACTTAAAGAGCCTAAGGGCCAATTTTATGAAAGCTGGAAAGAAGGGCAAGCTTAGCCCTAGGTTCATTGGCTTGTTTGAGATTCTTGATTAAGTGGGAGAGATGGCTTACAGGTTTGCGTTGCTGCCGAGTTTAATAGTCGTGCATCTAGTGTTTCATGTGTCCATGCTTCGGAAGTATCACGCGATCTATCCCACATATTAGATTTCAACACTGTCCACTTGGACAAGGACTTGTCTTATGAGGAGGAGCCGATAGTTGTTCTAGATCGGCAGGTTCGTCGGTTGAGATCGAAGAGTTTTTCTTCTGTTTGTATTTAGTGGAGAGGTCAACCTGATGAGGCATCAAACTGGGAGTCCGAGTACGATATGCAAAGCCGTTATTCCCATCTTTTCTCTGACTCAGGTATTTCCTTTTTATGTCCATTCGAGGATGAACAATTGTTTTAAAGGTGGAGAATGTGATGACCCAAAAGATCATAACTTATTTTAGAAATAAATTCTGTGTTGTGAGGCCATGAAAACCTCTTTCTGCATCATCTCAATTTGCATGCTCAGTCCCGGTGCGTAGTCAAAAAGCCATTACGTGAAAATTTGTGAAAAATGATAAAATTTTTCTTTAAATGAATTTAAGTTAACTTTGGTCAACATTTTGGGTAAACGGACCCAGACCCATAATTTGACGGTCCTGGAGGGTCCCTAGGAAAATATGAGAGTTGGGCGTATGCCCAAAATTAAATTTTGAGGTCCCAAGCCCGAGAAATAAATTTTTAAAGATAATTATTTTTTGGAAAATATGTGAATTTGTAGAAATGAAAAATGTTTGGAAGTTAGGTATGGGGACCGTATTTTGGTTTCAGAGCCCGTACATGTCTTATATGTGGTTTAAGTCGAGCTTCTAAAATTTGATAAGAAGCGAAAGTCGTTTGATGTGATTCGGACCCGTAGTTGTAAGAATTATTACGTTGGAAAGTTTTGAGGTTTTCTTAGATTTCTATGCTAAATTGGTTGATAAAGATGTTATTTTAGCGATTTGATCACACAGATAGGCTCATATGATGTTTTTTGAGTTACTATGCATGTTTGGTTAGGAGCCCCGAGGGCTCGGGTGTGTTTCGGATAGGTTTCAGAAGGTCTTAAACTTAGAAAATAGTTGTAGGTTTTAAGTTTCTATTGTTATGGAATTTTGTTCTTCGCGTTCACTGAAGGACTCTTGTGAACACGGAGGGTAAGTCAGGCTGAAGGAATTTTCCTTCTATGTGAACGTGAGAAATAGGTCTTGAACGCGAAGCTTTGGGGGGGGTGCTACCCTTCACAAACGCGGACCTGATATCGCGATCGTGAAGCTTTTTGGGCCAGGGCAGGGGGAAGGGATTTTGTTCTACGCGAATGTGGCTATTGGCCCGCGAACGCGATCCACCATACGCGAACCTAAGGCTAATTGGCCTGATCTTTCGCGAACGCGATATGCCCATTGCGAATACAATGAAGGCCTGCCTAGTAATTTTACAACAAAGAAAAAACGTGCATAATCATTTACTTCATATTTTCAAAATTTGGGAGCATTGAGGCAATTTTCAAAGAACAATTTGTTCCCTCAAAACATTGATATATGATTCTAACTTTTTTCTTTCAATTTCTCATTGCATTTCATCAATTTTCATCCTAAAATCAAAGGCTTTTACGGTAGAATCTCGGAATTTGGGTAGAGTTAGATATTTTTGATTAATTAGGATTTAGACCTCGTTTTGAGGTCGAATTTATAAACTAATTATACATTCGAGCTCGTGGGTGAATGGATGATCGGATTTTGGGAACCTCGAGTTTTGACCAAGCGAGCCTGGGGTCAATTTTTGATTCTTTGGAAAAATGATAGAAAACATATAATTAAGCATTGGGTATGAATTCTTTAGCATTTATTGATATTATTAAATCAATTTGGACTACATACGAGTTATTTGGAGGCGAATTCTAAAGGGAAAACGGTGTTTGAGGCTTGATTCGCCAGGGTAGTTTGAGGTAAGTGTTTTGTCTAACGTTAGCTTGAGAGGAGTTGTGTCCTATTTGCTATGTGTTATTTGTTGAGTACTGCTTATAGCATGGTGACGAGTTTCTATACATTGGTGTCAAGCATGCACATGAGTCTTAAATTAAAGTCGTTGTATTCTTAATAAGTACTACAAATTCCTACATTATTAACTCTCTGTGTTGGGAAAGAATATTGATTATATTCGTGGAAACTGCTTATGGTTGAGTATTTGTGCTAGATGAGGTTTATTTTGTGAAGTTAAATATTGGAACACGTTTGATTATAGTTCACCCTTGTCGGGATGTATTTAAATATACTATCGATTCCTTTGCCGGGATAGTATTGTTTCCTTATTATTCACTTGCTGTGACTCTTTTGTGATTGGTGTTGAATTGAATATTGGGATAGGTTGTACGCCGCAAAAATATTATATTTGGATCGGGTTTCACGTCGCAAACAATATTATATTTGGATCAAGTTGCACGCCACAACAACTTTATAATTGGATCGGGTTGCACGCCGCAACAGTGATAAATGATATGGATCAGGTTGCACACCGCAATAATATTTTTATGATTTGGATCAGATTGTGGGACGCAACAATAAATGATAAAGGTGCTCATTGATTGATTATAGTTTCCTTATTCTTTCTGCTGCGAATCATAAATTGCTCTTTATGATTTTTTCCTGAGTTATTGTTGGTAAATGATATTCCTCCACAACATGTCCTTCTCCCATCCTTAATTGTATATTTGTAATTTTATTTCTGCTGTATATGATATAACTGCACATGTTTACTTGGTAGTCTGGTCCTAGCCTCGTCACTATTTCGCCGGGGTTAGGCTAGGCACTTACCATAACAAGGGGTTGATTGTGCTGATACTGCACTTTACAGTGTGTGCAGATCCTAGAGCAGAAGCTTTTGGACTTTAGCTTTGTTGGATGCCTTCAGTCTATACGCATATCCAAGGTAGTCCTGTAGGCGTCCGCAGGTTCTGGCGTCTCCCTCTATCTTTTCTTCCTATTTCACTTATGTAATTCAGAAACAGTTTTGCAATCATTTTTTGGACCTTGATTGTAGAATTTCTAGACTGTATGTGGAGTCATGACACCAGTCTTGGATAGTATTATTTAAGAAATTATGTTGGGATTATTTAAATGGTTTAATTATTTCTTCAGCTTGTTTTAAATTTCCATTGTCTATAAACTTTTAAATCGCCTTTGTTAAAGAGTTAAAATGAGAAAAAGGTAATGTATTCAAATAGTCGAATTTCCTATCTTTCACTAGTAGGCGCCATTACGACTCTAGAGAATGAAAAATCCGGATCGTGATATCTAATGATATACCTATTTGGTCTCTGAACAAAAAAGGTATGTTCACTACTACGTCTTATTATACTCTTCTAGAAATACCAAAAAAGACTGACTTAGAATTTGATTGAATTTGAAAAATAGACTGCCCCAATAAAATAATTTTTTTTTGTGATTATATTTTCATGATCGAATCCCCTACAGAAAATACCTTTCACAGATTGGGATAAACATTGACCTTTACTGTCCAATCTGTAAATGTCCTAATGAAGAATCCATAAACATATTTTTCCAGAATACAAAGCCGTCAAAAAAATTTTAGACTTGCCTTTGATGGCAAAATCACAATATTTTAAATGTTAACCACTAGCATATCCAAGTAAGAGACCTTAACTATCCTTTTAATAACACATACTTAAACCGAAACTCTTATTTTCCCTTTATCATTTGGAACATTTGGATAAATAGAAATATAATAACCATAATAACACTATCAACTCTATCACTGATTCTCTTATTATGTAGAGACCTATAGAATTCAAATTACTAACGGAAAAACTCTCTATAAACCCTCCGAAATTAATCATTAATTCAATTGTCATAAACATCCAAGGGGTTGGTTTGACCTAAACGTTGATGCCAATTTCAATAACTATAATCAAAGTTGCGGATTAGGTGGTGTTTTTAGGAATGCGAATGGTAATTGGGTGGTCTTTTTAAACAAATCGACTCATGCAAATGGTTCACTAGCGCAGAATTGAAAGACCTAAGAGAAGGTCTTAGAACAACAATGAATTGGAATCTATTCCCACTTAAAATAGAGACAGATTGCACAAAGGTAATTCAAGCAATACATGAAGGTAATAATTTATTTAATAAGGTTGCTAATGATTGTAGGTGGTTAATGCACTCCAGCACACCTTCAGGCAGGGGAATAGGACAGCTCATCAACTAGCAAAAAAGTGCTTGAATATGGGAAGTCAAGTTTTTTGGAGCAGCTGAAAAAAAGTAATGATCAAGGGAGCAGTAAAAAAAGTTTTGTTGAAAAAAAGTAATGATCAAGGGAGCAGTAAAAAAAGTTTTGTTAAACCTCCAAGTGATGTATTATGTTTTGTGGATAGGGAAAGACTTGAGCTTACTACTGATTAAAAATTACTATCTTTTTAAGCTTGCCAACTGTTGGCATGCTTAGGGAACTAATCCGTTCTTCTTAACACATCTTATGATAATCATGTACTGAAGGCTCTTTAGTTATTAATATATATATTTCTATTTGCTAAAGAAAAGAATTAATGTGGCGTTGTATGAGCTTTGGACCGGTTAATTACAATTAGGCTGCTAACTTTATAGCGATTTAGGTCAAATATACCAAATGCTACTAAAACTAACCCGAATATCCATTTAACCCTCTATTTAAATTATTAACTAACTAATTTTAATGTACGGGTATACACGTATACCTTGTCTGAACGAGTAGTTATTAAATCACATAAATATTATATTGAAAATTATGTTTGACTTATAAAATAAGAGTTTAAGAACTTGAAACTGATGAAAAATAATTGAGCACAGTAAAAACGTTTTTCAGAATAACTTATTTGTATCAATAATTTTGAGAATAACAAAAAGATCTCAAAACTTTATTTACATAATTAAAAAAAGAGTAAAAGCTTTTAAAGGATAAATTTCATTTATATAATACAAACAAATAATTATTTAAACTAGAGATGTATTTATAACATACATTAACAACCCGTTTAGCCATGAGTTATGTCAAAACAAATTTGAGATTTATTTGGAAAACTCATTTTTGGTCATAAATTTTGCCTACATTTTGACAAAATCTCAAATTCCAAATCACTTCAATTGCTAATTTTGGGCCAAAATCCCAAAACTTAGGAATTATATACATACCTTTCCAAAATAAAGTTGGAAAATATGGTTTGAAAATATATGTCCAAACACATTTTCATCTTTAGACTAAACTTCATCAAAATCTGTTTTTTCAAAATAAATTTGTGAATCTATGGCCAAACGCTTGATAAAATGCTTGAAATCTTTTCTCCGTTATTTTGTTTCAATAATATATTTATTCCAGCAATTATTTTTTTTCTTTTTTATTTTTAAATAAGATTTTTTATTCTATAAATAAGTCCATATTATAGTGTAAAAGAGGAAAAAATAATATTAATAAGAACTAATTACAAAAACCATAGAGGTCTACAATTTAGAGGGAAAAATAAGTATTTTTACTAAAAATTTAAGAAATTTAGTTGAGTGATCTTCTGAGTATTATAAAAATAATAAAGTGACTTTTCTTTTATAAACAAAAATAGCAAACATGTCTTAACTAAGTAATTATGAATATTTGAGTGACTATACAAATTGCCTCAAAGTTCTGGAAAAGAAATATTACGCTTTAATATGTCTAATGCATTTACACAATATGGAGAGCAACTATTCTTTTAATTTAGAGAACGAGGCATTTTTATGCTCCAAACCAGACGCGGGATTGTTGGGAATAAACCCTCTGCCGAAATAATATTAACGGTAATAAAAGCGGAATAATAATGTAGCACCGAGATACGGTAATTAACAAGAATAAAAGAGTAATAATGACACCAAGATTTTCACATGGATAACCCTTCTGAATAAGGGAAAAAATCACAGCCCTGAGAGGACCAACTGATATCAGTATATTAAAGAATTTTACATTTTGTAGGTCCGAGTAAAATACTCCAAAGACCACTACAACACTCAAAAGAAATAACCCTCTTTTGATATTCCACCTTACTACAATATCTCTCACTATCTATTTTTCTCACAGACTATTTTCTTATACCCTGTCTGTGAAACCTTACTCTTTTTCTCTCTTTTTGTCGGTGTTGAAAATGAGAGCCGAAGCTCTCAATTTATAGGCAAACGTAGGCAGCCTTTCTTGAACTTTCGTTTCTGCAGCACACCAAAATTGACAGAGAAACAAAAAATCGTGGGCTGCATAATGAGTTGTAATCTTTGACAAAAGTGAGAAAGGAAGAAAATGTCTTCCTTGATCTAAGGGGGCTGGGCCCCATCAAACTCCCCCTCCAGTCCCATTTGTCTAGAAAAGGTAGCATTATCTTCTAGTTTGAATGCATCCCGACAAGTTCTTTGCATAGCTCGAACTTGTTCCTTGGTACCACCTTTGTCAGCATATCTGCGGGATTCTCACTTGTCGAAATCTTCAAGACCTTTAGAGATTCATCATCTACCATTTCTCAAATCCAATGATATCTCACGTTAATGTGTTTGGTCCTTGCATGGTACATAGAGTTCTTGCTAAGGTCTATTGCACTTTGACTATAACAATAGACGATATACTCCTTTTGATGCAATCCAATCTCTTGAAGGAACCATTTGAGCCATACCAACTCATTGCCAACTTCGGTAGTGGCAATATATTCCCTTTTAGTTGTAGAGAGTGCGACACACTTCTGCAACCTCGACTGCCATGACATAGCTCCCCATGAAAATGTAAACAAATATCCAGTAGTGGATTTTCTGTTGTCAATGTCACCTGCCATCTCAGCATTTGTATAGACCTTCAAGATTGGATCAGATCCTCCAAAGCACAAACAATCTCCCGTAGTGCCTCTCATGTTCTCGAGTATCCACTTGACTTGCTTCCCAATGTTCCTTTCCAGGATTTTCAAGAAACATGCTGACAACACCAACTGCGTGAGCAATATCAGGTCTAGTACAAACCATTGCATACATCAAGCTTCCGACTGCTAAAGAATAAGGAACTATAGCCATGTTCCCTTTCTCCTCCTCTATTGTAAGACACATCTTTTTGCTCAATTTAAGATGACTAGCAAGAGGTGTGCTGACTGGCTTAACGTTCTTCATGTTGAAGCGTTCTAGTACACGTTCAATGTACTTCTCCTCAGATAGCCACAACTTTTTACTTGTTCTATCTCGAACTATCTTCATCCCTAGAATTTGTTGTGCTGCGCCCAAGTCCTTCATATCAAATGACTTGGACAGATCTCCCTTCAACTTTGCTATCAACCCCTTGTCTTTTCCTACAAGTAACATGTCATACACATACATCAACAATATAATAAAATTATTCTCAGAAAATCTTTTGAAGTATGCACATGGATCAGAATAGGTCTTTATGTATGTTTGACTTTTCATGAATGAGTCAAACTTCATGTACCACTGCCTTGATGCCTGTTTTAATCCATAAAGACTCTTATTCAATTTGCACACCATGTGTTTCTTTCCAGCTACTTCAAATCCTTCTGGCTGCTCCATATAAATCTCTTCTTTCAAATCTCCATAAAGAAATGCAGTTTTCACATCCAACTGCTCCACTTGAAGATCTAGGCTAGCTGCTAAGCTCAAAATTGTTCGAATAGAAGTCATTTTGACAACATGTGAGAAAATTTTGTCAAAATCAATACCTTTCTTCTGTTCGAAGTCTTTAACAACCAATCGAGCTTTGTATCTGACCAGCTTGCCATTTCCATCTTTCTTGAGTTTAAAGACCCATTTGCATTTGAGTGGTCTTTTACCCTTTGGAAGTTCAACCAGCTTGTACGTGCCATTTTTTTGTAGACATTCCATCTCTTCTTGCATGGTTTTCATCCACTGGTTCTTTTCTGAATGGGACAGCACCTCCTTATGACATTCTGGCTCCCCCTCATCACTGATGAGGACATACTCTATGGAAGGGTACCTGCATGACTCTACCCTTGGCCTCTCCGATCTCCTCAGAGGTTGAGGTTGTTCTTCTTCCTGAGTGGGGTGCTCCACTTCCTCGACACCTTCATTAAGTTGCTCTCCCTGCTCAATAACCTCACCAGGTTGCCCCCCCTGCTCGGCAACCTCGTTGGTTGTACTTTCTGCACTTGTGTGATTGTTAGAAATAGAAGGAATAGTAACAAGGTTAGGAATTATACCATTATTCGCCTTTCTAACATATCAGCAGCAGTTCCAACTTCACTTTCTCTGAAGACTACATCTCTACTTCTAATGACCTTCTTCTTTGCAGGATCCTACAATCTATACCCGAACTCTTCATCTCCATATCCGATAAAATATGCAGGGAACAGATTTATCATCCAGCTTTGTTCTCTGCTCTTTTGGTACATGTGCAAAAGCTCTATAACCGAACACCTTCAGATGCGAGTAGGACACCTCCTTAATGGTCCAAACTCTCTTCGGGATGTCAAACGCCAATGGAACTGATGGACTCCTATTGATCAGGTAACATGTTGTTTGAACTGCTTCACCCCAGAATGACTTAGGTAGTTTAGCCATTTTGAGCATGCTTCTCACCTTCTCCATACTGGCGGCTGTGTTTTCGTCATTCTTCTGGCCACTAATTTCACTTTTACCCTTCCTTGGATTTGGGAAATCTCTTTTGAAGTGACCTGGTTGATCACAGTTGTAGCAATTTCTTGCTTTTGATTTGGATCGATTCTTTGACTTTCCACGAGCTCCGGATCTACCATAGTTGCTCGAACTCCTCCGATAACTCCTGCCTCTACCTTTTGTGATAAGAGCTTGTCCTTGATTTTCAGGCTTCTTTCTCATCTTCTCATTGAGTAAAAGAGCTGATGTGACATCTTTCAACTCAATAGTAGTCTTACCGTGCAGGATGGTTGTTGCCATATTATCGTACGAAGATGGCAACGAGTTCAATAGCAAGATGACTTTGTCTTCCTCCTCGATATTCACTCCGAGGTTGGCAAGCTATGTGATTAGTCCGTTAAACACATTTAAATGTGACAAAAAATTCATACCTTCACCTATGTGTAGGGCGTATAACTACTTCTTCAGGTACAATTTATTTGTCAGCGTTTTGGACATGTATAGGCTTTCCAACCTTGTCCAAATTCCACGTACAGTGTCTTCATCAATGATGTTATTTACCACATCATCCGATAAGTGCAACCTGATTGCACTAGCAGCTCTTTCATCCAAGTCAGCCCAATCCTCAGCTTTCATGGTATCAGGCTTTTTGGCGTCAGCATCTAGTACCTTGTGTAATCCTTGTTGGATGAGCAGATACCTCATCCTTCTTTGCCATGTTGAGAAACCGTTATCTCTGTTGAATTTTGCTACCTCGTACTTGACTCCAGACATTTTTATTTTCACCGAGTATAGTACTACCGATAGTGAATAGTATTTCAGTGAACGAGCAGAACCTGTGCTCTGATACCAGTTGTTGCGAATAAACCCCCTACTAAAATAATATTCACGTTAATAAAAGTAGAATAATAATGTAGCACCGAGACACGGTAATTAACAAGAATAAAAGAGTAACAATGACACCAAGATTTTTACGTGGAAAACCCTTCTGAATAAGGGAAAAAACTATGGCCCTGAGAGGAGCAACTGATATCACTATAGTAAGGAATTTTACACTTTGTAGGTCCGAGTAAAATACTCCAAAGACCACTACAACACTCAAAAGAAATAACCCTCTTTTGATATTCCACCTCACTACAATATCGCTCACTCTCGATTTTTCTCACAGACTATTTTCTTATACCCTGTCTGTGAAACCTTATTCTTTTTTTCTCTTTTTGTTGGTATTAAAAATGAGAGTCGAAGCTCTCATTTTATAGGTAAACGTATGCAGCTTTTCATGAACTTTTGTTTCTGCAGCACACAAAAATTGACAGAGAAAAATAAAATATGGGCTGTGTTATGAAATAATATAAAAGACAAGAACAATAACTCAAGAACAAGAGCAAATAGAGAGAGAATAGAGAGAGAGAGAAGTATTCTTATTAATACTTGGGGTGATTTAACCTCTATTTATAGGGAGGAGAATGACTTAGCTTCAAGCTAAAACTCTTAGACATTCACTCTAAATAGACTTCTATTTTATAACACTCCCCCTTGAATGTCTATTCAATAATGCGCCTCATAAAACCTTAAAACCAAAACCCGTTGGGAAAAATTAAAGAAAGGAAAAAGAGTACACATGTTTGAATATGCGCCTATTGGTTGCCTCGTTAAAAACCTTGCAAGGAAAACCCAGTGGGAAAAACCTTGTAAGGGAAAAAGAGTGCAACGCGCATTAACTCCCCCTAATGAGTACATCAATTTATATCCTTGAGCATTTGCATTCCAATCTTGTGCATCATCTTCAAAACGATCTTTGGTAGACGTTTGACAAATCAACCATATTGACTTGAATAAATATTCCGTACCTTGAGATCATCATTCTTGATAGATATGAACATCTTCATATAATGTCGTGGAATAACTCTTCAATATCTCCAAAGATGCATTCTCAATGCCATCATGCTTATAGTTATAGCAAGATTCATATGTACACAAATTGTACTTAGGATGTGGTACTTCAAGACCACGAATTGCATATGCTTCAAGCAACTTAAATCTTTCAAGTTAAGTCATATAAGCCATATAATAGACTTTAGATGCATATCAAGTTTTCCATGTCATGCTAGACAAATAAGATATTGAAAACTGACTATACATACCTTTGACTTTATACTTTCAAGCATTTGAACTATAGGTTCAAAACTACATGTCTTTCATATGGAATCAATTCTTCTTGAATTGTATCTCTTCCATTTAGTTACTTTCTTTGGGTCAGCAAATGCGTATAGCATGCTTTGCAATATGTTGCAATTGAATTATCCCTTTTATGAACTTCAGGTTCATATCATGATATTCGGGGATATACATATACAAATGATAATTCATCCCATGTAACCTTTTCTCAAGTGTTTATCATGTCTCCCCCTCATGTTAGTAAAGCTAACTTGTTTCCTCAACTTTGGGAAATCATCTTTGTGCATTATTATGTCAATATACACAGCACATTAATAATAAGATGAAATTATTTGGTTCCTGACCCTGAACCACTTGTGAGGGGAGAATATACTCTCGTATACAACGTATATCAAACTGATATATATAACTTTGTTCTCATAAGAAACAGTTTAGCTATTAAGTGGAAGCACTCAATAATTATCTTGCTAAACCAACTTTGATATAAACCAACTTATCAAGATGAACTATCTTGAGTAGAGAATCTGGAAATTATGCTCGAAGTTAGATTACTGAGCCATTTACCTCGCAAGCACCGGCCAGGCTGCGGGTTAATAATAATTGCGCATGTAACCATTTCATAGATGCATCATATGTGGTATACATGGCAGGTGAATGGGCCCATATTCACCTTTGATATTTCCAGAATTTATGGGCTTCAACCCGAACTCTTTAGTTGGTCAGTTCATTAATGAGAACAAGTGATACAAGAGAATTCGTAAAGAATTTTCTAGTTCTTTGATATTCACCTATGTGAATTTGCACATCATACATTAAATGAGATGGCTAACACGAATGTCAACTGAATAAATTATCAATATTGGTAAACTTCAAATTTACACCATGACATGTGCACTTATCAATAAACTTCAGGTTTATTATGACATGGGTTTTATACCAATAGATATCCACCTTATTGTGGCATTATTTCGTTTGTGTAGTACAAATGGAGAACAAAGCGGGTAGCTTTTCATATACAAATTACCCCGCTACAAGTTGTAGTAATAGGAGATATCAAAGCCTTCCTTTATTTATAGTCTCAATATAATCAATCGCTTTCGCGTGTACTTTGGAAACTGAATAAGTTTCTTTGAGACTTACTACAGCACAATACTCAATTGTGTTTCTCCAACATAGTAATAATTGGCTCTTCTAGAGCTCTCAATTAATTTTGTACTACCACAGATTTATCAACATCCATGTGGTGAATATCTTTCTTAAAGAGAAAGTTATACCATTATGGTCATGTCAAACTTATATGCAAGATATGTTTCTTGCATTATCGTTGTCCTTTAATAGTCATATTTCCAAAATACTTTGGCGTACAATAGGTACGTGACCAACGATCATTCATGCCATATATCATCTCAAACCTCCTTCTAGGGGTGAGTGTGGTATCATCTAAAACCTCCTTCTAGGGGTGAGTGTGGTATATTTAATACCAATTTCATGTTCATATTCTTCCAATAATGAATATGTATTCGTGAATCAAATGTTGTCACATTCACTTCGAGGATATGTGATTTTGTTATCCTTTTCAAATCTATAAATGCGGCAGGCATTTGATTTGCTATTCTTTGCAAATGGATAATCTTTTGTACCTCTCTTTCACAAATAGAGGTATGTGGATCAAGATGAGATAATGATGCATTTTTCCACAAAATTTCCCGTTTGGTTTTACCAACTTCTCCCCCTAATTTTGGGAAAAGTGACTCATCAAATCGACAGTCTGCAAATCGTGCAGTAAACAAGTCGCCTGTCAATGTTTCGAGGTAGCGAATGATGGAGGGCGATTCAAATCCAACATATATTCCTAACCTTCTTTGCATACCCATTTTGGTGCGGGATGGCGGTGCTAAAGGCACATATACTGCGCATCCAAAAATTCTTAAATGGGATATATTGGGTCCATGACCCAAAACCAATTGCAACGGGGAATATTTGTGTCAATTCGTCAGTCAGAGACGAACTAGCATTGCTGTATGTAAAATGGCGTGTCCCCAAACCGAAGTGGGCAGCCGACAAACTAAAATGCTGCATGCAAAATGGCATGAACCCAAACCAAAGTGGGCAGCCGAGGAACTAGCATTGCTGCATGCAAAATGGCGTGAACCCAAAACCGAAATGGGCAGCCTTGTTTTCATGAAGAATTCAAGATTATTCTCATCTATTGTCTCAATCTGATATCCATTTTGAATGATATCTTTAAAACTTAACAAGTTCCTTTTAGACTTGGAGGAGAACATTGCATTCTCTAAAATGGATTCTCAAAACTCAACAAGTTCCTTTTAAACTTGGAGGAGAACATAGATATCATTAAAACTCAACAAGTTCTTCTTAGACTTGGAGGAGAATATTGCATTCTCTAAGATAAACGTCATGCCTTTCGGCAGAGTTACAGTTGCTCTTCCGGAGCCTTCAATCAATTTACTTCCCATGGTTTGACATATAAAAGAAAATATACGAACATGAGAATAAACAACTTCAGTTCGTTTGTGTCACATAATATTTTCAAAATCTGCTGCTAACAGTTGACTAACAAAATCAGATATGTTATCCATAATTGATTACTTTGCAGTTTGAAAATTTCAGTTTAAACGTTTTCTTCAGATAATCGATTGTTACTTACAAACAATCGATTGTTGATGATTTTTGAAAAATTCCAGACCTCACTGTTTCAAGACAATCGATTGTTAGACAAAGACAATCGATTGTGGATGATTTTTGAAAAATTCCGGACCTTACTGTTTCAAGACAATCGATTGTTAGACAAAGACAATCGATTGTGGATGATTTTTGAAAAATTCCAGATTACACTGTCTAACGACAATCGATTGTTAAATATTGACAATCGATTGTTGACTGTTTTTGAAAAAATTCCAGAACACTGTTTTAAAGACAATCGATTGTTAGTCATTGACAATCGATTGTTTTGCAGTTTTTATGCGAAATATGAGATAACCGACTAGTTTTTCAGGTTAGTCGATTACCTCTACTGGAAAGTAAAAATATTATTGATATTTGAGCATATTGATACATTCTAAAGAACTAATACTAACATTATATCATGAACTAACTAATACGAGCTAATACTAATGGCTATTAGTTTATTCATTCACTAATACAAACAAGTAAAATAAAATCAAATAGCTCCATCTTCTTTCATCACGGATCCATCACCGATTAGGTGGTTTATCTTCCCCTCGGGTTGCTCAAAGAAGTCTGCCACATCCAAGTGGGTGATGTCAAAGTTGTCGTCAGAGACAATTCGTTTCAGGGCGTTTACTCTTTCGAGATGCTTGATAAAGGTCAACCAAAAGTCATGGTATACGGCAAGCCTTTGACCAGTGCCCGTTTTCACCGCAACGATAATATATAGTTTATAAACTATTTGCTTTTGGGTTCTTATCGTATCGTGCTTGTGGCAGAGTGACCAACTTCAGGTTGTCATCTCTTCTTTAAGCCATTCCACAAGATAGGTGGATCCTTGACGGTGAGATATTCAATCTTCAAACCTTCATCAAGGTGATGGCGCAAGAAAATCAAGGCCTTAGCATAGTTTTGGGTGGATGCATTATTTCTGTCTTTAATGGCGTCTCCAAGACCCATAGCATCTAAGTGGATTTCAGCATCCAACACCCATGTCATATAGTTCTTGCCCGAAATTTCAAGGGCAACGAACTTTCTTTTCATAATGTCAGACATAAACAAAAATTACATCAAGAGCGTGTTCATACTTACAGGCTCTATTACAATTATCACATTCACTTCAGGGAATGGATCAAGATCATGTGCTTTACACAATCTCATGTCAAATATTACTTTCATAAAGTGAAAGATTATTTTGAGAATCCTTATTGTTCTCATTACCACAATAATGACGATTATAACTTCGTCTATTGCCATGTCCACGTCCATTGATACCTTTACGGTAATTAGTCTTCTTTCAGACTTATCACATACTGCTACCACATTCTTTAAAGGGAATGGAGCAAATTCAATTGGACGGAATTCTTTGCCACGTCCACATTCATTGATACCTTCATGGTAATATTTTAGTCTTCTTTCAGACTTATCATATACTGCTTCCACATTCTCTAAAGGGAATGGAGCAAATTCAATGGGACGGATTTTCAATTATTTGCCCACAATCATACATGAATTTAATCATGGCAGGGCATAGAGATTTAACCACCTCATGTGGTTAAAATTTCTTACAAACTCCATTAGAGTTATAATCAAATTTTGTTTGTATATTAAATCAAATCGTAGAATTTCAAGAATTTGAAAGGGAAAAATAAGTTACTTACCTTTAAGATATACCAATTATATTTTCAATGTTTTCTTCCTTTTCTCTTTGTTTTTCGTTTCTTTTCCTCCCCTTTTTTTTTCGTTTCTTTTCCTTCTTTCTTCATTCTTTCTTTGAAGCAAAACCTTGCACAAACAAAAGTTAAGACAATCGAAAATTAAATTAGGAAGAGGGAAATACCTTAGATTTCTCGAGAATGGTTCTTGAGACGGTAGAGTCTCGTGCTGATAACGTGTTATGAAATAATATAAAAGACAAGAACAATAACTCAAGAACAAGAGCAAATAGAGAGAGAATAGAGAGAGAGAGAAGTATTCTTATTAATACTTGGGGTGATTTACAATGGTAGAGAGCACCTCTATTTATAGGGAGGAGAATGACTTAGCTTCAAGCTAAAACTCTTAGACATTCACTCTAAATAGACTTCTATTTTATAACAGGCTGCATAATTAGTTATAATTTTTGACAAAAATGAGAAAGGAAAAAAATGTCTTCTTTGATTTAAGGGGCTGGACCCCATAAGAGATTTCATCTATGTTACAGGAAATCAACGAGTTAGGAGACATCTTTGAAGATACGTAACTTTTATGATTATATATAGTTTAATAATGAATTTGCAATTGCAATCTCAACAAATTTTGTTCTACATTAATAATGGGGAAAAGACTAAGGCTTGGAGAATCAAATAAAGTTTCGCATAAATTGCAATTTAATGTTTTAAATACATACCAAACTGAAGCTGCTAGGGTACCCATCTGGAATTTCAAGTGAAGGCACGTAAATCAATCGAAGCCTAAAGTTATCCTTGATGGAATTACTAAAATAAGTGCTTAAACTAGAATAAAAGATAATAGAACTTCTAAGATTTGGACAGATGCCCAAATCATTTGAATTGTCACTTTTTCGAATTAAACTAAACTAGGAGTAGTAGATATGAACTTGAAAAAAAAAGCAAGATTGTGTATGCATTTAATCCCAAAGGAGGATTTATGAACTTTCTGATTGATTTTTTAAAAATTAACTTTTTCTTTTAAATATATATATTTCATTAAAGTAGTAAAAAATCTTACTTCCACCAAATATTTCTGTCTAGTAGTCTATCACCTTTAATCCAATATCTGCTAATGATTATCTCATCCTCTCTCTTTTTTATATTTTTTTTATTAGAAGAATACCATAGCTCTTTGTTGTAAATGCACTACGTAGTATTCAAAGTTCACTTTTCGAAAAAATGACTATAATAAAGAGTGATGAAGAAATAGTTTAGCTGTCTCCCTCTAATTTTGGCAATGACCTGGAAACCGTGTGTGGTTTTCCACAAGGATATATGGAAGATTGCCTGTTATTTGTTTTTTCTCACCAATTGAAAAAAATGCAGTTCTGTTGAGATAATTCGTTATTTCCCTGTCCAAACTAAATAATTTTTTTATTATTTTTACACAAATTAAGAAATTCATATTTTAACATTAATTAACGATGAAATTGATTATATTAAACTTTAGTATTTTTTCACATAAATGCTCATAACACATACTTCACTATTATTTATTTTAAAGAAAATATAAGAAAAAATAATTTATTCATTCTTGAAATTTGAAAAAATTTATTTATTTTGAACTACAAAAAGAAAAAAACCAAAAAATCACTTATTTTGGAACGAAGAAAGTACCACTTTGGCACTAAACAATAATTGCAAGCTTCTTTATGGTGTAAATATTAACTAGGCTATGAGAATATATGAAAAAGAATGAGATTTTTTGGGTCCTTTGAATTTATAGGCTCCATTAATAGGGCAAATTAAATGCAGACCTCTCATCTAAGTGTATCTGTAAAGTTAATGTTGTGTTTAATTAACTAAGAATTATATAAAACAAAACATGACTTTTTCTAAAACCGCTTTAGTGCTTCCCAAACGAAGAAGTACTCCACACTTGTCAAATGATCTAGCTCTTATAAAACATTTTAGCCAATGTAAAACAGCCTAACAAAGTTATACATTGGACATTTCACACATTATATTGTTTATTGGTAATGGTTCAACTGAAAATCTTTAGTCACAAAGTTTCATCATTTAAGTAGGCAAATTACAAGGTAAAAATTGGTACCATGTATATATAAACATGGTTAAAGGGTTTATGAACACACTTGATACGAGGAACGTTTTTTGGACCAATGCTTAAAGGGTTTCATAAATAAAGATCGTTGTTTTTATTATTAAAAAAAACTCGTTGTCTTTTGTTACATTTTTGAATTCCCCGAAGAAAAAATTTAACGGAAACTTACGCAAATGTCTAAAATAAATCTCAATTTACCAACCTTTAGCTATTAGTCATAAACTTACTAAAACTAGCCAATAAAAAATGAAAAACCAGATAATAAGGTTTTTTTTCTCAAAGAATCACATGCAAAAATCACTTTCCTTATTTTTATGCATAATTAGCAATACTAGATACAAGACAAAAAGAAAATTTCATGGAGGAGGTAGCAAATAAGGGGATGAAAAATACAAAAATATATATAATATTCCAAAAATTTAAATAAGAAAGAAACTTTTTCAATGGGTATAGTTGAGATTCAAGCTCCTTAAGTTGTTCCCAATCTATTTTAATAACACCCACTCAAAACAAAGCATAAAATTGATATTTTTTTGGCTACAAATAGTTAATTGGGTAATTTGACTAATATTAGTAATATTTTATCAATTGGCCAATTTTAGTAATAAGCTACCTATAAATGAACATAGTTGGTAATTTCTCAAAATTTAAACATTTGGCCACTTATTAGAAAATATTTCCGTTTTCGTTTGGCCCAAAAAAGAGAAATTTACACCAAAAGTGAAGTAAAATATTACTTGGCTATTCTACATTTACATTCATTCTAAAGCAAATTAATGAAAGGATTAAAGAAAGGTTCCGTAATATGAAGTACAAGAGAGAAGGTAGTAGTAGAATAGGAGGACAAGACATAAACAAAAAAACTATTTATGTTTAGGGTTTAGGAAGAATCCTTAAAGCTAGACAGCTTGCAAGCAATATTCGTACTAATGTTCCGAGAATGATTTAAGCTTAACTTTAGCTTTATTAAGTATTATAATTTTTTATTAGTAAAAAGGCCTCTCTTAATAGCCAATGCCATGCATGTATTCAAACATTCAAAAAGTGCCTTAAAGGTTTCTTTTGACTCTTTTGACAGACTGTTTTTCTAACTTATACTATATTTATTATGAATGGATTAATTAACCATTCAATTATTGTAACTTGCCTTATTAATATCTACTTAGTTAGGCACATTATTGATAAAGGGGGTAAAATATAGTAAAAGCAAAAATAATTTGGTACAGTATTCTTCAAATGGTTTGATTGGTTTGAGACAAGAGGGGTTGCTCTGATGGTAAGCAACCCCCATTTTCAACCGAGAGGTTGTGAGTTCAAGTCTCCCCAAGAGCGAGGTGGGAAGTTCTTGGAGGGAAGGATGTCGGGGGTCTACTTGGAAACAGCCTCTCTACCCCAAGGTAGGGGTAAGGTCTGCGTACATCCACTCAGTGGGACTACACTGGGTTGTTGTTGTTATTGTTGTTGTTTGAATGACTATAAAAATTGTTCCACCTAAAAAACAAACTTTAGTTTTCTTGGAAGTTAGCACAAGGATTTAATTAATTCAAATTTTCGTTGGATCCAACTTCTAAGGGGTCGTTTGGTTGGAATATAATTTATATTGGTGTAAGTTATGCCGGTATAAATTATATTGAGATACGTTATGTTGGGATTAGTTATATTTGAATTGTTGTTTATTCATTATTTGGTATGTTGTATTAAAAAAACTAATAATTTCTAAAAATAAGGTATAAGTTATACCGGTGCTAATTAACACAGCTTCTATAAGGTATAAGTTATTCCAATGTTAAAATTAACACAAGAATAATTTATACTTGGTTTACTAACCAAATAAAATATTAAAGTGATATTAAATTTTTTCTCCATTCTTATGCCTTCTTATACCTCATACCAAACAACCCTAAGTGTATCCCTCACTCTCTGCAATATTCTTTTTTGTTGTTGACACCTAATGAGCTAATTTCGTGTATTCTCAGTAAATTTAAAAAACTATTCTAGAATTTTTTCCATATTTAGATGAGTTAGAACACTTTTTAATTAAACATATCGTTGAAAATATTTTTGATTTTGATAAATAAAAATATCCAAAATATTAGAACAGTTTAATTCTAATTTTCCCGAGGAAGTAGTAGGTAGATTTAGGAGCTTTTAACTTTAAATTTTACGATTGACTACTACGCATTATTAATAACGTATTGATAACAAGTTGATATAATTCAGACTCCAGTTCTCAAATTCTCAAATTAATTAATATTCAATCTAAAAGGGTTGCACCAAGTACGTAATTTTTTAAGAGGTCTTTTTCCCCCTTCCTTTTACTTGGTAGAAAGAAAGACCAAATAAGTGGGAAACAAAGTAGACGAATCTTTTGTGATCCGTAAAAAGAGGAGGTAAAATTTGGAAGGAAATTTGGGTCTGGATTGAAATTGCTACTTTTTGGCAGTAAAATAACATCCTCTTAAAAATAGTGTTTAATTTATGTAAAGTGTCAATATATATAAGGGGAGTCTATTATATTAAAAGCATAGAAGTTTAGTTATTACATAACATAAGGATAGAGTAGACCGCATTACGATTTTTTCCGAATAACTTTTAATAAAAACTTGTAAAATAAAACTCAAAGGTATTTAGTACATACCTACAACGTTATGTAACTGTTTGTAGTTTTCTTAATTTAATAACATAAAAATGTAGCAATACCTTTTAACTAGCCGGTTAAAATAAACAGCTAGAGAAAAAAATTACTTTGTCCGTTCACTTTAATTTGACACGTTTTGACTTTACATGCTTCTTAAAAATAATAAATAAAGTGTATAATTTATTATAATAATTATATTAATTGATATTATCATAATAGAAGTTATTATATGGAGCTAATATTTTATTAGATTTGAAAAAATAATTAGAAATGAGTAATAAATAATGCGGGTATATCGAAAAAAAAAATTTATCTTTTCTCCGTATACGTAAAGCGACAAGTAAACATGAAAATTTATTTTTAGTACAACGGAGGTGAGTAGAAGTTAAACTCTACCAAAATCACGAGGGAGTATTTTCAAATTGAGCAGAGAGAAAATTCGAAAAAGAGGGATCCTCATTCTTCAATGATGGGTTGAGAAAGAAAGTATAAAGGAAGGACCCCTCAAAAGTTGGGTTTTTTGGTACCTTAGGTAAAAACAATTCCATTATTAAAAGGATGTTGGTCAGCTTTTGGAAGCAATGGTCGTCGTAGCTTATTCTTTGCCCAAAATTTTAACAGCATTCTCTCTCTAATTTCACTTCATTTACTCACCACCATTTATCATAATTTAAAGCTTTACATCTCCAACTCCTTAGATTCTCCCCCTAACAACTACTATAAATTCAATAGAGCTTCACTCCATTTGAAACCAACAAGTTATTAGCTCACTGCTTCTTTAGTTTCATCCAAAAGAAAAACAAGCCTACATATCTTTTTTTCCTTCACCAAGCTAAGGCCATGGCAGGAAAGAAGAGCTCCTCATTCTCTTTCTTCAGTATGTTCAAATCGAAGAGCTCGAGAACACGAAGAGGAGATCAAGATTACTACAAGGATGATTGTGTGAAGGCATACAAAGTGTGGCCAAGTGATGAAGATAGAGGTCAATGGGTAGCTGAGCCTAGAATTGATGAAAAAGCTTCTACTTTCATCTCCATTAGGACTGCAAACTGGAACGTGGAGTAACTTTGAAAGCTTCCAGCAAATATCTAAGTATAGAAGAAGATTAAATGTCCCCATTAATTATTACATCCGCTTCCCCTATTTGTCAAATGCATTACGTTTCCATAACTTGTAATTTTTTGTTAGATAATGTGTTAGGTTTACTTATTAGTCTGTAGAAGTGCAAATAACAAACCGATTAATGTAAAGATTTGTTTATATTCAAATGATCATGTCATCCTCTTTATCTACTTCTTCTCCTACTTTGTGCGTATCGTTTATACTACCTCCGATCCCTTTTCTAGTCTTCTTGTTGAGTAATATGATAACATTAGAATTAGATTTTTTTCTTCTTAACATGACTGGTATTTTGTTTGTTTGCGGCTGCTTTAGTACTTAACACCTAATGCTTAGTATTCTGTAGACGACTTTCTTTAAGGAAGCCACTAATTATAGCCATGTTGGATGTTGTCCGAAAAAACTTGCCAATGGCGGTTATTGAGTGTCTGGGTGAACTTTCTGACGGCCATTAGTAATGAGGTTAGTCGATAAATTAGTGAAACAAACAGGAAGATAAGTGATGATGATCACAAATTTTCAATGCAAGTTCGTTGGAAGTTTCTATAATACAATTAAATACCTAGTATAATCCCACGTAATAAAGTTTGGATAGGATAAAGTTAGAGGCGGCTCAAGAACATTGGGGGCTTAAAGCTAAACTTTGTTAAAGTCTTTAAAATTAGAAGAAAAAAAATCTAATTATTAATATGATCCATGATTTATAGATGACACATTTAAATATTAATAAATAATATACGTAAAAATATATTTAAAATTCAAATTGAAAGAAAAAGATATTAGAACAATAGAACATGATTTTGGAAATTAATAACATGATATCAAAACAAAATTTTATTATTTTATTTTGTTTACTACAATCCTTGAGAACATGAAAAAGAATTAAAGATACCTTTTTTAAGAGAATGGACACTTAACAGGAGAAAGAAAACAGAATATAAAATACTAGTTTTATTATGAGAAATAAAAGAAAAGAAAATATTGTTATTAGAATATAAATTTATCTGAAGTCACCTTCAATCAGATTGGCTAAACAATCTTTTTCCTTTTTTTTATAAAGCTCTTATACATTTTTTAATCAAAATTATAGTATTTTCTTAAAAGAAGACTACCATAAAATTAACCTATTACTATTAACTAAAAAAATGGGGCCTAAAAAATATGGGGCCTAAAGCTATTGCTTCACTGGCTTTGGCCTTGAGCCGGCACTAGATAGAGTGTACGCGACCTCAAGTTTACCTAGTGAAGATAGATATGCTGTTTTCAATAGACACCCTCAACTCAGGAAAGCATAAGCAACACATTAATAAAGAAAGGCAAGAAGGGACAACACTGAGAAGCCATGTAAAAGCAGAATAAAAACAATAAGATAGTAGGATGATAAAAAATAGGGGTGGCGTTTGGGCAATTCGGATTGGATATGAGAATTTTGGTTTTGATTTCGGTTTTCGAATTGAAGAAATGACAATCCAAATCTAATCCAAATAAACTTGGATTGGATTCAGATTAATTAATTAGTTTGGATATTTTAAATTTTCGCTCGTGAGCTTATAAGTTGAGATATTTCTTCTTCCTACAATAATGAACATCAAAATGAAGTATTCATGTTAAATTGCTTAAAAAAATTCTCATTTCAACACAATCATCGAAATAAATTATTCAAGTAATAAAATCATCATCAAGGAAATTGAACAAAGACAAGGCCGATAATAATTAGCAATAATTAAATTATATTCAGATAGAAAGTATTCTGATAGTAATGTAGAAATTAGCATTGAATATGTGAGATTATGTATAATGATTAGGATATTGGGTTTGTAACTATTGGCATATGAATAGTGAATTAAATATATTTTAAAAAAATTGATTTTTGGATATATAAAAACCAGATGTACCAAATACAATATCTAATCCAAAATTCAAAAAAGTTTAAAATTAAATCCGAAATTCAATCTATAATTGAAAATCCAAACCCAAAATCCAAACAATTTAAATTTCGATTTGGATTTCGGGTTTGCCCAATCTATGCCCAACCCTAACAAAAATGAAAGAAACAACATGTAGTCATAGAAACCTAATACTAAGAGAATGTGATCGAACGTACTAATACTTTAGGTATAAACAATTTAGACCACATAATCTACTACTCTAATCTTCAATCTCCAGTCCTTCGTATTAATGGTCATGTCCTTTGTTAGCTGTAGAAGTACCATGTCATGCGTAATCACCTCTCCTAATTCTTTTTTGACCTACCTCCACCTTTCCTTAGGTCATTCGATGTCAACCTCTTATACCTCCTTACTCCCGTCTTTGCTTCTCCTCTTCACATATCTAAACCACATAACCCTTGCTTCCCGTATCTTGTGCTAAATAGGGGCCACCTCCACCTTGTTACGAATAACCTTATTCCTAATCCTATCTAAACTGGTCTGCCGGCACTTCTATTTCAATATTCTCATCACTGCTACCTTAATCTTACGGACATGGAAGCTCTAGATTGGCCAACACTGATCAGCCCCATACATCATAGTCAATCTGACAACTTTCATGGCCTATTTTTTCATGAAAGCGGATTTTGACATGTGACAACTCTTTTAAACGTGCATTAAAAGAGAAGAGTTTCCACCTAATGCTTTAAGGTGTGTTAGAGCACATATTTATTAAATGACTCTGGTTTAACTAGACATCGTTACCAAAGTCAAATTAACTTAAAGAGAAGATGCTAGGCATTCTTCAAGGTCCACAACTGTTGTTCCCAATAAAATTTTAAATTATACTGGATTATCAAATTATTAATTGATTATCCTAAATGAGCATGAGTCACGACACAAACTTCCCACCTTCGGACCATGATAGCGCCTAACATTTCACTTGCTAGGCAAGGCAACGTTAGTGGATTCTTTAGTCAACTTCAGTCAATTTTAACAAGAGAAACAATTAAGCTATACAAAAGCTAAAATTGATTTTCAGACTAACATAAAACCCATAATAACTTATACAATTCGGATCTAGCGTCACAATTCACGAGCTTCTAAACATTATTGCAAATAAAGTCTGAAAGAAATAAATTGTTCTGAAAGAAGGAAAATAATATAATAAAGAAGTTAGGAAGGACTCTAGGGTCTGCAAACGCTAGCAAATCTACCATGGTTCTCCTGACGAACAAGTCCATCTGCTAACCTCACGGTCAGCTAGGGCCGGTAGCAAAATTTACACATAACTGCAGTGTATACTATTAGTACAACTGACCCCATATAATGGTAAGTGTCGAGCCTAACCTTGAGGTAGTACTAACGAGGCTATGACAAGACACCAACATAATAAACATGTGTAATTTAACAGTATATTACCAAAATAACAACAAATAGAAGGTAGACAAGTAATATTCGGAAGAGGGGCATGTAGAAGGGGATACGAGATAAGATAACCACAAAATTGGACTTGATCAAAGAATCAAAGCAGTGATAAGGACTTGATCTAATAATATGCCTTAAATAGATAGATACAAGTAAATATGGTAAAGGAAAATGCACGACATCACCCTTCTTGCTTTTACTCTCTACCTCACCTTAGAAATTATTAGAATGGTACGACATCACCCTTCGTGCATTAACTTTCTCATAACATAGCACGATATCCCCTTTTCTACATTAATACTCACAATATGGCACGACATCACCACTCGTGCATTATCAATCACAAAATATGACACGATATCACCCTTCGTATATTAACTCTCTCCATTACCAAAATAAGGAACAATATCAATAGGGAGATAGAAATATCGAGAACAAGTCTTACTTCAACTTTTGGCTTCACAATACCAACCTCAAATTTGAATCAATACTCAATCAATACCAAAATCTATGAATATGATAAGAACGATCAACATAACGATAAACTAGTCTAAGCATGAGTAACTTGATCACAGAAAGCTACAATTCATGAATAAGACTCACTCGCGGGCTATGACTCGACAAAATGCATAGATACTCGTCATTTCACCTATACGTTGTACTTAATATTCAAACATCTAGCAGATAGGCATATAAGACCTAATCTCTCAAACCAAGGTTAACCACGATACTTATCTTGCTCCAACTACTGAACTCAAAGCTCAACCACAGATTTTCCCTTTAAACAAGCATCCAGACCAATAGAATTAGCAAATTACCAACCAAATGATTCAATTTAAGCCTTAGAAACTACCCACGATTGCAAAAAAAAAAAAATCAATTTAGACCATTTTTGAAAAAGTCATAAAAGTCAAAATCCAATTGTTCATTCACCCCTGAGCCCAGATATACAATTGCTTTTGGAATTTAACTTCAATTTGAGGTCTAAATCCCCAAATTTCAAAATCCTTAGTTTCTATTTAAAAATCCCCAATTCTACCACGAAATCTTAGATTTTAAGTTGCAATCTTGTCAAATGAAGTGAAAGATTGAAAAAAACTAGTTTAGAATCACTCACCAAGGTTTTAGAGAAGAAATGGTCTTTGGAAAATTGCTCTTGTGTTTTATGTTTTGAAAATTTGAAGAATGAGAGGAAAATCTCGTCCAAGTCACCTTTACACAGCTGCAGATGTCGCATTTTCGACCTGGGCTTCGCAAATGCAAAGGAGCCATTAGAACTTCAAAGCGCTTCACACTTTTGTTGCCTTCGCTAATGAGATGACAAGTTCGCAAATGCGAACTCGAACCTCCACAAATGCGAATAAATAACCGCATTTGCGATCATTGCCCCTCCCAGAATCACTTCGCAAATGCGAAATATTTCTCGCAAATGCAATGACTGTATGGCCCTGATACCAACTTGTCATTTGCGATGAGTAGCTCACAAATACAAACCCCTCAGATGTTGTAATTGCGGTGACTAATCTCAGAAATGCGAGATAAGAGGCCTGCAACAATATCATATACACCAGCAACATCCTCTAAGTCCAATTTCACTCTGTAGCCTATCCGAAACACACCCGATCCCTCGGGGCTCCTAACCAAACATGCACACAATTCTTAATATCATACAAACTTGCTCGCATGATCAATAGCCAAAATAACACCTAAAACTACGAATTTATCACATAATCAAATGAAATTTTCAAGAAAACTTTGAAGCTTCTAATTTCTCAACTGGACGTCCGAATCACGTTAAACCAACTATGTTTCTCACCAAATTTTACAGACAAGTCATAAATGGGGCATTGGACCTATAGTGGGGTCTAGAAAAAAATACGGACCCAATATCCAAAAAGTCAAAAATTGGTCGAGCATTTCCATTTCAGTAAGCCTTTGACTTTCAAATTTTAATAAAGTTCGATATCTCGGGCTAGGGATTTCCGATTTCGATTCCGGACATACGCCTAAGTCCACATGACATGAACCCACCGGGATCGTCAAAATATAAATTCGGGTTCGTTTACTAAAAATGTTGACCGAAGTCAACTCAAATAAAGTTTTTAGATAAAATTTCTTATTTTTATCCACTTTCCACATAAAAATTTTGTAGAAACACGTCCGGACTGTACACGCAAATGAAGAAGGGTAAAAATTAGATTTTAAGGCTTAAGAGCGTATAATTGAGTTCTAAAATACAAGATGACCTTTAGGGTCATCACATTCTCTATCTCTAAAATAACCTTTTGTCCTCGAACAAACATAGAAAAGTACCTAAGCTGGTGAAAAAGTTGGGATATCTACTCCGCATGTCTGACTGAGACTCTTAAGCATCTGCCTCAATGGGTTAACCTCTCCACTTCACTCGAACAGAATAATAACTCTTCGATCTCAACTGACAAACCTATCATGCTAGAATAGCCACCGGCTCCTCCTTATAGGTCAAATATTTATCCAACTGGACAGAGCTGAAATCTAACACGTGGGATGGATCGCCATGATACTTTCAAAGCATGGACACATGGAACACTGGCCGGACAACTGATAAACTAGTTAGCAACACAAGCCTGTAAGCCACCTCTCTCACTCGCTCAAAAATCTCAAAAGGCCCGATGTACCTAGGGCTCAACTTGCCTTTTATTTTAAAGCTCATTACACCCTTAATGGGTGACACTCGCAGCAACGCTCTGTCTCCTACTGCGAATGCAATATCACAAACCTTACAGCCCGCATAAGTTTTCTACCTAGACTGAGCTGTGCGGAATCTATCTTGAATGATCTTAACATTATCCAAGGCATCTTGTACAAAATAGGAACCCAATAACCGAGCCTCCCCCAGCTCAAACTATCCAACCGGCGAGCGGCATCGTCTACCATACAATGCCCCATAGGGAGCCATCTGGATACTAGAATAATAACTATTGTTGTAGGCAAACTCCGCCAGCGGCAAGAACTGGTCCCACGAATCTCTAAAGTCAATAACACGTGTGCAAAGCATATACTCTAATATCTAAATAATACGCTCGAAATGCCCGTTCGTCTGACGATGAATTATTGTGCTTAGCTCAACCTAGATGCCTAACTCACGTTGCACAACACTCTGGAAATATGAGGTAAAATGTGTACCTCGATCAGAAATAGAGACATAGGCACACTGTGAAGATGAATTATTTTGTTGATATAAATCTCTGTCAACTGCTCTAAAGAATAGGTAACTTCCACATTGAATGAAATGCGCTAACTTGTAAGTGTATATATAATATCCAAACTGCATAAAACTTCCTCTGAGTTTGTGGGAGTCCAACAACAAAATCCATAGTCATACGCTCCAACTTTCACTCAGGAATCTCCATCTTCTGAAGCAAACCACCAGGCCTCTTATGCTCGTACTTCACTTGCTGACAAATTAGACACCGAGCCACATATGCCACTATATATTTATTCATTGCCCTCCACCAATAATACTTCTGCAAGTCTTGATACTTCTTGGCTTTGCCCAGAAGAATAAAATACCGGGAATTGTGGGCCTCTTCTAGATTCAACTCACGAAGTCCATCAACATTAGGCACACAAACACGATCCTAAATCCTCAAAGATCCATCTTCTCCAACAATAATCTGCTTGGCATCACTGTGTTGTATTGTATCCCTAAGGACAAGAAAATAAGGGTCATTATACTAATGCTCCCTGATGCCCTCAAATAATGAAGACCGAGCGACTGTACAAGCTAGAGCACGACCGGACTCCGAAATATCCATAAATGCTTGCGTTTTCTCACCTATTGGAATGTACGTATGGCTGCCCATACTCACAAACTTTCTACTCAAAGTATGGGCTACCACATTGGCCTTCACTAGATGCTACAAGATGGTGATATCATAGTCTGTCAATAGCTCTAACCACTTCCTCTGCCTCAATGTTAGATCATTTTTCTTGAACAAATACTATAAAATCTGATGATCCGTGAACACCTCACACGATACGCTATAAATATAGCGCTTTCATATATACAGTGAATGACCAATGGTTGCCAGCTCTAAGTCATGAACTAGATAATTTTTCTCGTGAACCTTCAGCTACCGCGATGCATATGCAATCACCTGTCCATCCTGCATCAATACTGTATCAAGTCCAATATGAGATGAGTCATAATATACTGTACAAGGTCCGGAACCTATCTGCAATACCATTACCGGTACCATAGTCAAAGAAGTCTTGAGCTTCTAAAAGCTCGTCTCACACTCGTCTGACTATCTAAACAGTGCACCCTTATGGGTCAACCTGGGTAATGGGGCTGCTATACATGAGAACCTCTCCACCATCCGAAGGCAATAACTCTCCAATCGCAAAAAAACTCCGGATCTCTATAGCTAAAGTGGTTCTAGGGTAGTTCTTGATAGCCGTAATCTTTTCTGTATCCATCTGAATAGCCTTTAACGACACAACATGCCCCAAGAAAGTGACTGAACTCAACCAAAACTCGTATTTGAAAACTTAGAATATAACTTGCTTTCTTTTCAAAGTCTAAAGAATGATCCAAAGGTACTACTCATGCTCCTCTCGAGTGCAGGAATAGATAAAGATATCATCAATAAACACAATCACAAAGGAATCCAAATAGGTCTTGAACACTCGGTTCATCAAATCCATAAATGTTGTTAGGGATTTATCGGCCCAAATGACATCACTGGAAACTTATAATGCCCGTACTGAGTCCAACATAGTCCAAAAAGCCTTTATTACATTACGAAAAAGCCTTACGTGATTTCAAGCCGATTGAACTTGCATTAGTGGTGATTTATATGAGGGGCAATCGTATGGTACTTAGAGTCGTACTTGTAACATTCATTTGCGAGAGATGAGCGAACTTTTTACAAATCTTTAAATTGAGTGCTACATTCTTAAGTTATATATAACAGAGAATAGAGGAGGAGAGTTTGGGATCCACAATGACCTACATGAAAAATCGAGATTCCTTGATGAATAAATTCAAGTCTTGATTCTCAAGTGTCACATTAGAAATATTTGCACTTAAAACTTCAAATCAGCCTTGTTGATGATTCATTAGAGTTGGGGATAATTGTTGGTCCCAATTGATGTGTGATTGATGTACCTTAGACTAGATGTAATAGCTCTTAACTTGTGGATGTGGGAGTTACTTTAATTTCTTGAGGACAAGCAAAACCTTAAGTTTGAGGGAGTTGATAAGTGGGAATTTTGTCTAGTTATTAGTGCCTTTTTGCTTTCGTTTTAGTCAAAAAGTGTTTAATTGTAATCCCGAAAACTGATGAAATATTCTTGAGTATAAAAGTATTGAAAAATGAGCCACAAATTGAAATCTAACTCGAAATAGAGTGATATGAACTCAAGGATAAAAGTTAGGCACAAAGGCCTAAGTGTAGACCGCAGAATTCCATATATGGCTGTAGAATGAAAAGCGCACAATTATTGTGCGGCTGCAGAAGCTACCTAAGAGGATAAGTTAAGAGAGTATGCATATGAAGATCAAGGGAAGTTCAGACTGCACAATTATTGTGCGGCCACAGAAGTCAGTCATGCATATTCACTCAGAATTGTGTGGTCACCAAAAGGGCCCTATGCGGCTGCACTCAGATTTGTGCAGACCACTGAACATTCACGATGCAACTGTATTTGATAATTATGCGGCTGCCGATCCAGCTTCAGTCAAGTTTGAAGTAAAGTACGGATCGTACATGAGATTGTGCGGTCGTAGAACCTCCGAAAGGGCAATTTTGCCCAAAATTTCTAGCTTTGTATAAATAGTCTAGTTTCACAAAATTAGATTAAGTTTTGAATATAAGAACTCCTATAGTCATTTTTCCTTACCGGTTTAGGCAACTTTAACTTAATTGGTGATTTAACATTGGATTAATGTCTTTTAATCTTTCAATATGAGGTTTATCACCTTTTCTTCTCAATTTTCTTCTTTGCCAATTATGAGTAGCTAGATGTTTAAATAGGTGTTGTGACCCAACCTTAGTGTGTAAACCAAATGGGTATTTGATTTATTGCTTGTTTATGGTTGGGTATTTATTATTTAGCCTTATTCTTGCTTTTTAATTGTAGAATTAATGGTTGCAAACATTAGTTCACGCCTATTTGACTTGGTCTCTACTTGAGAAAGAGAGACTTAGTCTAGGAAAACTTGGATAACAAGAATTTAGGATGAAATCAAGAGATTGATAGTCTCAATTAAAGGATTGAACCTAGAGATAGTAAAACCCAACTTGAGCATTTTATTAACTCTTTTGTTCAATATCCATTGAGAAAGCCAAATTGGATAAAACCACTCTCTTACCGAGAGGTATTGAGTGGGTACTTGAGTGTTGATAGCCATAATACATCCCGGTCAATAGATTAAGCTTTAAAGTCTAAAACTCTTTAGGAAAATAGGCCTTTTACACTATTTGAAAAACATCCAAAAACAACATTCTCTAGTTTTATATCTTTACTTGAGAAAGAGAGACTTAGTCTAAAAAAACTTGGTTAAAAGGAATTTTGGATAAAATAAAGAGATTGATAATGATAGGCTATAATTACGTATTTTAGTCGATTATTACACTCTAATTTACTACACTTTAGTTGAGTTTGCGCTTTAATCGTTAGTGTTTTGCACTAATTGTGTGCTTTATGCCTTGTAGGAGTGATTCCGAGCTATATAGAGCTTTGAAGTATGAGTAAAAGCCCAAGGAATTAAGCCGGGATCGCATCAGGATCAACAGATGATAAAGTAACAAAACGAAGAATCGAGTAGGCATATTGCGTATTGTCTAGTAAAATGCACAAAACGTTTTGCTCAGAATTCCATTTGGACTCCTCAATATATGGTTAGAAAGATAACTAAAAGGGCTACAACTTTCACCTTTTCTTACGTCTTACCAAATTTCAAACGTAACGGGGTGAAAAACGCGATCGAATTCGAGACCGAGGACCTAAGGCGGGCTGAGGCAGTATACCTGCCATATACCGCAGTTCTACCGCGGTCCCACCGCGGCCATCCAGGCCTGAATTTGTCCTTTTAGCGTATGAGAATGTATAATTGTTTGGGCCTAACCCTACTTGGTATATATACATGGAAAATGATATTTTTAGAGGTGGGACATATTTTTGACACAGATTCGACCTAAGGAGGCAGAGACACAATAGGAGTAAGGCGGGAAATTCTTCTACGAGTTTTTCCTTCCTCTTCCTATTTTTTTCATTGTTGGTTATGACTTTAGTATTATAGTTTTGCATACTATTATTAATAGCTAATTTGTTATCTAGGATTTTGATGGAACCTTTTGTAGGATAAATTCTTGTTTTTGTATAACTGAGCCATAGTATTTTCTCTATTTGTTCAACTATATTATTCTTGTGGTTGATTGAAGGGCCCTCAATTAGATGTGCCTATTTAGTATGTATTACTTGGGAGAGAGTGCATATTTTGATAGTTATTAAACAACATCACTTCCGAGATATGTGAGGAATCAATAACCAAGGGTTTAAAGGTGAGATTAGGGATAACGAAACCTTGGGTGCGATCTAAGTGAGCTATAACAAAAGCCAGCTAGCGTAACTTGGGAGAGTGCATCTAGTAAATTGTGGTAGTTACTCGGGAGAGAGTTACGACTGTCAGAGCTCTCATGATCGATAGAAAATACTTAGGTGAATTTATAAAAACGTAGCGGGAAGGATTCCGACAATCGGAAAAATCATAACTCTAGACCTTCTTAATCTTGACTCCAATCCTTATCATTTTTAATTGATAGTTTTATGGCTTTCTAGATTTGTTAGTTAATTAGATAAAAAAGAAATATCATAATCTTTATAATTAGAAAATTGTTTGGATTTGTGTTTTTTAGCAATATTGAACAACGATAGCTAAGCCTTAGTTCTCCGTGGGATTGATTCCGGACTTGTAAAGTGGATTATATTTGTAGCGACCGCTTAGTCCTTTTTATAAGACATAGTTGGGCGTGATGAAATTTTGATGCCGTTGCCGTGGAACTAATGGTGTAGTTGTAGGCGTACATATTTCTAGGTTTCAAGTTTGAACTTTTATTTTATTCTTTGATTTTTTAATTTTTGTTTTAGTTGTTTATTTGAGAAGAATGAAATCATGAAATTATGAGAATTTTGATGTTGGTAATTCTAATTTTAATCCTCCTTATGCATTTTGTGAAGGAAACCAGCCAGGGCAAAATTATCAAAATATTTCCAAGATCGAGTTTTATGCACCTACTCAATCTTATATGTGGAATATGTGTGATATGTTTGGTGGTCAAGATGGTCACTTTCATGATTGCTTATAGTTCTTATCTTTCCCAAACCCTGTACTTTGATGGTTCTTCTTTTCCTTGTGAAGTTAATAGGAACAAAGAACTCAGGTATGAAGACCTAAAGAAAATCAAGGATATGCTAAAGTGCCTTACGGACAATATGATCAGATACAACTGCGGATACAAAGGTAATGGGCAACTATTCACAACTTGGAGGCTCAAGCAAATAAATTAATTGAATCTTGTAAAGCTCAACAAGTTGACATTGTGGATAATAGCCAATATGAGCATGAATTGGCTGTAGAAATTTCCATTATGCTGGAGGATTTTAAAAAAATACAAGGATGAGATAGAGGAGGAGGCTAGAGTAGAACACCAACAATCCATCGCACCAGATTTTGAGGATGTCGATGTTGTAGAAAAGATACTAGAGTCAACCAAGGATATTGAGGATACATATTTAGTTGACTCTATTGTCATTAGCGTTAAGAATGTAGACAGTCCCAATATTCATGTAGTTGAGCGCATTGGTCCTCACTCCAAGAATTTTTCCACATTATGATTAGAGCATGATAAGGGAATAGAGTCGTCCGAGCCATTTGAGGAGTCAAGGAATGAGTAACAAAGTGCTTATATTCTGAAATTCTTCTTGCCAGAAAGTCGGGATTACACACCTTATCTAAAGGCCAAGAAGCATAGAATACTGTATTATTTTATTGGGCCAGTCAAATTCGTTCCACCACCCCAGGAGTATGATCATACAGCAGAATCAAAACTTGGGGTTAGATTCATAAGTTCAAAGTGGATGCAGAATGTGATTCACGTTGTGCTGCAACGTTAAATCAAGCACTTGCTGGACGGCAACCCATCTTTATTTATTTTATTTTTAATTTAGTTTTTTTATTGTATTATTCTTGTAGTGTTGATTTTTTATTTTTAGGAGCATGGAACGCAACACCATTGGAAGGATGAAACAACAAACCAAATGGTTGAAACTAAGTATGAGGTACCCACACGAAGGACTAAGCTTGGGAGATGTCTGAGTACCCCATGAGATGTTAGTGCTTCGGCATTTGGCCTATTACGGAGTCTCTTTTACCCTTTTATTAGTTATGGTATGCATAGGGGAAAATGCACAAATTTAAGTGTGGGGTGAGGAGATTGTCTGGGTGACTTTCTATGCTATTTTAGTTGTGTTAGTTTAATTAATAATTTTTTTTAAAAGATTTGAATTTTCCCGACGATGGATCTATTAGATAATTTTCTTGAGGGATTTAAGTCTAAAACAATAAAATAAAAGATTTTCTTTTGGAGGTAGTGTAGCAATTTCCCCTTGGTATTTTTTTTGTGTCGTGGTTCTTTTTCAAGGGTTTCTTTTGAACTGAGTGCAATTAGTTTTTTTGGGGAGTAGAAGCCATTGTGTTGTGCTTTGAATTGAAGCAAAATATCTTGAATTTGTTATGACTTGAGAATAGTGAGTACTTTAGTTATGACGCTTAAGCTCAGTTTTCTTGACTCTTGTATAAGAACCTTAAATTTTGTGTTCTTAAATTTATTTAACTACTTTGACTAGAGTGTCTTGAAAAAACTAATCCTAAGTGAGTTATGTGCCAAGTGTGTGTAAGGATTTGTTATATTCTATACATTGCATTTGATGCCTAGGACTTGCCCCGTATGTTTGCAAAGCGAAATAATAGTTTCATTCAGTCTTGGAAGTGATATAGGCATTTCTTTGTTGAGCTAGATATGTTTATTTTACCCGCTTAATTATTATGTATCATAGTTAACCTCTTTGAGCATGTAATCTTATTTCTTTGGCAACCAAATTGCAATTCATACCCATTTATTTTAATTAATAATCTATTTGAACCTTTTAACTTATTATGAGCACTTGAATTATTATGAACTGTGTAAAAGTTAAAGTGCGGGGGTGGTTGATTTAGCTTTTGAGCGAAACTAATGAAATAAGGAGAAAGGTGCACTGTTTTGAAAAAGAAAGAGCCACTTGAATTGAGAAAAAAATAGTTGGATTGTTGTGAAAGAAAAAATTCCTTGATAAGTGGTGGCTCTTGATGTAAGTGTGCTTAAAGAAGAATGGGGTAATATACATTGATGTGGAGGTGGAGTTTTGGTTGGACATAAGTATTGGGTTTAAATGTTAAAGTATATGTATTAAAGTGCTTAGGGAGGTGTAGACACTTTTATATATAAATATATCCTACCCGTACCGTAGACTACATTACAGCCAAATAAAATTCCAATTGATCCTAGATTGAATGAGCTCGATTTGTGGAGTAATACTACGGGAAAGCTTATGGTGCATCTTTTGTGGCATATGAATGTTATTTATGAGAGTGAGTGAATTCTTTCTATCTTGAGTTCCTAAGTGTTCTTAAATTTTATTATGTGGAACTATTCTCTTTTATTGTGTGAGGACACTTGATTTATGGAGGAAAGGTAATGTCAGTGACCTCTATATTAGATTAAGTAGGTGAGTTGTGAATAATGCGTAGTACTTAATAGTCAAATCTTTCAAGTAAAGATGTTATGCTTTTGTACTTAATCTATTTTAAATGCTCTTTGTGTGATGAGTTAGGAGAATTGTTTAAAAAGATCGTGTCTATAAAAAATGTAGTTTGATTGCTCGAGAATGAGCAATAGTTTAAGTGTGGGGTATTGATGATAGCCTAAAGTTATGTATTTTGACCAATTATTACACTCTAATTTACTACACTTTAGTTGAGTTTGTGTTTTAATCATTCGTGTTTTGCATTAATTATGTGTTTTATGCCTCGTAGGAGTGATTCCGAGCTATATAGATGTGATAGAATGAATACACGTGATTTGGATCTTTGAAGTCTAAGTAAATGCCTCAAAAATTAAGCCGTGATCGTATTCGGAGATCAACGGATGATAAAGCAACAAAACAAAGAATCGAGTAGGCATATTGTGCACTGTCTAGTAAAATGCACATAACTTCTTGCTCAAAACTCTATTTGGGCTCCATAATATAATATTGAAAAGACATAACAAAGCGTTAAAACTGTTATGTTTTACGTGTTTCCAAATTCTAAACGTAACAGGGTAAAATATGTGGTCGAAACCGAGACCGTGGACCTGTGGCGGGCTAAGGCAGTATACCTGCCATATAGCGCGGTTCTACCGCGGCCATCCAGGCCTGAAAACTTCTCGCTTTTAGCGTAGGAAAAGGTATAATTATTTGGGCCTAACGCTACTTGGTATATATATACATGGAAAATGATATTTTTAGAGGTAGGACATATTATTGACACAGATTCGACCTAAGGAGGCAGAGACAAAATAGGAGCAAGGCAGGGAATTCTTTTACGAGCTTTTCCTATTTTTTTCATTTTATAACTTTTAGTATTGTAGTTTTACATACTATTATGAATAGCTAATTTATTATCTAGATTTTTGATGGAATCTTTTGTAGGATAACTTCTTATTATGTTTTTGTATAACTGAGCCGTAGTATTTTCTATTTGTTCAACTATATTATTCTTGTGGTTGATTCAAGGGCCCTCAATTAGTTGTGCCTATTTAGTATGTATTACTCGGGAGAGAATGCATGTTTAGGTAGTTGTTGAATAATATCACTCCCGACGTATGTGATGAATCAATAACCAAGTGTATAAAAGTAGGATTAGGGATAACGAAACCTTGAGTGCGATCTAAGTGAACTGTAACAAAATCCAGCTAGCATAACTCGGGAGAGTACATTTAGTAAATTGTGGTAATTACTCGGCAGCGAGTTACAACAGTCAGAGCACTCATGATTGGTAGAGAATAATTAGGAAAATTTATAGAAAATGTAGCGGAAAGGATTCCGACAATTGGGAAAATCATATCTCTAGACCTCCTTAATCTTGACTCCAATCCTTATCCTTATTAATTGATAGTTTTAGGGATTTCTTGATTTGTTAATTAATTAGATAAAAAAAATTATAATCTTTATAATTAGAAAATTATTTGGACTTGTGTTTCTTAGAGATATTGAACAACTACAGTTAAGCCTTAGTTCTTTGTGGGATTCGACTCCGGACCTGTAAATCGAATTATATTTGTAACGACCGCTTAATCCTTTTTATAAGGCATAGTTGGGCGTGATTAATTGATAGTCGCAATAATAGGGCAACCGAGAGATTGTAAAATCCGACTTGAGCATTTTATCAATTGTTTTGTTCAATACACATTTGGACTTGAGAAGGTCAAATTGGGTAAATCACTCTCAAACTGAGAGATATTAACTGGGTACTTGAGTGTTGATAACTATAATACACCCCGACCAGTAAAATAAGATTTAAAGTCTACAACTCGTTAAACAAACACCTAGGTGAAGGTCATATCCCTATGCCTTTTGCACTATTTCAAAAACATCCAAAATCAACATTCTCTAGTTTTATACCTTTAGGTTTGTAATCCATAGTGTAATTTTAGAAGTAAAACACAATCATATTTGTGGAAGTGCAATTTAGATACTTCATGTACTTAGTTCAAATATATACTACTTTATCCTATTCATATAGCTCCTTGTGAAATTTGACCCCGACTCTGTTGGTATTACTATTGCATCATCTGTTTCATAACCTCGAATAGAGGTGTCACTTGGACGAGATCAATATGACGAAGTCCAACATCACCATCTGGACCTAATGAAAACATCAAAACTATGATATTAGATCAAATATATAAAAGTCAATATTGGTCAACTCTTCTAAGTTAAAGCTTCTAAGATGAGAATAATTCTTCAAAATTAATATTGAATCACCTGAAAATAAAAAAACGACGATACACACAACTTATAATATACCATATGAAACTATTAATAACCTCAAACCACCAAACTGAGTGTAATTGCTCAAAATAACCGGTCAGATCGTTATAATGTATGTTATCCCATATCTTTAGTAGAAAATAAATAAAGTTTATTTCGTAAAAATCCACTCATTGAACTCAAGTATGAACTTACATTGGTCTAAATCTAGCTCTAACCTTCAAGAATTATCTTTCCTCCTTTCAAATCTACCAGATAAGTTCGGTCAAGCCATAGTACTTAATAAGGTGAAAAAGGCTAAAGGAATCAATTATATATTCAAATCTAGCCCTAAGTGAAAACCAATGTAAAAGTCAACTCTAGGCCCATATGGTCAAACCCTAAGTAAAATCAACTCTCGTTATGCTTGTTGATCCATATTCTTATGAGTCTAAATCTATGCTTAGATTTTCATTTGGAGTCTATTTAGATGATCGAAACACATTATAGGTTATTCTAAATGTAGGTTTCAAAATCATCAAATTTCACCTTAAATCAATGTTCAAATGAGATATCTTAGGTTAGATTCATAAAATAATCTTAGATCCAAGTTATAGTTACTTATCCCATACATATAGATGAAATTCTAGGTCAAAACTCTTCAAGATTAAGATCTCAAAATACCGACCCAAAACTCAATATATCGTGATGGTGCCTATAATTATACTAGTCAAGCCGACAACTCACACATATCAACATTTGTAAATTCAAAATATACTGAAATAGGCTTAAGTAAGTAAAAGTCTCATAAAACCGGATGTAAACACCACAATTAAATAAAGAATTTCCCAAAATCCGGGTGTCACTGAATACATGAGCATCTATACAATAACATAGTCTAATATATGTCTGAGGAAGTAGAACATAATAAGTAGAACTGAGAGATAGGGGAGGAGGGTCATGGTCTGTAAATGCCAAGGAAGCTATCTCGATAATCTCCGAACAACTGAAACTCCAAGACCAACAACCACCGTGCCGGAAAATACTTGGATCTGCCTATCAAGTGCATGGTGTAGTATGAGTACAACCAACTCAATAAGTAACAAGTCTAACCTTTAGGCAGAAAGTAGTGACGAGCTTAAATAATACAGCAAAAGTACAGAGTTTAACAATACATAAAATGTAGACATGCTTCCAGGTTTAACAGTTAAGTTCAACGCAGATAGAATATATCTAAGTTTGAATGATATGATGAATATGACATCTTAATATCTATATGACAGTATGCATATAATATATGATGCAACACAATGAAAGCCTCACATATCACACTCTCAAATTACTCAAAGAATGTCAATTCTCACTCATCACACTCAATTACTTAGCACTATACTGTACCTGCTGCAGCGTGCAGTCCGACCCTATTAGGAATCAATTGCAGCTGCACTCACTGTGGGTGTGAAGAATCTGAAGGGGTGAGTCCTTGCCAAGCGCTAATAAAACCTACTGCGGCGTGCAACCCGATCCCATTAATATTACTCAAAAAAGGCCCTCGGCTTCACTCAGTCATCAATCTTTCTGGTCTCTCGGGGTCAGAACACTCATGCCAAGCTGCCCAAATCAATGATACATGATATGACTGAGATATGATATTCAATGATGGATTTGACTGAGTACATAAGTATAATTAACCAAATAACTCGATAACAAAGAACGACCATTATGGGTCCTTATAGCACAAACACATAGCCTAAACATGATTTCTAATATAAATCACAACTCAGATTCTCTAACACATAGAGGGGAATAATAAAATTCAGTTAAGATAACTACACAATTCCAAGGAATCGACTGAATCAAAGTTACTAAGGTGCACACCCGCACGCCCGTCCCCTAGCATGCGCGTCACCTCAACACCAATAACATAGCATATAATTTCAAGGGTTCATACTATCAGAACAGAGTTTAGAAGTGTTACTTACCTCAAACCATACAATTCTCTGCTCCAACAAACCCTTGCCTCGCGAATCGGCCTCCGAACGCCTCGAATCTAGCGACAAACAATTCGATACAATCAACTCAAGCTATAGGAATCAATTCTATTTGAAAATGCTAAGTTCTTAATCAAAAGTCAAAAAGTCAACCATGGGCTCACGTCTTGGAACCCGAAAAAAGTCATAAAATTCGAACACCCATTGAACCACAAGTCCAACCATACCAAACTCGACACCAAATATCCAAATTTAACTCGCCAATCCATAGCCCACAACTCCCTGAATTCAACCTCAAACATATAAACTAGGTGGGAAATTCAATGGGTAATCAATATTATTGCAAAAAAATGATCAAGAGTGACTTACCTCAAGAAACCCCTCAAACTCCCTCTCAAAAATTGCTTTAATGCGAGTTTGCAAAGCTAATAATGATAAAACCTCACAACCTTATGTTTATATACACTGCCCAGAGGTTATCGCTTCTGTGGATCATTTAACTACACCTGCGGTTCCGCTTTTGCGAAGATGTCCATCGCTTCTGCGATCAACCTATTCCAGACCAATTCCATATCTGCGATCAAATATGTGCAAAAGCGAGTCCACATCTGCGGAACATACTCCTCACCTGCACTTACCAGGCTCACTCCCAAACCTCACACTTGCGACCTCGGAGGTGCGGACAAAGCCATCGCACATGCACTGCCCACATCCTTCCACACTATTTCTCTGATGCCATCACCGCTTCTACGTTGCCATCAACACAAATGCGTCCGTGCACCTGCGACCATGACCTTCGCATGTGCGATCACACCAGTCCAGGTTTGCCCAGCCATGCCTTAAGTTCCAAATTCAATCCATTAACCATCCGATGCTCCCGGGACCTTAACTAAATATACCAACAAGTCTTAAATTACGATACGAACTTAGTTGAGGCCTCAAATCATATTAAATAATACTTAAACCACGAAGCACGGATCGATTCAAGGCTAATGAACTTATGAATTACTAACTTCTACATTCGAAGTCGAAACCTATCAAATCAAATCTGATTGACCTCAAATTTTCATACATGTCATAAATGACACAACATACCTATTCCAATTTTCGAAATTAAAATCCGAGCATGGTAACCATAAAGTCAAGTCTCGGTCAAACTTTTAAATTTTCAAAACTTTTAATTTTTCAACTTTTTCCATTTCAAGCCAAAATCAATGATGGACCTCCAAATCACTATCGAAAAATACATCTTAGTCCAAAATTGACATACAGAGCTATTAGAACAATCGAAACTCCATTCGGAGTCTTTTACACATAAGTCAACTTTCCGGTCAACTCTTTTAACTTAAGTTTCCGACCTTAGGACTAAATGTTCCAATTCATTCCCAAACATCCATGGAACCAAATCAACTGCTCCAACAAGTCACATATCAATAATTGAGCATAGAATACATAGTAAATGGGGGAACATGCCTACAACACTCAAAATGACTGGCCGGATCGTTACAACCAAATCTTCAAGATGGTGAATAATGAAAAAAAAAATTTGATATTTAATTATACTATTCTGAAAATCATAGTAGTGTTGAGAACACTTAGCTATTGCAGGCGGCACTTCCTTCATAGTGGATGCAATAGCAAGTGCACTGATCAAGAAGAATTGGAAACCTGCAGCTCAGTAATCAGCAGTGTGGATCGCACTACACTGCTGATCACTCTGCATCCTGCTTTCACGGTCAAATTTATCTCCAAACTTGTTTCAAATATTCCGAAACTCTCCCGAGCCCCTTGGGTCTTATCCCAATTGTTTCAGGAGTTCAAGATATTATACATACATATCCATAGTCTCAAATCATGAATCAAAGTGCAAATACTATGGTCAAGGACCAAGATTGCTTTTAAAATTTCTTAAACTTCCAAATTGCATGTAACGGGGTCCAAACCACCCATATTTCCAAGTCCGGAAATATCTAATAAATCAAAGGAAAGTCTCAAATAATAAAACAAGATGCTAGACTCAAAATAATTAATACTTCTTCGAAGCTGGTAGGGAGAATTTGTGAAAGAGGGTGGTCAAATGATAGGTTGGAAAAGAAAATGCAGAGGAAGGACCCACCAAAAAGTTGTGCTTTTTGGTACCTTATGAAAAGAACAATTCCATTAAGGACGTTGGTAAGCTTTTGGAAGCAATGGTTCTCATAACTTGTTCTTTGCCCATGTATTTAACAGGACTCTCTGTAATTTCACTTTCATTTAATCACCACCATCAATCATAATCTAAAGCTTTACACCTCTTCAACTCAAGATTCTCCACTCTCGTATCACTCTCCCCCTACCACTATAAATTCAGTAGAGCTTCACTCCATTTGAAACCAACAAGCCATTAGCTCACTGCTTTTTCTTCTTGAATCCAAAAAAAAAAAAAAACAAGTGTACTTTTTATACTTCTTTTTTCCTACATCAAGGCCATGGCAGGGAAAAAGAGCTCATCATTCTCCTTCTTTAGTTTGTTCAAATCGAAGAGCTCGAGAGCACGAAGGGGAGATCATGACTACTACAGGGATGATTGTGTGAAGGCATACAAAGTGTGGCCAAGTGATGAAGATAGAGGTCAATGGGTAGCTGAGCCTAGAATTGATGAAAAAGCTTCTACTTTCATCTCCATTAGGACTGCAAACTGGAATAATGTTGAAGCTTCCAAATAAGCTAGTTGTATAGAGATGATTAACACCTCCCCATTATTACATCCACTTAATTTGCCCTAGGTAGCTACATGCATTTCACAAATGAACTATGTTCTATAAATTGTACATTTTTTATTAGATAGTGAATTTGGTTTGCCTAGTATGTATGGAGGTGAAAATAATACACTGAATAATGTAAATAGTATTTGTTGTCACTTAAAACCTTATGCCTTCCTCTTCATCTATTTGACTACTTCAATTCTTCTCCTTCAAAGATTTCGTTATCTTCAAAAACTTTATTGCACTTCTTCCGTTTCCACTCCTCTTGTTTAGTACAATACGACACTAGAAAGTCATTTTTCTGTTATTGCGCTAGCTACTAGCATGCACCTAAATCATTACATTTTGGAGAAAAAAACTTTTTTTCAAGGAAGTCACTATTTGTTGCTTAGGTGGTAGAGAGACTACTAGGGCTGAAATTAATATGCTAAATACCAAAATATCGTATCGAAACTAAACATTTTAGCATGTGGTAATTAATAGTTTGGTATTTGGTTTAAATTTGTAAATTTAATATATTGTAAATTTTTTCATAAGTTTAATATGTAAATTTAATAGATATGGTATTTCATATTAAAATATAATATCGAAATATTAATATTATAACAAAATATATACTAAATTACACATTACAATATTATTATTCATTAAGATACTAAGTTACAAAATACTTGTCTTTTGCATACTTCTTTAGGAAAATGGAGGAATAAGGTAGAATGCAGATTTAATTCTTATTCTCTAGATCACCAAGCAGTTTAATGTAATGCATTAACAGTTTTAGGGTGTTTCTTACTCCGTTACTTTTGTATTATTGTTACATATATTGGATTAGTTTTTGTTGGATTCTCTAATTTTAATAATTAACTCTAATAAGTAACATGATATTTTTAATAATCAAATGTTGTTACGAATAATTTGTATATTGGATACTACATTGGATACTACATTGGATATTACATCGGATGCTACATTGGATGCCCATATTGTGAATATCTTAAAGATTAAATCTCCTATTTTATGTTCATCATCTTTACTTTTTATGCCTATAAAAGGCCATGTAATTGCAATGGAAACATACACACAATTGAAGAAAAAAATTTCTTCCTTCTCTCTATTTATATTTCTTGTTCATGTTTTACTAAATTGCTTTCATTTTATAATACGTTATCAGCACGAATCTCTAATTTCATTTTTCTCATCATCTTCAAGTTTATATTTATTCCTTTAGATGTCCAAATAACATAACTTTAGAAGTTGTTGCATATTTCTTATAACAATAGTATTCTATTACACTGATGCACATGACAGTTTTGAAGCTTGAGATTTTGGTATATGAACTCAGTATATAATTTCATTTTGAACAATGGATGAGGTATATTCCTTCTTGTTTTACTTTAATTCGGCCGGTATACAATAATGTTATTAGAAATAGTAGCATAATCCATGACACTGATCTTTAGCCTTTAATTTATTTTCTTCTTGTTAAATTATTATGGGTTTCTAAAGTAGAACTACATGTTCTTTTCTGATACATTTTAGAAGAAAATATGGTTTAAAGAAATGAGATATGCCAACCCTCGGTTCATACGATCTTATGCTCCATGTGCTACTAAGACCTATAACTATTTTTCAACACAAAATTGAGGATCCGATAAATTTAATTGTGTCCATACAAAGTTACAAATATCATAAATGGTTTTCTTTTTAATTATGCTTGTTGGGTCAAAAAAACATTCTACAGTTAGAGTTACAATAGTGAGGCTACTGTTTTTCTATTAAGTCTTGCAAGTAAACTTCCACTAAAATGGTTAATTAGTGAAGTATATAATACCTTTACATCTCACATTTGAGGCAGCAAGGTCTATGCTTAGTCTATATTATTTACCATTTTATATTATCATGTCATCCGGTATTATAAAACTAAATTTCAGGTATTATTTGCATGATTTATAATTCTAAATTTTGTTGACACTAATTACTTAGCTGATTTGAGTAAACAAAAGTCTATTGTTGAGAATTATATTCAAATGACATTATTAATAGTTTAACTCAAGAGGTAAGCATTTCCTTCGTGTTTGAATTTTTTTTTTATCATTTACTATTTAATGATATCAACTTCAATGAGCTCAAGTCGCAATGCACCGTGAGGGTAAGACATCGGTGTCAAATCTTGATGCTCCATGATGATAATATTTAGGTTTGAATATTAATTTACGATGGGCTAACATGCCTTTATATTGGTTAGATATTGGGTTTTAGTCCCAACATATTATGGTACATCATGCCTTTATATTAGTAAGACATTGGTTTTTGAGTCATACTATACCATATTGATGATATAGCGATGATTAAAGAAAAATAATATATTTTTCATTAAAGGCATGAAGATTGTTCCACTTGATTTGCTCCATTCATGAAGTGAACGTGACAACGATGCATTATAAGTTTTAGTAAAGATAAATGGTTGAACGATGAATGTGAGCATTCCAAAGATCAAAACAATAATAATCATCACTATGATTATAAAAGGAGAACAATAAAGATTCTCAAAATAGTCCTTCAAAATGTGAAGGCAATATTTACCATCAAATTAGTATGAAGCACATCACTGATTATGATCCATTCCTTGAAAAGAATGTGACTTGTGATAAGTATTGAGAATGCAAACTCATTCCTGAAGTTGAATGTAGAAATATATTATAAAAGCAATTCACCTCTAAGGGAGGTTTGAGTGAAATAAAAAGAATAAATATAATTGTGTGGTTACATGAATATGTCATTTGTCTCGTACAAGTGATATAATATATTTTGGCATGCCTCATAAAAGCTATTAAAGGAAAAATTAAAGCAAGAAATGATTTTGCTTATGATGATTTTGACCATGACAATTTATTATGATATAAGTTTCTCCCTGAATGAGACATTTACCATATGAAAGATATGATAAAAGAACTTGTAGTATAAAATTTGTTAAAAGATCCGAAAGAACTAATTTGTTACTATCCTGATGTTTAAAATTATTCATGTATTAATATTGAAAAGTCTCAAAAGAAACTTTTTGAGTTTCAAATGTATAAGTCAAAGTGGTTGACATGTTGAGACTATAAATGAAAGGAATATTGAATATCTTCATATTTCTATAATCATACCTGGTAAATATGAAATGTTACCTGGTTTTCTTTCTATTTATACTACACAAATATAAGCATGATGCTTGAAACATATGCCACATGTAAACTAGAGGTTTACTAAAATAAATATTAGTTGACATAACCGGTTGACCATCCCGGTTCAATTATGATGCAAAAAATTAATTGAGAATTCCATTGGCGTATACTGAAAAATAGAAGATTCTTCAACAATTCTCTTGTGCTGCTAATTCTCATTATATACCAGTTAAGGTTGGGATTGAATCCCTTGATTTCTGAAACAAATAAAAGGTAATAAATATATGAGCCCAGTCACCTGCCCTATGGACCGTTTACTATTATATAATTTTAATAGATGCATCTATTCTATGGTCACATGTGCTTTTGTATCAACTTGCAGTTTGGATTTTGCAAGATTGCTTGCTCAAATTATTAGAGCACAGTTCCAGAATATAAATTATGATGATTTATCTTAATAATACTGGTTTAAATCCAAGTTGGTTTAGCAAAAGGTGTATACCTCCAATTATAGCTAAATCATTGGTTATGAGAACAAATCGTTCAAAAACGAAATTTTGTACGAGATGTATTATTTAATATACAGCAACACTTGCTCGCATCTAGCCAAGTTATGAAAATTTCCCTTATCACAATCGGTTCAGAGTCAGGAACAAAATAATTTCTATATAGAAATATGTATGTGCTATATGATTTAATTATGCCACCACAATACACAAATATGGATTCCCACGGAAGGTTGTGAAATGTGTTGGTGATCCCAACATTGGGGGGAGAAAATGGCAGCTGAGAAAGTAATACGTGAAATGAATTATTATGAATACATATAGATCCTCTTACAAGAAAATACGAACTTGAAGTTCAAGTGATAATTTATTTACAAATTATTGCCAGACACATTTGCTGAACCAAAGCTAAATGTCATATTTCAGCTGCTAATGCTCGAAATAGAATAAAGTTTATAGGGGAGAGAGTCTATGTTATGCATAAAGCATAACAGACCAATCGGTTTCAAAGATAAACTCCTTGAAGAAGGAGAGGGACAAATATTCAAAATGGTCATAATAAGGAGGCAAATGCTCTAGAAGAGCACCACAACATAAAACTTCATAAGACCTCGTGGGAGAGGCTCAGGTACCTGAAATAATGAGATAAAGAGATCTCAATAAGTTATGTCTTTATTAGGTAATAATGGAACCAATATAAAATGATCGTCGATGATATTGTTAATGTAATGTAGCGCTCAATATTATTAATATTGACGAGGATCTTGAGCTCAAATCTGTCATAAAATTTGGACAGATAAATGATTGGCCAACATAAAATAAAATAAAATACGCAATCAAGATTGATTTCACCCGAAAAATGTGAAGTTGGACGGATAGTCCCCACACATGAATGTATAAAGCCAGTGGAGGTATAAATGTATTCTTGTGTGAAAAAGATCAAGTCAATAAACATAAAGACGACTTGTGTTATAGGAAGATTGAAAATATTCTAGCATTGAATATATAGAGACATATTCTCTTGTGGTGGATGTAGTCATTTCAGGTTTTAATCTGGCAATACATAAAAAAAACTTGATATGCGTATAATGAAAATCATTGAAGGATTTGAATTGTTCAGAAGCATATTATGATTTTTAAGAAATTTATTAAATAAGGCTTCAATAATCCTTAAGCGGATTGACACAATATGGAGGCATTGGAATTAGATCAAACACATATTTCGGTATCTAAAAGGGACTACCGATATGAGATTATTTTATGATAATGATTACAATACCGATCTTGTTGGTTATGCTGATGCAGAGTATTTATCTAACAGATACAAAACTTGATCTCAAATATGATATGTGTTACATATGGAGGCATTGTCATATCTTGACATTCGACTAAACAATCAATCATGGATACTTCATCTAATCATGCTGAGATAATTGCTATCATGAAGCAAGTCGAGAGTATGTGTGGTTGAGATCTATAATACATCTTTTTCGAGACAAATGTGGTTTGAAATGTGACAAACTACCCACAATTTTGTAAGAAGATAATGCAGCATGCATAGCTAATTAAAGGGAGGATTCATAAAAGGAGATAGGACAAAGCACATTTCATCAATATTATTTTTCACACATGATCTTCCAAAGAATGGTGATATCAATGTGCAACAGATTCGTTCAAGTGATAATATAGCTGATTTGTTTACAAAATCTCTACCAACGTCAACCTTCAAGAAGCTAATGTACAAGATCGGGATGCGAAGGCCTAATGATGTGAATTGATGCTCTTATCAGGGGGAGTTAATGCGCGTTGCACTCTTTTTCCCTTACAAGGTTTTATCCCACTGAATTTTCCTTGCAAGGTTTTTAACAAGGCAACAAAAGGGCATATTTCTATACATGTGTATTCTTTTTCCTTCACAAGAATTTTTTTCCCATAGGTTTTTTTTTCCTAGTAAGGTTTTAACGAGGCACATTATCTATGGACATCCAAGGGGGAGTGTTATGAATAATTTGTACATTGGATACTAAATTGGATACAACATTGGATGCTACATTGGATGCCCATATTGTGAATATCTTAAAGATTAAATCTCCTATTTTATGTTCATCATCTTTACTTTTTATGCCTATAAAACGCCATGTAATTGCAATAGAAACATACACACAATTGAAGAAGAAAATCTCTTCCTTCTCTCTATTTATATTTCTAGTTCATGTTTTACTAAATTGTTTTTATTTTATAATAAATGCAATTTCTTATGGACCTTTTTTTCTCTTAGTTGATTTGTGATAGTTTTGGAAAAAGACTTTGTCAACATTCAAGTGAACTTACAATATTTTTATTTGATATTTCAATTAAGAATATTATAGAATATTATAGTCTATTTCTACGTCTAAGTCGAATAAATTAAATTACCGGACCGAATATACCGTAATTAAAAGAAAAAAAACCGAACTATATCGTGTATTATTACGTTTGGTATTAATATAGCATTTTAAGAAATTAAATATTAAAAATGTCAAACTGAAATAACTAAACATACCGTACCACCAACAAATACCCTTGGAGACTAGTAATAATTTGGCCATAATAATATTTCAGTAAACATAATGGCTTGACCGATGTAAATACTATATTTAAATACTGGTGAAATATAAAAAAAAATTATTTAAAAAATATTTCATGTGAAATAATAGTTTTCATTAGCAGAACTTAGACTTTCTTCTTTCCAAGTGAAACTCATGTCTAGATACGAGTTTAATTTCAATATACTCCTCGTCAATAATTAATTTTAAATATAACAACAAATTCAGTATAATTTTACAGGTGAGATCTGATAAAGATAGTGTCTTTTTATTCATACCTTGAGAAGGTAGAAAAGTTTTTAATAGGCCATCAACTCAAGAAAAAAAATGAAAAAGAAGCAATAGCAACAGGCAATAACAATATCTAGATAATAAGAAAATCGAACAAAAGAAATAACATAACTAATAAAAATTTGAGAATAAGAATATATAAGACTAACACTAATGCCGCTACTATAGGAAAGAAAAACGCTCAACTAGCTACTTAACAATCAACTTCAAATACTTTTTTTTTCCATTCAACCAAATATTGTCCAAATGCCTATGAACAGTATTACTTATTGGTCATGGTTTATGATAATTAATAGCATCATCATCTGAGTGTTTTTCTACATTATATTTTATTTCTCTAATCGTCTCAATTAATTATATTTTATTAATTAAAGCAGTACGGGAGGATATAAGAAGAAAAATTACTACTTCAGAATATTATTAAAATAAATTTGCGTTGTACGTTATCGGAGGCAGTAATTAATTACTGAGACATTGCTCTAGTTTGCATGCAGGTGTTGAATTCAGCAAAGAAGTTGTCAGCAATAACTATAAGGTTACTACATGAGCTTCTTTATGTAGGGTAAGTTCTCTTCATGTTGAGACTTTAATTTTATTTGATATTATATTTTGTCGTCATCTTAAAAAAGAATAGTTTCTTTTTATATTTAAAATAATTTAACTTTAAATTTCGTAATACCTTCGATGACATAATTTCACACACACAAATATAATAATATATTTAAGAGCCAAAATTCACAAAAAAGAAATCCTTCATTCTTAAATAACGTATAAAATTAAATATATTGACATAAAATGAAATCGAATGGGTGATAAACACTCTTATTAGATCTTAGTAACGTTACTCGCTACTTTCCCTTTAATTTTAACAATCTTATTTTTCTCTTTTACCACTTCAAGTTTATTTAATTAAGGAAAAATTAATAGAAATTATTAATGTATAGGGTAATATATTCATTAAACGATCGCATGAGGAAGCGACGCGTGGAGCCGAAGATAGTAGATAGTTTGGTCCGAAGGCGACGATCTCGAAGAGAATGTTATTTGTAAAGGCGAAATAAATACCTACCACCCAGTATTTAATGGAGAATATTTTGTAGCATTAAGTGCATGGTCTGTTACAGAGAATATGACATTCACTGACCACTGTTACACATTCTTCAATGGTTCTAACAATTGTCGCTTAAGAGGGGTTTGATCCTAGGACATTGTTCTCCAAGTGCAACTATAAATAGGGAGTTCTACCATCATTGTAAAGGATACAAATTTTCTGACAAACTAATACTATACTCTGTTCAAAAGCTCAATAATATTTTATCTTCTTGCTTATTACTGCTTGCAGAAGCTCTGCTCTCGGAATCAAGATATTTACTGTCGTATCTCGATTTCAACGCTAAGTCTTATATTCTTGTCTACTTTATTTACCATCTTGGGATGAAATTGATTCAATTGTCTATAAAACTTGTATAAATTCAAATGTATCATTTTACTGGTAAATAATTTAGCGTCGACCATGAGGCTTCGACGGTTATATAATTGAGTTGATGCTTGCATCTATTACTAACTTGTTTGATTATTTGTTCTTAGAAAAAATCATAGAAAATGGTAGTTAACGGTGTCAACATCGAACGTTGAGACCCAAGGAAATTAGCCCAAACATGAAGATTCAGTCAGTGATAAACACAACGAGGGGGACGAGGTCACGCCAGTCATCGACGGGCAACATCCGCAACATGTTCTAGAGATGACTCCTAATGATGCAGAAGACGGGCATGTCATTGAAGCAACAGGGATCTTGACAGAGCAACAAAATCCCATTATATGTTATCTCTTACGATAGGATCGGATCATGACAGAGTTGAAGCATGCGTTGCGAGATGCTTCCAGAAACACAAACGAATAAGGTCTAGTTTCTCATGGTGCTCTTACAAATCAAACTACGCATAGGGTCGACAACAACACATCGAGGGCCGAGGTCATCTTCAATAGGGTCGGGGGGACGGTAGCAGCTCCGGTAACTACAACAAGAATGATCCTTTCAAAATCAAACTCATGTAGTTTATGAGGGAAATAAATGCTTAAATGGATCAAATTTCAGGCGTACCATCAGTGTTGAAAGGACCGGACTGAAAGAAATATACCTAGTTGTCCTTCGAACCAAGCATGGCACCAGAGTTGATCCCGAAGAAATTCAAAATGCCAAACGTGCCAAAGTATGATAGGACTCTATATCCTTAGGAGCATATTACCCCCGATATAATAGGAGTGGAGGGAAATGATTTAGATCCCCATGAGATTGAGTTAGTCCTACTAATGAAATTCTAGGAGATCCTAACGATTGGAGCACTCACGTGGTATTCGCTTTTTCTCGAGAACTCCATAGACTCCTTTGTGATACTCGCGCACTCTTTGATCAAGGCCTATGACGGGGCTAGGAAGGTAAATGCCCAAAAGTCTGACATAATCAGGATTGACAAGAAGAGTCCAAATTGTTGCAGGAGTTCGTGACCAGATTCCAAAAGTAAAAAACGCTACTATCGACTGTACCAGATGAACGATTCACTAAAGGTTTGAATCCGAGTAGTTTCGATCTTCCCGAAAATTGAAATAAAGTTCACTCAAGTTACAAGAAACAACATGGGTGGATATTCAAAATCGGTGCGAATCAAAGATAAGAATTGAGGATGATCAACTTGGTTTCCCTACATCAACCAAGGGTCGGGATCGGGAGAAGAATAAAGAGAAGTCAAAAGATGATTTTGACGCAGATTGACATTCTTCAAGAGGTCTATGTTTTCCCTATGAAAGGGCCAAATGATGTGGTAGAGGTTTTCGGTCGGTGGATAGATTTGCAACTAAAAGGATAGTTGTTTACGGCCAGAATAACAGTTTATTGTAGGACAAGGAGATATCAAGTTCCTCCTACCCCAGGCTTTCCGAATAAAACATCAACGTCAGCATAGTGAAACTGGTAACAACTATGAGAAACATTAAGGAAGTATAGTTCCTGAAGTCGATGAGGTTCAATCCCAGTCAGAGGGATCCTAACCTATAGTGGTAATATCATAGGACAAACAGCCCCTTAATAGGGGACTGCCGACATCTACGTATGGAAGTGGTGACTTTACTAAAAAATAACCATCTTAGAGAATTCTTGAGCGATTGGATTAAAAATAATTACGGTTGCAATCGGGATAACATGGAGCCTTCAAAAGCTAGAGAAGATCCTTCACATTTGATGATCAACATAATTTTCGAAGGAACTATATTAATGGTGTGACATTTTCAGCATAAAGAAAGATGAAGGTATTAGCGACCCATAGTAAGAGAATCTAGGAAGTAGCTGAGAATGACATTACTTTCACGGAGGAAGATATAGATGGACTACGACTTCCTCACAATGACGCCTTGGTGATCTCTATAAATATCATAGATTTTAAAATTAAGCGTGTTTCGGTAGACCCAAGAATTTTGGCCAATTTTATCTAGTCGAGAGTGCTGTAACAAGCCAAGATGATTGGAAGTATCATTTTAGCCACAAAACTCCTCGCCGGGTTCAATATGCCAAGCATGAAAACCCGAGGAGGGATCCTGCTGCCCACGAATGCCGAGAGGGTGATAAAGACATCCCTTTTTGAGGTAGTGGATGGCGACATGCGTTGTAATATTATACTGGGAGACAATAGTTGAATGATGATAGGTTTTTGATATCTTTGTCTTGTATTTTGTTGTTCTAACAAACTTAATATCAAGAACTAGAAAGGGAACCTGATTCCTTTGGAATACACTGCATCTAACGAATTCTAGCCATAAATGAACTTGCTACAGCTTCAGGAAAGCTTCAGAAGGTAGGAACCCAAACAAGGACCTGATACTCTTGTGGGTTCCTCACAGCAGCACAAAGTCAATTGTACACAGCTGGAAACAAAGATTCTGCCATACTGCACTATTTCCAGTGCCCACTCATTCTCTGATCACCAAAGTATACTGATTCAAGTTACTCAACACAAGATAATCTGGGCAGTTTGCAAAAGTACCAAATCAAAAATTGACGCCTTGGTGCTCCCCATAGAAAAGTCCAAGTCAACTAAACAGCTAGAACACAACTGCAAAAAGTGACTGTTCGCGCTATAGAAAGAGGAACACAACAAGGACCTGGTCCCTTAGAGTTCTCTCACAAAAGTACAAGTCAGCTAAATAGTTGGAATGCAACTGAGTGATTGTCCGCAACTGTACAATGAGTAACACAACAGGGACTTTGTCATTTAGGGTTCTATGATACAAGTACAAGCCAACTACAACTAGAAAGCAATTGCAGAAAGTGACTGCCTGCAACGGTGCAGCAGACAGTGCAACAGCCATTTTCCATTTAGATTGGACATCACCATTGAGATTGGACATCACTAAGGATGTCTTGTGTAGTATAAACCTTATGCAAGGAATAAGATTTAGGTTCAATTCTTGCAAAATCATAAAAGGAAAATATTCTCTCAAGTATTCAAGAACCTCTCTCAAGAACAAAGCTACTGCAACCTCAAGTACCTGATCCGATATTGATGATATCTTTTCTTTAGGGTTGTTGAGTCTTTTTTATGTGTTCTTCATTGTAACTCCTATCCTGCTTTCTTAGAAGCATTTTTTAGGTTGAGTCATAAGAAAAATCCTTTGTCACCGTAGCGTGACAAAGTAGCTTGTGGTCGAAATATCACAAGTTAGTCAAAGCCTTTATAACCATAGGGTGACAAGTGGCTTGTGGTAGAAATACCACAAGTTAGTCAAATTCATTATAACTAGGATAGTTATAGAGTGGCTTGTGTAGAGAGCATCACATGTTATTTGAAGTCTTTGCAATAGAGTTATTGTAAAGTGGCTTGTAATAGGGAGATTGCAAGTTAGTGAATTTAAAAGCCTACAGGTGTAGATCGTGGTTTTTTTATCCCTTGTGCGGGATTTTTTCACGTATAAATCCTCGGCCTCATTTACATTCAACTTTACTAGCATTCACTGTAGAACTTGATAAAGGACTAGGTACTCTACTATTTGGTGGACACACACAAACTTAGCACTGTACCAAACTGATATTGAACCAGATCGTTATACAGTTTGGTTCATCAGTACTTTCAGAAGAAACACATAGAGAAGCCAATTCTCTATGCAGTCTATTGGACGTTCAGTCTTCAACAAGTGGTATCTGAGCAGGTTCTTCCTATCAGGCTAACAGCTAGGAAGGATCCTCATGGCTACTCCACCAACTCTTGAAAGGAAAAAACCAAGGAAGGAAAATTACCAGGTACTTAAATATACTAACAATGATTTGAGTGAGGAAGAAAGTTATATGGATTACTTAAATAAAATATTTTTGAAGCTGGTCAGAAGAAATGGACAAGTGCTAGAAAGGGACAACTCTAATAGATCAAAGTACAATGATCTTTATTACAAGTGTAGAAAGGTTGTAATCTTCTTGAAAAAGTGTCCTATCTTGAAGCGAGAATTCTCCAAGAACTTCAAGAGAAAAAGATCAGCTGAATATGACTCAACTATTGATTTAATGGCTCGATCAGATGATGATAAAGACGATCATAACAAAGAGGTAAATTTCTTGGATGTTTAGAGAAATCTGAAAGCCTATTCTTCAAGAAAGCTCATGTCTTTAGCTAATGTATTAATCAATGCGTTTCATAATCTTGTGGAGAATAGGGATTCTTTGACCTTAGAGTTAGTAGAATCTGAACAAACTAGAGTCAACTTAGTGGTTGTAGTTACTGGCCATAAGAAAACCGCTGAAATTTTCTAAGTAGAAAATAATGATCTTTTTGCAGAAATTATAGATCTAAGGGAAACAATAGTGAAACCTTGGACTAAAAAAAAACTGAAAATTTTGAAAAGGAAAGGAAATAGTCAGTTAGGAACACGTTAGGCTTGAAAATGAGTTGAAAGCTACTAAAATTAGGATATGTTGTGAACTCGAGAAAAATAAGCAGCTTCAAGCTAAATTGATGAGAGTAAAAAGTTACCCTGAGAAATCTCTCAAGTGGACAGGTTCCTCAAATGATGTAACTGCCATATACTTCAACAATAGAGAAAACAGGCAGGGAATCGGGTTCCAAAAGGAGAAAACCCCCTACAACCCTTACAACAAGTACGTCACAGTTCCTGATAACTGGTTGTGTACCTACTATGGGAATAATGAGCACTTCAAGGAAAATTTTCAGGCAAGGAATCAATCTGTTGAAAAAATAAACGAGGAGTTTGCTGCAAAGGTGCTACAAAAGAGGGACCATGTTCCTCCAACAAAAAACACACATTACCTTCATGGACTAGAAAAGCCCTTATCCATCCCTTTTATCATAACAAGGGACCCAAACTAGTTTGGGTTCCTAAATCTAACCCATAATTTGGTTGTGCAGGGAACAATGAGAGGAAGCGGACTGCAATGGACCATGAACAGTGTATGCTCAAAGCACATGAATATAAGCACCATGTACTCTCTCACTGGAAGCCCAGCAGGAAGGGAATGTATTCTTTGAAAAAAAAAAGGTTTCATTCTCGGTTTTAAAAAAAACATTGTATAGCCTCTTTGACACTCAATTGAATGTGTACTATGTGGGTGACCTGAAGTACAGTTTCCTGAGTGTCTCTCAAATTGGTGATAAAGGGATCAATGTAGAGTTCTTATCAAAAGTATGCACAGTTATCAATCTGGTAACTGGCGAAGTGGTCTTAGTAGCCAAAAGACATAAGAACATCTACTTTGCTAGCTTTTGAATCTCTAAAAGTTGGTGATATAAGATGCTTGAAGTTAGTTAATGATGATGCTAATCATTGGCATAGAAGATTGGGGCATGCAAGCTTCTCACTTCTAAATAAATTGATTCAGAAGAACCTGGTTCATGTTCTGCCAAAATTCAAGATTCAGCTGGACACTGGTTCTTAGAATAAATGATAAGACTTTTGAGGTATTTATGGGCTTTGTCAAGAAGATCCAAGTAAATATAGAATTGAAGGTAGCATGCATCAGATTTGGCCACGTGACAGAAATTGGCAACGTCAAAATTGATGAGTTTGTAACGAAATGGGATCACTCACAACTTCTCAACACCAAGGATTCCACAGCAAAATGGTGTTGTTGAAATAAAGAAACAAGGATGGTACCTGGTACCTAGACTCTCAGGCAGAACAATCATAGGGACCAGGTGAGTATTCAGGAATGAGGTGGATGAACATGAAAATACTACAAGGAACAAAGCAAGGCTCGCTGTCCAAGGATACAATCAAGCGGAAGAGATTGATTATGATAAGACTTTTGCTTCAATAGCTTGCATGGAAGCTATTAGGATCCTTAATGCCTTCACATATGGAATTCACCCTATTATAAATGGATGTGAAGAGTGCCTTCTTGAATGGTTTTATCAAGGACGAAGTCTATATCAAGCTACCTTCAGGTTTTGAATGCCATGTACATCCTGAACATGTATTCAAATTTGATAAGGCACTGTACGGATTGAAGCAGGCCCCTAGAGCGTAGTACAGGAGACTATATAGTTTCTCATGGAAAATGGCTTCACAAGAGGAAATATTGACAATACATTGTCTTTCAAAAGACGAGGAAGGAACCTGCTCATTGATCAGATTTATGTGGATGAAATCTTATTTGGAGCTACAAATAACTCATTATGTAAAAAAGTATATGGTAAACTCATGGGAAGTAATTTTGAAGTGAGTATGATGGGGGAACTGAATCTTTTCATGGGTCTTCAAGTGAAGCTGTCCATAAAGGGAACGTGTATCAGTTAGCAGAAGTGCATCAAAAAACACTTTAAAAGGTTTGACACGGAAGCATGGGAATCATTGTATCTCTACTCAACCTTACTGCCAGCGGGCCAAACATTGTATTTGGTTGAAGATTATGTGCAAGGTTCTAATAAAATTCTAAGGAATCTCATCTGTAGGCTGCTAAGGGAATTCTGAGATATTTAGGCACACAAAACTTGGTTCTGTACTATCCTTCAAGGGGACAGTTTTCAACCTTATTGGTTATGCTAATGCTGATTATGCATGATATCTGGTGGACATGAAAAGAACATCTGGAAATGGCATATTTTCCTAGATCGTGCTTTATCTTATGGGGTATAAGGAAACAAAACTCAGTAACTTTCTCAACAACTGAAGCAGAATATGTTGCAGCTACCAAGTGATGTGCTCATTCATTGTGGATCAAGCGATAATGTGCAAAAAAAGGTCATTTTTGTATAAGATTTTGTTGCATAGAAGATCAAACTGTAGATAGTTTCACCAAAGTTCTGAGCAGGGAACACTTTGAGAAACAAGATGGTATTGGGATTACTTGAACCTAATTGAGAACCTGGTTCTACTGACATGACTGTGATAGTCACTCTATGGTAAATTTGGCTAAAGTATTTTCTGACTAGGCCTAACTCACATCTATGCCGTTACAGGAAGACATGGATGACGATTATAGAAGCTAAAGGTACAATGTTGAACTTTGAAGGAGAGCTGCAAAATCGCTTCTACAAAAATAGGTCAGGAACCTGGTTCCTGCACCACATGTTAGTAGTATTGTGATTTTCACATGCTTGTTCAAAAAAGGGGATAGAAAAATTAATTCAACTGCCACATCGTCTGAACTTTTAGACCAGCAGTTCTAAACCATTTTCTTCCTTTGCATCTTTTAATTTTTCCTTCAAAACTCTATACCATATCTCTCACCATGGATAATGAATAATCGTCTTTTTCTCTTGCAATCAACATCACTCCCACATCTTCTCCTCCCTCAACACCATCACTAGAAACACACTTCTTCACTATACCTAATATTCCTATTCTCTAGTCAGCTCATCACCAGTCTCACTTCCATGAGTTGCAAACCCTACTTCTCCCGTGTTCCTGAATTTCAGGGGGAAGAAACTCCATTTTTAGGGGATGAAAGAACTCTGGTGCTTTTTGAGTCTCCGGTTCATGACACCGTCATACAAGAATTTGTTGAAGAAACTGATTTTCTTTTAGCTGAAACAAACCAAGTGGTTGTAGAAGAAAGAGTCTTTTGAGTGTGCCTTGCAGAAGAGTAAGCATATTATTAAAAAAAGAAGAAGAGGTTGATGAAATAGGGGAAGAAGTGGCTGATAAACACATTTCAGTTGTTGCGATTGATAAAGATGATGTAAGGAACCTAGTTCCTTAGTGAAAAGATTTACAATGGGTGTGGCTGAGAAAGATTTATTTGAAGATGACATTGTGGTTGTTGCAAGCAGGAATGGGAAGTTTATTAAAATATCTAGAAAATAAAAGTGGGAAACTGTGAGAGGATCTGGTTCAATGAAGACCATTCTAAGTGACAGTGGCCTTGGGCAGAAGGGTTAATTCAGAAAAAGTCTTGTCGAGTCGCACGCTTGCCCGACAATCTAGGAAATGCCAAGTATGAGACTAGTTCTGTACTTAGGCAACTAGTGGACAACTTGCGGGAGAAACTTTTTGACTAACAGTTGTCTGCAACTACCCACATAGACCTATCTCTCAAAACTATTCCTTCCTCCTCTACTAAGCCTCCCTCTTCTGGTGCCTCCTAGGATCCTCTCAGTGGCCAGTTATCTTTTGCTTTGATGATTTTGTGGTTGTTGTTTCTCTTTTTGTTTGTCTTCTTGTGATGGAATGTTGGATTTCACCATTACTACTCCTACTGAAACAATCATATTTTTTATTTTTTTATCAATAAAATAGCTCTTCTTTTGTTTGTACAATGCTTCTTTTCCTTTTTTGTTTCTCTTTTCTATCATGATTATGTGATAGCTTTGTTGGACTTCTTTATGTCTTTTTGTCTGACTGTGCCTTTCTTTTGGTGCCAAAAGGGGGAAGAATCGAGTGAATCGCATCAGTGTAATCATATGTCAGGGTTAACAATAGAGTGAGGGGTAACATATGCAGTTTCTAGTACCTCATCTTGTTAAGTCAAATAGTCATCAATGTTAAAAGTTTTTCATCATCAAAAAAGGGGAAAGATTGATGGGCTTAAAGTTTGTTAAGTTATGTTTTGATGATCTAATAAATTTTCGATATAGAACCAAATAAAATACCAATAATGATAGCAAAAAGTCAAGGGGAACATATGAGGAAACATGTGTAAGTAAGGTCATAAAGTCAGGGGAACCTGTGGTATCCTGTTATCCAATCCGGTTCTCTAAACTCTAACTTCTCGTATTCAATGCTAAGTTTTCCATCATCAAAAAGGGGGAAATTAATAAGTTTTCAATATCTTTGTCTTGTGTTTTTATGATCTAACAAACTTAATATCAAGAACTAGATAGGGAACCTGACTCACTTTGATTACACTGCATTTAACGGATTCTAGCCAAATATGAACTTCCTAGAGATTCAGGAAAGCTTTGAAGGTAGGAAACCATAACAAGGACCTGATACTCTTGTGGGTTCCTTACGGCAGCATAAAGTCAATTGGACACAGCTGGAAATAAAGATTCTCCGCACTGCACTATTTCTAACGCAAACTCGTTCTCTGATCACCAAAGTGCAATGATTCAAGTTACTCAACTAAAGACAATCTGGGCAATTTGCAAAAGTACTAGATCATGAACTTAATCCCTTGGTGCTCCCCTGATAGAAGTCCAAGTCAACTATATAGCTAGAACACAAATGCAGAAAGTGACTGTCTGCAACTATACAAAGAGGAACACAATAGGGACCCGGTCCCTTACAGTTCTCTGACAAAAGTACAAGTCAACTATGCAACTGGAACCAACTGAATAATTGTCTGCAACTATATAAAGAGGAACACAACAGGGACCTGGTCCCTTAGGCTTCTCTGCTAGAAGTACAAGCGAACTATAGCTAGAAATCAATTGTGCAAAGTGACTGCTTGCAACAATGCAACAGACAGTACATCAGACAGTGCAATACCCACTTTCCATTTAGATTGGACATCACCATTGAGATTAGACATCACTAAGGATGTCTTGTGTAGTATAATCCTTATGCAAGGCATAAGATTCAGGTTTAACGCTTGCCAAATCGGAAAAGGAAAATATTCTCTCAAGTGTTCAAGAACCTCTCTCAAGAACAAAGATGTTGCAACCTCAAGAACCTGATCCGAGATTGATGATATCTTAAGTCCTTAGGGTTGTTGAGTCTTTATTATGTTTTCTTCATTGTAACTCCTATCCAACATTCTTTGAAGCATTTATTAGGTTGAGTCATAAGAAAATCCTTTGTAACCGTAGTGTGACAAAATAGTTTATGGTGGAAACATCACAAGTTAGTCAAAGCCTTTGTAACTGTAGGGTGACAAAGTGTCTTGTGGTAGAAATACCACAAGTTAGTCAAATTATTTATAACTATGATAGTTATAGAGTGGCTTGTGATGTGATAGTATTAAGTTGTTTGAAGTATTTGCAATAGAATTATTGCAAAGTGGTCTGCAATAGGGAGATTGAAAGTTAGTAAAGTTTAAAGCCTACAGGTGTATGTCGTGGTTTTTTAATCCCATTGTGTGGGATTTTTCCACATAAAAATCCTCAGCCTCGTTTACATTTAGCTTTACTAGCATTCATTGTAGAACCCAATAAAGGACCAGGTACTCTACTATTTGGTGGAATCACACAAACTTAGCATTGTACCAAATTGATATAGGAGCAGATCGCTATACAGTTGGGTTCATCAGTACTTTCAGAAGAAACACATAGATAACTCGGTTCTCTATACAGTCTGGTGGACGCACAATCTTCAACAAATGAGATGAAGATCGTACCATCAAAACATTTCATCAGTTGTTGAAATTTCCAACTCCCAAAGTAATTAAAAATCTAAGAGGAGACCAATAAGTGGCAAGGGACATGAATGCAATCTCCATTTCCAGTAGAAAAAGAAATGGGAATACAATATAACAATAACATGAACCATCACTTGATTCTGAGCCAAGCGAAGTCAACCAGGGGGAGGAGTCGCCGGAATCCTATCAGGTACCAAGATACTTCTAGGTACCAGAAGAAACGGATGCAGCAATTCCATAACTAAAGAACTTGAAGATGTTGCATTATTTGATAATATCTAGGAGAGGAAGTTCCACTTAGTGACAGGACTAAACCCCGAGCTCAGGTATATATTTATCAAATTTCTTAAATTTAATGTTGACTATTTTGCTTGGTCGTATGCAGATATGAAAGGTATCCTACCATAAGTGGTCGTGCACAAACTAAGGCTAAATCTCAATAACGCACTAGTAAGACGGAACAAAAGTTCTATTGCCGAGGTCATAAAAAAATTCATCAAAGAAAAGGTAACTCGACTGTTTGATATCAGTTTAATCTGAGAGGTAAAGTATCATGACTGGTTAAATAATGTAGTATTAGTTCTAAAGAAAAATAATAAATTTCGCATGTGACTCGTTCCCATTACCAAACATTGATCAAATGATCCATGTGATAGCCGAACACGAGTTAATGAGTTTCCTCGAGGATTATTCCGGGTACAACAAAGTTAAGATGAACCAAAAGGATCAGGAAAAAACTTTGTTCATAATGAACTTTCACACAACTGTTAGATGTGATGTCTTACCGGATAAAGAATGATAGATCCACTTATCATCGACTCATAAATAAAATGTTTGAGAAACAAATACGGAAAACTATGGAGGTTTACATAGATGATATGGTGGTTAAGACTTTGAATGCAGGTGATCATCTTAAACCCTTTTACATCTTAAGAAAGCTCCGGTAAGTTCTTGGGGTTCCTGGTGTTGTAAAGGGGGATAAAGTTTAACCTCGATAAAATTAATGCCACCGAAGACATCCCGAACAATCTATCAAGCGTGAAAGAGGTTCAAAGGTTGACAGGGAGATTGTCTGCTATAAGTAAATTCATCTCCCGATTTCTAAAACTGCCATCATTTCTTTTCACTACTCCAAAAGAAGAATAACTTCGAGTAGACTTCGGAATGTCAGCAGGCTTTGAAGGATATGAAAAGGTATTTGTCAAGTCCTCCATTATTGTCAAAATCGGGGAACGACGAATAATTATTGATCTGCTTATCAATCTCAGAGGTAGCGGTAAGTGTCGTTTTAGCCCGTGAGCATGAAGGTATGAAGTCACCTATTTATTACGTTAGTAAAATTTTAATGGGAGTAGAAACTCCCTCCCCACATCTGGAAAAATTGGCCTTAGCTCTCGTAGTCGCCGCTCGGAAGGTTAGGCATTATTTCCAATATCATGCGATAGCCGTGGTGACCACTTTTTTGTTGAGGAATATTCTACATAAACATGAACTATCAGGACGGCTGTACAAGTGAGCTATTTAAATAATTGAATTTGGCGTTATTAAACCCATGACTGTGATTAAATCACAAGCTTTGGCCGACTTTGTGGTCGATTTCAGCCTAGTACTGTTATCTTTCGCTACCAAAGAAGCAGTGATGGTATCAGAATCTACATCAGGAGTTGGGACCTTGTTCACTGATGGAGCTTCCAGTGTGAAAGGGTCTAGGCTTGGTATAGTGCTAACTACACTCTCGGGATAAATCCTACGGAATGCCATAAGAATCATTCATCTAATTAACAATCAAGCAGAGTATGAAGCTTTGATTGCAGGACTCGAGCTAGTTCGAAGACTGGACTTTGAGGTCATAGAAATAAAATGCGACTCCTAATTGGTAGCAAATAAGTTGTATGGGATCTTTGAAGCCAAAGAGAAATGCATGCAACGATATGTAGTAGAATTCCAAGGTTTACTCGCTCGGTCAGAGAACATGAAAGCAGCCGCACTAGCCAGTCTAGGATCGTTCAAGAAAATGAAGGGATCGGACTCTGATATAGTCGTACAGCTTGTGCACCTGGTACTAGACGCATCTAGTCATTACAAGGTAAATACAACCAATTTTGTCTAGGACTCTAGAAACGAGATCATTGACTACCTCGAGCATGGAAAACTAGCTGTAGAACGAAGGCATCTAAGGGTTGCGCACTAATGCAGCTTGATACAGTTTCAAGGGAGGTCAATTACATAGAAGATATTTCCAAGGCCCGTTGGCCCGGTGTTTGGGGGCTTTCAAATCTAACTATGTACTGCAGGAAGTCCATGAAGAATCTGCAGAAATCACTCAGGCGCAGATTCGTTAGTTATAAATTTATTAGGGTAGGATACTACTGGTCCCGGATAGAGCAAGACACTAAGGCTTCTATGAAAAAATGCAATAAATGCCAATGCTACACACCATTGGTACATCACCTAGTAGGGCCACTACACTCAGTTTTATGCCATTTTCGTTCATGAAGTGGTGGTGGATATAGTCGTTCCGTTGCTGCTAGCCTCTTCTAAGGTAATATTTATTTTTATTTTAACTGACTATTCTTTAAATGTGTTGAAGCAGGTTCTTATCAGAAGATCAACGAATGTGAAATGGTGGATTCCTTGTAGTAGAATATAATTTTCAAATTCGGGATATGAAAACAGATAACCTACGATAACAAGCCATAATTTATAGGCGCAAAGATCAAAAAAATCCTTGAAGACTTGAAAATCAAAAGGATCACATCGCCACCCTATCACCTATGCGCAAGCGGTCAAGCATAATTAACAAACAAGTTGATTGTCCAAAGTCTCAAAAAGATATTGGAAGCAGCTAAGGGAAAATCGCCTGAAGAGCTCCCAGGAGTACTATGGGCGTACCGAACGATGACCAAATTAAGCACGGGGGAAACTCCTTTCTCTCTTGTGTACGGAGTAGAAGCCCTAATTCCGGTGGAAGTATGGGGACCTACTTTGAGATATTTTCGGGCAGCCGAAGAAAAAAACAATAAAGCAATGCTGGTAAAAAATTGTATCTGCTACGAACACAAGGACTTGGTGCATATAAGGATGGCAACCCATAAGTAGAGAATGAAAAAATATAAAAATCGAAGTGCCAACCTCCGTTATTTCAAAGTAGGAGACTTGGTTTCAAGGAAAGTAACTCAGAACACCCGCAAGCTCAACATAGGGAAACTGGGTCCAACGTAGGGAGGCCTCTACCAAGTTTGTGATGTTATCAGGAAAAACTTATCCGAAATGGAAAATCAAGACGGTGTAAAGTTTCCGAGCAACTGGAGCGTGGCACGCCTCAAAAGATATTATTGCTGATGAGCCTCGCCTACACTGAAAGTATATACTGCACTCTTTTTCCCTTCGTCCATAATTTATCGCAATTGCATTTTTCTGGAAAGGTATTTCTCAAAGCAGCAACGAAAATCATACTATAAATGAATCTTCGTTGGTAGAAAGAAGACGTTCAAATGACAAGGGATGGAAACAATAGGTCACTACATAGCAATTAGATAAAATTTTATGTTCTAGACGTCAATACCATACGAGGGAGGGTAATTTTGTGTGGTACCCGATTTTTGATCTAGAACAACCGGGTTCTTCTAGGTGCTCTAACTTCTACTGTTTGCGGAATTAAAAGTACATAAAATAAAGAACACAAATAGTTTTATGTGAAAAACACATGGATCAAAAGGTGAAAAAACCATGATCTACTACTCAATAGGATTTTCCTAAACTTCCACTAAAATCACTGTGCCAAAACAACATTTACAAAAACTTGTTCTAAACCTAAGGTTTAAATCTAACCCCTTTGTAGCACACAGCCTCAACTGTTGCAATAACTTCAAGTAAGCCTATTACTTGAACTCTAAAGTACATAATACAATTGCTTCTGTGAAAGCTGGAAATATGCAATTTTAAACCACCTACTACAGTTGAACTAGAATAAGAAAAAATACAATAGAACTGGTTCTTTTATCTTGTTCAAATAGCTTCAGGAGTGCTCACTCAAATCTCACGTAAATTTCTTGCAAAATCACCTTGCTCTATTGCTCTCAATTTAGTTTAACTTCTGCATATGTGCAATGCCTGTAAAAGAGAACAATCACTGTTATTTAATGAGTTAGTAATTAGAGTTTGATTGAGACTCAACTGCTGATCTTCCATCGAAGTTGAGTCCTTGAACAACGCAAACTCCAACCCTATCTTTTATCTAGATTGTTTTCTCTTCTTACAAGGAGACTTTCTCTCCTTATCCAATGTGCAACCTTTGCTATCAGATCATGAGATATTGTTGCTTGATCAATGGGACTTATCTCTTCACGTGTATCTCACATATGTAGGTTGAGCATTACTGTGCTTCACATGATGGACCTGGTCCATGACTGAGTTCATTTGTCATTCTTCAAAACTTCACTCATTCTTGGTCCAACAAATATCCCCTTTTCGATGATGATAAACTCTGTGCTTTTATTGATCAAAAAAATTTGTAAGAACTCCGCTCAACCATCAGCAATTTCATTAGAAATTTTACTACTTATCGTCAAGGACCAGGTTAATTAGGTTATAAACATAACTTATTCCGAATAATTTAAAAGAAAAGTACAATATCTTCCCCCTATTGACATCATCAAAAAGTTGCATACTTAATGTGAATTCCAGATATTAAAAATTACTCATGGCCACTAGGGCAACTGCAAGTGAAATCATGGTGCAATTGTCAATAATCAAAAAACATATTTAAACTATCAGTGGTCAGAATCATCATAGAATAAGAGAAAACAATTATTATTGATAGAGATATGCTTCCACAAACAGACCACAAAAAGAAAGAAGAACTTTCAAAACATGAGCAAACACAACCAGAAAATCTTTAAGCTGGAGTACTAGGGGTTGTAGTGAATACTAGAGTAGTTTGAAGACAAGTTCTAGAGGACCTAGGGATTGGGGGAACTAGAGGGTTGAGATTGGAGAAGTTTCAGCATATTCTGAAGCATTCCATCACTTTTCTCCTTTTCTTTTGCTAGCTCAGTTCTAAGGCCATCTCTTTCAGTTTCCAATTAAGCCACATGTGCCTTGAGCCTAGCAATTTCATCATCTTTAGTTCCACATTCCTGTACCAAAACCCTAACCTTGCTGTTGATGGGTGTCTTCAGAGATGAACCAGGTTCAATTAGGATGGCATTGAAAGGATAGTCATAAGCCAACAAGTGTCTTAACACCAAAATTTTCCTTTCTTGATGCCATTTCCCATTTCTTCAAAGGTACATTCAACATGTCCAGAATTGTAGTCAGTATGAACCCATATAGAGTAGCATGGACCTTAGAGCCATTGATTACCCGGTCTATAAATTTGACAATGAGAGCAGGACAGTTGATTTTCTTTCCTCGCTCAAGGCATTCCATAAGAACCATGTCTATGTAGTTTGCAGTATGTCTTCTCTCCTATCTAGGCAGTAGGCACTTGTTGAAAAACTCAAACACAACTTTGTGCTCAGGCCTCATCTCACTTTTCTGCACAGCCCTAGCTTCATTCACATCCTTTAAATTACAAAATCTCTTGGTGATCTCAAGAGCAGTAGGTAGGGAGTCCAGGCATGGACACATTTTCCTAGTGTAATCATCAAACCCTTCAGAGGGTATATCTAGAATTTCTCTCAGTTTCTCAGCATCAAGTTGCACTTGGACTCCCTTCACCAAGCTACTAACAGCCCCATCTTTAGCAGCAGCATCAACCATTAACTCAATTAGTTCATTTCTGATTAGTCTCCCATCTATTTGAAGGACCATGTCTTTCCAACCTTGAGCAGCTAAAGAGTCAATCAGCCTCACCATCCCTGCATCAATCAGGTCCTTCAACAATCTTCCTTTCAAAATTTTTCTCCTGCCAAAGATGGCAAACCTATCATGTTCTTTCTCAGATTCCTCTTCTTCTTCTACTTCTTCTCCACTCCACTCTTCATCATCTGAAACTTTTGATTTCTTTGCTTTCACTTCAGACCTTGACCTCTTGGCTAGTGAGGGTTCAACAGACACTGGCGTAGAAGAAGACTTCTTGGAGGAAGTCTTGGACTTTTTGGGTTTTGGTGTAGGAACCTCTACAATTGTGCCTCTTTCTTGATAGAACAATTCCATCTTCTATTCCTCAATAACCTCATAGGATTTTTCAAACTTTCTCTTTCCCTTCATTTTCCTTTTCTTGCTTTCTTCTAGAGCTTTTTATAAGTCAGTTTCACTTTGTTTTACCCTGTTTTTTGTGGCTCTTTCTTTGGGCACTGAAAGGGTAGTAGGTTTTGGGGCTGAAGTTTTGCTTTTCTTGGATGGCTTGGAAATATTTGAGGCTTTTCGTGAAAAGGTTTTGCATTTCATTGGATCATAACGTTCCCCAAAATGTTTCAGAAGATCAGCCAAGGTTTCCTTAGTAGATAAAATAGGTTCATCTCTTTGTTTTCTTAGATGAACCAGTCCCTCAACCGCCTCCTCAGAACCACTTTCCCCTAACTTTGCGTCACTTTCTTCTACAACCCCACATATAGCAAGAACTGCTCCTTTCCCTTTTCTCTTCTCTTCACCACATGCACCCTCTCTCTCTCTTTTCCTTTCTTTTTACCTCCACTCCTACTTGATTCAGCCAATTTGACATCTCTAATAGGTCCAACTAGAATAAATCTATTTTCTATGTTTTCAACCACATAAGAACTTACCTCAGCAGGGGTTCCTTGAATTTTTTCAGTGTCAGAAGACCCCATGTCCTTCACCTTCACTAGCATATTTAAAGGATTATGACTTAGAATTTGAGTCAGACTCTTGAGCTGGGATTTCTTTCCTCTAGCTAGTTCTCAATCTCTCATTTTAAACTTTCCTTAACCAGATGCTACAAGTTTTCTAGCCATCATTTTCTGCCTTCACAACCTAGGTTTTGGGGATTCACTAGGAGGAGTAGATGAGGATGAATTTGAGGGTGATGGAGGTGGAGGAGTTCCATGATGATCCTGTAGATTAGACATGGTTGATCATTTCTTGGAAGAATTTTGGAAATTTGTAGAGAAGAAGGTAATCAGAACTAGAGAAATATTTTTTGATGATTTTAGAATAATGAAGAAGATTAGAGATGTGGTTGGTATTTAAATTGAATTGGACATTAATGCAGTAACGATAGCTTTTCAGGGGTTAATTGGACGTCTAATCAAACTGCAATTCTATACTTTTAATGATTATTTGGCTTCCCTAGATATTTGGCAAAAATCACGGTTTTAGAGTTCTAAATGGACGAAACAGGTTCAATGCCTCAAAGGATAAAATTTTCTAGGAATTTGGCATGTATAGGACTTCTGATCATGATTGACCACATTTTCTTTCATAATTTTTTTTTCATTCTGAGTGGGTTCTATTAAGTGATTTTAATCATCATTAATTCAAACCTATTCCCCTCAAGTTTTTCTATACTTAGTGCTTTAGTGAAGATATCAACAATTTGTTTATCAGTAACAGAATTCTATGGAGATCAAACCTTTCTGATAGTTGTCTCTTAAGAAATGGTGTCTAACATCTATGTCCTTAATCCTTTTATGATGAATATGATTCATTGTCATACTTATGGCACTAGTGTTATCAAAAAATATAGGAATGCATCCAACTTCAATAGCAAAGTCTACCAGTTGATGTTTGATGCATAGCAATTAAGCACAACAAGAGGAAGTAGCAACATACTCAGCTTCAGCAGTAGATAAAGCCAATGAGTTTTTCTTTTTGGTAGCCCATGACACAAGACATGAACCAAGGAAGTGTGCCATACCTGAGGTGCTCTTCCTATCAACTAGAAAATCTATATAATCAGCATCGATATCCTACTAGATCGAAATTGCTACCTTTAGGTTACCAAAGACACAAATTAGTGGTGTCTTTCGAGTATCTTATTATCCTTTTAACATAAGCCAGGTGAGACTCTTTAGGATTTTCCTGAAAGCGAGCACAAAGCCCTATACTGAAAACAATGTTAGGTTTGCTAGCAATACGATATAGAAGTGAGCTGATCATACCCCTATACAACTTTTGATCAACTAATGAACCAGGTTCATCAACATTTAATTTAGTAGCAGTTGCAATATGTGTGTCTATTTCTTTTGATTCTTCCATTTTAAGCTTTTTGATTAGCTTATTTGCATACTTCTGCTGATGCATCATAGTTCCATTTGGACTTTATTTGATTTGTAAGCCTAAGAAGAAGTTAAGCTCACCCATCATGCTCATTTCAAACTCTCTCCCCATTAATTTTTCCAAGTCCTTAGTTAGTTTATCAATAGTGGCCTCAAAGATTATGTCATTGACATATATTTGTACAACAAGGAGATTCTTACCTTTTTCCTTTAAGAATAAGATACTATCAATTTTACCGCTCTTGTAACCATGCTCTAGCAGAAATTTTGACAATCGCTCATACTATGCTCTTAGGACCTGCTTGAGTCCATATAGAGCCTTGTCTAACTTGTACACATGCTCAGAACATTCCTTGCTCTCAAACCCTGATGGTTGTTTCACAAACACTTCCTCTTTTAGGGATACATTTAGGAAGGCACTTTTGACATCCATTTGATGCAAAGTGAATTTCATGTGTGCTGCAAAGGCTATAAGGAGTCTCACTGCCTCTAGTCTTGCAACTGGAGAAAAAGTCTCATCATAGTCTATGCCCTCCTCTTGGGTGTAACCTTGGACCACCAATCTTGCATTGTTTCTTGTAACTGTTCCATCTTCATCAAGTTTGTTTCTGAAGACCCACTTTGTGCAAATGACTGATCTGTCTTTGGGTCTTGGAACTAGATTCCAAACTTAACTTCTCTCAAATTGATTGAGTTCATCCTGCATAACAATCACCCAATCTACATCATGCAAAGCCCCAACAACATTTTTAGGTTCAATAAGAGATAAAAAGCATCAAAAGCAGACACATTCTTTAGTTGTGATCTAGTTTTAAATCCAGATGGTGGATCAGTGATAATGTTTTCAATGGGATGAGAACTTTGATACTTGTGAGGTTTCCGTTGAGAGTAGTTCTTGATCATGTCATAAATCTTACCACACTTGAAGCAACTTTCATTGGTCTGTTTCTCAGGAGCCATTAGTTTGTTGAAGGTTATACCTCTTGAAGAACCATTTCCTCTTATCAGGTACTTTTTGAAATCTCTAGTGATCATAGCCATTTCATCATCCTTCAGATCTGAACCTTCAGCAATTCTGAGAGCCAAAATTCTTTCCTTACTGAGTGTATCCATCTTCATTTTTTGTCTTCTCAGTTCATAGGTAGTAAGGTTTTCAATTTGTTCATCCAGCTTGAGAGTAGCAATATTCTTTGATTCCTGAATGACAGTGATTTTGCTTTACCGGGAGATCGGCAGAACCCTTGTCAAAATCTTCTCAACTTTATCTTCTTCTAGAATAATCCTTCCAAGATATTTAAGTTCATTTGTCAATGTGGTGAACCTTGTATACATCTCTTGGATGGTTTCTGCTTCCTTCATGGTGAACTTCTCATAATGAGAATATAGCAGTATTCCTCTAGACCTCTTTACTTGAGGTGTTCCTTCTTGAGCCACTTGCAAAGTGTCATAGATTTCCTTGGCAGTGGTAGAACTCTGAATTCTACTATACTCATCTGGACCTAGTCCACACATAATCCATTTCTTAGCCTTAGCATTTTTCTCCAACTTCTTCAGGTATTAGCAGCACAATCATCCATTGTCTTTGGCACATACACTCCTTCAGCATTCTTCTTTATAGTTGCTAGAGAACCATCATTGACTATGTCCTACAGTTCATAATCTTCTTTTATAATGTGATCCTTCATCCTGTTCTTCCACCAAGAATAGTATTATCCATTGAAAGGTTGAGGCCTAGTGGTGGATTGCCCTTTCCAGTTCCCAGATGGTGCACTCATGTTGATCTTTTCCAAAGGTGTTAGCCTCTTCAAGGATAACCTGCTCTGTTACTAGTTGATGTTCTAAACGTCAATACCACACAAGAGGGGAATGGGTGATTTGTGTGGTACCCTCTTTTCGATGCAGAAGAACCATGTTCTTCTAGGTGCTCTAACTATTACTGTTTGCGAAATTAAAAGTACATAAAATAAAGAATACACAGATTTTTACGAGGAAAACACCTAGCCCAAAAGGTGAAAAAAAATACAACCTTCTGCTCAGTAGGATTTTCCCAAGCTTCCACTAAAATCACTGAGCCAATATAACATTTACAAAAACTCTTTGTAAACCTAAGGATTAACTCTAATCCTTTTGTAGCACATAGCCTCAACTGTTGCGACAACTTCAAGTTAGCCTATAACTTGAACTCTCAAAATACCTAATACAATTGCTTCTGTGAAAGCTGAAGAGGTAAAATTTTAAACCATCTATTACAGTTCAACTAGAATTAGAAAAAAACACAATGGAACCGGTTCTTCTATCTTGTTCAATAACTTTAAGAGTGCACACTCGAATCTCACATAAATTGCTTGTAAAATTTCATTGCTCTTTTACTCTCAATTTAGTTTAACTTCTGTGTATGTGCAATGCCTGTAAAAGAGAACAATCACTGTTATTTAATGAGTTGGTAATTAGAGTTTGATTGAGACTCAATTGCTGATCTTCCATCAAAGTTGAGCCCTTGAACAACACAAAAACCCTATCTTTTATCCGGATTGTGTTCTCTTCTCATGAGGAGACTTTCTCTCCTTATCCAATGTGTAACCTTTTCGATCATATCAGGAGGTATTGCTGCTTGATCAATGGGACTTATCTCCTTCACATGCATCTCACATGTGTAGGTTGAGCATTACTGTGCTTCACATGATAGACCTAGTCCATGACTGAGTTCATTTGCCATTCTTCAAAATTTCACCTGTTTTTGGGCCAATAATCTTTGTCTCAGTAGTAAAACTTCCTACCGGGAAATAAAATTTTCTATCGGCTAGGGGTTACCCTACTGTTCACGAGTGCAAGCCAATGATAGTTTTTGGCTCGATAATAAAGTTCCTACGAGGAAGTGAACCTTGCTTCCTAACTAAAGATTATCTAACCATCCACTAGTGGAATCTCCAAAGGATGAAGACTTGTAGTGTTCAAAATTTGCATCCTTCACGTTCGAACACTGGGCAGGGAATGATATGAGAATACAGTGACAATGACTGCCGCATCAACCTAGAAAAGGAAACCCGGAGCCTAGATACAAAGTTGTATCATCGAGACTAGGGACTGTGCGACTAGTCCCATAAAAATAAGTTGTAAAAGCTAACCATAAGTGATGGAAGTTCTCTTCGAAGTCCTTAGTTATGATGAGTTTTCTTGAAATAATGGTGCTTAATGTGGGAGGAGAAGCAACATCAGCGTTGTCTCTGTTCTTTGAGGAACTGGGATTTCTGGGAGAAGAGGTCATTATTATTATAAGGGAGAAAAAGGCTTTTTCTGAAGAAGAAGATTAGAGAAAGTTGAAGACAAGTATGATTAGCAAAGAGAGTTCGAGAGTTTGGAAAGGTATGAAATGTAAATGGAGATGTTTGATGCGTATAAGTATAGGAATATGTGGCTAAAATCGTAGCCATAATTACCTCGATAACCAGCAAAAGTGTTATTGAATTGTGGGATAATGCATGTTCGGGGCATTAAATATAGAGGGAAGTGCGTCTAATCAACCGTTAGAAACTTTTCATAGGAGGTTAGAGGACTTTCCGCAAAAAAAAGGCAGCCTTACCAACTTCTCGGTAACGCAATATTATGCCACAGAAAAGCAGGGGGACTATCTATATATGGTAAAATATGTTCATATTAAATGATTGAACGAGAAAGTGACACGTGGAGCCGAAGACAGAAGATGGTCTGGCCCGAAGGCAGCGACCTCGAAAAGAGTAGTATTCGTAAAGGCAAATTAAATACCTCCCACCCGGTAATATTTAATGGAAAATATTCTGCAGCATTAAGTGCACGGTCTGTTACAGAGAGTATGACATTCACTGCCCACCATTACACTTTCTTTAACGGCCCTCAGAATTGTCATTTAAGAGGGGCTTGAACGTAGGACCTTGTTCCTTAGATACAACAATAAATCTAAACAACAATAAATAGTGAGCTCTATAGTCACTGTAAAGGATACGAATTTTCTGACAAACTAATACTATCTGTTCAAAAGCTCAATTATATTTTATCTTCTTGCTTCTTAATACTGTTACTATTACCTCCGAAAGCTCTATTCCCAGAATAAAGATGGTTATTGTCTTATCTCGATGTCAACACTAAGTCTTATATATTTTTTTATTTAATATTTTGGAATTAAATCAATTCACTTATTTATATACCATGTATAAAATTAATTGTACCATTAATGGGTAAACAACTACATCCAAGTTTTATTTATATATGTAACATCAGCATTTTAAAATCATTTTCGGGTGAGTGTCGAGGCGAAGCCCGAGATGTGGCAGGTTAAAAACAGGGTACAAGTAACGGTGGACGTAAGTTCCAGTCTTAGGGATAAGTCCCAACCTTCCGGACATTCAATTGGGACCTATGTCCATAAGACTTTTCCAAATTGGAAGCAAAATTGTGCTATAATTCATTATTTTATACCTAAATATTTAAAAATATTAAAATTTGAAATATAATTTTCCAAATTCAAAGACTTTTTATAATTTCTAGAGCTAATTTCATGACCATTTCTCATCATCATTCACTAAGTAACCAAAAATACTTTTTAGCTCTTTACACGAATAATACAAGCAAAGCAAGAGTTTTGTTCTCCAACACTGTGCTTCTCACTTGAGGGTTCTTTCTTCTTGCTTCATTTTGGTTTTTTTTTTCTCTCTGCCTTTTTGCATCACTCTAGCTACTTGATATGATTCTGGACACCTTATTCCAAAAACATTCTATTTGGATTATAATGAGTATTTGTGATTGATTCTTTTGTTAGAGGTTTTCAAACAATAAAGTTATATTATTATTATTATTATTATTATTATTATTATTATTATTATTATTATTATTATTATTTATTTTCAATTAATTAAGAGCTATCACTATATATACACACCACCAGTTTTATAATTTTCTTGAGTTTATATATATATATATATATTACTTTTTATTTATTTATATGCTTATCCTATTATTGTATTATAAATATTAAAAATTAAATATTCAATGGACCTAGGCTCCGACCTCGGAGCTTACACCTCGAGTAAAATGCCTCACTTCACTCCGCCGGCTTTTAAAATACTTAATATTATGGCTGAGTAAAATATTGAACGAAATCATGGAAATTCACTTCAAACAAGTGCACGTGCATGTCGTACCAATGTTTCCTAGTGATGTGACTTTAATGGCTACTTGTTTGGGCTTCAGGACTTCAAAAGAATCTTGCCATGATTTATTGATGTTCCATTTTTGTCCTATGATTATTGAATTATTCTTTCGGAAACTCAAAGAGAAAAATTTCAGGGTAGGTTGAAATATAAGATGCCTCAGACCTAAGTTGTTGTATTTCGTGTAACGTGTGTGTGTCTGTTGAGATTTGTTGAAATAGAAGATGCCTTAGGTCTAAATTGTGTTAGGATTATGATTCCTACTAAAGACAACAACCTTCATTTGAATAATCGGATTTACAACTACATGAGCGGAAACTAACCTGAATCCATATGTGGAAAAGTTGAGCCTCCTTCTTGATGATTGTCCTTGAGCTTTTGAACCTCTTGATTATTTCTTCAAGAATGACTTGTGGTTTGTATGTTACCACAAGAATGAATCCTCAACAATAACAATATATGAAAGGTTTACAAAATAGTATTATGACAATAATCAAGGTTTTGGCTTATGGTTTTCCACTCTATTTGCAAGACAATGGACAAATGGTTCTTACTTCAATGGGTAGAGAAAGAACTTGTCTTGTTAAAGAATGGGAACCATAACCCCACTTTATAACTCTAGGAGTTACATAACCCAAGAGACAAGAGTTACAAGACAAGAGTAATGTCTTGAGTAATGCCTTGCAAGAGTTACAAACCCAAGAGTC